>CM077078.1:181463724-182801739 GCA_039513925.1 Platanthera zijinensis
CGAAAGAAAGAATTAACATAGGCAGAAAAAGGTACATCTTATGTGTACCATGGTTGCCTTTGCAAAATGAAGAAGACATGAATGTCTCTTAATGGGCTCCACAAAACAGCGATGAGAGGAAAACATAGAAAATGATAACTTGCAAGTACCTGAAGGTGGCTTGCAAGAACCTGTTAACTTCTGCAAAAAACCTAAATCCAAGTATGATATAAAACAAAGTTGCAAGTACCGAGATAGAACATGCAAATATCAGCTAATTACTGCAAAGGGAAGAGTGAACAGTAGATATGAAATGAAATTAAAATGCAAGTACCTGGATGGAACTTGCAAAATTTTTTTCTAATCTCTGCAAGAGAAAAGTAAGCAACAGATATGATAGAAAAGTGAGCTGCAAGTACCTGAAGGGAACTTGTTAATATCTGCTAGTCTCTACAAAAGAAGAGTAAGTAGCAGATATAGATAGAAAAGTAAGCTGCAAGTACCTGAAGCGAACTTGTTAATATCTGCTAATTTCTACAAAAGAAGAGTTAGAAACATATGTGCTAGAAAAGTAAATTGCAAGTACCTGAATGAAACTGACTAATATCTACTAATCTCTGCAACATAAGAGTTAGAAGTCGATATGCTATAAAAGTAAATTGCAAGTACCTAAATGGAACTTGCTAATATCTGCTAATCTCTGCAAGATAAGAGTAAGCCACGGATATGACAGAAAAGTAAGGTGCAAGTACCTGAAGGGAACTTGCTAATATTTGATAATCTCTATAAAAAAAAGAGTTAGAAGCAGATATGTTAGAAAAGTAAATTGCAAGTACCTGAATGGAACTTGCTAATATTTTCTAATCTCTGCAAAAGGAGAGCTAGAAGCATAAATGCTAGAAAAGTAAATTGAAAGTACCTGAATAGAACTTGCTAATATCTGCTAATCTCTACAATAGAAGAGTTAAAAGCGGATATAGAAGAAAGAAAACTAAGTCAAAAGTATCTAGATGGAACCTGCGAATGCTGACTGTTTATATGATAAGATATAATTGGATAACAGAAGAGATATCTGGCAAACTCTGTTATTAACTAAATAAAGATCAAACCGCGATAATGAGTGTCTCGCGTGATCCAGTATGATATTTTTATACATGAAATCCAGATAAATCAGATAAAATCATCTTAATTTAGACTTATAACAACATGACTTATCAATCAAGGAGAATCAGATACTTTGATTAAATGATTCGTGTCGCTAGCATCTAATTAAAGAGCTTATGGATAACCATCTGATAGAGCTTTATGCAGGCAGCGCATATAAGATGAACATTAGCCCAATAGATATTGCCGATCCTTGGAATAGTTTAAATTTAACCTGCCAACCTACAAGAAGGCGAAAAAAATAAAGGAGGGCTAAAGTGGGCTGGCCGCGCATCCTTTGAAGGGCACAGTGGATAAATATGCACAAACAAGGAAATTCCTGTGGAGTAATCGACTGATGCACTCCTCTCTTGCAAGGGGTTACAAGTATCACAGATCAATAAGACTAGTTGAGCCAAGTGGCCTATTGCTTGTATGCGGATTGATTAGTGGAATTGTGGGTCCCGCGAAGGCACGGATCGAGAGTACCAATGAGTGTTCGGCCGTCATAGTTGTGAGATGATCGAAGAGACAAGGCTACACTTGATCGTCATTGCTTGTCACGCAAAGATCATCGTAACTGTATCATATCCCTTAACGAGACACGATAGAACTATTACAGGCTGCCTCCCCTAGGCACACATACTGCGGTTGACACCGGCCGGGATCTGAAGTCTGAAGTTCACCATCAGAGATTGAACGGCCCCAACTGCACATATGCGAAAAACTCCTCGCGATATGTGGTTGTTGTGGTCTTACGCCGAAGGACAATCCATGGAGGGAACAACAAGACTTGGTGATATCTTACTGGTTCAGTGATCTCTTTGGCAAAGAGAAAAATATAGAGGAGAAGAATTACAAAAAGGGAACTGTGTCAGTATGATATCTCTAACGTAAGCTTTATTGAGATGAAAAATGAAAGAACTCTTAGAAGTGTTTCAGAGAAAAAATGTTTGAAGAGTGTAAAGGAAAATATAACCGGCCAGATTGCAAATAGCTTTGCGGGCTTTGATGAGCTACGATTGGTCATAACTGATTACACAAGAAATGAGCCCTCTTTGCTTTAGAATGGTCTTCCAAGGGACCTTTGTCAACGACATCGATGCACTCAGAATGATAATCGATAGGCCCCAGATGGCCTGTATCCTCTATCTCCACACACTTCATCTGAACTTCAGCCACCTCCTTGCCCTTGGAGGTTGAAGGCTTCGAAAAATCAACTTTCTTGACCAGGTCATTGATCTTGCCCTCGGCAAGCAATCTTTCAATCAACCGCCGAAGGGCCTTGCATTCTTAAGTTAAATGACCTTTCTCTCGGTGGAATTCACAGAACGAATCTGAATCTCTTGATCTAAGATTCGCTGACTGTTAAGGCCTTTTGGAATTTGCCTTATCCCTCCTGATCTGGTAGGCTTCTAGCATGGCCTCATCGAGTCCAGAGCATAATAAGTCATCATCTTGTGACTGATGCACAGAAGTTGTTTGCTGAGGTGGGGATGGTAGCAGTAGCAATTATTCGTGGGCACGATACTGGCCTGGGAAGGAGTGTCTATGATGATGCTGGAACATCTTTATTTTCCTAGAGTGGGATGGAAAATCTTTCTGAGGAGACCTCGGAGGCTGCTTGTAAGGTGGATTTCTCTCTGTTAAAAGCCTGGAGACAAAGCTGGGGTTTATCTTCTAACCACGGATGTACGAGTTGGCTAATCCAATAGATTCTTAATATGTCCTCGGCGCTCGGACATTAGCATCGAACTTGAATGGTCCTTCATGCAGACCGTGAATAAGAGCCACTCGATACATTTCCTGCTCGACGATCTCAATGTCTAAGATTTTTCTTTGAAAACGATCCACAAAATGAGACCAAGTCTCGGTCTCTCGCTGCTTGATCTCAAAGAGGGCTTCTAGACCACCCTTCCTCTTTGTAGAAGTAGAAAATCTGAGCAGAAACTCTCTTCACAAATTAGCAAAGGAAGAGATGGACTGAGGATGTAGTCCATAGAACCAATCCCTCACTTGACCATAAAAGGTCGTTACAAGGAGCTTGCATTTGGTAGCATCTAAAAAAGTCTTGAGAGCTATGGTCGACTCAAAGGCTTTAAGATGTTTGACTGGATACGTCTCCCCCGTGTAAATGGGCAACCGTGGCTCTCTGAAGTTAACTGGTGCTGATTCATACCAATCATTTTCTGTAAATGGTGACTGCTCTTCTTTCTCTCCTATAGCATAAGGAAAAAAGGGAGCATTAGTTGCAGCTGCACAATGAGTTGGAGGATAGAAAGGAAAAGCTGTTGTGGGAGGAGCAAAGGCAGGAGATAAAGAGTAGGGATAACTTCCCTAAAAATTTTGGAATCTTGCTAGACTTCCTCGGGCATCTTCTCAGAAGAAGTTCTGACGAGCTGCAAATTCGTCATTCTTAGACTGCAAAGGGGCTGCAGTCCCTCTCGGAAAGGTTAGAGTGTAAAAAGGAGGATAGACCGGCGGATAGGCCAGTGGATAAACTTGAGGAGTCTCGGATGCTGGCACTGGATTGATTGGAGGAGCTGGTGCTGCTGAAGGTTGTGTTTCTAATCGTTTAGCGATAGTAGCTAGAGTACAGTTGAATGCTTGAAAATTTTGTGCAGTTTCTCTATGGGATTGCTCCAAGGCCTCCCAAAGAGAATCCACACTGGAACTTGGAGCAAGTCTCTGGGATGGTTGATGGTCTGACATGAGTAACTGCTGATTTCACTGTCTGATCGAGATCTGAAGGCCGCATGTTAACTGTTGATGCGTGAAATGCGACACCGCCCAGTTAACGGGTTGTTCGATCTCACAAGCTAGGTGAATAGGAGGGTTGCGGGGATAGAGGAGAGGTTTGAGGG
Source organism: Platanthera zijinensis (assembly GCA_039513925.1). Taxonomy (NCBI): domain Eukaryota; kingdom Viridiplantae; phylum Streptophyta; class Magnoliopsida; order Asparagales; family Orchidaceae; genus Platanthera; species Platanthera zijinensis. The sequence goes on from CM077078.1 coordinate 181,467,711, forward strand.
AGAAAGGGATAAGCTTGCTCGAGCAGAGAAGAAGCTTGATCAGGAACTTTCGATCAGATGCTACTTTAGAGGTTTGGCTCTGATGGTTAGACTGAGAGAAGAAAAGAGAAGAGAGGGCAACTAGCAGCGGCAGCAGAAGACTTCGCCCGTCGCGGCCTGAATGCCACTCTTGCAACGGGCTTTCCTTTGATTAGAATTGAAGTTACAGTTTGAGGTTGCACCTTTACACGTAGAGAAAAATAAAGGGTACAAGGGGGGAAGCTGGCGGCTAACGAGAGGAGAATGCCAACAGCCGCGCAGACTGACCAGGGAGGTCGGCCGACCGAGTGGTTAGCTGATCAAGGAGCTCGGTGGACTTAGCCCGGCGGTCTTCTTGATCGAGCTGGGATAAGAAGCTGGAGGGAAGGTCATGCGAATTGGGAAAGTGTGTCTACAAGGACTAATGGCGAGATCCCGACGCCTCTGCCGCGTCGTCTTTTCCTTTTTGAATGAGAAGTATGGGGGCAGATTTATAGGCCCGAGGAGGTAACGGTCTTTGTAATGTCACCACCGGTGAGACGGTGAGCTGTGCGAGTACAATGCTGAGTCCGCGCCAGGCTGCGCAGTTTTTGACTTGGAGCCGATCCTACTGTTGCTGAGCGAGCTCGTGCCGGACTGTGCGAGCTGAGGAGGAGTTCGCCCGCTACTAGGTAGAAGCGGACACTGGGAAGCTGGAGGGCTAGCTAGCGGACTGCATAAAGAGTCTGCCCAGCCCGCTATAGAGAGGAGGCAGATCGCTGGCTGCGAAGCTGGGGTTCACCGGGCGGTCTGCGAAACGAGCCCACTTAACTCGCGGCTGACAGGTTAAGCAGGCCTCCTGCTGGTTGCTTGTGGCCATTGCTCGACGACAAGGACTGTCGACCTGGCAGACTGAAGAGTCCAGGTTTCGCCTATTGGCGAGAGCCGCTGTTTATCGGTAATATCCTTTGCTTGAGGATGAGGGTTGGAAACTTGGAGGACTGACCAAAGAGGTCGGCAGACTGCGCGGTTAGCTTATATCGAGTCCGCTTATAGTTGGCGGACAAGAGTGCTGGTCGCTGCCTCTAGTTGAGCATTTAGCATGCGTTCTAGACGGATAGGAAATCGAGTCTTCCACTCAGTTGAGTAGTTTGCACCTGAGAATAAGAATGAACGGCCACACGGTTAACCGAACTAACCGCGTGACCTGCATGGGCAGACTGAGGAAGCAGTCCGTAGCCTCTATAGAACGAGCGGCTACTGCGCGACCTGGGCGGTCAGACCGGGGAGACCGCCCTAGCCGCGCGGACTGAGCAGACTGAGAGGTCAGTCTGCCCATCTTTAGAAGGAAAGGCTGACAGGCCTCGAACTCCTGGGGTAGGCCGCGACTTGCGAGCTTGCTACCTTGGGAGGGATCGCTGATTTCTAGGTTAACAGCATTGAGTGGACTCAACGCACTCAACGCCCGAGCTCCAAATTCTTTCCAAGTAAGATGGTGTTGAGTGCACTCAACACACTCAACGTCATTCGGCCCATGGCGTTGAGTGGACCCAATAAACTCAACGCCCGAACTCCTAATTATTTCTAAATAAGATAGAGTTGAGTGCACTCAATGCACTCAATGCCATTCAGCCCGTGGCGTTGAGTGGACTCAGTGCATTCAACACCCTGAACTAAAAATTCTTTCCAAGTAAGATGGCATTGAGTACACTCAACGCACTCAATGCCATTCAGCCCATGGCATTGAGTGGACTCACCGCACTCATCGCCTCGAACTCGAAATTCTTTCAAAGTAAGATGGCGTTGAGTGCACTAAATGCCATTAAGCCCATGGCGTTGAGTGGACTCAACACACTCAATGCCCCAAGCTCAACATAATTTCCAAGTAAGATGGCGTTGAGTGCAATCAATGCACTCAATGCCATTCAACCTAAGGCGTTGAGTGCACTCAACGCACTCAACGCCATTCAGCCCATGGCGTTGAGTGCACTCCACGCACTCAATGCTCGAGCCCCAAAACAAGTCTAAGTAGATACCTGATCTACTCGTCGAGTCTTGTAGACTCACTCGATGGTTCCCAGGCTTGATTAATCTTGGCCTATTTTTGGTTGACCCAAATGGGTCTGTAGCGACATATTGGCCTCCCTTAGGGTTAGAGGTGCCATGATGGGATCATGGAACCAAGTTAAAATCCTAAGTTCATGCCTAGGATTGTAATTGGGATTCTACAACTTGCAGAACAAGGTGATTTTCACCTTGAGCCTTGTTTACTTGGTCTTCTTTGGCTTTCTAGGGTTTTGTCATGACCTAGTCATAACAAAACAACTCTTAGGGGGTCTAGATTTTTGAGGGATGTTACATATATTCTAGGGTCATAGTTCTTCATTAGATTATAGGGTAGGTCAACAAGTCATATTGATCAGACCAATCCCTCAGAAGACTTAGAAGACTAAAGAAACCAGAACAAGGCATAATTTTCTCTATTGAAGAAGGCATTCGACGAACTCTGAAGTGAGATCGACTGTAAGACCCCTTTTTTTTTCTTTTTCAACCACCGGGGTCTTAGGCCCAGAGTCGCCGCTTTGCGGTGACACCTTCTCGTCCTGAAGGGTTATCACCACAAGGCGCCCATTCTGCCGGCCAATTCGATCACTGAAAGGTAGCAAAATAATTGAAATAAGAGCAATGCAGTCCACAGCAATAGATCACATATATAGAATAAAAATCTCCAAGAAGGGAGTGTCCACAGAAAACATCAGAGTACTATAAATGCGGGCATATGCCCGATACATCATGTCCTCACTACAATATCACTCATGCGGAAGCTAAAACAGAAACTACTCAGGGTCGAGACTCACGGTCCCGGCTGTATGAACTCCGGAGCTAGACTGCCCCATCTCTAGGCGCACCGATCTCTGGGGCTGCTCCTCCATACTGGGCTCCACGATCCCCTAAATGATGCAGTTCGAAAACCGTTAGTCATAAAGACTAAGCCCTATCATCCCCCACCCCTTCCCCCATGGCCCCTAGGTACCGAGCGGGGAGGAAGAAAGGGAAGGACATGACGGTAGAGATTAATCGAAACAGATGGCAGTGGAACTAATCTAACAAGTTGTATTCGGTGAGCAGTTAATATAATTGTTATAATAGGTCTAGCAGTAAGAAAAGCAAATATATGAATTTAACCTTCACTTATGCGAAAAAAACATAAGCAAAAGGGATCTTTTGCAAGGCTCCCATCGTATAAGTGTCCCATACCACTTATACCTTGGGGTGTCGGTTATCAAACAGCAATGGTTGTTATATATTGAAATTAATCTTTGATTTATAAACTTGCCCACACAAGCTTATAGACCAAGGGGTCATTTTGCAGGTCCTAATGTATAAGCGTCCAATACCACTTATACTTTAGGTGTCAGGGTTAAATGAATCGATTATGCTATGACATGCTAGTGGGTATGATGAAACATGCAAGTGCAACTCAAACACCCGACTCTGTGCACACAGACCTTTAGTTCCCCCTTTCGGAGCCGTTACCTCCCAGGATACCTCCGTAGTGGCGGACGGAAGCGGTGGGTTGGGCCTCGCCCACCTCAAAACCAGTAAAAGCACCACTGGTCTGACCTATCGTACGCCTCAACGCTTGGTGCACTAAGCGGACGCCTGCGTACTCTTGCCGGCTGGCGCACCGGACTTCTGTTTAGCGAAGTGCTAATCACCTCGCCGAGTCAACGATATCGGTGTCGGTGCAATCGAACTCCCCGATATCGAAAAACCCACCACCTTAACTTTTCCTATTTTATGCACATGCAAGTTTATCGTAAACACACAAAACCGAGCCGAATCTCCCCGGACTAAAACGTCCGTCTCCAAACCAACCGAGCCGAAGCTCCCCGGACCAAAATGTCCGTCTCCAAACCAACCGAGCCGAAGCTCCCCGGACCAAAACGTCCGTCTCCAAACCAACCGAGCCGAAGCTCTCATCAATCTCCCTGTGCCAACAGCGTTTGTGAAAGGTGCAGCCCTAGTTACTAAGTTACTCTTGTCGGTTTGTTATTACAGTTTACGTTAGCCCAGGACTGCCCCCGGTATTCCCCGTGAAGGGCTCTCAAGGGGGGCACTAGAACCTAGAAGACGGCGGCATTACGGCCCGAAGTTCCTTTTCGCAAGGCACTTTTGTTATTGGTTATCTCCCTTAAACGATTCCCTTCTCGTATTACGATAGACTATCCTAGGGTAATTTTAAACTTTCTCTCTTCGGGAAAAGCGATCTTTCGCCGAAACCGAGCACCACTTAACTTAGCTATCACCAATTCTCTCTCACTAATCTTATACCTTCCTATTGTGATTTCCTCCACCATTGCCCACCCAGACAATATGATTAACTCCAAAGCCTCCTCAGATCGTGTCCTATTATATTTCACAATTGCTATATGCAGACCGACTAGACTTCATGTCGAACGTTATGCAATGATCAAATACTCATGCAAATGCCCTAAATTATTTTACTGAGACTCACATGATATAATGACCTAAATCCAGGAAAATGGAAATTTCCTAATCTATTTGCAATTAATTAAATTCCTCGAAAAATCCCAAGGGCTACCGGTTTGCACATGAACTACCCTAAGTAATCATGCAAGATGTCCAGCAAATTTATGATAAATAGTAGGTTATCTCAATAGGTTAAATCCTAAGTATCATAATTTTTCTATCATTAAAAGAGCATGAAAACTATTTTAGAAATAATCTCTAACTTCTGTTGTTTATGAATCAAGTAGAGAAAATATTCTTCCAAAAATAATAAATAATTTATGCCATGCAGATAAAGACCTCAAATTTGCACTGACCAAGTTTCATAATTTTCCAGCAAGAATTTTATCCATAATTAATTTTTAAACAATAAACCCCTCTCTAATATCTGTGAACAAAGTACTAGATTTACTCAACATAAAATTCTATAAAAATTCAGGGATCAATGTTCTACTAGTCAAGATCTAAATCCAGAATTTTAACTGATTATAATTAATTTAAAACCTCCAAATATTTGAAACAACAAATCGAGCTATTAATTTCTGTAACACATGAAGTATAATATTTATTAATCATAAAATTCCAGAAAAATTACCATAAGTCTAAAACATCCTAAAACTCCCTCCTCCCGAATTTCATAATTTTTAGATTAGATTTAGTGCTTAAAATAACTAAATTACATGTTTATCCTAATCCAAAATCTCAACTTCCGAGGTACCTAATTACCTCCAATTCCTACACTATTTCAACCAGAGGGATTTCAGCATATCATCCCACTCTCCTCCAAATTTCAAGGGCATACAAGAGCTTTTGCTCCTATGTCCTTCACAAACCTCAAACTCCCACCCACTGGATTTGAGCCGATCTCTTAGGGTAAAATCCACCCTAATCCTCAGCATTTTTCTCCAAGCAGGTTATAACATCCTTCTAAGTCAGGGGTCAGAATTTCAGCCTCTGTTGAGGTCATTTGCCCTTTCCAAACTCTTAGTGCACTTTTTACTAAAAGGTGTCTCACTAATGCCTAGTTAAGGGTAGAAGATTTCTTACCCAAAACTCCTCCAATTCAGTTGGAATTTTGTATAGACCTAGGTTCAATATTCAGGGACCACTCACCAAACTTTGGGAGGGTTTGGAGGTCATTTGACCACTTAAATAAATTCCTCTAAGTTTATTAAATTAAAACAAAAACTTTAGGCAAAGTATCTCCAAAAATTTCCATTTTTGGTCTGCCGTTAGGTATAGCTGAGGTTAACCCCCTGCCCAAATTTCAGGTCATTTGGACAATGGACGAAGAGTGGGCATCCATTTTAATTTCTGCCCAACTCTAGGTACAGCCCCCACTAAAACGGGTGCTGCGGCCGAACCGCTTAGCCAAACGAGTTGAAACCAATTTTAGATTTATCTAAACTCGAAGGTCTACGACTTTCGTGTCTGGTCATTTTTCCTAAAACGGCCTCTAAGTGCCTCATTTTGCAGCCCCAAAATATATTCAAATAATACATCTTTCCATTATGTAATATATAATAATCTATATATTATAAAATTTATTATACTGTTCATCTTCTTCATGAAACCGAAAACAGACACAGAAAACTATTTTTCCTGTAAGCATTCCGTGATCCGTCGCCGGCCATCCGGTCACTTCCCTGGCCAGCCACCACCACCACCACCTCCGTTGAGGCGATGGCTAGCGGTCGGCGGTGGTTTAGCCACCGAAGGTGGCGGTTTCCGGCGAACTCAAAAATACCTTTTTCATGGTTTTCCCATGAAAACGAGAGATGGGTCCGGCTTCGTTGAGTGCGAACTTCCTTCCTAAGAATCCTAAGATCTACCAATGAAAGAGAAGAAGCAGAGGAGGGACTTGTTCGCGGTTTGGAGGCGAGAAGAGCGACGGGGTGCCTTGGCGCAGTGGTGGCGTAGCCGAACTTCTCTTACAGCAAGAACAAAGATCTGATCCGTTTACTTGAGCGTGTAAACTTCTCCTCTTGCCCCAAGTGGGCTTTTATACGTCAGAAAGTGGGGAGGTGAAAGGGTAAAGCCATAATGGACATGAAGGCTCCTCTTAATAGCCTTTCGGTTACAGTGACGGGATAAGAAATGGTGGAAGATGAACAGGTGTGTCCAGTTGGCGGTTTCCTATTGGACCAACACTTCCTCCTGTATTATATAATTATAGAAGGAAAAACGGCCCGTAATTACTCCTGGTGTAACTTCCCACACCAACATTTATTTCCACGCGTGTTAGAATAATTTCGGGCATGAACCGTCGTTTCGGCCAATGTCACGGGCGTGATACCTAGGTCACGGGCATGACAGGCCTGGGTGACAATTTTTGGGGTCGACGATCGTCGAACGGAGATCGACGGTCGACGAAGGGTGGTCACGCCCTAGGTCACGGGCGTGACACCTAGGTCACGGGCGTGACAGGCCCGAACAGCAATTCGACGATCGTCGAACTGAGATCGACGGTCGTCGAAGGCTGGTCACGCCCTAGGTCACGGGGGCGACACTTGGGTCACGGGCGTGACAGGCCCGTGTTCAATTTCGACGATCGTTTTACGGGGATCGACGATCGTCGAAGGAGTCACGCCCCTGGTCACGGGCGTGACATGTCCGGGCTGCCAGATCGACGATCGTCTCACGGTGCTCGACGATCATCGAAGGGGTCACGCCCTAGGTCACAGGCGTGACACCTTGGTCACGGGCGTGACATGCCCGGGCAGCAGGTTCGACGATCGTCTCGCGGAAATCGACGATCGTCGAAGGAGTCACGCCCAAAGTCACGGGCGTGACGGGTCGGTCACGGGCGTGACCAACCCGTGACCCGAAACCTCGATCGATTTATTTCAATTTTTTGGGCTTCACAGGGTTCTGTCATGACCAACCGACTCCTAGGGGTCTAGCCGAAAATGGGATGTTACAAATCCCAATAAACAAACAAAAATTTCGTCCCCGAAATTGAGGTTGAGCCTACGGGGATTTCTATCGGAATAAATTAAACTTGTAACATCCCATACGATCTTTCTATCGGGTTTAAGCGACTATTCGTTTGATAAACGAAGACAATCTCCCCAATAAACAAAAGATTAGCCCCTACCTTTCTGATTGAGTGCGCATGCCTATGTCCTGAATTTTCCTTATCTAGTCTTAACTGTCCAAAATAAGAAGGCAATCTATAGTATACCAAGAGGTGGTGAGATGTACCTGACTGAACAACTCCGGGTATCTTTGCCTCATCAGGTCCTGCGGTTCCCAGGTGTGCTCCTCCTGACCGTTATTTCTCCACAGAACCTTGACTAAGGGGATCTTTTTGTGGCGCAAGATCCGTACTCCTTTGTCGTCGATCCGAACCGGCTCCAAGTGAACAGATCGGTCTGAAGCTACCGGCCCTTCGGTGGTCAAAATTTGCTGCTCCGGGCGTAGTAGAGCCCTTCTCAGCGAAGAAATGTGGAAGACGTCGTGTAGAGCTGCCAGCTCTGGCAGCAACTCTAGCCTGTAGGCTAGGGGTCCGATCCGCACCAGGATCCGGTAAGGGCCCATATACCTAGGGCTGAGCTTCTTCCTTCGACCGCACACCTGTGAGACTCCGTGCATGGGACGGATCTTCAAGAACACTCGATTCCCTTCCCGAAACTCCACCTGACGATGCCGGGCATCATAGTATTTAGCCTGTCTGCTCTGCGCCTCCAACATCCTATCTCTGATCAGTCTCACCTGAGCCTCGGTGTCTTCAACAAAATCCGATCCCAACAGCTTCGGATCCTTGTCTTGAACCCAAGAAAGCGGGGTCCTACACTTTCTTCCATACAAGGCTTCATAAGGCGCCTTCCTGATGCTGGACTGGTAGATATTATTATAGGAGAACTCGACCAACGGTAACATCTTCTCCCACGGCTCCCCTCGGTCCAGTATACACAGTCGTAGTAAATCATCCAAGGTCCGGTTGGTGCACTCTGTCTGCCCGTCCGTCTGAGGATGGAAGGCCGTGCTAAAAGTCAACCGGGTGCCCAAATATGCCTGCACTGACCGCCACTCCCTGGATGTAAACAGTCCATCGCGGTCCGACACTATCGTCCGGGGCACGCCATGATATCGGATATACTGCTCCACGAACTTCCGTACCAGCACTCCCACCGAGTCATCCTTCCTGATCGGAATAAAGCGGGCCACCTTCGTCAACCGATCAACAATCACCCAGATCGAGTCGTTCCCCGTCCGAGACCGGGGAAGACCATGTATTAAATCCATAGCTATATCGTCGAACTTCCACTCCGGCACCGGGAGTGGCTACAACAATCCTGCGGGGTTCCTACACTCCGCCTTCACCAACTGACACACCTCGCAATGGGTCACGAAGTATGTAATGTCCTTCTTCATGCCCGACCAAAACATCGTCTTCTTCAGATCAGCGGTCATCTTTGTGATCCCTGGGTGCACAGAGTACCGGCTGCAATGCGCCTCCATCATAATATCCTCTCGGATTTGGCCACCTGCGGGTATATATACTCTGCCTCTGAAATGTAGCAATCCATCTCTCAGGGAATAATCTCCTATCGAGCCTTCCTCCAAAGCTCGGAACATCGGCTCTGCCCACGCATCTGTCCTCTGTCCGTCCCGAATGCGATCCCGAATATCGTCTATGGCCACCATCGATGCCAGATACTCCCTATACAGAACTGGGTCATCCTCAGACACTAGGGATATCTGCATATCTCTGAATGACCGGACTAGCTCCATGGACATAACCTGGGGCCCAGCTTCGGAAGTGGCAGCTCGCCGGCTCAACACGTCAGCCACCACGTTTGCCTTCCCTGGATGGTAGTACATCTCATATTGATAATCTGCTAAGAACTCCACCCAGCGCCTCTGCCTGATATTCATTTCCTTCTGCGTGTCCACGTATTTCAGGTTCTTGTGGTCGGAGTAGATGTCGCAGTGGACTCCGTAAAGGTAATGGCGCCAGACCTTCAGAGCAAAAACAACCGCTCCCATCTCAAGGTCGTGCACTGGGTAGTTCTTCTCATGGGTCTTCAGCTGGCGAGAGGCATATGCTATGACGTGTCCATTCTGCATCAGCACTGCTCCCATTCCCTGGTATGATGCGTCGGTATACACCTGGAATCCTTCCTTTCCAGATTGAAGGGCCAGAATAGGGGCTGAGATGAGTCGGTCCTTCAGTTCCTGGAAAGCCGCCTGGCACTGCGAGGTCCAAACAAAAGGCGCCTCCTTCTTCGTCAAAGATGTCAGGGGGAGGGCAATCCGAGAGAACCCCTCCACGAACTTCCGGTAATAGCCGGCAAGTCCCAAGAAACTTCGTACATCGGTGGTTGTCTTCAACTGCGGCCAATCTCGAACTGCCTGAATCTTTGCCGGGTCCACTGCTAACCTGGCTCCGCTGATAATGTGGCCTAGAAAAGCCACCTCCTTCAACCAAAACTGACACTTGCTGAATTTTGCATAAAGGTGATGTTCCCGCAACCTCTCCAAAGTCAGTGCCAGATGTCGACTGTGCTCCTCCTCCGTCCTAGAGTTGATCAGGATGTCGTCTATGAACACTATGACGAACACATCCAAGTAGGCCTCGAAAACCCGGTTCATGAGGCTCATGAACGCCGACGGAGCATTCGTGAGCCCGAAGGGCATCACGGTGAACTCATACAGGCCATATCTGCTACTGAAGGCCGTCTTCGGGATATCCTCCTCCTGGATCCGCAGCTGGTAGTATCCTGATCTCAAGTCCAGCTTCGAGAAATAATGGGCCCCTCCAGCTGGTCGAACAATTCGTCTATCCGTGGGAGCGGATAGGTATTCCGGACGGTCAGCTGTTTAGTGCTCGATAATCAATGCACAGGCGGAGTGTCCCATCCTCTTCTTCACGAATACGGTGCTCCCATGGCGAGGAACTCGGTCTAACAAATCCTGCCTCAACTAATTCCTGCAACTGAGTCCGAAACTCTGCCAACTCCTTTGGGGCCATCCGATAAGGGGCCATAGACGCGGCTTGGCCCCCGGCACAAGCTGTATCTGAAAGTCCTGCTCTCGTGTGGAGGTAGTCCTGGCAGTTTCTCTGGAAAGATGTCAGCGAAATCTCGTACCACCGGGGATGTCCGTCACGACTCCTTAACTTCCGCCATCTCAAATAGAATCTGATAGACCTCCTCTCCCTGCAGATGGCCTTAACGGCCTGTACGAAGATAAGAGTATACGAGAGACAGGTCTTATACCTTCGATGGTAATGAAAGAGTCCCCGTGTCTCACGGTGATCCTCTTTGCCTGGCAGTCAATCTGGGCATGGTTCCAGTGCAGCCATACCATGCCAGGATCAGGTCGTAGTCGTCTGCTTCAAAACATCGCTGGAGCCTCGAACGCTTTTCCACCAATTTCTGCCTCCATATTGCAGTGATCCGTGGTAAGGAGCTCAGATCCATCGTAGTCGCACCCTCATCCTCGAGCTTGTGAACCGCTCCACGCCTTCTAGTCCTTCTACGAACGTCTCCGACACAAAGGAGTGAGTAGCTACAGTATTAAAAAAGCGTGTGGGTAGGCTTGCCGCTGATGAAGACTATACCTGGGGTGATAAATATCTTAGGGTTCTATAAAGAATTTCTTTCCTTGTTAATCCTCTAGTGCGATTCAAAGTTTTAACAACTTAAAGGGAAATTCTATGAAAATAAAGGAGCATTGCAGCGTACCTGCGATGACCTGCTCCGGATTCCGAGGCTGCGCAAGGTCCAAAGCATATACCTGCTCTCTTCCTTGTCTACGATCTCCCTCATGGTATCCACGATCGCTGGCCGCGTCCTCGGCCTCCATAATGCTGAGCTGGTGGGCCGCCCTGTGGTGCTGATGGAGGTGGTGCCCCCCTCATCGGGCAGTTCCTCTGAATGTGCCCAATCTTATGACAAAGGAAGCACTCCGTTGGGGGGATACGCCATTCCCCCGGTCTCGGCATCTCCTGCATCCGAAGAGGTGGAGGGCCAATATCACCTGTTCCCTCGGCTCCTGCCTCACGTCCCGACGAGGCTGGTCCTCTGTCCCCTCCCCTCTGGTATAGCACCTCGACCGCTGGTCATTTTCTACCTCTCCGTCCCTGATCCTCTGCTGGTCATTTGACCCGGGTAGCGTGCCAATCTGCCTCAATCCTTTTTTTGTCATCTCCAAAATCCGGGAGATGGGCCGTCAGATACAAACAATAGAGCCTCCCTCATGTCCTCCTCGCAGGCCCTTATAGAACCTCCTGATATACCCTGCTTGTCCAGCTGGTAGAATCTGCGTATCGGGCCAGATGGTCGAACTCTCGATGGTACTCCACCACGGTCCGATGCCCTGCTTCAACTGTAAGAAGCGCTCCTCCAAACATCCCTGGCCGACTGCGGAACGAAATGCTCCAGCAGAGAGGCCTGAACTCCTCCCAGTAACCTCCGCAACCTCCCTGTCGGCAAATGTCGTGTCCAACAGCGTCTTCCACCACCTCTTTGCATGGGACTCCAGGCAAGAGACGACCAGAGCCACCCTCCTCCCAGGGACACCGTATCCCGGTCAGCATCTCGTACATGATATCTAGCCACTCTTCCGTCCGAACCACCGACTCAGTCCCCAAATAGGACGGGGGAGACAATCCTCGGAAGAGGCTTAGCCAGTTGCCCCCCGGATTTGGCTGCGGCGCCGGAACGGCTGGGCCCTGAAGGCCTCCACTCCAGGATGGCAGTCAGGGTCTGTCCCATGTCTGACTGAAGGAAAGGAGTGGGGACCGGTGGGGGTGGTGCAACATCTGCTGTTGAACTCCACCTTGTGGCATAGTCCGTGCTGGAGGCTGCGTAACAAAACACACGCTGAGAAAGCGTTCAAATATTACATAAAGGTGGACAATTTTATATGTGATCCCCATATGGGCACACCACTGCTTTCGCTGCTTAGTTTGTCCCAAACTAAACTCGAGCGGGGGTGACCCAGGGTTAGTGGACTTCTTCCTTTTCAAATCGAGTTTCCTCTGATACCACTTGTAAGACCCCTTTTTTTCTTTTCAACCACGGGGTATTAGGTGCCCAGAGTCGGCGCTTTACGGTGACACCTTCTCGTCCTGAAGGGTTATCACCACAAGGGCTGATTCTGCCGGCAATTCGATCATGAAAGGTAGCAAAATAAATGAATAAAGAGCAATGCAGTCCACAACAATAGATCAAATATAGAAAAAATCTCCACGAAGGGAGTGTCCACAGAAAACATCAGAGTACTATAAATGCGGGCTTATGCGCCGATACATCATGTCCTCACTACAATATCCACTCATGTGGAAGCAAAAACAGAAAACTACTCAGGGTCGAGACCACGGTCCCCGGCTGTATGAACTCCGGAGATAGACTGCCCCATCTCTAAGGCGCACCGATCCTGGTGCTGCTCCTCCATGCTGGGCTCCACGATCCCCTAAATGATACGGTTCGAAACCGTTACATAAAGACTAAGCCCTATCATCCCCACCCCTTCCCCCATGGCCCTAGGTACCGAGCGGGAGAAGAAAGGGGAAGGACATTGACGGTAGAGATTAATCGAAACAGATGGCAGCGAACTAAATCTAACAAGTTGTATTCGGTAAGCAGTTAATATAATGTGTTATAATAGGTCATAGCTACAGTAAGAAAAGCAAATATATGAATTTAACCTTCACTTATGAGAAACACATAAGCAAAAGGGATTTGCAAGGCTCCCATCGTATAAGTGTCCCATACCACTTATACCTTGGGGTGTCGGTTATCAAACAGCAAGGTTGTTATATATTGAAATTAACCTTTGATTTAAAACTTGCCCACACAAGCTTATAGACCAAGGGGTCGTTTGCAGGTCCTAATGTATAAGCATCCATACACTTATACTTAGTGTCAGGGTAATGAATCGATTATGCTATGACATGCTAGTGGGTATGATGAAACATGCAAGTGCAACTCACACACCGACTCTGTGCACACAGACCTTTAGTCCCCTTTTCGGAGCCGTTACCTCCCAGGATACCTCCGTTAGTGGCGACGGAAGCGGTGGTTTTGGCCTCGCCACCTCAAAACCAGTAAAAGCACCACTGGTCTGACCTATCGTACGCTCAACGCTTGGTGCACTAAGCGGATGCCTGCGTACTCTTGCGGCTGGCGCACCGGACTTCTGTGTTGGCGAAGTGCTAATCACCTCGCCGAGTCAACAACGATATCGGGGTGTGCAATCGAACTCCCCGATATCGAAAAAACCCACCACCTTAACTTTTCCTATTTATGCACATGCAAGTTTATCGTAAACACACAAAAACCGAGCCGAAGCTCCCGGACTAAAACGTCCGTCTCCAAACCAACGAGCCGAAGCTCCCGACCAAAACGTCCCGTCTCCAAAACCAACCGAGCCGAAGCTCCCCGACCAAAACGTCCGTCTCCAAACCGACCGAGTCGAAGCTCTCATCAATCTCCCTGTGCCAACAGCGTTGTGAAAGGTGCAGCCCTAGTTACTAAGTTACTCTTGTCGGTTTGTTATTACAGTTTACGTTAGCCCAGGACTGCCCCCGTATTCCCCGTGAAGGGCTCTCAAGGGGCACTAGGAACCTAGACGGCGGCATTACGGCCCGAATTTCCTTTCGCAAGCACTTATTGTTATTGGTTTATCTCCCTTACCTCGATTCCCTCTCATATTACGATAGACTATCCTAGGGGATTTTTAACCTTCTCTCTTCGGGAAAAGGCGATCTTTCGCCGAAACCGAGCACCACTTAACTCTAGCTATCACCAATTCTCACTAATCTTTATACCTTCCTATTGTGATTTCCTCCACCATTACCCCACCCAGACAATATGATTAACTCCAAAGCCTTCCTCAGATCGGTCTTATTGCATTTCACAATTGCTATATGCAGACCGACCTAGACTTCATGTCGAACCGGTTATGCAATGATCCAATACTCATCCAAATCCCTAAATTATTACTGGAGACTCACCATGATATAAATAACCTAAATCCAGAAAATGGAAATTTCCTAATCTATTTGGCATTTAATTAAATTCCTCGAAAACCCAAGGGCTACCGGTTTTGAACATGAACTACCCTAGTAATCATGCAAGATGTTCAGCAAATTTATGATAAATAGTAGTTATCTCAATAGGTTAAATCCTAAGTATCATAATTTTCTATCATTAAAAGAGCATGAAAAACTATTTTAGAAATAATCTCTAACTTCTGTTGTTTATGAATCAAGTACAGAAAATATTCTTCCAAAATTATAAATAATTTATGCCATGCAGATAAAGACCTAAAATTAGCACTGGCCAAGTTTCATAATTTTTCCAGCAAGATTTTATCCATAATTAATTTTAAACAATAAACCCCTCTCTAATATCTGTGAACAAAGTACTAGATTTACTCAACATAAAATTCTATAAAAATTCAGGGATCAATGTTCTAATAGTCAAGATCAAAATCGAAGAATTTTAATTGATTATAATTAATTTAAAACCTCCAAATATTTGAAACAACAACATCGAGCTAATAATTCTTTAACACATGAAGTATAATATTTATTAATCATAAAATCCAGGAAAATACCATAAGTCTAAAACATCCTAAAATCTCCTCCTCCCGAATTCATATTTTTAGATTAGATTTAGTGCTTAAAATAACTAAATTACATGTTTATCCTAATCCAAAATCTCAACTTCGAGGTACCTAATTACCTCCAATTCCTTCACTATTTCAACCAGAGGGTTTTTCAGCATATCATCCCACTCTCCTCCAAATTTCAAGGGCATACAAGAGCTTTTGCTCCTATGTCCTTCACAAACCTCAAACTCCCCCACTGGATTTGAGCCGATCTCTTAGGGTAAAATCCACCCTAATCCTCACCATTTTTCTCCAAGCAGGTTATAACATCCTTCTAAGTCAGGGGTCAGAATTTCAGCCTCTGTTGAGGTGATTTGCCCTTTCCAAACTCTTAGTGCACTTTTTACTAAAAGGTGTCTCACTAATGCCCTGTTAAGGGTAGAAGATTTCTTACCCAAAACTCCTCCAATTAAGTTGGAATTTTGTACAGACCTAGGTTCAATATTCAGGGACCACTCACCAAACTTTGGGAGGGTTTGGAGGTCATTTGACCACTTAAATAAATTCCTCTAAGTTTATTAAATTAAAACAAAAACTTTAGGCAAAGTATCTCCAAAAATTCCCATTTTTGGTCTGCCGTTAGGTATAGCTGAGGTTAACCCCCTGCCCAAATTTCAGTTCATTTGGACAAGGGACGAAGAGTGGGCATCCATTTTAATTTCTGCCCAACTCTAGGTACAGCCCCCACTAAAACGGGTGCTGCGGCCGAACCGCTTACCCAAACGAGTTGAAACCAATTTTAGATTTATCTAAACTCGAAGGGCTACGACTTTCGTGTCTGGTCATTTTTCCTAAAACGGCCTCTAAGTGCCTCATTTTGCAGCCCCAAAATATATTCAAATAATACATCTTTCCATTATGTAATATATAATAATCTATATATTATAAAATTTATTATACTGTTCATCTTCTTCATGAAACCGAAAACAGACACAGAAAACCATTTTTCCTATAAGCATTCCGTGATCCGTCGCAGGCCATCCGGTCACTTCCCTGGCCAGCCACCACCACCACCACCTCCGTTGAGGCGATGGCTAGCGGTCGGCGGTGGTTTGGCCGCCGGAGGTGGCGGTTTCTGGCGAACTCAAAAATACCTTTTTCATGGTTTTCCAATGAAAACGAGAGATGGGTCCGGCTCCGTTGAGCGCGAACTTCATTCCTAAGAATCCTAAGATCTACCCATGAAAGAGAAGAAGTAGAGGAGGACCTTGTTCGCAGTTTGGAGGTGAGAAGAGCGACGGGGTGCCATGGCGCAGTGGTGGCGTAGCCGAACTTCTCCTACAGCAAGAACAAAGATCTAATCCATTTACTTGAGCGTGTAAACTTCTCCTCTTGCCCCAAGTGGGCTTTTATACGTCAGAAAGTGGGGAGGTGAAAGGGTAAAGCCGTAATGGCCATGAAGGCTCCTCTTAATAGCCTTTCGGTTACAGTGACGGGATAAGAAACGGTGGAATATGAACAGGTGTGTCCAGTTGGCGGTTTCCTATTGGACCAACACTTCCTCCTTTATTATATAATTATAGAAGGAAAAACGGCCCGTAATTACTCCTGGTGTAACTTCCCACACCAGTATTTATTTCCACGCGTGTTAGAATAATTTCGGGCCTGAACCGTCGTTTCGGCCAATGTCACGGGCGTGACACCTAGGTCACGGGCGTGACAGGCCCGGGTGACAATTTTTGGGGTCGACGATCGTCGAACGGAGATCGACGATCGTCGAAGGGTGGTCACGCCCTAGGTCACGGGCGTGACACCTAGGTCACGGGCGTGACAGGCCCGAACAGCAATTTCGAGGTCGACGATCGTCGAACTGAGATCGATGGCCGTCGAAGGCTGTGAAAGTCCACCTAGTGTCAACTATCTTCACCTAAAGGGGGGGGGGGGGGTTAGGTGACTCTGCAGCGTAATTGCGGAATTAAAGTTTTACCTGCATAAGAAAACAAAACAACCAAGCACACAAGGAACACAGACAATATATAGTGGTTCCCCGATTTGGGTACGTCCACTTTCCCCCTTCGACCTATCTCCCAACACGGGACGACTCGGTCACTTCACCAACAGGATTGAAATCCAATCCTTGCACTAACGGAAGGAACCCTTCCACACGTAGGAGTCAACACTCCCACAATCCTGGTTGCACCCAACCCTTACAACTAGGGACCAATCGGTCCGTTACAAGGAAATTAAAAACTAGCTTGTAAGAAATACAAACAACGTTTGGAGAGAAGGTGACCCTCTTTGTTTGACGACGTGCTCTTGAAGTCAACGAAGAGTGCTCAGCCCTAGATCTCACTTGGAGTGAACCTTTCCCGAAACCGGCGGCGGCTTGAGTCGGCGGCAAGGCTCTCGGAATCAGCAGCGGCGACGGAGAGCAGCAGCAGTGCCAACTTGATTCAAACTTCGTAGCAAAGGAAGCAAGATCTTCCAACGGTCGCACAAGGATCGATCGTCTCGATCGATTCGCAAGGGGAAAGATTTTCCCGATCACCGAATCAAGAGACAAGGGATCTCTCGTTAGACACGTGAGACGCTATGCTAGCCTAAGCTTCTGTCACCGGGAGATCTGGAAGAACCTGAGATCAGCAGCGGCGACAACCGTATGAGCGGCGGAGATGACCGGCGGAGCAAGATCGCGAGATTAGGGTTTAGTCGTCGGCCGCTCGTTCTTTTTGAAATACCGTAAATCCGCACGCCTTACTGTTCACAAATACAGTGTATTTATACCGTAGGTCAAGAAGATGACCGTTGTTGGTCCCACCAAAGTAAGGACCAAAGTTCGGTTCAAACAGCTGCAGGTAACTTGGACCGGTCCAGAACTTTCAGAAAAATTGCCAAGTCAAAATCGGCGAGAATCGTAGGTGATTCTCGCCGAATCGGCGAGAATCACTTACGATTCTCGCCGACTTCTGCTTAGCCGAAATCTGACTGCACAGATACAGAAGCCGGGGAGAATCGGCGGGAATCACACTTGATTCTTGCCGATTCGTCGAGAATGCAAAGTCATTCTCGACGAATCGGCGAGAATCACTTAGTGATTCTCGACGATTCTGCCTTAGAGAAATTTCTGGCGGTGACGAAACTGCCGGCTCCAACCGGCGAGAATCAGCTAGTGATTCTCGACGACTCGGCGAGAATCACTAGTGATTCTCGCCGACTCGGCGAGAATCACTTAGTGATTCTCGTCGATTTTTACTTGAGTGATTTCTCCTCTTTCTTTCCTTGAAACTGGTCTTTGGCCCATCCTTGCTCCTTGTCTGCTCTTGCTTTATCATAGCCCTGTACTTGAAATTAAGTACACCCCAATAGAGAGAGTACACGTAGGCCAACACACTGATCTGCTCAACGAGGGATTACGTTGCACAGACCCGTGTATATTGACCCACTGCACCCTGACATTGGTGTGTACTTAGCATGGAATATCTGCAAGTACAACTAGAATTATTTCATCAAATACATTGTCTATTTACCTTGGCTTGCACAGGGGCTTCTTCAAATCAGGTACATTGTGGATGCAATACCCAACAATCTCCCCCTATTTGAAGAAGCCTAAACCCTTACAAGCTAAGGTGAATAGAGCATATAGGAATGAAAAACCGAAACTTAAAAATGAGTTGATAGGGATAAGCATTACCCGTTACTTGAGAGCAAACTAGAGCATTGAGCTACCTTAGCCTTAGCCGAGAGGGATAAGCATTGAGAGCAAACTAGAGCATTGAGCTACCTTAGCCTTAGCCGAGAGGGTAATCTCCCCCTTTTCGGCTTCTGCAAATTTGGGTCTGGTGTACCGGACACCATGCTCCCCCTCAGTTCGTGCACTTAAAATGCTGGCAGATGCTCCCCCTAGAGGCATGAGCCAGGAGCGTCTGGAGTCTTTATTCTTCATAGTTGAGCATCCCCAATTCAATTTTGAAGAGACTGAACTTGGCCTCGTCTAAGGGCTTTGTGAAAATATCTGCAATCTGCTTGTCCGTGGGGACATAGCAGAGAGAGATGTCCTTGTTCTCCACGTGCTCCCGAATGAAGTGGTAGCGCACTTCAATATGCTTCGTTCTGCTATGCGATACTGGATTGTTTGCGATGGCAATTGCACTTGAGGAGTCGCAGTACATGGGTACTTCCTTGAACTGAAGATCATAGTCTGCTAACTGGTTCCTTATCCATAGGAGTTGTGCGCAACAGCTCCCTGCCGAGATGTACTCAGACTCTGCTGTGGAGGTTGCAACACAATTTTGCTTCTTGCTGTTCTAGGAGATAAGCCTTCTTCCGAGGAATTGGCACGTCCCGGAAGTGCTTTTCCTGTCATCCCTACTCCCTGCAAAATCAGCATCTGAAAAACCTATTAGCTCGATATCATTGTTTCTCGGGTACCACAAGCCAAGATTGGGAGTACCTTTAAGGTATCTAAGAATTCGCTTTGCAGCGACATAATGAGATTCCTTAGTGTTCACCTGGTATCTGGCGCAAACACATGTGGAGAACATGATATCTGGTCTACTGGCAGTAAGGTAGAGCAGGGATCCAATGATGCTTCTGTATTTGGTTTCATCGAAAGGTTTACCTTTCTCATCCTTATCCAGAGACATAGTGGATCCCATTGGAGTCCTCATAGAGGTTGCATTCTCCATTCCGAATTTCTTGAGGAGTTCATTTGTGAACTTCGTTTGAGAGATGAAGATTCCATCCTCAGACTGTTTCACTTGAAGTCCCAAGAAGTACTTCAGCTCCCCCATACTGCTCATTTCAAACTTTCCTTGCATAAGTTTGGAAAACTTTTTGCAAAGATTGTTGTCCGTGGAGCCAAATATAATGTCGTCAACATAGATTTGCACCAGCAAAATCTTGCCTTTGACTTCCCTGAGAAACAATGTCTTGTCTATTTTTCCTCTAGAGAATTTGTTCTCAAGAAGAAAACTAGACAATGTCTCATACCAAGCTCGAGGAGCTTGTTTTAAGCCATATAGTGCTTTATTAAGAAAATATACATGACTAGGATAAGTAGGATTGACAAAACCTGGAGGTTGAGCGACGTATACTTCCTCTTTCAAATCTCCATTCAAGAAAGCTGATTTCACGTCCATCTGATAAACTGTGAATCCTTTGTGGGAGGCATAAGCTAGGAATAGCCGGATAGCTTTGAGCCGTGCAACTGGTGCAAACGTCTGGTCAAAGTCAATCCCCTCCTCCTGACGGTAACCTTGAGCCACTAGCCTGGCCTTATTCTTTATGATGACACCATGTTCATCCAGTTTGTTCCTGAAGATCCACTTAGTGCCAATCACATTCTGCTTTTGAGGTCTGGGCACAAGCGTCCAAACGTTGCATCTTTCGAACTGATGCAATTCATCTTGCATGGCCAAAATCCATGTAGCATCTTTGTTGGCCTCGTCGAACTTCTTTGGCTCAACCTGGGACAGGAAGCTAAGATGCAGAATCTCGTTAATAGTACCTCGTCGAGTTCTGACCCCGTCACGAGGATCTCCGATGATCTGATCTCTAGGATGATCCCTCACGTGTCTGAGCTGTAGAAGTCTGGCGTCAGGAGCTTCGACTACTTCTTGGGCATCTCCTTCTTCTAAAGGATTTGCTCCATTTTGATTTTCAACGTCTCCGATCGGTGTAGCAGTGGATACCTTGACGTATGTTGGAGGTGCATCTTTCACATGCTCATCCAGTTGCAACCCTTCAAGTCTGTCACCTACATCTTCAGGAAGAAGACTAGAAGTCTTGCAATTAAGCAAACATCCTTCATCAAATACAACATTGATTGACTCCTCTACCACTAGGGTTTTCTTGTTGAAAACTCTATAAGCCCGGCTGCGGCTACTATAACCATAAATATGCCTTCGAAGCATTTTTCACCGAACTTAGTACGCGGGTACTTCCCATTATTCAGTACATAACATTTGCAGCCAAAGATCCTCAGGTAGGACATGGTTGGTTTCTTGCCTTTCAGTAGCTCATAAAGAGTCTTACGATGGCTTTTGTTAATCAATGCCCGGTTTTGTACATGACAAGCCGTATTGACAGCCTCAGCCCAGAAGTATTCTGGGAGAGAAGTGTCATTCAACATTGTCATGCTTGCCTCAATGAGTGTTCTATTTCTCCTCTCCGCCACTCCGTTCTGTTGAGGAGTGCGAGGGGAGGAGAATTCATGAAAGATACCAAGTTCTTCACAGAATTCTGTCATAGCCCCAGACTCAAACTCTGTTCCGTGGTCACTTCTGATTTTGACCACCGAGCAGTTAAGTTCGTTCTGTATCTGCTTGACAAAATTAGTGAAGATGTCAAACGTATCCGACTTGCGTTTTAAGAAGAACACCCACGTAAACCGAGAGTGATCATCTACAATCACTAGCGTATACGACTTCCCTCTTAAGCTATGAACTTGCATAGGACCAAACAGGTCCATGTGCAGAAGGTAAAGACATCTGGAGGAATCTTTGTCTGGGATGCTCTTAAAGGTAGCCCGAGTCTGCTTGCCCATTTGACATGCAGGACATGGACTATCTTTAATGCACTTAATAATGGGAGCATCCCTTACTAAGTCTTTTGAAAATAGCATACTAATTGTCTTGTAATTAATGTGTGCCAATCTCTTGTGCCATTGTTCGCAAAGAGATGCACTGCCTTTGGCTACTAGGCATACAGGGGTAGAAGAGTCTAAACTAAGAAAGTCTAAACAGAAAATATTTCTGCTCCTAATGCCTGTTAATACGGTCTCCGAAGAGTCACATGATATTATCAGGCATTTATCCTTGCAGAACTTAACGTCATACCCTTTATCACATAACTGGCTTACGCTGATCAGGTTATGATTTAACCCTTCAACATAAGCTACGTCAGAGATAGAGAGTGTACCGTTGGAAATCATACCGTAACCTCTGGTGACTCCCCGATCAGATCCCCCAAAGATGACTTTGGGTCCATTCTCGACTGGGGTGTACTCCCACAGTAGGCTTCTTGTCCCAGTCATATGACGGGAGCATCCACTGTCCAAATACCAAATAGGAGTTTTGTTGGCCTTTGGACATCCCTGCAAAATAGAATTAGTTTGCCTTAGGAACCCAATCGAACTTGGGTCCTAGATTTCTTGTTAGCATACTCCCCCTCGATTTGTTAGCCCTACGAGTGGTCGGCCTCGCATCGCTAACATAAGGAGTCTCGTTATACCTTGGATTAAACCAACAATCCACGGCAAAGTGACCAATTTTGCCACAGCACCAGCAGTCAAACCTGTTATACTTCCTCTTAGGCGCCTGCTTTACCCATGAAACGTGGGGTTCAGCTGGGGCCGAAGACCTAGAGGTGGAGGCAATATGATGACCACAGTCACATGACTTCTTCACCTCTTGGCTTTTCAGTGTAACATGTTTGGCCTTAGGTGCCAGTTTACTATTATGGCCGCTAGAGAATTGACCATAATTTCCCAAGTGGATTTCCTCATAGGGTGCCTTGAAGACACTCTCACTGAAGTTACGGGGAAAGGTCCACCCATCATATCGGCTCTTCGGCTTTGCAACCGAGGGCCTGAAGTGATGCCCATATGTTGACTCAAAGTCATGTTGGTTACAGGGAAAGCTAGGCTTTCTGAACTCAACAGGACTGAGTGGGGCCTTTCCTTTCTCATCAGCAGAGGCTTTCTTGGCAGCCTTATTCTTTCTCCTATTCCTGTTTCTCCTGGACGAGGAACTGGACACACCTACATGCCCTAAGCCAGCTCCTTTGTCCTGAGCAGAGAAGGTATCAACTAATGGAAGAACAGTTTTTGGCATAGAGAAGCTCTTGACGATCTTCCTTTCTGCCACAAGTAGTTCTTCCAACTTGTCGACTTCCTCCTGCTTAAGATCAAGGAGCTTAAGAGATTCTGAATGCTTTGAAGTCAGGTCCAAGTGCTCCTGTCGGAGGGAGATCAAACTGGTGATCTCTTCCCTCAGGGAGACACTCTCACCTTTAAGGAATTTGACTTCCTTTTTCTCCGCCTTCAGTTTCTTTCGACATTTCAGGAATGTGTTGAGCAGAAGCTCATACTTATCTAGGAGCTCAGCTTCAAGGGCAGAGGGGCTATCCTCAGCATCATCATCCTGAGACTCAGGATCAGAGTCAGAGTCGGAGAGAGGGGTGTGAGCTTTTACCTTCCCAGTAAATGTGGGGCAATCTCCTTCTGAGTCAGAGCGACCCATTAGCCCAAAGTAGGCTTCCTTATCATCGCTGGTGTCTGACGTGTCAGATTCACTCAGCGTCTTTGGCTTCTTTGCGATGTAACTCCTCTCCTTCTTCTTGTCTCTTGAGGACCTGTGCTCCTCTCCCTTTCCCTTTCTCTCTTGCCTTGATGGCAGTCGGCCACGACGTGTCCTGGCTTGTAGCAACCAAAGCATATAATGTCAGAAGAGCGGTGTTTGTTCGGTTTGGAAACATACCTGTCAGGGGAATAGTTCTTCTTCTGATCCCTTGAGGAGGAGCCGGTTCTCTTTCTCTGATTCCTCAGCTTGAGGAACTTCTTGAATTCCCTTGTGATAAGGGATAAATCTTCCTCAGATAACTCTGATCCGGAGGAGCTTGGCTCAGAGTCTTCCTCTTCATCCCTCTTCCATGCCGGGAGGAAGCGACACCCTTACCCTTTCTGGAGTGAATGGCTTTTAGGGCCACCGACTTTTCCTTGGCCGCGGCTTTCTCTGCTTCCTCTTCAGCCTTCCTTGTGTTCAACTGAAGCTCATAGGACATAAGCTTCCCGAACAGAATCTGAGGGTCGGTTTCCGCAAGTCTGCCAAACTCGCGGATGGCGCAGATCTTTGTGTCCCATTCCTTAGTGAGGGACCTAAGGAATTTATCATTGAGTTTACCGTCAGTGAACACTCTTCCATATCCTTTGAGTGCATTGACGATCTTGAGGAAGTTTTCGAAGGTGACTCCGATCTCCTCTTTTGGCCCTTGTCTGAAGGCCTCATATTTCTGATTGAGGTGGGATCTCCGATCGTCCCTCACTTCATCTGTGCCCTCCATTAAGACAATCAGACAGCTCCAGAGATCCTTGGCTGTCCTGCAATTGCTGAAGTTCTGCATCATAGAGTCATCAACTGCGCTCACCAGGATGTTCTGAGCTTTCTTGTCGAGTCCGAACAACACCATTTCGTCCTTGTCCATTTCCGAAAGTTGCTTGGGTACTTTCCTGGTAGGATCAATGGTGGAGGCCTTAGTGGGAATGTAAGGTCCCTCCTCCACTATCATGAAGAGCCGAGGGTCGACCGCTTCCATGTAGAATCTGATTCTTTCCTTCCAGATAGGAAAGTTCAGTCTGGTGCATACTGGGATTTTGCCGGAGTGCTTGAGTCCGTCCATGGAGGATATCTGTCTGCTTCTTGACACTGGGGGCAGGATTCTACTCAAGGTGTGAACCTTTTTGATGAGGAACCTCCCTCTGATACCACTTGAAAGTCCACCTAGTGTCAACTATCTTCACCTAAAGGGGGGGGGGGGGGGGGTTAGGTGACTCTGCAGCGTAATTGCGGAATTAAAGTTTTACCTGCATAAGAAAACAAAACAACCAAGCACACAAGGAACACAAACAATATATAGTGGTTCCCCGATTTGGGTACGTCCACTTTCCCCCTTCGACCTATCTCCCAACACGGGACGACTCGGTCACTTCACCAACAGGATTGAAATCCAATCCTTGCACTAACGGAAGGAACCCTTCCACACGTAGGAGTCAACACTCCCACAATCTTGGTTGCACCCAACCCTTACAACTAGGGACCAATCGGTCCGTTATAAGGAAATTAAAAACTAGCTTGTAAGAAATACAAACAACGTTTGGAGAGAAGGTGACCCTCTTCGTTTGACGACGTGCTCTTGAAGTCAACGAAGAGTGCTCAGCCCTAGATCTCACTTGGAGTGAACCTTTCCCGAAACCGGCGGCGGCTTGAGGCGGCGGCAAGGCTCTCGGAATCAGCAGCGGCGACGGAGAGCAGCAGCAGTGCCAACTTGATTCAAACTTCGTAGCAAAGGAAGCAAGATCTTCCAACGGTCGCACAAGGATCGATCGTCTCGATCGATTCGGAAGGGGAAAGATTTTCCCGATCACCGAATCAAGAGACAAGGGATCTCTCGTTAGACACGTGAGACGCTATGCTAGCCTAAGCTTCTGTCACCGGGAGATCTGGAAGAACCTGAGATCAGCAGCGGCGACAACCGTACGAGCGGCGGAGATGACCGGCGGAGCAAGATCGCGAGATTAGGGTTTAGTCGTCGGCCGCTCGTTCTTTTTGAAATACCGTAAATCTGCACGCCTTACTGTTCACAAATACAGTGTATTTATACCGTAGGTCAAGAAGATTACCGTTGTGGGTCCCACCAAAGTAAGGACCAAAGTTCGGTTCAAACAGCTGCAGGTAACTTGGACCGGTCCAGAACTTTCAGAAAAATTACCAAGTCAAAATCGGCGAGAATCGTAGGTGATTCTCGCCGAATCGGCGAGAATCGTAGGTGATTCTCGCCGAATCGGCGAGAATCACTTACGATTCTCGCCGACTTCTGCTTAGCCGAAATCTGACTGCACAGATACAGAAGCCGGGGAGAATCGGCGGGAATCACACTTGATTCTTGCCGATTCGTCGAGAATGCAAAGTCATTCTCGACGAATCGGCGAGAATCACTTAGTGATTCTCGACGATTCTGCCTTAGAGAAATTTCTGGCGGTGACGAAACTGCCGGCTCCAACCGGCGAGAATCAGCTAGTGATTCTCGACGACTCGGCGAGAATCACTAGTGATTCTCGCCGAATCAGCGAGAATCACTTAGTGATTCTCGTCGATTTTTACTTGAGTGATTTCTCCTCTTTCTTTCCTTGAACTGGTCTTTGGCCCATCCTTGCTCCTTGTCTGCTCTTGCTTTATCATAGCCCTGTACTTGAAATTAAGTACACCCCAATAGAGAGACTACACGTAGGCCAACACACTGATCTGCTCAACGAGGGATTACGTTGCACAGACCCGTGTATATTGACCCACTGCACCCTGACATTGGTGTGTACTTAGCATGGAATATCTGCAAGTACAACTAGAATTATTTCATCAAATACATTGTCTATTTACCTTGGCTTGCACAGGGGCTTCTTCAAATCAGGTACATTGTGGATGCAATACCCAACAGGCTGGTCACGCCCTAGGTCACGGGCGTGACACTTGGGTCACGGGCGTGACAGGCCCATGTTCAATTTCGACGATCATTTTACGGGGATCGACGATCGTCGAAGGAGTCACGCCCCTGGTCACGGGCATGACACTTTGGTCACGGGCGTGACATGTCCGGGGTGCCAGATCGACGATCGTCTCACGGAGCTCGACGATCGTCAAAGGGGTCACGCCCTAGGTCACGGGCGTGACACCTTGGTCACGGGCGTGACATGCCTGGGTATCAAGTTCGACGATCGTCTCGCGGAAATCGACAATCGTCGAAGGAGTCACGCCCAAAGTCACGGGCGTGACGGGTCGGTCGCGGGCGTGACCAACCCGTGACCCGAAACCTCGATCGATTTATTTCATTTTTTTGGGCTTCACAGGGTTCTGTCATGACCAACCGACTCCTAGGGGTCTAGCCGGAAATGGGATGTTACATCGACGATCTTTGTTCTATGTTCGACGATCTCAGAGTCTCTTCTCTGAACTGAGATTGACGAAAGATGAACTGAGCTCGACGAACTCTGATCTTCTATCAGGATTGAGTTCGATGTTCTTCTATCTCAGTTCGACGAACTTTGAGACCAGAATGGACAGTAACAATTCAGTTCAGAATTCTCAAGGCTCAGCTCGACGAATGAGAGGTTTGAGTTCGACGATCTTGGATCTCAAATCGATAATAACTGTCAGTTCATTTTCTATTTCTCTGCAGTTATTTCAGATTAACTAAGCCTTATATTTTGGCATATTTTACTCTGAGTAATTAATTATTATATTCTCTAAATATTGTTGTTCAAATGACAGCCTTAATTACTGGATTTCATAGAGTAAATATACAGCTAATTCTTTTGGACAGTTAAGGAATTATTTTATTGGCCTTCTAGCCGTTTGTCCAAGTTCCACAAAATCAGCAGTCAATTAAGGAAGGAAATTCAAATTTTACTGCAGGAAAATATAGTAAGTATAAAACAGGTTTTTCAAAAGCTTTGAAAGCAGTAGAAGTAGAAGCAGTGACAGAATTGAGAATACAGAAGAGATAGAGAACATTTCTTCATCATCAGTTTGCATCTCCCAAGGGTTTCAAGAGACAACCATCGCCATTAGTCTAAAGCTTTCTAGAAATCATTCTCAAGAATACCTACACACCCTACAAAGCTTCAA
Source organism: Platanthera zijinensis (assembly GCA_039513925.1). Lineage (NCBI taxonomy): Eukaryota > Viridiplantae > Streptophyta > Magnoliopsida > Asparagales > Orchidaceae > Platanthera > Platanthera zijinensis. Next base: position 181,495,202 of record CM077078.1, read on the forward strand.
TCTTCCTGAATGAAATTTCTATCTCAAGGGGAGTTTTGACAGCATCAAGAAAAATGCAATAGTCTTCTCAGTTGTTTTAGAAAGAGAAGAACTCCATATTATTTTTGTTTTATTCTCACCCATTGTATAAAGGGTTTATTAACTCCCTTCAAAAGTTATTCTTCTTGGTTGCAAGTCTCCTGATCAAAAGACTTTATTTGGTTTTTGGGCACCAGATTTAATTCCTAAAGGGTTTTGAGATCTCCCTTGAAATAGATCTTGTGGTGACAGGTCACCTGAGCAAAAACCTGATTGATGGCAGGGCATCTGATCAAAAACCTGAGTGAATTCATACCAGGGTGCATGGTAGAAGAGTGGATGTACCCAAGTTTAGGGGAACCACTATAAATTTCTTGTGTCATATGTGATGCGAGCTTTTACTTATTGTGCTGTGTGTTGTGTACTGTAGTTTTCTTTCCTGCACTTCACCTTTTACACAAAGTAATATCACTATCTTAATTTCACAAACTTAATTCTGAAAAAAGGTTTTAAAATCTCTATTCACTCCTCTCTAGAGCTAAGCTAATCTAACCCCTCAGGTGGTATTGTCATACCATCTTTCACAAAGTCTGGGAGTTGGTACCCAGGCCCAAGGGACAGAACGTGATCGACATGAATTGGATATTTAGAAACAAGCTTAACGAAAACGAAGTAATCATCAAGAACAAGGCCAGACTTATAGCATTAGGATAAAGACAAGAAGAGGGGATCAACTTCGACCAGACCTTTGCTCTAGTGGCCCGGCTCGAGGAGATAAGGTTATTTCTAGCATATGCTTCCTTAAAGGCTTCAATGTCTACCAAATGGACGTAAATTAAGCATTCCTCAATGGGAATCTGAAAGAGGAAGTATATGTAGCGTAACCCCCAGGTTTTGTAAATTCACATTTCCCTGATTATGTTTACTTTTTAAATAATGCTCTATAGGGTTTAAAGGAAGATCCCCGTGCTTGGTATGAGACGTTGTCTAGCTTTCTTCTTGAGAATAAGTTTACAAGAGGAAAGATAGACAAGACATTAATTATTAGGGAAGTTAAAGGCAAGATTCTACTAGTACAAATCTATGTCGACGACATCATACTTGGCTCTATGGAAGACAACCTTTGCAAAAAGTTTTCTAAACTTATGTAAGGGAAGTTTGAAATGAGCAGTATGGGAGAGCTTGAGTATTTCTTAGGACTTCAGGTGAAGTAATCTGAAGTCAGAATTTTCATCTATCAAATGAAGTTCACTAAGGAGCTTCTAATGAAATTTGGAATAGAGAACGCAACCTCTATGAGGACTCCAATGGGTTCAACTGTGCCTCTAGATAAGGATGAGAAAGGGAAACCTTTTGAAGAAACCAAGTACATAAGCATAATTGGATCCTTGCTCTACCTGACTGTCAGTAGACCAGATATAATGTTTTCAACATGTGTCTATGCTAGATTCCAAGTGAACTCAAAGGAATCTTATTATGTTGCTGCAAAGCGGATTTTAAGATACCTTAAGGGTACACCCAATCTTGGCTTATGGTACCCGATAAATAATGATGTCGAGCTAATTGATTTTTCAGATGACGATTTTGCAGGAAGCAAGGATGATAGGAAAAGCACTTCCGGGACATGCCAATTCCACGGAAGAATGCTTATCTCATGGAGCAGTAAGAAGCAGAATTGTTTTGCAACTTCTACTGCAGAGTCAAAGTATATCTCTATGGGTAGTTATTGCGCACAACTTCTATGGATCCGGAATCAACTAGAAAATTATAATTTGAAGTTCAGTGAGATTCACATGTATTGCGACTCATCCAGCGTAATAGTGGTTGCATATAATGCAGTCTCCTACAACCAGACAAAGCACAATGAGGTGCACTATCACATTATCCAGGAGCATGTGGATAACAAGGACATAACCCTCAGCAATGTCCCGACAGACAAACAAGTTGCAGATATTTCCACGAAGCAGCTAGACGAGGCCAAGTTTTCGTTCTTCAAAACAGAACTAGGAATGCTAAAGATGGACACGTGAAGAAGGCTAAGCAAGTAGGAATTCACTAGGGAATTAATTTAGGATGGCAGAAGAATTTTCTAAGGAAAATTCAGCGAATATCGGAAGGAAAACGTGCCAATTCTACATCCAGTGAATCTTGTCGAATTTAACTTTGCGGAAAATTCTTCTTACTATATTAGATCCAAAGAACCGACGACAAATAAGGTACGTGCCTTCTAGTTCAATTTGAAAATTATATATAAATATATATATAAATAGGACAAGGGGACCAGCCACACTATTACTTTTCATCGATACCAGCAAATTCGTCGAATACAGAAACCCGGCGATTCGACTCCCGCGACACTGTCGTCGTCTTCCTCCTGTGGCCAAGGATTGATTCATCTTCGATCAGGGTTGTGCACTCCTTCCAAACCCTAACCGACAGAAAAGTATCAGGATTTCCCGAAACCTTATTGCTTCCGAGACTTTGCTGTCACCGATTCTTACAGTGGCCAAAGTCTAGTTTGAAGCAGTCAAAAATCTAGTTCTGTGTAGATTCAGTTTTCTCCATGGCTCCCAGAAGCACTAGTGGATTGCTAGGGTGAGGTGAGTTGGTCCGTACAGGCTTTGCTGATGCATCCAACGAGTTCAAAAATGTCATTCTCATGTTGGAGACTACAGGACTATCCTTTGTCCGAGAACACCCTTACAAAGTTCTGCACAAGGAAGTTCTTGTGTTCTTCCAACACTCCAAGCTCAAGAAATAAAGACACAGTAATCAAGAGCAAGATTTAGAATTATAAGGTAATGGTGAAAACCTCTATTTTATCCAGGTATTTGCGTCTTCCAGTCTGTGAAGATGTCGATTATCTAGACAAAAATGATTTCTCTAGAGCCTTGTTGTTTTGTGGACTGCCCAGATGATCAAAATTAGTTAGGCACAAGGGGATGAACGATTAAGGAAAACTTCTTTCAGACATCGTTGGCAAAGTATTGCTATGCAAAACTGGATCACATGACTATCTTTCTACAGAAATGTTAAAGGTGTAAGTTGCAATTATCTGCAGGAAGAGGTTGGACTAGGGTGCTTTGATGTTCGACAAAAACAAGGACATTCTCCACACACCCAACTTTGGAAGGTTTATCAGCCCATACCTTAATCAGATTGATGGTGACAGGTTCGATATGACCAAATGAGTACCTATCCATTATTTCAAAAAAATCGACTCCATAATATTCACAAGATGGTATAGGAGGATCACCAGGGTAGGGGGAGCACTAGATGTGGTTTTGGAGGCAGAAGATTAGGCTCCTAAGGATAGGATTCCTTCTCTACACCCTAGTGACATTCCTAAGATTCGAGGGCAGGAATAGAGAGGGATTCAGTTATACTATTTCTAGAGCCAGACAATCTGCTGATAGAGGTTGCTCAGATTGCTCAGACGGTTGTTGAGGAATTAGTACCTAATGATGTTATGGATAGTGTTGCTGCTGATTCTGATTTGAATGTGGATGACTATGAGATAGATGCTGATGAGGAAATGTTTGCTACTGATGAGACGAGAATTGATTCTGATAAGTCTATTGATGCTGAGGCTAGTGATGTTAATGCACTCTTGGTAGTGGAGAACCTAATAGTCCCACTCCCTAACATTATTCCCGCTTTATCTTCTGAGGGGGAGGTGACTAAGACCTCGATATTAGTTGCTATTGAGGTTGATAGGTTTAACCGCAACCTTCAGAAGAGAGTTGCCAAGGCTACAACAACACCACCAGTTCTTCTTGAGGAGATAGTTGAGATTTGTGATGAGGAAGGAGATGCAGACGAGCATCCTCCTATCCTAGCCACTGAAGTGTCACTGCTGAGTTTTAAAGCTCAATTATCTCAGATCAATGAGTTTCCAAGTGAAGATATTCCTTCTCTCCCACCTATTTTTTGGGACAGTTGCAACATCGAGTACTAATAGTTCAATTTTCAAGACAATAGAGGTCATGTTGGCTAGACAGCAAGCATAGTTTGAAGCGACATTGAATAAAGTTATGGATAAGGCAAAAGAAACTAAGCAAGACGTTAACAAAGGCCTTGCTGAAGTCATAATTCAGATTGAAGTGCTTGATACAAAGATTAACTTACTATTTGTAGTGGGTGGAAAAGCAATAAAACTAAACATGGATGGCCTGCAGTAAACAAAAGAAACTGCTGATAATGTGTACACGAATGTCAAGACTATGATAGATGCCCACAATAGATCTGTAATACCCCAAAACTCAAAAGAGGAACAAATGGAGTTTTCAAGCCAATTTTGGTTCTGAATAGGCTGACACGGCCTGTGAAACGGGCGTGTCACAGGGCGTGTCGTGCTTGAGGTGAAATATTTTCCGAGAGGTCGACGAATTTAAGTCGACGAGCATCGAGGCAGGGCACATGGCCTGAGTTACGGGGGGTGTCATAGGCCTTGTCCTGCTCGGGCAGTTTGGCGAGTTATGTTGATGTTGTTACACGGCCTGGGACACGGGCGTGTCCCAGGGCATGTATAGCACACGACATATGACACAGGAGAAACACATGGTCGTGTCCTATTAAGGATGTTTCGTTCGTGTGTCGATTGAGGCACACGACCCATAAAATAGGTGTGTCACTTGAGACACAGGCTTGTCCCAAGCCATGTAATAGGCCGTGTCCTGTTCTATAATTTCTGGTTTTACGGCGAGTGAGGGAACACGGACTTGGACACGGGCGTGTCACAAGCCATGTTCGGCCCAGGAAATTCTTTTTCAGGGCGAATCTTGGCTGTTTGTTTCCTTCAAGTAGGATCCAACAGCTCAGGCTTTCCCCGGTAGGTATTTGACCGGGAATAGGGTTTCAAACCCTCATTCCATTTAGATCTTTCTCTTTATAAGTGTTAGAGAGAGGGGAGAGCAAGGAAAAAGGTTGAGGAGAGTTCCGGCTGCCAGAGAAGCTTTGGAGCCCTGTTTCTCGAGAAGAGTCCAGATCCGCAAAGACAAGATCGTTACGGTGGTGTTCATCCGACCAAGTTTCTCCATGGATAGGATGAGGGATTGTAAGGTAACAACACTTCTCCTCTTGGTTTTTAGGATGCACGCTTAGCATCTCTTCTTTTCAGTTTTTGTGCTCATGATCTCTCAAATGAGAGGGGTTTGGGTTGCCATGGTTCAAAAGTAACCTCCGGGTCGATATTGTATGTCCCCGAAATGTTTTTGCATAATAAATTCACTCCGTTAGTGGATTAGGCATTGCGGGTGGAGCCGTAGTCACGACCATTAGTCTGGCTCAGTGATGTGTCATAACGAGCCTTACGGATTCAGTATAAATCCATTGCAGCAAGATGCCATTGTGATGTATGCATTTTTCCCCTTTTCTTGATTGAGTACTTGTAGCCGGAACCGGATAAGGTTAGCTCCGCATTGGTGGTAGATGGTTTCCTTAGTGCCTGGGAACATTTCAGTACAAATAATGTGTTAGGGTGGGAAAGATTATGGTTGTGTTGTGCTGAGGTGTGACTATATCTCCGTGGTCGGCTGACTATCCCATGACGTGCAAGTCATGTGGGGAGAGTGTCCCGGCGAGACTAGTCCCTTCTGTTAGACTGATGAGAATGCCAAGCGTAGGGCAAGCCCGGGAAATGAAGCCATGAGCGGGTGGGGTGCAGCAAGGGTTCTTAGAATCGGTTTGTGTGTGAGACGGAATTCGGATGTAAGAAGTCAGAATTTGCAGGTAAGCCCGGGTTTAAGACCCATGTGTGGGTGGGGCCTTCGCAAGATTTCCATGTAGCGGCTTTTTGGCCGTTTGGGGCATTGTAGTCCCCTTTTGTTTGTGGCTTTACGCCAATGGGGAAATGGAAGTACCCAGTTGATATGATGATGTGCTAGTTGCATACGCTATAGGGTGCCTTGGGAGAAGCCCGGGTTTGCATACATGCTGCATAGTAGGCCCCTTTTTGTTCCGTGCTCAACATAGAAAACGTGATTATTGTATGAGGAATCTAAACCTTTTTTAAAGCTTTACATGTTTATGAATATGGGTATACGAAGTGTTGACTTGCAGGTTGGATGGGTACCCCGCGGTCTGTTAGGTGTGACCGGGAGGAGATATGTTGGTTATATAGTAGAGGTCAGCCTTTGCTGACCCTTGTCACAATAAATTTTTACAGGGCAATGATCGCAATCCGCGGGAGCAAGTGCGCCGGCTGAAAAGCCCTAAGACTCATGAAGTGTTTATTGTGATTTCTAGCTAGTTTCCTTTTGATTGTATTACTTCATGTTTTTGTATATTCCAGCTTTCATGCCGAGGTAGCCTAGGAGTGCTGTTATTTACCTGGAAGACCGCTATTCAGATTCTTCCACATGATGTGTCAAGGCCCCCTTTTTGGGCCGCGTAACAGCGAGACCGCAGTAATCAGCAAGCCGGTTTTACGTCTGAAAATCGCCGATCTTTTTTCTACAGACCGAATAGTCACGCGGATAAGAGCTTTGCCTTTTTCTTCTTTAGTTGTGCATCCTGTCACCACCTCCCGTACTCCTGTCTCCCGGGTAGCTGGTGATTCGAGCGCCTGCCTGCTCGGGCAGGACCCCGAGCCTATAAATAGGCATGAATATTACTCTCTAGGCATCCCTAATCGAATCCTCAAGCTCACCATCTGTGGAAATGGTCTCGAATCCTTTGCCGAGCGGGTTACTGTCCGATCGGGTGCTCCTTGGTAACCGCTATAATCGCTTCATTCTATGACAACTGTAAAGCCGGTCGCATGAGTGGTTTTAGCCGCGACGGGCGAACTATGATGTCGCCGCTATCAGCGGCACCCCTTGTCTCCTTTTCATTTAACCGCTAGTTACTAACAACTCGCAGTTCCTCCTTTACCATTTTCTCTTTCTCGCAGGTTCTTCAGCGACCAAGGGACGATCTCGACACGAACATTAAACACGCGACCTTCAGATTCGAATTGTCTGTGAATCCTAGCAGTTTCGATATGTCGGACAGGCGATCCACTCACTACTCTCATTCTCGTCACTCTAACTGCGCGGGGACCTCAAAAGAATCCCTCTGGAGGGCGCTCGAACAATCTCGCCCGGAGATGGAGCGAGATAGGTGTGAAACCGGCGAATGCCTTGATGCAATCAGCCAAGCTCTAGCAGCTCTTAACATGCGGTTAGCGATGCCTCCAGCTGCAGCACCTGTGGAACCCGCAATCTTTTCGACCCCCACGACCACTTAGCCCGCCTTCCAGTCATGTCAGGCCACCGTGCAACCGCATCCCCAAGAAGACGAGCTAAATCCTTTCATTGGTTACTTCTAAGATATCGCTCGGGCAAGTCCGGCTAAGAGGTTAGATTTCGAAGAAGACCACCAGCCCGGCATGCCCGCTGATTTCCCAAATTCTAATCGCGCCTCACCTTTAACCCCGGCTGAGATGGAGGACCCGTCTCTGTTTGTCGTGCGGATAAGGAGAGAGCCCGCACCGAGTAATTTTAGAGAACCTTACTTTCCTTTTTATACCGGAGCATCCGATCCAGTCACGCACCTACAAGCATTCAAAGATGTCGTTGCAGTTAGATGCCTGACGGATGCGCTAAAGTGTAAGTTGCTGGTAACCACTTTCGATGGGAAGGATCGAGAGTGGTTTCACGAGCTTCGACCCCGCTCAATTAATTCCTTCGTCGGGCTCCGCCAAGAACTTTTGTTAAGGTTTTCGACCTCCAAAAAAAGGAAAAGTTGTCCTGCAGCCCTTTTCAAGATTATGTAGAGGGAGGGCGAAAGCATGGCGCGATTTGTAGATCGCTTTCAAAAAGAAATTCTGGAATTAGAGAATGTGGACCCAGATTATTATAAGGTTGCCCTAATCAACGGTCTCCGGGAAGGCCCGTTAAAGTTCAAAGCAACGACAAAGGCCCCAGCAGCTTATCAAGCCCTGATTGCTCTCACGAACAAGTTCATCGAAGGAGAAAGTTCTAATCCTTCTTATATTTCTACTCTAACCTCTATGGCAGATGTCGGAGGCTCGGGAAGTTCTTCCACTGCGCGCCATATTCCAAAACCTTCCCGTCATGATCATCATACCTCACCCCAAAGGGGTAGAAACTTTCGTCATAAGAGGCCATTCCTCAACCATCAGTAGTTCCGAGAGCGAATGCTTCCATTGGACACTGCTCCTATTCCGGCAGTCCCGCAAGTCCTCCCTATCAATCAACACGGAGGGCCTCATGCTACAAACGTTAATTGGGAGGAAGTCGCTGAGGTCCTGCAAAGTAAAGACTTCAGGAAGACAAGACCCCAGGAAGAGGTAAGACCCCCCAGCTCTAAAAATTTCTGCGAATTTCACAAAGAACCGGAGCACCCTACAGAGCACTATCGGGCCCTTGCATTTCTGGTGAAGAGACATGATTCAGAGGGAAAAATGTCAGATCCTTTTTGTAAAGAGGATCTCGTTGATCCCAACACCTCGAAGGGCAAAGAGGTAGCTGAAGTGTTCCGGGAATGTGAGGACGTCACTGACGTAGGCAGTCTAGGTAATATGAATTACCTGAATGATTGTGTTTATGTCCATGATGAAGGAACCCTCAGGCGACTTTTCTGCATCCACGGAGGGGGAGGACTTGAATCAAGCCAAAAATCTTCTATCTCAAAGTTGCGCAAGCAGGAGGTGGCTATGGCTTCCTCCTCGGTTCAAACCAGAGAACTCGTAACATTCGGTCTGGATGACCTCTCGTCCACCGCTAACCCGTTCAACAATGCGGTTGTTATCCAATCCTCCATCGAAAACTTCATGGTAGACAGGATTCTGATAGATACTGGCATCTCGGTGAATCTCTTGTTCAAGAAGACGTTTGAGGCCCTAAAGATTGGAAGACCATTGTCTTCCACTGAGGGGCCACCTTACGGCTTCTCGGGAGAGAAGAAGGAAGCATTTCGCTACTAGTAAATCTGGGTGGAATCACCAAGATGATCCAGTTCGTGGTATTCGGCGCGGCAAGCAGCTATCACACAATTTTTGTAAGGCCTCTGCTAAACGAGTATCGGGAAATTATGTCGACCAACCATATGGCTATGAAATTCTCTGCTTAAGGAAAACAGTATCGGGTCAAAAGCAACCATCGAGCGGCCCGAGAATGTTATGTGAAAATGGTTAACATGATTAAGCAGGTGACCCCTCCGGCAGTCACGGCTATTGAGCTTGGAGAACCCAAAGAGAATGCCAAGGAGGGACCCCATCTGGAGGCTGCCCAACCTACCGAGAATGTACCCATCGCTAAGGGAGAGGAGAAAAAACTCTCCATTACCGCAGAGCTATCATAAGAGGAAAAGGTCGAATTTTTTTCCTGTCTCCTGAAGAACCACGATATCTTCGCATGGTCTCCTGAAGATATTCTCAGAGTGGATCCAGACGTAGCTTGTCATCATCTCAATATCGACCCGAAGTATAAGCCCGTACAACAAAAGAAGAGGGACGTCGCAAAAAAACTGGCAAGTCCTATCCGAGAAGAGGTCACCAAGCTGGTAAAGGCTAAATATGTTCATGAGATACAACATCCAGCCTCGATATCGAATGTTGAAATGGTTCCAAAACCGGGGGAAATGGAGAATGTGCGTAGATTTCACAAAACTCAATAAAGCGTGCCCCAAAGATTTATACCCCTTGCCTCGAATAGATGCTTTAGTAGATTCTGCAGTTGGTTATTCGTTTATGAGTTTTTTAGATGTGTTCTCTGGTTATCATCAGATTAGGATGCACAAACCCGACATACCACACCCGTCTTTTATCACAAATGAAGGGTGTTTTTTTTATCTGGTGATGCCTTTTGGGCTTAAAAATGTAGGATCCACCTACCAGCGCATGATGGATTCTGTTTTCAAAAATCAAAAAGGGAGGAACCTAGAATTCTATTTTGATGACCTCCTTATAAAAAGTAAATCCTGTTCAGCAAATTTAGAGGATCTCGCGGAAACCTTCGCAACCCTGCGGAAGTTTGGGATGAGGCTAGACCTGTCAAAGTGTGTTTTTGGTGCCAACCAAGGAAATTTCCTTGGTCATCTTCTTACCCCTGAAGGGTTGGCACCAAACCCTGATAAGGTAAAAGCTATCCTGGATATGGCACCTCTTTTCTCCCCAAAAGAAGTCCAGCAGCTAGGAGGAGTACTAGCAGGTCTTAGTTGTTTCATCCCAGGGTAGGAGACAAGAGCGCTCCCTTCTTTAAGACTCTTCGAGGAGCCTCCATGTTTGAATGGAACGATGAATGTGATGAGGCTTTTAAGCAACTCAAGAGATAGTTAAGAACGACTCCGTTATTACAAAATCCTTGCCCAGGAGAACCACTATACGTCTATCTAAGAGTGGGACCCGAGGAAATTAGTTCCGTTCTTGTTAGGGAGGAAAGGAAAAGGCAATTCCCGGTATATTATGTTAGCCATATCCTAAAGAGTGTTGAATTTAGATACCCTATCCTTGGACTTGGCCTTAGTCATTTCTGCTCGCCGACTCCCTCCGTATTTCCAGGAACATTAAATCCAGGTCATGGTGGATCAGCCCCTCAAAGGAATATTGGAAAGGCCAGAGCATTCAGGAAGACTCGCTAAGTGGGCAATTGAGCTGAGTGAGTTCAAAATCGCATATGTACCACAAACATCAATAAAAGCTCAAGTTTTGGCAGATTTCATGGTAGAAACCACAGAACAAAGTTTTTCTCAGGAAGAAAATTCTCCACCAGCTTGGATCATTTACGTCGACGGAGCCTCAGGAAGAAATTTGTTAGGAGCAGGGATAGTACTCATCAATCCAAACAGAGTCAAAATAAAGCATGCAGTGAAATTCTTTTTTCCGGTAACTAACGACCAGACCGAGTATGAATCACTTCTTGTAGGGTTAAGATTTGCGAAAGAGCTCGGCATCGATCACGCCCAAGTCAAAACAGATTCCTTAGTAATGGCCTCGCAAGTGCTTGGGAATTTCAAAACAGGGGAACCAATTCTCAAACAATATCTCATGCTGGTAAAGGCAGAGATCGAGAAATTCAAGTGCTTTGTTATTGAACACATCCCAAGGATTGGAAATGAGGAATTCGATGCTTTATCAAAATTTGGCATTACTGCGGGAGAAGTGGCATATGATCTTTTTCAGCCATCAGTCGAAGAAGGGGAGGCAATGCAAATTGACCAATGTCACTCCTGGGTAGATCCGTTCATTATGTACTTATCAAAAGGAGAGTATCACCCTGCTATTAAAGACTGAAGAAGATTTAAAGTTAAGGCAGTTTATTACAACCTGAGCTCTGGGATACTTTACAGGAGAACTCTCATCTCACCCATGTCTAGATGTATTTTGGAAGATAAGGTCCCCACCATACTTCAAGACATCCATTCGGGAGAATGATGTCACCATTCTAGAGCCAAGACCCTAGAACAGAGAATCTTACGCCAAGGATATTTCCGGCCGACAATGAGGAAATATGCAGAGTTGTATGCCAAGAAATGCGTCCAATGGCAGAAATTTTCTCCACTCGAACTCTAGCCCGCTAAACAACTTGGTTCGATTACGGCACCATGGTCGTTTGCAATTTGGGGGATGGATCTCATCGGGAAATTCCCAATGGCGAGTAGTCAACGACGCTTCATCCAAGTTATGATTGACTACTTCACTAAGTTGATTGAGGCCAAGGCACTAGCAAGAACTACTGATAAGAGTGTCAAAATTTAATTTGGGGTGATATAATTATTAGGAATAAAGTTCCCATGGCGATAATCAAGGATAATGGACCTCACTTCAATAACGCGGAAATGATTAATTTTTGCAAGAAGGCAGGAACAGATCTCCAATTTTCCTCGGTGCATCATCCCCGGAGCAACGACCAAGTAGAGGCAACCAACAAACAAATCTTGAACTTGCTCAAGAAAAGGGTTAGGAACCTAAAAAGCAGTTGGGTTGATCAACTCCCCTCAGTGTTGTGGGCCCTAAGGACTACACCTTCTAGCGCCACGGGAGAGACCCCCTTCAAGCTCTCACATGGATCAGAGGCCCTCATCCCAATAGAATTCGAAGTACCATCACCAAGGGTCTTACTGGATAGGCAAAACTGGGAAGACTGGCATGAAATCAATGATGAAAAAAAATGAGATAATGCCTGGATTAAATCGAGGAACTTCGAGATGAGGCTACCATCAGGAAAGAAGAAGTGAAAAGGAGGATGGCGCGGTATTTTGATCAGAAAGTGAGGGTCAAATAATTTAAGGTGGGAGACCTAATTCTGAAGAAAGTGGATGCCGCAACAAGAAATAGCTCGGTCGAAAAATTTTATCCCAATTGGATCGGACCTTTTATCGTAAAAGATGTTTTGAAAAGGGGAGCTTACAAGTTGTAAACATATGAAGGGGAGGACATCACTCATACCTGTAGTGGGGTTGATTTGAAATTTTTTTACTCTTAGGATAAATCGCGGGGTATTTACTCTCAAGACTCGAAGCTAGGAAATGAAAAGCCCGAGTTAACACCGTCGAGTCCAGCTCGATCCCCCACGAGAATCGTTGTCATTAGCGTAATACCACCGAGACCACGTGAAGAGGGGAGTTTTCGCACTGTGTAGTGGGAGCTTCCAGATTCTCATGCGGATGGCTTCTGGACGACGGATCCCAGCTGGCATCTAACACACCACCTCTGCATATCAGGAGGGTCAGGGTGGGTGCTTAGCTCTACCATACGTAACAAGGGATATTATTACTGTTTCATTGATATTCCTTGAGATGAGATGGTGCGGTCTCAGCACCCACAAACCTCATCCTTGTTGATCAATCTAGGCCGTGGTAATCGGGCACACCTCCCTTCTTTCTTTTCTGAATTCAAGTTTTATCGCGTAACCGCACGACAAGGTAAAATTTGGTTAATCGCAGGGCGAGATTTTCAGAATTTCTATTCACTTGCGGATCGGCGGTCAAGCCAGTCTCTTGAAGAAAGGTGGTCAAGACGAGAGGGCGAGGAGGCTAAGAGCAGCGGACCAGTCATCACTTGCATGAAAATCTAAGTAACTTTCGAAATTTTAATCAGGCGGATAAAAAGGCTGCAAGCCGCAGATTTGTTATATGGAATTCTGTGCTATTTTCTTATCTAAATTGTTATCGGGCAAATAAAAAGGCTGCAAGCCGCAGATTTGTTATATGGAATTCTGTGCTATTTTTCTTATCTAAATTGTAATCAGGCGGATAAAAAGGCATCAAGCCGCAGATTTGTTATATGGAATTCTGTGCTGTTTTTCTTATCGAAATTTTAATCAGGGGAATAAAAAGGTTGCATGCCGCAGATTTGTTATATGGAATTCTCTGCTATTTTTCTTATCTAAATTATAATCGGGCGGATAAAAAGGCTGCAAGCCGCAGACCTGTCATATGGAATTCTATGCAGGATTAAGTTGCAAAATTTTCTTGTCAATCCGTTCATTAGTCGAGGAAATATAAACTACTCAACTGCACGACATCACACAGCAGGAAAAACGAAAGATATCATTCATAAAAAAGCAGTTACACATATACGGAGCGGTTTACAAAAAACAGAATCCGCATGGTATAAAAAATGAAAATAATTACATCTCATCTATGTCCTGGCTTTCTTCTTCTTTTGATCTCGTCCCGAGTTAGACGAACTTGAAGCACTGGAAGACTCGCTCGACCTAGTTGATTCTAAGAAATCGGACTCTCCGCACTCCCCAAAATCTTCCTAGATAATCTCTTAAGCGTCGCTCTCTTTATCGTCCAAGATATCGGCCTCAGCCTCACAAGCAAGAATTGATTCATCTACCTTAGCCGCACTAACTGCTTTATCCCACTCGATCTCCAATGTTCTGAAGTCGGGGAAGAGATCGTTGAAGGTGAGGTTTTGCTCTTCTGGTATTAACGAGTCTCTCTCCTTGAGGATATAAGGAATGTCTTCCCCTCCTTGCAAATGGGAGAAAATCTCGTGCAAAAAAGTTGGATTCTCCCGGTAGTACATTTGCTGTAAGAAAAAAGCAATATAAAAATTGGTTAAAAATGGAGACCGACCGCATAAAAAATACGGGTAAGGTTCCTTTTGCCTCGACGATCTCCATCAGCCTTTTGTTGTTAGCCTTCAAAGCTTCCTTTTCTTCTTCTAAGTCCTCCACCCTTACCTCTAGCCACTCGGCTACAATGGTTACCTCGGCCAGAGCGTCACCCATAAAGTGGTCAAGGGTGAAGCTTCTCGCCCGAGCTTGGGCGGCTATGGTAGGTAATCGCGCTGTTGGCAATGATTACATTTCGGCCATATTTTTCTTCCCGTATAGAGCAAAGCCAGTTGCCCGGGCATGAATACTAACTTTGGAGCTTTACCAGGGAGGAAGAGAACTAAAAACCGAGATATGCTCCCCATGTCGATGAAATCACACGGCCTCCTTGCCGCAAAAATCCATCAGAGGCCTATCAATCCAAACAGGCATAAAAGGAATTGCCGAACTGTCACTCATAGCGGGGTCATCGGCCTCGACACGGTCTGCTTTTCTTTGTTTACATAATTCACTTTCGGTCGACACCAGACCTTCTTGAGAGATCGGTTTACTCGTCCGAACCTCTAGCTGAACTGTAAAAGAAAAGGGTTAACAGAATGCCGCGGATACAAACTTCCAAAAGCAGTAGAACTCTTACATTCTGTCATATCGCATTCGGCTGAGACTACCAGCAGCGGCAAATAATAGATGATGTCTAGCCGCTCATTCTTATAGAAATTTGTGATCTAAAATTCTTTCCCTCCGAGCTCTATCCTTATGAAGTTACTATCCGCTCGGGCTTGCGGACTTAAAGGAAGGACTCCGAGGTTACCTGTGAATTCCAGATACCTCGTCGACCAATCCGTAACTTTTTTAGGAATATTTAATACCTTCAGCCCTTTGCAGCCGAAGTAAATGATAACGCGGAAGATTTTGTTTTCCTTTTTTCTTGCCTTGATTGATCGGGCTATGAAACAATTCCTGAAGATGTTCATTGTGAACTTTACCCGCTCTGATCGCAGATAGATCAAAAAGATCATTATGGCGCCGATTGTGTTCGGGGGGAGTTGACTGAGGATAAGTCCATAAAAATCCAAATTCTCTATCAGTTCGATGAACGGCGGGAAAGAAAAGCCGTGATCAAAATGATCGATGGGTATGATAGCCATATTGTTTCATACAGAATTTAACCGCTCTGCTGTTGACGGTAACCGTATGACTTTGGAATCATCGTGCATATGCTTGCGCACAAATTGTGAAAGCTCGCTCTTGTTCAAGGAGGTGGCCCTGAATTCTGACCGGAGGAGGACGGCTGAAGCGCTAGATCGCACAAATACCATATTTCTCACCCGGCGGAAGTAAAGAACTTTAAATTTATTACAAGGGGAGAATCTTCAATACTATTTATAGGGAAAGTTGTATTCAGAGAAGCATAAATGATCGAGCATATAATCGAAAAACCGTGCGGATATATCATAAAAATAATATCAGGTCGAGCAGTTAAAACGTGTAATAACGACGGAACCATAAAATTCGAACAAAAGTTAGAAATAAATATAACCGCATAGTACCATCAAGTTCAAATAAATATACATAAACTATTTCCCTTTTGCATTCATTTCCTTCCCTTTCTCCTCACTTATTGACTCATTACGATCTAACAGTTCCCCACCAATGTGAGCCACCAAGTCACCCGCATGCAGAATTGTGGAGATCGCAGTGGATAGATAGTGAAGCACAGTGTGATGGTGCCGATGAATCCTTGTGGCATCGTGACCTACACGTCTAAGGTATACAATCGTTTCCATGGAGCTCACTTGTCCAGCATGTCGTGCAGTTCAAGCCGCTTGATTCATTGGCAAGGTCTTATACCGAACCATACCATTACCCACTTTGACTCTCGGAGTTAGCATTCCCGGACCAACATCGCACTTCATTCTCTTCCTGATGATACCGGCTTCGATAGTGAGTAACGTCGTCCAGTAGTCGCTTTTGCCGTTGATCTCGATCTCTCAACTCCTTCTCATGCGCTGGGGCTTGTACGATCAGTTGTTCTTTCCCGCGCCTCGTCTCTCCTTGGGCGGTTATAGCCCCGGCAAAAGCCGGGGCGGCTTCTTTGCGGGCCGAAATCACCTTTGCAGCCGACTTCTCCACCATCAATCTTAATGCATCCTTCTCCTTCTCCATGGACCGAACCTTTTCCTCTAACCGTGCGAGCTCACAGCAAAACCCATCAGGAGATCTTTTCTTCTTGTCTGGAAGAGATGAAGTACTCGTAAGGATAACCGCCGAGCTCGCATCATTTGTCACTAAAACAACAATGCAATAAGCGGTTAAAAGAGGAATCAGCGGCAAATAAAGCAAAGTGAGTGATCGATACATTGAGGCAGAGGCTCGAATTCAAGTCTTTATCCCGCTGCCGTTAACTCGCGGGAAGAGAATATCAGCCGTCGCGCATTCTCTTGATTGATCCACCTTCTTTGAGCTTTCCAACGTTGCGCAGCCTTGATTCTTTCTGCCTCATATATCTCCTTGGTCATCGGAATGTCCCTACCTTTGGAGATCAGGCGGACTGGATGTTTTCTCTGCAGTATCTTCTTTGAGAGACTTTCCTTACCCGAAGCGGACAACAACTTACCTATTCGAGGCGTCCCAGTTTCCTCTGCCCTCTCGCATACGCCCTAGTTGGTCTTGTTTTTAGGGACAAATCCAGCGGCTAGAAGCGCTTTCTCAACAGCAGACTCCACCTGAAGCTTGGCGGGGGATTTGGATGTTGGGGTCCCACCGCTCATTACGACCATATTGTTACGAATTTCTTCCATTCCCTGCAAATAACTGGCATTAGAAGGGAGGTCAAAATCCAGAGAGTCTTCGTCCGCAAAAAGAAGTTTTTCTAGCTCGGCCAATGCGATTACCTCTCGCGGCTGTTCGATATCCTTTTGCGAATCAGCGGGTATCTCGGCATCCTCAGAAATTGTGGATAGCGGGGAAGCGGCGACTTTAAGAGCAGATGATTTTTTGTTCGCTTTTCCCCTTTGACGAAGTTTCTTCACCACCCGCTCCTCGATGGTCGTCCCAGATTGGCAGTTTTGCTTCTCCCGACTAGGCTCGGTGATCCCTAACATCAGCTTCAATATATCCGCTGCGGTCAAAGCGGCATTCAAGGCTTTCCACCTGATTTCAGTAAGAGTGTCGGCTGGAGGAGAAGATAACCCGCTGTCATGGATGGGTGGAGTGTTGTCTGTGATGTTGACATCAGGGGTAATGGAGACCTTTGGGGTAACAGGCGGGTCGATTTTTTTCCTGCTATTCCCGCTTTCTACGCTCAGTTTTCAAGCAAGAATAGTTGGTGTGGGGACAGTAGAAGTGTTCTCAGTCGATTTTTCTGACGGACTGGCGACCTCCATAACTTTGGCCGTGTTTTCCTGAGCAAGAGGTTTTACATTCGAGCCGGATCTACTATACATGTATCCAACAAGCTTCTCCTCGACATAGCGAATCATGTAATATTAACCGCAATCCAAGGATGTTTTTTCTCAAGGGATACCTGGATAGCTCTCCTTCCGGCGATATTTATAGTTTTGCGACGTATTAAAGGCTATACTGGTCTGGCGGGTAAAGGAAAAATTTCCAAAATTTTCCATTATTCGGAAATGTGCGGGGATCATGTTTACCCAGAAGACCGCTATTCAAATTCTTCTGTAAGATGTGTCAAGGCCCCCTTTTTTGACCGCATAATAGCGAGACCGCAGTATTCAGCAAGCCGATTTTCAGTCTGATAATCGGAGATCTTTTTGCACTAGACCACGTAGCCGCGCGGTTAAGAGCTTTGCCTTTTTATTCTAGCTATGTATCCTGTCACCGCCACCCGCTCTCCTGTCCCCCGAGCAGCCGGTGATTCTAGCGCCTGCCCGCTCGGGCAGGACCCTGAGCCTATAAATAGCCTTGATTAGTACTCTCTAGGCATCAAGAATCGAATAATCAAGCTCGTTGTCTGTGGCAGGGGTCTCGAATCCTTTGTCTAGTGGGTTACTGTCCGATCGGGTGCTCCTTAGTAACCGCTGTAATCACTTCATTCTATGACAACCGAAAAGCCCGTCGCAGGAGTTGTTTTAGCCGCGACGAGCGAACTCTAATGTCGCTGCTATCAGGGGCACCCCTTGTTATCTTTTCATTTAACCGCAAGTAATCGACAACTCGCAGTTCCTCCTTTACCATCTTCTCTTTCTCAAAGGTTCTTCAGCGACCAAGGGACGTTCTCGACACAAACCGCTCTTGCACGTTGATGTTTGACCATGTGGTCTTTCCATTTTGGACTCATTTGATGTAAGCCCATACAGCCATGGTGATACTCCTATTTTCGTAATGGATAATTTCTAGTTGTTTGGTATATTTCCGCTGTGTTTTTTATTATTTTTGAGATTGGGTAGTTAATATTATCTTTTATTGCCAAATCTGTGACGTCTGTATGTTGTGGGGCCCCGACCAGACCCATATTATATGGTCATTTCAGGGGAGGTGTTATAATTTTGTATCAGAGGCAGGTTAGCGTTCCAAGGAGAGGATTCATGGTAGAAAGTCATAATCGAATCGCGTATAAGAAGTTATCCACATAGGAGTATTGCGGTACCATGAGTGTCCCTGTGTTTGAGTCTTGTGATTAGAGACTTATTTGTGTTTACCTTGCTTGTGTTAAGAGTGTGAGCAATGAGGCATGAACGTCGAGGCAAAGAGAAGAGACTTCGGCGAGCATCGCTACTGCGCAGGGTCCTTTAGGCATTGGGGTAACCCCGACCGATTTTTGCCGCATGCTTGTAGAAGTTATGATGGTAGCCCAAGCTGCAGCGGCAACACAAGTAGCAGCTGTTGTTGCTCAGGTAGCAACTCCTGCTACCACGGATACGGCGACGGTCGTGCCAGGGGGAGAAGCCAGACGAGCAGAGCCGTTGGCCGAAAGGGTGGTTGTCGGGCATGGGGACCGGCAAATGAAGTATTTTCTGATCTTCCATCCTCCAATATTTAATGGAGTCGGTACACCGACTAATGAAGAGGATTAGTGGGCACGGATTCAAGAACTTTTGAGGGCGGTAGATATGTCAGATGAGAAGAAATCGGAGTTTGTAGCCTTCATGTTGGAAGGAGATGCCAAGTTATGGTGGGTGAGCCATAGCGGCTGGCAGTTTCCTGGACGCACCTCGTCCATTGATGAGTTTGGGAATGCTTTCCTGAAAAGTACATTCCTGCATCGACAAAGTTATCCCTACAGAGGCAATTTCTATACTTGGTTCAGCGAGATAATACAGTGGATGAATATGTTCAGGAATTCACTTAGTTGGGTCGTTATGCGGGAACGACTATGGATGATGATGTGGAGAGGGACAACCTATTCTACCATGGATTGAGGGAGAACCTGAAGCAACCCCTCATATCTATGAAATGCGCAGGTTTCAATGAGTTAGTTAAGGCGGATAAAATTTTTGAGAGCGATATGGAGCGAACCCAACGCCGCAAGGGTTTCGCACCAAAGCAAGGGGAAGGGAAGCCTTCTCAATCCCAAGAAAAGTCTGAAGGGATAATATGGTAGAAAAAGCCTCACCCGTACAAGTCCGGTGAGAAAAGCAACTCGACGTCCAGAGGGTCTCCCTCTAAGGGACCTCTGACGTGCTTTAATTGTGGCAAGGTGGGGCACATAGCTCAATTTTGTACTCAAGGAGGCACTAAGCAAGAGCCAAGATAGGAGCAGATTGTACGCTTCGGCACCAGTGCCACAGAGAAAGGGAAGATGGCGGAGTCGAGCTCTTCTCGGTTCCAACCGCTGCAACCAAGGGCCTACAACCTTGGGTAGTAGAAGTGATCCGTCAACTGTATGTGGTGACAAGTATGAGAGTTTAACTTTAACCTTGGGTTTCATACTTTCAAGCCGTTTATATTTGTTGCCTGTGTTTAGGCTTTGTGATAGTTTCTGGATACCCCGCTAGGGTATTGTTTGATACAGGAGCATCACACTCCTTCCTTGCGGAAAGCTTTATCCGGATTATTGGAGTTGAGTCATTCTCAGCGGATGCAGAGTTAAAGATGCGTATGCCCAATGGGTCATCCCTGACTACCAGGGCTAAGGGACGCATTTGTTGGAACTAAGATGGAGTCGACTTAATGTTTATAGCGGCAATCCTACCAATGGTTGAGTTTGATGTAATATTGGGAATGGACTGGCTAGTAGAGCAGCGTGCCAGTATTGACTGCCTATCCAAGCTGGTAACCCAAAGGAGCGAAGGGCAAACAGAAGTTATGTTTTAGGGTATTCACGAAGTTGTCTGTTCCCTAGTTTCAGTCATGCAGTTGGTGCGGGCAGTTAACCAGGGAGGGGTAGCCCTTGTAGCATTGTTTGAGGTTAGCCTTTCCAGGTTATTCCTTGGAGAATTACCCGTAGTGGCAGAATTCGAGGATGTGTTTCCTAAGATGCTTCCTGGAGCACCTCCTTGACGGGAGATTGATTTCTCTATTGAGTTAGTGCCAGAGGCTAGGCCGATGTCACGTCCTCCTTTTAGGATGGCACCAAAAAAGTTGGCCAAACTCAAAGTATAGCTATGGGAACTGTTGGAGCAGGGGTATATCTGACCCAGTTCTTCACCGTGGAGCGCGCCAGTGTTGTTTGTGAAGAATAAAGACGGTAGTATGCGGTTGTGAATAGACTACCGAGAGTTGAATAAACTGGATATCAAGAATAAGTATCCGATTCCTTGAATATACGATCTGTTCAACCAGTTGGTGGGGTCGGTGGTGTATTAAAAATTAGACCTGAAGTAAGGATACTATCAGTTATGAATTCGAGATGAGGACATACCCAAGACAGCGTTTGGTACGAGGTATGGTCACTTTGAGTTCTCGGTGATGCCATTCGGGCTGACGAACGCACCATCCATATTCATGGACTTTATGAACCGAGTATTTCGCAAATACTTGGACTCTTTTGTAGTCGTCTTTATTGATGACATTCTTGTTTATTCTAAGTCAGAGGCGGAGCATGAGACTCACTTGAGAATAGTCTGGCAAGTGTTGAGAGAGAACTAGCATTATGCAAAGTCCTCAAAGTGCGAGTTCTGGTTAGAGAAGGTGGCATTTTTGGGCCATGTGATTAGTGGGGATTGGGTGGCGGTAGATCCAACAAAAGTGGAAGCCATCAGGGATTGTCCTGTATTGAGGACTGTGGCGAAATTCCAAAGTTTTCTTGGACTAGCCGGGTACTATCGAAGGTTTGTGGAGAAATTTTTGCGTATAGCTCTACCACTCACTTCACTAACTCGTAAGGACCAGAAGTTCGTGTTGACTCAGGGGTGCAATCAGGCATTTGACAACCTGAAGGAAAGGCTGATGACAGCTCCAATCGTGAGTCTGCCGAAAGGGACTGAAGGATTTCAAATTTTCAGCGACACATCTGGATGCGGTTTGGGGTGCGTATTAGTACAACATGGCAGTGTGATTGCCTTTGGGTCTAGGCAGTTTAAGCCTCACGAGAGGAATTACCCCGTCTATGATTTGGAATTGATGGTAGTAATTTTTGCGCTGAAATTTTGGCGGCACTACATTTATGATGCGAAAGTGTGGATATTCACGGACCAAAAAAATTTTGAAGTATCTCCTAGATTAGTAGGACTTGAATATGCAGCAATGCAGGTGGGTTGAGTTCCTTGTGGACTACGATATGGGGATTCAGTATACGCCAGGCAAAGCCAATGTGGTGGAGGATGCCTTGAGTAGAAAATACTCTAGTCAAGGGAATTGGATCGAAACTCATGATGAGCGATTGAGGTGGGACTGGGAGTCCCTTAGCATGGAGTGTGTAGCCATAGGCGAGTCTAGTGCGTCTGTGTTGATCTGGATTGAATTGCAGAACGATTTCTCCGGTTGTATTCAGGAAGCGACCCGTTTGGATGCGGAGTTCCAACCATATGTAGAGGAAGCTCAAAATGGCGAGTGTAGCGCTTGGGAGATGATTGTGGGATTCTGAGGAAGGGCGGGAGGATTTGTGTACCGCAGTTCGGCAAGCTCCGTGAGGAGTTGATGTTTGAGGCCCAATTTACAAAGTAATCCATTCACCTGGGAAGTACAAAGATGTACTTGGATATGAAGAAATCCTATTGGTGTCCTGGTCTGAAGCGGGACATAGCATTGTACGTAAGTCAGTGGAAAACTTGTGCCTTGGTGAAGGCCGAGTGTAAGAAGCCGGGCGGGTTCTTAAAGCCTCTTCCGATCCCTGAGTAGAAATTTGATGACATCTCCATGGATTTTGTGCACGAGTTACCTAGATCGCAGCAGGGTAACGATGCAATTTGGGAGATCGTGGATCGCTTGACCAAAGTGGAATACTTCATCCCAAATCAGAAGGAGGACAGTGTGGAGAAGCTGGTGGAATTATATGTTCGCAATATTGTGCCACTACATGGGATTCCTAAGAGCATAGTTAGTGATCGCGATGGTCGTTTCACGTCTAAGGACTGTAGGTTGGTTCAGAAGAGTCTGGGCATGAAGCTCAAGTTCAGTACGTCTTTCCATCCTCAAACTGATGGGCAAACCGAAAGAAAGAACCGTACTATGGAGGATATGCTGAGGATGTGTACTCTTGACTTTGACAAGAAAAGGGAGGATCACCTTTTCATGGTAGAGTTCCCGTATAATAACAGTTACCATGCAATTATAAAGATGGCGCCATACGAAGCTTTGAATGGGAGGCGGTGTCGAACACCAATGTCTTGGACAGAGGTGGGAGACACTAAGATTTTGGGAAAATAAGTGGTAGTTGATGCATGTGAGTTGGTGCAAACCTTTCATGATCGCTTGAAGGTAGCTCCAGATCAGCAAGCAAAATATTTTAATGCTCGCCACAGAAAGGTGGAGTTCGCGGTAGGCGACTGGGTATATCTAAAAATCAAGCCGTTCAAAGGCGTTTCGTGGATTCGCCGACTCAATAAGTTTAGTCCGAGGTTTTATGGACCATTCGAGGTTATAGAATGGGTGGGAGAAGCAGCGTATTTGTTGGCATTGTCCACGGAGCTGAGTGGATTACACGATGTCTTCCATGTCTCCTTCTTGAGGAAAGCTTTAGTAGAGGCTATTGTGGTGATCGAATCGGCATCAGTGCCGATAGAAGAGGACATGAGGACGCAAGTTCGTCCAGTTAGTATAGAAGATTATGAAATTCGGCAGCGGAACAAGGACGTTAAACTCGAAAAAGTTCATTGGGACAACTGTGGTCGTGAGGAGCATTGGTGGGAGCGAGAGCAGGCCATTCTTGAGGAGTACCCCGAGCATTTCTTCTCCGGTACCGTTTAAGTTTTGTGTACGTTCTATTTAAATTTCGGAACGAAATTCTTTTAAGGGGGTGAGGAATTGTAATGCCTCGAAACTCAAAAGAGGAACGAATGGCGTTTTCAGGCCAAGTTGTGTTCTGAATAGGCTGACACGACCTGTGACACGGGTGTGTCACAGGGCGTGTCGTGCTTGAGGTAGATGATTTTTCGGGAGGTCGACGAATTTCAGTCGACGAGCGTCGAGGCAGGGCACACGGCCAGAGACACGAGCAAGTCATAGGTCGTGTCCTGCTCGGGCAGTTTGGCGAGTTGTGTTGATGTTGTTACACGGCCCGAGACACGGGCGTGTCCTAGGGCATGTCTAGCACACAACATGTGACACGGGCGTTTCACATGGTCATTTCCTATTCAAGACGTTTCGGTCCTGTGTCGATTGAAGCACACGGCCCATGACATGGGCATGTCACTTGAGACATGGGCATGTACCAAGCCGTATCACAGGTCGTGTCCTGTTCTATAATTTCTGGTTTAACGGCGAGTGAGGGAACACGTCCTTGGACACGGGCGTGTCACAAGACGTGTTCGGCCCAGAAAATTCTTTTTCAGGACAAATCTTGGCTGTTCGTTTCCTTCAAGTAGGATCCGACGGCTCAGGCTTTCCCCTGTAGGTATTAGGCCGGGAATTGGGTTTCAAACCCTCATTCAATTTAGATCTTTCTCTTTATAAGGGTTAGAGAGAGGGGAGAGCAAGTAAGAAGGTGGAGGAGAGTTTCGGCCGTCGGAGAAGATTCAGAGCCCCGTTTCTTGAGCAGAGTCCAGATCCGCGAAGCCAAGATCTTTGCGATGGTGTTCATTCGACCAAGTTTCTCTATGGCTAGGAAGAGGGGGACATAAGGTAACGACACTTCTCCTCTTGGTTTTTAGGATGCACGCTTAACATCTCATCTTTTTAGTTTTTGGGCTCCATATCTCTCAAATGAGAGGGGTTTGGGTTATCATGGTTCAAGAGGAAC
This sequence comes from Platanthera zijinensis, assembly GCA_039513925.1. Classification (NCBI taxonomy): domain Eukaryota; kingdom Viridiplantae; phylum Streptophyta; class Magnoliopsida; order Asparagales; family Orchidaceae; genus Platanthera; species Platanthera zijinensis. Next base: position 181,519,532 of record CM077078.1, read on the forward strand.
CTCCGGATCAATTGTGTACGTCCCCAACATGTTATTGCATTAGAAATCCTCTCCGTTAGTTGATTAGGCATTGTGGGTGAAGCCGTAGTCACGACCGTTTGTCCTACTCGGTGATGTTGCATAGCGAGCCTTAAGGATTCAGTAGAAATCTGTTGCGGCAAGATGCTGTTATGATGTATGCGTTTTCCCCCTTTTCTTGAGTGAGTACTTATAGCCGGAACCAGACAAGGTTAGCTCCGCATTAGTGGTAGATGGTTTCCTTGGTGCGCACGAATGTTGCAGTAAAAATGATTGGTTAGTGTGGGAAAGATTTTTGTTGTGTTGTGCTAAGGCATGACTATGTCTCCATGGTCGGCTGGCTATCCCATGACGTGTAAGTCATGTGGGGAGAGTGTCCCAGCGAGACTAGTCCCCTTCTATGAGACTGACGAGAACGCCAACCGTAGGGCAAGCCCGGGCAATGAAGACATGAGCGGGTAGGGTCCATCAAGGGTTCTTAGAATCGGTTTGTGTGTGAGATGAAATCCTGACGCGAGAAGTCCGAATTTACAGGCAAGCTCGGGTTTAAGACCCATGTGTGGGTGGGGCCTTGGCATGATTTCCGTGTAGTGGTTTTTGGGACGTTAGGGGCATTGTAGTCCCCTTTTGTTTGTGGCTTTACGCCAATGGGGAAATGTAAGTACCCAGTTATTATGATGATGTGCTAGTTGCATAGGCTATAGGGTGCCTTGGGCGAAGGCCGGGTTTGCATACATGCTGCATAGTAGGCCCCTTTTTGATCTGTGCCCATCATAGAAAATGTGATTGTTGTATGAGACATCCAAACCTGTTTTATATCCTTATATTTTTATGTATATGGTATACGAAGTGCTTACTTGCAGGTTGGAGGGGTACCCCAGGGTCAGATAGGGGCGACCGAGAGGAGATGTGTTGGTTACACAGTAGAGGTCAGCCTTTGCTGACCCACGTTACAAAAAAATTTTACAGGGAAATGATCGAAAGCGAGAGCAAGTGCGCCGGATTAAAATCCCTAAGCCTCATGTAGTGTTTGTTGTGCTTTCTAGCTTATTTCCTTTTGATTGTATTGCTTCATGTTTTGGTATATTCCGGCTTCCATGCCGAGGTAGTCTTGGAGTGCTGTTTCACGTTGATGTTTGACCTTGTGGACTTTTCCGTTTTGGAATCATTTGATGTAAGGACATAAGGCCGTGGTGATACTCCTGTTTTAGTAGTGGAAAACTTCTAATTCTTTGGTATATTTCCGCTATGTTTTATTATGAGTTTTGAGATTGGGTAGTTAATATCATCTTTTAATGCCAAAGCTGTGGCGTCAGTATGTTGTGGGGACCCGGCCGGAGCAATATTATACGATCATTACAGGGGAGTTGTTACAAGATCTATTGCTCACTTTGAAAACACTATTCCTACTTATTCTAATGTTGTCATTGCTAAAGTCGGAAAGGGGGAGGAAGCTATGAAACCCAAGCTGATTACTGTTAAAGATGCTATTGTAGAAAACTTAAAAAAGTCTACTGACTATAGCTATGACAATTGTATGTGGCTACAAAGTCAGTTGCCAGGAACTCAAGTACCTATTGTGCATGTACCAGCACATGGCGAAACTCATCCTACCCAGGATTACTCTCAGGTCTGGTCAGACGCACAGGATTTTTCTCAGGCTAATACTGCTGCTGCTACTGTTGTTGAGGCTCTAGAGGTAGATTTTATTTAAGACTTCCCCCCCCTCCGGCTCATAAGCGATGAAGATATGTGGAAGGCCCATCTGCTGTCAGGTATGTACCAAATAGAGAATTAGAAGAAGTGTTGAGTCCAATATCTAGAGGTATTATACTGGACACATTCTCCTTGGTTGACATTGGTGGTGAAAAACATCAGCACCACTATGATCAGGAAGAATAGAACATGTATATGCTGTCCTACACCAAAAGGAGAATTCACTTTAGAAATCATTGTGACGTCGATCTAATGCCTGGACCTCCGCCAAAGTACTTTCTAAAGCCAAAGGCTTATTTTGATAGATAAAGCCAGAAGAGTCAGAGCAAGCAGGTGTAGTATTTATATTTTGTGTTTAGTTGTGGGTTGCCCCCCTTATTAAAATATGTTAACAATTATATATATATGATTTTCAAAATTGTCTTGGAATGCGTGTTATCATTAATATAATTTATCTTTTCAAGTTTTCTTATTTCATTATTATTATGTACAATTCACATTAGCTTGTAGGGTTCTGACTTCTTCAAATAGGGGGTGATTGTTGGGTTTTGTATCCACAATAACCCGGATTTGAAGAAGGACCCAGTTATGCTAAGATGTATTGTGACTGTATTTGATGTCGCTTTTGTGTTATGTACTTGCGGGTTTTCATTGCTAAGTATACACAAATGTCATGTTATACTAGGTCAGTAAACACAAGACTATACAATTTAATTCCTCATTTTGTAGTCCAATGTGTTGACTCACATGTAATCTCTGTATTGGGTGTACTTCTATCCCAAGTACAAGAGAAGGCTCAAGGATGGTAATGGGTTAGACCTAGGAAAAATAGGAATTTTACCTAAGTAAAATTCGGCGAGTATGGTTAAGCATACACGTCGAATTAGTCGGGTATCATCGTTGATGCACGTCGAATTCATCGAGTATACTTACCAATACCCGTCGAATTCATCGTATATACTTAGAGTAAATACATTAGAGAATTGAAAAATCTGTTAAAGTAAAATTCGTTGAGTATCGTTGTGCACACTCATCGAATTTGTCGAATGTATTTAACGATTCTCACCGAATTTGTCGAATATGCTAAGTGATACACGCAAAATTTGTCGAGTCCAGCCAACGATACTTCTCTAGATTTTTCCATGTCTAATTTGTCAAATATCAAAGCATTGAGTCCGTTGAGTTAACTCGACTATATTCATCGAGTATGACTATGTGCTACGACGTTGAGTGACCAGCAAAAAGCATCGAGTGTAACAACGTTTAGAGTGTCGAGTTTATTGACAAAAACTCGACAAATTCATCGAGTATTACCAGCCGGCTTGTGATGTTTTCTGCTAAGTCCTTTACATCATATATCAATATGTATTCGACGAGTATCATTATGAAACTCGACGATACTCGATGATTTTGACATAGGTCATTTTTCCGTAAATTTCTTCCTCCTGTCACGATTTCGGTCTGTTATGTACAGTGCTTTTTAGCTTTCATTTTTCGAAATAGTTTTTATACCGTGGGAGGGTTTATCTCTATAAATACCAAGGTATATTCTTATTTATTGATTATCTTACTATTGTGCTATTTTGCTTTCCCATTCAAACGAGAAAAACTTTCCAAAATCAGCGATCGTCGGCCTCCTATACGCACACGATTTCCGATCGGCCTATACCCACACGCAAAACGAGATCTCATCATCCTCGACCTCTACATCTGGATTGCTGCCTCCTAAAGTATTCTATTCCTCCAGATCTAGACGGGTGAGGACTAAAGATTCAAGTTCTTCAAGATTTCAACTTTTCGATTTCTCCAAGCTTCAAGATCTACTTTTACGAAGAATGTCGGAGCGTAGACTTGTAATCGTTATTGTGTTGTAATATTCTTTTACATATTGTAGGAGATTTTTCTCCGAGTTCGTATATCCATTGGTGGATTAAGTGAGTAGATCTGTTAGTGTACCGAGTTAGTAGATCCGGTTGTGGATCGAGTGAGTAGATCCAATTTATGGATTGAGTTGTAGGAGAGGTTGTTCTCCGAGTAGTAGGAGAGTTATCTCTGAGTTGTAGGAGTTATGGCTCCGAGGTGTATAATTTGACGAAATCTGAGTTTGGTGAAGTATCTTAATCTATCCTTTGGTGGTAGATAGACGAGGAGGGAATGTCGATGTACCCAACTCGGGGAACCACTATAAATCTTTGTGTTTGTGTGCTTGATCTCTAAGTGATTTTGATTCCGAGAAAAGACAAAAACATCACCTATTCACCCCCCCCCCCCCCCTCTATGTGATTTAGATAGATGCCAGAAACTTTCAAGGTGTTTGCATAATAGAATCTTGGATCCATTAGAAGATGTCGATTTATATATATGATGAGATACAAAAGAGAAAAAAAGCATGATGAGTTATTATTAAATTTACAAATCAATCATCAACTACGATTGATTAAGGAATTAATATCAGATCTTGATAGTTTGATTTCGATAGAGAGTTTGGAAGATAATCATCAGTAATTAAATTTCTTCCATCAATTAGTAGATTGTTAGAGTATTGCTGAATTTGCTAAAGAGAAATAGTTATTCTTCTCAAGAGGAAATTGTATAAGATTCATAGAAGATTCTAGGATAATCTAGGAATAGGGCTCATAATCTTTGAGATTTTGATATTCAGAGATTCATCAGAAGTTCCAAAAATCATCATTACTAGTCCTCATAAATCTGCTGAGAATACACAGAGATAAGATTAATTTTATCACAAATCTTCTTTCATTTTCTTCTTACACTATATGAAAAGAGTTTTGAGAATCCCACTTCAAAGGATTCAGTAAGAGGTTTTGAGAGTCTCCTTGAGAACAGATTAAGATTGTATTGGTTCAAGATCTCCTTATCAAAAGATCTACTATTGTTTCTAAGATTTTCCTCATCATAAGACTCATATATTGTGATAGTAAATTCTTACCTTGGGGATAAAAGAGTGGATGTACACACTTTGAGGGAGGCCCACTATAATCTTTTTGTATTCTGTGTTTCAATGTTTATTTTTATTTTTTGTGTTATGATTTTGTATACCTGCATTTATTTTTGGTTGATTCCTGATGTATATGCAAATCTATGAAATAAACTAAGCATTTAAAACAAAATTTTAATCTCTATTCGTACCCCTACCCTCTAGAGAAAACTCTGAGGTAAATAGCCATTGCAATCCTATTTCAATTGGTATCAGAGGGAGGTTGATCATTATTAGGTTAATTTAGAGAAGATTAATCAATAAAAGGTTAACATCTTGATTAAAAGAACATTTCAATTTCTTTAGTATATTTATATTTATATTTTCAAAATTGTCTTCAAATACATTTAAAAGATTAGCATCTACTAGGCCATCGGTTTGTAATCTTGAAAAGATTACACTCTGTAAAACTAGAATCATATTATACATGAACTCTATTGTTGAGGGTATATTTGAAGATATTTTTACAGGCCCACCAATGCCATAAAGGAAGGATACAGAGAGAAATATAACTACTAAATCTATACCAAGAAGTGAATGGACAGACATAGAGAAGAGGATAAAATATTGTGATGCTAAAGCTCTGAACATACTTGTTTCTACTATGTATGATAATATATTTTAAAAGGTTGTTGATTGCCAGTCAGCAAAAGACATATGAGAATCACTTTCAAGAATAGTTGATGGAAGTGCATAAGAGAGAAAGGATAGAAGATCACTTTTAATCTCTCATTATGAGAATTTTCAATAGAAAACTTATGAATTTATAGTAGAAATGTATGATAGATTTAACAAGATAATCAATTAGCTGAAGGTATTTAATAAATACATATCTCTCACTGAAATAAATAATAAATTACTCATATGCTTCCAAAGTACATGGGATTTTAGAATTTGGGCCATCAGATAAGTAAGGTGTCATAAAGAAATTACAACAGATGCTTTGCTAGGAAGTTGAAGTCATATGAACAATTACTAAAGAGTATAATTGAAATAGAAGCTAAGGAGAATAACTTAACTTCTAGAGAAAATCAATTGCATACAAATTTATTTAGGATGAACCATCTATTTTATAAAATGAGATGTTTAATCTTCTGACAAGAAGATTTAGAAAATAGATAAAACCAGAAGGTACTAGGAGAAGAGATAGATATCAAGGCAAACCAAAGTTTAAGAAGACTCCTAACAAGAAGATAATCTGTTTCACATGCAAAAAACCATAACATATATCAATTGAATGTCCAAATAAGCAAAAAGAAAATAAAGTAATAAGGTCAAAAGAAGAAATATCAGAAAATGAAAAAATAAGAAAAAGGGAAAAAGTTTTATTACTAAAACCTAGAGTGACATAAGTTCTGAATCTAGCCCTTCATTAGAAGTAGAAATTACTACTCAAGAAGCAAGTCTCATAGATCTAGAGATAGAATTAGATCAAGATATAAATGTGGTACCTGATTATTTTTATGATATTGATTTTACTTCAGAAGATTTTATGGTATGATTTTAGAGAATTTTGTATTGATCAGATAGAATTGGAAAAGGAAATTAAAATATTAAGGTAAAAACTGAAATTATATGAAGACTATCCTAATTATAATGAACAAAAATAAAAGGCTAAGATATTAAAATTTTAGATAGATAACCTAAAGGAACAGGTTAGTAAGTTAACTTAAGTAAACTCTCTATGTAAAGAAGATTTACTAAAGGTAAAAGTCTATGAAGTCTCCTTGAATAGAAGTGTCATCAACTTAAAAATATTACTGAAAATCTTAAGAAAAGGTTTGATCATTTGGGATTAGCAGTAAACCCTCATAGAATAGTAGCAAAAAATATTAAACCTGCTTGGAAAAATCCTGTGTCATTTGTTAAAACAAAGGAAGTACTATTCAAAATAACTCATTATGGATATCCAGAAAAAAACAACAAACTTTAATAATGATAAGACTAAGTTCAAAGGAAAAAGTGTTGTAGATAGAAAACCAATGTAAAATAAGAAACATAAATAAGTAGTTTCAATTATTCATGAACATGCATTGACTTCAAATCAATACAGTAGTTTAAATTATTCAGGAGCATGCGTTGACTTCAAATCAATGCAAATCTTGTGAAACATCGACTTCAAATCAACATATCCAAACGTTGCTTTGACTTTAACTTGACACATATCCCTGGAAAGCAATTTTTCCTATCAAAATAACTCTGTAAGGATTTTTCAGAAGATTGCTTTATTAAAGGTCATAAAATTGGAAGATGTAGGTTTAATAGACCAGCACTCTTTTATATTAAGGGGTATTATGAAAAGTAATCATATACTTTCATTACACCTTATAATGGAAAAAAGTAATGGGCCCAAGGTAACCTGGATCCCAACTAATGTTAAAACTCATTTGTAGGAAAAAGGCCTTTCTTCCACAAATCAGCAGTGATATTTGAACAGTGGATGCTCCAAACATATTACAAGACAAAGCGAAATGCTGATAAATTTCAAGATCAAAATGGTCCCAAGGTAGTGTTTGTTGATACTAATTGTGGTCATACCAAAGGTTATGGTATGATCAAAATTGGGGATATCACTTTTATAAAATAACTTATGTTGAAGAACTTCAACATAATCTTATTTGCATTAGTCAATTGTGTGATAGTGAATACAAGGTTGTGTTCACTAATAACCTTTGACAATTAATAAATTCTAGAACAAATAAAATTGAGCTAACTAGTTCTAGAAAAGGCAATATATATGTTGTTGATTTTTGTTATTTTAATAATAAATTATGCTTATTCAATAGTGAAGTAGATAGGAATGAACTATGACATAGAAGACTTGGTCATTTAAACCACAAAACCAAAAGAAAGATTTCAAAGTTATTCCATGTAGAGCTTATTAGCATGGTAAACAAGTAAAATCTTCATTCAAATCAATTAATAAGAATGATTGCCCAAAAATTTTATACCTACTACGTATGAATTTATTTGGTTCTCTTACCACTCAAAGTTTAGGAGGTAAGTCTTTCACTTTTGTTATTGTGGATGACTTCTCAAAGTTTAATTTTGTGTTTTTCTCAAAAGCAAAGTATGAAACCTTCACAACTCTCACAAGATTCATTAAAATGATTCAGTCTGAATTTGATACTATAGTGTCTTTGATTTGAAGTGATTATAGCACAGAGTTTGAAAATAAGTTGATCTGTGGATTCATTGAGAATGAGGGGATAAGGCAATGTTTTTCAGCCCCTAGAACTCCTAAATAAAATGGAGTTGCTGAAAGGAAAATAGAACATTGAAGTTGGAAGAACATTTTTAGTAGAGTCGAATAACTCTAATTTTATCTTTAATTTTATTTTATTTTAATAATTAATTATTTTATAATTATATTTTATTAATTAAGTTTCTAATTTATTTCTTTTCTAATTTCAGGTTAATATGGGCTATAATTATCAATTTGAAGGTGATAGGACTGATTAGGAGAAAATTTGGAGTAAAACTGGAAAAATCACAAGTACGCGCCCCTCACCCCATTCACGAGCGTGACTATGGGGAGTGACCATTTTCACGACCGTGCCTTCCTCCAGATGTTCCAAAATTCATTCAACATCATTTAAAAGTAGATGCCCCCATGTCACGAGCATGGAATGGGGCGTGATACCGGATACGTGCATGACCCACAAAGGATCTCCAAAATTCATACCTTGTCAAATAGTATTACATGACCAACCATCACAGGTGTGACCATCTTGTCATGGGCATGACATATAGGAATGAAAGCCAGCTTCGGGGCATGACTGAGTCATTAAGAAGACAGTTTCTGTAGCAGGCCGTTCCAAGCTAACATGCCCTAGGTTAGGGGCGTGACCTCTTCTGTAACTTTCTTATTAACTACCACCATTTCAAGTCCTCGCCATTTCTAGTAATGGTAAAGACACGCCCTAGGTCACGGACGTGACCTTGTGGCATGACCCATAATATAACAACTTTTGGCGGTTTTTCCCCAACGTACTCGGGCTTTCAAAATGATGTTTCCCCACCTTACACGCCCTAGGTCAGAGGCATGACCTAGGTGCGTGACTCAACCTCAAAGTTCACTATAAATTCTAGATAATGCCAAAAGAAGGAGAGGAGGGATTTGGTAGTTTAGTTCTTAGTATTTTCGCATTTCTTTCTGTAATTTCCATTTCATAGAGTAGTTTTCCTCTTTGTTATTTTTAATTCAAGTACTCTTTTATTTATGCAATCATGTCCTTTCTTTCTTTCTTTTGTAATTCAATTATTATGTTGAGTAGATAAATTCTATTTAGCACTTGATCATGATGATCTTTGAAATAAAATAAATTTATTCTATTTTTCTCAAATTATCAAGAACTCTACTTTATTTACTTCAATTTATCTTTGAATTCAATTTCGTCAAATTCATTTGACATGAATTTGTTTTCGATCCTAGATCTGTATCCTAGATTTTATCGAGAGGTTGTAGATACGAGATCACTCATAGATAAAAGGAGTTGCATGCACTCCCCGAGAGAGGACGACATAAATCTTCCAAATTAGAGTCAAATCCAATAGTGGGGTTCACCGCCTATAGCAAGCTTATGGGTTTCCACTGGCAGAGGGGTCTTAATCGATCAACCTAAATTTACTCAAGAGCGTATTCTCGAGAGATGCACTTTTTTATTTTAAGAACCTCCACGGTCAAAGTAAGTAATTAGAAGTTTGTACTTAATAATTTTGTGAAAGTTTATTTTAATCCAAAGGGATTCTACATCAAGTGTTATTCTTTATTTCATAAAATTTCTTTTAATAGTTTAATCACATGGCTTGTTCTTATTCGATAAAATAATATTAATTTGTGTGAGTAGAAGTAGTCAACAGGCCCGAAAAAATACGACACTTGATATTTTATTTTAAAATATCTTATACTTTGAACGATATGTGCTATTTCCTATAGTTTGTAGAATTTACAGATATATTTAATCCTAAATATTACCCATCAAGTTTTTGGCTCCATTGCCGGGGAGTTATTTGTGTTGATATTTTTAAAGTGCAAATTTTATTAATTTTATCATTTTATTTTTCTCTAACCCAATTCTCTTTTTATATTTTCTTTTTAAATTCAATTCTATTTCGTGAATGTTGTTTTTTTATTTCCTTTCTTAAAAATGTTATCTCATTTGGCTTTCAAGGTTTTCGAGCTTCAAAATAAACTAAATCGTTTGAAGCCGCACGAAGGCCCCAAATTTATTGTTTTATTATTGTGCTCCCCATCGAAGTGAGCAGTATTTTCTTTATTATTATTATTAAAAAATTTCGTATGAAAATAATTTTGATAATAATTATGAAAATAATTATTCCCACTTTAATGATAATTATTTTTCAAATTTTCTTGAAAATAATTTTTTATATTTTCCTAATTTTCTGCATTTTCAGGAAAATAATTTTTCGAGTTTTTACGAGAATAATATTTCTAATTTGAATATTTTTTCTTCTAACTCGGATTTTGGTTTTTCTTATTTGCAAGATCACCCGGATGGATTCTCGAGTAATGAGAATAACTCTTTAGATCTGATTTATTGTTCTTTTACTTCCGCACCACAAGTTGCATCTTCTAATTTTTGGGAATTTTCGCAAATTCAATTTCTTTCTCCTCCCCAAAATTTAAAAACTATTAATACATGTTCTAATGATTTTTCTGTCTTCAAATATTTTTCCTATGGAGTAAAATGAATCATGATGTACCCCCTTCGTTTCTTGTACCGAAGTTAAAAAATTGTTATTTCAAGAATTTAATTATTGTATGGGCGCACCGGGTGAATTAGAAGAACATGTATTTTCTCCTACTTCTCCCGATTTTTCTCCTCCTCTGAATGAATTTTCAAGCACAACATATAAATATTTAGGAATTCAAATTCATGAAAATAATGTGTCCAATGATTTTATTTTAAATGAGTCTTCATATAATAATTTTATTTTAGAGAATAAAAAATCGGAACTTGATCTTATAGTTTCGCAAGAGCCTCCTCCTTGCAAACTTTTTTATGAAACGCTTATTTTTAAATTTTCTTATATTAATGATTTTCACGTAGAATATGATCCGATGCAATCAAACTTCGTCCCCTATCCATTTGACGCTCATCTACAAAAATCACCTCAGGTATGTATAGGTGATTTGGATTTACATTTTCAAGTCAACTGTTAATAGAAAAATCAAGAAATAAGCGGAGGAGTAGTCGGTCGATCGACTTAGGCACATTCACCTAAGCGTAAATTAAGGGAGTATGTTTCATGATCCCACCATTTCCCTCAACAGTCAAGATACACCTAAGTTCACGAGCCTGACCTTGGTGTATGACCATCAATTTAACAACTTTTAGCAATTTTACACCCATGTTCTTGGGCATTCAAGATGGCGGTTCCGCACCATACACGACCTTGGTCATGGGCATGACCTAGGGCGTGACTCCCTAGCAAAGTTTTCTATAAATTCCAGGCAATGCTAGAAGATAGAGAGGGGGGATTTGTTAGTTTAGTTCTTAGTATTTTCGCTTTTCTTTCTGTAATTTCCATTTCATAAAGTTGTTTTTAGCTTTGTTATTTTTAATTAAAATACTCTTTTATTTATGCAATCATGTCCTTATTTTCTGTCTTTTGTAATTCAATTATCATGTTGAGTACCTAAATTCCATTTAGCATTTGATTATGATGATCTTTGAGTAGCCAAAATAAACTTATTCTTTTTTTCTCAAATTATCAAGCACTCTACATTATTTACTTTGATTTATCTTTGAATTCAATTGCATCGAATTCATATTACATGAATATGTTTTCGATCCTAGATCTGTATCCTAGATTTTACCGAGAGGTTGTTAATATGAGGATATAACTCAAAGATAAAAGTAGTTTCATGCATTCCTCGAGAAAGGATGACAGAAATCTTCTGCATTTGAGTCAAATACAATAATGGGGTTCACCACCTAAAGCAGGCTTAGGGGTTGTCTTCAACGATAAACCTAAGTTTAGTCGAGAGCGTATTCTCAATAGATGCGCTTTCATATTTTGGGAACCTCCACGGTCGAAGTAAGTAATTAGAAGCTTGCACTTTATAATTTCAAGAAAGTTTATTTTAATCCAAAGGGATTCTATATAAAGTGCTCTTCATTATTTCAACATTTTTTTAATTGTTTAATCATATCTCTTGTTTTTATTCAATAAGATAATATTAATTTGTGTTAGTAGAAGTAGTAAACAGGCTTGGAAAAATACGACACTTGATATTCTATTTTAAAATATCCAATACTATGAATGATAGGTGCTCTTGCCTATAGTTTGTAGAATATGGAAACATATTTAATCAAAATTTTACACATCAGAGTCCAACTTGCATAGGACCTTTTTGGCTGAAGTAGTTAACACTGCTATTTATGTTCTTAATAAAAGTCTTTTTCATAAGACCAAACTAAAGACTCCTTATGAGTTTTTGAAAGGTAAGCCACCTATAGTTTCTTATTTAAGAAAATTTGGCTTTGTTTGTTACATTCTAAACAATGGGAAAAGTTATTTAGCCAAATTTGATAAGAAAGCTGATGTTGGAATATTTTTGGGATATTCCTTATCAAGTAAAGCCTATGTGTGTTACAATAAAATGACTCTTAAAATTGAATAATCCATGCATGTAATTTTTCTAAAACTCATGTTTATTCTAAGGGGGAGGAAACTTCCACCTAAGGTTTATTACATGAATTGGTAGATATAGATGAAAGTCTTAAAAAGTTAAAAGTAGAGGAGAATATAGAAAACACTATAGAAAACTATAATTATCAAAAAAATGATACAGAGGGTTCTGATGATGAAGTACCTACAGAATGACCTATTAATTCAACAATTACTAAATAGACTAATGATCATGAAGTTGAATTACCTCTTGAAGATAGAATAAAAGAACAAGTTTATCATGTTCCAATTTATCGAACAAGAATTGTTCTTGATAGATTAATTCTAATGGATCATCCTCCATAACAAGTCATTGGAAATGTAAATTAAGGGGAAAAAACTAGACAACAACTATCAATTGGAGTGATGTTGTAGTGCTTCCTATCACAGTTTGAAGAAGCTGATACTGTTTCACACTAGATTGCAACTATATAAGAAGTGCTTGTACAGTTTGAAATGAAAAAAGTATGGGAACTAGAGGAGAGATAAAAGAATTACAAAATTATTAGAACCAAATGGGTATTCAGGAATTAAATGGGTACTATTAGAGTGATAGTGAGAAATAAAGCAGGAATGGTGACTAAGGGATACATGAAGATGGAATTGACTACAATCAAATATTTTCCCCGGTAGCAAGGCTAGAAGTAATCAGATTATTCCTAGTATATGTCGCACATAAAAGAATTATAGTATATCAGATGGATGCCAAAAGTGTTTTTCTTAATTGATTTTTACATGAAGAGGTTTATGTAGAACAACCTCCAAGTTTTGTCGACCCAACATATCCTTCTCATGTTTTTAAATTGAACAAATCACTATATTATCTAAAGCAAGCTCTAAGAGCATGGTATGAGACCTTATCCACATTTCTCTTTGGTCGATCTTTCAAACGAGTAAAGGTTGATAAAACACTTTTCACTAAAACACAAGGAAAAGTTACTAATTGTCTTGATTTATGTGGATGATATTAAATTTGGCTCAATTGATTCTGGATTATTTAAAAGGTTTGCTATCTTAATGCAATCTAGATTTGAAATGGGTAGCATGAGAGAGTTGTCCTTTTTCCTTAGTTTATAAGTAAAGTAAAGTAATGAAGGTATCTTCATTTCTAAAACTAAATATACCAAGGAATTGATTAAGAAATTTGGCATGGAAAATACTTCTATAATAAAAACTACTATGCCTACTAATATTGTCCTAGATAAGGATCTTTCTGGTAAGTCTGTAGATCAGAAAATATATAGAGCAATTATTGGCTCTCTTCTTTATCTCACAGCTAGGAGGCATGATATAAAGTTATCTACAGGTGTTTGTATAAGGTTTCAGGTTGATCCTAAAGAGTCACATCTTAGTTTTGTAAAAAGAATTTTAAGATATCTTAAGGGTACACTTGAGATGGGATTATGGTATCCTGTAGAATTAGAATTTGAATTATATGGATATTTTGATGTTGATTATATTGGATGTTGATTGGATATAAAAAGTACCTCTAGAACTTTTCAATTCCTATGTATTATACTGATTTCATGATTCAGTAAGAAGCAAACATAAGTCTCCACTTCCACAGTAGAAGCTAAATATATTATAGCTAGAAGCTCTTGTTCATAGATTTTGTAGATGAAAAATAAGTACTTGATTATATCTTGAATTTCACCAATTCCACAATATTCTGTGAAAGTTCAAGTGTTATTTTAATCGCATCAAATCCTGTCTTGCATAGCAGGACAAAGCATATAGTGATAAGGCACTACTTTGTCAGAGATAATGTTGAAAAAGGGAAACTTTTCCTTGAATATGTGACTTCTGAAAATCAAAGGGCAAATACTTTTACATGCCTCATGATGAAACCAAGCATAACAACTTTATAGATTCTTTGGGTATTCTTGATAAAGCTTAGCCATTATAAATCTCTCAATTTTAATTACAAATACTGTTGGGAAAAACCTGTAAAAGTTTTAAAATTGAAGTCTGTATTCAACCTAACGTTTAATAGAAGTCGATGAAACATCAAATTCTATTCAATGCAATGTTTAGAGATGGTGTTTATGAAGTGTTTTGAATCAATCCAATGTAATGTTGATACCATTCAACGCATGTGAAGATTATGATATTTTCATATACATCTAAAGAAATCTAAGTTACGTCAACTAAAGAATATTTATGTCCTAATTTCTCGACCTATCGTCTATTTATACTTCGTAATTTTCCCCAAACACTTCATTTTACCCGCTATGTTTTCCTTCTACTCTTTATCTCTATTCTTTCATATAATCCTTGAAGATTCTCAAATGGCAACCAAGACAAAATCTGGTTACAGTGTTGATCTAGAATCATACACTGTTTTAGTAGATTCATTTAAATATGTAATGTAATTATTTACAGATGCCGGTTAAAACAAGCTGATTACTACAATATGTTTATTATATTCTATGGAATTAATTGAGTATATTAGTTCGGATACAATTGCTGAAGATGGCATAATGATTGGGCATATAAATGAATCAGTGGTCTATATAACTACTAAACTTATCCATACAACATTTGATTTGCCTTTCGAGGAAGGAGAAGCGGAAATAACTGATGAAGAAATAAAGGAAACTCTCGTGAAGATGAATTTCTATAAAGATAAACCAATTCTTTTGAAAAAGAAAGACTTTTTAGAAGAATATGAGTTTTTTGCTAATATAGTGGGAAATGTGCTAATGTGCAAAATATCAGCACATGATGTTGTTCATAAAGCCCAACATGATTTAATGGGAGTTCTGGTCTTGGGAAAGAAGATTAATTGGAGCAAGTGTATTCTGAACCTTATAGGTCATAAGTATAGTCATAAGGATAATGCATATATGACCTTTATGAGTAAGATACAAGAACAACATTAAAGTACACGATGCAAATCAAAAGGAATGCATATACCTCCAGCCAAAAGACTTACTATAGCCTTGTTTTCAAAGAAAACTAGAGAAGTACTTAAGCTAGGTTCAAAAGAGGATTCTTCTCCCCCATCCTCACGATTACTAGATGAGTTAGTATTACCATAAGAAACATCACTGCCCGATACTTCTCATGAAAAAGTCATTCCATCAAATACAATATAGTTTCCATCCAAAGATTTACTTAAAGAGTCCATCTAGATCAAACTATCAATTCTAAATTATAAGATATAGACATACAACACCACAATTATCAACATTCTACTGAAAATAGTCAAGCTAAAACATATTTATCTAAGAAATATGATATTAACAAAGTTATTCTTCAATCTATACAACAAACAACTAGTTCACTGACTTCCCTTATAAATAATCATGTGTTAAGTTATAAATCTTCACTTGAAAGTATGTTCAATCAAATTTCTGGGGTAAAAAATTCTACTAAAAATATTCAGAATAAACTAGTTTCAATAGAAGTAACAAGAACTTTCTTAACCTCCTTGACTCATGAGGTTCAAAAGGGGGAGATGTTTGAGGAAGGCTAGTTCATGGAACCATTAGAAGAAGTTGAAGCTCTTCTTAGAGAGTATCAAATAGTTTTATTAAGTAGAGAAATAGATAAAAAAATTGCTAAAAATCAAGTTATTTAGAGGGAGACAGAATAAAACAATGATCAAGCGATTCAGAATTCTGATGCATTGGTTTCGGGGGAGGTACTACATGAGAATTTACTAATATACTCTTAATAGCCAAAGAAGTAGTGGATGATGTTGTGAGAGCTCAAGGGGAGTGTCCAGATTATTCTATTAAAAAGTTAAATTTGGATGTACATGTATTTATTCGAAATAGGAAAAATCCATCTTAGAACAAGTATTTTCTGTAGGTATATTCTTATATTAACTATGTTGGAATTTTAAGAGATTTTTATGAAAGCCTCATATATTCAGGTTCCTCTTATATATGTCCTTTATGATTCTTATTTTTGATGAGTATGTGTTTGGTCAAAATTTTGTATTCTTATTGCTATATATTTAGAAAATCACTTTTGAAGTTTTATAAATTTTGTTAAGTTAATTAGGGGGAGATTGTTGGGAAAAACACGTATGATTTATCTTAACAAATTATTATTTAGTAATTTTAAATCCTAGGTTTATTACCAATAATGTATAGTGAGGGTAATTTGTTATTAGAAGTCTTAGGATGTTATTGATATGAAGGACATAAGAAAAGCATACTGAATTTAAGAGAAAAATCATGATTTGCGAGCATGTGTCAACTAGAACTTGATGCAACTTCGACTGAAATTCTCAAATTTTCACTAAAAGGACAATATCCTCGTCTATTATATTCCTTAAACAAGTACACACCATTTCATATTCCTTTTTTATTATTAAATTAGAAAAAGTGGGAAACGTTAGGTTAAATAAGCTCAAAAATCCCAAATGTTGGTACCATAGTTCTCGCATTCTCACTCCTTTCTCGACAGGAAATTTCCCGATTCTCTGAAACCTTAGTTTTGTCCATGGCACCAAGGGAGAGCACGTTGAAAAGGACAAATAGAGGACGAAAAGTCATCAGAGGGGGTTTTAGGACCTGCTCGGAAGAAATACTGGAGGTTATCTTCCTCTTAGGTGTGGATGGGCTAAAGGTAATCTTATCTGAACCTACAAGGATTATTTCTTTAGCCGCGAAAGAATTTTTCCAGAATGCATAAGTGAGCATTTTAGGAACAAAAATAAAAATTTCAATTATCTGTCATTTTCTGTAGGTTATGAAAAGATGTTTTAGTCATCACTTGGGTGTTCATACCATTCTAGAGGGTGAAAAAGAAGAAAACCCTAAGGAGGACATAGCAGATGCCCTAGCTTGGTCTGGGTGTAACATCCCTCAAACTACTAGACCCCTAAGAGTGGTTTTGTCATGAATAGGTCATGATAAAACCCAAGGAAGGTCAAGAGGCCAAGTGAACAAAGGCGTGAAGGTGAAAATCACTTTGGTCGGCCTATAACACAACCTCATCACCACCCCTAGGGTTTGACATTAAGGCACATCTAAATATTGAGTTAAAATTTTCACATGAGCGTATTGATCTAAGAACACCACTGATTAAGTTTCACAATTTTCCAACAAGTATTGAGCTCTGAATCTATTATTGAACATTTTCCATACTTATATGTTTGTGAAGTAAGTACTGGAATAAAGCATCTAAAATCTATAACAAAATAAATGTATGAGCATAATAATCTAAAATTTCATCTAACCAAATTACATAATTTTCCACTATACAGTAAGATCATAATAAATAAATGATTATCAAGGGCTAACACATTTATTGCAAAGGAGGTACTAAAATTATTGTTCCAAAATTTCCAATAAAATTGCCAAATACTCATAATAACTGTATGACTATAGTACCCAAGTTTTACAACTTTTCATAGAGTTTTAATAGCCTAACATACAATTATAAGATTTGGGCACTAAAATAGGGTAAGGGTTTTGAGGGATTTAACAACCTTGAAATCAAATAAGATTATTACCAGAGGACCTTAACTACCCTAGAGTACTCTCCACCAAATTTTAAGTCATTTCAAGGTCATATGACCCCATGACCTTTAAACACTAGGTTAGCACACAAAGTGGTGGGGGTTTTTTATGTGCTAGGAAGGCAGAGTACCAAGTTCCATCACCTATGGGTGAGGTTGGCTTACTTAAGAACACTTAGAGCACTTTTTCCCTAATTTGACCTAAAAGGGTCAATCATTGCCTACACAATTACCCTATCAAATCAAACACAAATGGTGTAAAAATTTTACCAGAGGCTTACAATATTCCCCAAGATTACCCACATAAATTTTGGGGGTTTATGAGTTGTTTATGGCACCTAATTAAATTATATATTATTTATTAAATTTTCCCAAAAACAATAGAAAAAAGTTTTCCAAAAATTCTTATTTTTTAATAGTGTAAGGGTAATGTTATGAGAGGCCTATATTCCAAATTTCAAAGCATTTGGATGAGTGGTTTGGTGTGGGTACTAATTCTAATGTCTAGTCACACCTATGTATAGGTTGCACCAAAATGTATATTGTGGTCACACCAAGTATCCAAATTGGTTCAAATCAATTTTAAATCAAACTAGATTTCAAGCACTACAATTTGCATGTTGGCTACTATTACAGTAGAGGCCTCTAAGGGCCTCATATTTTGGATTCAATGCAGTGCATGTTCATAGAATAAAATAATCACAAATATTATAATTATATACTTGATCTATTTGAATGGCATCCGTTCATCTTCTTCAATCAGCCAAGGGCCGAGATTGCCCACACCTATAGCATCTTCCAACCCATTTTTCGGGCACCACGACCACCTCCCTGGCTGGCCACCACCACCACCACCTCCATTGAGGTAGTGGCTAGCATTTGGCGGCGACCAAGCCGCCGGAGGCGGCGGTTTCCGGCGAACTCACAAGGGTATAAATTAATGGAAATCCGAATTTTCTTCCTCTCCAATCGAGCTCAATTGAGCCCGATTTCTCCACCTAAAATGATCTGGATTTAGCACTAGCAGAGGGGAAGAGGATCGGACCTGATCTGGAGGGTTTAATTGCGTCGATCGTCTATCCACCACGCCAAACTTTGGAGCTTTGGGAGCCATGCTGAACCTTGCATATAGGGATCAAAATCATCGGGAAAGAGGGGGGTTTCACTCCTCTCCACTCCCTAGATATGTTTAAAGAATCAATTGGGGAGAGGAGGGGTCAATGCATGAATTGTCATTATCAACATTAATGGTGAATTTCGGCCATAGAAAAAACCCCTTGAAATTCACCTCCCCTTGGACCCAATTCGTTTGGAAACTCCTCAAAATTGATAGGGGAAATAAATACTGATTAATTGGTGAAGAATGGAGGGGTGATTCACCTTCCCCATCATGAATGACCCTCTTTCTCACTTTCTCTCTCCTCCATTTTTGGGGAAAATTGAGCTCTCTCTCTCCTAGTCACCCTACACGAAATTGGGTGGCATAAATGATAATTACAGCTCCCTTGTACTGATGAGCCAACCTAAATTGAGGCTGGCCCAAGTGGATTGAGCTTGGTTGGGTCAATTTAAGTGATTTGACCTAATTAGGGCAAATTAGACTTTTGGGCAAATTGACCAAATGGGTGTCCCCATGATTGTGCTTTTTGGTCCATTGCACTATAAATTAAGTAAAGAATCTAGTGGTGGTGTCAATTTGGTCACATGAAGCCTTATCGACCCAATTTGTGTTGATTTGACCTAAACATGCTAAATTTTACTTTGTCAAATTAAGCACTCGGGTTGACCCAGTCATGGGGCTTTTTGTGCCATTGGGTTCCCTATAACATTATGATACTATGGGTGGGGTCAGTTTAAAGTTATGGTGGTCGAATGAGGTAGTTAGTGAAGGATTGCCTTTTTAACCTAAGAGGGCATTTTGGGAAATTGGCCAAATTGGAGGCCCCCGTATGGGGATTTTTGGTCCCCCAGGTCTCTCATGATGACTTTAACCTAAAGGTGGGGTCAATTCCATTTTGTGATGGGCAATTTGGTCAATAGGTGAAGAATTGACCATTTTGACCTTATTAGGGCTTAAGGTTGACTTTGGTCACTTGACCTCTTTGGTTGGCCACAATGTGTCTTAGGTGTCACTCTGGACTCCTTGATGGACTTGGGGTGTTTGGGTGGGGTTAAGGAGCCATGTTGGAGTGCTAAAGTCTAGCCCTAAGTTGCATATTTAGAGTTTACTATTTTCAGACCAAGGTGCTTTATCCCCTTTTTACCTAGGTCTACAAGGGTTTCTAAGCTCCCTCTATTTTGTCATGACTTAGTCATGACAAAATCACTCTGGGAGGTCTGCTGTTTGGGGGATGTTACAAATCCCAACACATAAAAATAAAAATTTTGTCCCCGAAATTCAAGTAAGGCCTACGGGGTTTCTACGAAAGATAATGAAAGGAACATCCAAAAAATTAAATTATACTTGAGGTGAAGAGCTCCGGGTATCTCTGCTGCATCAAGTATCAAAGCTCCCAGGTATGCTCCTCCTAACCGTGATTTCTCCATAGGACCATGACCAGCAGAACCTTATCGCGACGCAAGACTCGCATCCCTGTGTCATCAATCTGGACCGGCTCCAGGTGAACTGATCGATCAGATGCTACATGCCCATCCGTGGTATCTATCTGTTGCCCCGACCGTAGTAGAGCCCTCCCAAGGGAGGAGATGTGGAAAACGTCGTGAAGGCCCTCTAGTTCCAGTGGCAGCTCCAACCTGTATGCCAAGGGACCGATCCGCTCCAGGATCCTGTAAGGCCCCATATCTCTCAGGGTGAGCTTCTTCTTTCATCCGCAAACTCGTGAGACTCTATGCATCGGTCCTATATTTAAGAATACCCGGTCTCCAACCTGGAACTCTACCTGACGATGTTTCACTTATAATACTTGGCATGTCTACTGTGCGCCTCTAGCATCTGATCCCGTATCAGCCTCACCTGATCCTCTATATCCTCAACAAACTCTGAGCCCAGCACCTTCGGGTCCTCGTCCTGTATCCATGACCGCGGAGTCCTACACCTTCGTCCATATAGAGACTTATAAGGGGCCATCCCTGTGCTGGACTGGTAGCTGTTGTTATAAGAGAACTCGACTAGTTGCAACAGCTTCTCCCAAGGCTCTCTGTTGTCCAGAATGCATAGGCAAAGTAGATCCACCAAAGTCCGATTGGTGCGCTCTGTCTGCCCAGCTCTCTGAGGGTGCAAAGTTGTACTGAATGTTAGCCGAGTGCCCAAGTAGGTCTGCATTGATTACCACTCCCTGGACGTAAACCATCCATCCCGATCCAACACGATCATCTTGTCAATGCCGTGATAACGGACGAACTACTCCATAAACTTCCGCACCAGCACACTAACCGTGTCATCCTTCCTGATCGGGATAAATTTTGCTATCTTCGTCAGCCGGTCGACAATCACCCAGATTGAATCATTCCCTGTCCGAGATTAGGGAAGTCCTTGTATGAAATCCATCGCGATATCATAAAACTTTCACTATGGAATCAAGAGTGGTTGCAAAAATCCTGCGGGGTTCCTGCACTCCTCCTTCATCAACTGGCATTTCTCATAGTGGGTCACGAAGTAGGTGATATCCTTCTTCATGTCTGGCAAGTTCATGGTCTTCTTCAGATCCGTAGTCATCTTTGTAACTCCCAGGTGTACCGAATACCTGCTGTAGTGGGCCTCCGTCATGATATCCTTCCGGATCTGGCCTCCCTCTGGTATATAAAACCGTCCTCTAAAGCACACCATTCCATCCATCAGCATGTAATCTCCAGTAGTGCCTGCCTCTAAAACCCGAAATATCGGCTCCAGCTTAGCATCCTGCCTTTGCCCATCTCAGACTCAGTCTCGAATGTAATCAGTGTCGCTCATTGCGGCTAGATACTCCTCATAGAGCTCGGGGTCCTCAGACGACACCAACGTGATGTGCATATCTTCTAATCTCTGCACCTGCTAAATGGACATAATCTGGGGCTCAGCTCCGGAGGTGGCGGATCTCCGACTCAGCGCATCGGCTACCACATTTGCCTTCCCTGGGTGGTAGTGCATCTCGTACGGGTAATCTGCTAGAAACTCCACCCATTTCCTCTGACTGATATTCAGCTCCTTCGGCATGCCCACGTACTTCAAATTTTTCTGATCAGAGTATATGTCGCAGTGGATACCGTAAGGGTAGTTCTGCTCGTGTTTCTTTAACTAGCGAGAAGCATAAGCAATCACGTGGTCATTCTGCATCAGCACTGCACCCATGCCCTGAAAGGAAGCATCGGTGTACACCTAAAATCCTTCTTTCCCCGATGGAAGGGCAAGGATAGGAGCTGAGGTGAGTCGATCCTTCAGCTCCTAGAAAACTGTCTCGCATTGTGGGGTCCAGACAAAGGGCACGTCCTTCTTCGTAAGAGATGTGAGTGGGAGGGCAATTCGAGAGAATCCCTCTATGAACTTACGATAATAACCGGCAAGTCCTAGAAAACTCTGCACGTCTGTGGCCGTCTTCTGCAGCGGCAAATCCCTAACTGCCTGAATCTTAGCTGGGTCCACTACCAATCTGGCTCCACTGATAATGTTGACTAGGAAGGCCACCTCCTTCAGCCAAAACTGGCTCTCGCTGAACTTTGCATAAAGGCAGTGCTCCCATAGTCTCTCTAGAGTCATTGCCAGATGTCTTGCATACTGCTCCTCTGTCCTCGAGTAAATGAGGATTTCGTCAATAAACACAATGACGAACACGTCCAGATAAGCCTCGAACACCCGGTTCATGAAGCTCAGGAACATCGACGGTGCATTCGTGAGCCCAAAGGGCATCACGATAAACTTGAACAAACTATATCTGCTACTGAAGGCAGTCTTCGGAATGTCCTCCTCCTCAATCCACAGCTGATAGTAGCCTGACCTCAAATCTTGCTTCGAAAAAAAATGCGCCCCCTCTAGCTGGTCAAACAGCTCATCTATCCTTGGCAGTGGATAGGTATTCTGAACTGTCAGTCAGTTTAGTGCTCGGTAGTCGATGCACAATCTGAGCATCCCGTCCTTCTTCTTCACAAATAAAACCGGAGCTCCCCATGGTGAGGAACTCGGTCTGACGAATCCTGCCTCCACCAGTTCCTACAGATGACTCTGAAATTCGGCCAACTCCTTCGGGGCCATCCGATAAGGTGCTCTAGATGCCAGATTAGCCCCCTATACCATCTGGATCTAGAAGTCCTTTTCCCGGTACAGAGGCAGCCCTGGTAGCTTCTTTGGGAATACGTCAGCATAATCCCGAACCACCAGAATGCTGGTAATCTAATCATGTGTATCCGTCATCTCGAACAACACCTAATACACCTCATCCCCATACAGGTGGGCCTTGACGGACCGAATAGAGTAGAGTTAGTAATGGGAGATGGGAGTGGTACCTTCAAAGGTCGCTTAGGTTTCACTGTATCGTAGCACGACCCTCCTTATCGGGCAAGCAATCTGGGCATTATTTCAGACGAGCCATGTCATGCCCAAGATGTGGCCAAAATTCGGAAATTTCAAGATCGTCGCCGGAGCCTCGAGTATCAAGTCGTCTATGGTCACTTTCAGGAGGCACTTCTCGGTAGACTGGATCTCCATCCCATTGGGGAGATGCACCCTCTTGGCGGCTCCCATATAGTACCGAATCTGGTCCAGGTCCTTGATAAAGTCCTCCGAAACGAAGTTGTGTGTCACCCCCGTGTCGATTAGGGTATAAGCAGGATTGCCGCATACCATCAGTATTCCTAAATCAATTAGAAAAATCTTAGGTCTAAGGTTTTCTAGCCTAGGTTGTACAGTTGTTCTACTATTTCTCAATAAGGAAGGTAGCAAAATCATAAATAAATTACATTCATACAAGCTATAACCCAGTTCGAGTTCCGGGGCTATACAAGATCCAGAGCATACTTTTGCTCCCTGTTCAGCCTACGACTGCCACCCTAAAATACATGTCTGCGACCACATCCTCGGCCTCCAAGTTGCTGAGTTGGTGGGAATCCTCGAGCTGCTAGTGGGGGCCCACCCCTCATGAGGCAGTTGGCCCGAATGTGCTCTGGCTGGTGACAATAGAAGCACACCTCTGGGGGAGGTGGTCCCTCCCCTAGCCTCGGCACCTACCACATTTGTAGTGGCTGCAGGGCTAGAACTGCCTCCTCCCTCTGCACCTTCCTTTCTTCCTGATGGGGTCGATCCCCATTCCTTCCCTCTCCCATGACCCGGCCTCTCTGCAGGTCCCTTCTTCCTCCAAGGACCGCATGATCCCCGAGCCTCTTCTTTTATCGAATAGCGAGCTAGTCTGCCTCCATCTTCTTCTCCATCTACAAGATTCGACTCATAGTCCCATCAGATACAAACAGCAGGGCCTGCCTCAGGTCGTCACGGTGGCCCTTATAAAACCTCTTGGCATAGCCAGCCTCATCCAGTTGATATGAGTCTACAAACCGGGCCAAATGTGTGAACTCCTAGTGGTATTCCAGCACCGTCCTGTTTCCCTACTTCAACAGCAAGAACCGATCTTCCAGCTCATCTCGTGCAGACTGCGACACAAAGTGCTCCAGCAATGCCGCCTTGAACTCCTCCCAAGTAATGTTTGCGGCCTCCAATCCAGCATAAGTGGTGTGCATCATTGACTTCCACCATCTCTTTGCGCGTGACTCCAAACAGGAGACGACTAGAGATACAACCATATCTGTCGGGCACCGTATCCCCACAAGCATCTCATACATGATGTCCAACCATTCCTCCGTGCGTACTAACATCTCCGTCCTTAGGTATGATGGGGGGAGCAAGGCCACGGAATACACTTAGACAGTTTGATCTTGGGTTTGGCTAAGGAGCCGGAGCCTACTATGGTCTGAATGCCTCCAGTATAGTAGTCAAGGTCTGGTGATGGGCCCGCGAGCAGACTCTTATTGGGGTGGTTGGTTCGATGAGTCGACCGTCCCAGACTTGCTAGAAAATCGAAGTTTCTAACAAAAGGAGGCAAGTGCACCTATCACATATAGTACTCGATATTTGGGAGAATACCGAGGTCGTATTATTCTCGGGGTTGGGTTGATTATTCCTACTCCTCCAGGAGGACTATTATTTTTACTAAAAGTAAGGTGGATTTTTATTTGTCATTAACAATGAAAATAAAAGAAAGCTGAAAATTACTAGATTATTCGATGACGGGTTAACGCTCGACACCGAATCGGATTAGGACTAAAATAACTTTTAATAATTATTGAACTTAATTTTCAAATTAATAAAAGTCAACTTCGTCGTGGAGGTTCCATAAATATGAGCACACCTATCTCTAGGTAATATCGCTCACTTGAATGCTAAGACTATTCGACCGAACTTTAGTCCGACGAAGGATTCCTCTTAACGTCCGCTTTACGCTAAGAACCCTGGTATTCCGTGGGAAACAATCCGGTAGAACTACGCTTATCCTCTCTTGAGGGTATGTACGCAATTCTATTTACCCAAGGGGGATCAGTCCATATGCATGGCCTCTCAGCAAGCTAGCGTATGGAAAACTGAAATAGAACCCATACATCGATTATATGGTCTTACGCATCGTTAACCCGGGGAAAACCATAAGTCCTTAAATTAAAATGAAAATAAAGAACTTTCATTATTTCAAATCATTTTATAGGTCCCAATGCTCTTCGATGCCGAGGGCTAATAAAGATTAGCCACTCATCGGTATAGGGACGGCTTTGTAGTTTTAATGAGGTGTGAGTTCGAGAATAAACGCTAAAAGATTATAAGAAGAAAACATAAACAACACAACGTTAGAAAAATTGAAAAGTTAACTAAAATGAGAACTCATGCACACTTCAAAACCATAAATAAAGTAAAGACAAGTCCTACTCGAATGAGTAGGCAGGAAATGAGAACACGCCATTTAACTCTTAACGAGTAGGCGGAAATAATTGCGTGTACAAGTCCTACTCAAACGAGTAGGCTGGAAATTAAAGCACGACATTTAACACTAACTCGTAAGCGAAAATAAATGCGCGCACACACACACTCTACATGAATTGAAAGAAAGCAATAAGATTATCTCCTACACACACTCTACATAATTGAAGAAAGCGATAAAATAAAGCATGAAAATTTATCTCATACACTCACACACTCTACATAATTGAAAGAAAGCAATAAAATAAAGCATGAAAAATTATCTCATAAACTCACACACACAACATGAAATTTAAAAGAACAAAATTAAAACCTAACTCATACACTCACACACAATAATTAAAAACAAAATGAAAGTTACCTAAAAATTAAAACAACTACTTTTCTATTCTTAGAATTTGTTAAAAATACATAAAAAGATGAAATAAAAATTAAAATAGCAAAAGTTTTTGGGAATTAAATTAAAATCAAAGGTTCTCAAAAATTAAAGTGCTTACATTTTCATTCTTAAGAGTTAATGAAAGTGATAGAAATGTTGAAATAAAATTTAAAATAACAAAAAAGTTTTACAATCCTAAAAAAAACTAAGTAAAAAAAAATCAAAAAACACTTCAACACCTCTTTTACAAATTCATAAGAATGAAATTTAAAACACTAAAAAAGGACATGGAGAAAAAGAGAAAAAACATAACGTATAATATTTCATTTAGAAATAATCTCTATAAAAAAACCTAAAATGAAGACAAATGAAAAAACATTAAAATTAAACATGTTACACTCATACACACGCACACTTTTCATAAAGACAAATACTAAGAAAAACTTACTGATAAAAGGAGAAAAATATTTGCCCCCAAATGAATTTTCATGCAATGTAGAGAGAGAAAATCTAACATTTTTATTTTAATGATGAAACTATTACAAAGCTATTACAAAGCTAAAGCTAAAGCAAAAACAAATATAAAAGGGAGGGGGAAATCTCCCTACATTGCAAGCTAATCTACAAGGGCCGCCCACAAAACACAATAAAATTAGGCTCAAAAAAGAGAACCCTTGGACCTTACAGAAATTTAATATTTATAGACAAAAATTCGGGCATGACATGCCCTAGTCACGGGCGTGTCGTAGGGCATATCACAGTGGTCGTGTTTGACATGCTGAAATCCAGGAAGTGGCTTGTTTCTGGAAGCTTCGGGATGGGAAACATGTCAGATACGGGTGTGTCGTACTTGGACACGGGCGTGTAGGAGGGCTTGACTAGACAGCCAGGTGGAGGAAATCCATTTGATCTTTGCTGGCTGAAGGCATTGAGTGGTGAATAGTAAAAGCGTTGAGTGTCGAGTTGATGGCGTTGAGTGGCGTTGAGTGGCGTTGAGTGTCGAGTGGATGTCATTGAGTTTCGAGTTGATGGCGTTGAGTGGCGACACGGGCGTGTCGGGTCTTCAGAAATGGGTGTGTCCTGCTCTGGTTGATAAAGGTCGAACGTCGAGCATCAGGTTGAGGTTAGCGATTGTTGAGGGCGTGACACGGGCGTGTCGGTCATGGGAGACGGACGTGTTAGGTCATTTTTTTTATTATTTCTGAAAAATTTCAAAAATAAAAATAAACTAAGTTAGAAAAAAAATCTACAAAAAGAAGCAATTTATTGGATAAAACTAACTAAAAAAGACAAAAATAAAGTAAAATGACATAATAAAAATATTATAAACTAGGTATATTTACAACTCATCAAATACACCCATACATAAGCTTTTGTTATTCCTGAGCAAAAGTTAGAGGTGAACTTATAAGAAATAAAAAAACTCTAAGTTTCGTTACCGCTTAATTAATTATCAGAGAGATCTAAATAAATATACGGGGAATAAGAGTTAAGTCCTAAAATTATGTAAAATGATTTAAATAGAGCAAAAGTTTTGGCCAAAAGACTTTTTGATATAATCAAATAGAAAGCAATAATTGTAATGGTTAGATTAACAAAAATAGTTTGGAATTATATGAACTTTAGCTTATAGGAGTTTTAGGGGAAATAATGCAATTTACAAATTATGCTCTCAAAAAAATTTTTGAATTAATTTTAGTGTCGTGAAATTGGCAAAGGGGGTTTTGTGGTTTATGAAGTGCCTGGATTTTGAGGCGAGGTAATTTTTTCTCGAACCTCCATTTTTTTCTTTTGGATTATTAGGAAAATGAAATCTTATTTTTCTAATATGATTTTTTCTCTTTTTCAACTTCGTAATAATAAAATTAACCCAATGTATATGTGTAGGAGTAATGAATTTTATCATCTTACTACATAACGTATAATCTTTTTAAATTAATTGGTGCTTATGTTTACGGAATGAAATCTTATTCTCATTGACATAGGATCTTTTAAGGGTAAAGTTTTTATCATGTCAAGTTGGACATGATAAATAAGGGGAAGAAAAGAAAACTTGATTTTTAATTAAATAAATTTTGAGAGCAACCTTTATAAATTGTACGTTCCAATTTTTCAGAAAACTAAAAGTAAGCATAATTGAATTCTATAGTGGTTATTTTCTAACATGATACAGGTTCTCCTATCTATGAAAAATTAGAAGTAGTGCCTAAAATAAGTCCCCTATTTTTAACAAAGCATAATGAATTCTTTAAAACTTAACCCTGTCTATTTAAATTTTTCAATCAATAATTAACAAACGAATAGTGAACAAAAAATTAATAAAATTCACATATAAAGAAACTCAAAACAAAATTTTTTAATAGTAAGAAAATTAAGAATGATATATTTGATTTATTTTTTTTATAAACTATTTTTTTGAATTTTTATAGTTATTATCTTTTTTTTGTATTTTTGTATTTATTTTTTAATATATAAATACTAAAGAAAGGAAAATGAGAAAAAAAAATTTAGGTATTTATGTTTTGCGAATTTTTTTTATATTTTGAAGAACATTTTCATTATATTTACAAAAATTGGGAGAAAAAGAGAAGTTATTTACAAGGATGAGGGAGAAAAGGGGAGAGGGAAAAGAGAAGAGAATATTTACAAAAATTTATCTACAAAAAATATTTACAAAATAAAACAAATTTTTTTTGGAAAAATATTTTTGTTTTATAATTTTTTTTATTTTTGTTTTGTTTTGGAAATATAAGTGCAAATAAGAGAAGTTTAGAAAAGAAAGCAGGGAAAATACGAAAACACCCTCATACTTAGTTCAAACATTGTCCCCAATATTGTAAGATAGGTATGTTGAACGAGAAAAAATAAATGTTATATGTACAAAAAGAAAGAGAAAGGGTAGAAACGTCCCTGATGCATGTTCGGTGAAGCCCATTTAGAAACACTGCATTATTAGAAAAAGTAGCAAACATGATAAATAAAGAGCAAAAAAGTTAGACGTGGGAAGCCTCCCAGGAGCACTTTGTTTATAGTCATGTATCTTTACTATATTTGCGGGTTTATATATCGAGGAGGGTTATAGTTTCGTTATGCTCGATCACAGGGTCGCCCGCTATGTAAGACTTTAACCGATGACGGTTACTTTAAACGAACCTCTTTCCGGGTGGGAGACGAGTACGACCCCATATGGAAAACCTTATTCAACTTTAAAGGGACCGGACCAACGAGATCTTAGTTTACCTGGAAAAGTCTAAGAAGTGAATTATAAAGAAAGACTAGATCGCCCGGAGAAAAAAAAATTTGGGGACTTGATTTTTCGATGGTGATAAAACTTAGAACGCCCTTATAAAACTTATTTCTCTCATAGGCGTTCGCATGTCATACATCAAACTCGTTTAGTTGTAGTTTTCTATTTTGAGCAGCTAAGTTAGCGTCGAGGTTTAAGAGTTTTAAAGCCCAAAGAGCGTGATGTTCTAGTTCTACGGGTAAATGACATGCTTTTCCATAGAATAATCGAAACGGAGTACAACCGGTTGCGGATTTGTATACCGTACGATAAGCCCATAACGTGTCGTCAAGTTTAACAGACCAATCTTTCCTATTTAGTGAAACAGTTTTTTCTAATATGCGTTTAATCTCTTGATTTACTACCTCAACTTGGTCACTTGTTTGCGGGTGGTAGGGGGTGACCAGTGTGTACGTGACTCCGTATTTAGCTTACTTCTTAGCCATAAGAGCGTTATAGAAATACGTTCCCATATCACAAACAATTGCGCGAGATGTGCCTAAGCGAGAAAATAGTTTTTAAAGAAATTTAACGACGACTCGTGCATCGTTAGTGGGGAGAGCCTGCGCTTCCGCACACCTTGATACGTAGTTGACCGCCACAAATATATACATATTTTTGAAAGAAGGAGGTAGGGGGCCAACAAAATCTCTGTCCCATAAATCAAATACTTCGTATTCTAAAAATAAATTTTGGGGCATCTCATCGCGACGAGTGATGTTACCCGACCGAAAACAGCTATCGCATGCACGCACAAAATTGTGAGCATCTTTGAAGAGAGTGGGCCAAAAGTAGCCCGCCTATAGCGCCTTCCGAGTGGTCCAGTTGGCTTGATAATGACAACTGGCTGGAACCTCATGGCAGTGCCTAAGAAATTGCAAGCACTCCACACCCGCAACGCATCTTTGGACTGCTTGGTCCGCGCAGATACGAAAAAGAAATGGGTCTTCCCAAAAGAAATTTTTCTAGTAAGAAATGAATTTCTTCTTTTGATGACTTGAAAACTCTTTTGGAAGCACCCACGCTACTAAGTAATTTGCTAAATCCGTGAACCAAGATGAAGATGATGAAGAATTATGAATGGCTAGGATGTGTACTTCGAGGAATCTGTAATTTATTTCAGATTCGACGAGCTTTTCCGCACCCGGATTTTCTAAGTGGGAAAGGTAGTCTGCCGCTATGTTTTTCGCGCCCTTCTTATCCAGGATCTCCAAATCAAACTCTTGTACGAGGAGAATCTATCGAAGAAGGCGGGACTTCGCTTCATTTTTAGCTAATAAATATTTAAGGGCTGAGTGATCGGTATATACGATAAGTTTAGATAATGTTAAATACGAGGGAAACTTATCGAAAGCAAAAATGACGACTAAGATTTCCTTTTCCATCATCGTGTAATTCACTTCTGCGGATGTGAGCGTCATGGTAGCATAATAAATTAGATGAAAATGTTGTTCTACGCATTGGCCAAGAACGGCACCTATGGCAATATCACTAGCGTCGCTTATGATTTCGAACGGAAGGGACCAATTAGGGGCCACTAAAATTGGTGTGGTGATAAGTTTTTGTTTTATTAAATTAAAGGCAGACTCGAATTCGTACTAAAGATGAAACGTGATTCCTTTTCCAAGAGGTGAGTTAGTGGCTTTGTTATTTTTGAAAAGTCTTGAATGAATCGTCGGTAAAAGCCCGCATGGAATAAGAAACTCCTAAACAATATTACGTTTGTTGGTTGCGAAAGTTTTTCTATGATTTCTACCTTGGCCTTTTCTACCTCCATCCCCTTATTCGAAATCTTATGGCCGAGGAACAAACCTCCTCGAACCATAAAGTTACATTTTTCCCAATTTAGAACAAGACTTGTGTCCTCGGACCGTTGGAGGACACGATCTAAATTTTAATGCAATCGGAAAAAGAGCGTCCGAAAACAAAAAAGTAATGCATAAAGACTTCCATAATGTCTTCTACTAGCTTGCCAAAGATCACTAGCATACATCTTTGGAATGTAGCCGACGCATTACAAAGTCCAAATGGCATTCTTCGGTATGCGAAGGTTCCAAACGGGCAAGTAAAAGTTGTTTTCTCTTGGTCATCGGGGGAAATAGGGATTTGGAAAAACCCCGATAAACCATCAGAAAACAATAATATGGATGACCAGATAAATGCTCTAAAATCTGGTCGAGAAACAGTAGTGGGAAATGGTCCTTGCGGGTGGCATCATTAAGTTTGCGATAATCAATGCACACTTGCCAACCCGTAACAGTACGGGTTGTGGCGAGCTCATTGTGCTCATTCGCCACTACGGTTACGCCGCCCTTCTTGGCCACGACATGCACGGGACTAACCCATGCACTGTCCGAAATAGGGTAGATAATCCCCACATCTAACAACTTAATGATCTCGGCCTTAACGACGTCTTTCATGCTTGGGTTAAGACGTCGCTATGGCTGAATCATTTTGCGGCAATTATTATTAAGAAATATCTTATGGGTGAAAAATGAGTGGTTAATCCCC
This sequence comes from Platanthera zijinensis, assembly GCA_039513925.1. Classification (NCBI taxonomy): domain Eukaryota; kingdom Viridiplantae; phylum Streptophyta; class Magnoliopsida; order Asparagales; family Orchidaceae; genus Platanthera; species Platanthera zijinensis. The sequence continues at coordinate 181,551,562 of CM077078.1, forward strand.
TTTTAATAAGAGATTTGCCATGCAATTGCGTGGCAAAGTTTAAGTAAAACTTCCAATAAATCGGAAGTCTCCGAATCACTCAAGTCTGATGAAATAATAACGGGAAGCGTATCGCCTTTTCCCAAAAAATCATATTTGAGTGATTCGGGTAAGGGTTTAAGATCTAGGGTGGGTGGTTCTTCTAGGGAGGTTTTAATTCCTATGTCTTTCTTACCAATTGGTTCAAAAGACAAGTGTATAGAGGTATCATCATCGGAATAAAAATTTTCGAGCGTATAAATATTCGTTTAAAAATACGGACTCGAAAATGGGTGAAGAACGATCTCCAAAAAGGTATCTACCGAATAGCAGAAATCGTCACTCGATGACAAATTGTCCATCGAGGGATTAATAGAGAAAGTAACTTGAGCATCTCCTACCCGGAGGAGAAGATGACCATTACTAACATCAATTAGTGCGCGACAGGTGGCGATAAAAGGGCAACCGAGTATTATTGGTACCTCGTCATCCTCTTCTATGTCTAAGATGACGAAGTCTACCGGAAAGGTAAACTTATCAACTCAGACAAGGACGTCCTCCACTACCTCGATAGGGAACTTAACCGAGCGATCCTATAATTGGATGCGTATATTCGTAGGACTAGGAGTACCCAAACCTAAACTTTGAAAGAGCGAGAATAGCATCAGATTAATGCTAGCCCCTAAATAAGTTAAGGCGTATTTTACTAATATATTGCCAAAAAGGCACGGGATGGAAAACCGCCCCAGGACATTTTGTTTTGTGGGAAATTTATTAGTAAGAGCCGCCGAGCAGACAGCATTAAGAGAGATATGTGAAATATTCTCTAATTTACGTTTAATAGAAAGTAATTCTTTTAAAAATTTCGCATATTTGGGCATTTGCGAGATAGCCTCGCAAAAAGGAACATTAATATAAATTTGTTTTAATAATAAAATAAATTTTTCGTATTGCTTGCCCTTACGCTCATTATCTAACTTGTGCGGTTACAGCAAGGGCGTATTAAAAATAATTTTTTCATTTAAATTCGATAAAGTTAACGTAGACGAACAAGAGGGAAGAGGGGTCGGAGGAGAGATATGTACCCGAGGATCGATCCGTTATGGATCGACCACCTCCTTACCGCTACGGAGGGTTATAGCGTTGAGGTTTTCCCGTGGGTTGGGCTCCATATTCCCTGACAGCGTCCCTTGCCCGCGTTCCGACATGAGTCGCGCCAACTATCCAATCTGTAATTCTAAAATTTTTAGCGATCTGGGGATGTTCCGGATATTGGACTCGTTTGACGCGACATATTTATTTAAATTTTCCTCCACCGAAAAAGGCTTCGGAGGAGGAGGAGGAAACACAGGAGCAAAAGAAATAGGCGGGCACTGCGCATTGTTCGGGTTGCTCCATGAAAAATTCGGGTGGTTCCTCCAAGCCGGATTATAGTTATTACTGTAAGGGTTATTTTGTGGGAAGGAGGGACGAACCGGATTTCAAATGTAGTCCACGAACTCATAAGCTACGCAGACATTAGAGGGGGGAAGATTATTTTTATTTAAATTACAACTAGCCCAAGGAGAAGTGGTGGAGGAAGCAGACATCTCCGCCACCTGCTTTGTTAACCTTTCAACTTGAAGGGCTAACAAGGCCGTGACATCCACTTCAAAAACACCAGCTTCTTGCTTTTTGTGCGCCCGCGGGATGTTCCACTAATAGGCGTTCGTATCCATCTCTTCAAATAAAGCCTGGGCAGCCTAGGGGTCTAAACTATCCTTGTCCATCGAAGAAGGTACTCCGATGCGCGATACAATTCCTTCGGACAAAAAAGAGTGTAAAGCTCCCGTATCGAACAGTGCTGTTGGGGTTGCGGTCCGCAATCGCCCCCGCGCTGCGGTGCTATGCGGTAATGGCTTAACCGGCTGCCCCGTGGATCCGCCCGAGGACCTTTGATATAAAGATTAGTGGCGCCGTCCTCCAACAGTCCGGGCTTTTGGTACGAGTGGTTGCGCTAAGTCCTCTCAATTGGTATCAGAGGGGGTCGCGGGTTCGAAACCCCGGGGTCGTTTCCGGGGGGGGGATTGTTGGGGCTGCGGTCCGGAATCGCCCCCGCGCTGCGGTGCTATGCGGTAATGGCTTAACTGGCTGCCCCGTGGATCCGCCCGAGGACCTTTGATATAAAGATTAGTGGCGCCGTCCTCCAACAGTCCGGGCTTTTGGTGCGAGTGGTTGCGCTAAGTCCTCTCAAGTGCCCTCGCCGGATTATCGAAAATCAAAACAAAGCCTAGTACAAGAAGTAATGTTCGTGTCGAGAATGTCCCTTGGTCGCTGAAGAACCTGCGAAAAAGAGAAAACGATAAAGGAGGAACTGCGAGTTGTCGGTTACTAGCAGTTAAATGAAAAGGAGACAAAAGGGTGCCACTGATAGCGGCGACATCAGTGTTCGCCCATCGTGTATAAAACCACTCCTGCGATGGGATTTTCGATTATCACAGAATAAAGTGATTAAAATAGTTACCAAGGAGCACCCGATCGGACAGTAACCCGTTCGGCAAAATATTCGAGACCGCTTCCAAAGATGACGAGCTTGAGGATTTGATTCGCGATACCTAGATAGTACTGTTCATGCCTATTTATAGGCTCGGGGTCCTACCCGAGCGGGCAGGCTCTAGAATCACCGGCTACCCATGGGACAGGAGAGCGGGCAGCGGTGATAGGATGCACATCTAAGGAAGAAAAGGCAAAGCTCTTAACCGCGCGGCTACGCAGTATTTAGTAAAAAGACCGGCGACTGTCAGACAAAAAACCTTCTTGCTGATTACTGCGATCTCACGGTTACGTGGTCAAAAAAGGGGGCCTTAACAAATCTTGTGGAAGAATCTAAATAGTGGTCTTCCAGGTAAACATGATCCCCGCACATTTCTGAATAGTGGAAAATTTTGGAAATGTTGCCTTTACCTGCAAGACCGGTATAACCTTTAATATGTCCCGAAACTATAAATAATGCCGGAGGGAGAGCTATCCAGGTATCCCTTGGGAAAGAACATGCTTGGATTGCAGTTAATCATTACATTATTCGCTATGTCGATGAGAAGCTTGTTGGGAGACATGTACAGGAGATCCGGCTTGAATGTAAAATTGCTCGCTCGGGAAAATGCATCCAAAGTTGCGGAGGTCTCCAGTTCGCCAGAAAAATCGAATGAGAACATTTTTAATATCCCCACACCATCGACTATCCTTACTGGAAAGCCGAGAATAGAAAGCGGGAACGGCAAGACCAAAATAAACCCGCTTGTTACCCCAAAGATTGCCATTACCCCTGATGTCGACATCAAAGTCAACACTCCACCCCGCCATGACAGCGGGTTATCTTCTCCTCCAGCCGACACTCTTACAAAAATTAGGGGGAAAGCCATGAATGCCGCTTTGACCGAGGCAAATAAATTAAAACTAAAGATAGGGAAAACTGAGCCCAATCTAGAGAAACGAAAACGCCGATCCGAGATGACCAACGAGGAGCGGGTGGAGAAGAAACTTCGTCCAAGGGGAAACGAGAAAAAAATATATGCTCTCAAAGTCGCCGCTGCCCCACTTTCCACAATTTCTGAGGGCGAGATATCCTCAGACTCGCGAAAGGAGATCGAACATCCGCGCGAGGTAACTGCATTGGCTGAGCTAGAGAAACTTCTTATTCCGAACGAAGACTCTCTGGATTTTGACCTCCCTATTAATGCCCATTATTTGCAGGGGATGGAAGAAATCCTTAATAGTATGGTCATAACGAGCGGTGGGAACACAACATCCATCTCCCCCGTCAAGCTTCAGGAGGAGTCTGCTTTTAAGAAAGCACTTCTAGCCGCTGGATTTGACCCTGACGACAAGACCAACCAGGACGTATGCGAGCGAGCAGAAGAAACTGGGATTCCTAGGACAGGTAAGTTGTTGTCTACTTCGGGTAAGGAATGTCTCTCAAAAAAGATACAGCGGAGAAAGCATCATGTTTGCCTGATCTCCGAAGGTAGGGATATTCCGATGACCAAGGAGATATATGAGGCAGAAAGAATCAAGTCCGCGTGACTTTGGAAAGCTCAGATAAGGAGGATCGATCCGGAGAATGCGCGACGACCGATATTCTCTGCCTGCTAGTTCACAGCAGCGGGAGAAAGTCTTGAATTTGATCCTCTGCCTCAAAGTATCGATCCCTATATTCGCTCTATTTTTCGCAGATTCCTCTTTTAACCGCTTATTGCATTGTTGTTTAAGTGACGAATGATGCGAGCTCAGCGGTTATCCTTGCGAGTATTTTGTCTCTTCCAGACAAGGATCAGAGGTCTCCCATTGGGTTTTGCCGTGAGCTTGCACGGTTAGAGGAAAAGATTCAGTCCATGGAGGAGGAGAAGGATGCACTAAGATTAATGGTGGAGAAGTCGGCTGCATGGTTATTTCGGCCCTCAAAGAGGCCGTCACGGCTTCTACCGAGGCTAGAACTGCCTGAGAAGAGACAAGGCACAGGAAACAACAACTGATCGTACAAGCCGCAGCGCACGAGAAGGAGTTGAGAGATCAAGATCAACGACAAAAGCGACTACTGGATGATGTTGCTCACTATCAAAGCCGGTGTCATCAGGCAGAGAAAAAAGTGTGACGTCAGTCCGGGAATGCTAACTCCAAGAGTCAAAGAGGTAATGGTATGGTTCGGGATTAGACCTTGCCGATGAATCAAGTGGCTTCAACCACGCGACCATCCAGATAGGAGAGCTCGTTAGAAACAGGAGTGTACCTTGGCCGTGTGGGTCGTGATGCTGCAAGGATTCATCGACACCACCACACTGTGCTTCACCACCTATCCGCTGTGATCTAGACGATTCTATATGCGGGTGACTTGGTGGCTCACATTATTGGGGACCTGCCAGATTGTAACGAGTCAACAAGTGAGGAGATAGAGAAGGAAATGAATGCAATAGGGAAATAATTTATGTATATTTATTTGAACTTGATGGTACTATGTGGTTAGACTTATTTCTAACTTTTGTTCGAATTTTATGGTTCCGACATTATTATGCCTTTTAACCGCTTGGCCTGACATTACTTTTCTGATATATCCGTGCGATTTTTCGACTATATGCTCGGTCATTTATGCTTCTCTGAATACAACTTTCCCTATAAATAGTATCGAAGATTCTCCCCTTGTAATAAATTTAGAGTTCTTTACTTCCGTCGGGTAAGAAATATGGTATCCGTGCGATCTAGCGCTTCAGCCGTCTTCCTCCGGTCAGAATTCAAGGCCTCCTCCTTGACCGAGAGCGAACTTTCGCAATTTGTGCGTAAGAATATGAACGAAGATTCCATAGTCGCACGATTACCGTCAGCAACAGAGCGGTTAAATTCTGTTGGAAACAATATGGCTATCATACCCATCGATCATTTTGATCATGGCTTTTCTTTGTCGTCGTTCATCAAACTGATAGAGGTTATGGACTTTTATGGAATTACCCTCAGTCAACTCCCCCTGTACACAATCTGGACAATAATGAGCTTTTTGATCTATCTGTGATCGGAGGTAAATTTTACTATGAACCTCTTCAGGAATTGTTTTGTAGCCCGATCGATCAAGGCGGGTAAAACTGAAAACAAAATCTTCCGCGGTATCATTTACTTCGGCTGCAAAGGGCTGAAGGTAGTAAATCTTCCTAATAAAGTTACGGATTGGTCGACTAGGTATCTGGTATTCACAGGTAACCTCGGAGTCCTTCTCTTAAGTCCGCAAACCCAAGCAGATAGTAACTTCAGACGGATATAGCTCAGAGGGAAAGATGTAGAGATCGTAAATTTCTACAAGAAAGAGTGGCTGGACATTATCTATTATTTGCCGTTGCAGGTAGTTGCGACCGAATGCGATACGACCGAATATAAGTGTTCTACTGCTTTTGGAAGTTTGTATCCGCGACGTTCTGTTAACCATTTTCTTTTACAGTTCAGCTAGAGGTTCCAGCGAGTAAATAGATCTCTCCAGAAGGTCTGGTGCCGACCAAAAGTGAACTATGTAAACAAAGGGAAGCAGACCGTATCGAGGCCGATTACCCCGCTGCGAGTGATAGTTATGTAGAGGGTCCTGAAGTGATTCTATTTTGTCCTCAAGTTGAGGGGGAGCAAGTCCATGATACAATGATTGAAGGTGCTCCAAAAATTGTTGTTACAGAGCAGTGAATTCCATTGGGAAAAGCAGAGATTGAGGGGGAGATTCCAACAGAGTTCCTTGCTAAAGAAAATGAGAATTTTATTGAGATTTCTGGGGATTGTGAACCAGCTGTTGATGAGGGAAAGAGTTATACGGCTAATTACTCTTTTGAATGCAAGAGAGCTGATTATGAGGAAAAGGAAGAAGAAAGGATAGAGCATGAGGATGACATGACCAAGGGACATCTCATCAGGGTGAACAAATGTCACCCATTTTCTTATCTCCACTCAAAGTTCTGCTAGATGACCACCGATGATAACTAGAACACTTTGTTGATGATTCCATTAAGGAGTTGAGACGAGATCTATCCATTGAGATAAAGGCAATTAGATTTTATGTTAACCTGATATAGGCCAAAACAGTTTCATTCTTCATGAGAGCTGCACTAGCTATTACCAACACTGAAAACCGGCTTGAAGAAATATAGAAGAAACAACTTGACATCATGCAAAATCAGAACATAATAACCAACAACATGAAAATTGTTCATTAAGTGCATAAAATCCTCATGGAAGAACATAAGACAACTCTGGAGAGGAGAATGGATGCTTGCACTTTATACCTCGATAATCATCTGCTAGAGGTTAAAAACCATATAAATAAGGGAGTCAACTTCCTAAATAAAGGACTCTCTATTGCAAAGGACTCCCTTACTGCAACTATTGTTGAAGAAGTCATAAAGGGGGAGAAGGTAATGATCATGGCCAACACTGAAAATATTGTTTGGGTTACCAATGTAATCAGTGGTTAATTGGGTCTTGAACAACATACATATGACAATATTCCCGCTGTTCCTGCCCATATTCAGGAAGGACTGTATAATGAACAATATGGTCATCAGAGGGAAGATCTATATGATGATCAAGAGGTGCTCAGTTAACTGAACCATCTGCTGCTACTGAACTTTCTATATTCAGCCTCACAACTTATCAGGAAGCAAGAGACAAAGGCAAGTGAGTTGCTGAAGAAGAGCAATAGGTCAGACTCAATAACAAGAGGTACAGAGAAGAGATGGAAATAAGGCCATACTTTGAGAAATGGAGTCCTCAATCTAGGACTATCATATTGTATACCTGGGATCAAATCAAGGACAACAAGACTGACAGAGGAAAACTATATTTCTCACTAGAATGGGAAAAGTTAGAAAGAAATGAAGGGGCCAGGTGATGAGTCCGATTTATATAGGTTTTTCCTGACTCATCTGGGAGGATTATCTTGCTTGTGCACTACTATTTTAGTAGGAAAAGCCGTATATTTGATTAGGTCTTCAATTAGACATTGTTGCACTGTTTTGGGCCATTTTAGTTTGCAAATTGCACCGAGATGTCGAGGGTAAGTACTGGGGTACTCCCAGTGCGGATTTGGTTATTTTTTGATGTGTATTGGTGCTGGGATTTTTTTCTCAAGCTTTGGTTTTTGGCTGTGTAGGTGGTGGGTTTTCCCTAAATCAGGAATTCTGAATTGTGGAAAACACACGGTCGTACGTTTCCTTAGCGTATGCTTTCTGCCTAATCGTGCATTTTACTCGCGGGGAGATAGTCCAGCGGAGCTCGACGAATATCGTCGAGCTAAGCTTGGCGATCTTCTTACACGGTTAATGCACAGTTTCTTCTAAACCATGCTCGAAGGAAATGCGCGGTTTTCCTGTAGCTGTTTAGTATTTAGCATTCTGTGGTTCAACGTGCGATTTGTTCACGCACGGGAAGAAGTGCCCATACGCGAGTAAAACGCAAGGTTCCACCTACTTATCGGGATTCTCAGCGATGTGTGGTTACTCGTGCGATTTCCTTCACGCATGGGTGGAAGCGTACATGCGCGAGTAAAATGCACGGGTCAACCCATCTTCTTCTACAAGCTCTATCTTGTAAATTAATATCACACGGTTAACGCACGGTCGTACGCAAAACCGTGCAAGACCATTTTTCTAATCTACTCGTATTTAAGCTCAAGAGTTGACTAGAGCAAGGATATTCCTCCATTTTCGCTCCTCTGAGCGGGAAAATTCTAAAGCAGCCGCTTTTTCCTCTCTACTCCTTGGAGAGCTCGTTAAGCCACCTTTCTTCCTCCAAACTTCACCACAAGCGAAGATCTTCTGAAGTTTCCTTCATCTCTTTCTCAAGCAGTGCATTTAAAGCACCTTCTCGCGACCATTGGTGAGTTTTCCGGCAACTACCAAGCTTCACGATTTGTGAAGAAGACGGGGAAAAAGCCTTGGAAGTAGGTGACAACACTTTAAGATTCCTCGGACGTCAACCACAGATCGAACCCGGACAAAGACCGACAACCTTCGACTCCGGCTGAGAATCGTGGCTAGCCTTCACACATTGGTTTGTAAATCTCCTCTTTTCTCTCATTTGGATGTGTTTCTTTGCTTTGGATGTTTTCTAAACTTGCTAGGAGCTTTTAACAATGTTCATGATGGTTCTCTACTACGAATGTTATTGTAGTTCGTAGTATTACTTTACTTCCTTTGATTGATTTGGTTTGTTGCTTTGTGATACACCGCACTAACGCATGTTTGGGGCAGGCTTGGTGAAGAGGTGCTTTCGAAACTCAACGATTATGACCTCACACCCTAATACTCATCAGAGTATTCGACCCTTGAGAAGCGGTGAAGGCGACCCGCGTAATTACTTTTAGTAGTTATAGAACAAGAACTCATTCCCCCAAACCTTTGTTGCGTTTGCAATCACTTTCCAACGAGGAAGAACACACTCCTAATCTGCACTCCTCGAGAGATTCGATACTTGGAGGATAACTCCCATAATTTATTACTTGATGAAGATCAGTGAACTTGCCGAGATTGCATCACCATGAGGATGTTTAGAAGAGACAAAAAGTCAGTTGTAGTTCCACCAGATGCCCTCGAGCCCAGCAAATACTTTCCCAAGCCGTACAGTTATTTTGTGAGATAGAAGGATAAGCAGACTTAAGACAAGAAAAAGGCTACAAAGAAACCCAGCATGGGGATAGTGATCAAGGAACCTGAAACAAGAAATGTTTTTTTGTTTTCCTTAAGGGCTTTAGGAGTGTAAACATTATTATATGCACATTGTCTATTTGTGACTATTGTCTTAAATGATAATCTAATTTTTGTGTGCGTATCAATTTAGGTTCTTATATACTGTAAATGGTTATCTTCTGTATGTCAAAGTGTATATCATTGACTTGGGTTCTGACTTCTTCAAATAGGAGGAGATTGTTGGGTTTATTGATCACAATGTCTTAGATTTGAAGAAGGCCTACAAGTCAATGGTATATACATGGATGTATGTAATATATGTTCAAGTTCATTGTATATAGGTTGAATACTGTTACATTTATTAGACAGGTAGTAAGAGTCACAATGATAGTTAGACTCAAGACAGGTTGCTGAACAAGCAAAAAAATTTTCTAAGCCTAAAAGAGTTGAGTTAGCTTACATCACTCAACTCCAGAAAGGGAAAAGCATTGACAGAATTATATGTAGTCAAAGCCTCGGTGTTGCTGAATAGAAATTTGTCTAAGGATAGAAGCCTTGAGTGAAGGCAGTTCACTCAATGTCTAATCAACTGAATTCAAGGTCAAGTGTAGAAGCGTTGAGTGAAGACATACCACTCAACGCCCCATCTTGAAGACAAGCAAAGTCCAAAAGCATTGAGTGTAGAAGTTGCACTCAACACCATCATATAGAGAAATTTCAACTCAATCCAGAAGCATTGAGTGAAGAAGAATCACTTAGTGCCTTAATAGTTAGATGCCTTAAGATGCAGAATTCTGCTAAGTGTTTTTGTGTTGAGTGATAAGGCTTCACTCAATGCCTATGCAGATTGTTTGAAAATGATCATATACACAAGTGCTGAGTCTTGCTGACATCGTCAAGAATTCAAATATCACGGGGCTTTCCCGCTAGATCACGAAAGGCTCCGCATGCCATCAGTACAATAATTAATGCCAAAAGAGATGTTGCAGTTGCTAATTCCGGCTGGTCCATACTGCGCAAAGAGTCGTTGGATGGAGATCAATAAAAGGTGCGTTCCAGGAAATTGAAAAGAGCGTTTTGGTCATCTTCTTACTCCTGAGAAAAATAGAAGAAGCATTCCAGGAACTCATAATTACAGAGAGTTTGTGATCCACAGACAGAAGTTGGCTATTGAAGAAATAAAGAATTGAAGATCTCACTTGTCTTCAACAACAAGATCAGAAAACTTTTTTTTTGAACAAGGAGAAGTTGCAGAGATTATTCTGGCTGTTGTTCATCCTCAAGTCCACAACAATAAACTACTACTTAAAAGTATTGAAGGTACAGGGCTCTGCATTTTCTTCTTAGCACAAGCTAACATACTGAAGATCTATATACATGTTGATGTGGAGAAGTGAGTACTGAAGCATTTTAGTTCAAGAAGAAGAAGAATCATGGAATCTTTTTCTCTGAAGTCAATCACCTCGAAACTCAAACTCTCTCTATAAGATCCATTTTGATCTGATTTGTAAGCCTAAAATATAAAGGTTGAGTTGTAGGATTCAGGTATGAATCTGAGGTAGGGCCTGGGTGCCTGAGGTAAGATCTAAGCCATATCTGAGTTGTAGGATGCTTATTGTCTCTAAGTGTAGGGTTACTCTTTTAGCATGATGTGTAGGGCTTTTTTAAGCCCGAGGTACGTGACCTGGAGAATCACTAATCTATATGAGTAAATGTTACTCTGAGTGGGTAGGGCTTAGGCCTGATGTAGGACCTGGTGGATGTTTGAGAGATCCTGAGGGATCTGTGTTGTAAGCTCTTTGAGCTGAGATTTGGTGAAGATTACCTTGCCAAACACACTGTTAGAGGGGTGGGAGGGAAAGTGGATGTACTCATACATTGGGGAACAACTATAAATACTGTATGGTGATCTGTGTTCTTGAAAGCTAAATGAATAATCTAACTCACAACACACAAAATTCAAAAGTAGTCATAAATACTTGAAAAACCTATTCACCCCCCTCTATTTGTTTTGCCACTCTTGAAACAAAGACTTTCAAATGACAATCTGATTTTCTAGAGATATATTAATCCTTTCTTAACTTTCCAGAAGGCAAACATGAATCAAAAAATTCTCAGGTTAACCTCTATAAGCTTATATTTTTTGTGATCTATGGCATGGAAGGCTTCAACAGCTTGGGTTCGCGCAGATAACATTTTCATAGGCTGCAAAGAGTTATTTTTTGCACGCATTTCCTATCATAAATGAAGAAAGACAATTCTATTTATAGATAACGTTGGCCTACATATAACTACGCAAACCGTAATCATTATTTGCCAGTTTGCATGGTTCCTAACCCACACTAGCAACGTTAAAGATAAGCAATTGTGGTTAACACAATCAGTTCGCGCAGCTAACAAAGCAATTAATGTTTCAGTTCGCGAAAAGGATTTCTCAGTTTTCCCAAGAAAATATTCAGCATTGTCGGCGTATAATAAGATAGACCGTAATCTCAGTTCGCCAGTTTGCTTGGCTCCAAACCTGTACTAACATTACCATAAGGAAAATTGCGGAAAAGTAAATAAATCGCACAATCTGCAAAAATTCATCATCGCAGGAAACTCTGTTCGCACAGGCAGAAAACATCTTAATAAAAAGAAAGGAAAAACGGAAATCAAATCACGTTTAACCCTAATTATCTCAAACACACTTAACATAATTTTATCATCAAATAATATTACAAGATGAATTTATGAGCCGCGATCAATGTGGTCAGGACTTCCAGCTCAGCCAGGACGATCAACGCGGTCTCGGCACAAATGTGCCACCTGATCACTCGATTGCACATGCAATATTTAGTGTCTCAAACAACCGAGCCTAAGCTCCCCGGACTAAACCGTCCGTCTCAAACCAACCAAGCCTGAGCTCCCCGGACTAAACCGTCCATCTCAAACCAACCGAGCCTGAGCTCCCCGGACTAAATCGTCCGTCTCAAACCAACCGAGCCTGAGCTCGCCGGACTAAACCGTCCATTTCTACAACCACCGAGCCTACCGCTCGATCATCCTAGACAACTAACTTCCCGAGATGCCGAGGTGTGTGAAATTGAACCCCTAGTTATATTAGTTACTCTTTCAGATTTATTACTCCTACGGTTTACGTTAGCCAAGGTATGCCCCCGGTATACCTCGTGAAGGGCTCTCAAAGGGAACTAAGAACTATGATGGTAGCTGAAGCCCATCGTTCCCTTTCGTAAGGCACATATACTATTGGTTTTTACCCATTACCCAATCCCGTTTCATATTACACTAGATCTATCCTAGAGCATTAAGACTCTTCCTCTTCTCGAAAGGGACGATCTTTCACAGATCACGAGCTCCTATAAATGCCAACCAACAACACTCATATCCAAAACATCTTCCATGGTGACCCATATTACTTATCCAAAACCAAAGCTATTTGAATTCGCCAATCTTAGGCCTAACCCCACCATTACTCACTTTCTGTATTAAGGCTATTCACAGCCCTTATCTAACGATATGATACACGTAATAGGTAGCACTATAAACAATCATCCGAATGGCTCAATATAATTTATGGGGGCCTATCATGACCTAACTAAATAAAATCCAGTGATTCATAATTTTCCTAAACTAATGAGTATTTAATTATTTTCTTCCAACATAAGGAAATGAAGATTCTGAACATGAAGTGAACTTTTCAAGTATGTATATGACTTCATAAAATCATGATAAATACTAAACAGTAATTTAACAGTAAATCCAAGATATATAAATTTTTAGAATGATTTAGGCCCCCAAATCACAATTTAGAACATAAGGTCAATAATAGCATTTTAAGAATCAAAGGTCAGAAATATTGTTCCAAAAATTATAACAAAAATCCAGTAAGATCATCATGGCCTAAAAACACTTTAAAAGGATTCCCCCAATTTTCCAGTGAATAGTAACTCCTAAGTTAATTTACATTTATAATTTCATACTCTTGGGTTATTGAAGCAAGTACTGTAAATAGTTACCTAAAAATTATGAGAAAATTCCAGAACCTACATATTGACTTAAAACACTCACTGACAAGATTTCATAATTTTCATACTAATATTAAGCCCCACATCTATTTATGATCAAAATTCCATAATTCATAATTTATGAATCAAGTACCTAAAATAATCATCTAAAATTTCATAACAAGAAAAAAAAAATTAGGGGCACAACTACGGTTATAAAGGAAGTACTGATTTTACTAGTCTAAAAATTCCACCAAAATTATTTTAGAACACCTTCTTATCAGATAAGTACCCTGCCCTAGTTTCAAGTTATTGTGAGATGTTTTGATTTCCTAAACCCAACTATTGGGCTTTGTGCCCTAATCTAGGGTTAGGGATTTGAGGGGGTTAAAGACTTTCAAATTCAATGAAACTTCAACCAAAGGACCAAATACACCCTATGGTCCTATCCACCAATTATCAAGTCATTCCAAGGTCATTTGACCCAATGACCATCAAACACTAAAAAATCCCATAAAAGGGCCTACCCTACAGTTCTTGGGCTACCCTGCACCAAACCACCCCAAATTCCATTGGAGGGTGTTTCATACCATAAAAAGTTAGTGACCATAATTTTAGCCTCTGTTGAGGTGATTTGACCACTCAAAACCCCAAGGGGGTGTTTTGACCTAATTAACCCTATAAGGGTCAACCTAGGGTTGGATAAAAACCTAATCAAAAAATCTCCAAATGAGATGAAATTTTTACTAGAGCCTTAACATGCCCTCTAAGACAACCCACCCAAATTTTGGGCGATTTTGAGGTGTTTATGACACCTATTAATTTATGCATGGTATATTAAATTTTTTTTAAAAACTATATAACAATATTCTCCAAAAATTCCCATTTTTGGACAGGCCTTAGGTATAGCTAAGGTAGACCCCCTTCCCAAATTCCAGCTCATTTGGACATGGGATGATAGGTGAGCATCCATTTGAATTTCAGGATAGCCCTAGGTATAGGTCCCACCAAAATGGGTGCCCTAGCCCAAAAAGAGGTCCAAATGGGTCTAAATAATTTTTGGATTAAAATAGACCCTTTGGGCTACACATTTCATGTTGATGAATTTCACATTAGATGAGCCTAAGAATTTTTAAAAATTAAATCTAAACACTACATATAGTGTGAAAGAATAATATGAAATACAAATAATTAAAACCTATATTCATCCTGCACGAATCTTAAAGCGCCAAAATAGACGGCATCGGGTTGTATTCTACCTCCAGCCGACGACCCAGATCGTCCCATCCTGGAGCAGCTTGCGGGCTGATTTCCCGGCCACCCGGCCACTTCCCCGGCCTACCACCGCCACCACCACCTTCGGGGAGGTGGGGGCTACCCCCAGTCGGCGGCACGGCCGCCGGAGACGTCTATTCCGGTGATCCGACCAAGCTATTTCTTGGCCAAAAACCAAGGAAATTTTGATTTGGATCGAGCTCAATTGAGCCCAAACCTTGGCCCTAGTAATTGCTACGATCTAACCATGGAAAAAGAGGTGGAGGAGGAGCTTTCTAGTGGCCTGAAGGCGAGAGGAGCGTCGAGACACCATGGACGATGGCGGCGATGCTCGGCTTCTACAACAACACAGAGGGGCGGCTTGTTCCTTCCAGGTAAGAGTTCGAAAATGCTCCCCTCAGCCCACTGATGATGTTTAAATGGTCAATTGGGGAGGGGGCGGATGGTTCTTCAATGCCCATCATAGCCATTAAAGCATGGCTCGGGTTGAGAGGAGGGGGGGGAGGGGCTGAAACTGCCCCTTTGTGGTTGGGAAACGGCTGGAATCAACTCCTCTCCCCTAGAGGAGTTGATTGCAGCCATAATGGGTGGTTGTTGGCCACCTTTGGCCGGTCCCCACACCATTCCTCTTCCCACAATTTTCTCTCTCCACTATTACAATGGAATGAAGCTCCCTTTCTCTCTCCTAGTCACCAAGTTGACTGGTCAAACCCCATAGGGTATATGCAGCAATTCTACTCATAATAATTATGAGAAATGAAGTTAGCCTAAGGGAAACAATGGCTTAAGCTGGGGTTAGCCCATTTGGGCTAAGTTGACCCAAACATAGACTAGGGTTGACCCTAGCCAATTTGACCTTTTAGGTTGACCCCAATGGGTCCTAGGTGATCCTTTGGCCTCCCCTAGAGTCCAAGAAGGGTTGGGTAGGGTTGATTGGGTACCTTAGAGGTCATATGACCCTTAGCAAGGGCACTTTGACCAAATTGGGAATAGAGTTTACTTGAGTCAACCTAGCCACTTGAGTTAACCCCAATGGGCCCATATGGCTCTAGTGGATCCTCTAATAGGTTAGTGATGTTGTGGTGGGGTCATGGAGTCATGGTGAAGCCCTAAGGTCGAACCTTAGGTTTGGTGATGAGGTTGTGCCATAGGCAGACCAAGGTGATTCTCACCTTTGTCCTTGATTACCTGGCCCTTTTTAGCTCCCTGGGGCTTTGTCATGACCTATTCATGACCAAAACTACTCTTAGAGGTCTAGTTGGAAATGAGATGTTACAAATTGCCTACTAGAAAATTATGAAACTTTTTCAAGGAGTGTTTTTGGACACAATAATAGTCTGTGAATTTTTATTAAAATATATGAAGACTTTTCATATTGGCTCCTTTATAAGTGCCCATTTGTTGAATATTATAATATAATTCATTTATGTGATCAATTGGAGTTGGAAAATCATAATTCTTGGTCAGTAGTCTTTTCTGGTCAAATCGATTATCCAGTAGTTTTCTCATAATTTTCGGATGGCTGATTCTAAATCTCCCTTAATTAAATTAATATTGTGCTTGTTAGTTCCATAAATTGTTTATGGTCAAATACACCTTGGAAAATTAAAATTCTTTGTATTTACTATTATTTTGATGTTATTAGGTTACCATATTTTTGTTAAGGCCATATTTAGACAGGAAGTGTGCTTGAAGTTCAAAGGCTCATGAGTCCTAATTTTGTAGAAATTAAAATAAATGACGAATAATTAGGAAAATTATAATCTTCTGGATTTATTCATAAAGTATCATGTTAGACCCCCAGTAATAATCTTAGGTCATTTGGATGAATATTTGAAGAGCTCATCCATTCATATACATCATGTAGGTTATTTGGTCTACACATAGTAGAAATTATAAAAGTAGGGAAGCATGTGAAATTGTTATGGGAAAGGGTAGATGGTGTACCCAGTCTGGTTAGAATATATAGGGTCACCAAAAGAAGATAGGTTGTGTGAGCCCGGCTGTGCAAGGGATGAGTTGTGCTCGGGATCGACGATGGACCGTCCTTCCTTGGAGAGGGAAAGTCTAAATAAGGTTAGAGCTAGATAAAGAGTAATGATAACAAATTAGGGCATGTGTAGATTCCAATAATAAAAGTACCTTGCGAAAGGGACCTTTGGGATTCAACACATTGTAGTTCCTAGTGCCCTCGAGATCCCTTCCCATGGAATGCCCTGGGCAGTCCAAGGTTAACCTTAAACCGTAATAATAAAATGTTAAAGAGCAATTAGTAAAAACTAGGGCTTCACCTACATTCGCCCCGACGACTCGAGAGGTTAGCTTGCTTGGTGGTTGTGGAAATTGGCAAGTTTCCCCGGCGATCCTAGGGCTCGGAAGGTAGTTTTAACTGACAGGTTATTCCGGGTAGCTAATGGCTCGGGAATTCATAGCTGCATGTGAATAAGGTGGTAGTACTTTGGTATTTGACGGTCGTTAATACCCACGTCGATACGATTGCTCGGCGAGTGTGGTTTACACTTAGCTAAGGAAAAGACTGGAGGGCTTGTCAGGATTATTACGTGGTGACTCTGGTGTTTCCTTCAGAGGCGTACATAAGGGCTAGGCCTAGTAGTGTGGATACCCGCGTAGTTGTGGGGTGGCCCAACCTACTATCTCCGTTGGCCACTACGGAGGCTCCTGGGAGTGGAACTAGCTTCCAAAACTGGGGAACTAAAGGTCTGTGCGCATAGATTCTTGTGTGTGTGTTGCACTTGTATGAATATATCATTAAACCCACATAACATTGCATATCATGTCATACTTCAACCCTTACCCTTAATGTATAAATTGGTATGGGAATTTTTATATGTTAGGCCTTGCAAAATGACCCCATAGTTTATAAGCTTATGTGGGCAAGCTTATATGCTATGGTTGCTTTCTTGTGGTTATCTGTTACTTTTCTTTATGATGCATTTTACTTTCTACTTTTACTTCTCTATTACTATTGTATTCCTAGCTCGCATTTCTTTTTATAACACTATGAACATTACAATAAAACTGCTAAATTACGACCACTGTCACCTACTCATGTTTACTCTCCACCATCATAGCTTTCCTATCATTCCTCCCGTACGGTGCCTAGGAGCCACTAGGGGAGGTGTGGGGGAAATCAGGCTTTATCTTTTTGACTAATGGTCGGTGGACCAAACATTTCAGGGGCTCCGAATGGGAGAAAGGGAGCAATAATAGGAGATGCAACACCAGTAGAGTGCATTGTACATGGAGGTGGGCGGGTCTAGTACAGGAGCACAAGCCTCTAGCTCCGTGAGTGTTAGTTTTACTTAGCTTTCGCGAGAGTGTTTTAGTGAGGTCATGATGTATCGGGCATGAGCCCGTTTATATTTCTACTTTATTGTTCAGTTTCATTACCTTTATCACTGTGGACTTTGCTGTGATTCATGCTCATATATATATATATATTTATATATATTTATATATATATATATATATATATATATGTGATGATCTTTGTGGACTTGTCTTAATTGTCTTTACTATTATACTTCTATATCTTTGGTGATCATTAATGCCGGTAGGATCAACATTTTGTAGTGGCGACACTCCCGGGTGTTGGGTTCACCGCAAAACAGCAATTCTGGGCATAAGACTTGGTAGTGTAAAAAAATAGGGGTATTAAACCTTGGGGGTTGGGGTAATCTTTGAATGCCCCTAGGGAGCAAGGATCGAGCAGACGGTGGTAGTAAATTTTCCCATCACCAACAATTAAGCCGAGTATAAGGCAGTGATAGCAGGATTGCACCTAGCTAGGGAGCTGGGAGTGTATGATGTGGAGCTCCTCACCGACTCCATAGTGGTAGCTTCCTAGATCAATGGGGAGTTTGAGGCAAGGGAGCCAACTCTAGTTGTACTTGGCAAAGGTTAAGGGGGTAATTGGCATGTTCAAGACATTCTCTATCCGGCACATTCCAAGGGAAGAAAATGAGCGGGTGGATTGATTGGCCAAGCACGAACCCCGAGTGGGTGGCATTATCACTGACCTTTTCCTCCCATCCAACGAAGAGGAGAAGCTGATGGAGATAGACAACCACACGTCGTGGAATGAACCTTTTGCAACATTCCTATCCACAGGGGAGTACCCAGAGGGGATGGACAAGAAGCGATTCAAGTATAAGTCGGCATGCTACCTCATGCGCGATGGACAGCTATATAAGAAGATCCACTCGGGGATGTTGGTACGTTGCATGGCCGAGAGTGAGATCTTAAGGATTTTGGAAGAAGTCCATTCCAGGGAGTGTGGGAGTCACTTTTGGAGCCGGACCTTGGAGGGTAGGATAGTTAGGCAAGGGTATTTCTGGCTGACCCTGGGCCGTGATGCTGCTGAGTTCACAAAGAAGTGCTACGAGTGTTAGGTTTTCGCCCTTCTCCAACATCTTTGATCTAGTGGGAACTTTCCCTCAGGCTAGTGGGAAAAGGAGGTTCTTATTTGTCATGATCAATTATTTTTCTAAGTGGTTAGAGGTGAAGGCGCTGACCAAGGTGACCTCCTAAGTAATTAGGAACTTTGTATGGGGAGAGATCATTTGTCGGCATGGATTGCCCCAGGCTATTGTCACGGACAATGGGCCTTAGTTTTCTAGCATGGAGTTCATCAGCTTTTGTGGACAACTTGGGATCGACCTCAGGTTTTCCTCGGTCCCCAATCCAGAAGCAACAGACAGGTGGAGGTGGCAAACAAGATCATTATGAACATGTTTAAGAAGATAGTTGAGACTTGAAGGGGAGCTGGGTAGAATATCTTCCTTAAGTCTTCTGTGCTAGGAGAACCACCCCCAATACAACCACAGGGGATAACCCTTTTAAACTCTCCCAATACTGTGAAGCAGTACTCTCTATAGAATTCGAGGTCCAAACACCTCGGGTCATTGAAGAAGAAGGAGGTAGAGAAGAGTGGCGAGCTGAGAATGATGATGAGCTACAGCTCTCCCTGGACATAGTGGAGGAGATACGCAACCTATCAGCTATCCGGCAGGAAGAGGTCAAGCAAAGAATGGCTAAGTATTTTGACAAGAACGTTCGAATCAATCGGTTCACATAGGGGGACTTCGTCTTGAAAAAGGTGGATACAGTGGCAAGATCAACTGTCATGGGGAAGCTCAACCCCAACTGAGAAGGCCGGTACATTGTACATGAAGCATTGAGATCAGGAGGGTATTGCCTTCGGAATGTGGAAGGCGAGACCCTAAGTCACACTTTGAGCGGTGATGACTCGAAGCGTTTCTACCCATGAAATATGTACGTACTTTCTGTTGAATAAAAAATGAAATCCTTTGATCCTTCAACTTTTTTTTTGGCAACAGTTCTCGTAAAGGGCCAATATTTCCTTAGACACTGAGCAGATCCCGTTGTCCGGCTCCCATCTAGCAAGTAGCTTCGGGATCTTTGATGGACATCATTCTCTTTTTGGGTCAGATCTCGAGATGCTCTCGCTATCAGGCTTCCATCTAGCTGGCAGGGCCAAGATTATCGATGGACATCATTATAACCCTGGAGTTAAGTCTCTAGATGCTCCAACTGTCAGGATTCCACCTAGCTTGTAGGGTCGGGATCATTGATGGACATCATTCTTGCTCTGCAGTTAGGTCTCGAGATGCTGTAACGACCTGGCCCGAACAGCTCAGGGACTGTTGCACCCGATCATGGGCCGCACAGTATGGCCTGGACACCGGCGCCGTTTATGAGGTCTGCCGGCCATATATCTATCCATTTTGGTACCCATGAGAATGAGAGCATACATCATGACCTCAATGAAGGGGTCCCTCACAAATTCTTTCCTACCAACCAAGCTCAACGCCTTCCTCTCTACATGGACGGTGGTATCCTTTGTCATCACTTCCGGTTCTTCTGACACAGTCAGTCTCAAGGTGATGGTCTTGACGTTGAATTTGAACTCATATGTGTTGGCGCGACCATAGTGCGTCACATCATGGTCATAGAGCTAAGGGCGGCCTAATAACACATGACAAACGTCCATCGGTAGGACGTCGCACCAAACCTCATCCATGTAGGATTTGAAAGACATGGGGACTAGGCATCATTGGGTTACCTTAATAGTAACTTTACTAATCCAAGCAACCTAAAAGGGGGTCGGGTGCGGCTTAACAGTCAAGGACATACGTTTAACGGCATTCTCATAAATGGAGTTCACGCAACTACCACCATCAATAACTAGTTTGCATAGCTTTTCGCCACTCTTAAAGATTAGGGAAAATATGCTCGTCCTTTTCCAATCTTCTACGGGACGGGGAGTGGTCAAAATACAACGCATCACCAAAAGGCAGTGAACGTCCTCCAAGTCACTAGGGACTCCGTCGAGGTCACTCTCCTCCGCGGCCTCATACTCATAATCGTCAGAGTCGGTGGCCGGATCTAATAAGGATAGTGTTTTCATCTTGGTTGGGCATTCGTAGGCATAGTGGCCTTGAACGCCGCAAGAGTAACAAGTGGTGTTTGCCTTGCTAACCTTCTATATAGGAACACGCTCACAGGAGGGGTTCTTAGTGTTTCGAGCGGTGAACACAACAGACTTCCAATCGTGGGATTTGAACTTTCCCTTATCAGGATATGTGGAAGAAGATGTCCCAGTGGTGGACTTGTTCTTCGCGTGAGAGTAACGAGAGTTAGCCTTAGAGGCTAAGTGTTTTTCAATGTCCAGGGCGGCAATGAAAGTTGCATTCAAATCCGTATGCCCATATCGCAAGAGCTTCCAACACACCACTATCAGTTTTGGTACCCATGAGAATGAGAGCATACATCATGACCTCAATGAAGGGGTCCCTCACAAATTCTTTCCTACCAACCAAGCTCAACGCCTTCCTCTCTACAGGGATGGTGGTATCCTTTGTCATCACTTTCGGTTCTTTTGACACAGTCAGTCTTAAGGTGATGGTCTTGCCGTTGAATTTGAACTCATATGTGTTGGCGCGACCATAGTGCATCACATCACGGTCATAGATCCAAGGGAAGCCTAATAACACATGACAAACGTCCATCGGCAGGACGTCGCACCAAACCTCATCCATGTAGGATTTGAAAGACATGGGGACTAGGCATCATTGGGTTACCTTAATAGTAACTTTACTAATCCAAGCAACCTAAAAGGGGGTCGGGTGTGGCTCAACAGTCAAGGACATACGTTTAACGGCATTCTCATAAATGGCATTCACGCAACTACCACCATCAATAACTAGTTTGCATAGCTTTTCGCCACTCTTAAAGATCAGGGAAAATATGCTCGTCCTTTTCCAATCTTCTACGGGACGAGGAGTGGTCAAAATACAACGCATCACCAAAAGGCAGTGATCGTCCTCCAAGTCACTAGGGACTCCGTCGAGGTCACTCTCCTCCGCAGCCTCATACTCATAATCGTCAGAGTCGGTGGCCGGATCTAATAAGGATAGTGTTTTCATCTTGGTTGGGCATTCGTAGGCATAGTGGCCTTGAATGCCGCAAGAGTAACAAGTGGTGTTTGCTTTGCTAACCTTCTATATAGGAACACGCTCACTGGAGGGGTTCTTAGTGTTTCGAGCAGTGAACACAACAGACTTCGAATCGTGGGATTTGAACTTTCCCTTATCAGGATATATGGAAGAAGATGTCCCAGTGGTTGACTTGTTCTTTGCATGAGAGTAACGGGAGTTAGCCTTAGAGGCTAAGTGTTTTTCAATGTCCAGGGCGGCATTGAAAGTTGCGTTCAAATCCGTATGCCCATATCGCAAGAGCTTCCTTTGGATATCAGGGTGAAGCCCCTTTCAAAATCTAGATAAAGTGACTTCGGGGATCTCCTTCAAGTAATATCGCACCATACGGTCCTTAAGTTCACCCATATAGTCAGCTACCGAACTTGAGCCTTGCCGCAGGGTGGCAAGCTCATCGAACATCTGTGTCCGATGGTACACGGGGATGTACCGATCGGTCAACAAATTCTTCATTACGGCCCATCCAATAATTTGGTATCCGTTCCAAGTTCCTAGACTACGCTCTTCATTCAACCAATAAGTTTTTGCACGACCAGTTAACTTCATCCTGAAAACTTGGACCTTTTGGGGGTCCGTAAGATGGTGCCAGTCGAAGTAACATTCCATATCCACCATCCAATTAAGGAAGTTTTGTGGATCTCCCATGCCGTCATAAGTGGGGGCCTCAATCTTGACGTCCCTTGTAATGTCAAACTCTCGCTTGTGGCGACGGCCTCGAGGGGGCACTCGTGGGGAGTCCCCATCAGAATCTGAATCAGAGCTTTGGTGGCGTCGGTGGGGCAACTCAACATTAACGGTTGGTGGGGGTGGCCTAGCTTGGGTTTGTATGAACTGGGTTAACATGTTCCTAAGATCAGTCATTTCATTACGCAGCCCCGCTATGGCCTCGGAGTTGGGATCTACATGCTCATTCGTATCCATCCTAGACGTTGACGGAGTCGAATATTCCAACCCAAGCCTAGTGCGCATTCAGGTTTAGAAAATCTTGGAAAGATGATTTTTCCTAGGGCTGTAGCTATACTGAAATTAAGATATCTTTATAGATTCCCAACGTGACTAACCCGTAGATCGTTAAATTTTTTTTTTTGAAATTTCACAAAAAAATAAGGATTTTAGCCCGCTATTGGCAGACCACAGATTTTTTTTTTTTTTGAAATTTCTAGAGATCCGACGACACCCAAAGAACGCAGAGAGGATGTTTGCAACGTGGAAATAGAAACAACCTACCTATGATACCAAATTGATGTGGTGGTGATCGTGATACAGTAGAGCTTACACTAACAGACACCTAACCGTCATAGAACAAGAAATAAAAGAGAGAACTCCGACAAAAAGCGAATGAAAAGGGGTCGGTTGGCTCCCAAAATCCGGGACTCGATACCACGTATGTAGGACCTACTTCTCCAACAAGCACACAACTCGCCGTAAGCCGGACTCGATACAACGCCCTTAAGACCTATCTCTCCAACAAGCACACAACTCACCGCACCTACATAAGCATCTATTCATTACAACATAAGCCGTTTCAAATGCATCAATAATTTTATTTTGGAGCGGCGGAAAACTTTCAAGAGCGATCGAAATTCGAGTCAAGCTTAACTCCATTGTTGTCACACAAAGTGCTCCAATCGGAAGATCAAATCAAGGCTAGGACAAGATGTACTGCCGAGATGGATCTACCCATTCCGGTTAACAAGAGGTTCAATAACAACAAGTTCGAATTCATATTTTGTAAGCGATGAATTTAAAAATCACGGAGAAAACGATGCGTGAAAAACCTCCACAAACTAAAAGCATGAATCACACAAAGAGAAGAGGTTACCCAACCGGGAATAATGTTCACATAAGATAAGGTGGGAGAATCACTCTCTCCACAGATCCGCCGACGTAACATCGAGGGGTTTTCAACCTTCTTCCAAGGAATCGCACTAAAGGAAGCCGCGCCGGAGTCGCACTGAACGGATGGAGGGAGCAAAGCGGGGGCAGCGGCTTCACACCACAAGCCAAGGGTGGCGGCGGCTTTAGAGAACTCCTCTTGGCCGAAATCCACAAGGGGGAAATTTAGGATTCAATCTTTCAATATTTGATTCCTCATAATCACCTCCTTAAATAGGAGTTTACAACAAGCCTTAACCCTCCATAATGGAGATGTAATCTCATCCATCCGAATGGCTAAGTGCACACCAAAATAAAATTGTTCAAATTAAAAAAATAAAAACATGCCATGAATATAAAATTATCACTTAAACATAGGATAATTTTATATTCCAAAAATATAAAATAGAGTTCATGAAAAAAGATAATTAAAGCTAATTCTTAATGGCGGTTCTAGAACGCCGCTGGCGGAGGTTGTAACGTGCACTTCCTTCACCGTCATCACGGCGTCTCAGATCTTTCTGTCGTAGTGCCTCGACAACCGGGTCATCATCAATTAGCGGCGGCGCTGCATCAATTCTCCCCCACTCAAAATCACGTATCTCTGATGCGTGAGTGGAGAGATAGTGGCGGATAAGCTTGGCATCCAAACGTTGAAGCTCTATTGCGTGTACCCAAGAGTCGTCCGAAGGGGGGAGGTCACGCCTACGGACAAGGAAGTGGTAAGTAGTGCCATCTGGAGTAGCGAACGGTTCCGCAACGAGTATCATATCTGGAGTGAGAAATGTCCTGGGAAACCTGGGAAACATGTCAGCAGTAGGAGTAAAAGAAGGGAACCTACCATCTGATGTTATACCTGCAGGGACCGAAAGAAAGAGATCATCTGAACTACCACTCCCCAACCCATCAGAATTTTTAGTGGAGTGAGAAGACGACAAAGAATTCAACTTAGGTGGAGGTAAAACAAACAGCGTCAAATCCGAGACATTAAAAATTAGGGAGATACCCCAATCAGCCGGCAAATCCAAAACAAAATCATTGTCACGTAATTTCTTGATAATCCGAAAAGGGCCGGCGCGCTTCAGTGCCAACTTCTTAACGGTGCCAGATGACAAGCGTTCGGGAACTAATCGGACTAGAACCAAATCACCAACTTTAAATTGCGACACCCTCCTATGTAAATTAGCGTGCGACTGATAAGACTCGTATTGAGCAGTCAAGGTAGCTCGTATAAGTGCATGTAAGTCATGAATATGTTGGGCAAAGGATTGTGCAAACTGACTTGTCTTATATGTTGGGGGCTACGGCACCAAGTCAATAGGCACAGGGGCCTTATACCCGTGAACAATCTCCTTTGCTGACAGACCAGTGGACCGATTTTTGGAATTATTATAGGACAACTGGGCGTGGGGAAGAATTAGATCCCACGTGCCTTTGTGATCGCTCACTAGGAATCTAAGAAGGCTACCCAAGCTCCGATTAACCACCTCTGTCTGCCCATCAGTTTGAGTGTGATAGGCAGAGGAAAACAATAACTTGGTACGCATTAAGACCCAAAGTGTCTTCCAGAAATAGCTCGTGTACTTAACATCTCGATCCGAGACTTTTGTCTTCGGCACTCCCCGGTGACTAACTACTTCTTTAAAATATAATTTGGCGATATGAGACGCATCGTTAGTTCTAGTGCACGGGATAAAATATGCCATTTTGGAGAACCTATGCACAACTACAAAAATGGAATCATGACATCGTAAAGTAGTGGGTAGGCCTAAGACAAAGTCCATGCTCACGTCTTCCCATGGGGTGGAAGGAATCGGCACGGCGTATATAAACCGACGTTGGTTTTGGTGCCCTTCGATATCTGACAAGTACGCCAACTACTCACCACTCGTCCCACCATTTCCTTAAGTTTTGGCCAATAAAATTTCTCTTCAACTAACGTAATGGTCTTATCTCTACCAAAATAACCACTCAACCCTCCGCCATGCAATTACCAGATGATATGGAGACAAAACGAAGACTGCAGAATACATAACTTTTCAAGTCTAAATAGATAGTCGTCCTTAATGACGAAATCCGATATGTTCGCGGGGGAGCTATCTTGGGCTGACAAATATGCGTCCTGAAATCGGGGCACAAGGGGTTCTCATCTTTGATTCGTTCGAATCCTACCACATTAACCTCCATAGTGGTGACTAACAAGGTTAAGCAACTAAGAGTGTCCGCGACTCGGTTGTCAGCTCCCTCAAGGTGTTTAAGATTGAAAGTGTATTCTTGCAAAAAGGTTACCCATTTAGCGTGGCGCGGGCTTATCTTGTGCTGACAGTTGATGAATCGTAGCGCCTCATTATCGGAAAGGATCATAAACTCCTTAGGGAGAAGATAGTGCCTCCAATGGTGCAGACAACGAATGACGGCGTAGAACTCCCTATCATAATTTGAGTAGTTTAATTTGGTGCCCGCCAACTTCTCACTAAAATAACTCATGGGGTGTCCCTCCTCACTCAAGACACCTCCAACTCCAACGCCAGATGCATCGCACGTAAGCTCGAAGACCTTGGTGAAGTCGGGGAGACGCAACATCGGGGCTTCGGTCATAAGCTCCTTGATGCGACGAAATGCAAACGTGGCGGACTTCGTCCATGTGAATTCGCCCTTCTTCATGCAATCGGTAATGGGTGCCATAATGCTACTAAATCCCGTATGAAACGACGATAGAAGGTAGCTAAGCCGTGGAAACTGCGCACCTCTCGAAGGTTAGTGGCTCATGCCAGTCTCTAATTACTTGAACCTTTCCTGGGTCAACACGAATTCCATCAGAACCAACTATGTATCCCAAGAATTCAACCTCCGAAACATAAAATGTGCATTTCTTAAGATTCAAAAATAAGGTTTCCTTCCTTAAAGTGGTGAGGATTACATTGATGTTGGAGAGGTGTTCGGCGGGGGAGGTACTAAAGACTAGGATGTCGTCGAAATATACTACAACAAACGTCCCCATAAACGGCCTAAAGATGTGCGTCATCATCCGGGAGAAGGTGCTAGGGGCATTGGATTACCTCAAGGGCATCACAAGCTACTCATACAACCCGTCCTTAGACTTGAACGCGGTCTTCCACTCATCCCCCGCTTGGATCCGAATCTGGTGGTATCCACTCCGTAAGTCTAGCTTCGAAAAGATAGTGGCACCTGAAAGGACAATCAAGAGATCATCTATTCGCGGGATTGGAAACATATATTTTATAGTAATTTTTTTGATAGCAAGGCTATCAACACACATGCGCCAGGTACCATCCTTCTTTGGGGCAAGGAGGGCCGGGACAGCACACGGGATCATACTCTCCCTAATAAATCCCTTACGCAGTAAATCCTCTATCTGGGTTTGTAACTCTAGGTGGGCGACGGGATTAAGCCTATAGTGGGGTTAGTTGGGTATGGACGATCCGGGGATAAGGTCGATGGCATGTTGTATATCTCTAAGCAGAGGAAATGATGATGGCAACTCATCCGGGTAAACATCCCTAAACTCATCCAACAATACCCGTAGCTCTCGGGGTAAATCATCCAACACACCACTATCAGTTTTGGTACCCATGAGAACGAGAGCGTACATCATGCCTTCAATGAAGGGGTCCCTCACAAATTCTTTCCGACCAACCAAGCTCAACGTCTTCCTCTCTATAGGGACGGTGGTATCCTTAGTCATCACTAACGGTTCTTTTGACACAGTCATTCTCAAGGTGATGGTCTTGGCATTTAATTTGAACTCATATGTGTTGGCGCGACCATAGTGCGTCACATAACGGTCATAGAGCCAGGGGCGGCCTAATAACACATGACAAACGTCCATCTACAGGACTTCGCACCAAACCTCATCCATGTATGACTTGAATTATATGGGGACTAGGCATCGTTGGGTTACCTTAATAGTAACTTTACTAATCCAAGCAACCTAAAAGTGGGTCGGGTGCGGCTCAACAGTCAAGGACATACGTTTAACGGCATTCTCATAAATGGCGTTCACGCAACTACCACCATCAATAACTAGTTTGCATAGCTTTTCGCCACTCTTAAAGATCAGGGAAAATATGCTCGTCCTTTTCCAATCTTCTACGGGACGAGGAGTGGTCAAAATACAACGCATCACCAAAAGGCAGTGATCATCCTCCAAGTCACTAGGGACTCCGTCGAGGTCACTCTCCTCCGCGGCCTCACACTCATAATCATCAGAGTCGGTGGCCGGATCTAATAAGGATAGTGTTTTCATCTTGGTTGGGCATTCGTAGGCATAGTGGCGTTGAATGCCGCAAGAGTAACAAGTGGTGTTTGCTTTGCTAACCTTATATATAGGAACACGCTCACTGGAGGGGTTCTTAGTGTTTCGAGCGGTGAACACAACAGACTTCGAATCGTGGGATTTGAACTTTCCCTTATCAGGATATGTGGAAGAAGATGTCCCAATGGTGGACTTGTTCTTTGCGTGAGAGTAACGGGAGTTAGCCTTAGAGGCTAAGTGTTTTTCAATGTCCAGGGCGGCATTGAAAGTTGCGTTCAAATACGTATGCCCATATCGCAAGAGCTTCCTTTGGATATCGGGGTGAAGCCCCATTCAAAATCTCGATAAAGTGACTTCGGGGATCTCCTTCAAGTCACATCGCACCATACGGTCCTTAAGTTCACCCATATAGTCAGCTACCTAACTTGAGCCTTGCCGCAGGGTGGCAAGCTCATCGAACATCTGTGTCCGATGGTACGCGTGGACGTATTGATAGGTCAACAAATTCTTCATTACGGCCAATCCAATAATTGGGTATCCGTTCCCAGTTCCTAGACTACGCTCTTCATTAAACCAATAAGTTCTGGCATGACCAGTTAACTTCATCCTAGCAACTTGGACCTTTTGGGGGTCCGTGAGATGGTGCCAGTCGAAGTAACATTCCATATCCACCATCCAATTAAGGAAGTTTTGTGGACCTCCCATGCCGTCGTAAGTGGGGGCCTCAATCTTGACGGCCCTAGTAATGTCAAACTCTTGCTCATGGCGACGGCCTCAAGGGGGCACTCGTGGGGAGTCCCCATCAGAATCTAAATCAGAGCTTTATTGGCGTCGGCGGGGCAACTCAACATTAACGAGTGGTGGGGGTGGCCTAGCATTGGTTTTTATGAACTGGGTTAACATGTTCCTAAGCTCAGTCATTTCATTACGCAACCTCGCTATGGCCTTGGAGTTGGGATCTTCATGCTCATTCGCAACCATCCTAGACGTTGATGGAGTCGAATATTCCGATCCTAGCCAAGTGCGCATTCAGGTTTAAAAAATCTTGGAAAGATGATTTTTCCTTGGGCTGTAGCTATACTAAAAATAAGATATCTTTATAGATTCCCAACGTGACTAGCCCGTAGATCGTTAAATTTTTTTTTTAAAATTTCGCTGAAAAATAAGGATTTTAGCCGGTTATTGGCAGACAACAGAATTTTTTTTTATTTCTATAGATCTGACGACCAACAAAGAACACAGAGAGGATGTTTGCCACGTGGAAGTTGAAACAACCTCCCTCTGAAACCAAATTGATGTGGTGGTGATCGTGATACGGTCGAGCTTACACTAACGGACACCTAACCGTCACAGAACAAGAAATAAAAGAGAGAACTCCGACCAAAAGCGAACGAAAATGGGTCGGATGGCTCCCAAAATCCGGGACTCGATACCACGTCCTTAGGACCTACCTCTCCAACAAGCACACAACTCGCCGTACGTCGGACTCGATACAACGTCCTTAAGACCTATCTCTCCAACAAGCACACAACTCACCGCACCTACACAATCATCTATTCATTTCCACATAAGCCATTTCAAACACAGCAATAATTTTATTTTTGAGCGGCGGAAAACTTACAAGAGCGACCGAAATTTGAGTCGAGATTAACTCCCTTGTTGTCACACAAAGTGCGCCGATCGGAAGAGCAAATCAAGTCTAGGACAAAATGCACTCCCGAGACGGATCTACCCGTTCCTGTTAATAAGAGGTTCAATAACAACAAGTTCGAATTAAGATTTTGCAAGCGATGAATTTAAAAATCACGGAGAAAATGATGCGTGAAAAACCTCCACAAACTAAGAGCATGAATCACACAAAGATAAGAGGTTACCCAACCGGGAATAATGTTCACATAAGATAAGGTCGGAGAATCACTATCTCCACATATCCGCCGACGTCACTCCGAGGGGTTTGAAACCTTCTTCCAAGGAGTTGCACCGAAGGATGCCATGCCGGAGTCGCACTGAACGGATGGAGGGAGCAAAGGGGGGGGGGGGTTCACACCACAAGCAAAGAGGGGGGGGGGGGCGACGGCTTTGGAGAACTCCTCTTGGCCGAAATCCTCAAATGGGAAATTTAGGATTCAATCTTTCAATATTTGATTCCTCATAATCACCTACTTAAATAAGAGTTTACATCAAGCCTTAACCCTCCATAATGGAGATGTAATCTCATACATCCGAATGGCTAAGTGCACACCAAAATAAAATTATTCAAATTAAAAAAATAAAAGCATGCCATGAATATAAAATTATCACTTAAACATAGGATAATTTTATATTCCAAAAATATAAAATAGAGTTCATGAAATAGTATAATTTAAGCTAATTCTTCATGGCGGTTCTAGCACGCCGCGGGCAGAGGTTGTAATGTGCACTTCCTTCAGCATCATCACGGTGTCTCAGATCGTTCTATCATAGTGCCTCAGCAACTGGGTCATCATCAATTAACGGCGGCGCTGCATCATCTACTGGCCCTAGGGGCGGCCTTCTCCTCAGGCCGCCCCTCTATTTGCCCAAGGAGCGGACTGCTCCTCAGGACGCCCCCTCTGCTGGACCCAGGGACGGCCTGCTCCTCAGGCCGCCCCCTTTGCTTGCCAAATGGGTGGCCTTCTCCTCAGGTCGCCCCCTCTACTGGCCCTAGGTGAGGCCTGCTCCTCAGGCCACACCATCTTCTTGCCCAAGGGCGGCCCTCTCCTCAGGCCGCCCCTCTGCTAGATGCAGAGGCGGCCTCCTCAGGCCGCCCCTGCTGCTTGCTTAAGGAGAGGCCTGCTCCTCAGGCTGCCCCCCTTGTATGCCACAGTGGCGGCCTGCTCCTTAATCCTCCCTCTCTGCTGGCCACAGTGGCGGCCTTCTCCTTAAGCCTCCCCCTCTGCTTGCCATAGGGGCAGCCTACTCCTTAGGCCTCCCCCTCTACTGGCCCCAGGGGCAACATGCTCCTCAGGCCGCTCCCTATGCTGGCCCCAGGGGCAACCTGCTCCTAATACCGCCCCTCTAATGGCCCCAGGGGCAACATGCTCCTCAGGCCGCCCCCTCTACTGGACATAGCGGCAGCCTTCTCCTCAGGATGCCCCCTCTATTGGCCTTAGGGCGGCTTGCTCCTCAAGCCGCCCCTCTGCTTGCCTCAGAGGAGGCATGCCTTCTCCCAGTACGCCCAGCAAAGCAACTTGCTCGCCGAGTCTGCACAAGCTTCCATGATGATGTCACTGGGCCCCGCTTCTAGAAGATCTTCCACGGGCCTATAAATAGCCACCAATGCCTCTTCTTTCGAAGATGCGGGAGGAAAACTGCCGCTGCCAGCAAGATATGCGGACTCAGTTTTACATTCCTTCATATCTAATCATCAAGACCTGCAGACTAAGTTTCCAAGTCCTCCGCTGCTGCTAGCAAGCTTACCATCAAGTTGTGCATCCTGCTAGCAGCCTCTTTTACTTTGCCTCTAACAACTTCATCCTTAGCCGCCAGCTTCCCCCTTTATACCCTTTATTGCTTTCTCATGCAAACATGAAATAGCAAGCTGTAATATATTTTCTTTACTAAAGGAATAGCCCGTCACAAGAGTGGCATTCAAGCTGCGGCGGGCGAAGATTGTTGTTTTCCCTGTTAGCGGCCCACTCTATTCTTCTCTTCTCTTGGTCTCAACCATAAGAGTTCAACCGTTAAAGTAACCGTCTGCTCGACAGCTCCTGATCAACCTTCTCCGCTTATCATCAACCTTCTCTATTAATCATCAGCTTATCCGCTAATCATCAACCTTCTTCACTGATCATCAACCTTCTCTACTTATCATCAAGCTTCTTCGCTGATCATCAAGCTTCTCCGCTGATCATCAGCCTTCTCTGTTGATCATCAGCCTTCACAGCTATTCTTAACAAATCTCTTTGCTTTCCCCGCAACCCTCTTCTTCATCTAGCTTGTGAGACCGAACAACCCGTTAACTAGAAGTCGCTTTTCATTCGTCAACAGTTAACACGTGCCCTTCAGATATCGAATTGATAGAGAAATAAGCGGTTACTCATGACTGACCATCAACCAGCCGAGAACCTTGCTCTAAGTACTAGTGAAGATCCTCTTTGGAAGGCCTTAGAGCAATCTGGCAGAGAAACTGCATAACAGTTTCAAGCAATCAACCGTACTCTAGCTACTATCACCCAACAATTGGAAATGTAATCTTCAGCAGCACCAGCTCCTCCAATCAATTCAGCACTAGCATTCGAGACTCCTCAAGTTTATCCACCAGCCTATCCACCAGTATATCCTCCTCTTTACACTCCAACCTTTCTTCCAGGGCCTGCAGCCACTTTGCGGTCTCAGAATGATGAGTTTGCAGCTCGTAAAAACTTCTTTCAAGAAGCTGCCTGAGAAAGTCCAGCTAGATTCCTTAATTTTCAGGGAAGTCATCCCTACTTTTAAGCTACTGCCTTTTCTCCTTATGTAGCAACATTTCCCTTCTATCCTCCTGCTCCTTTTGCAGCTATAACTTATGCTCCTTTTTTTTCTTATGCTCAAGGAGAGCAAGAAGAGTCATCATAAATTACAAAGTATGTTCGGCATGAACCACCTCCAGTTAACTTTAGAGAGGCACGGTTGCCAATTTATACTAGAGAGACTGATGCAATGAACCACCTTCAAGCCTTTGAATCTATCGTTGCTCTCAAGACCCTCTCAGATGCTACCAAATGCAAACTCTTTGTGACGACCATTGAATGTCAAGTGAGGTATTGGTTCTATGGACTATGTCCTCAGTCCTTCTCCTCCTCTGCTGATTTGTGAAGAAAGTTTCTACTCAGGTTTTCTACATCTACAAAGAGAAAGGGCGGTCCAGAAGCCCTCTTTGAGATCAAGTAGCGAGAGAGCGAGACTTGGTCTCATTTTGTAAATCGTTTTCAGAAATAAATCTTGGACATTGAGATCATCGATCAAGAAATGTACTGAGTGGCTCTTATTCACGGTCTGCATGAAGGACCACTCATGTTCGAGGCTAACGTCTGAGCACCGAGTACATATCAAGAGTTGATTGGATTAGCCAACTCATAAATTCAAGGCAAGAAGAGCAATCCTAGCTTCGTATCCAGGCTTGTAACAGAGAAAAATTCTTCCTCTTACAAGCAGCCTCTGAGGTCCCCTTGGAATGATTTTCCATCCCACTCAAGGAAGGGGAGGAAATTTCAACGTCATCAACATCTTTTTCCGGGCCCGGATCTTGCCCAAGATATATTGTTACTATTGCCAGACCCACCTCCGCTAACAACTTCGGTTCATCAGCCGCAAGATGATGACTTATCATACTCTGGACTTGATGAGGCCACGCTATAAGTAAGCCAAATCATGAAGGATAGGGAAAATTCCAAAAGGCCTTACCATCCGACAAATCAAAAATCAAAAGATTCAGATCCATTCTGTGAGTTCCACATAGAAAGCGGACATTAAACATAAAACTGTCAAGCGCTTCGCCAACTTGTGCAAAAAATACTGATGCAGGGTAAGATGCGTGATCTGTTCCCGAAGGATGGCCACTCTGATCCATCAACTTCAAAAGGCAAAGAAGTAATAGACATTCCTTGCAGCTCAAAGGGAGTGAATCAAGTCAATAAGTATCATGACCTCATTATATACGAGACCATCGATGACGATGACGAGGCCGCCTTCAAAAGATTATTCGGAGCAGGAGGACGTCTCAGTTCTGAAAGCTCCTTGCGATCATGACTGCTTATTTCTAGTTTACTCTTTAAACATTCTATTTGCAAAATTTCTAAGTGTTCTTTCTTTTCATTTCAATAAAGTTTGCGTCCGAGTTCCCATACTGGCACTTTACCCTTTATAGAGTGCTTCCTCCTCTACTTTTCTCTTTGCCAAAGAGATCACTGAACCACTGAGATATCACCGAGCCTTGATTAGGGAACCCTAGAGGTTGGACTCCGGCGTAAGACCACAATGACCAAATATAGTGGGGAGTGTTCACATATGTGTAGTAGGGGTCGTTAAACTCTAGTGCAGAGGATAACAGGACTTTAGATCCTAGTCGGTATGTAACACAAAGTGTGCATCAAGGGAGGTCCCATGTGTTAGCTCTGTTGTGCTCCGTTAAGGGATACGTTATAGTTACGATGATCTTTGCTGGACAAGCAATGACGATCAATTGAAATCTTGTCTCTTCGATCATCTCACAACTACAACGAACGAACACTCTAAGGTACTTTCAATTTGTGCCTTTGCGGGTCCTAAAACTCCGTTGATCAATCAGCAGACATGCAATAGGCCACATGGCGCATCTACTCTAATTGATCAGCAATACTTATAACCTTAGGCATGAGAGTAGTGTATCTGTCGATCCTTGTTAGGATTTTTTATGCTTGATTCTTTTGTGTCCTTTTAAACGATGCGCGGCTAGGCCGCTCTAGGTAGGACTATGACCTAGATGATTTTTCACAGGCAAGATTTGCATAAGGCCCATAGGTGATCTCCTGTGGCAGCATCCAGTATTTTTTTAGTCATCTTCAGGGTATAGCCCTCCTTTCTTTGTTTTTTGCATTCTTAAAGAATAACAGGTAAATTCCAACCTATCAAAAGGATTTGCAGCATTTTATTTCGTATGCTCACCTTGTATATTTGGCTTTCATGAAGCTCCATCCACTGATGATTGATTACGCTTACTCTTGGCATCTCTTATTCAATCAAGGATTCTATTTCTATTTATTGACAAACCATGTTATTATATGTCTAAATTAAGATGGTTTCACCTAGCTGATCTGGATTTTATGAGATTAGCAGATATTAGCAAGTCCTCTTCAGGTACTTGCAGCTTAATTTTCTTTCATATCTGCTTACTCACTCTTCTTTTGCAGAGACTAGCAGATGATAACAAGTACTCTTCAGGAACTTACGGCTTAATTTTCTTTCATATCTGCTTGCTCACTCTTCTTTTGCAGAGACTAGCATATATTAGCAAATACTCTTTAGGTACTTGCATCTTAATTCTCTTTCCTATCTTCTTGCTCAATCTTTTTTTGTAGAGACTAGTAGGTATTAACAAGTACTCTTCAGATACTTGCGGATTAATTTTCTTTCATATCTGCTTGCTCACCCTTCTTTTGCAAAGACTAGCAGATATTAACAAGTTCTCTTCAGGTACTTGTGGCTTAATTTTCTTTCATATCTACTTGCTCACTCTTCTTTTGCAGAGACTAATAGATATTAGCAAGTACTCCTAATGTACTTGCAGCTTAATTTTCTTTCATATCATCTTGCTCACTTTTCTTTTGTAGAGACTAGAAGATATTAGCAAGTACTCTTCAGGTACTTGCGGCTTAATTTTCTTTCATATCTGCTTGCTCACTCTTCTTTTGTAGAGACTAGCAGATATTAGCAAGTACTCCTCAGGTACTTGTGGCTTAATTTTTTTTCATATCTGCTTGCTCACTCTTCTCTTGCTGAGACAAGCGGATATTTGCAAGTCCTCTTCAGGTACTTGCAAGTTATTATCCTTCTGTATTTTCTCTCATCTGTATTTTTGCAAAGCTCATGGGAAGACATTTACCCATCTTCCTCATTTACCGAAGCAACCCAGGTATACACAAGATGTACCTCCTTTTGCCTGCATTGACTTTTTCTTCGCAGGCAAAAGATCGACATTGATAGTTTTTTTTTAGGAGAGACATCAGGTTCCATCTCTCCTTACCCCTTTTTCGAGGGAAGGATCGCGATTTTCGTGGGTCTCCTACTTTTTTGAAGTTCCCTTTGGGACTTAAAAAAGTGCGGGGATTATGTTAACCCCAAAATCGGCAATCCCTCCAAAGGTATCTAGTACGCAAGTCACGACCCACTAAGGGGTTACCCCCGAGGGTCGCGATCTTCCTCAACCCTCCTGTTTTGTGCCAGGAGGATAGAAACTCCTATCCACTCAAGCCGTGCGGCTATGACGGTCTCCCCGGTCTAATTGCCATGGTCGCATAGCTACCACGTGCCCTATGGGATGACGAGCTGCTCTCATAGCACACCCTTGTAGGCCGCGCGGTTAGGCCTGCTAACTGCGCATCATTCCTCCTTATAGGAGGCAACCTAAAGCAGCAGGGGATGATTTGCGCGATCTATTCCTTTATTTCGCCGAGCCTGTGATGGTTGAGTTGGTCTATTAATTCTCCGACTCGCCATCAGAGACAGATTTTATCTTCCCAGAAGGGATAGCCTGCTCCTCAGGACGCCACCTCTGCTGCCTCGCTGCTAAAGAGGGGGCCCTGCTCGTTACGCCGCCCCTTCTGCTAGCCATAGGGGTGGCCTGCTCCTCAGGCCCCCCTCTGCTGGCCACAGGGGTGGCATGCTCCTTATGCCGCGCCCTCTGCTGGCCATAGGGGTGACCTGCTCCTCAGGGTGCCCCCTCTACTTCCCTAAGTGGCGGCCTACTACTCAGGCCGCCACCTCTACTGGCCCTAAGGGCGGCCTGCTCCTCTTATCGCCCCCTCTGCTTGCCCAAGGGGTGGCCTGATCCTCATGCCACCCCCTCTACTGGCCCTAGGGGCGCCTGCTCCTCAGGCTGCCCCCTCCTCTTGCCCAAGGGGCAGCCTAGTCCTCAGGCCGCCACCTCTGCTGGCCCCAGGGGTAGCCTGCTCCTCAAACCTCCCCCTTTGCTTGCCTAAGGGGCGTCCTGCTCCTCAGGTCGCCCCTCTACTGGCCCTAGGGGCGGCATGCTCCTCAGGCCACCCCCTCTGCTTGCCCAAGTGGAGGCCTGCTCCTCAGGCCTCCCCCACTACTGCCTAGGAGCGGTGGCATACTCCTCAGGTCACCCCCTCTGCTGGCTTTAGGGGCGGCCTTCTCCTCAGACCTCCCCTCTGTTGGCCATAGGGGCAGCCTATTCCTCAGGCTGCCCCCTCTGCTTACCTAAGGGGCAACCTACTCCTCAGGCCGCCCCTCAGCTGTCCTTAGGGACGGCCTGCTCCTCAGGCCGCCCCCTCTGCTTGCCCAACTGCTCCTTAGGCCTCCCCCTCTCCTAGCCCCAGGGGCGACCTAGTTCTCAGGCCATCCCCTCTATTTTCGCAAGGGGCGGCTTGTTCCTCAGTCCGTCCCCTCTCCTAGCCCTAGGGGTGGATTGCTCGTCAAGCCGCCCCCTCTGCTTGCCCAAGGGGCGGCCTGCTCCTCAGACCACCCCCTCTGCTGGCCCCATAGGCGGTCTTCTTGTCAGGCTTCCCCCTCTACTTGCCCAAGTTGTGGCCTTCTCCTCAGTTCGCCCCCTCTGTTGGCCACAGTGGCAGCCTGTGTCTCAGGCCACCCCCTTTGCATGCCACAGTGGTGGCATGCTCCTCAGGCTGCCCCCTCTGCTGGCTACAGGGGCAGCCTGCTCCTCCGGCCGCCCCCTCTACTGGCCACAGGGGCGGTCTGCTCCTCAGGCCACCCCCTTTGCTGGACCTAGGGACGGCCTGCTCCTCAGGCCTCCCACTCTACTGTCCATAGGGGAGGCCTGCTCCTTAGGCTGCTCCCTCTGCTAGCCACAGGGGCGAACTGTTCCTCAGGCTTCCCCCTTTGCTTGTCTCAGAGGCGGCCTTCCTTCTCCCAGTTCTCCCAGCCAGGCAGCCTGCTCGCCGAGTCCGTACAAGCATCCATGATGATGTCACTGGGCTCCGCTTCTAGAAGATCTTCCCCAGGCCTATAAATAGCCCATAATGCCTCTCATTTGGGAGACGCGGGAGGAAAACTACCCCTGCCAGCAAGATCTGCGGACTAAGTTTTCTAGTCCTCCAAAGCTGATCATCAAGACCTGCGGACTCAGTTTCCCAGTCCTCCGTCGCTGCCAACAACCTTACCATCAAGCTGTGCAGCATGCTAGCAGCCTCTTTTACTTAGTCTCTAACAACTTCTTTCTTACCCGCCAGCTTCCCCCTTTGTACCCTTTATTTCTTTCTCATGCAAATGTGCAATAGCAAGCTGTAATCTTGTTTTTTGGCTAAAGGAAATGCCCGTCGCAAGAGTTGCATTCAAGCCGCGGCGGGCGAAGTAATTTATTACCGCTGTTAGCGGCCCCCCTCTGTTCTTCTCTTCTCTTGGTATCAACCATCAGATCTCAACTGTCAAAGTAACCATCTACTCGACAACTCATGATCAACCTTCTCCGCTGATCATCAACCTTCTCTATTGATCATCAGCCTTCTCTGCTGATCATAAACCTTCTTTGCTGATCATCAACCTTCTTTGCTGATCATTAGCTTTCTCCGCTGATCATCAACCTTCTCTACAGATCATCATCCTTCCCGACTGCTCTCAACAAACCTCTCCGCTATCCCCTCAACCCTATTATTCACCTATCTTGTGAGACCGAACAACCCGTTAACTAGAAGGCGCATTTCGTGCATCAATAATTCCTTCTAAAGAAAATATTCTATGAAGACAACAGTTAAAATTCATTCAAGAATAATATACTTGGATGATAGAATAAGTCGATAGCAGAGAGAATATATAGCACACAGAAGAATCAAGAGAAATATACAAAGAGTCGAGAACTCCAAACAATCTTCATCTTTTTCAAAGGAGTCACATGCTGGTTCTAAGAGTATCCTTATCAAAATACACCGTTTGAGTTGGGTTTAGATCTCCTTATCAAAAGTTCTAGTTGTTCATTCTTATAGTCTTCTTATTAAAAGACTCAGGAACTGTAATAGTGTTTTTTACCTGAGTGGTAGAGAGTGGATGTACCTAGATTTTGGGAAGCCACTATAGCTTTAGTGTTCTCTGTGATTATGCTTTTTTGTGATTGCTTGTTGTTTTATAATTTCTAATTATTATTTTAATTTACTGGACAACTATCTATGAGTGCAAATCCTATGTTAGTAAAAATTCAGAAAATTAATTAAGTGTAATTTTAAATCTCTATTCACAACCCCTCTAGAGAATTCTCTAAGGATCTTTTTCAACTTTTCACACTTTTAACTTCTACCGTGGAGGTTTCCACATCTTATAGCACCTCTCTCGAGAAATACTACCAACTAACCTTAGGTTGATTGATTAAGACCCCTCATCAAGTCAAAATCCCTAAGCTTGCTTTAAGCGGTGTACCCCGCTGTTGTATTTCATTCAATTCCGAAAGACATGTCATCCTCTCTTGAGAATTGCATCCAACTCCTTTTTTCTTTAAGGGATACCCTCATATTCACGGATCTCTCATTCAACTAGAATACAGATCTTAGATTGAAAATCATTTTTGCGACATATGAAATCAATGCAAAGTTGAACAAAGATAAATTAGTGATAATTATGAAGAAAGCTTGCTAATTTAGAAAAGAGAAAGCATAATTTATTTCATTCCAAAATTCATCATGATCAAGTGTTAAATGGAGTTCAGCTACTCATTATGATGAGGGAGGTAAAAAAAGAGGTAGAGAGACACTATTGAAAGGAAAATACTAAAACTTGAAATGAAATTTCAATAAACAAATGCTTATAATATGAAGAAAATAGCTAAAACAACACAAAAATAGTAAAGTAAAAAATAGAAAATAAGTTGAAAATCATGCCCTAACATTTGGACGTTGCTGGAATTTATAATTGAAAATTTGATTTTATGCCTTATGTAAACCTGTGACCTAGCGCACGTCTGGTAATTAACTACCAATTAAACCCGGGAAATGCTTGAGTTGAATGGAATTGTTTTGTAATTATTCATTAATATTACGTCGACTAGTCATGGGTATGTCCATGGATTTGTACTGTAACAAAAGAAAACACGGAGCCTAGAATAAATTCCAGTCATTTTGAGCTAACTGTAAAGGTTATGCCCTTTGGTTATGGGCGTGACCATGCCGTATAATTTTAATCTGAAGGCGGCGTGGATTGGCATCTTGAATAATGTCGGGCGGAGTCATGGCCATAATATGGTAGTCATACCCCTTAATAAGCCAATCACCAAGGGCATGTTAATTTAATTAATAAGGTAGTGTGATCTGAATTGCGGGAGGCGGGCCTTGGCCATAACTGATGTCACGTCCCTAGGTCACGCTTGAGACCTAGGGCATGTATGATGGAGATTTTGCTGATGCGGCTGCCATTGATCCCCGACTAAAAGAGTCCATGGATTGGGACGATCGTTGCTGCAAGCTCGAGGATGGGACTAGCACGATGCCAATGTTGCCGTCGCTATTAAATAAAATATATAATTATAAATAAAATAATTATAATTATATATTTTATCAAATTATTATTATTTTATCAATTGTTATTTTAAACAATTTTATTTCATGCATTTTATTTTATTGCATTTAATTAATGTAGTTTAATTCTTGTATGATGGGTGCCTATAACAATCAAGAGTATTTTAATTTCATGCATTTAAATTTTGTATTGTTTTATTTCATGATGGGTGTATATAACTATCAAAGTTTCCTTTTGAATTTTGAATTGGCGGAGAAGGAGTGGTGTAGGATATATATAGCCATGTTATGAAGGATTTTATTAGAGAATGAAAAATTGTAACTTTGAATTCGAAATTTGAATTTCCCCCTTACCACTCTTTTTCCCCTTAGGCAAAATTTGGCCCCCTCTTTCTCCTCCCCTCTCTTTGGTCGTTGGCCACCCTTCCTTCGTCTCTCTCAATTTTGTCTCCTCTCGACTTTCCTCCTCCCTCACCTTTCCTCTCTAAAGAAACCCGACCCCTTCCCCTAGAAAATCCGACCACCCTCTTCCCTACCAAAATCGACCAACCTCATTCATTTTTGGTGAAATTAAGCCATGAAAAAATCCCCTTTATGGATTCTTACTCTGATGTAAAGCGACAATGTCAAACGAGTTTTCTCTCCATCCGGCGTGACTCCGTCGGAGCCGTTGAAGGACGATGCAGAAAATAGTGAATCAGAATCATCCATTCCAATTGGGTAATGAAACCTTTCTACTTATGTTTTTTCCCCTCTAGATTAATTTTTGTGATGGAATTCTTTGTCGTTGAATCTTGATAGGATTAATTTTATCGTGGTTTCTTCGATTGATTTTGTTGTTCATCCTAATTTTATTTAAGTTTGAGAGGTTTGGAGACCCTTCATTTTGTTTTTGTTGGGAGAGATCTAACGTTTCCGAATCGCAAATTTTGGTAGATCTCTTTTGGTACAACCATAACCTGATCGGACTGGTTGGGGCCTTTTAGCTGAAAAGAATATTTGCATATAGCCTTTATTCGATCCTAATTGGTTTGGCTACCTGTACATTAGCTTCTAAAAGATATAATTGCATAGCATGTGCGATGCGTTGGAGAATTTGTGCGAGTGTAGAATTTGATCGTAAAGACGCAATCGTGTTTAGATCATTTTTTCCGGTGTCGATGTGTGAGCCTTCATCAATTTGGTATCAGAAGGAGGTTCATGTGAATTTCCTAATTGGCACCCTCCCGCTTTTATTTTTTTTTCCCGACACGCACTTGCACGTTTCATTGCACAATATATAAAACAAATTTTGATTTTTTTTGTCTGCAAATAGCGGCCTAAAATTCTCAGTTTTTCTCAAAATTCAAACACATAAAATTCTGGAAATTCTCCATCATTTTCAAAGTAAGAAATAATTTTTTTATTAAGTCCTTTTTTTTATAAAGTCATTATAAAATTTAATTTTTGGTCTGCAAATAGCGGCCTATATTTTTATTTTTTCTGCAAAATCATACAAAAATATTAATTAATAATCCTCATAATATTTCCAGCAAGATAATCAAATTCATTTATTTATTACCCTAGTTGCTAAGCGGGAACAATTCGGTCTTTCCTAGAATTTAGTTGGTCAAGTTCTTTATCTCATTTCATGTGCACTAGTTCCGGGTGAGTTTTCTCCCCAATTCTTTATCTCATTTCATCAGCAAGATCAGAATCTTCATTCTGAGTTTCTTCCAATAGAGGGAGAACTTCTTCCTGCTGCTGTGAAGCAAGATAGTGCTGAGATAACTCAGCCCTAGCTTTTGATACAGAAAAATTTTCCTGTATTAAAACATTCAAATCTTCATCTTTCTATAGGATCCAACTTGATATGGGTTATAGGGCCACTGGCCTCAGGTAGGGCAATATTGCATGAGTTATAGGAGAGTAAAGCTCTCTGAGTTTTAGGATCCATCTGGATCTGAACAGTAGGGCCACTGGCCTGAGGTAGGGCAATTTTCCTAAGCTGTAGGAGAGTGTAACTCTCTGAGGTAGGATCCTTAGGATCTAAGGTAGGGTTGTCCTCCCAGCCTGAGTGTACGACCATTGGCCTGAGGTACGTGATCTATTGATCACTGAATTGTATGCCCTTTGTGTCTGAGTTATAGGTCTTGGAGGAGACTTAGAGATCCTTTGGGATCTGAGGTGTAATCTCCTTGGAGTAGTGTTTTGGAGAAGTGCATTTACTAATAGGAACTTGGCAAGATGGGAGGAGAGTAGATGTACCCATAAGTTCGGGAACCACAAAAAATCTGTGTACTTTTGTGTATTGTTTTCCTTATGAAGGTTCTTGAAAGTAAACTACTGCCAACACACTTAGTGCTAAAGGAAAAACTAAAAAGAGAATGATAACAGTAAAACAACCTATTGACCCCCTAGGTTGTAAGCTACCTTAAAAATAAAGATTTCAATTGGTATTAGAGGGAGGTTACTCAAAAAGGATCTAACCATCTGAGTGATTCTTCAAGGTAGCTATATATTATTCTTATGGGTTCAGGAGAGAACTACAAGAAGTTTGGTGCCATAAAGATTCCTATCTATAAGAAATAAGATTTTGGTATCTTTAATGAAAGGGTTAGGCTGTTCATGGAAGAAGTTGACCCTAGAATCTTTATAACAGTTAAGGAATGACCTTTCATCCCTATGAAAGTGTCTATTCTGGATACAAATGTCAAGACACCCATAACTTATGCTGAGATGACAAAGGATGAAGTCATTTTTGCCACCATATACAAGAGGGCTCAAAATATCATTGTCAATATAAATGATGATTCTACCCTTCAGAATCTGATTCACTGCACAAATGCAAAGAAAATGTGGGACACTCTTGTGATCTACATGGAAGGCACAGAGGAAGTCAGGGATGATAGAAAGTCCATGCTCAACCAGGAGTATGAAGCATTCAGACAATCCAAGGGAGAAGACATAGCCACCTGCTATGAAAAATTCTTTAGGATTATGAATGAACGAAGGACTTATGGAGGGATCTTTAGTCATTATGAGCTTAATGATAAGTTCCTAAGGTCTCTCACAAGAGACTAGGACACAAAGATATGTGCCATCAGAGAAGTGGACAAGCTAGGTGACACTCTACCCGATACCCTATTTGGAAAACTTCTCTCATATAAGATGTAGTTAATTGACAGGAAAGAGGAAGAGACCAACTGCAAGTCTCAGGACAAAGAGAAGTCTGTGGCCTTCAAAGCTGAAGCCACAAGGAAAAGTAGGAGGGAAACCCCGTCTCCTCCAAGAAGACCAGCAGATTTAGACTTATTTGAATCAGAAGCTTCATACAAAAGCATGTCTGATGAGGACTTTGTTGTCTTCTCCAAGAATCTCTATAGGCTGATGAAGAAGAAGCACTGGAAGAGAAGACCCTCCTCCTCAGCACATCACTGGAAAAAATCCTCCAAGGAGGACAGGTATGGATCTAAACCTTGTAAACATAATTCCACTAATATTATTTATTACTGTTGTAGCAAGCCAAGGATTTGATGCAGGCCCATGGTTTCGACGGGTTAAACTAAGTGCTCTTATGTTTGACAACTAAAAATAAATATCTAGTGTGCGGTTTCTCTATTTAGCACTATCGATAAGACAAGCATTTAATGGCACTATTTTCAACATCAATCAACGCAAAGGGACGCTACCCCTTTTATAGATTGAACAAGGGATATAGGTCAATGTTTGCTCAAGCGAAAAGGGCTCACACGATCTGAACAATTAGCTATTCAAATTAAATTATACGCAAACAATTCACAATTCCAATAAAAGAAAATCCGGGCTAAATTAGTAATTTAAAATTAAGTCCAAAATCAGTCCCAAAACTAATTAATATGAGGGTTGCCAAATCACTTGAACACCGAAGAAATCAAGGCTAGGTAAACTGATTTTACAAGTGTTCATGAAATTTACCCGCTCCAATTTTATGAAAAATATTTAGGAAAATAATGCTTAAAATTTAGATTTTAATTACGCACAACATTCAATATAAATCAGGGCTAATTACCAGCCTTCTATTCCACCAAATCTAACATATAATATAAAAGAAATCACACAAAGAGGTGTAGGAATTCGTTACCCAATCCCAATAATAATCCGTCCACAAGATGAGTGGAGGAGGCACTCACAACGGTGGTAGATTCTCAATTTTCACGAAAATCCTCAGATCCGCACCGGATGATGAAGACGCACGCCATTTTCTCTGCCCAAACCCTAGAAGACGGAGAACTCTTGATGGCTGAAATATTCACGGAGGAGAGGATGGCCGGTTTTGGAGGGAGTAAGAGGAGGGGTGGCTCGGTTTGTTAGAGGGAGAGGGTAGCCGATTTTTTTAGAGGAGGAAAGATGGTCAGTTTTAAGGGGATAAAAGGAGTAGGAGAGGGTTGTTTAGGGGAGAAAAGAGGAGGGAAAGAGGGGAGGAGTC
Source organism: Platanthera zijinensis (assembly GCA_039513925.1). Classification (NCBI taxonomy): domain Eukaryota; kingdom Viridiplantae; phylum Streptophyta; class Magnoliopsida; order Asparagales; family Orchidaceae; genus Platanthera; species Platanthera zijinensis. The sequence goes on from CM077078.1 coordinate 181,596,356, forward strand.
TTGTGGTCGAATTCAACATGGAGGAGAGGGAGGAGGGTGGCCAAAATTGCCAAGGAAGAGGGGGAAAGAGGGGTGGTCGAATTTTGCAAGAGGGAGGAGGAAAGTTCTTAATAGAATTAGGTTTTCAATTTCTTATCATCTCTAATTATTCTTTCATAACAATGGCTATTTATAGCCTACACCACTCAATCTCCACCATTCATTAAATAGGAAAACAATATAGGCCTTATTTAGGCTACACAACTCAATCTCCACCATTCATAAAAAGGAAAACATTCTAAACATATAATGCATAAAATAAGAATAAAATAAAACAAGCATGAAATAAAAGATACTCTTGATGGTTATAAGCACCCATCATATATGAAATGAATTAATAAAAAAGCAAATAATAATAAATTATTAAATTATAAAATATATAATTATAATTATTTAATTTATAATTATATATTTTATTTAAAATGGCGGCGGCGGACGTCATGCAAAATATATAGCGGCGTTGGCGAAGAATGTCGCGACATTGGTGAAGAAACATCGTGGTAGACTCCCATCTTCAAGCTTGCGGCAACGACCGTCCCAATCCACGAACTCTCTATGTCGGGGATCAACGGCCACATCAGCAACGTCTCTATAAGGCATGTCATTGCTAATTTCCCAGTGAAGAGAAGGGTGGATAGTGAGAAGGAATCTTAACAAAAGCATAAGGGCAAGAAAGAAAAGTCTTTTGTAGCTAATAAAGAGAAAAGTTGGTTAGACTCATCATCATTTGAGACTGAAGAAGAGGAAGCCTATATTGGGCTGGTTATTGCTGCTGCAGAATATAAAGCTGTTATAGTAGTAGAAGTCTATCCTCCAGAAAGGACAGGAATCAAAGACCCTCTGGCACTATCAGATTGTGACTCAAAGGTGGATTAAGATGCCCACAGCTGTACAGGGCTGATGGCAATGACAGATAAAAAAGGCAGCCAGGATCAGCCTGGTCAAAGTAAGGTATATTTCCTATCCAGTTTTGTGTCTGGGTATGAGACTAGTTCTGGTATAAAAGCCTCTTCATCTAATGATTAAGATGATTCTAGCTCAGAAGGTGATGTCAATAAATTGATTGATAGATATGCTGAACTTCTTGATGCCTTTAAAAAATGCAAGAAGGTTACTAAGAGACTGGCTAAGGAGATTCTATCTCATCAGCCAGTTACTTCCCATCATGCTGAAATAGCTTCTGTGCTGAATCAAACCATGAGGGAACTCAGTAAACTGAAAACTCTTTCAGGTATCTAGATGGAGGCTTTCAAGAGCAAGAATAGTCTCATTAGAAAACTTGAGGTAAAGCTTTTGAGGGAGAAAGGTATTGTGGCCAGTTTCTCTCATGCCAATACAGTGTTGCCCTTGATAGACGCCTTCTCCTCACAGAAGGCTAAGAAGGGGTTGGGATTCAAGGGTAATCTAAGACCAGCCCATCCAAAAGGGAAAGTGAAAGTTCCAGTTGTGCCTATGACATCTAGGCCACCTATCCCATTCAAGAGGGTGATATTCCTGTTAAATAGGTATGACCAGGAGAGTAAATATAGTTACTATACGAATGGTGCTTCCACAAGTGGAACAAAATATGTTCTCAGCCATTGTTCAATGTATAGTAGGGTAAGTGCCCTTAAGGCTGCCCATGAAGAAATTCAAATAGACCATCACAGACCATATGTTTTTGGCGCCACAGCCCCCTCTCTCAAAAATGTAGCTGCTGCCCATTCTTAGAACCTGTCAGCACATAATCTGACTAAGGTTCAGTTTGTCAGCTTGCCTAATATGGCTGTTTTTGATGCTATCAAGAGAACACTGTCTTAAAAGAAAGTTGTTGTTGATAGGATTCTTAACAGGAAACACAAGCTAGCAAGCAGATCAACCTTAAGTCAAATCCATGCTGAAAGAATTCAGAAAATGATTGCTGCACCTATTCCTTCTATTAAGACTGCAGTCAATCTAGCTACAAGGCCTACACAGAAAAGAAGATATAACATACATGATTATTTGTACTGATGCAAGGTAGGCCATTATGTCATTGACTGCTGGCATAATCCTAATATTGTCAGCACCAAAGTGGGTCCACCAGTCAAAAAACTTTCTGGTGGACATGTTCAGTTTCAGACTAATATGCACCAATGACCAAATAGATATGGGGGGTCCTATAGTAAAGTAAACTGTATATTAAAGGTTTGTCCAAGTGGTCATACACCTATATGGTACTTGGACAGTGGTTGTTCCTTAATCCAAGCACATGAATTGGACAAGGAGCAACTTAAAGGAGTACACTCCAGTAAAAGATGGACCCAAAGTAATCTTTGATGGTTCAGATAGAGGGGTAACAAGGGGCAATGGTAAGATCACCAATGGCATAGTCACCATCACTAAGGTTGTTTATGTTGAAGGGTTGCAACACAACCTTATAAGCAGAAGCCAGGTCTCTAATCTTAGCTATGTTATTATCTTTCACAAGGATGAGTGCCTAATTAGGGTGTCAAGTGACCAAGAGGTCATATTGACAGGCACCAGGAGTGGAAATGTTTATTGCTTAAACTTTCTATGTTTAGATACAGACTCTCCTATCTATCTAGTGGCAAATGAGAAAGCATCTTTTTGTGTCCTATGACACAAGAGGGTAGCCCATGTATATTATAAGACTATTGGTAACCTCTTCAGTTAAGAGCTAGTTAGGAATGGTCCCAATGTGAAGTGCTCAAAGGAGGGCATGTGTGCTTCTTGTCAAAAGGGCAAGCAGACAAAAGTTTCGTTGAATGACATTGAGACCAAAGATTCTGTGAGGTGCCTATACCTCCTATATATGGACTTGTTTGGTCCTATGTCAGTTCATAGTCTTGGTAGGAAGGTCTATACCCTTGTGGTAGTTGATGACTTCTCTAGGTTTGTTTGGGTATTCTTCCTCAAGAGAAAGAATGAAACCCTTGATATCTTCTTTAAGTTTGTCAAGCAAATTTAGAATGAGTTTAACAGCTCTGTGGTCAAAATTAGAAGTGACCATAGGACTGAATTCCAGCCTGATAGCATGACAAGGTTCTGTGAAGAGTATGGGATTCATCAAGAATTCTCTTCACCTAAAACACCCCAGCAAAATGAGATTGTTGAGAGGAAAAATAGAACTCTTATAGAGGCTGGAAGGGCCCTATTGAGTGACACATCTCTCCCAGAATATTTCTGGGCTGAGGCAGTCAACACTGCATGTCATGTTTTCAATAGAGCCTCTATCACTAAGAGCCACAAAAAAACTCCCTATGAGATCTTGAAAGGCAGAAAACCAAACCTGAGATATCTAAGAATCTTTTATAGTAAGTGCTATGTGATTCATAATTGAAAGTCCGATATAACTAAATTTGCTGCCAAGTCCTTTGATTGGATTTTTGTTGGGTACAGCAACCATAGCAAAGCTTATAGGATCTACAATTTGAAAAGCCAAGTTGTACAAGAGTATGTACATGTAGTTTGGGTGCGTCGCGACCCCCCCCTTTAAAAAGAAATACGAATTTTATTTAATTATTAAGAAGGGGTTGTTTAGTTTAAGTGGGCGGAGACCACAGGTGTTTTTTCATTTAAATGTAAGATTTTAACAAAAGGGGGCAAGTGCACCTATCGTAAGTAGTACAAGATATTCCGATGGGGAATATCGGGGTCGTATTATTCTCGGGGATGGGTTGATTATTTCTAGTCCTCCAGGAGGGACTATTATTTTACCGAAATTTAGCTTGTCGGGTTAATTAATTACCTAAGGTAGTTTTAAAAATGCAGAAAGAAAACTTAGAAAATCGTTGAAGATATAACGCTCGGTATCGAAATAATAAAGACTAAAATAATTTTAGTTAATAAGAGATCCTAGGTTTCAAAATAATTAAATGGCGACTTGGCCATGGAGGCTCCAAAAAAATGATCTCACCTATCTCTAGGACTATCGCTCACCTGAACATTAAGACTATTCGACCGTGCCTTGTCTAACGAAGGATTCCTCTTAATACCCGCATCACACTAAGAACCCCGCTATTGGATGGGGAACCCAATTCAGTAGAATTCCGCTTCTCCTCTCTTGAGGTTATGCACATAATTCTCTTTACTTAAGGGTGATCAGTCGATACGCACGGTCTCTCGGCTAGCTAGCGTATGGACTACAGAAATAGAGCCCACACATCGATATGTGTTCCAACGCGTCGTATATTCATGGCAAACCTTAAGTGCTTTAATTAAAGAGAAAAAGATAACCTTAAATTATTTAAAAAGATTTTTCTGTCCCAATGCTCTTTGATACTGAGGGCTAAGAGAGATTAGGCACTGATCGGAATTGGGACGGCTTATGGGTTTGGTGAGACGTGAGTTTGAAAATAAACGCTACATGGATTTTAAATATACAAAAAAGTACATAATTAAAATAGTAAGTCCAACTAAAACGAGTAGGCGGGAAATTGCGAGTCCTACTCAAACGATTAGGCGGGAAATAAAAAGTGGTAAATTGTAAGTCCTACTCAAATGAGTATGCGGGAAATGAAAGTTGTAAAGAAAGCTATAAAATTCAACTCCTACTCAAACGAGGAGGCAGGAAAAGAAAGCAGTAAAGAAAGCAATAAAGGAAGGCAGAAAAGGAAAGCGGTAAAAGAAAGTAGTAAAAGCTATCTCATACACGCACGCACTTTACATAATTGAAGACAGCAGTAAAAGAAAGCATTAAAATCTACCTCTTAAATGCACGCACTCTACAAAAAGATAAAAAACAAAGTACTCAAAAAATTAAAATGACTACTAATCTAATCCTAGAATATGATTAAAATGCATAAAAAGTTAAAATAAAAAAAAAGGAGCAAAAGGTTTTCAAAATAAAAGGGTTGCAAAAATTAAAACAAGTAGATTTTCATTCTTATTAATTCATAAAAATTCTTAAAAAGTGGAAGAAAAGTTAAAAAGAACAAAAAGTTTTAAAACCAAAAGAACCCAAGTTAAAGAAAAATCAAAACCATTTAAAAAAGGTTTTTATAAATCTATAAGAATGAAAAGAAAAAACACTTAAAAGCTAAGGAAATAAAAAGCTATCATAATAAAACTAGACTAAGAGAAAAACTAGAACAATCCAAAGTAGAAAAATAAAGAACTAAAAACAAAATAATAATAAATATAACTCATACACACACACACACACTTATTAAAAAGAAAAAAAAACAAAAGACAAAAGATCACTCAAAGTGGGCACTCAAATGAAATTTCAAACTATACAAATAGAGAAAAAAACAAAACATTTTATTAAGCTAAAAAGGGAGTTACAAAAAGCTAAAACAATCTAAAGAGAGGGGGAGAAAATTCCCTACATAGCTTGGAATTACACTTAAGCGGCCCACTAACAGCAAAATAGTTCCAAAAACGTGAACCTTTGGTTCATCGAGAAAATTTATATTTATAAACAAAATTTTGGGGGTGACACGCCATGGTCATGGGCGTGACAGGGGGCATGTCATGTTGGTGTGTTGGAGAAGTCAAAATCCCGGTGACTGGTCGAATTATGGAATCTTCTTGAACGGGACACGTGGCAGTCACGGGCTTGCGCCGAATGACCCAGACGTGTCAGCAAGGTATGACTAATGAAGGCGTCGAGCGTCGATCATCAAGCGGCGATCGACGAACATCAAACGTCAAATGTCAAACAGGATTAAAACGGGAGTGTCGAAAAGGTCACGAGCGTGCTCAAGGCATTGAGGGTCGAGTCTGCTGGAGGCATTGAGTGGTTGGCTTCCTGGGGCATTGTGTAGTTGGACACGGGCGTGTTAAGTCTGGATATAGGAGAGACTGATCGATTTGAGTGGTTGATGGAAGCATCGAATGTAGAGCGTCGAATGGCAAATGTCAAACGTCGAACGGGATTGACACGGTCATGTCAAAAAGGTCACGAGCGTGACGAAAAGGTCACGGGCGTGAATTCATCTTTTCTTTGCAGGCAACTGATTTATGCTTGAATCAAAGTAACATGCCCCGATCACGGGCATGTCTGAAGTGACATGGGTGTGACATGGGCATGTTCTTTGAAATTTTGATTTTTCTGCAAAAATTTTGGGAAAAAAATAAACTTCAGTTAGAAGAGTATTTACGAAAAATGAACAATTTATTGAACAAAAATAACCAAAAACAATGAAAATTGACTAAAATGACCTAAATAAAGTACTATAAAATACAAATATTTACAACTCATCAGTATTCTTTGATGAGTCTATAATGATTTACAGTGAACTGCCAAGCTCCTCTTATAGTAGTGCGTATATAGAAATGTTGGTGGAAAAAGTAGCCATCAAAGATGAGCTCCAGTGATGCAAGCTGAAGTGGATATTCCAGAAGGTCCACCAGACACTCTTGGAGTAGGTGAAGATCAGCAAGGAGTTGTTCCTAAAGCTGTTGCTGAAAGAAGATTTCCCCCTGCAATCAGGCTTTTAAGAGACCATCCTGCACACTAAATCATTGGTGAAGCTGCTAAGGTATAGTGACCAGAAGCAAGAATGTAAATATAGCTATGTATGCCAGTTTCCTGTCACAAGTGGAGCTAAAGAAGTTTGAAGTGGAGAACATAGATCAGTTTTGGATAATGGCTATGCAAGAGGAACTGAACCAATTCAAAAAATGCAAGGTCTGGAAGCTGGTTCCCAGACCACAAGGACATAATGTAATTGGAGTCAAGTGGATCTACAGGAGTAAGTTTGATGAAAATGGCATTATAATCATGAACAAAGCAAGGTTAGTTGCTAAGGGGTACAAACAAGAAAAAGGAATTCATTTTGATCAAACCTTTGACCCTATAGCAAGATTGGAGGCCATCAGACTTTTCCTTGCATATGTTTCATACAAGGGATTCAAAGTCTACCAGATGGATGTAAAGTCAGCCTTCCTGAATGGTGACTTAAGAGAAGAAGTCTATGTTGAACAGCATCCAGGTTTTGTTGTTCCTAGCTCTACTGATTCAGTTTATAGACTTATGAAAGCTTTATATGGGCTAAAACAAGACAATAGAACATGGTTTGAAACCTTTTCTAGCTAGCTTCCTCATTGAGAACAAATTCTCAAGGGAGAAGATAGACAAGACCCTATTCCTATGGGAATCTAAGGGTAAGATCATCCTAGTCCATATCTATGCAGATGAGATCATCTGCGGATCTGCAGATGACAACCTTTGCTAGAAGTTTGCTAAACTTATACAGGAGAAGTTTGAGATGAGCAGTATGGGTGAACTAAAGTTCTTCTAGGGTCTTTAAGTAAGACAGTTTGATGATGGCTTGTCCATGTCCCAGTCTAAGTTACTAGGGAGTTAATAAAGAAATTTGGCATGGAGAATTCCTCCACCATAAGAACTCCCATGGGGTCAAGTATGCCTATAGGCAAGGACGAAGCAGGAAAGCCTGTTGATGAGACCTTGTATAGAGGGATAATTGGCTCCCTTCTATATCTTACTACAAGTAGGTAAGAAATCATGTTTTCTACAAGTGTTTGTGCTAAGTATCCGGCTTGCCCTAAAGAATATTACTACTGGTGGAATGATATTCACAAAGAGAATAAAACTAAACTAGAAATCCAACTAGGCAAGTATACCAATCAAATTGTGTAGCTAGGGGACACAAGTGTTGTATTAAAATCCGGGAACCATTGAGTATTCTTACTCAGATGAAGACTATTATCTTATCGAAGAAACTTTTAGGGTTGTTAACTAAATTAAAAGAAGAGACTACTTGCATAAAGAAAAGCACTACCACTTAATTAGAGAGGCCACAACTAGCAATTAAAATGATGGGTTAAACAATGATAAAGAAAAGCACTCCATCAAGAATAACCTCGTCCTAAGTTGATCAAAAATGCGATAATAAACTCTAACTTAATAATGCAAAGGACCTTGACCATGGAGGTTCCTAAAGCATGAACACGATTCTCTCGAAGTCGTGCCCACCAGAGTTTAGGAAGGCCCGACCGAATTCTCGTCCAAATTGGAGGCATAAAGCTCGTTTTACGCTGTGAACCCCGCTATTGGATTTCACTCCAATCCGGGATATTTAACGTGTTCCTCTCTCGAGGGTTGCGTGCAACTCTCTTTACTCTTGAGTGTTCACTCCAAACTACGAGCCTCTCGGCTAGCTAAGAGTGGAAACAAAGATGGAAAAAATATATATCGATGAACGTAGAACTAAAGGCGAGGTCGACGACTTTGGAGGAGTTCATCGAACGCAGAATTCAAGGCTGAGCTCGACGAAATGGAGGAAAGAACCATTTGTCGAATGCAGAAGATGAGGTCGACGAATGCAGAAAAGAGAAGGTGAGGTCGACGAATGCTGAATAAAGAAGGCGAGGGCGAGGAACGTGTAACTACTCCATCTATTAAATAACGTATAATAGAAGGTCCGGTCAGGGCCACGCACTATATGCCATAAACAGGCGGCGAGGTCACAGGTTAGTACCAAAACAGGTACACATCCTAACACAGAGCATACAAGCAGAAGTTTTTAATGTTAAAACTGAACTCAAACCATGAATGTCCACTATATATAAACAACCACATTTATATATACACACAAAGGAATGTACAATATATACTCAAGAGTTTGGCCTTAAGGCCTTACAGTTACGCTTTACAAGTGTGGATTACAAACATCGGCACACTGGCCGACCACACATGAACATAACAAACATTTGCTTAGCCTTCGAAGGCCAGCAGCAACAACAGCAGGGGCTTCAGCCCTTTATTTCCTACTCGGCTCTGCAGCACCTGCACAGGGACAACCCACCATTTTGGTGGCAAACAAAGCAACGGTCAGCATTCAGCTAACCAATTTATAACGACCCTACCCCTTTCCTGAGGCAGTGGTATTCCTTCCCTGCAGGCGTAGCTTCCACAAGCAGATATATCATACAATATGCACTCACGAATAATCAACAGATCACAACCGTCAGCCATGCGGCCCGACGATTCGTGCACTCAGGGCAAATTATTTGGTGTACCGACAAACCAGGGTCCCACCACCATTCAAGGTCCGAAAACCAATGGTATTGAGCATTTAGTCTTAGTGACGTGCAGGCCTACGACTCTTATTATGCGCTCCAACGAGACAAATAACTTGGTATACCAGTCGGTCAGACATAACGCTGGTATAGATCAGCCACCCCCCGTTGCTCAAGTCGCCATGCCATCATTGAATACTGAAGTACTCATGGACAATTTACAGGCGCATTTCCGTTTAACCTTTCCTGTTCGGCACTAAGACTTTTTAAAGAGATCATAACTCACAATAGCCACACTATCCACCTAGGACTGGCTTCACAATCCAAAAATGGTAGATAATGCCAGCGTTCCACGCGGTCGCTTGGCAGGCTCAGCAAAACTCACTTTCTGCACCCGAACTCAACCCAAACATGGCATACAACACAAGAATCATGAAGGTATTTTTTTGGAATTTCATTCCAGTACTTTCTTTTACTACCCTTCACAGGTACACCCCATTGAATCCAAAAACTACACATTTATACACGGAGTCTTCTCCGGTGCTCAAAATGCAACATCACCAATCCATACAAACCTGTCCAGATGGGGCTTCAGACAGAATGCTTATTCCGTACTACACACTTCCGGATCAATATGCAAGACTGGGGATTACAAGAATCAACCCAAAGAAAATCCCTCAACAGCCACCTTTTGCTGGGGTAATCCACAGAGATGCTAGAACGAGGACTTCACAAGTCCAAGGAGGAAGATTGTTACCCTTGACGATCTCTTGGGAGCCTTGGAATTCTAGCCAAATAGCAAGCACTGTAATGCTCTCGCCTCCACAAATCTGGACTCGGCTCGCAATTTTGAATGCTGAAGCTCCACCGGTGCCCGAATCTCTACTCTTCTTCCTCATTTCCCTCTCCTCTCTCTATTCATTTAGAAAGAGAATAACCAAGCTTTGAATGAGTGATAACTCTCAAGTACTGAACTTAACTCAGCCGGGAGAAGCTTAGACCTTTAGATCCCATCTAAAGGAAATGAACTTCCACAAATCGCCCTGAAATATCTATTTTTTGGTTGACACGACCTGTGACACGCACGTGTCACAGGCCGTGTACCTTAAGTGGTAGACAAACTGACTTATCTAGACTAGGACACGGCCATGTGACATGCCCATGTCACAAGCCGTGTACACTAACACGGCTTCAAACACGCCCTTGTCAAGCCCGTGTTCTCCGGGCCTCAAAGCCCTGGACAAATCCAGAGATGGACACGGCCCTGTGAGATGCCATTTAACTAGACGTGTGCCTATACACAGCTGCAGACATGCCCTTGCCCAGACTTTTTCATTAGGCCACACAAACCTGGCCAAAACCCGAGGAGGAAACGCCCCCTGACACACCCCTGTCTCAGGCCATATACCCTCTCGAAAAACGTCGAGTGCATTTCGTCGAGTAATCGAGACGACATAGAGAAGGACACGGCTTGGGACACGCCCGTTTCCAGGGTTATGTGTCTCACTCGAGACAACTCGAGACCAGAAATCATACTCGAGCAAAAAGAGCAGGACACGCCCTAGGACATGCCCGTGTCCAGGCCGTGTTGCCCAGCCTAAACTCCATTTTGGGATATTTGGGTTTTACAACCCTCCCCTCCTTACAATAAATTTTGTCCCGAAATTTTCACACAGTAAGGAAAAACAACAATCAAGATGTTATAACTTCACAAAAGTTTGATACAACTTGACACACACTGTACGACAGTTTAAACAAATAGCTCAGGAAATTCAGCCTGCCTGGTCTGCTCTCGCTCCCATGTTAGCTCCTCACGGCCACAGTTGTCCCACCGGACCTTGGCCATCCCGATTGTCTTGTTCTGCAATAGTTTATCGGCTCTATCATCAATCCGAATGGGCCTAACCTTCGTCGTTAGCCCAAATTCGACTGGTACATGATCGTTTGCAAGCACTTGAGCTAGATCTTTCACGGCTTTTCGAAGCACTGATATGTGGAACACATCGTGCAATCCACTAAATTCTGCCGAAAGAGCTAGTCGATAGGAAGCTTCCCCAACTCGCTCCACCACTTCAAACGGACCATGATATCTCGGACTTAAATTTTTTAGACGCAAAATCCTGGACACACCATTGAAGGGTTTGATCTTCAAATAGATCAAATCGCCAAGCGCAAAGTCAACGTTTCGGTGCTTGGCGTTATAGTATTTGGCTTGTCTATCTTGGGCCATCTGTAGCCTCTCCTGAATAGAGCGTATCGTCGAATTAGTTTCTTCGACTTCTTTATGCCCATATATTTTAGATTCGCCTGTTTCCGCCCAAGCTAACGGTGTACGGCATTTCCTACCATACAAAGCTTCAAACGGTGCCATAGTGAACTCGCTTGGTAGCTATTATTATAGGCAAACTCTACCATTTAGAGGTGATCTTCCAACCTCTTTCCAAAATCCAAGGCGCACATTCGGAGCATGTCCTCCATCGTTCTATTGGTCCTCTCAGTTTGGCCATCTGTTTGGGGATTAAAGGTCGTACTATATGATAACTTTGTGCCCAATAACCGATGGATTAACCTCCAATCATTCGAAGTGAATTGCCCATCATGGTCACTTACAATGCTACGGGGAACATCGTGAATCGTACCATCTGCTCAACATAGAGCTTTTAAAAGACTTCCACTAAATCATCCCTCTTGTTTGGTAGGAAGTGAGCTAATTTAGTCAACCGGTCTATGATCACCCAAACTAAATCGTTCCCGCGTTGAGATCTCGGCAACCCGTGTACGAAATCAATTAAAATATCATCGAACTTCCATTCTGGAATAGGTAACGAATTCAGAAAACCTCCGGGCTTTTGGCATTCCGCTTTCACCAAAGCACATGTTTGATAGTTATCCAGATACTGTGCTACGTCTTTCTTTAACCCTGGCCACCAGAATAGCTTTTTCATGTCCTTGTACATCTTTGTACTCCCTGGGTGAATTGAGTATTTAGTGAAGTGAGTCTCATACATTAACTCTTCCATCAACTTACCCATACATGCGATGCACAAACGACCCTCTTTGCGCAAAAGGTTGTCATCCCAGGAGAATTGGCCATTTCAACCATCCTTTGCATAACATTGGAGACTTTCATCGTCCTCCGTTTCTCGCTGAACCCTGTCCGCAAGGTCATACAATACCTCCGTCCAGTTCAAGCATGCATCGGCTGTTTAATTCTTATCAACACAAGAAATCTCAAACCCTTCCAACTCCTAGATCAGACGCTCATCATACATCCGTAACCAATTTTCCCTTACCGGAGCCCTACGACTCAAGGCATCTGCGACTACATTTCCCTTTCAGGGATTATAGTGAATATCAAAGGTGTAGTCCTCGAGGAACTCCATCCACCTCCGTTGTCGCATATTGAGATCTTCTGATCATATAGGTATTTTAGGCTCTTTTGATCTGTAAAGATATCAACTTTTACACCATATAGATAGTGCCGCCACAATTTTAGTGAAAAGATCACCACCGCCTACTCCAAATCATGGACGGGATAATTCTGCTCATGTACTTTTAGCTGGCGTGAGCCATAAGTAATCACCTTGCCAAACTGCATAAGAACACAGCCTAAGCCGCTCCCTGAAGCATCACTATAAATCTCATAGCCGTCTGTACCACATGGCGATGTCAAAACAGACGTCGTGATAAATCAACTCTTTAGCTCTTCAAAAGCTCGCGCGCACTCTGGCGTCCAAAAGAACTTTTGATCCTTCCTCGTTAATGTGGTAAGAGGCAAAGAGATCCGTGAGAAGTTCTCCATAAAATGTCTGTAGTAGCCTTCCAGTCCAAGGAAACTCCTGACTTCGGCCACCGAAGACAACACTTGCCACTCTCGTGTGGAACTTATCTTTGATGGATCCACCGCAATGCCCTCTACACTTACCACATGGCAAAGAAAAGACACTGTCGATAGACAAAACTCACACTTTGAGAACTTGGCATAGAACATATTTCTCCGCAGGGTATGCAACACCAACCGTAAATGGTTCGCATGATCAGCTTCAAATTGAGAGTACACCAAGATATCATCAATGAATACTATCACAAATAGATCCAAGTACTCTCAGAACGTTCGGTGCATTAGATCTCTGAACACCGATGGCACATTACATAGCCCAAACGACTTTATAGTGAACTCATAATGACCGTAGCGTGTTTTAAATGCTATCTTAGGAATGTCACCTTCCCGAATCCTCAATTGGTAATATCTAGATATCAAATCTAATTTATATTATACGTTTGATCCCGCGAGCTGATCGAACAAGTCATCTATCCGTGGAATCAGATACTTGTTTTTCTCTATCAGCTAATTCAATTCACGATATTCAATACACAACCATAACTACCATCCTTCTTTTTCACAAAAAGAACAGGTGCGCTCCAAGGTGAAATACTTGGGTGTATGTATCCCTGTTCCAGCAACTCTTGCAATTGACCTTTAAGTTCTGCCACTTCTTTTGGAGCTACGCGATATGGCGAGCGGGACACAGGTTTCGCACCTAGCACCAACTCAGTAGAGAAGTCGATCTCCTGCTGGGGTGGTAGCCCAGGAAGATCCTTAGGAAACACATCGGCAAACTCCGACACAATCGGAACATAATTCACACTGGCCTTTGAATCAACAGCCTTAATAAGCATGAAGAATAACTCCACGCCCTTCTGAACAGCATTAGCAACTTGGAGAGAAGATATAAAGGTCCCTCCTACTCCTCGCATACCAGCAAACTTAGTCTCAATCTCAGTATTCTGGCCAAGTGTGATCTCCTTTGAATTTCAATCAATAAAGGCACGCTGCTCCGAATGCCAGTCCATACCAAAGATCACATCAAATTCAGATGTCGGTAGCATAGATGCGCTCAAGCCCAAATCCCGACTTCCTAATTGAACTGCCACATCGCAACATCGCAAGCTTTATCCGCAAGCATCACACAGCCATTCGGTAATACCACCTTAACCCTATCCGTCGTCACATGACTAGGAACTCAAATTCGAGCTACGAAGTCCTTAGACAGAAATGAATGCGAAGCACCCGTATCGAATAGTGCTCTCGTAAGGTTATTCTGATTAAGGATAAAGCCTAAGATAAACACATCATGCGCAAGCTACACATAAGGTATGCAATATAAAAAGCAATCAATATCTTAAATTATACCTTTGACGACGTCACTTTGCTTTATGGCCTCTTGCTGGCAAAGATTATAGACTCTGGGCTGCGCCTAGGATGTAGAGGACTCCACAACTACTTTTCCCTTCTTGTCATAAGACGCTCCCATCTTCTTTTCCCCCTTTGGCGGACCAACCCGTTAGTCACGGGCTATATGTCCCACTTTTCCATATATAAAGCAGGTACGAGATTCTTGCTTTGACGTTGCTCCCGATGCAACAGAAGAAGGGGCCTGTCTAGAAGATTTTGCTCTCTTGGTCCACTTCTTTTGGTAGTTTGATTTTCCAGGATGGGGCACATTGAACTCATACTTCATCATAGCCAAGTTCCTCTTTCCTTGCACCCATTTCATATCACTCTCCATCGCACAAGCAGTATCCTGCTCTTTATATATGTGCCTTTGCAACGGCTCTAAACTTGGTTTGAATTTTGTCTTCTTCTGAGATCTGCAAACTGGGCTGCAAAAAGCATAAAGCAAAAACATATCCTGCAGGCAGACATGCTATAAGGGGATAAAGCTTTCTAAGAAGCTGCATATCCAATCTGATAACAGGAGTACTAAAGAAAGTCATATCAGACTAAACTCTTTACGGCCAAGGAAGACTTTTTGAGTCTAACGGCTATAAAGGACAGCATGGTAGATAAAGCAAAAAGATATTTCAACTAATAAGACAAAGAACTTTGTCAGATAAAGCTTGACTTATGCACAAAGGATGGGGAAAAGATTGCCTTGAGATGTATGCACAAAATCAATGAAATAATATTTTATAAAATATGCTAAATAAATAGGAATTAAATCATAGAATAGAAGGAGTACAAAATTACTAAAGACAGACAGAAGAATGTCGAACGACCCTAGAACATCGTCGACCGAAGCACAGAGATCGTCGACCTATCAGAACAGATAGTCGAACGACACAGATAGTCGAACTATCAAAGAAGATAGTCGAACTACCACAGCAGATAGTCGAGCTATCAGATAGTCGACCTATCAAGACAGATAGTCGAGCTATCAAGCAAAATAGATAGTCGACTTATCAAGCAGATAGTCGAACTATCAAAGAAGACAGTTAGTCGACCTATCAAACAGATAGTCAAGCTATCAGATAGTTGAACTATCCAAGCAGATAGTCGAACTATCAAACAGAACAGATAGTCGACCTTTCAAGACAGATAGTCGAACTATCAAGCAAGACAGATAGTCAACCTATCAAACAGATAGTCGAACTATCAGATAGTTGAACTATCCAAGCAGATAGTCGAACTATCAAACAAAACAGATATTCGACCTATCAAGATAGATAGTCGAACTATCAAGAAATCTGTCTAGTCAAAAGAAGTCGAACGGGGTTCGACGATCGACGAGGCAGATACCACAAAACGTCGAGCTAACAAGAGTTGAACTAACTCAGAGATCGACGATCTGCTGACTAACGATAGTAGACCAACTGATAGACGATCGTCGAACAGTTGATCGACGATAGTCGAGCGGCGTTCGACCATAGTCGAACCAAAAACAACTTAACCAAATTTTAATCTGGATAAGTTACAACTCTAAAACTAGAGCAATCTAACTAAACAACTAACCTTTGACCATAGATAAATCTTGGGTCAAGAAACTAAAAGAGAAGACTAAACTCAAATCCAAACTAGGGTACCAACAATCTCCCCCTATTTGTGTTAAGTCTCTCAAAACAAAAAAAAACAAAAAAACTACTGGAAATAAATATAATACAGGAAAGGAAATATCTAAGCAGAAAATAGCATCAATCAAACAGACAAATAAATAACTGTCAATCAATGAAATTTAAAAAGCATCAGAATCTGGTTTAGATACAGAGGAACCAGGAAGAAAATAAATTTTTCTAAAAGGGTCTAAAGCTTCTTTCTTTGATAACTTTAGATCTTGCTCTCCAATAATTCTAGATTCTTCTGTTCTTGGAACTACTACTTCAGGATGCTTTTCCATATATTTTGAAGGATCAAAGACCTCAGGTCTAACCTGGAATTTATCTAGCTCCTTCTTTCTGAATTTATTTATAGTCGTTAATCCTGTAATATCTTTTCCTTCTGCTTTGGCTTTTCTAATCTGGGCTGATCCAACTAGTTCAAGAAATCTAGCCATCCTGAAATCAGGATTGAGCTCTTGACTTTCATATTCATTTTCACAAGTTGGATCTAAAGATTTTACAGCTTTAAATTTAGTAGAAAGTTCTAACAAGCTAGAAGCTGGCTCTCTATTTTCTTGAATAACTAATGAAGGAGGAGGACAAAACTCAGCATATTTCTTATTTGATTTTTCAGAGAAAATAATCCTTTTACCTATTGAATCAGTTTCCTTTGCTGGAGCTGGCTCTGAAGAAGATATGCTTTTTGTTTCTTTGGAAGGTGAAGCTCTTCTCTTGGGATAAGGAGGAGGAGAAAAAGTTGGTTTCTGATAAACTACCCCTTTACTTGTTCTCTTGTATCAGCATCTTGCCTTTGATATCCAGATTGGGATCTGCTTTGAAATCCTGGATTGCTTTTCCTTTGATGAGATTGAGATTGAGTATATCTAGTAGAAGGGGCTGAAGGATTTGCAGATGTATTACCAGAAGCTCCTACACTGGGAGGTGGAGGAGGAGGACCTCTAGGGGTCCATTTAGGTGCTGGACTATCATATCTTTTAGATTTCTTTCTTTGCTTTTGCTGATTCTTGGAGAATCCCATCTAGTACTGATATTCCTTGGACTTGGGATCTATTCCTTTCAATATATAATAAGGAATATCATGGTCAGGGTTAGATGGAGGAGGAGCAGCAACTTTTCTTTTCCTTTTAGCAGATTTCTTTTTCTTAGATTCTTTTGAGTCATCAGAGTCATCCTCATCCTTAGAATTAGATGATGGAGGATGATCATAAGGATCAACAGCTTCTTGCACAGCTTTTTCTCTATCTTTTAAAGCAGCTTTATCTATCTCTTCTTCCAAGGCATCCTGTGCCAGAAGAGTATCTAGATCTAGTCCTGGGGTGTCATCCCAGACTGTAGACTTTTCTTCTTGAATATCTGAAAGTTTCTCTATCTCAGCTGCAACTGTCATGAGGACCAGTTAATCATTCACCGCTATCGGAGCTGGAGGAGAGGGTACAGGCTCTTGATTAGCAGATTCTTGCACTGGTTCTTGAGCAGGTTGTTGAACAGGTTCTTGGACATCTAGAACTTCTTCCACTATATCTGTAGTATTAGGAACACAGATTTGCTAAATAAAATTGAAACATCCCTTCTAGAAATTCATAGACTAGCATGTCAGTTAACATGTCAAGAAAATGAGTAAATGAATTACCTTCATGATTTTCCTTAGAATTTCCTAACTCCCATAAGTCATCTA
Source organism: Platanthera zijinensis (assembly GCA_039513925.1). NCBI lineage: Eukaryota > Viridiplantae > Streptophyta > Magnoliopsida > Asparagales > Orchidaceae > Platanthera > Platanthera zijinensis. Next base: position 181,613,937 of record CM077078.1, read on the forward strand.
GAAAGGACGTAATGACTCCTTCTAGGAACAGAGCAACTAAGGGAGTGAAGGCTTCTTCGAGGCATACTTTAACAACAAATTCCGCATGCAATATAACATCAGATGTAATGGGATCTAGAGCTAGGATTGCTATCTCTTTAGGAATAGTTTCTGTCTCTGCTTGAGTAAATTCTTGCTGGAGGAGAGACCAGGGGCAGTTCAGAGGCATCTTCATGAAACATCTCCCCCTTCCTGATTTCAGTGGATACTGAAACCAGACCCCTAGATGAAGAGGGCTCAGCAGATTTTGAGAGAGCTTGGAAGGAGGCAGTCAGGGAAGAAATGGAAGAGACGTGGGGGGAAATTGCTTCTTCAATCATGGTTTTGATTGAAGGAGTAATTAACTCCAATATGCTTGAAATAAAGGCTGGGGTTATTTCAAATGATGGCGGGGGAATCACAGTAGATGGATGATCATCAGGAATGGTGTTCTCCTGATGAGATGAAGAGTGAACTGGTGATTGATGGGTGGATGCAAGAAGATCAATATAATCTGAATGAGGAATTGGTGACTGAGGAGGAGTGGATAGCTCAGAAACCAATAAATCAAAACTAGGATGAGACATCCTAGCAAGATGAGAAGGGAGTGGAGATGCTGGTGGTGATGCATGGAGAATTGTGGAGGAAGGGTCAAGAAGAAGAGAGGCAGAAGATGGTACTTCAATTGAAGTAGATGGAACTTCAATTGAAGTAGATGGTAATGCAGATGTTGATGGCACTTCAGTAGAAGTGGATGGTAATACAGAAGAAGTGGATGGAATGGAGAGAATGGATGAGCCTGCTTCATGTAGGAGGGGAGTGACTGAAATAGTCCTTGTGCTCTCAGACACAACTGGAGCTACCCCTGCCTGAGAGGGCTTCTGAAAACTCCTTTTCCACTTAACAAACAATATTGGATCCATCTTCTTACTGGCATTGATGGATGTAGTGTAACATCCCAATGTTACTTCTAGACCCCTTAACTTAGATTGGGTTAGGCATGGGGTGGGTGTTAGGGTTAGAAGCTAGATTTGACCCTAGGTAGTGGGTTGTAGCCATGTGGGGCTCACCATGGGGCCAAAGTCAAACTAGGTCAAACTAGCCTAAACAGGAACCCTAGCCACACCATGATCCCCTCATGATGCCCTAACCCTAAATACAATCTAAGTGGACCCCAAGGTAGGCCATGGGGTCAACCAGTTGACCATGATGGGTCAAGTCAACACCTTTGACCTAAATAGTGAAAATGGTTCCCTAGCCAATTCACTGGGTTGGGTCCACCCAAATCAACCCAAATTCATCATGTGGGCCTAAAGTGACCCTATAAACCCTAGGGGAGAGAAAAATAGGGTCTTGCAATAGTACTTTTGGGAGAACACTTAGGAGAGAGAAAAGAGGAGGAGTAGGAGAGAGAAGATGCTAAGAAATGGGTTTGGACCATCTGGGCTCATCCCACCAACCCATGATGGGTTGGCTGACCATGCATGGGTATCAGGAGGTGTGGGACCCCCACCATGCAGCCTTTGGCCAAGCCCAAACCCAACCCAAGCCTAATATGACCTAACCCATTTATGGAAGTCAACTCCCTCTCTTCACTCACCCAACTCAACCCTAGCCTTGGTAACCCGACCCACTAAGGCCTAGTCAACCCTCAAGGACCAGTGGGGCCCACTCCCAAGCGACCTAGCCGGCCAAGATCCCCAACCCGACCTCAACATTGTTGAAATCGCCCCTAGCCTTGGTGAGGTCGCCCCCCCCCCCTCTTAACTCAGCCCCCAAACCACTTCCCCCTCTCATTTCCATTAACTCCTACCCCTGAGACAGAGAGAGAGAGCCGGAGACCACTGCAGCCATGGAAAACCGAGGTGATCGCCGGAAAATCCATGCTATGGAGAGCCGCCGCCACCCTCAACCACAACCGCCGCCAATGGTCCGTATCCCCTCCCCTCCTACTGTACTAGCATTCCTAGATCTTCTAGGTTAGTAGTCAAGCTCAAAAGAGCTCGACTGTAGGCCTCTACCAGCTTGGAAAAAGCAAAAAAATGGCGGATTTAGGGTTTCTCGGGTTGGTGGCGCCGCCGCCGTCCGCCGCTCTCCGCCGCCCGACCGCCGGCCGGCTCAAGCCCCGACCACCGAGAGGCCGGGGGAGCATTTGGCCGGAGGTCCCGCCGCCGGCGATGGCCGGAAATGGCCTTGCAAGTTCAACAGCCTCGGTTGGCCCTGCATGCACTGCATGGGGAAGAGATACAGTAGCCGTTGGATGCGCTTTAAGATTAGTGCAAGCAGATGAATGAAATTCCTGTATTTTTATATTATGATTAAAATATCAATCTGTCACACTTTAACAGTGACTTTGCATGCTGATTTTGGGGTACTTAGAGGCCCCACCTTAGGATGGACCCTGAATAAAAAATCTAGATAGATGAGTTAACTTTAAAATGCCACAGAAATCATAGGGTTTGGACCAGTAGGCTGTCCTGTAGGGCTGTTTTGCTAGGACTGCTCTTAAATTAGGACAAAAACAAATATTGGTGCCCTGCTCAAACCCTAAGTCCAAATGGACTGAGATTTTGGGCATGTGGCTTATTTAGCCAAATATAGGTCCTCCCCAAAAATCAGAATTTTTGGGGAACATTTTGCTATAGTGTTTACAAAAATACCCAAAAGTAAATAAATGTGATTTTTGGAGTTCTCCAACTCCAAATGGCCCCAAATTTTGGTGGCACCCTCTCATGGGTATATTAAACCCATGGTTAAAATTTGGGCTAAATTGACTCACTGCATGATGAGGAATCTCACTTGCAAGTTTGTAAAAATAGGCTTAGGCTTGGGCTGCAAATAGTAAATTGGCAGGATTTTAAATGGCTGCCCAAGCCAAACCAGAAGCCCCCTTGACCTGAGATTTTGGTCAGAGGTATAATTAGGGCACATTTAGGCCCTGCCCAAAAATGGGCTTGATTGGGAAATAAAATATGAGGAAATTACCAAAGTACCCCTAGGGCTTAACTAGGTGATTCTTGGAGTTAGCTAACTCCAAATGGCCCCAGATTCTGGTGGCTCATCCTTAGGGGCATCATTGGTGCCTGGTAGAAATTTCAGAGCAATTGGACCCCTGCATGATGGGTTAATCCTTGTACATGTATTGGCTAATTTAGGCCTTGGTGTGCTATTAGCAAGAAATTGTATATAGTGTATTTAGCCTAGCTGAGGCACCCAAAAACTATACAATAATTTCCAGTGATTCATTAGGGCATGTTTCACCCCTAGAATTATTTTTGGGACTTTTGGAATCAAAAATACCACTTATTGGAATTTTTCAAATTATAGGCCTTTTTGGAAAATAAATGGGAAAAATAGAATTTGGCTATAGAAAACTTTCAATTTCAGCCAAGTCACAGTATGGTGTCTTATTTGCCTTAGGAAAATTTTAGACCTCTGTTTGGAAATTATTGGAACGAAAACCTTGAAATTACTATTTTACCCCTTTTTGTATTTATTTATGAATTGATGGAATTACATGTGGGGAAATTGTAAAAATATTTCTATAGATGTATAATAGCAATATTAGTGTTGCATATTTATTTCAGAATTTTTGTATACACTGATAATTATTAAAGTAGGAAAATGGCATTTTGGTAAATAATTAGGAATGAATTTTGGTAGACCATTACACAGTGGAAATAAATGAAACTCTGCCATTAGTCATAAAATAGTAATATGAATGCTTAGTAATTTTCTTGGAATTTTGGTGAATACATTTCTTGTACTTCATTTGGAAAATGACACTTGTGTAGGAATTGTATTAAATATGGGATAAATAGATATAATAAAAGGAAAATTATGAAATCTTGTAGACAGTAATATTTTTCTCATATGCAATTCAGGAAAATTCCCATAAGTCAGAAGATTTTAATTGATGATACTTCATGTGTAAAATGACCTAGGGAATAATTCTAAAAGATTTAATTAAAGGCCTTAATGACCTAGGAAAATTATGAAAATCAACACACTCATTTTATTAGTCTATACCACCCTAGGATAAATACTTGGGGTCAGCTGGATCAAGAGTTTAGAAGTTCGATTTCAGGGTGGCAATAGGTCATGTGGTGCGCTTAGTAAAGAAGGTTGGACTATAGGCCGCCAGAGGATGAATCAACAACTGAGTTAGGGTCTAAGTTCGGAAGTATAACCCTGGGTGGCAAATGCATTCTAGAGACGAGAGTAACAGAGCGACATAAGACTTACCTAGAAAGAGTTGACGGAAGATCGCCACTCCTTAACCCATACCTTAAATCACTGGGTCACTCTATGTAACAGGAGAGAGAAAAAGGGGTTCGGGGTAGGCAACAACTAAACTAAATATCCTTGAGAAAGGGAGCTCTGGGATTCAGCCCATCGTAGCTCCTAGTGCCCCTGAGAGCCCTTCACCGGGAATACCTTGGGCAGTCCTGGGATTAACCTTAAGATTTTAAGTATGATAAACTGTAGACAAGAGTAGTCTATTAGGTTAGGTGAACTGGACATGTGCTCACTCGTGCCGGGTTGGAGGGACTTGGAGTCTTTGACTACTTGCTCGCCCGTGCAGAGTTGGAGGATGAAATTGGTTTCATATATACTCACCCAGGCAGGGTTGGAGGTTTTGTAGCATATTCTCACCCGTGACGGGTTGGAGAGTTTTGGGACTGGTTAGACCTTCGAGCTGGAGGCTCAATATACTATACTTGCATGTGCATATACTAGTGGCGGGCCATGCGGTACTGGCCAGTCGTCACACCGACGGCAGTACGGTGGACCAGGCGGGTGCGAGGGTTAGAAGGACCAGTAGGATGTTTATACTGGAGTCTGGAAGGCTTTTCCTAATAACGCGCACCCAGCCCAACAAGACTGACAGGTAGTCAGCAAAGTTGTACGCAGAGACTCTAGAGTGCACTGACGGTGTACAGAGGCGCACAAGAGAGGTCTAGGCCTGGTAGTGTGTATACCCGCCTAGAAGGCGGAGACGCCCGCTCCGCTGCTGCCGTAGCCACAACGGTGGTACCTGAGAGTGATGCTAGCTCTCGAAAAGTGGGAACTAAAGGTCTGTGATCACGGAGTCGTGTGTGTGTGTTGCACTGCATGTTCATATCATACCCACCATATAGAAGCATAACATTAACCTTCATAACAACTTAAGTCACCTAATGTATAAGTGGTATGGGACGCTCATACATTAGGACCTGCTATACGAACCCTTAACCTATAAGCCTGAGTGGGCATGTTTATAGGTTAAGGTTATTTTTACTTTATATATATGCTTGTGACTCTGACACCCCATTGTATAAATGGTATGGGACATTCTATACAATGGGAGCCTTGCAAAAGATCCCTTGCTTATGCGTAACCGCATAAGTGGAGGTTACATTTCATTATTTTCTTGATTATATACCCTGTTAGATTCCTGTCACCTGCTCTCTTTTGCCACCCCTTGTTGTCCTCCGCTTCGTCCTCCCGCACGGTGCCTAGGAGTTGCAGGAGGAGGTGCTGAGGATACGACTTAGTCTTTTTGACTAATGGTCGTTGACCTTACTATTTTAGGAGCTCGAGGAGGTGGACCAGCACGTCGAGGAGGCCGGACTTGAGGAGCAGGTACCGGCTACTACTACTGGAGCACATGTTCAGGTGCGATGATTTGAGATGATAGATTCCGCTGCTGTATGTGAGAGTGAGAGTGATCATGATGTACTGGGCATAAGCCCTATTTACTTTCACTTCTGTACTCATTATGGACTGGCTTTTATTTCATTTGATATGTATATGTGATGTGGCTGTGGACTTGCTTCTACTTTTACTCTGATTTATTATGCAATTATTCTCATATTGGCCGAAAAGGTTATGATCGTACTAACCGGCAGAATCGGCATCTTGCGGTGACGACTAACTCGTGCGTTAGTGTCACCGTAAGGCGGCGGTTCTGGGCATAAGATCCGGGTTACCTCAGATTTGAGGAACAGGATCTTACAAACTCGTATTAGAGCCAGGTTTCGATCCTGGGACCTGTGGGTTATGGGCCCACCACGCTTCCGGTCTCGGCCTCGGCCGTGATATCCTCGGCCTCGGAATCGAAGAAGGTCGTCCTCCAGCGTATAATCCCCATCCTTGCACTTCCCTCTGGGAGCGAAGGATTCCAGATATATACAGATGCCTCTTATCAGGGGATGGGTGCAGTCCTGATGCAACATGGACATGTTATCGCTTATGCTTCGCGACAGCTGAAGAAGCATGAGCATAACTACCCAGTACATGATCTCGAGCTCGGGGCCGTAGTCTTTGCCCTCAAGACATGGAGACATTACCTCTACGGGATTCATTATGATATATACTCCGATCATAAGAATCTCTGATACCAGTTTGTAAGATCCTGTTCCTCAAATCCGAGGCAACCCGGAACTTATGCCCAGAACCGCCGCCTTACGGTGACACTAACGCACGAGTTAGTCGTCACCGCAAGACGCCGATTCTGCCGGCTAGTACGATCATAACCTGTTCGGCCAATATGAGAATAATTGCATAATAAATCAGAGTAAAAGCAGAAGCAAGTCCACAGCCACATCACATATATATATCAAATGAAATAAAAGCCAGTCCATAATGAGTACAGAAGTGAAAGTAAATAGGGCTTATGCCCAGTACATCATAATCTCTCTCTCACTCTCATACACATCAGCGGAAAAACCAAAACACTCTCCTCACCTGAAGACGTGCTCCAGTAGTAGTAGTAGTTGTCGGTATCTGCTCCTCAAGTCCGGCCTCCTCGATGTACTGGTCCACCTCCTCGAGCTCCTAAAAATAGTAAGGTCGACGACCATTAGTCAACAGACTAAGTCGTATCCTCAGCACCTCCTCCTGCAACTCCTAGGCACCGTGCGGGAGGACGAAGCGGAGGACAACAAGGGTGGCAAAGGCGAGCAGGTGACAGGAAACTAACAGGGTATATATAATCAAAATATAATGAAATGTAACCTCCACCTATGCGGGTACGCATAAGCAAGGGATCTTTTGCAAGGCTCCCATTGTATAGAATGTCCCATACCATTTATACAATGGGGTGTCAGAGTCACAAGCATATATATAAAGGAAAAATAACCTTAACCTATAAACATGCCCACTCAGGCTTATAGGCTAAGGGTTCGTATAGCAGGTCCTAATGTATAAGCGTCCCATACCACTTATACATTAGGTGTCTTAGGTTGTTATGCAGGTTAATGTTATGCAACTATATGGTGGGTATGTTATGAACATGCAGTGCAACACACACACACGACTCCGTGATCACAAACCTTTAGTTCCCACTTTTCGAGAGCTAGCTTCACTCTCAGGTACTACCGTTGTGGCTACGGCAGCAGCGGAGCGGGCGTCTCCGCCTTCTAGGCGGGTATACACACTACCAGGCCTAGACCTCTCTTGTACGCCTCTGTACACCGACAGTGCACTCTAGAGTCTCTGCGTACCACTTTGCTGACGACCCGTCAGTCTCGTTGGGTCGGGTGCGCGTTATTAGGAAAAGTCCTCCAGACTCCAGTATAAACATCCTACTGTTCCTTCTAACCCTCGCACCCGCCTGGTCCACCGTACTGCCGTCGGTGTGACGACCGGCCAGTACCGCATGGCCCGCCACTAGTATATGCACATGCAAGTATCATATATTGAGCCTCCAGCTCAAAGGACTATCCTGTCTCAAATCTCTCCAACCCGTCACAGGTGAGCAAATAGTCAAAAGACTCAAAGTCCCTCCAACCCGGCACGGGGGAGTATATATGTCAATCTCTTTTCCCCAACTCGGCACGAGTGAGCAAGTAGTCAAACGACTCCAAGTCCCTCCAACCCGGCACGAGTGAATACATGTCCAATTTACCTAACCTAATAGGCTACTCTTGTCTACAGTTTATCATACTTAGAGTCTTATGGTTAATCCCAGGACTGCCCAAGGTATTCCCGGTGAAGGGCTCTCAGGGGCACTAGGAGCTGCGATGGGCTGAATCCCAAAGCTCCCTTTCTCAAGGATATTTACATTAGTTGTTTCTTACCCCGGACCCCTTTTTCTCTCTCCTATTACATAGAGTGACCTAGTGATTTAAGGTATGGATTAAGGAGTGACGGTCTTCCGTCAACTCTACCTAGGCATGACTAATGTTGCACTATTACTCTCGTCTCTAGAATGCATCTGCCACCCAGGGTTATACTTCCGAACTTAGACTCTAACTCAGTTGTTGATTCATCCCCTGGCGGCCTATAGTCCAGCCTACTCTTCCTATGCGCACCCCAAGACCTAACACCACCCTGAAATCGAACTTCTAAATTCTTGGTCCAACTGACTCCAAACATTTATCCTAGGGTGGTATGGACTACTAAAATAAGTGTGTTGATTTTCATAATTTTCCTAGGTTGCATATGCATAAAATATTACTGCCTACAATATTTCATAATTTCCCCTTTTATATTTCTATTTTTTTTTCCATAATTAATACAGATTCTATCTGTTTACCATTTCCCAAATGAAGTACAAGATTTATGTTTACCAAAATTCCAGAAAAATTACTGAGCAATTGTATTACTATTTTATGACTGATGGCAGAGTTTTATTCATCCTGAACAGTGATGGCCTAACAAAATTCATTTCTAATTATTTACCAATATCCCATTTTCCTACCTTAATAATTATCAGTGTGTACAAAAATTCTGAAATAAGTATGCGACACTAATATTGTTATTGTACATCTATAGAATTAATTTCTACAATTTTCCCACATGTAATTTCCACCAATTCATATATAAATATAAAAGGGTAAAACAGTAATTTCAAGATTTCTGCTCCAATAATTTCCAAACAGAGGTCTAAAATTTTCCCAAGTCAAATAAGACACCACACTTTAACTTGGCTGAATTTGAGAATTTTCTATAGTCAAAATCTATTTTTCCCATTTATTTTCCCAAAAAGGCCTATATTTTAAAAAATCCCATTAAGTGGTATTTTTAATTCCAAAAATCCCAAAAATAATTCTAGGGGTGAAACATGCCCTAAAGTATCACTGGAATTTATTGCATGATTTTTGGGTGCCTCAGCTAGGCTAAATTCACAAAATACAAATTATTGCTAAATGCACACCAAGACCTAAATTAGCCTACACTTACAAGTGAGTTAAGCCAACATGCCTTATTCCAATTTCAGGGAAATTTCTACCTCTGGTCTATATGGTCCCTATGGATGAGCCACCAAAATTTGGGGCCAATTGGAGTTAGCTAACTCCAAGAATCACCTAGTTAAGCCCTAGGGGCATTTTGGTAATTTCCTCATATTTTATTTTCCAATCAAGCCCATTTTTGGGCAGGGCCTAAATGTTCCCTAATTACACCTATGACCAAAATCTCAGGTCAAGGGGACCTCTGGTTTGGCTTGGGCAGCCATTTAAAATTCTGCCAAATTGCTATTTGCAGCCCAAGCCAAAGCCTAATTTTACAAACTTGCAAGTGAGATTCCTCATCATGCAGTGAATAAATTTAGCCCAAATTTTAACCATGGGTCTAATATTCCCATGAGAGGGTTCCACCAAAATTTGGGGCCATTTGGAGTTGGAGAACTCCAAAAATCACATTTATTTACTTTTGGGTATTTTTGTAAAAACTATGGCAAAATTTTCACCAAAAATTCTGATTTTTGGGGAGGACCTAGATTTGGCTAAATAAGCCACATGCCCAAAATCTCAGTCCATTTGGACTTAGGGTTTGAGCAAGGCACCAATATTTGTTTCTGTCCTAGTTTAAGGGCAGTCCTAGAAAAACAGCCCTACAGGGCAGCCTACTGGTCCAAACCCTATGAGTTCTGTGGCATTTTAAAGTTAACTCATCTATCTAGATTTTTCATTCAGGGTCCATCCTATGTTGGGGCCTCTAAGTACCCCAAAATCAGCATGCAAAGTCACTGTTAAAGTGTGACAGATTGATATATTAATCATAATATAAAAATACAGGAATTTCATTCATCTCCTTGCACTAATCTTAAAGCGCATCCAACGGCTACTGTATCTCTTCCCCATGCAGTGCATGCAGGGCCAACCGAGGCTGTTGAACTTGCAAGGCCATTTCCGGCCATCGCCGGCGGCGAGACCTCCGGACAAATGCTCCCCCGGCCTCTCGGTGGTCGGGGCTTGAGCTGGCCTAAACAGGAACCCTAGCCACACCATGATCCCCTCATGATGCCCTAACCCTAAATACAATCTAAGTGGACCCCAAGGTAGGCCATGGGGTCAACCAGTTGACCATGATGGGTCAAGTCAACACCTTTGACCTAAATAGTGAAAATGGTTCCCTAGCCAATTCACTGGGTTGGGTCCACCCAAATCAACCCAAATTCATCATGTGGGCCTAAAGTGACCCTATAAACCCTAGGGGAGAGAAAAATAGGGTCTTGCAATAGTACTTTTGGGAGAACACTTAGGAGAGAGAAAAGAGGAGGAGTAGGAGAGAGAAGATGCTAAGAAATGGGTTTGGACCATCTGGGCTCATCCCACCAACCCATGATGGGTTGGCTGACCATGCATGGGTATCAGGAGGTGTGGGACCCCCACCATGCAGCCTTGGGCCAAGCCCAAACCCAACCCAAGCCCAATATGACCTAACCCATTTATGGAAGTCAACTCCCTCTCTTCACTCACCCAACTCAACCCTAGCCTTGGTAACCCGACCCACTAAGGCCTAGTCAACCCTCAAGGACCAGTGGGGCCCACTCCCAAGCCACCTAGCCGGCCAAGATCCCCAACCCGACCTCAACATTGTTGAAATCGCCCCTAGCCTTGGTGAGGTCGCCCCCCCCTCTTAACTCAGCCCCCAAACCACTTCCCCCTCTCATTCCATTCACTCCTACCCCTGAGACAGAGAGAGAGAGCCGGAGACCACTGCAGCCATGGCAAACTGAGGGGATCGCCGGAAAATCCATGCTATGGAGAGCCGCCGCCACGCTCAACCACAACCGCCGCCAATGGTCCGTATCCCCTCCCCTCCTACTGTACTAGCATTCCTAGATCTTCTAGGTTAGTAGTCAAGCTCAAAAGAGCTCTCCTTCGCCCTGAGCAGCATGTCCCTACTGCAGCTGGACCGGTAGAGCCTGACCGGTCAGTCAGATTGGAGCCGATCCGGATCGACGATTCAGCAGTCCGAACGTTGAGGAAAAGAAGGTTTCACTCGAAAGGTGCCGTGGTCCAAACCATGGACGGGAGGAGCACACCTGGGAACCTAGGGATCTGTGTTGCTGGAGCGTCATCCAGAACTATTTACATCAGGTACTTTTATGTTATTTTCTACAAAATTTCCTTAACAATTTCTGCAATTGGAACCCGTAGACCCAAACTTAAATTTCGGGGACGAAATTATTTCTTTCGTTTATAGGATTTATAACATCCCAATGTTACTTCTAGACCCCTTAACTTAGATTGGGTTAGGCATGGGGTGGGTGTTAGGGTTAGAAGCTAGATTTGACCCTAGGTAGTGGGTTGTAGCCATGTGGGGCTCACCATGGGGCCAAAGTCAAACTAGGTCAAACTAGCCTAAACAGGAACCCTAGCCACACCATGATCCCCTCATGATGCCCTAACCCTAAATACAATCTAAGTGGACCCCAAGGTAGGCCATGGGGTCAACCAGTTGACCATGATGGGTCAAGTCAACACCTTTGACCTAAATAGTGAAAATGGTTCCCTAGCCAATTCACTGGGTTGGGTCCACCCAAATCAACCCAAATTCATCATGTGGGCCTAAAGTGACCCTATAAACCCTAGGGGAGAGAAAAATAGGGTCTTGCAATAGTACTTTTGGGAGAACACTTAGGAGAGAGAAAAGAGGAGGAGTAGGAGAGAGAAGATGCTAAGAAATGGGTTTGGACCATCTGGGCTCATCCCACCAACCCATGATGGGTTGGCTGACCATGCATGTGTATCAGGAGGTGTGGGACCCCCACCATGCAGCCTTGGGCCAAGCCCAAACCCAACCCAAGCCCAATATGACCTAACCCATTTATGGAAGTCAACTCCCTCTCTTCACTCACCCAACTCAACCCTAGCCTTGGTAACCCGACCCACTAAGGCCTAGTCAACCCTCAAGGACCAGTGGGGCCCACTCCCAAGCCACCTAGCCGGCCAAGATCCCCAACCCGACCTCAACATTGTTGAAATCGCCCCTAGCCTTGGTGAGGTCGCCCCCCCCCCCCTCTTAACTCAGCCCCCAAACCACTTCCCCCTCTCATTTCCATTCAGTCCTACCCCTGAGACAGAGAGAGAGAGCCGGAGACCACTGCAGCCATGGCAAACCGAGGAGATCGCCGGAAAATCCATGCTATGGAGAGCCGCCACCACCCTCAACCACAACCGCCGCCAATGGTCCGTATCCCCTCCCCTCCTACTGTACTAGCATTCCTAGATCTTCTAGCTTAGTAGTCAAGCTCAAAAGAGCTCGACTGTAGGCCTCTACCAGCTTGGAAAAAAGCAAAAAAATGGCGGATTTAGGGTTTCTCGGGTTGGTGGCGCCGCCGCCGTCCGCCGCTCTCCGCCGCCCGACCGCCGGCCGGCTCAAGCCCCGACCACCGAGAGGCCGGGGGAGCATTTGGCCAGAGGTCCCGCCGCCGGCGATGGCCGGAAATGGCCTTGCAAGTTCAACAGCCTCGGTTGGCCCTGCATGCACTGCATGGGGAAGAGATACAGTAGCCGTTGGATGCGCTTTAAGATTAGTGCAAGCAGATGAATGAAATTCCTGTATTTTTATATTATGATTAAAATATCAATCTGTCACACTTTAACAATGACTTTGCATGCTGATTTTGCGGTACTTAGAGGCCCCACCTTAGGATGGACCCTGAATGAAAAATCTAGATAGATGAGTTAATTTAAAATGCCACAGAAATCATAGGGTTTGGACCGGTAGGCTGTCCTGTAGGGCTGTTTTGCTAGGACTGCCCTTAAATTAGGACAGAAACAAATATTGGTGCCCTGCTCAAACCCTAAGTCCAAATGGACTGAGATTTTGGGCATGTGGATTATTTAGCCAAAATCTAGGTCCTCCCCAAAAATAAGAATTTTTGGGGAACATTTTGCTATAGTTTTTACAAAAATACCCAAAAGTAAATAAATGTGATTTTTGGAGTTCTCCAACTCCAAATGGCGCCAAATTTTGGTGGCACCCTCTCATGGGTATATTAGACCCATGGTTAAAATTTGGGCTAAATTGACTCACTCCATGATGAGGAATCTCACTTGCAAGTTTGTAAAAATAGGCTTAGGCTTGGGCTGCAAATAGTAAATTGGCAGGATTTTAAATGGCTGCCCAAGCCAAACCAGAAGCCCCCTTGACCTGAGATTTTGGTCAGAGGTATAATTAGGGCACATTTAGGCCCTGCCCAAAAATGGGCTTGATTGGGAAATAAAATATGAGGAAATTACCAAAGTACCCCTAGGGCTTAACTAGGTGATTCTTTGAGTTAGCTAACTCCAAATGGCCCCAGATTCTGGTGGCTCATCCTTTGGGGCATCATTGGTGCCTGGTAGAAATTTCAGAGCAATTGGACTCCTGCATGATGGGTTAATCCTTGTACATGTGTTGGCTAATTTAGGCCTTGGTGTGCTATTAGCAAGAAATTGTATATAGTGTATTTAGCCTAGCTGAGGCACCCAAAAACCATACAATAAATTCCAGTGATTCATTAGGGCATGTTTCACCCCTAGAATTATTTTTGGGACTTTTGGAATCAAAAATACCACTTATTGGAATTTTTCAAATTATAGGCCTTTTTGGAAAATAAATGGGAAAAATAGAATTTGGCTATAGAAAACTTTCAATTTCAGCCAAGTCACAGTATGGTGTCTTATTTGCCTTAGGAAAATTTTAGACCTCTGTTTGGAAATTATTGGAACGAAAACCTTGAAATTACTATTTTACCCCTTTTTGTATTTATTTATGAATTGATGGAATTACATGTGGGGAATTGTAAAAATATTTCTATAGATGTATAATAGCAATATTAGTGTTGCATATTTATTTCAGAATTTTTGTATACACTGATAATTATTAAAGTAGGAAAATGGCATTTTGGTAAATAATTAGGAATGAATTTTGGTAGACCATTACACAGTGGAAATAAATGAAACTCTGCCATTAGTCATAAAATAGTAATATGAATGCTTAGTAATTTTCCTGGAATTTTGGTGAATACATTTCTTGTACTTCATTTGGAAAATGACACTTGTGTAGGAATTGTATTAATTATGGGATAAATAGATATAATAAAAGGAAAATTATGAAATCTTGTAGACAGTAATATTTTTCTCATATGCAATTCAGGAAAATTCCCATAAGTCAAAAGATTTTAATTGATGATACTTCATGTGTAAAATGACCTAGGGAATAATTCTAAAAGATTTAATTAAAGGCCTTAATGACCTAGGAAAATTATGAAAATCAACACACTCATTTTATTAGTCTATACCACCCTAGGATAAATACTTGGGGTCAGCTGGATCAAGAGTTTAGAAGTTTGATTTCAGGGTGGCAATAGGTCATGGGGTGCGCTTAGTAAAGAAGGTTGGACTATAAGCCGCCAGGGGATGAATCAACAACTGAGTTAGGGTCTAAGTTCGGAAGTATAACCCTGGGTGGCAGATGCATTCTAGAGACGAGAGTAACAGAGCGACATAAGACTTACCTAGAAAGAGTTGACGGAAGATCGCCACTCCTTAACCCATACCTTAAATCACTGGGTCACTCTATGTAACAGGAGAGAGAAAAAGGGGTTCGGGGTAGGCAACAACTAAACTAAATATCCTTGAGAAAGGGAGCTCTGGGATTCAGCCCATCGTAGCTCCTAGTGCCCCTGAGAGCCCTTCACCGGGAATACCTTGGGCAGTCCTGGGATTAACCTTAAGATTTTAAGTATGATAAACTGTAGACAAGAGTAGTCTATTAGGTTAGGTGAACTGGACATGTGCTCACTCATGCCGGGTTGGAGGGACTTGGAGTCTTTGACTACTTGCTCGCCCGTGCAGAGTTGGAGGATGAAATTGGTTTCATATATACTCACCCAGGCAGGGTTGGAGGTTTTGTAGCATATTCTCACCCGTGACGGGTTGGAGAGTTTTGGGACTGGTTAGACCTTCGAGCTGGAGGCTCAATATACTATACTTGCATGTGCATATACTAGTGGCGGGCCATGCGGTACTGGCCAGTCGTCACACCGACGGCAGTACGGTGGACCAGGCGGGTGCGAGGGTTAGAAGGACCAGTAGGATGTTTATACTGGAGTCTGGAAGGCTTTTCCTAATAAGGCGCACCCAGCCCAACAAGACTGACAGGTAGTCAGCAAAGTTGTACGCAGAGACTCTAGAGTGCACTGACGGTGTACAGAGGCGCACAAGAGAGGTCTAGGCCTGGTAGTGTGTATACCCGCCTAGAAGGCGGAGACGCCCGCTCCGCTGCTGCCGTAGCCACAACGGTGGTACCTGAGAGTGATGCTAGCTCTCGAAAAGTGGGAACTAAAGGTCTGTGATCACGGAGTCGTGTGTGTGTGTTGCACTGCATGTTCATATCATACCCACCATATAGAAGCATAACATTAACCTTCATAACAACTTAAGTCACCTAATGTATAAGTGGTATGGGACGCTCATACATTAGGACCTGCTATACGAACCCTTAACCTATAAGCCTGAGTGGGCATGTTTATAGGTTAAGGTTATTTTTACTTTATATATATGCTTGTGACTCTGACACCCCATTGTATAAATGGTATGGGACATTCTATACAATGGGAGCCTTGCAAAAGATCCCTTGCTTATGCGTAACCGCATAAGTGGAGGTTACATTTCATTATTTTCTTGATTATATACCCTGTTAGATTCCTGTCACCTACTCTCTTTTGCCACCCCTTGTTGTCCTCCGCTTCGTCCTCCCGCACGGTGCCTAAGAGTTGCAGGAGGAGGTGCTGAGGATACGACTTAGTCTTTTTGACTAATGGTCGTTGACCTTACTATTTTAGGAGCTCGAGGAGGTGGACCAGCACGTCGAGGAGGCCGGACTTGAGGAGCAGGTACCGGCTACTACTACTGGAGCACATGTTCAGGTGCGATGATTTGAGATGATAGATTCCGCTGCTGTATGTGAGAGTGAGAGTGATCATGTTGTACTGGGCATAAGCCCTATTTACTTTCACTTCTGTACTCATTATGGACTGGCTTTTATTTCATTTGATATGTATATGTGATGTTGCTGTGGACTTGCTTCTGCTTTTACTTTGATTTATTATGCAATTATTCTCATATTGGCCGAACAGGTTATGATCGTACTAGCCGGCAGAATCGGCGTCTTGCGGTGACGACTAACTCGTGCGTTAGTGTCACCGTAAGGCGGCGGTTCTGGGCATAAGATCCGGGTTGCCTCAGATTTGAGGAACAAGATCTTACATGTAGAGACTGTAACCAACAACTAGGGGTATTTTTCTCTTAGAAATATCCCAAGTACCCTACCCAGGGTGACTTCGTTCTTGCTATTCTTCTTTCTTATCAAATCAAACATAACTCCTGCCCAATTTATCTGTTTCTTATTTACTATTACACACATCCAAGCAAACTGTTGCCTGGTTATGTTATCAGGAGCAGAGTGCTTGCCTAGAAGCACTTTTCCGACTAGTTCAGCCAAGAACTTTATTCTCAACGGAAAATTAACTTTTAGCAGTTTAGAAGGAATGCCTTCGGCATGTCCTAATTCAATCAACATCCTCCCAAACTCTGGAGAATCTTGTTCATATTTTTCTTCACCATTCAGTAATCCAAAAATATCAGTTAAAACGGCGGGAGTCAGAATTACCTCTTCGCCGCCAATCGTTCCAGTCAAAGATTCGTCATTGGAAGACAAAGTGAAGGCCCACTCTATAATCTCTTGGATGTTTATCTTGATCCTTGTGGACATAAGCCGTTCCAATCCTTGTTCCGTGCAGAGCTGGAGGACTTCTACTATCTCAGAATCACATGCGCTGAAAGAGTCAAAACTACGCTGAAGCCAGCGTCGAACTTTATCACTGACAGAAGGGCTGGAGCAATCGCCATTGATTGGGTTGGAGAAGACGAGAGAGACGACGAACGCGAAACGGCAGAGAGCGCGAGGCAGGGCTCAAGCAGAAAGACGGAATACAAAAAGACGATCTCCGTCGACGACAAAAAGAACGATCTCTTAACCTAGGTCGACCATCGGTTTTATATTAAAACAGCAATCGTCGATCTATTTTAATAGATACTGGAGACGATAGTCGAACGGTCGTTCGACGATCGTTTCCTGAAGCAGAGTAGTCGATCAATCGTTCGACTATTTCTGTCTTCACAAACAAATAAGCTGTCGTCGCCCATAGGTCGACGATAGGCTCAACCTGTTCGACTATCGTCGAACGTCGTTCGACGATCTTCAAACAGATTTCAACAAAGGCAGATGTCACACTTTGTCATTTCCATTAATCATGCCTAGTTGAACAAAAAAGAACAGATGCTTCTGTTCATCTAAGGGCTTGGTGAAAATATCACCTCTCTGAAGGTTAGTGGATATGAACTCAAGGCTGATCTTGTTCTTTTCCACACAATCTCTCAGGAAATGGTGTCTAATCTCAATGTGCTTGGTTCTAGAGTGGTGCACAGGATTTTGTGCAATGGAGATAGCACTGGTACTGTCACACATGATTTTTGTGTTCTTGTGTGTGTACCCATAATCCAAAAGCTGGAATTGAATCCATAGGATCTGTGAACAACAACTAGCAGCTGCTATATATTCAGCCTCTGCAATTGAAGTTGAGACAGAATCCTGCTTCTTACAGAACCAAGAGACCAATCTCTCTCCCAGGAACTAACAAGTTCCTGAGGTACTTTTCTTGTCAACTCTACAACCAGCATAGTCAGAATCAGAGTATCCAATTAACTCAAATTCTGATTCTGCTGGGTACCATAGTCCTAGATTTGGACATCCCTTCAAGTATCTCAAAATTCTCTTGAGAAGAATCAAATGAGATTCCTTGGGGTTGACCTAGAATCTAGCACATAGGCATGTAACAATCATTATATCTGGTCTACATACAGTTAAATACAATAGGGAACCAACAATGGCCCTATAGTTTTTCTGATCAACTGGCTTACCCTGATCATCAGAATCTATAACTACATTAGTAGCCATAAAACCATGCATTGCTGAAGCATCAACCATCCCAAACTTCTTTACCAATTCCTTGGCATATTTGGATTTGGAGATGAAGATGTCATCAGCATCTTGCTTTACTTGGAGACCAAGAAAGTAAGACAGCTCTCCCATACTACTCATCTCAAACTTAGAATGCATCAAGTCAGAGAACTTTTTGCACAGTTTAGGATCAGTGGAGCCAAAAATAATATCATCCACATACACTTGAACTAACAGGATTGTGTCCTTGTGGTGCTTAACGAAAAGGGTTCTATCAACTACTCCCCTAACAAAGTTGTGCTCTAACAAGAAGCTAGCTAGAGTCTCATACCAGACTCTGGGTGCTTGTTTAAGTCCATAAAGAGCTTTTTGCTACTTGTACACAAATAAGGGATGAGTTGAAGAGACAAACCCAGGAGGTTGTTCAACAAATACCTCTTCCTTTAGCTCACCATTTAGGAAGGCACTCTTGACATCCATCTGAAAAACCTTAAACTTCATATAGGCTGCATAGGCTAGAAAGATCCTTATTGCCTCTAGCCTTGCAACAGGAGCAAAGGTTTGGTCATAATCTATACCTTCCTCCTGTCTGTAGCCCTGAGCTACAAGCCTAGCTTTGTTCCTTACAATAATTCCATTTGCATCCAATTTGTTTCTAAACACCCACTTGGTGTGTATGATCAGTTGGCCTTTAGGTCTTGGAACCAAAGTCCATACTTTATATCTTTCAAACTGATTGAGTTCCTCTTGTATAGCAATGATCAGGTGGGGATCTAGCTCAACATCTTTTATGGTTAGGGGCTCAACCTGTGAAAGGAAACAAGCATGCATCACATCCTATCTTAATTGATGTCTTGTTTGTAGACCAACTGATATGTCTCCAATCACTTGAGATGTAGGATGATCTCTAAGTGTGACAAGATCAGCAGGTGGATTGTGATCTTCAGCAACAATTGGGATTAATTCCTCTGGTGGAATTGGATCAACTGTTGGTGGTACAGCAACAACTTCTGCAATGTCTTCATCACTGTCTGAATCAGTGATATGAAGAGTTGATAGATGGAGAATCTCTTGAGTGTCATCTTTATTAGATTTTGGTATCTGCAATGAACTTGAGGAAGGGGAAGTTTCCTTCTCCTTTTAAAACATCTTAGATTCATCAAAAGAAACATGTACAGATTCCTCAATTTTAGAAGTTGATTTATTAAATACCCTATAAGCTTTGCTTACTTGGGAATATCCAAGAAAAATTCCCATTGAAGCTTTTGCTTCAAACTTTCTAAGGTATTCTTTGTTATTGTTATGAATGTATACTACACAACCAAATACTCTAAAATAATTAATTTTAGGTTTCTTTCCTTTAAGCAACTCATAAGGAGTTTTACTCTTAAGCTTGTGTATAAGACTTCTCTTCAAGACATAATTAGCTGTGCTAACAGCTTCTGCCCAATAAGAAAGAGGCATGTTAGCATCTGCCAATAATGTACCAGCAGCTTCAATCAGGGTTCTATTCTTCCTTTCCACTACCCCATTTTGTTGGGGAGTTCTAGGAGCAGAGAAGCTATGTTTGATACCTTCTTTCTCACAGAATTCTTGCATGAGAAGAGAATCAAACTCAGTACCATGATCACTTTTGATCAAGGCAACATGAGTAGAATACTCAGTCTGCACACAAAGTAGAAAATCTGTAAGAACTTTGAAGTTATCAGCCTTAGTTCTCAAGAAGAACACCCAAGTGAACCTAGAGAAGTCATCTAAAATTACAAAAGTGTAATACTTCCCTCCTAGACTCTGTACATTTATTGGGACAAAAAGGTCCAAATGTAATAAATACAGGATTCTAGGTGAATCACTTTTATTTACAGATTTAAAGGAGTTTTTGGTTTGCTTGCCTAATTGACAAGCCTTGCATAGGCTCTCCTTCTTGTAGGGGCAAGAAGGTAAACCTCTAACAAGGTTATATTTAGATAACCTAGATATGTTCTTGAGGTTAACATGGCTAAGCCTCCTATGCCATAAGGTGATGTTATTATTTGTTACTTCATTAAATAAGCATATTTCAGAATGGGTTGAATTAAAATCTACTAAATAAATATTACCTTATCTAATACCTACTAACACAACATTACTATTTAAAGTAATATTATAGAGAGTGTTAGTGAAAGATACATGATATCCTGCATCACATAACTGACTTACTGATATAAGGTTGTGCTTCAATCCAGTTACATATGCAACCCTTTTGAAAGTTACTGCTCCAATGGTAATCCTACCATATCCTTCAGTTTGACCACAGCTAGAATCCCCAAAGATCACCTTTGGTCCAAGCTTGGCCTTGTATCTTGACTGTTTTTCTTTGTTTCCTGTCATGTGTTTGGAACAGCCACTATCCAAATACCATTTATCTTTAGTAATTGGATAGGTCTTCACTTGCAGAATAGACAATTAGACATTGTGGACCCAGGTAACCTTGGGTCCATTATTCTTCACATAATGAAAACTAGAAATAAAAGAATAAGCAGGTTGGGGTTTATATCCTAAAGGGTAAGATCTCCTAGGTTGGATGCTCCATGCAGTTAATGGGTCCACAAACCTAGGGTTTCTATTTATATTAGGGTTTCTAAAGTTTTGGTTGTAATTTTGAAAATCAAATTGAAATCGTCTATCAGCGTTCGACGATGGATGCTCAGATCATCGAGCTTCGTTCGACCATTGAGCCTTCGATCGTTAAGCATCATTCGACGTTTTTTATAGCTCCTTAAATTTTTGCTTTCTCTTTTCTCTCTTAGCTTTATTTAAGTTTTGATAAACTTGTTTCACTTGCTCAGTGTTCTTTATTCCATCAGCTGAAATAAAGTTCACTGGAGTTGAAAGATGATTTTTGAGAACCAATGGGGGTTCACTTGATGAGGCTCCTAAGCCTAGCTTATTATTGCCTGACCTAGTGTTTGTCATGCTAGTGATTTCTAGCAGCTTAAGGCTTCTACCATTCAAAGATTCTTCTAATCTCTTGGACTTGGACATGAAGTGAATATCTATAATCTTGGTATCTATCAGGATCTTGTGACTCAGGTGTTAGCCTATACAGTAAGTCAACCTCCCTCTGATACCAATTGAAAGTGATGATAGATACAACTCTAGAGTGGGGGGGGGGGTGAATAGAGTATACAAAAATTTTGACACCTTACTCAACTCCCTTAGAGTTAATTTGTGGAAAGAGTTTATAGATTTTTTAAACCCTAGAGCCTAACACAAAGTGAAGTGCACTAGAGAAAACTAAATGTAATTACAATTGAGCTTTGGTCCTATCACAGCAACTAGCAATCCTTATTATTTCTACTCACAGCCACAGTGCAATAAATTAAATAAGCAACACAGACGACACAAGAAGTTTATAGTGGTTCCCTCTAAATAGGTACGTCCACTTTTCTACCACCCTGGTAGGAATCCACTACAGGTTTTTGTTTAGGTGTCCTGCCACAAACTGATCTGCTTTAGGTAGATCAAGTAGACCCTTTGAGTTTTTTTCAGGAGCTCAAAATCCAACACAGGTTTTTTATCAGGTGCCCTACCACCACGGTTCACTTTTGAAGGGAGTAATAACCCTTCATACAGGAGGTTGAGAGAGTTAAAGTTTCTTCTCTATTGTTAAAATAGATTAGAGAGCTAGACAGCTCTAAAGAATCAAGGCTCCCCCTGGCTTAGAGAATATCTAGGAAGAAGTCTTGCTTCAGGGTGCAGGAACTCTTCTGAACTTGAGACATAGAACTATCTTGAAGTTCTGAAGGAAAAGCTTGAAGAAGACTCTTGATTTATAATAGGTTGTTCTTCTTTAATCAGCTTCCTTTCTTCTTCTTCTTCTTCTTGAGGCACTGAGTGAATGTTCCAGTAAGCAGGATGGACTCGGGATTGAAGAAGAATGTTGAAGAGGGATGATCTTCTCAGTTGAATGAATCAATGACTGAGAGCTGTATCTCTTCTTGCTTTGAATCTGTATATCTTGTGTCTCTTGTTATTGTACCTCATTTCTTATTTCAAAAGAAGCTCTTTATATATGGGCCTTTGCAACGACTCTAAACTTGGTTTGAATTTTGTCTTCTTCTGAGATTTGCAAACTGGGCTGCAAAAAGCATAAAGCAAAAACATATCCTGCAGGCAGACATGCTATAAGGGGATAAAGCTTTCTAAGAAGCTGCATATCCAATCTGATAACAGGAGTACTAAAGAAAGTCACATCAGACTAAACTCTTTACGACCAAGGAAGACTTTCTGAGTCTAACGACTATAAAGGGCAGCATGGCAGATAAAGCAAAAAGGTATTTCAACTAATAAGACAAAGAACTTTTTCAGATAAATCTTGACTTATACACAAAGGATGGGGCAAAGATTGCCTTGAGATGTATGCACAAAATCAATGAAATAATATTTTATAAAATATGCTAAATAAATAGGAACTAAATCATAGAACAAAAGGAGTACAAAATTACTAAAGACAGATAGAAGAACATCGAACGCCCCTAGAAGATCGTCGACCGAAGCACAGAGATCGTCGACCTATCAGAACAGATAGTCGAACGACACAGATAGTCGAACTATCAAAGAAGATTGTCGAACTACCACAGCAGATAGTCGAGCTATCAGATAGTCGAGCTATCAAGACAGATAGTCGAGCTATCAAGCAAAATAGATAGTCGACCTATCAAGCAGATAGTCGAACTATCAAAGAAGACAGATAGTCGACCTATCAAACAGATAATCGAGCTATCAGATAGTTGAACTATCCAAGCAGATAGTCAAACTATCAAACAGAACAGATAGTCGACCTATCAAGACAGATAGTCGAACTATCAAGCAAGACAGATAGTCGACCTATCAAACAGATAGTCGAGCTATCAGATAGTCGAGCTATCAGATAGTTGAACTATCCAAGCAGATAGTCGAACTATCAAACAAAACAGATAGTCGACCAATCAAGACAGATAGTCGAACTATCAAGAAATCTGTCTGGTCAAAAGACATCGAACGGGGTTCGACGATCGACGAGGCAGATACCACAGAACGTCAAGCTAACAAGAGTTGAACTAACTCAGAGATCGACGATCTGCTGACTGACGATAGTCTACCAACTGATAGACGATCGTCGAACAGTTGTTTGACGATAGTCGTGCGGCATTCGACCATAGTCGAACCAAAAACAACTTAACCAAATTTTCATCTGGATAAGTTACAACTCTACAACTAGAGCAATCTAACTAAACAACTAACCTTTGACCATAGATAAATCTTGGGTCAAGAAACTAAAAGAGAAGACTAAACTCAAATCCAAACTAGGGTACCAACACATTGTTCATCAGCGAAGATAGACCCTGCATAACGACCCAACCTTGTAAACTCGTGCAAGTAAGTATCAACACTACTTTCACCTTGTGTTAGACGTTGGAACTCATTTTCCATAGCGATGCGTTTTCTCGCTTGTAGGTGCTTTGCTAAAAATCGTCGCGAAAACTTCTCAATCGAGACTTGTGTTAATTGCATGCTCGTTATGTGATACAACTCTATCTCATCCCACCATAACCGAGCATCTCCTTCCAACAAGAAGGTGGCCAAGGTGACCATCTGATCTTCCTCCATCCTAAATGCTATCAGTATATGCTTGATGTGAGACAACTAATCTTCAGCTTGTACTTGGGTTCCCACACACATAAACATCGGAGGATTGAAGCTCATAAAATGCTTCAACTGCCGTTCATCTGCTCGAGGATTAACAGCCTCGACAAGTTCTTGTCTTACAATAAATTGTTCTGGCACCACTGCCGACTGCGCTTGCCTAATAGGCTGTGCATTAAACATGGAGAATAGGGCCTCAGCCACTAAGCGAGCTATTTTTGCAGAAGAAGGAGGTGTGGGCACCTCAGTTGGTGTCGCACTCTCATCAGAACACTAGGGCTTCGATTGCCCAGCAGCATAATGAGTCATCTATAGGTGAACAAGACACACTTTAGCAACCTTGCACAAGCAATCACAATAATATAAGAATGCGCAGGTTCCTCAAATAGGAGTATTTACATTCCTTTGTGGACATTAAAGAGTTCATTAATGTTAAAGAGGATCGCACTTACACGTGCTCGCCACCCCACAAAAGAATTCAACAACGAATTCGAAAGAGGAAGACTGAGACTAGTTGATACCAAAATATAACGACTCCATCAATTAAATAATGTATAATAGATGGTCTGGCCGGGGCCCCACACTATATGCCACAAACAGGCAGCGAGGTCACAAGTTAATACCAAAATAGGTACGCATCATAACACAGAGCATACTAGCGGAAGCTTTTAATGTCAAAACTGAACTCAAACCATGAATGTCCACTATATATAAACAACCACATTGATATATACAAATGAAGAAATGTACAACAAATACTCAAGAGTTTGGCCTAAAGCCCTTAAAGTTACGCTTTATAAGTGTGGATTACAAACATCGGCGTGCAGGCTGCCCACACATAAACATAACAAAAGCCTTTACTCAGCCTTCGAGGGCCAGCAGCAACAGTAGCAGGGGCTTCAGCCCTTTATTTCTTGCTCGGCTCTCCAACACCTACACAGGGACATCCCACCATTTTGAGGGCAAACAAAGCAACGGTCAGCATTCAGGTGACCAATTTATAACGACCCTACCCCTTTCCTAGGGCAGTGGTATTCCTTCCCTGCAGGCATAGCTTCCACAAGCACATATATCATACAATGTGCACTCACGCACAATCAATAGATCACAACTGTCAGCCACGCGGCCCTACGATTCGTGCACTCAGGGCACATTATTGGTGTACCGGGGAACCAGGGTCCCACCACCGTTCATGGTCCAAAAACCAACGGTATTGAGCATTTAGTCTTAGTGGCGTGCATGCCTAAGACTCCTATTATACGCTCCAACGAGACCAATAACTAGGTCTACCAGTCGGTCAGACATAACGCAGGTACAGATTAGCCACCCCCCGTTGCTCAAGTTGCCATGCCATCATCGAATACTGAAGTTCTCATGGCCAATTTACAGGCGCGGGTCAGTTTCACCTTTACTGTTCGGCACAAAGCCTTTTTAAAGTGCTCCCAACTCACAATAGCCACACTGTCCACCAAGGACTGGCTTCATAATCCAAAAAGGGGAGATAATACCAGCATTCTACGCGGTCGCTTGACGGGTTCAGCAAAACTCACTTTCTACATGTGAACTTAACCCAAACATGATATACAACACAAGAATCACGAGGTTATCTTCCTGGAATTTCATTCAAGTACTTCCTGTTACTACCCTTCACAGGTACAACCCATCTACTCCACAAACTATACGTTAATATGCGGAATCTTCTCCGGTGCGCAAAATGCAACATCACTAATCCAGACCAACCTGTCCCGATGGGCTTTACACAGCATGCCTATTCCATACTACATACTTCCGGATCTATATGCAAGACTGGGGATTACAAGAATCAATCCAAGGAAATCCCTCAACAGCCACCTTTTGGTGGGGGAAATCCACAGACATGCAAAAATGAGGGCTTCACATGTCCAAGAAGGAAGATCGTTACCCTTGACGATCTCTTGGGAGCCATGGAATTCTAGCCAGATAGCAAGCACCGCAATGCTCTCGCCTCCACAAATCTGGACTCGTCTCGCAATTTCGAACGCTGAAGCACTGCCGGCGACCGGATCTCTTCTTTTCTTCCTCCTTGCTCTCCCTTCTCTCTATTCTCTTAGAAAGAGAATAGCCAAGCTTTGAATGAGAGATAACTCTCAAGTCCTGGCCTTAACTAAGTAGGGAGAAGCTATGGCCCTTTTATCCCATCTGAAGGAAATGAACGGCCACAAATCGCCTTAAAATATCTATTTTTGGGCTGACAGGCCTATGACACGCCCGTGTCACAGGCCGTGTACCTTAAGCGGTACATAAACCGACTTATCAAGAATAGGACACGACCATGTTACACACCCGTGTCACAGGCTGTGTGAACAGACACAGCTTTAAGCATGCCCGTGTCTAGCCCTTTTTCACCAAGCCTCAATGCCCTGGACAAAACCAGAGAAGGGCACGGCCCTGTGATGTGCCCGTATCACAGGCCGTGTGCCTAGACACAGCAGTAGATATGCCCTTGCCATCCGTGTTCAATAGGCTGCACAAACTTGGCCAATACCCGAGGAGGACATGCCTTCTGACACGCCCGTGTCTCAGGCCATGCACCCTCTCAAAAAACTTCGAGTGCATTTTGTCGAGTACTCGTGATGACATAGAAAAGGATACGGCTTGGGACATGCCCGTGTCCCAGGCCGTGTGCCTCACTCGAGACCATAAATAACACTCGAGCAAACATGGCAGGACACGCCCGTGTCCTAGGCCGTGTTGCCCAGCCTGAACTCCATTTTGGGATTTTGGGGTGTTACTGAATGTCGAACTGAGAAGGGGGAGAGCATGACAAAAAGGCTGAGCTTGACGAAATTGGAGATGTTCATCGAATGCATGTGGAGGGGAGATTGACGAATGCCGAGGCCGACGAACTTTGCTGAAGGCGAGGTCGATGAACTTTTATTAAGGCGAGGTCGATGAACTTTCTTGAGGGCGAGCTCGATGAACTTTGTAGATGTTCGCCGAACGTTGAACTGAAGGCTGAGCTCGACAAAATTGCAGAAAGAAGGAGCAGGAGAGCTCGACGAACGCTGAGGTAGACGAATGATTAGGTCGACGAACGTCGAACGCAGAAAGAAGGTGGAGCTTGACGAAATGGTTGAGCTCGACGAACTGGCCTCGATAAATGCTGGCGAGCTCAATGAACTTGCTGAATTCAACGAATTTGTTGAACTCGACGAAATTGCTGAAAACCTTCAAACCTGCAAACCTGTAAAAGAAAGAAAACAAACATTAATGTTATTAATATGTACAATAGGAGGTCAAGATAAAGCTTTAAAAGATAATATTTTTATATTAAAAACTTGTAATTACCCTAGTAGTTTAAACTACAAAATGTATTATCAAACTCCCCCAAACTTAAGCTTTGCTTGTCCTCAAGAAAAAATATAAAAACTAGCTAACATAAAAGTGACTAATCAGGAAATATCTAATTATGCTAAAACAAGTACTATGTGAAATTCTAAGTAGAGAGAAGGTGAAACGTAAACCTAAAATATTTGTTTAAACATGGTTTCAACTTTTATAAACATTACCAAAAAAAGACAATTCATCCAAGATTTTATCAGAATTCTTTAAATAAGTTAAAGCAAGGAAACAAATGAAATAGAGCATTGAGTTGTTACTAGATTCTAAGAGGCATTTTATACCGAAATCAATCAAAGAAAAAAAATCTAAATTCAAATCCAAAACTTAACAAATCTACTTTTCTTTTTCACTTAGCTAAAAGAAAACCTAGGAGAATGAAACAACATTACTTATTAAAACGGAAATGTTTGGTTTAGGAATATAATTAGGTATGGAATTCAAAGATAAACATGAAGGCTTAAAAACACACTAAACAAAAATAAAGAGTTTCAAAAATTTCATCATAAATAACATATATTTTTTTTCTTTTCAAAACAAAGGCCAAAAATAATTTGCCTTTTCATTTTGAAATTAGACACAAAATTAAGCATTTCTTTTTAGCATACTTTTTCTTAAATTTCTCCTGAAATCCCAAAACAAACCTATCACAACAAGAAATTTTTTAATGAAACTCAAAAAGTTAGTGTGATACGATAGGTTGAAAAGTTTGGCTTTGGTGAAAAATGAAATGATAAGTGTAGCTATCAAATGGATAGGAAAAAGGCTCAAAAGAGGCTAACTAGGTGAGTTATTTTTGGGTTGGTGAGAAGGCTCAAACAAAAACAAAGATGGCCTACATCATTTTCATGCTCCTAAAATTTGCCTAAAGCATTAGTTTTGAATAATTTTAAAAAGTAGGTCCTAGATATTAAATAAAGACTAATGAACTTGTTTTGAAAATAAGAATAATACGAGTTTAGAATCATTCACATCTACTACACCAGTCAAAATTGATATTACAAAAATTATTCAAAAACAAAAAGTAAAATAGTGGATGAAAGGTTTTTAGGAAGTAAAGAAAATAAAGAACGAAAAACCATAATAGAAATGCGAGTTTTAGAAATACGCTTCATGTTAACTTGCTACCGTGAATTAGGAACACAACATGACCAAAAATTTACTTGTGAAACATAATAAAAAAATGATTAGAAAGATTATAATTAGCTAAGTTGTTATAGGAAATTTTGAAAAAAACAAAACAAAAAGCAATGGGGGACTAGTGAAATACTAAAATTTGTATAAACTATTAAAGTAAAAATAAATAACATAATAATTTTTTTTTGATTTTGAATTATTCTCTTTTTTTAAATTTTTAATTATATTATCTTTTATTTTGGATTTTTCTTTAAGAAGAAAAAGGAGAAAGCACTAAAAAATTTTTATTTTGATTTTTTTCCAAAGAAACAAAATAAAGAAAATAGAAGGAGTAAATCATCCACCAAGTTTAAAATGGACATTGTCCTTAATGGAAAAAGGAGGGGAAGGAGAGAGAGAAAACATAAATATAAGTACAAAATTAAAAACATGTACTTCCCCTTATTTGCGAGTCGCGGAAGGTTGTGTGATGCTGCTCCCCAATGTTTGTGCTTTTGAACTTCATAAAATGTCTTCTTTAGACTTTGTGATGAATTCAACAGCGTTGGAGCAGGCAATCGCAGAAGCTTCAGCTTTTCGGAGCCATCCGAGGCAAAATATGTAAAATAAAGAAAACAGAAAAATAACTTGGGTGGCCTTCAAAGAGCGCCCTTTGTTTAAAATGGCATTTGCGCTCGACGCAACAAAATAATATTGTCCAAAAATAATTTGTCCAATAATAATAACAAAAATAATATTAAAAGTTTTTAATGAAAATAAAGTCTTAAGCTAGTGAAAGTTCATGCAGAATAAAATTAACATTATTCGGACTAACATCATCACTGTACAACCCCGTATCCCGCGAGTGGTCGACAGGGGTTGAACCGGCCGGCTCAGACCAACTTGGACCCAGCATGCCGAGCCCGAGCTCGGCAATAGTCGAGCTGAGCTCGGCGATGGCCGAACGAAGCCCGGTATGCCGAGGCCGAGCTCGGGTGCAGGAACGGAGCTCGACGATAGTCGAGCCAAGTTTGACGATGCCCGTGCCGAGTTCGGCTTCTGTTGGAGCTCGACGATCGTCGTGCCGAGCCCGAGCTCGGCAATGGTCAAACCGAGCTCAGCGGTAGTCGAGCACAAGTCTGCCGAGTACCTGCCCGCCTAGGCCCAAGGCGAGGCGAGTCAGGCCTCTTGCCAAGCGAGTGCCCCCTCAGGTCCAGCTCACACCTCGGCCATGGCATACTTTTACTATATGGCCCCTTTTGGTTTGCCTGTAGTCCTCGAAAACAGTGAAGGTTGTATATTGGCAGGCCATCTTTTCCTATAAATAGGACCCAAGGGGTACCTCAGAGGGCACGCTTACTAATTCTCCGGCCTACTAGCGCTTTCTGAGGTACCTTAGCCCGGCATTTGGCTAAGGAGGGGAAGCGCTCTAAGATCTTCCGGGTGTGTGGTGGGACCTCCACGCCGGGCCCTTGGTCTAGTCCTTGTTCCTTCTCTTTTTCTTTGTCATTTTCTTGCAGGAGCGAAGTAGGTGCGCGGCCACCCCTTCCCCAAGGGTCGAATTCCACAAGAGACCGGCTTTCCGGTTTCAACATTTTGGTGCGGTGAGCGTGGAGAGTGGTCAGCAGAGAAAACCTTCTGCAGGCTCGATGACTGGAGATGAAGGACAAGGATCAGGCAGGGGCAACTCGCCACCCCTTCCCCAAGGGTCGAATTCCACAAGAGACCGGCTTTCCGGTTTCAACATTTTGGTGCGGTGAGCATGCCGGCGGAGCTTAGGGAGGAGATCCTCGGGCTCGTCAGGACCACCCTCGGCATGCGAGCTGAGAGTACGACACCGGCTGTCCCGGTGGTCGCCGTTCCCGCACTCGGCGACGACGCACCGCTCAGGCGACCAGGGAAGGAACCCGCCGAGAGGGGCGAGCGCGAGTTCCAGGGGCGAGTTCTGTTCCCCGGCTCGGCCGCCGAGTACCACTTCGGTGAGACTGCAGGGAGGGAGTTCCCGACTCGCCCGGCTGAGGGGGGAGCCCCTTCAGCGAGTTCGTTTCTTCAGCCCCAGTTCCCGAGGGGTTTCGCGAGCCGGAGATGACTTACTACTCCGGGAGAGGAGACCCGGTCCACCACCTCCAGTGGTTCGAGGACATGGTCTCCATTCGACAGATGTCAGACGGCTTCAAGTGCCGACTCTTCGCCATCACCCTCAGAGAAAAGGCGAGAGAATGGTTCCACCAACTCCCGACCGGGTCCATCTACTGCTTTGAGGATCTGCGACGAGGTTTCATGCTGAGATTCACCACTTCTAAGAAGAGGAAGAGGGAGACGGAGTCTTTGTTCCGCATCAAGCAGAGGGTGGGAGAGACCCTGGGAAGCTACCTGGACAGGTTCCAAGAGGAACTGTCCCAAGTTCAGGAGATGCCAGGGCACACCATGATGGTGGCCTTCACCCTGGGTCTCCAGTCCGGGTTCTTCGCAATGGAACTGAAGAGTTCACCTCCAGTGTCTTTTGAGGCACTTCTGGAGAGGGCGGCCAGGGAGGCCGAAATGGAGGCAGCACATCCAGAGTTTGCGCGAAGGTTGGCCAAGTGGGCCGTGGAAGAAGAAAGGCCAAGGGGTGGCCGAATTCAGGAGGAGAGGAGGGCTGAACCTCGGTAAAGGGAGCAGCCGCAGCAGCAGCCGCAACCCAGGTGGGTGCGTCCGGAGCAGACCCACCGTTTGGGATGGAGGCCCGAGTGGCAAGACCAGGCACCACGAAGGGGTTATCAGGGAGGAGATAACCGCCAGGGTGGCCGAGGGCAGTACAACCCCCAGGGGGGTAGGCAAGGTCAGAGACCCCCTCTCCCCGACCAGGAGGAGGCAATGGCAATTGCCATGAGGGGGAGGAGGAGAGGACAGCCGAGGAGAAGGAGGGAGGTCAGGGTGGACCTGCCCTATTGTGACTTTCATCAGGAAGAGGGGCACCTCACATCCACGTGCCCGGAGTTCCTCGAGATGAGAGGGAGAAGAGAACAACAACAACAAGACCATCAGGAAGTTCGGATAGAGGAGATCCGGCCTCGGGAGGAGGGGGATCGGTGTGAAGACCGGGTTGATGTGGGCACCCGAGGAAGGATCGGAGCGATCCACGGGGGGGCCGGGATCGAGGCCTCCCGTAAGTCAAGCCTCCACACTATGTACCGGAGGAGCGTTGGCTCCACATCCCAATCCCCTCCCCCAGAGGAGAAAATCACCTTCTCCAGAGAGGACTTGCCGGGTCACGAGGACCCCTTCTGCGATGCGCTGGTTATCCAGACAGCCATCGAGGATTTCACTGTCTCCCGAATCCTTGTGGACAATGGGAGTTCGGTCAACGTCATCTTCAAGAAGGCATTCGATGCGATGAAGGTAGAGGCCAGGAGGGTGTTAGCCTCGGACGGGCCTCTGTTCGGCTTTTCAGGGGAGAGGAAAGAAGTCGAGGGAGGAGTGGGACTCCATGTCACTCTAGGGGGGCAGTCACGCAACTGCAAGTTCGTCATCGTGGACGCTCCTAGCGGTTACAGCGCCATCTTCGGGAGACCCCTCATCAGCGCCTTCCGCTGCGTCCCCTCGTCCTTCCACCAGTGTCTAAAGCTCAGCGTCAAAGGGGTCCAGATCCGGGTTCGAGGAGACCCTAAGGAGGCAAGGGAGTGCTACGTCTCGGCGGTAAACTCCATCTCTTGGTTGGAGGGGGCCGAGGAGATGGGGCGGAGGTTGGAGGAGGAGCAGGAAGCTGACAAAGAAATGGAGGTGGAGTGCCGCGCTCGGGAGGAGGCCGCGGAAGAGACTCGGGGGTCGGCCGAGGCCATGGCCGTTGAGGAGGCTGAGGAAGAGGTCCTCGCCCCCGGAAGGGGAGGTATCGAGGAATGGGAGGAGCAGTCCCGTCTGGAAGCAGCGGAAGAGGTGGAGGAGATGGAGGTCCTCACCATAGGAGGCAGGGTGGAGAAGGTCCGCGTCAGCGGAGGCCTGACCCCGGAAGCTCAAGGCAGGATGCTGGAGTGCATCCAGAGGAACGTGGACATCTTCGCCTGGAGCGCCGCGGAGATGCCAGGGATCGACCCCGACGTGGCCTGCCACCGCCTCAACCTGGACCCGGGGGCTCCCCCCATCCAGCAGAAAAAAAGATCCGTCACGGACAAGCTCGCCGAGCCGATCAGGGAGGAAGTCGCCAAGCTCCTCGAGGCTGGCTTCATATCTGAAATCCAATACCCCGGCTGGGTCTCCAACGTTGTAATGGTCAAAAAAGGAGACGGCCGGTGGAGGATGTGTATCGACTTTTCTCTCCTTAATAAATCATGCCCGAAAGATTGTTATCCTTTGCCTCGGATCGACGCGCTGGTTGACTCAGCCGTCGGTTTCCCTGTAATGAGTTTTCTGGATGCTTTTTCAGGTTATCACCAAATCAGGATGCACCCCCCTGACGTCAAGGACGTCTCGTTCATCACGGGAGACGGATGTTATTGTTACAAAATGATGCCCTTCGGGCTAAAGAACGCAGGGGCTACCTATCAAAAAATGATGGATAGGGTCTTCCGAGAGCAGAAGGGGAGGAACCTCGAAGTGTACGTGGATGATCTCATGGTCAAGAGCTTGGATGTCGACTCCCACATCCAGGACTTGGAAGAGACTTTCGCCACTCTCCGCAAGTTTAGGATGAGGCTGAACCCCTTGAAGTGTGTCTTCGGGGCGAGCCGGGGAAAGTTCCTAGGGCATCTTCTCACCCCTGCTGGGGTAGAACCTAACCCAGATAAGGTGAGGGCAATCCTGGAACTAAGGTCGCCACAAAATACCAAGGAAGTACAGCAACTGACAGGGAAGTTGGCAGGGTTGAGTAGATTCCTCTCCCGGGCCGGCGAAAGGTGCTCCTCATTCTTCAAAACCTTGAGAGGGGGTCGAAGGTTTGAATGGACCTCGGAGTGCGAGGAGGCATTCCAGGCTCTAAAGAAACAGCTGACTCGGGCCCCCCTGCTCCAAGGGCCCAAGGAGGGGGAAGAATTATTCCTATACCTAGGGGTCGGGGCTGAAGCCTTGAGTTCGGTTTTGGTTCGGGAAGAAGGGAAGAGGCAACTCCCCGTCTATTATGTGAGTCGGATATTGAAGAGGGCCGAGCTCCGTTACCCCATCCTGGAAAAACTGGCCTTCGCCTTAATCATCTCAGCCCGGAGGCTTCGGCCCTATTTCCAGGCACACTCAATTCGAGTGGTGACCGACCACCCCCTGCGCAACATCTTCAAGGGGGTAGAGCATTTAGGTAGGTTGGCCAAATGGTCAGTGGAACTGAGCGAGTTCGACATCTCCTTCGTCCCCCGCCTCTCAATCAAGGCCCAAGCTATGGCTGACTTCCTGGCAGAGTATGTGGTCGAGGTGGTGGAGGAGAGACTCACCCGCCCTCTCCCCTGGAAAGTCAGGGTGGACGGTGCTTCGGGGAAGCATTCTTTAGGGATTGGGGTCATCTTGGAAAGCCCCCAAGGGATAAAGATCGAGCAGACCGTGGTAGTGCACTTTCCTATCACCAATAACCAAGCCGAATACGAAGCCGTAATCGCAGGTCTACGCCTGGCAAGAGACTTGGGGGTGCATGACGTGGAGGTCCTCACTGACTCCATGGTGGTGGCTTCCCAGGTCAAGGGGGAGTTTGAGGCGAGGGAGCCCACCCTGCAGCTCTATTTGATGAAGGTAAGGGGGGTCATTGGGGCCTTCCAGACCTTCTCAATCAAGCACGTGCCGCGAGGGGAAAACGAGCCAGTCGACCAGCTAGCAAAGCACGGCCCCCGGATGGGAGGCACCATCACGGATCTCTTCCGACCTTCCATCGAGGAGGGGGAACTAATGGAAGTGGAACAGCACCCCTCATGGATGGACCCCTTCGTCACCTTCTTGTCCATCGGAGAGTATCCGGAGGGAATGGACCGAAGAGGGCTCAAGCACAAGGCGGCATACTACCTCCTACGCGAGGGACAGTTGTACCGCAAGACCCTCTCAGGGATGTTGGTCCGTTGCGTGGCCGAAAGAGAGGTGCACAAAATTTTGGAGGAAGTCCATTCCGGTGAATGTGGGAGTCATTCGGGGAGTCGGACCCTGGAAGGGAGAATCGTCAGGCAAGGGTGCTTCTGGCCCACCCTCGGTCAGGATGCAGCCGAATTCGCGAAAAAATGTCATAAGTGTCAACTATATGCCCCGCTCCAGCTCCAGCCGGCTCAGAGGTTAAGAAGCATCATGGCACCATGGCCCTTCGCCATATGGGGACTAGACCTCGTAGGACCTTTCCCTCAGGCTAGCGGGCAGAGGAGGTTTTTGTTGGTCATGGTTGATTATTTTTCTAAGTGGATGGAGGTGAAGGCTCTAGCCAAGGTGACCTCTCAGGTAGTCAGGAACTTTATCTGGGGGGAGATCATCTGCAGGCATGGGCTGCCACTGGCTATCGTCACGGACAACGGACCTCAGTTCGCCAGCACGGAGTTCATTCGTTTCTGCGAGCAACTAGGGATTGACCTTCGGTTTGCTTCTGTCCATCACCCCAGAAGCAACGGGCAGGTGGAAGCGGCCAACAAAATCATCATGAACCTCTTAAAAAATAAAGTGGAAAATTTGAGGGGAAGTTGAGTGGAACAGCTTCCATCGGTCCTCTGGGCCTTGAGGACCACCCCCAATACGGCCACAGGGGAGACACCTTTCAAACTCTCTCACGGCTGCGAGGCCGTTCTACCTATCGAATTCGAGGTCCAGACGCCTCGGGTCGTCGAGGCAGGAGCCGGAAGGGAAGAATGGAGGTTAGAGAATGAGGAGGAGCTCCGACTCTCCCTTGATATGGTGGAAGAACTACGCGACTTGTCCGTCGTCAGGCAGGAAGAGGCCAAGCGAAGGATGGCCAAGTATTTCGACAAACACGTCCGTGTCAAGCAGTTCGCGGAAGGGGACCTTGTCTTGAAAAAGGTGGACGCGGCAGGGAGATTAGCCGCTGTGGGAAAACTCCACCCCAATTGGGAGGGCCCCTACATTGTGCAGGAGGTCTTGAAATCAGGGGGGTATCGCCTCCAAGATGCAAGAGGGGACACCCTCAGCCACACTTGGAGTGGCGACGATCTGAAACGTTTCTACCCTTGAAAAAATTGTAAATATCTTGGCCTTAAGAAAGAAAACAAATCTCATTGTCGTATTCTATGCTCTGTCAAAACAGTGAGGGTAAAGGGGTTCGCAGCTTAAACCCCCAAGGGGGCAAAAATTTCTAAGTCTTCTCGCTCTGGGGTTTGGTCTCGTCACTCCCCTGCCAGGCTCCCACCTAGCTGGCACGGCCGAGTCTCGATGGACATCGCTATGACCCTGGGGCTGAGCCCGGAGGATGTTCAACACCCGCCCTCAGGCTCTCACCTAGCTGACTGGCCTGGTGGTAGCACCCGGGAGAGGCAAAAGTTTCTAAGTCTTCTCGCTCTGGGGTTAGGTCTCGTCACTCCCCTGCCAGGCTCCCACCTAGCTGGCACGGCCGAGTCTCGATGGACATCGCTATGACCCTGGGGCTGAGCCCGGAGGATGTTCAACACCCGCCCTCAGGCTCTCACCTAGCTGACTGGCCCGGTGGTAGCACCCGGGAGAGGCAAAAGTTTCTAAGTCTTCTCGCT
Source organism: Platanthera zijinensis (assembly GCA_039513925.1). NCBI lineage: Eukaryota > Viridiplantae > Streptophyta > Magnoliopsida > Asparagales > Orchidaceae > Platanthera > Platanthera zijinensis. The sequence goes on from CM077078.1 coordinate 181,649,969, forward strand.
CTGGGGTTAGGTCTCGTCACTCCCCTGCCAGGCTCCCACCTAGCTGGCACGGCCGAGTCTCGATGGACATCGCTATGACCCTGGGGCTGAGCCCGGAGGATGTTCAACACCCGCCCTCAGGCTCTCACCTAGCTGACTGGCCCGGTGGTAGCACCCGGGAGAGGCAAAAGTTTCTAAGTCTTCTCGCTCTGGGGTTAGGTCTCGTCACACCCCTGCCAGGCTCCCACCTAGCTGGCACGTCCGAGTCTCGATGGACATCGCTATGACCCTGGGGCTGAGCCCGGAGGATGTTCAACACCCGCCCTCAGGCTCTCACCTAGCTGACTGGCCCGGTGGTAGCACCCGGGAGAGGCAAAAGTTTCTAAGTCTTCTCGCTCTGGGGTTAGGTCTCGTCACTCCCCTGCCAGGCTCCCACCTAGCTGGCACGGCCGAGTCTCGATGGACATCGCTATGACCCTGGGGCTGAGCCCGGAGGATGTTCAACACCCGCCCTCAGGCTCTCACCTAGCTGACTGGCCCGGTGGTAGCACCCGGGAGAGGCAAAAGTTTATAAGTCTTCTCGCTCTGGGGTAAGGTCTCGTCACTCCCCTGCCAGGCTCCCACCTAGCTGGCACGACCGAGTCTCGATGGACATCGCTATGACCCTGGGGCTGAGCCCGGAGGATGTTCAACACCCGCCCTCAGGCTCTCACCTAGCTGACTGGCCCGGTGGTAGCACCCGGGAGAGGCAAAAGTTTCTAAGTCTTCTCGCTCTGGGGTTAGGTCTCGTCACTCCCCTGCCAGGCTCCCACCTAGCTGGCACGGCCGAGTCTCGATGGACATCGCTATGACCCTGGGGCTGAGCCCGGAGGATGTTCAACACCCGCCCTCAGGCTCTCACCTAACTGACTGGCCCGGTGGTAGCACCCGGGAGAGGCAAAAGTTTCTAAGTCTTCTCGCTCTGGGGTTAGGTCTCGTCACTCCCCTGCCAGGCTCCCACCTAGTTGGCACTGCCGAGTCTCGATGGACATCGCTATGACCCTGGGGCTGAGCCCGGAGGATGTTCAACACCCGCCCTCAGGCTCTCACCTAGCTGACTGGCCCGGTGGCGGCACCCGGGAGAGGTAAAAGTTTCTAAGTCCTCTCGCTCTGGGGTTAGGTCTCATCACTCCCCTGCCAGGCTCCCACCTAGCTGGCACGGCCGAGTCTCGATGGGCATCGCTACGACCCTGGAGTTGAGACTGGAAGTTGGCCCGAGGAAAACACCAGGGTGCGAGCTCGCCAGTCAAGACGGCGAGCTCGGAATATCCTACCCCCCCCTCTCTCTCTCTCCATCTCGCTACCAAGGAAGCCCCGGTCCTATCCCAGACCCAGGGGAAGGAAAGCGGCTCTCTCCAGCGAGCCTAGCCTCGCTCCAGCTAACTCGGCGAAAGACACGCCCTGATGTCTAAGGCGGATGCCGACAGCATCTTGACCCAAACGTATTTTCACTTGTCTGAATTATCGAAAAACTGAGGCGAGACGTGGCGGGGGAAGGTGAGGCGCGAGTAGGATATGGCGCGAGCACGTGTCCTAGGGATTCGACGCGAGCACCGCGGGGGCTGGTCCTAACTCAAGACATTCTACGGGCGAGGTCGCTCTACCAAGCGCGCGGGTATAATATCGCAAGGGAGCTTAAAAAGAAGATAGCGAAATTGTGCAAAATATCTTTGATTCATCATTACAAGTTTACAAGGCCCGCCTCGGCAGGGTACAAAAAAAAACAGAGAAAAGAAAACAAAAGTTAACTCTCGCCCTCCCCCCTCGAGTGACGGTCCTCCTCGTCACCGAGCCGAGCGTCCTTCTCCCTCACCCCCGCAAAGAGCGAGTCGAAGCTATCTTCCTTCTCGCTGAGCGGGCTGGGCGGGAACAGAGTTGGCAGGAGCTCCCGGACGGTGACCTCCTCGCAGCCTTCCGCCAAAATCCCCGTCCCCCTCATGGCTTGTAGAAGACACTCGGCTGCCTCGATGGAGTTGACTCGCAGCCGCTCCGCGACATCAGACTCGCCGAATACCCGGGGCCTCTTGAAGGGGAAGGCCGGCTCGCTGGCGTCTGGAGGAAGGAGAGCGTCGGCTTCGCGGAGGACCTCTCCCAGGAGCCCCTTATTCTTCTCTTTCAATTCCTCCACCTCCACCCCCAGCCGGGCGGCGACAGCCTCCTGCTCGCGGGAGTATATCTTCTGCTCGGCAAGCTGGGCTTCCCGCTCAGCGAGCTGAGCCTGCAACTGGGCCACCTCGCCTCGCATCGCGTCAGCGGCTTCGGCGTCCTGTAGGGTTAGAAGTTCAGAACACGCGCAGGAATAATCTTAAGTAAGGTAAATAGAGGTATCCAGCGATTACCAAGCCACCGACAGACTTCGCGAGTAGAGCGTCCGCGAGGCCGAACCGCCTTTCCGCGTCGACCGCGCTCTCCTTCGCCAGGTCGCGCTCCTGCTCGGCAGTCAGCAGGGCGTTGCTGAGCTGGAAGCCGCGGCGGACCATCATATGATGGAGCTCGAAGGCCCGCAGGTGGGCCTGCATCCCCTCGTAGCCGAGCTGACTGGGGGTAAGTTTCTTGTACGACTCGGCGCTGTCGCGGCTGTAGAGGCCGAAGCCGAAGGCGAAGGCGTGGGCGGTAGGTGGCCGGCGGGCTCCCCAGGAGGGGGCGCGAGTGGAAACGGAAACTCGGTGAGCCCCCTCGTCCCACTTCAAGATGGGCTCGCCAGCCGCATCTTTGCTCTTGCACCCCTTGCCGAAGTTGGGGTGATCCTTCGGCAGACTGGGCTCGCGGACGGCGTCCTCCCCGGTAGAATCGGAGGACGGCCCGCTCTTCTTCTTCCCCTTTCGGGGGGAGGAGGCTTCTTTCAACGGGCTCAAGGGCGGCTCGTCGGACAGAGCCTCCGGCGAGCTCATGAACTTGGTAGGCGACGGGGGAAGGTGCAGCCGTCCGCACGAGACCACCTTCGCCCTCTTCTTCTTGGGGAGCGAAGGATCGGGGCGCGAGCTCGACCCCCCGGACTCCAAGCGCTTCTTGCCGGGGGGTTGGACTCGTGCTTGCTCCTCGCGACAAGCCGCTGCCGCCGCCCGGGCCAGCTCCAGAGGGTCTGAGAATATCCCCGGGTCGGCGAACGGCGGATGCTCCGGCAGAACCCGTTCCCCTGCAGAGAAAGACTTAGTCAAAAAAAAGAGGGGGAAAGAAGAAAATATATGATAAAGTTCGCGAGAGGGCAGAGCGAGATATACCTTCACCGGGGAGAACGGGTTGAAGCGAGTCAAGGCCGCGGCGGAGGAAGGCGACCTCGAAGTCCTTGTGGAGGAAGAACTTGTGGAGGTCGGCGTCGCTTCCAGACAGGGAAGGAGGACGATATATGTCCTCGCTCTTCTACAGGGGGCGAAAGGGGATGTTGCCGAGCTCGTCCTTAATGAAGACGAGCCGGGTCATCCAATTGTGATTCTTGTTCGCCAGCTCGCGAACCTTGATGAATGACCCGCCGAAGTAGGCGACCCCGTCGGGGGTAGCCTTGTAAGAGAACAACTTGCGGAACACCGCGAGGTTGAACTCGATTCGCTCCCGGCGAAGGAAGCAGGCGAATGCCACCATCATAGCGATGGCGTTGGAATTCAACTGCGCGGGCACCGCGCCGTAGTACTTCAGGATCTGGCGGATTTCTGGCCAAAGGGGGAGGCGCAGTCCCACCTCGAAGTGCGAGATGGGGAAGGCGAGCTCACCCTCCGGGAAGGAATTGATGGCTTCATGCTCGGCGGGCCTGCGAGCCTGGAAGCCGGGGGGGACAAACGCCGCCGTGAACTCGGCGAGCTCCTCCTCTGTAATGTGCCCCTCAAAAAAGCAATGGTCAACAAAGTGCTGGGCGCACTTAGACCGACCGTCCGCGTCAGGGTTGGTCTTGACCATTGTCGCAGAGAAGAGGGAAATCGCGAGTTCGGGAAGACAGAGACGAAGCAAGGAGTCGAAAGCAATAAAAGCGTGCCTCGGGGGTAGATGAGAAGGTCTATTTATAGAAAAAGGTAAAGAAGGGCGAGAGGGAGGGCGAGTCGGCCGATCGGTCCGGTCTCGCCGCGCCACCTCGCCATCCTCTCCTCGCAAGTCCTGCGAGCCGGCCAGGCCCCCGAAGGGGGAATTCGAAAAGACTCACCAAAATATTGAAAAAGCATCTACATATACAAAGTGGTTAAAAAATTGTTCCAAGTTATTACAAGCAGACCATTCAGAGCAAATAAAAGAAAAAATACAAATAAGGGCGCGAGGACCATGCGAGGGCGGGGGCGAGTACCGGCCGACTGACAGAGGAGCCGTTTCATTCTCCCCGGTCTCGCCGGCCCGCCGTCGCGGGCCGCCGCGCATGAAGTTCACGAAGCCGCCCCATGTTCCTATTTATCACCCGCAGGTTCTCGTCAATTTCGTCCATCAGCACCAGGGAAGACGCCTCCTCGAACGCCAGGCTGACTCCAGCACCGTCCGCGAGACGCGAGCACTCCCACTGCAGCCTGTTGTTATCCTTCCGCAGGTCGTGGAGCTCGCGCACCAGCTTCTTGAGAACCTTCCGCTCCCGTCTCGCGCGTTCAGGGCTGCCCACCTCGGAGTCCAGGAAGGCGTCCAGGGCGCTTGGTGAAGGGAGGGGCGAGTAAGGAGGTCGATCCACGGACTCGCCGTCCTCCGTCCGCCCGGGAAATTCTGGGTGAAAAACTGAAAGACGGTCAGAAAAGCAAATATCCACGGAACAGAAGAATAATGCCGGAAACTTACCGCGCGAGCCTGGCTCCTCCGGGTTGGCGCGAGGAGAGAAGTGGCGCAGGTCCTTGCCATGCCCCGGCAGTTCTTGAGGAGCAAGTTGGTAGCCTGGAACAGGGATAATCCCGGCGCCTCTCCCCACGACCAGGGATCCAGGGGAGGGTTGCCGGGAAGGGAGGCGACTCGGCGACGCCGGCTCTCGCGAGCCCGGCTCCTTAACCTCGGGGTCCTGCCGTGGCGAGTTGACGGGAATACTTTTGGCCCGAGGGGTGGATGCTTCGCCGCTGTTCTCCCGGTCGGAAGACAATTCCACTAGATTTTTAGCAGAAGAGCCAAGAACTGGCTGGTTGGAGGAACCGGCCCCGTTCCCCAAGGCGGCAGTAAAGTCGGCCAGAATGGGTTCGGCCCCCGGGGGAAGGGGTTTCGCCCGCTTGGCCGAGCCAAAATCGGCAAAACGGCGAGCAGGGGCCTCAAGGTTGGTCAGCCCCGCGGCCTGGGCAGCGATCTCCTCGCGGGAACGTGCGAGTCGCTCTAAGACTTCTTTGGGGAGCGGCATCTTATCAGAATTTGGGGAAGGGCAAAGGTCAGCCAGATGCGCAGGGGTACGTATATATAGCTACCTGTGGGGCCTACCAGAAGATTCCTTTTTGCCCCTGTCGCACTCGCCGGATCCTATGGGGTTGGATGTTTCTTTCCGAGCTTGTCCCAACCTCGCAAAGAGCGGGGATTATGTACAACCCCGTATCCCGCGAGTGGTCGACAGGGGTTGAACCGGCCGGCTCAGACCAACTTGGACCCAGCATGCCGAGCCCGAGCTCGGCAATAGTCGAGCTGAGCTCGGCGATGGCCGAACGAAGCCCGGCATGCCGAGGCCGAGCTCGGGTGCAGGAACGGAGCTCGACGATAGTCGAGCCAAGCTCGACGATGCCCGTGCCGAGTTCGGCTTCTGTTGGAGCTCGACGATCGTCGTGCCGAGCCCGAGCTCGGCAATGGTCAAACTGAGCTCAGCGGTAGTCGAGCACAAGTCTGCCGAGTACCTGCCCGCCTAGGCCTAAGGCGAGGCGAGTCAGGCCTCTTGCCAAGCGAGTGCCCCCTCAGGTCCAGCTCACAGCTCGGCCATGGCATACTTTTACTATGTGGCCCCTTTTGGTTTGCCTGTAGTCCTCGAAAACAGTGAAGGTTGTATATTGGCAGGCCATCTTTTCCTATAAATAGGACCCAAGGGGTACCTCAGAGGGCACGCTTACTAATTCTCCGGCCTACTAGCGCTTTCTGAGGTACCTTAGCCCGGCATTTGGCTAAGGAGGGGAAGCGCTCTAAGATCTTCCGGGTGTGTGGTGGGACCTCCACGCCGGGCCCTTGGTCTAGTCCTTGTTCCTTCTCTTTTTCTTTGTCATTTTCTTGCAGGAGCGAAGTAGGTGCGCGGCCACCCCTTCCCCAAGGGTCGAATTCCACAAGAGACCGGCTTTCCGGTTTCAACAATCACCACAAAAAAAAAGTTTAAGACGCTGCCCATTCACATTGAACTAACCCTTATCAAGGTGCGAAATTAAAATCGTCCCATATGGAAAAACATCTTTAACAGTAAACAGCCCAGACCAACGTTATTTTAGTTTTCCAGAAAATAAGCGTAATCGTGAATTATATAAAAGAACTTGGTCGACCAGCTTGAAGGTTTTTGGGTGCCGTGAAAACGCTTCGTCTGCTCTTTATAAAATTTGTTATTTTCGTATGCGTAAGAGCGCCACTCGTCGAGTTTGTTAAGTTGAAATTTTCTAAGGTCGCAGACAGAGTGGGGATCGAAATTTAAAAACCTTAAGGCCAAAAAGGACGGTGTTCTAATTCTACGGGTAAATGGAACGATTTTCCATAGACTAACCAATACGGCGTACATCCGATGGCGATTTTGTATGTTGTTCGGTAGGCCCATAAAGCATCGTGTAATTTGCTTGACCAGTCTTTTGTAGAGGTGGAAACAGTCATTTATGCATAACGCCGTATTTAATAAGAATTTTTTGAAAACTACGCGTTGCAAATATGTGAACCCCCATCGCTAATAATGGCTCGTGGCGTACAAAATAGAGAAAATAATTTTTTCAAAAATATAATTATTACTCGGGCGTCGTTAGTAGGAAAAGCTTGGGCTTCAGCCCATCGTGAAACATAATAGACAGCAACTAAAATGAACTTGTTCCCGAAGCTAGAAGGAAGAGGGCCAACAAAATCAAATCCCCAGAGGTCGAAAAATTCGCACTCAAGGAAATAATTTTACGGCATTTCATTTTTTTGGAAATATTTCCCGACCGTTGGCAACTATCACACCTACTCACAATGGATTGCACGTCTTTAAACAGGCTAGGCCAGTAAAAACCCGCACAAAGCACTTAGTGAGCGGTGCGAGCAGCTTGATAGTGACCACCAATCATCCCTTCATGCAAATGTTTTAAAATATCTAATCCTTATTCAAAATATACACATATCCTTATCACATGGTCCACACAGACTCGAAAAAGATGCGGGTCCTCCCAAAAATAGTTTTTAAACGCAAAAAAAATTTCTTATTTTGCTGAGAGGAGAACTCTTTCGGGAGCACAAGAGCCACTAAATAGTTGGCAATTTGTGCAAACCAAGGTGAAGGGGATGTGTTAATTAAAAGCAGCTTCTCATCGGGGAAGAAATCATTAAAAGATTTTTCATCTAATTTGTCTATATACGGATTATCTAATCGTGAGAGATGGTCAGCGGCAAAATTCTCGGCACCTCGCTTATCACGAATTTCTAAGTCAATCTCCTGAAGGAGTAAGACCCAGCGAATTAGGAGCGACTTTGCATCCATCTTAACAAGAAGATACTTGATGGCCGAGTGGTCTATAAAAACTATAATTTTGGAAAGCGTAATATAAGAACGGAATTTATCAAAAGCAAAAACAACAGCTAGGAGCTCCTTCTCGGCTGTGGTATATTTATCTTGTGCTGATGTAAGTGTTTTACTTGCATAATATATGGGGTGGAAGTTTTTAGATATTCGTTGTCCAAGTAAGACTCCCACTGCAAAACTACTCGCATCGCGCATGATTTCAAAGGGAAGGTCCCACACCAGAGTTATCATAATTAGGGCATTAATTAACTTTTATTTTATTGATTCCAAGGTAGATAGACAACGGTCATCAAAAATAAACAGGGCGTCTTTTTTTGGAAGATGAGTAAGGGGTTTGGTTATTTTGGAGAAGTCTTTTATGAAGCGGCGGTAGAAGACAGTGTGTCCTAGGAAACTTCTTATAGCTTTGACGTTCGTAGGTGGCGGCAGCTTCTCGATAACTTCTATCCTAGCTATGTCTACTTCAATTCCTTTCGTAGAAATCTTATGCCCCAAAACTAACCCTTCCCTCACCATAAAATGACATTTTTCCCAATTTAGGGAGAGGTTAGTTTCTTCGCATCTTTCTAAGACTTTTTCGAGGTTTTTTAAGCAACTATCAAAGGAATCGCCAAACACGGAGAAATCATTTATAAACACCTCCACAATGCTTTCTACGTACTTGTCGAAGATAGTGAGAATACATCGCTGAATATAGCTGGCATATTGCACAACCCAAACAACATTCTTCGGTAAGCGAAGGTGCCGAATGGACAAGTAAACATAGTTTTCTCCTTGTCCTCGGGAGAGGTGGGGATTTGAAAATACCCAGAGAGGCCAATGAGAAAAAATTAAAAGCTATGGCCGGATAATCGCTCTAAAATTTGATCGATGAACAACAAGGGGAAGTGGTCCTTGCGGGTGGCATTGTTTGACTTATAATAGTCAATATGTATTCGCCACCCCGTCACTGTCCGCGTCGGGATTAAGTCATTATTCTCATTACTAACTACAGTTATCCCTCCCTTTTTGGGCCGTACCTGGACTGGGCTAACCCACTTACTATCAGATATATGATAGATAATTCCTGCGTCTAAGAGTTCATAACCTCGCCCTTTACGACTTATTTCATATTTGGATTTATACGGCGCTGAAGTTGGATTGAATTACATGAATTATCTTCCATTAGGATTTTGTAGGTGCAGAAAGATGGTCTTATGCCCTTAATATCAGATATTTGCCAGGCAATAGCTCGGCGATGTTTACGTAACACTAGTAGGAGCTTGTCATTTTGCATTTCAGTCAGGTAGGCTGAAACTATTACTGGTAGCTTGGAGTCCTTTTCTAAGAAAGCATACCTAAGATTTTTGGTTAGTTCCTTTAATTCTAGGGTAGGGGTTCTTCATACGACATTTTGGAAATTCTTTCATTTTCAAAAATAATGTCTTCGTAGACTTTTTCTTTATACGGAAAATTGAAAGGGTTGAGCTAGTGGCCATGGCGGCTTCTTGCAGAGATTCAATTGGAAGAGTAAAGGAAGAACAAAAATCAGAAAATTTATTTTCACTTTCAGAAAGGTAGTAGGAAGATTCTTCACCTAAGGCATCTAAGAAAAAAAAGGAGTGGTCATTCTCTAGGGTATTCTTCATTGAGGGGTTATAGAGAAGGTTACTTGATCGTCGCCTACTTATAGGAATAGATTACCATTTCTTACGTCAATGATATCTTGGGAGGTGGCAAGGATGGGTCGGCCAAGGATCAAGGGAACATCGACATCTTCTTCGATGTCCAATATGACGAAATCCATCGGAAAGATGAATTTGTCGACTTTCACTAAGACATCCTCCACGATTCCTAAGGGGTACTTAATGAATCTATCAGCGAGCTGGATACTCATGCTTGTAGGTTTGAGGTTACAAATTCCTAACTTCTTGAATAATGAGAAAGGAATCAAGTTGATACTCGCACCTAAGTCGGCCAATGGGTGCTTGACAAAAAGATCACCAAAGACACTTAGAATAGAAAAACTACTTGGATCACTGATCTTCTTTGGTAAACCATTTGTCAATACCGCAGAGCACTCGAAATTTAGTGTGACATGAAATAAGTTTTCTAACTTCTTTTTATTAGTCAGGAGGTCTTTTATGTACTTAGCGTACTTCGGCATCTGGGAGATTGCTTCGTGGAAGGTTTGATATACGTGGATTTGCTTAAATATTTCTAAGAAGCGGGTGTATTGATCATCCTAACGTTGCTTGTTAAGTTCAGAAGGCAATGGTGGAGTTGGATTATTTTTAAAGATGGGTGGTGGAGTGAGATCTTTTTCTAAAGCAGATAGTGGAGTGATAACTTCTTTTTCAGTAGAGGGTAAAATGATAAAAAATTCTCGGGGGAGGGTTGATTTTTTAAAATGGGGGCGGAGCTTTACTCAGGCTCTTCACTAACCATACCAGAAACATGCTTCCCACTCTGAAGAGTTATAGCTTTCGCTTGCTCTCTCGGTTTGGGCTCGGTGTTGGAAGGAAGACACCCGACGGGTTGCTCAGAAATAATTTTTGCGAGTTGTCCTACTTGATTCTCTAAATTTTTAATGGTCCCAGCTAGGGTTCTTATAGTAGCGTCATTTGTGTTTATATATTTATAAAGTAACTCCTCCAAGCTTGGAGGTTTTGGAAAATTTTGACGGGGTGGTGGTGGTGCAGAAAATTCATTTTGTGGTGGAGGGCACATTGCATTTAAGGGATTACTCCACGAAAAGTTTGGGCGGTTCCGTAAAGCGGGATTACAACTATTCGAAAAAGAAAAACTCGGTGTAGGAAAATTAGTAGTAGAAAAATTATGAAAAGCATTTCTAGGCATATTATTAACATAATCCAATTGTTCGGGAGCAGGAGTTGCAGATTTCCATACCTGAGGCACGGAGGCAGCAGTCATCTTCATTATCTTTTTACTTAATACTTCCACTTGCAGAGATAACTGGGGGATGTTATCTACTTCAAAGATACATGCAGGTTTGTTTGGGCAGGACCTAGGCACATTCCACTGATATGTGTTCATGTCCATATCTTAGAATAGCTCAAGAGCTTCTTCCGAGGTTTTGTGGTTTAAGGTACCACCGGAAGCTGTGTCTATCATCTGCTTTGTGCTTTGATTTAGCCCATTGTAAAATGTCTTCACCATCAACCATACAGGGAGTGCGTGATGGGGGCATCATCTTAAGAATTCTTTAAATCTTTCCCAGGTTTCATACAAGGTTTTAGAATCTATTTGTCCTAAGGCAGAAATATCCTTCCTAAGTTTTGCGGTTTTAGCTGGCGGAAAATAATTCGCCAAAAATTTTTCAGTTAATGTATCCCAGGTGGTGATGCTATTTTTTGGTAGAGTGTTCAGCCATTGCTTAGCCTTGGTTCTTAGAGAGAAAGGGAAGGTACTTAGCTTAATAGAATCATTTGTAACACCATTGATTTTAAAGGTGTCAAAAATCTCAAGAAAGCTAGCTATATGCTCGTTCGGATCTTCATCTTGAAGTCCGTCATATTGCACATACTGTTTCACCATTTGAGTTATGTTAGGCTTAAGTTCAAAATTATTATTAGCTATAGCAAGGCAAACTAATCTTGATTTTGTACCCTCTATTTTCGGCCGTGAATAATAGGACATAGGCATATGCAAGGCTTCCTCTATGACGAGCTCTTCCAATTTTGTAGGACCTTGAAATTGCGAGCTTCTCCAAAGAGTACACCCAATTTCGTGGGCCAATTCCAAAATATCTGACAGATTTTCGCGTGTCATGCACTAGGAGAAGAGAAGATGAAGAAGAGAAAAATAAATTAGAAAAAGAGTTACTTTTTTTGGGAATAGATTTTTTTTAATGTTTTAACTCCCGAACTTCCCAAGGGCTACCCGATAAAGGGTTCACAAAGTACTAGACAAGATAGTGGTATTTAAGCTACATTGCCCTTTTCAAGAGAGTTAGGTGGTGTAGAAAAATTGTGAAGTGGGTTTCTATTAAGAGCGCTAATATTTTTTTAATTTTAAAATTTTTAAGAAAGAGGGTAAGAAAGAGAAGTGATAAAAGTAATAGGATCGTGCTTTTGAATTATCAACAAAATTTGTTCCCCGGCAACGGCGCCAAAAACTTGGTGGAATGATATTCACAAAGAGAATAAAACCAAACTAGCAATCCAACTAGGAAAGTATACTTATCGAATTGTAGCTAGGGGACACAAGTTTGGTATTAAAATTCGGGAACCGTCGAGTAATCTTACTCACACAAAGACTATTATCTTATTCAAGAAACTTTTAGGGTTGTTAACTAAATTAAAAAAAGAGACTACTTGCATAAAGAAAAGCACTTGCACTTAATCAGAGAGGCCACAACTAGCGATTAAAATGAGGGGTTAAACAATGATAATGAAAAGCACTCGATCGAGAATCACCTCAGCCTAAGTTAATAAAATTGCGATAATAAACTCAAACTTAATAAGGCAAAGTACCTTGACCATGGAGGTTCCTAAAGCATGAACACGCTTCTCTCAAAGTCGTGCCCACCTGAGTTTAGGAAGGTCCGACCGAACTCTCATCCAAATCGGAGGCCTAAAGCTTGCTTTACACTGTGAACCAAACTATTGGATTTCAATCCAATCCGGGAAATTTAATGTCTTCCTCCCTCGAGGGGTGCTTGCAACTCTCTTCACTCTTGAGTGCTCACTCCAAACTATGAGCCTCTCGGCTAACTAAGAGTAGAAACAAAGATGGAAAATATATATCGATGATATATGTCCAAACATAATTAATCAAGAGTAATTCAAGGTCTAAACCTTACAAAGGAAAAGTCAACTAGAGCATCATAACTTAATCAAATCGAGCCTCGGATCATCAAGATCGAGTAAAAGGAGGATTAGTTACTCATGTGATGTGGAGGAGGAGAGATGAGTAGGAGTGCATGGAAACAAAATAGATATAAGAAAAATCAACCAGACTTTATATTAAATCAATCAACAAGCTTACAACTTTAAATAAAAGATTTTACACTTGCAGGAAATGAAAACTAAGCTTGCACTAAAACTAAAATAGAAACTAAACTAAACTATTACAGAAGAGTAAAACTGAAACTAAACAGAAAAACTTAAATGAAAACAGGAGAGGGGAAGAACACTAAGATAGAACTGAAAATTGCAGCACTTCCCCTCTCCCAAAATTCTATATTTTTTCACAAGTGTTGTGGCTCTATTTATAGATTTTTCAAAGAGCAGGAAATGCCCATGCATCCAGCCATGTGTTGGCCTTGGTACGAGATCTGGCGGGAAAAGATGATTGCCTCAGTATGGCTGACGTGCATTTATGGCGGCAGCAGGCTTTTATGGAAAAGAGGGACTTGTCCTCGACAGCAGGTAAGCTCGACGAATTGGGAGAGAGGACTCGACAAAATCAGAGGAGAAGGAGGGAGAGCTCGATGAACGGAAAAAAGAGAAGGTGTACGGGAGATTTGAGAATCTGGAACTGAAGGCGAGGTCGACGACTTTGTAGGAGTTCGTCGAATGCAGAACTGAAGGCTGAGCTCGACAAAATGGCGGAAAGAACCGTTCGTCAGACGTTGAAGATGAGGTCGACGAACGCTTAAAAAGGAAGGTGAGGACGATGAACGTTGAAAAGTGAAGGCGAGGTCGACAAACGTCGAACTGAGAAGGGGGGAGAGGTTGACGAAAAGGCCGAGCTCGACAAATTCTAGTAAGCTCGACGAAATTGGAGACATTTATCGAATGCAGAATGTGGATGGGATATCGACGAACGCCGAGGCGACGAACTTTGCTGAAGGCGAGGTCGACGAACTTTGCTGAAGGCGAGGTTGATGAACTTTGTTGTGGGTGAGCTCGACGAACTTTGCATACGTTCATCGAACGCAGAACTGAAGGCTGAGCTCGACGAAATGGTAGAAAGAAGGAGCATGAGAGCTCGATGAATGTTGAGGTCGACGAATGCTGAGGTCGACGAATGTAGAATGCAGAAAGAAGGCAGAGCTTGATGAAATGGCTAAGCTTGACGAACTGGTTGAGCTCGACGAACTAGGCTCGACGAATGCTGGCATGCTCGACGAATTGGCTGAGTTCGACGAATTGGCTGAGCTCAAAGAAATTTGAGGTATCATAACAGGCTGTTATTAATTTATACAATAGGAGGTCAAAATTAAGCATTAAAAGATAAGATTTTTATAATAAAAACTTGTAATTACACCAGTAGTTTAAACTACAAAACGTATTATCAACTACACTACTACAAAGAGAATTTTGAGGAATATTAAGGGCACACCAGATCTTGGCATATGGTACCCTAGGAATGGCGAGTTTGAACTAACATGCAACTAAGATGCAAATTTTGTAGGCTACAAAGAGGACAAGAAGAGCACTTCTGGAACCTGCCAACTCTTGGGTGGAAGACTAGTGTCTTAGAGCAACAAGAAGTAAACCAGTGCTATAATCTCAACTGCAGAGTCATAGTACATCTCAGCAGGTAGCTGTTGTGCTCAGTTGTTGTGGATCCAGCATCAGCTCCAGGACTACCACCTTCAGATAAGTAGAAGCCCCCTATTTTATAATTCTAATAGTGTTATATCAATTGATAGGAATCGTATTTCTCACAGTATGACTAAGCATATTGAGATAAGATACCATTTCATTATGGACCATGTGGAACGTGAAGACATCACCCTTGAATTTTTCCCAACAGACAAGCAAGAGGCTGAAATCTTCACTAAGCCACTAGATGAAGCAAAGTATAACACCTTCAAGTTTGAGTTGGGTATGTTAAACCTAGTATATCTTCAGTTGCTCCTTAAATTAGTGTAGGCCATATTATGTCATGCAGATGGAAATACTCTTCAATAGAATAAAGACTTTTAAAGTGGTGTACCTTAAGTTGTATCATGTTAAAGTGTTGTCTCGATTGGTGCAGACTACACTATCTACAAAGAAACATGACAGATGATGATTCTGTTGAGGGAGAGCATGTCCATCACTACTCTAAGTACTCTCAAGGTGTTCAAACTGCTACCTATGAGAAATATAAACAGGGGAGCAGAATATCCTCCTTTGCTATTCACAGAAGTCAAAAGATGGAGAAGGATTGGACTTGAAAGTGGTATCACAAGACAGGAGAAAAAGGATACAAGTGGTATCAAATTCATCAAAAGCAGGTAGCGGCAATTATGGGGGAGTAGGTGCAGGTATGCCCTACAAACAAGAAAGTGTACTAAAACTTATCTTCCTATCGTATCTTTTTTCTGCTGAATTATTGCGATTTGTTAGTGTATGTCATTGACTCAGATATTTTGTTGAATGTTTTGACTTCTTCAAATAAAGGGAGATTGTTGGGTCCATTGCCCACAATGTCCTAGATTTGAAGAAGTCAAATATTTCAATGAGCATAAATAATGGTATATTAAATATATGTTCAAGTTCATGTATGTAGGGATATCCTAGCAACAATGATGGGACCAGTAGCCTATGTGGCAAGGTCGGGTAAATATTTACCTAACTTGTGTATGGACATAAATCTATCAAAGTCCACAGGAATTGAGTGAAGATTACTCACTCAATGCGGATGACTTTTAGCACTTAGTGGAGCCTATATTGTAAAAGGCAAAGGAGTGGTAAGCTAAGAAAGTGGCTAAGTCTATAGGCGTTGAGTGAAGTCTAATCACTCAATGCCATACAACAAAAAGGCTTTTAGACAAGCTCAGTCAGTCAGAGCCACAGAAAATCTGTGCTGAAATTTGACTAAGTCCAAAGGCGTTGAGTGAGGAAAGCTCACTCAATGTCATGTATTAATGCATTAAATTAATCTCATTCAGTAAAAATCTGTATTTTTAGACACATAAATTTGGCTATGTCCAAATGCGTTAAGTCGAGCTCACTCTCTCAATGGCAAGGTGGATACAATTCTGGTTAAGGAAGAAAGCGTTGAGTGAGGCGTCGTCACTCAATGCTCTCAACGCCATGATTTAGAAAACTTGGCTAAAAGAAAAATACATTGAGTGAGGCGTGCTCACTCAACGCTCTCAATGCTTAAGTTGCTGAATAAGCGAGAAAATTACTAAGGCATAAGGCATTGAGTTAAGTATTTTCACTCAACCCTCTCAACGCCAAGCATGCAAAAAAGGCAAAAGAATGAGCTAAGGCAAAAAACATTGAGTGAAGCTTGATCACTCAACGCTGTCAATGCCTAATGGCAGAAAGATTGGATAAGTATTTTTGTATTGAGTGAGCCATACTCACTCAATGCTGTCAACACCTAGATAGACAGAATTCTGTCTAAGTGTTTTGGCATTGAGTGAAGCTCATTCACTCAACGCCTATTCCACTGATGCTCGATTTTGGGTAAGTCCACTGGTGCTGACGTCATTAAATCGACAAAGTCAACTGATTTAAAATCAAGCACAGAGAAGCTACATAACACGACAAACTCTGCCGAAAAGAAACTGTACGTCTTCTTTCGTTAAAGTAAGGTGAAGCTGGATGCTGTAGGTGGGGCCCACTGATTTATAAGAGTTGTTGATCTGCGGACTAGAAAAGGAAGAGATGGGCCAAGATGCAAAAGAACTTTTAGGGTTTTATCAATTTCAAAAGATTGCGGCCGGACTTCATCTCTCTCTTTCTCTTCCTTATCGTCGAGAAAGAGCTTGGAATATTCTTGCAGGAACAAAAAGTTCAGTGAGCTGCTGCTTATTCATCTTTTACAGCATAATCAGAAAGATCTCTGATAGAGGAATATAGTAGAGCCATCATTCTCTAATTGGTTCAGTTTGCTTATTAAAGAACACAAGTTCATCTTCTTCATAAGCAAGATCAGAAACTTCATTCTGAGTTTCTTCCAGTAGAGGGAGAACTTCTTCCTGCTGTTATGAAGCAAGATAGTGCTGAGATAACTCAGCCCTAGATTTTGACAAAGAGAAATTTCCCTGTGTCAAAACATTAAAATCTTCATCTTTCTATAGGATCCAACTGGATCTAAGTTGTACGGCCACTGTCCTGAGGTAGGGCAATATTGCCTGAGTTATAAGAGAGTAAAGCTCTCTGAGTTATAGGATCCAACTGGGTCTGAGCATTAGGGCCACTAGCCTGAGGTAGAGCACTTTTCCCTAGTTGTAGGAGAGTGTAACTCTCTATGGTAGGATCCTTTGGATCTGAAGTTGGGTTATGCTCCTAGCCTGAGTGTATGGCCATTGGCTTGAGGTATGTGATCTATTGAGCACTGAGTTGTAGGCCCTTTGTGACTGAGTTGTAGGTCTTGGAGGATACTGAGAGATCCTGAGAGATCTGAGGTGTAAGCTCCTTGGTGTAGTGTTTTAGAGAAATTCCTTGACTAACAGGAAGTTTGCAAGGTTAGAGGAGAGTTGATGTACCCATAAGTTGGGGAACCACTATAAATCTATGTGTGCTTTTATGTATTATTTTTCTTATACAGGGTCTTGAAAGCAAACAACTGCGAACACTCTTATTGTTAAAGAAAAAACTAAAAATAGAATAATAATAGTAAAACAACCTATTCACCCCCTAGGTTTTAGATACCTTGAAAATAAAGACTGTCAACGGACTTGCTAACTTGTGCGGTCTAAGATTCATGTCTGCAACCACCTGAGCAGACTTGAAAAATAGTTGTGGACTCCTAGGTAAACATGATCAACGCACATTTTTGAATTTCCGAGAATTTCAAAAATGTTAATTTAAAGCCGCAAGATTGCAACCATCATTAATGCTTATAGGTCTATAAATATTGCCAGAGGGTAAATAGTTTTCATAAAATTCTATCACAGAGCGCAACTCTCCTCAAACGGTTAGTGTTCTTAAAACCGTGATTGCTGGTCGTGGAAAGTGTAACGACCTTAGCCGATCCAACGTGACAATTCCATGTCTCCGCTCTAGGCGTTGCTATCAGGCTGCAGCCCAAGCACCGCAACCCCTCTCCAGCCCACTTGCGGATTGTTGGTGGCCACAACCTCCCTTTGATGAGGCAAACTCGATAGTCAAGCACGCACCACAGGGACTACCCAGGAGGTCACCCATCCCAGTACTAGTCCAGCCCGAGCACGCTTAACTATGGAGTTCTTTCAAATCTTATCACTAGTTGAGCTGCATCTCAGTTGGTGATGAGAGTTTAAAGAACTCCATAGTTAAGCGTGCTCGGGTTGGAGTAGTAATGGTTTGTCTGACATCCTGGGAAGTCCGCGTGATGCATGCTTGACTATCGAGTTTGCCACATCAAAGGGAGGTTGTGACCACCAACAACCTGCTAGTGGGCTGGAGAGGGGTTGGGGTGCATGGGCTGCAGCCCGGTAGAGACGCCTAGAGCGGTATTAACCCAGAAATTGGCAATCCCTACCAAGGTAGAAAGCTCGCAAGTCATGGCCTACACCAGGAGGTTGCGGTATGTCAGCCTTTCCATCTAAGGCTGGGTGAACTTACCTCTCAGTCCGCTCAGTCCATGAGGCTAGGGAGGTCTCCCCGACTTGACCGTCCAGGTCGTGCAGTAGCCACTCGTTCTGGAGGGGCTACGGACTTCTTCCTCAGTCCGCCCCTGCAGGTCGCGCGGTTAGTTCAGTAAACCGTGTGGCCGTTCATTCTTCCTCTCAGGTGAGAACTACTCAACTGAGTGGCGGACTCGATTTCCTATCCGTCCAGACCGCACGCTAAATGCTCAACCAGAGGTAGAGACAAGCCTTCCTGTGCGCCAGCTCTAGGCAGACTAAATATCAGCTAACCATGTAGTCTACCGACCTCTTTGGTCAGTCCATCAGGTTGCCAACCCTCGTTCCAAAGAAAAGGATGCCACCAGTCAACAGTTGCTCTCACCAATAGGCGCGACCCTGACTCTTCAGTCCGCCAAGTCGGCAGTCCTTATCGCCAAGCAATGCCGACAAGCCACCAGCAGGCAGCCTGCTCAACATGTCCGCCGCGAGTTTAGCAGGCTCGTTTCGCAGTCCGCCAGGATTGATTCAGCTCGGCAATTGATCGGGTACATCGCGGTCTCCGCGGGCAGGGCGGACTTGTTATCAAGCCTGCCTTCATTGATAAAGCCCAGCTCGGCAGCCACTCACCCTCATCTGCAACGGGCTGGGCAAGCTCGCTCAGCAGCCTACCCAGTAGCAAGGCGAGCTCCAGGAAGTCCCAGACCGGGTGACCTGGCGCGGACTCTGAAGACTCAATGTTTGTACTTGCACGACACAGCCTGAGGCAACCTAGCAGCAAGGCCAGCTCCAGGAAGTCCCAGGCCGCGTGACCTAGCGTGGACTCTACAGACTCACTGTTTATACTCACACGACCAAGCACGAGCCCACACAGTAGCAAGGCCAGCTTCAGGCAGTCCAAGACCACGCGACCTGGCCCGGACTCCGCGGACTCAACATTGTACTCGCATAGCTCACCGCCTCACCGGTTGTGACTTTACCAAGACTATTACCTCTTCGGGCCTATAAATAGGACCCCATACCTTTCGTTCTTTAGGACGCGACGACGCGGAAGAGGCGTTAGGATCTCGCCATCAATTCCTGCGTACTCAAGTTCCCAGTCTACGTGACCTGCTCCCAGCTTCTTCTTCCAGCTTGATCAAGCAGTCCGCCCAGCTAAGTCCTGCAGGCTCCTTGATCGGCTAACTGCACGGTCTGTCGACTTCCCTGGTCAGTCCGCGCGTTCTCTAGCATTCTCATCTCCTTAGCCGTTAGCTTCCCCCTTGTACCCTTTATTCTGCTTTCCATGTAAAGGTGCAACCTCGAACTATAACTTCAATTCTAATCAAAGGAAAGCCCGTTGCAAGAGAGGCATTTAGGCCGCGACGGGTGAAGTCTGCTGTTACCGCTGCTAGCGGTCCTCTCTTCTTTTTTCTTCTCTCTCGCTCTAACCATTAGAGACAAACCACTAAAGTAATTTCTGATCGACAGCTCCTGATCGAGCTTCTTCTCTGCTCGAGCAAGCTTCTCCCTTACTCCATCGAATCTCTCCTCTATCCCTGCAACCTTCTTATTCACCTAGATTGTGGGATCGAACAACCCGTTAACTAGGCGGTGACGTATTTCGCTCATCAAAAATTAAATCACGACCTTCATATCTCAAACAGACAGTGAAATCAGCGATTAATCATGTCAGACCATCAACCAGCAGAGATCCTTGCTCTAAGTTTCAGTGAGGATTCTCTTTGGGAGTCCTTGGAGCATTCTCGCAGAGAAACTGCGCAACAGTTTCAAATGATCAACCGTACTCTAGCTGCTATCGCTCAATGATGGGATACACAACCTTTAACAGCATCAGCTCCTCAAATCAATCAAACACCAGCATTCGAGACTCCTCAAGTCTACCCACTGGCCTATCTGCCAGTCTATCCTCCTCTTTACACTCCAACCTTTCTACAAGGGCCTGCAGCCCCTTTGCGGTCTCAGAATGATGAATTTGCAGCTCGTCAGAACATCTTTCGAGAAGCTACCCGAGGAAGTCCTGCAAAATTCCTAAATTTTCAGGGAAGTTATCCCTACTCTTTAGCTCCTACCTTTGCTCCTCCCGCAGCAACTTTTCCTTTCTATCCTCCAGCTCCTTGTGCAGCTGCAACTTATGTTCCCTTTTTTCCTTATGGTGTAGGAGAACAAGTGGAGCAATCACCATTTGTAGAGAATGTTCGGTATGAACTGACTCCAGTTAACTTCAGAGAGCCACGGTTTCCCATTTACACTGGGGAGACTGATCCAGTAAAACATATTCAAGCATTTGAATCAGCCGTAGCTCTCAAGAATATCTCAGATGCAACCAAATGCAAGCTCGTTATGACGACCTTTGATGGTCAAGTGAGAGATTGGTTCTATGGACTTCGTGCTCAGTCCATCTCTTCCTTCGCTGATTTGCAAAAGGGAGTTTCTTCTCAGATTCTCTACTTCTACAATGAGGAAGGGCGGTCCAGAAGCCCTCTTTGAGATTAAGCAGTGAGAGACCGAGACTTGGTCTAATTTTGTGGATCATTTCCAAAGGGAGATCTTAGACATTGAGATCGTCGATTAGGAAATGTATTGAGTGGCTCTTATTCACAGTCTGCGTGAAGGACCACTCAAGTTCGAGGCTAACGTCCGAGCGCCGAGGACATACCAAGAGTTGTTTGGATTAGCCAACTCGTACATCCGTGGTGAGATGAGCAACCCCAACTTTGCCTCCAGGCTTGTAACAGAGAGAAATCCACCTTACAAGAAGCCTCCGAGGTCTCCTCGGAATGATTTTCCATCTCACTCTAGAAAATAAAGAAGTTCCAGCATCATCATCGACCCTCCTTCCTAGGCCAGGATCGTGTCCACGAACAATTACTACTGCTACCAGCCCAACCTCCGCAAAAAGCTTCTGTGCATCAGTCCAAAGATGATGACTTATCATGCTCTGGAGTCGATGAGGCGATGATAGAAGCCTACCATATCATGAGGGATAAGGCAAATTCAAAAAGTCCTTACTAGTCGGCAAATCAAAGATTAAGAGATTCAGATCAGTTCTGTGAATTCCACCAAGATAAAGGTCATTTAACTGTAGAATGCAAGGCCCTTCGGCGGTTGGTTGAAAGACTGCTTATCGAGGGCAAGATCAATGACCTGGTCAAGAAAATTGATTCTTCAAAGCCTTCCACCTCCAAGGGCAAGGAGGTGGCTGAAGTTCCAATGAAGCGTGTGGAGATAGAGGATGCAGGCCATCTAGGGCCTATCGATGTTCATTCTGAGTACATCAATGTCGTTGACGAAGGTCCCCTTAGAAGACTATTCTAAAGCAAAGAGGGCTCATTTCTTGCGTCATCAGTTTTTACCAATCGTAGCTCCTCAAAGCCCCGCAAAATCTGGGCCGGTTATATTTTCCTTTGCGCTCTTCAAGCATTTTTTCTCTAAAACACTTCTAAGAGTTCTTTCATTTTCATTCAATAAAACATATGTTAGAGATCTCATACTGACACAGTTCCCTTTTGTAATGCTTCTCCTCTATATTTTTCTCTTTGCCAAAGAGATCACTGAACCACTTAGATATCGCCAAGTCTTATTGTTCCCTCCATGGAATGTACTCCGGCGTAAGACCACAATGACCACAAATGGTGAAGAGTTTTTCGCATATGTGTAGTGGGGGCCGTTCAATCTCTGATGGTGAACTTTAGACTTCGGATCTCGGCCGATGTCTAGCGCAGTGTGTGTGCCTAGGGGAGGCAGCCTGTGATAGTTCTATCGTGTCTCGTTGAGGGATACGTTATAGTTACGATGATCTTTGCATGACAAGCAATGGAGATCAAGTGTAACCTTGTCTCTTCGATCATCTCACAACTGTAATGGCCAAACACTCGTTTGTACTCTCGATCCATGCCTTCGCAGGGCCCATAATTCCGCTGATCAATTCGTAGACAAGCAATAGGCAACTTGGCTCAACTAGTCTAATTGATCAGCGATGTTTGTAACCTGAGGCAAGAGAGCAGTGTATCAGTCGATTCCTCCGCAGGAATTTCCTTGCTTGTGCTTATTTATCTACTATGCCCTTCAAAGGATGCGCGGCCAACCCGCTTTAGCCCTCCTCTGTCTTTTCTGCCTTCTTACAGGATGGTAGGTTAAATTCAACCTATTCCAAGGATTTGCCATATCTTTTTAGCTTATGATCATCTTACATGCGTTTCCTGCATAAAAGCTCTATCAAATGGTTATCCATAAGCTCTCTTATTAGATGCTAGCAACAGAAATCATTTAATCAAATTATTCGGTTCCCCTTAATTGACAAGTCATGCTGTTATAAATCTAAATTAAGATGGTTTCATCTCGCTGATTTGGATTTAATGTATAAAATATCATACTGGATCACGCGAGACAATCATTATTGTGGTTTGATCTTTATTCAGATAATAGCAGAATTTGTTAGGTGTCCCTTTTGCTATCCAATTATATCTTATCATATAAACAGTCAACATTCGTAGGTTCCATCCAGTTAATTGCGACTTTGTTTTCTTTATTCTATATCTGCCACTTACTCTTCTTTTGCAGAGATTAGCAGATATTACCAAGTTCCCTTCAGGTACTTGCAGCTTACTTTTCTTATATATCTGCTACTCACTCTTCTTTTGCAGAGATTAACAGATATTAGCAAGTTCCCTTCTAGTACTTGCAGCGTACTTTTCTATCTATATATGCTACTCACTCTTCTTTTGCAGAGATTAGCAAGTTCCCTTCAGGTACTTGCACCTTACTCTTCTATCATATCTGTGGCTTACTCTTCTCTTGCAGAGATTAGAAGATATTAGCAAGTTCCCTTCAGGTACTTGCACCTTACTTTTCTATCATACTTGTGATTTAATCCTCTTGTAGAAGTTAACATGTGCTTGCAAGCCTCCTTCAGGTACTTCCAAGTTATGATTATTCTTTGTTTTCCCTCCTTCACTATTTAGCAGAGCCCGCTAGGAGAAATTCATGTCTTCTTCGTTTTGCAAAGGCAACCCGGGTACGTATGAGATGTACCTATTTCTTCCTATGTTAATTCTTTCCTTTGCAGGAAAAAGACAAGCATTAGCATATTATTTCATAGGAGAGACATCAGATTCCATCTCTCCTTGCCCCTTCCTTTTATCGAGGGATGGATCACGATTTTAGTGGGTCTCCTGCTTTTTTGAAGTTCTCTTCGGAATTTGAAAAAGTGCGGGGATTATGTTAACCCAGAAATCGGCGATCCCTCCCAAGATAGCCAGCTCGCAAGTCGCAGCCTACACCAGGAGGTCGCGACCTGTCAGCCTTTCCTTCTAAGGGTGGGCGAACTGACCTCTCAGTCCGCTCAGTCCGCACGGCTAGGGAATTCTCCCCGGTCTGACCTCCAAGGTTACGCAGCAGCCGCTCGTTCTGCAGGGGCTGTGTACTGCTTCCCCTGTCCTCCCCTGTAGGCCGTGCGGTTAGTTCGGTTAACCTCATGGCCGTTCATTCTTCCTCTCAGGTGCGAACTACTAAACTGAGTGGCGGACTCGATTTCCTATCCGTCTAGACCATATTCTAAATGCTCAACCAGAGGAGGTGACCAGCCCTCCTGTCCGCCAGCTCTAGGCGGACTCGATATCAGCTAACCGCGTGGTCCGCCGACCACTTTAGTCAGTCCTCCAGGTTGCCAACCCTCGTCTCCAAGCAAAGGATGCCACCGGTCAATAGCGGTTCTCGCCAATAGGCGTGACTTGGACTCTTCAGTACGCCAGGTTGGCTATCATTGTCGCCAAGCAATGACAACAAGCCATCAGCAGACAGCCTGCTCAACCTGTCCACCGCGAGTTAAGAGGGCTCATTCCACAGTCCGCCAGGAATTATTCAGCTCGGAAATCGATCGGGTACATCCTAGTCTCCGCGGGAAGGGTGGACTCGTTATCAAGTCCGCTTTCATTGATAAAGCCCAGCTCGGCATCCACTCACCCTCATCCATAGCGGGCTGGGCAAGCTCGCTCTGCAGCCCACCCAGCAACTAGGCCAGATCCAGGCAGTCCCTGACCGCGCGACCTGGCGCAGACTCTGTGGACTCAATGTTTGTACTCGCACGACCAAGCGTGAGCCCACCCAGCAGCAAGGCCAGCTCCAGGCAGTCCCAGACTGCGACCTACCGCAGACTCAATGTTTGTACTCGCACAACCTAGCACGAGCCCACCCAGTAGCAAGGCCAGCTCCAGGCAGTCCCAGACTGCACGACCTGGTGCGGACTCCGCGGACTCAACATTGTACTCACACAGATCACCCTCTCACTGGTGGTGACGTTACCAATACCGTTACCTCCTCGGGCCTATAAATAGGCCCACATACCTTTCATTCGGGAGGACGCGATGACGCGGTAGAGGCATCAGGATCTCGCCATCAATTCCTATGGAATCAAGTTCCCAGTCTACGTGACCTACTCCCAGCTTCTTCTCCCAGCTTGATCAAGAAGTCCGCCTAGCTAAGTCCTACGGGCTCCATGATCGGCTAACCGTGCGGTCTGCCGACATCCCTGGTCAGTCCGCGCGGCCTCTGGCATTCTCCTCGCCTTAGCCGCCAGCTTCCCCCTTATACCCTTTATTCTGCTTTCCATGTAAAGGTGCAACCTCGAACTGTAACTTCAATTCTAATCAAAGGAAAGCCCGTCGCAAGAGAGGCATTTAGGCCGCGACGGGCGAAGTCTGCTGTAGTCGCTGCTAGCGGCCCTCTCTTCTCTTTTATTCTCTCTCGGTCTAACCATCAGAGCCCAACTGTTTAAGTAACGTCTGATCAATATCTCCTGATTAAGCCTCTTCTCAGCTCGAGCAAGCTTCTCCCTGCTCCATCAAATCTCTCATCTATCCCCGGAACCCTCTTATTCACCTAGATTGTGAGATCGAACAACTCGTTAACTGGGCAGTGATGCATTACACGCATCAACAAGGAGATCTGTGGACTTGTCACGTTGGATCGGCTAGGGTCATTACAATAAAAAGTGCAGCTCAATTGGAGATGAGAGTTGAAAGAACTCCAATGTTAAGCGTGCTCGGGCTGGAGTAGTACTTGGATGGGTGACCTCCTGGAAAGTCCCCGTAGTGCGCGCTTGACTATTTAGTTTGCCTCATCAAAGGGAGGTTAGGGCCACCAACAACCCTCCAGAGTGCTGGAGATGGGTTCAGTGCTTGGGCTGCAGAGTTGGAAATCGCACGGGTAGCAACAATGTTGGAAATCAAGGCAAGCATGGGAACTGTATGTTTTACTCGTGCACGGGCGCTGCCACCCGTGTGTGAACAAAACACACAATTAACAATAGATCACTGTAAAGCTTGGAAAAAGGTGCAGGCCGTGCGATTACTTCTCGCACGGTTTAGACGAAACCGTGCGCGAACAAATTTCACGGGTAGAAACAGATGCCCCCAGGAATGCTGTGTGAAACACACGATTGCACTGAAATCGTGCACGAAGAAATACGCACGACCGTGCATTTTACACAGAACTAAAAATGGAATTCGGGACGTCCCGATTACCTGCATAGCAATAAAAACAAACTGGAGCATATGCTCCCAGCACTAAAATTGAAACAATAACAACAAAAAAAACATGGGGAGCACCATGTGCTTCTCCCCAACAAATGAATGTGCAATTGCACACCCTCGGGCCCAAAATAGTGCACAATGAGGTCAAAGATCGGACAATGCAAATATAACCAAATACCGGTTAAAATGTTGTGCACGAGTGAGAAAACAAGCCTACATGAGTCCCAAAAACACCATAAATATCAGACTCATCACACCACCAGACTTAAACATTTGCTCGTCCCAAGCAAATCATCTCTCCGTGGACTCGAAAACAGCTTGTAATTTCTAAATAGAGTAAAGCGAGAAATCAAATACATCATGGACGTAGAAAATATAATAGATAAAATTTTTAATTATGCTATGGAGTTTATAAATTTTGACAGGTGTAAATAAATATTGTAATTACTCAAAATAGGAATGCTGGAGAATCGTCCGGTCATGCGTATGAAAAAAGTAGACAGCCCACTGAGGTGAGCATTGCCAAAGACCGGGGCTCAGGATCACCTCTAAAGAAATCCACCAATGTCGGGGAACATACGCTTGCTCGTTCACACTCTCTCCACATGGCTAGTTCGATTCAAGCATGAATCTGTATGACTTTAGGATAATAATTAGGCTTGGGTGCATACGTAGGTAAGGATGCAAAAGGTAAAACAGCGGCGACGCACAACCCAAATGAGTTCATACAAATTCATATCCTCTCGCAAACAATACGTACAGGAGCACCACACCACTAGACTTGAACTTGACAACACTGGTGTGTGCACTGCCTACCTCCATAACACAACATAAACATAATTTTCATATAAGCTTTTTCTTCTTTCATATCAAACAACATTTTTTTAATTTTTCCATATTTTTATAACAACATTTAGCCAAATTAGCATTAAAATCTCCACCTCACAACCACAAACTGCATCGCAGCAACAACACCAAGAGGAAGAATTAACATACTAATAGCTATAAATAAGGGTGTGCTACTTGGAAAGGTCTTTAGGCTTTAGTGAATGTAAGTAGGGTTAAATCAAAAGGTGGGATAAGCGCAAAATGGGCTAACAAGGATTATCATTAGGACAGGTACAAGGCTCAACCGGGCCAAAATGATGGCCTACATCACGCTCACACTTGACTAACCATGCGCCAATGCTTCGAGAGTAGCTTGGGGTAAGTTCTTAGCCACCGAGAAAGATTATCCTTCCTCCCTACTCGAGCAATACGAGGCTATTGGCAGCTACACACATTCCTACTTTACCGTTCGATTACTCCAGATTCCGTAATTTTGAGTAGTACAAACGATATTTACAAATGCAGAAAACTATAAATCTACAAGCATAAAGAAAAATAAACTCTATACTATTTCTACACAAACCATGATTACTCGATTAGGAGCACTGCACTAGTTTCACACTACTCTACCCTAAAATCCTAAGCCAACACCTACTTTTTTCAAGTTAACACAAAAGAAATACATTTGACATGAGCCGAGCGCATGTTTAAGATCGCGCTCATGTGGGTGTAGGTGCACAATGCGGACATGATATCAAGAAAATAGAAAATAAAAATGTTCTTTTGGTATGAAAGCGATAGTAGCGCATTTGCACAGGTAACCCGCATAACTCTCCCCCACCAGACTTAAACTAAACAAACTATCACAAGATTTACAATAATAGCAATGAAAAAAAGTCGGGGAGAAGTTACCCCATGCTCAGCAAATGAGCATACAAGAAGATTGGCGTGAAAGCATAAAGCCAAACCTGCGAACATATTTAGCTCACTCCGCCACACCAAGGAGAGGCAACCTACAAAATAGATCCAACAAAAATTGTATTTACTAGCTATATAAAATGTAAAATAGATTTTAAAACAGTAAAAATAACTAACTATACCTACACCTAGATAAGTACTGGGGTTACTGTCATCCCAACACGACTTATTACATTCTATACAATTCTAGCTAATGGGCCTATGAAAAGAAAAGTGCACATGTAACTGGCCTAATAACCATTGCGGTAGCGAGTACCGATACGGAGATAGAGCAGTTACCCGTGTACCTAAATAATAATACCAGCACAACACAGGTAGAGGAAATATGAAATAAGACGAGGAGCAGCGTTGGTCCTCTCTCATCTTATCACAAAATAAATCCTTGCCTGGCAAGGCTTCGTCAACCATGGGTTTATATAAAGCGATGGAAACGATATGGGCATAAGGCTCATCATCATCCCAACGTTCCCGTGGAGACTCAACCTGTACAGGCTCAAATAATGAAGGGGGATCAAGTAATAAATAAGAGGAAGATCTAAAATAAACAGAAATAGGGAGAGTAACTCCGGTTTCACTCTCAGCAGGATCCGAACATAGATCATCGTCGGTATCATAGGATTGATATTAGGGGGAATCCGAGAACTCGAGATCCACGGTGGTATGAGGGACCGCCTCGTCCAATAGGGAAGTACAAACCTCCGCATCAGAAAGGGAATATTCCTCATCCCACCGGGGTGCATAAAAGTGTTCTGAAGATCAACATTCTCCGTCGGAGATAGAGGAATCATCATCCCATATCGGCGTAACCTCGGGCACCGAATCATAATCGAATACAGCATCATCAGTCGACTCACAAAAAAGAGGAGTTGCACGGTCATGCAAAAATTGCGGAGGGGCGAAGCTGCTCTCAAAATCAACCACAGAATGAAAAGGCCCCATTGCAAAATCATCCGCAGACGCCACCCCGTCGACAGGAATAATTTCTGCATCCCATACAGGAGTGCCTATGGATTCCTGATCATCTTTTTGCTGGCAACCACAAGAGTGATCGTCATAACTAAAGGGAAGCTCGTAAAATAGGAGTGAGGGACCCATAAAGGATCTGTATGGAGCGAGAGATTCTTCGATAATCTCAACGGGCAAAGAACGAGAAAGGTACGCTATTTTAGTGTATGGGCCAGGAAACACCCTGGTAGGCCTGTCTACAACAGTCTTCCGAGAACGAGAGGTTGTTGCCCACACGCCCACAGAGGGAGAAGGCTTGCAAAAGCGAGGGCAGTCCTTCACCATGTGGCCTACACCTAGACATAAAAAACATCTAATACAATGCTTGGCTTTCATAATAATCATGGAATTGATGCATCAGCACAAAGTGTCATAGAGACGGCACTCAGCTATGGAATACATCGCGAATAAAAATAATTACCCATAAGTGCTACAAAACTATAATAAAAATAGCATGGATCTGCTATCTAAACCAAAAATCAGAAAAGGGGAAAAAAGAAATAAACAAAGAAATGAAAAGCAGGAAAATAAATAAAAATAAGAAACAACAATCACGAGATCTCCTTTCAAAATACTCACACGGCTGTGCTCCCCGGCAACGTCGCAAAAACTTGATGTGGTCGTGACAAGTGTACCGGTCGCATAATTAATATAAATTGGTGGCTTTCCCAAGTATCGATCTCTCAAGGAACACTGCAAGGTGGAGTTTTCTTCTAAGAGGACTTGAGATTGAAGTCCTCAGGTTTAAGCTATGAAAAGGGGGTTTTGGTTGGTTGCGGAAAATAAAGTAAAATACTAACAGTACTCCTATACATCGCCGTTATGCGATGCTTCGCCTTGCGGGATGGATGACTACACAGGCTGCTATGCACCGAATCGCTAGGCGGATTAACGAGTAGGTAAGCGTAAGAACCGAAAGAATAGTGGAATTTGAGGGTCGTAAGCACCTCTTTGCTACGCATGCCACTAGAGATTGCTAGTACGGCACGGTGTGGTAGGGGATGGAAAATAAAGGCGCACCCCAAGTAAATAACATAAATATGAAATCACATAGACATGATTATATACATCTGTTTATCAAAATAAGAACAACTTCATCATATAAAAGAGATCAACTAAACTATCAACAACAAGAGAAGAAAAGTGTGCGAAATTGACAAGTTCCAAAGTCTTGCTGAGGTTTTATGGAAGGAATCATTGGGTTATCAATCTGCGTCCTTGAAAGTCTCTAGTGTCGACTAAATCCACCTATGGGGGGGGGGGGAATAGGTGTATTGCAGTCTTTTGCGGAATTAAATTTAACTACAAAAATTAACAAACAGATCACAGAAAACACACAAAGAATTATAGTGGTTCCCCGATTTGGGTACGTCCACTTTCCCCCTTCGACCTATCTCCCACCAAGGGACGACTCGGTTACTACTCCAAACGGATTGAAATCAAATCCTCACACTACGGAAGGAACCCTTCCAACAAAGGAGTCACAACTCCACCACCACGGGTTGAACCAAACCCTTACAACATGGAATGAAAATTCCTTTACAACAAACCAAAATTGAATGTAAAAGAAAATACAAACAAAGCTTTTGGAGATTCCGATGTCCTTCTTCGTTCGTTGTAGCTTGCACGAAAAATACAAAGAGTCCATAACCTGTTTTCTCTCTATGAATGGGTATTCTCAAGATCAGTGGCGGCAAGTGATTGTGGCGGCAATTTTTTGTATATCCACATTTCTTGATGAAGCAAGCAAGGTCTAAAAATGATCTCAGTCGGATCAATCGTCTCAACCGATTCAGAATGGAGACTAAGTCTCGTTCTACGAATCAGAAGAAAAGTGATCTCAAGAGAGATACGTGAGATGCTCTGCTTGCCTCGGTACCGTCGTCGGAAGATCAAAGAAGCACTGAGATCAATAGCGGCGATGAATTTGTGAATGCCTATAGGCGATCGGCAGCTTCCGCGATGCGCTAGGTCATGTTCGGCATTTTTCGTGTTTTCATGAATCACTGCATATGGAGGTTCAAAATACGCGTATATTTATACCAGGAGACAACCCTAATGTCCGTTGTGTGGTACACAAGGAGAAGACCTAGCCCCGGCTGAAACAGCGCACGACAAGTTGGTTCGGTCCAGCGAATGGAGGAAATTTGCCTAAGGCAAAATATGCGGGAATCGTTGGTGATTCCCGTTGATGTCGGTGGGAAGCACTCACGATTTTTGTCGATTCTGCCTTGCCAGAATCCCTGTTTGAAAACGGTCAACCGGAAGAAGTCGACGGGAGAGGCTAACTGATACTCGGCGAATCGGTGGGAATCACTAACGATTCCCGTCGAAGTCAGCGGGAATCACAAGCGATTCCTGTCGATTCTACCTTTGCAGAATCCCTGTTTGAAAACTATCACCCGGAAGAAGTCGGCGGGAGAGGCTAACTGATTCTCAACAAATCTGCGGGAATCACTAACGATTCCCGTCAAAGTTGGCGGGAATCACTAGCGATTCCCGTCGATTTTTACTTAGAAGAATTTTCTCTTCCTTCCTTTGATGACTTGGTCTTTGACCTATCTTTTCTCCTTCTTCTGCTCTTTATCTACCTTGACCCTACACTATAAAATAAGTACACTCCAATAGAGAGAGCACACGTGAGTCAACACACTGATCTACTCAACGAGGGATTACGTTGCGCAGACCCGTATATATTGACCCACTGCACCCTGACATTAGCGTGTACTTAGCATGGAATAGCTGCAAGTACAACTTGATAAAAGATCATCAAATACATTGTGAATCCATCTTAGCTTGACTGGAGTCTTCTTCAAATCCGGGTAATTGTGGATACAATACCCAACAATCTCCCCCTATTTGAAGAAGCAAAAATCCTACTAGCTAAGATGAATTACACCAACCAAAAAGATATATATGAAGTATGCGAGACAAGAAATTAGAATAATAAGATTTCACGCTTTCAAACCAAAAATAGAATCAGCATATGATCATGTGTATATAAATCCAAAGTGATGTCCTTTTTTAAAATACAAGAATAGAAGTAATAGAAGTACACGCATATTGAAAATTAAATGTTTAGATTTCACGTCTATCCCTCCTTTACTTCAGCATCTCTTAGTTGTTTAGCCAGGAACTTCTTGCTTTGCATTTCAAAATATTCCTTTGGCTTTGGATAGTACCTGGGGGAGGAGCTTTGTTTCTCAACTGTGTTTGACCGAAGAATATGTTTCTTTTGCCTCATATTCTTTATGCCTTTCCTATTCATACTGACTATATACTTCATTTCTGTTCAGCTCTCCCCGCTGTTGTAGCATGAATGTATAAAGTATAATGCTCCTAGACATGGGACTCCACCGTTCGTTCTTGACTTCACTTTCCTTCCTTCTAGACTTCCTCTAAGCTGGATTGTCTTTAGAAGTTCCTTTTTGAAGCTTTCTTTCCCTTTCGCAATCGCTTCTTGATCAAACATTGCACTTTGAGAAGCTTTGGCAGTGGCTTTAACAACCTTTCTTGCATCAGCTTCACTTAAGGGAAATTCCTCAGCAACAGCAACCTCATCAGCACCAGCAGTAACATCATCAGTAGGATTAACAGGAATATGTATACCTGAAGCTTGATGAACTAGCCAATGACAACTTTCAAATACATATTCGTTTGGTTGTTTGAAGTTGTCGACCATGATTTGCTCTAACCCGACCATCTTAGTTACATATTCCTTCTCCCCCTTTTTGGCTTCTAGGGCAATTGAGTTTGCATAAGAGTGCAGTGACTCATCTATATGCTTTACATTCTTAGTGAAATCAGCCAGCAAGGTATTCTGATTCGTGTTGAGGGTGACCATGTTGGCATCGAACAGTTTGATGTTGTTGGCTACGACATGAGCATTTTGATTTACCACTGCCAGGTCAGCAGTGGCCTTCTATAGCCCTTGCATCAAAAGATTGACGGCAGTGCCTGCCTCAGCATACTTAGCTTCAAATCTTTGTTCCATCTTATCCAGCTTGTGATTTATCTCCACAATATCCTTTAGAATCAGATCCTCTGATTGCTTAATTCGTTTAAGTACTCTGTTGTGAGACCGTTTAAAGGAGATCTTCAGTTCATCTACTATACCTTGAATGATATTTACAGTGTGATTTGCCAGGCTAGGTCCGAACGGATAATCTTGATGTAAAGCCTGGTCGTGTTCTGGAGGGATAGGACTCTGTAAGTTAAGACTCTCCTCGTCAGATTCACTTGAGGAGCTCGATAAATTTACAGTCTCTTGTGGAGGGATAGAGGCAGCATCGGGAAAGTTTCCATGTATACTCATCACCCCCTTAAGCATAGTATCAAGTTGTTCCTGAGGCCGGGAGGACTCCCCCTCAACTGTTGCGTCAGGCACTTCAGGAACCCTTGCCTGAATTTGTTCCTCATAAGGGAGTTCAACATCAATCTCCCTCATCGCCATATCCTTTCCAGCTTGCTCATCATCAAGTTCCTAAGCAACATGCTGTTTAGGGGAATCCACATCATTCTCACTAGCAGCAACATTCTCCACATCATCCTCTTCTTCCTCATCGTTATTCTGATCAGTAGCGAGAGTTTCCACTGCCTCCTTAGCGATGAGGGTAATATCAGTAACATCGTTTACTTGTCCTGTGACTGAGGCTTTGATCCAGATAGCAGCAGAAGGACTGGGTAATGACTCCCGCTCAGTTCCTACATTCAGCAGATCAGGTACTTTACTGGGATGATCCGAAGGATTTGTGAACTCTGGTGCTCTGTCTTCTTCATCAGCATATGTTCCAGACGCACCCCCTTGGACAATTCTTCTTTCCCACCTATTAAAGACGCTGGAGTCCATCTTCTTTAGATAGTGAAGGGGAACTCCCTTAGTCATATCAAACCTATCTCCATCTATCTGGTTCAGGTAGAGACTGATGATTCTCCCGAAGTTAGGAGTACGGAGGGTATCTTTTATTTTCTCAAATAACATGGCCCCCCAGTTCAGTTTCTTTCTACACACTACGGCTATCAGGATCTTAAATATGTCACCTAAGATGTGATCATGTGAGCCAGGCTTGTAGATCAAAACCTTCCCTATGATATCTGAAAGAAGCTTTCCTTCTTCATTCATGTACTTGCGTTTAATAGCCCTTGTCCCTCGAGCCAATCCATAGAAAAGCAATGTCCTCGTATGATCATCTTTGTCTAGATAGTCCTCTTGTTCAAAGCTTGAGAGCTGAAGATGATGGGATAGTCTTGCAGCCGTCATCTTTATCCTTAGGCCTGCTATTTTACTCTTTATCAATGTGTCCTCGTGACGTAGCTTGGAGTTGGCGAAAAACTCAAGAACTTCCTTGTCGAGAACCTTGCACGGGTGCTCGAGAATGAAAGAGAGGCCGGCTTGTTCCAACATCAAGATGATGTTTCTGAATTCGTCTGAGGCAAAAGCAAAGCCTATCCTCACCAATTCACTTCGAGTAAGGAGCCCGACCGTTGTTCGAGGAGCCAATATGAACCTAAGCGAGTTAAACCCAAGGTGTTAACTCTATCTAAATCTAGAATTTGTAGGAACTAAACTAGGAGGGATGATCCTTGAAAGTGGAGCCGAATATGAATTTCAAGTAATCAACCGAAGTTACCTTTCACTCTCAGAGGGTGCAAGGAAGGAGACGCGTAGCAGGCGGTGAGTAGGTCTAGCCCTAGGGTATATGCAGACTGAGGCCGAAGAGAAGCTTGGTCGGGGCTGAAGGGCTGGCGGAGGATCGACAAGACACTAGCATCGAGCTGATGCCGACAACGGGAACGCAGAGTCGACGGGAGATGACGAACGACGGTGGGAGAGCAACGGGAGGCAGACTTGTTTCCACAAGATCCGTAGGGAAGCTGAAGGGTTTCCGCAGGGATGCTGATTTCCGCTGGGTCGACGGGAATGTGAAGGGTCAGGAAATGGATCGATTATAAATTAGCACTTTTCCGCTAGTTCCGTTCGATTATATCGATCGACGGGAATTCCTGCTCATTCGAAAATTTAAGGCGACGGGAATTCCTGCTAATTTAACCTTGCTCTCTTAAATAATGGATTAAAAATTTTAAGGTCAAAATAGCCAAGCCGAGTCGATGGAAGGTTAACACTAGAAATAATCACCGGCTATTTCTAGATGAGTCAAAATGTAATAATTATAGTTGCAACTACTGGTACAAGTCCCATGAGATTCATCGGACTAATTGACACTCACTTTCACACATTATCAAGATATAGAAAATTTATCAGGTTCTAAAATAAGGATCATACGGTTATTAGCTTGCGTGTCCTTCCATTTCAGGTGTATATATATATATATATATATATCTTGAAAGAATGTCTACATATATGTCTGTATATATATATATCTATGTAATGCGATTAAATTTTTTAAACTGAATGTGCGTACCTGGGATTACTAGATTGATTATTCGGATCCACTATTTGAAGTACGAGGGGTATCATCTACAAATAGGACACTAAAGTTAGCATTATCTCTTTTCCCATAATCTTGTTCCATAGAAAGCCTGAAACATCTCTTGTCTAGGTCCCATCATATTCATGGGTACCTAGAATATCCTGCAAAAAAGAATTACCTTACCTTAGGAACCCAATAGGTATTGGGTCCTAGGTTCTTGTCAGCATAAAATACAGCATGCCTTCCTACAGGATTTATGTCAGGAAGGCTGTCTCTTTCCAAAGGATGTGGACATACCCTTTCCCTTGGCATAGAAGGATTGTGCCAACAATTTATGGCAAAGTGACCCACTCTACCATAGCATCAACATTCATGAATATTATACCTCCTTTTCTGACCAGATCTATTAACGGAGTTTGTCATGACCCTCGAAAAAATAAATCAATCAAGATAAACATAAAAACCGATCAAAGAAAACCACAATTATTTAACGCTATTAAGATTCAACGCTAAAGTTTTCCACCACAGGAAAATCTAAGAAAATAAATACATGAAGGTAGAAGTTCTCGTTACCCAATCAGAATGGATGATTTAGATTTCACTAACTCGGATCGCTCTTCAACGGTTCCGCCAGAGTTTCGCCGGAAGTCGAGGAAAACTCGTCGGCCTTCATCGCGTCACGCCTTGTCCAAGATCCACCCAAGGATGTTGAAGGTGGTTGGTGTTTGCAAGAAGGATGATGGTTGGTTTTAGGTGTTGTGGAGGGTGGTCGGGTGAGGTTTGTGATGGTTGGTCGGCTTGATGTTGGTGGAGGAGGAAAACCGTGAGGGGATGGAGAGAGAAAAGGTGGCGACTATATGGGTGGTCAGGTTTTAGAGAGAGGGAGGGCAGGTGTGGTGGAGAGAGGAGGCCGAGAGGTTGGGAGGGATGTAGTAGGAGGGCCGACGATAGTTTTGGAGAGGGTAGTAGAGGGGCGGGAGTTTTGAGAGAGAGAGGGGAGGCTTGGACGAAATTAAGGGATGGGAAAGAGGAGGGAATTCTCAAGAAGGAGGATTAGGGTTTTCAATTCTATTTCGTTCAACTTAATGAGAAATAAACAATACAAGGCCTTATATAGGCTTACAACAAAGTTAGGATACATGCCGCCCAAAATAAAAATAAAACACTCCAATGTTTAAATATAACATAATGAAATGAATATGCTCAAAAAATAACAAAATAAATTCAACTAAATATTATTAAGCCCTCTTGCGCCGAGGGCGAAGATTGTTGCGTCGCTCTAGAAGATCACCATGACGCCGCAAGTCTTTGACTAGAGACGGAGAAAAATCTTCCATAAGCATGTCATCGCCTTCTTCATCATGTTGGGGGTCGTCGTCTCCATCACTTTGGATGGTTGGCATTAGTTCTCGGTGCTTTTTCCCGGGGCACCTTCCATGCCAAGTGGGCAGTTTTCCTTAGTCCTCGTTGATTTTTCTCGGGGCACCTTCCGTGCCATGATGATAGGCTAGTTGGGCTGGGCTCTTGGTGCACATTTACCTGAGACCCTTTCTAAGATGTAGTATGTATGGAGCTTCGCTATTCTGTTCTTAGCGTTTAGGCATATAGAGGCCTAGGCTTGGTAGTGTGGATGCCTGCCTAGTAGTGTAAAGTTCATTTCACTATTACCGTCTAGCCATGATGGATGATGCCTGAGAGGTTAGCTACCTCCTAGAAAAGTGGGAACCACAACTCTTTCTCGACATACTAATGTGTGTGTGTGTGAATGGGTGAGTCATCACATTGCATTCATAACATTGTATAGCATTACATACTCAAGATCCTTATCATATAAGTTTGTATGGGATTCTTAGATTATGAGTTACTTTAATTTTAAGCCGATCCTTAACTTATAAATCTGTATGAGCATTCTTATAAGTCAGGTTACTTTTTGTTATTATAAGTAGATATATTGTGGTTGGATAATATATATTATTTCTTAATTGTTATGAAAGATTGATACTATTACAATTATGCACTACTACTATTACAATTCATGATTTGTAAAGATATACCATCTACTTGTACTTACTGCTTATATATATATATATATATATTATACCCTTGCTCCTTTTACCGTCGGGTGACTAAGAGCTGTCGAGGGAGTTGATGTGATAGCCACTTTGTCTTTATAACTAACATTTGCTACGTCTTCCATTTTAGGAGAAAACCCCGTAGATAGAGCAGCAACAGGTTGTACAGGATGGCAGCCAGGCCAGGATGATAGGGCCTGATACGATGTTACCTTTGCTTTCGTCAGTTACGGATGTGAGTTTTTGAGTGACTCATGATTGTAGCCCTTTAGGAAATTTTCGTGTACTATGATATTAAAGAAGTGTTGTAGCTTCTTATTATTGATGTACTAGTTTGGACAATATACTTGCGTGGATTTTGACTTTTGTAATTTCTTTACAGTTGGTTGAAATAGATGATATTTGTTTTAGCCGACAGGATAGGAGTCTTATGATACAGGTCGACCCGTGTGTTGATGCTATCGCAAGGTAGTTGTACTAGGCATAAGACTCCTCTCGGCCATGTTTTGTGTTCCGGGATGGCGGTCTTACGTAACTTGTGGTTAGAGAAATTGTTTTTTCTCTAAATGTTGCAGTAGTGGTTGAAAAAGTAAGCACTTGAAAGAATGATCACTGCTATAGAACTTTCACAGTAGACTTGAGAGAATGAGTAGTGAAGGATCTCTGTGAATATTGGGAGCTTTTGAAAAAATAGTCAAAGGCTAGAACTCCAAAAGCTTCTCTTTCGTTTTTTTTTAAATATCTAAGTCATTTTTTATACTTCACTTATCCAGTTGAGAAAACATGTTGGATTTGAAATCTCTATCGGCTGGGTTAATCTTTCTTGGCCAACTTATTTGATTTGGAAATTCAAACGGCTAGAATCAATCTGTATAAGTAAGATTTATAGACTAGAACTTATTCTAGCAAAGTCTTCATGAATCGGCTAACAAGTACTTAGGAAATAATTCTTATTTGGTATAAACAGTGACTGTCAAAATCTGATTATGGAATAATTTGGAATAAAGAATTATTCTCTCATAAATAAGAATATTTCTTCCTGCTAGACGACCCTTGATATAAGCAGCAAATCCCTCATTGCAATTTGATTTAAATATTTTGCATAATCTGCACCTTAAATTAAGGACCTAGTCTTGGTGCTACGTGTCAGCTTGGGAGGGATTATTCTATGTGACAATGTCCTGATATAATAGACTAAGTCTAATAGCACTCATGAATTTAACTTGTATAGCCCTTAAATCTTATAAAAGTTATATAAGGAAATTCCTGGCACTTAGCAATTTCAGCTTGTAGAAGAACTTCTATCACCTTGCAGTTGATGCAGTCGAATTCAATCTCCGATGAAGTCGAACTCTTGCAGTCGATGCACTTGATGTCTTATTAGCCATAAATTCAGTACATTTGATACAATCAAACTTTTTCTCTTCAAGGCGGTCGATGCAATCAAACTTTTGTAGTTGATGTAGTCAATTTATTACTTGTCATAAATTCAGTGAATTCGATGTAGTCGATGCAGCTAATTATTTACTTAGACTAATCTTTTTTTTTTCCCATTGCTTTCTTCTATCCGAAGTGACTTTCCCCAATGATAGTGACATGTCTAATATATAATTAGTACAGTGGTCAACATGAATTTTGCTCCTTGAGGGATTACAAGTGTAAAACTCTATTTGGGTGACCAAGTGTCTAACAATACATTAGACATACACTTAAGTTAAACCAATCACATGAAAACAAGAGAGGACATCAAATTCAAGATTTTTATTGTCATCTTAAGGCCTTCTTCAAATAAGAAATCTTAGAGACAATATTCCCAACAATCTCCCCTATTAAAAGAAGTCAGAACCTTACATGACAATAATCATAGATTCAATAAAACATTCAAAGGCAAATAATAGATATAGAGGGAATCTTTTTTAAAATTATTAAAGATAGAATAACTAGGATTACAAAAAGTTAAGTAAGACAAAATATCCCAATGTCATCCTAAAATTCTCAACATATCCTAAAAGTGTTCTCCTTCCGCTTTCCTCTTTCACCTTTTACAGTAGCCTATGGGCTTTGGGATATATCTAGGAGGAGGAGGCCCATATGGGTTTTCCTTTTGTGAATTCTCCTGATCTTCTTATTTTCTCCATTCCACAGAGTTGTAATACCTTGAGATATTTGTGACTTGCTTTCCATAATTTTTCTGGGTATAAAGGATGATGTTATCTGAAATGGGGCTCCAATTTACATACCAAGGCATATTTTGAATTTCTATCCTCCTTCTCTGTCTTGCTTCCACTCTCTCCTCATGAATTTGATCAACCCTTCTCTTCCTTGAGGAAGACTCACCTTGCTTTATAGGTGGAAGTGTAGGCTCATAATCCCCTATAAGATTCTTCAAAGTCCTTTTGGTGAAGATAGTCAACTTTA
Source organism: Platanthera zijinensis (assembly GCA_039513925.1). Classification (NCBI taxonomy): domain Eukaryota; kingdom Viridiplantae; phylum Streptophyta; class Magnoliopsida; order Asparagales; family Orchidaceae; genus Platanthera; species Platanthera zijinensis. The sequence continues at coordinate 181,689,298 of CM077078.1, forward strand.
GCAGCTTAGTTAGTATTTGGAAAGGGTGGTTGAAGAGAATACTCAAGAGGATCCATACTCAAGGCTATTCTGATGGTGTTTGTCATCCAGATAGCCTGTTGGGAAGAATGGTAGGTTATGTTACTCTCCCCCTTTCTGATTTCTTCAATTGTTCTTTTGTAGATGGCTTCTTGGGCTTGACCAACTTTCTCTTGCAGGACATCACCACAAGCTACTTAAGTGTTTTTTGTTTACAGAAGATGTGCATCTAGTAGCTGATTGCAGGAATCCATTCTATTCAAAATGGCCATTTAAAGTGAATGGATAGATCACATTAACTCTAAAGGGGGGGGGGGTGAATAGAGTATTAAAAATTCTTTTGATTAATTTTTATAGCGGATTAAAATAAGTGATATCTATATGTAAATAGGCTAAAACACAAAAAATCAAAGAACAAAAAATAACAAATAGAGCAACCAAATGACACAAAGATTTTATAGTGTTTACCCAAAAACGTCGATACATCCACTCTTCTAACACCCTGGTAGGAATCCACTATAGGTTTTTTATCAGGTGCATTGCCACCACAGGTTTTTGCTCAGGTGCCCTATCATCACAAGATCTATTTTCAAGGGAGATCTAACAACCCTTTGAGCTTTTGACCGTGCTCAAAAACCAAATTACTTCTTTTTATTATGAGACTTAACAACCAAAGGGATAACTTTTGAAGGGAGTTAAAAACCCTTTTACAATTGAGTAAAAAGAAACTTGATATTGTCTTCTCTTTCTCAACATTCTGAGAAGACTAGTAGATTGTTGTTATTCTCAAAGATCCCCCTGAGATGTTGAATAGTTCAGGAGAGTGGAAGATTTGCTCGGGGTGTAGGCCTTTAGATTGCTTGTTGATCTTAAGGAAGCTTTTAGACAGATATTGATGGATTGTCTCTTGAAAGCCCTGAAGCAAAAACTGATGAAGAACTTGAGGTGTATGAGGGCTATTCTTCTTTCAGTTTTTCTGTAAATTATTCTTTTTGTGACAGCTTACTAACTTGCAGCTATCTTGAAAAATAATCCTTATATATTCCTTACAGATTTCAGCACATGAATTTTTAATTCCTTTCCTTGACTGACTGTACAAAATTCTGGGAGTTGAACAGTTAGAATTTTTCTTTAATGAGTTTCCCCAACTGTCCTAGTAAAATAAGGCAAGTAATAACTATGTGAAGACCATAATAAATGCTGCAATGGAATGAATTTATTCATAAGAATGTTGTGCATTAGTTATCAGAGCATTACAGACATATTATAATATAATTTGAAATTAATTTTCCTTAGTCGAACTGAAATCATCAAAGTATTAGTCGAACTGAACCTAGGAGAAATTAGTCGAACTAAGCAATTGTTTTCTCGAGCTGAGCTCCAAGCTTGTCGAGCTGAGAATTCTCTTTCATCGAGCTGAGTTTCGAGAACGTCGAGCTGAAAAAGTACTTACCAAACTAAGCTCCAAGTTTGTCGAGTTGAGTTAGTCCTTTGTCGTGCTGAGATAGTCCTTCGTCGAGCTGAAGTTCTGATGTAAGATAAGAGATCGTCGATCTCAGCTAGACTTTCTTCGAGCTCAAGTTCTGATGTGAGAACAGAGATCGTTGATCTCAGCTAGACTTTCGTCGAGCTCAACTCATAGAAGGAACTCTTAGTTCGTCGATTTGAGATCGACGATCGTCGAGCTGAGTTCAGCTATCGTCGAGCGACTTTTTCTTCAATCTTTAAACTATCTTGTCTCTAAAGTCTTGAGTCTCTAAAGTCTTCTGAAGGCAAGTTTCAATAATCTAACCTAATGTGACTAACCTTAACCCTAGAACAAACAAATGACCCTAAGAAATACATGATGGGTCAATAAACCTAATAGTGAACCTAGCCCAAATCCAAACTGTGGTTCAAACAATCTCTCCTTATTTTGGTGAAGTCACTATACAAAAATAAATTAATAAATAAAATCACAAAGCAATAAAAATATCTGATAGAATTTTTAATCATTCAGCATATATGAATAAATTTGGCTTGTGGATATAATACACAACAATAAAGTTTTAAATGCAAAATCAGAATATTAAGAGTTTTTTTGAATCATTAGTAGAGGGATCTGAAGCAGGTTTTGTGAAAACCATTATGCTTTTTGGGTCTTCTGCTTCTCTTTGGGCCATCTTTATGTCTTGATCTCCATGAGTCTTTACAATTATAGCTCTGGGCACTACAGCTTCTGGATGTAAATTCATATAAGTATCAATATTAAAAAGTTTCTGTACCTAATATTTATCCTGTTCTTTCTTTCTATAAGAAGACATGGTTGTAAACTAAGAGTGATCTTTTCCTTCCACCTTGGCCTTTCTTATCTGATATAGAGCTATCATCTCTTTCAACCTAGCCATTCTATAGTTGGGGACCAATTCTTGATCATAAGCAGGAGAGGCAAGTTTCTCTATACTTGATTCTTCTTTCTTAACATCTTGAACTTTCTACTGGTTGCTTTGACTATCAGACTGCTGCTGTTGTTTACTCTGTTGGCTGCTAGATTGAGGCACTTAACCTTGAAAATCTTTCCTTGATGCTATGAGATGGTCTTGATTTATAAGAATAAGAAGCAAAACTTTGAGCTTGAGAAATGTTTCCTGCTGATCATGCTGCAGGAGGAGGAGGAAGAGGAGGTCCTCTCCAAGACTTCTTAGGAGGAGAACTATATCTCTTCATCTGTTTTCTTCTCATTTGCTTATTTTTAGACAGTCTCATCCAGTAGGGAGTATCTGGAGTGAGAGTAATGTTGTGCAGAATGTAGTAGGGAGTGTCAGCTATGTGATTTGGTATAGGTGCAGCCTTTGCTGGAACTTTCTTCTTTGTTTTTCTCTTCTTAGAACCAAAATCTTCTAAATCATTAGAATCATCATCATCATCATCAGATTCATTAGAAGGATTATCATATAATGCATCAATTTGCTTAAACAGGTCAGCTTGATCTTTGCTTAAACTTCTGACTCTTTAGATACAATATCTGTAATAACTTGAGCCTAAATATAGTCACTTTCTACATCCATATCTTGAAACATAATTTCATCAAGATATGGCATGGGGGACTAAGCCCAGCCAAAAGTTGGAGAAGAAAAAGCCTTTGTCTCTGGAACACTTAATGATATAATCTCACAAGAAATACTTGAGGAAATATTATAGAAGATATTTCTAATTTCTTCTTACACAAAAGAATTAACTAGAGCAAAATAACAAACATTTACTGTAGAATATTCAGATACTGCTAAATCAAAAGCTAGTATATTTCTGCTATAAACTATATCAAAGGAATGCAATAAAGTCTTAATATAAACTAAGGGATTTATAATGAAATCACCAATAATGTTTATTGTTGTATCAACTGACTCTTCTTCTAAGCAAGTCATTTTAGTATCATCATCAAGAATTTCAATTATCTCTATTGGAATTGGTGTTATTGGAACAACTGCTAAAGTTGCTACTGCTGCTGGAGGAGCTTCTTTATTAGACATCTCCCCCTGCCTGGCTTCAGAAAGACCTGGACCTAGGCCCCTAGAAGAAGGGACAGAGGAGGAGGAAGCAAGTTGAGCAGATAAAAGAGAGATAGAAGCAGCAAGAGTGGAAACAACATCATCTATTAGCTTCTTTAGAGAGGGAGTGATGAATTTGAGAAGATCATTTGATATTTCCGAGAAATTTAGATATTGTGGATCAGGATTAGATGGGGTATAGGTGGATTGGTGACATCAGTTTGAACAGACAGAGAATGCTTGATGGATGTCTGACTGTAGGAAGGTTAGGAATGTTGGTGGAAGATTTGATGGAGGGATGGTATTAGGAAGTTCATCTTGAATAGGTGAATGTTGTGGAGATTGAGATGAGAGTAGATAGAATGTAGGGAATGATATTGGTTGATCTGGATGAGTAGATGAGGATTGGAGATCATCAATATATGATGGTTGAGGTGATTGAGGAGGTGGAGATGGTGTATACTCATAAATATGGATTGGTGATTGTGGTTGAGATGGTTATTGTGATAGTGAGACTGGAGGAATGGAGGTAGAAGGTTGTTGAAGTGGAGTTTATGATGGAAATATAGAATGAGGTGGAGATGGAGGAGAAGGAGCATCTTCTACGGTTAGAGAAGTGGCTATTTCAGCCCTAGGGTCCTCTGAAGTAACCCTGGAGGAGGAGGCCCTGGAGGGCTTAGGGATAACCCTATCTTATCTACCAAATAGGGCAGTGGTAAGCCTATTAGATTCAATAATGAAAATGGTCTTGGAGTCCGATAATTCTAGAACCTTTGTTTGGAGGAAGATTCCCAGAAAACTTCCAAAACTCACATTCTTCTTACTGATTTTCTTTTTAATCAAATCAAATAGAATTCCTCCCCAGTTCACTGATTTCTTGTTAACCAGGGCACACATCATTTGAAATTGGTGTCTGGTAATATGATCATGCGCATAGTGTTTTCCTAACAACACTTTGCAGACAATATCTACCAAGAATCTATATTCTATTGATAGATTTTACATAAGGAGGTGGTTTGGGTTTCCTTCAGTATGACTTTAACTTTCTAGCATTTCATTAAATTCACTGTTAGATAAATCTATTTCATCTTCACCATTAGCAAACTCAAAAACTTCGGGTTCTAGAGAAAGAGGAACATGGTGTCTTGAAATCATTCCAATAAGAACTTGAGTTTCCTTAATTTTTGCTGTATAAACTGAAAGTATCTAGTGTCGACTAAGTCCACCTATGGGGGGGGGGGAAATAGGTGTCGTGCATTCTTTTGAGGAATTTAAATTACCTACACAAATAAACAAACACAGCACAGAAAAGCACACCAGCAATTATAGTGGTTACCCGATTTGGGAACATCCACTCTCCCCCTTCGACCTATCTCCCACCAAGGGACGACTCGGTCACTTCACCAACTGGATTGAAATCCAATCATCACACTACGAAAGGAAGCCTTCCAACCAAAGGAGTCACTACTCCTCCACCACGGGTTGCACCCAACCCTTACAACTAGGAATAAAAATTCCTTTACAACAAAACAAAAATTGAATGTACAAGAAATACAACCAAACTTGTGGAGAATCCGATGTCGCTCTTCGTTCGTTGATGCTTTCTTGAAAGAGACGAAGAGTCCACGACCGGAGTACTCTCTTGGAGAGGATCTTGACAAGATCGGCGGCGGCAAGTGGTTGCGGCGGCGATGCTTTGTGAATCCAATCTTCTTGACGAAGCAAGAAAGGTCTACGAACGATCTCAGTAGGATCAGTCGTCTCGATCGATTCGAAATGAAGAACTAACTTAGTTCAACGATTCGATAGACAAGAGATCTCAAGAGAGATGCGTGAGAAACACTGCTAGTCTCGGTCCTGTTGTCGGAATATCAATGAATCTCTGAGATCTGCGGCGGCGACGAGCTTGCGAGCGGCAACAGCGATTGACCATTTTCGCGATCTGCTAGGGCACTACGTCGGCTTCTTGATTTTGTGTGAATGAGTTGTTGTAGATGTTAAAAATAAGCATGTATATATACCCGAGCCAACCCTAATGACCATTGTGGGGCCCACAAGGAAAAACCCTAGCCCTAGCCGAAACAGTGCACGGCTTCTTGGTTCGGTCCAGCGAACTGGCGGAAATTACCTAAGGAAAAATTGGCAAGAATCTTTGGTGATTCCCGTCGAATTCGGCGAGAATCACTCACGATTCCCGTCAATTCTGCCTTGGCCGATTTCCAGTTGTAAAACTAGTCAGCCTGTGGGAATCGGCGGGAATGCAACCTGATTCTCGTCGAATCAGCGGGAATCAGAACGATTCCCGTCGAAGTCGGCGAGAATCACTTGGTGATTCTCGTCGATTCTGCCTTAGAAGAATTTCTGATAGGAAAACAGTCATCCGGAAGTGGTCGGCAGGAATGAAGCCTGATTCCCGTCGAATCGGCGAGAATCACAAGTGACTCCCGTCGAAGTCGGCAGGAATGACATAGTGATTCTCGCCGATTTTAACTTAGTCGATTTTTCTCATCCTTTCTATGAACTTGGTCTTTTATCCATAATTGCTCCTCTTCTGCTCTTGATCTATCTTGACCCTGTACTTCAAAATAAGTACACTCCAATAGAGAGAGCACACGTGAGTCAACACACTGATCTGCTCAACGAGGGATTACGTTGAGAAGACCCGTGTATATTGACCCACTGAACCCTGACATTGGTGTGTACTTAGCATGGAATAGCTGCAAGCACAACTTGTTAGAAAATCATCAAATACATTTTCAATTCAACTTATCTTGTTCAGGGGCTTCTTCAAATCAAGTACATTGTGGATACAATACCCAAAAAACTCCCCCTATTTCAAGAAGCCTAAACCCTACAAGCTAAGGTGAATAGAACAGATGAGAATGAAAATCATAAAATGAAAATTCAGCTGAGAGTGAAATTCATTACCATTTTCCTGAGAGCATACTTAACATTGGCAGCCCCTTAGCCTTAGCCGAGAGGGTAATCTCCCCCTTTTCGGCTTCTGCAAATTAGGGACTATACTTGGAGCACAAAGCTCCCCCTCAGTTCTTGCATCCGTGCTCGATCTTGAATCCATAACAGATGCTCCCCCTTGATCCAAGAGCCTTGAGCCCTTCAGGCTTCAATCTTCATTGTTCAGCATGCCGAGTTCAATTTTGAAGAGACTGAACTTGGCCTCATCTAGGGGCTTTGTGAAGATATCTGCAATCTGCTTATCCGTGGGGACATAGTAGAGAGAGATATCTTTGTTTTCCACATGCTCCCGAATGAAGTGGTAGCGCACTTCAATATGCTTGGTTCTGCTGTGCGACACAAGATTGTTTGCAATTGCTATTGCGTTCGAGGAGTCGCAATACATAGGAACTTCTCTTAACTGCAAGTCATAATCATTGAGTTGATTTCTGATCCATAGAAGTTGTGCGCAACAGCTGGGTGCTGAGATGTACTCAGATTCAACCATAGAGGTTACAACACAATTCTGCTTTTTACTGTTCCATAAAATAAGCCTTCTTCCGAGGAATTGGCACGTCCCGAAAGTGCTTTTCCTATCATCCCTGCTTCCTGCAAAGTCAGCATCTAAAAAACCTATCAGCTCGACATCATTGTTTCTTGCGTACCACAAGCTAAGATTTGGTGTACCTTTAAGGTATCTAAGAATTCGCTTTGCAGCGACATAATGAGATTCCTTCGTGTTCACCTGATATATGGAACAAATGCATGTGGAAAACATAATATCCGGTCGAATAGCAGTAAGGTAGAGCAGGGATCCAATTATGCTTTTGTATTTGGTTTTATCAAAAGGTTTCCCTTTCTCATCCTTGTCCAGAGACACAGTGGATCCCATTAGAGTCCTCATAGAGGTTGCATTCTCCATTCTGAATTTCTTGAGGAGTTCATTTGTGAACTTAGTCTGAGAGATGAAAATTCCATCCTCAGACTGTTTCACTTGAAGTCCCAAGAAATACTTTAGCTCGCCCATGCTGCTCATTTCAAACTTTCCTTGCATAAGTTTAGAAAACTTCTTGCAAAGATTGTTGTCCGTTGAGCCGAATATTATGTCATCGACATAGATTTGCACTAGCAAAATCTTGCCTTTGACTTCCCTAAGAAACTATGTCTTATCTATTTTTCCTCTCGAGAACTTGTTCTCAAGAAGAAAACTAGACAGAGTCTCATACTAAGCTCGAGGAGCTTGTTTTAAGCCATATAATGCTTTATTAAGAAAATAAACATGATTAGGAAGTGATGGATTAACAAAACCTGGTGGTTGCGCGACATATACTCCCTCTTTCAAATTTCCATTTTGGAATGCAGATTTCACGCCCATCTGATAGACCGTGAATCCCTTATGAGAGGCATATGCCAGGAACAATCTGATCGCCTCGAGCCTTGCAACCGATGCAAAGGTTTGGTCGAAGTCAATCCACTCCTCTTGTCTGTAACCTTGTGCTACCAGTCTGGCCTTGTTCTTGATGATGACACCGTGTTCATCCAGCTTGTTTCTGAAGATCCACATAGTGCCGATCACATTCTGTTTCTTTGGTCTGGGAACAAGCGTCTAGATGTTGCATCGTTCTAATTGATGCAGTTCATCTTGTATGTCCAATATCCATGATGTATCCTTGTTTGCTTCGTCGAACTTCTTTGCCTCAACCTGTGACAGAAAACTAAGGTGCAGAATCTCGTTAATTGTACCTCTCCGAGTTCTGACACCGTCACGAGGATCTCCTATGATCTGATCTCTGGGATGATCCCACATGTGTTGGAGCTCCAAGAGTCTGGCATCTGGAGCTCTAACAGCTTCTTGGGCTTCTCCTTCTTCTGGGAGAGTTGCTCCATCCTGATCGTCATCTTCTCAAGTTGGCGTTAAGGTCGAACTTGATGTACTTTGGAGTTTCATCTTTTGTAGTCTCATTGAGACTTAACTATTCGAGCCTGCACTGCAGCATCTTCAAGAATGCCACTGGAAGAAATTGCTATGAAGCAAGCTTTCTTCTTATAAAATGCAATAAAACATTAATGGACTCCTCTACCACTAGGGTTTTCTTTGAAGACCCTATATGCCCGACTATGGCTACTATAGCCCATGAAGATGCCTTCGAAGCATTTTTTCTCTCCGAATTTAGTACGTGGGTACTTCCCATTATTGAGTACATAGCATCTGCAGCCAAAAATCCTTGAATAGGACATGGTCGGTTTCCTGCCTTTCAATAGCTCATAGGCGTCTTACGATGATTCTTGTTGATCAATGCTCGGTTGTGCACATGACAAGCGTATTGACAGCCTCTGCCCGGAAGTACTCTGGAATAGAAGAGTCATTCAACATTGTCGTACATGCTTCAATGAGCGTTCTATTTTTCCTCTCCGTAACTCCGTTTTGCTGAGGAGTATGCTGGGAGGAAAACTCATGAAAGATACCATGTTCTTCACAGAATTCTGTCATAGCACCAGACTCGAATTTTGTTCCATGGTGACTTCTGATTTTGACCACGGAGCAGTTAAGTTTGTTCTGGATCTGCTTGACAAAATTAGTGAAGATGTCAAACGTATCTGACTTTCATTTCAAAAAGAACACCCACGTAAACTGAGAGTGATCATCAATAATCACTAGCGTATATGATTTGCCTCCTAATCTATGAACTTGCACTAGACCTAACAAGTCCATATGCAGAAGATAGAGACATTTGGAGGAGTCTTTGTCTGCAATGCTCTTAAAGGTAGCGCGAGTCTGTTTGCCCTTCTGGCATGCAGGACAAGGGCTATCTTTGATGCACTTTATAGTAGGGGCATCCCTTACTAAGTTCTTGGAAAACAACATATTAATTGTCTTGAAATTAATATGTGCTAATCTCTTGTGTCTTGTCATTGATGAACTTTATAGGGGCATTAGCCAGTTGTGCTAATGCCAGTTAATACCGTCTCCGAAGAGGAACACGATTTTATCAAGCACTTATCCTTGCAGAACTTAACGTTGTATCCTTTATAACACAACTGGCTTATAATGATCAGGTTATGGTTTAACCCTTGGACAAAGGCCACGTCAGTGATAGAGAATACACTGTTAGAAATCATACCATAACCTCTGGTGACTCCACGATCAGATCCACCAAAGATGACTTTGGGTCCATTTTCGATTGGGGAGTAATCACGCAACAGGCTTCTTGTCCCGGTCATATGCCGGGAACATCGACTGTCCAAGTACCAGATAGGCATTTTGGTGGTCTTTGGACATACCTGCAAAACAGAATTAGTTTGCCTTAGAAACCCAATTGAACTTGGGTCCTAGATTCCTTGTTAGCACACTCCCCCTCAGGTGGTTAACCCTACGAGTGGTCGGCCTCGCATTGCTAACATGAGGATTCTCGCTGAATCATGGATTAAACCAGCAATCTACAGCAAAGTGACCAACTTTCCCACAACACCAACTATCGAACCTGTTGTACCGTTTCCTAGGCTCCTGCTTCACCCTTGGAATGGTGGGTCAAACGGGGGCCTTGGATCTGGAGGTGGAGGCATCATGATGATAGCAGTCACACGATTTCTTCACTTCCGGTTCTTTCAGTATAATAGGCTTGGCCTTTGGTGCCTGCTTCCTATTATGGCCGCTAGAGAAGTGTCCATAATTCTCCACTTGGAATTCCTCATAATGTGCCTTGAAGACACTCTCACCGTAGTTTTGGGGGAAGGTCCAACCATCATACCGGCTCTTGGGCTTTTCAACCGAGGGCCAGAAGAAGTGGGCATATGTTGACTAAAAGTCTTGTTCATTGCAAGGAAAGTCAGGTTTCTGAATGAAATAGGATCGAGTGGGGCCTTTCCCTTTTCTGCAGCAGAGGCTTTCTTAGCAGCATTATTTTTCCTCTGTTTTTTGTTTCTCCTAGATGATGTACCCAGCACACCCATATGCCCTAAGCCAGCCCCTTTAGCCTGAGCAGAGAATTCATCAACCAGAGGAAGAACGGTCTTTGGCATGGAGAAGCTTTTGACAATCTTCCTTTCAGCCGCAAGTTTTCTTCCAACTTGTTGATTTCTTCCTGTTTCTTGTCAAGGAGCCTTAGAGATTCTGAGTGCTCAGAAGTAAGGTCTAGGTGTTCCTATCGAAGAGAAATCAAGCTAGTGATCTCTTCTCTTAGGGACACACCCTCAGCCTTAAGTAATTTGACTTCCTTTTTCTGAGCCCTCAACCTCTTACGGCATTCCTCAAAGGTATTGAGCAGAAGCTCATACTTTTCGAGGAGCTCAGCTTCACGTGCAGATGGGCTCAAACGATGTTTTAAACAAAGGTCGCTCTTGGGAGGCCACCCAAGTTATTATTATTGGACAATATTATTTTTGGACAATATTTTTTGGTTACGTCGAGCTCAAACGATGTTTTAAACAAAGGTCGCTCTTGGGAGGCAACCCAAGTTATTTTTTGTTTTCTTTATTTTACACTTTTTGCCTCGGATGGCTCCGAAAAGCTGAAGCTTCTGCGATCGCCTGCTCCAACACTGTTGAATCCATCACAAAGTCCAAAGAAGACATTTCATGAAGATCAAAAGCACAAGCATGGGGGAGCGGCATCAATAACCATCCGCGACTCGCACATCCGGGGAAGTACTTATTTTTAATTCTGTACTTTTTTATTTATGTTTTTATTTTTGTTCTCACCTTCCCCTCTTTTTTCCATTGAGGACAAGGTCCATTTTAAGCTTGGGGGAGGATTTCCTCCTTCTCTTTTCTCCATTTTGTTTTTCTGAAAAACAAAATATCAAAATCAAAAAAAATTTAGTGTTTTCCCCTTTTTCTTCTTAAAGAAAAATTCAAATACAAAAAAAGAAGAAAAAATCTTTAAAAATAAAAAAAAAGATAATATCTTTAAAAATCCAAAAAAAGAGTATATTTCAAAATAAAAAATATATATATGTTATTTGTTTAATTTAAACTAATTTTGGTATTTCAATAGTACCCCTTGCTTTTGTTTTGTTTTTCTCAAAATTCCATATAACAACTTAGCTAATTATAATGTTTCCAATCGTTCTTTTTAATTTTGTTTCACAAGTAAAATGTTGGTCATGCTGTGTTTCTAATCCGTGATATCATGTTAATGTGAAGCATTTTTCTAAAACTCGCATTTCTATTTTGGTTTTTTGTTCTTTATTTTCTTTACTTTCTTAAAAATATTTCATCCACTATTTTCCTTTTTGTTGTTGGATAATTTTTGTAATGCCAACTTTTGATTAGCGTAATAGATGTAAACGATCCAAAGCACCTATTATTTCTATTTTCAAGATAATTTCATAAGTCTTGTTTTATTATCTAGGTCTTGCTTTTTGAATTTTTTTAAAACTAATGTATTAGATAAATTTAGAAGCATGAAAATGATTAAGGACGTTTTTGTTTTCGTTTGAGCCTTCTTGCCAACCTAAAAATTTTTATCCCTAGTTAGCCGCTTTTGAGCCGTTTTGCTTTTCCATTTGAGAACTCCACTCATCATTTTTCACCAAAGCTAAAATGTTCCAACCTTTCTAATTAGACTAACCTTTTGAGTTTCATTAAAAATTTTCATGATTATGATAGGGTTGTTTTTGTGATATGTTTGGAGAACTTTTTGAAAAATGTATGCTCAAAAGAAGTGTTTACTTTTGTTTGGCCAATTTCTAAATGAAAAGATAAAGTATTTATGTCCTCTGTTTTGAAAAGAAGAAAGAAAGAAAAAAAAAGATAAAAGAAAAAGAAAGTAAAATATTTTATTTATGATGAAATTTTTTGAAAGTCTTATTTTTAGTTTAGTGTGATTTTAAGCCTTCATGTTTATATTTGAATTCCATTCCTTATTATATGCCTAAACCAAACGTTTCAGTCCAAATAATACCTTTCGATTCATGCTTTTGAATTTTATTTATTAGCTAAGTAAAGAAGAAAAGTAAAATAGTAAAGTTTTGGATTTAAATTTAGATTTTTGTTATTTGATTGATATAGTTATAATATGTCCATTTGATCTAGTAACAACTCAATTCATTTTTTTCATTTTGTTGCTTTGCAAAAATTTATTTAAACAATTTTGCTAAAATTTTGGATGATTTATTTTCATTAGTAAGTTTATAATTTGTTAAACCATGTTTAAGTAATTGTTTTAGGCTTACGTTTCACCTTCTCCCTACTTAGAATTTAGAATTGTACTTATGTTAGCATAATTAGAATTTTCCTGATTAGTCACTTTTATGTTAACTAGTTTTTATATTTTTGCTTGAGATCAAGCAAAGCTTAAGCTTGGGGGAGTTTGATAATACATTTTATAGTTTAAACTACTAGGGAAATTAAATGTTTTTAATACACAAATCATGTCTTGTAAGCTTATATATTGACCTCTTTTTGTATATTTTATTGTCACTAATATTTTCTTCTCTTTTTGCAGGTTTTCAGCAACCCGTCGATCTTAGAAAAATTTATCCATCTAAACAAAATTCGTCAACCTCAGCAAAATTCTTCAACCTCAGCCAGTTCGTCGACCTCTTCATTTGTCAAGATTCACCTTCAGCCAAAGTTCGTCGAGCTCAGCATTCGTCAAGCTCCTCCAATTGTGTCGATCTCAGCTTTTTGTCAAGCTCAGTTTGACAACCTCACCTTCAGTAGAGTTCATCGAGCTCAGCCATCAGTTATGCGGTCGACGAACGTCCTCAGCATTCGTCAACCTCGCCTTCAACAAATTTCGTCGACCTCACCTTCTCTCCTAAGTGTTCGTCGACCTGATTTTCTGCATTTGACGAACGGTTCTTTTCGCCAGAATTCATCGAGCTCAGCCCTTTCGTCAAGCTCTTCCCATTCTTAGTTCAACATTCATCGAACTCATTTTAAACATTTGACGAACGGTTCTTTCTGCCATTTCGTCGAGCACTTCTTTCTACATTTGAAATTCGTCGACCTCCCCTCCACCTTATCTTTTCTCATTTCATCGAGCTCTCCCTCCTTCTCCCCTGATATCATCGAGCCCTCTCTCCCTCTTTCGTCGAGCTTACCTACTTATAAAGGACAAGTCCAACTTTTGAACAAAATCCAGCTGTCGCCATTAATGTACGTCACCCGTACAAAAGCAATAATCATTTCTTGCCAGAACACGTACCAAGATCAAATCCTGTGCATGGCTGAAGGCATTTCCTGCTCCTTTAAATTGTATAAATAGAGCCCCGACCCTTGAGAAAAATATATAGAAATTTTGGGAGAGGGGAAGTGTTGCCATTTTCATTTCTACCTTAGTGTTCTTCCTTTCTCCAGTTTTTTATTTTATTTTTTCTATTTAGTTTTTATTTCAGTTTTCTGTAATAGTTTAGTTTAGTTTAGTTTCAATTTCAGTGTTAGTGATAGCTAGTTTTTCCTTTTCCTGTAGTGTAATTTTTTTGTATTCCAAGTATAGCTCTCTGTTAGAATTTAATATAAAGCTTGTTTATTTTTCTTGTCTCTATTTTTGTTTCCATGCACTCCTACTCATCTCTCCTCCTACACTTCACCATGAGCAACTAATACTCCTTGTACTCGATCTTAATGATAGAAGGTTCGAGTTGATTATGTTATGATGCTCTAATTTGCTTTTTCTTTGTAATGTTTAGACTTTGAATTACTCTTGATTAACCGTATTTGGAGATATTTCATCGATGTATATTTTCCATATTTGTTTCCACTCTTAGCTAGACGAGAGGCTCACAGTTTGGAGTGAACACTCAAGAGTAAAGAGATTTGCACGCAACCTTCAAGAGAGGCAGACATTAAATCTCCCGGATTGGAGTGAAATCCAATAGCGGGGTTCACAGCGTATAACGAGCTTTAGGCCTCCGATTTGGACAAGAGTTTGGTCGGACCTTCCTAAACTCAGGTGGGCATGACTTCGAGAGAAGCTTGTTCATGCTTTAAGAATCTCCATGGTCAAGGCCCTTTGCCTTATTAAGTTAGAGTATATTATCGCACTTTTATTCAGCTTTTGCCGAGGTGATTCTTGATCGAGTACTTTTCTTTATCATTGTTTCAACCCCTTGTTGTAATCGCTTATAGTATCTCTTTATTTAACTGTAAGTAGTTCTATTTTAAGCGTAATATTTCCCTTCTTAATTGCAATTAGTTTTCTTCTAACAAATCCTAAAACAATCACTTGATAAGATAATAGTCTTCGTGTGAGTAAGATTACTCAACGGTTCTTGGATTTTAATACAAATTTGTGTCCCCTTGCTACAATTCTATAGGTATACTTGCCTAGATAGATTGCTAGTTTGGTTAGATTTTCTTTGCGATTAGTAGACACCAGTTTCTTACAAAATCAAGACACAAAACTATCACCAAGGAACTAGCATGTTCCTGATATGCTTTTCCTTTCAACTCTACATCCAGTAAAGTCAGCATCTGAAAATCCAGTTAATTTAAATTCTGACTCAGTTGGATACCAGAGTCCTAGATTTGGACAACCCTTTATATATCTCAAAATTCATTTTAGTAAAATAAGAGGAGATTCTTTAGGGTTCACTTGGAACCTAACACAAAGACATGTAGCAAATATTATATCTGGCCTACTAGCTGTGAGACCCAACAATAGCCCTATATGTTTTCTGATAACCTAGCTTATCCTGTTCATTAGAATCAATCACAGCATTAGAAGCAATGGGTGTTTTCATAGCTGAGGCATCGGACATCCCAAATCTCTTAACTATCTCCTTAGCATATTTGGATTGGGAGATGAAAATGTCGTCAGGGGATTGCTTCACTTGAAGACCAAGGAAGTAGGAAAGCTCAACCATGCTACTCATTTCAAACTTGGAATGCATCAGGTCAGAAAACTTTTTGCATAGTTTGGAATCAGTAGATCCAAATATGATGTAATCTACATATATTTGTACAACCAAAATTTTATTTTTATGATGTCTAATAAACAAAGTCCTATCTACAATGTCCCTAGTGAACTTATGCTATAAAAGAAACCTAGCTAGGGTCTCATACCAAGCTCTTGGAGCTTACTTTAAATCATAGAGAGCTTTATGCAACTTAAAAACAAAAGTGGGATGAGTTAAAGAGATAAAACCTGGTGGTTGCTCCACATAGACTTCCTCTTTGAGTTCACTATTAAGGAATTCACTTTTGACATCCATTTGGTAGACTTTAAGAAATTTTTTGATAGCCTCCATCATTGCAACAGAGGCAAAGGTCTGTTCATAATCAATTCCTTCCTCTTGTGAATAGCCTTGGGCTACCAATCTGGCTTTGTTCCTCACAATTGATCCTTGAGCGTCCAACTTGTTCCTTAAAACCCATTTAGTTCCAATGTCTGGGTAGTCTTCTGGTCTTGGAACTAAATACAAAACTCTACATCTCTCAAATTTATTGAGTTCCTCTTGCATTGTGATAATCTAGTGGGGATCTTGCTCTGCATCTTTTATGGATTACGGCTCAATCTGAGATATGAACTAAGCATGCATCAAGTTTTGGTTGAGTTGATGCCTTGTTTGCACACCGAATGATATGTCTCCAATCACTTGAGATATGGGATGATCTCTAAGTGTGACAAGATCAGTATGAGGAGTTGTTTCATCAATAGATTGGGGAATTAATTAATCTTATGGAATTATGTTGGTTGTTATTGGTTGAACTATTCCAACAATTTCTTCTTCACTCTCTTCATCAATCTGTGGAGAAGGATGTAATGTAACCTCTTAGGTGAGGTTTAAGTCATCCAATTTCTCACACAGAAGGGTACCTGCAATGTATCTCTGGTAGAAGAATCCTTCTCCTTATAACACATATTATCTTCATCAAAAGATATATGTACAGATTCTTCCATTTTTAAGGTTCATTTGTTAAATACCCTACAAGCCTTGCTGACTTGGGAATTTCCAAGAAAAATTCCCTCTACAGCTTGGGTTTCAAATTTTCTAAGATGTTTCTTGTTATTATTGTGAATGTAACATCTACAACCAAATACTCTAAAATAATCTATTTTAGGTTGCTTCCCTTTAAGCAATTCATAGGGAGTCTTATCCTTAAGTTTATGTATTAAACTTCTATTCGAACATAAATTGTTATGCTTACAGCCTCAGCCCAAAAGGATAGAGGCAAGTAAGCATCTTCAAGCAATGTCCTTGTAGCTTCAATAAGGGTTCTATTTTTCCTTTTTGCTACCCTATTTTATTTAGAAGTTCTAGGAGGAGAGAAGCAATGTCTGATACCTTCCTTCTCACAGAATTTTTGCATAAAAAGAGATTCAAACTCAGTACCATGATCACTTCTGATCAATGCAGTTGGAGTACAGTACACAATCTTTATGCTCCTAAGAAAGTTTGTAAGAACTTTAAAGTTATCTGACTTATTTCTCAGAAAGAACACCCAAGTGAATATAGAGAAGTCATCTACAATAACTAGAGTGTAAGATTTCCCTCCCAAACATTATACAGCAATGGGTCCAAAAATATCCATATGTAGCAAGATTCTGGGTGAATCACTATTATTTATTGATTTAAAACTATTTTTAGTTAGTTTGCCTAATTGACAAGCCCTACAGAGACTTTTATTCTTGTAGGGGCCAGAAGGCAATCCTCTAACAAGGTTGTCCCTAAATAGTTCAACAATATATCTTAAATTTATATGTCGTCGTCTTTTATACCATAAGTCATTAGAATTACTAACTTGATTAAATAAATAAATTTCTGAAATAGCAGACTTAAAATTTACTACATATATGTTGCCTTCTCTAAGTTTAGTTAAAACAGTTTTGATGTTATCAGAAGTAATAAAACAATAAGATTGATTAAATGATACTTGATAACCTTCATCACATAATTGGCTTATGGATATCAGGTTATGCTTGAGACCACTAAAATAGGCTACCTTTCTGAAGGTGACAACTCTAACTTTGAAATTTCCATATCCTTTTGTTTGGCCACAGTTGGAGTCTACAAAGATCACCTTTGGTCCAAGCTTTGACTTGTAATCAGTTAGATTTCCCTTTCTGCCAGTCAAATGTTTTGAATACCCACTATCCAAGTACAACTGTTGCTCTATGGTAGGATAGTCCATCACCTGCATTAAAATAGATTAGGTATTCTTGGCCCCGGTAACCTTGGGTCCTTGATTCTTCTAGAATTTGTAACTGGAAATAAAAGAATTTTGGTTGGTATTTATATCCTAAGGGGTAAAATCTTCTAGGTGGAATTATCCACTGGGTAAAGGGATTAATAAAAGATCTAGGTTGATTAAAATTTCTAAAAGAATTTTAATTTCTGTTATAATTTTCTACGTTTGACGAATTGTAGTAAGTTCGTCGATCTGCGTTCGATGAATAGGGATGATTTCGTCAAACTCCGCTCAGAGAATGAAAATATTCATTTTTGGCGCCCCAATTTCATCGATCGCTGTTCGACGAACCATATTATTTCATCGATCGCAGTTAGAAGAATAGTTATATAAAAAATCTACGTTCATAGTTCATCGATCTGAGTTCGACGAACCATATACATTTCGTCAATTTTGTTTTGACGAAAAATGTTGAACATTGTTTTCATTGAATTTTTTTTCTTTTTCTTTTGTTTAGGTTTTTGAAACACTTCAATTTTTGGGTTGTTATCTTCTATTTTTTTTGTTTACCTTTTTCAGATATGAATTTAATAGGGGTAGAAAGATTGTTTATCATAAGAAGAGGAGGCTGACTTAATGAAGCTCCCAAGCCCAGTTTTTCCATTAAGCTTTGCATTGACTGTGCTTGTGATATCCATCAATTTGATGCTTCTCGCATTAAGGGATTCTTCAAATTTTTTAGCCTCATTTAATTTAGTTTTTAATGAAATAATTTGTTTAGAAGCTAAGTCTAATTCATCTTTCAGTTTGATTTTTTCAGAAAAACGATTGTCATATACAATTTGTTTTTCTCTGAGAAGTTTGATTTTCTTCTCAGATTTAATTAAATCATTGAATAGGAGTTTGAATTTAGTTTTAAATTGATCAGAAGTGAAATCAAAAGAAGTTATTACCTGGTCCTCTTCTGATTCCGATTTTGCTGCTGATTCTTCAGCTCCTGAGTGGCTGCATGATGCATCTATTTCCATCAAGTAGATCTCTCTAACTTTTGCCTCTTCTTCATCCTTACTAGAACTGGATGAAGTTTCTTCTTCTGAGTCACTCCAGGTCTCAGCCACAAATCCCTTATCCTTCTTCTTCTTGTATTTGTTGGAGGAGTGCTTGTGGGAATGCTTCTTAGACTCTTTCTCTTTTCTCTTGTCCATATTTTAAGCCTTTGGACATTCTGGGAGAATGTGTCCTGACTTCCTGCATCCATAGCAAACAATTTCCTTAGTAGTTGTCTTGTCATACCTTAGTTTGTCTTCATTTCAGGAATACTTTCTTCTGAAGTCCTTCCTAGCAATCATGTAGAATCTCTTAGCCAAGAGACTCAATAGATATTCATTGACAGGTAGTGCTTCTGATTCCTCAGATGCCTTAAAGGCAATACTTTGCACCTTCCTTCCTGAGGTAGAAGTCTTTTGTTCAGCTGCTTCCATGGTTTTGATAAGCTGCTCATAAGACTTGAGCTTGCCTAATAATGACTCAGTAGAAATCTCATTTAGGCTTCTAGCCTCCTTGATTGGCTAGATCCTAGAATCCCATATGCTAGGGAAGCACATAAGAATCTTGTTATTTATCTCCATTAAAGAGATGTCCTTATCCAGAGTTTTCAGCTCAATAATAATCAGGCTGAGTCTGTTGTACATATCTGCAACTTATTATGCTTCTTCTATCTTGATATTCTCATATTAAGAGATCAGATGTGATCTCCTATCTTTCCTTTCATTAGAAGATCCTTCTACCATTGCATTTAGTGAGTCCCAAATGGATTTTGCTTATGTGCATTCAGTCACTTTTTGGAATATGTTATCAGACAAAGTTTGAGCTAGAATGTTCATGGCCTTGGCATCAGCAACCTTAATGATGGGTCCGTCGTTCCATCACTTGACCCGTAGCAATCTGCTACTTATTTAAGAAATTGAGAAGCCCCCTTTCCAACAGTCCGAGCTTTTTGAACAGTTGGATATGCGCTTGATACTATATTTAGTATCAGAGGGGGTCACGGGTTCAAGACCGGGGGGCACTATTAAATACCGATTATTCCCTTCTACCTGTGTGGGTACGTTGGGTAAGAAAACCGTTGACATACGGTAACCCCACCTCTGAACTGTTTGGTCCATATAGTAACCCCGCCTCAGAGCTGACGGGTTGTGCTGGATGCCGGGGGGGATTGTTGGGTCCGGAATTCCTTCACTTGACCTGTGGCGCTCTGCTACTTATTTAAGAAATTAAGTAGCGCAATTTATAACAGTCTGGGCTTTTAGAATAGTTAGGTATGCGCTTGATCCTACACTTAGCTTTCTTCTAAGCATCAGTCCACTCATGTGATGGAACTGTAGTTGTGTCTGATGTAGTTGCAGTTGGTGTAGGGGGACTGTCAAAATAGAATTATAAATGTCTTCATCAATTGAATTCATATAAAGCCTAATCCTTGCCTTCCAAAGTGCAAACTTGTTAAGATTACATATTGGAGGACTGGTTCTTGAGTATTCTTTATTTTATGTCATGATATAAAAAGACACTAGAGTAAATGGGATCTATCAAAGATCTTTTGGTTCAAGTTTTAGCCTGTGAAACCAAATAACCTTACCCTCTGATACCAATTGAAAGTGAAGGGATAGATCACACTGACTCTAAAGCGGGGGTGA
This sequence comes from Platanthera zijinensis, assembly GCA_039513925.1. Lineage (NCBI taxonomy): Eukaryota > Viridiplantae > Streptophyta > Magnoliopsida > Asparagales > Orchidaceae > Platanthera > Platanthera zijinensis. The sequence goes on from CM077078.1 coordinate 181,709,567, forward strand.
ATAGAGTATTAAAAAAATCTTTTGATTAATTTTTATAGCAGATTAAAATAAGTGATATCTATATGTAAATAGGAAGAAATAAAACACAGAAAATCACAGCATAGAAAATAATAAATAGAGCAACCCGACAACACATAGATTTTATAGTGGTTCCCCTAAAACGTGGGTAAATCCACTCTTCTACCACCCTGGTAGGAATCTACTACAGGTTTTTGATCAGGTTCCCTGCCACCAAAGTTTTTGCTCAGGTGCCCTATCACTACAAGATCTATTTTCAAGGGGGATCTAACAACCCTTTGAGCTTTTGACCGGGTGCTCAAAAACTAAACTAAGTATTTTTATCAGGAGACTTAACAACCAAAGGGATAACTTTTTAAGCGAGTTAAAAACCCTTTTACAGTAGAGTAAAAAGAAAGTTGATATTGTATTCTCTTTCTCAATGTTCTGAGAAGACTAGTGGATTGCTATTGTTGTCAAAGCTCCCCCTGAGGTGTAGAATAGTTCAGGAGAGTGGAAGCTTTGCTCACGGTGTAGGACTTTAGAATGCTTGTTGATCATCCAGAATCTTTTAGACAGATGTTGATGGATTGTCCCTTGAAAGCCTTGAAGCAAAAAACTGATGAAGAACTTGAGTTGTATGAGAGCTATTCTTCTTTCAGTTTTTCTGTAAATTATTCTTTATGTCACAGCTTAGTAACTTGCTACTATCGTGAAAAATAATCCTTATATATTCCTTGCAATTTTTAGCCTATGAATTTTGAATTCCTTTCCATGACTGACTGCAGAAATTCTGGGAGTTGAACGGCTAGAATTTTTCTTTAATGAGTTTCCCCAACTGTCCCTATAAAATAAGCCAACTAATAACTCTATGAAAACCAAAATTAATGCTGCCATGGAACGGCTATATTCCTAAGAATATTTTGTAGTAATTATTTGAGAATTACAGACATATTATAATATAATTTGAAATTCAACTGCCTTAGTAGAACTGAAATCATCAAAGTATTAGTCGAATTGAATCTGGGAGAAATTAGTCAAACTCAGCAAATTTTTTGTCGAGCTGAGCTCTAAGATCGTCGAGCTGAGAATTCACTTTCGTCAAGCTGAGCTCTGAGAACGTTGAGCTGAAAAATTACTTTCCAAATTGAGCTCCAAGATTGTCGAGCTGAGATAGTCCTTCGTTGAGCTGAAGTTCAGATGTGAGATCAGAGATCATCAATCTCAGCTAGACTTTCGTCGAGCTCAAGTTCTGATGTGAGATCAGAGATCGTCGATCCAAACTACATTTTCATCGAGCTCAACTTAGAGAAGGATATCTGAGTTCGTCGATCTGAGATCGAAGATCTTCGAGCTGAGTTCAGTTATCGTCGAGCGACTTTTTCTTCAATCTATAAACTGTCTTGTCTCTAAATTCTTGAGTCTCTAAAGTCTTCTTAAGGCAGGTTTCAAAAATCTAACCTAATGTGACTAACCTTCACCCTAGAACTAACAAATGACCCTAAGCTATACATGTTTGGTCAACAAATCTAATAGTGAACATAGCCCAAATCCAAACTGGGGTTCCAACAGCTGTTCAATTGTGAGCCAGTATTGTTTGTGTGGCATGTAAGGCCTATTGAATAATTTTTACAGTGGAATTTTGATCATCTATAACTTCCTTAATTCCATTATGGGTTATTTAATTTTGGAGTGTAGTATAGTCCACTACTTGTGTAGACTTCATGAAGAATTGAAAGGTTTGAGTGTTCAGGAAATTCATCTCCCTTTCAACTTCTAAAATCCTATTAGTCATTTTAGTCCTCAGTCCTTGGACTATCTTCTCAATAAATAATTCAATATTCTTCCATTGAGTTTCCATCATTTTCTCCAGCTGTGCAAGAAAGGGTCTTAATTCTTTAACAGAACTGTTGGTGGGGACTTCTTGTTGATTCTTAGTCGTAGTAGCTTGCTTGTAGAATATTGTAGGACCTTCATAGACCTCATACAAATAGTCAGGGGTTGACTTCTTGGAGGTGCCAATATTTGTTTCTGGGTCCTTAAGTATATGCTTCCCTCTCCACATTACCATCTCATGGCCAGTGGGATAAAATTATTCAAACTATTCTTCAATACTATTAAGTTCTTTAGCTATGACAACCATTACTTTGCTGACAACCTCTTTGACTTCATCCCGGGCCACTCCTCCATGGGCAATGTCATCTGACAAGACTCCCCCTAAACTACTATAGTTGTTTCAATTACCTCAATCTCTTGGGCAGAGGCCTCGGGTATAGCCTCCCCATCAGCTATATCTTACCCTAAAAAAAAGAAAACAGAACTTAAAGGTGGCTATCGCTTGGAAATAGTGGGTATCGCTGGCGATAGCACTCGACGGCATCAATGAAGCGCTGAGTAGACTCGATGAATTGTTGACTTGACTGTTGCTTGGCGATAATGAGTATCGTGTGGTAATACCACTCAACGCACTCAACACACTCGACGCTCTCAACGCACTTGATGCTCTCAACGCACTCGATGCTTTCAACGTATCGTCGATAGGTCTATCAGAGTGGCAATAGTGGGTATCACTGGGCGATACTTCCATGTATGGCTTGACATGTGTCGGATGGCTGGATGGTGGCCGAAGAGCAGTGGTTTAATGGGGTCAAAGCGGTTAACGACGATAGTGCCCAAGCAATCGCGAATATCGCCCAGCGATAGTGATAATTTGACTAGTCAACTGAAATCATAGTTATACATTCCTTTTGAAGAGAGGTTGTTGTAGCTGGGATAAATCCCGAGGTTACTTAAGCAGAAGAGTGTAGAAAAGAGAAGTCATTTCTCCTTTCTCACTCTCTCTACTCCCTTTCATCAAGAGCTTGAAAGAAATAGCTAAGGGCTAAAGGCTGAGTATTGTAAGCTTGGAGAAGGAGATTCCATGGTCGGAATCAAGAGCCAAGGCAAGATCCATGAAGAGAAAAGCGAGGCGCTCCTTTCCATCCGGTTAGAAGACTTATCCATGACTCTAAAATGAACTATGAGGGTAACGATCTTCCTTCTTGGACAAGTGAAGTCCCCCTTTTTGGCATATGCATGGAATCCCCCACCAAAAGGTGGAGAATTTAGGGAATTCCGATTGGTTGATACGTGATATCTTCGGGTAGTTCTTCATATAGAATCCGAAAATTGCAGTACTGAATAGGCATGCTGTGTGAAGCCCATCCAGACAGGTTGGTTCTGATTTGTGATGTTTTATTTTGCATGCTGGAGAAGACTCCGAGTATAAATGAGTCATTTATGTGGTTTTATGGGTTATGCCTGTGAAGTGGGAGTAGTAGGAATTAATGGAGATGCTCTGCAGGAAAATACCCATAAAATACTATAGTTTGCATAACTGTTGGATATCACCAGGCGAAAGTGAGTATCACTTGCGGTAGCTCTTGATGAGCTCTAATTGATGTGAAAGACCAGTTTTCTGGCACTACAGGATGCTAAAGGGTTTTGGCTGGAAAGATGTTCCAGTTAGGGCTGAGTCTTGAGATAGAAGAGAGTTATGTCGCTAATGCCAGGCAATAGTGACTATCGTTGGAGACAGCTTTTAGATAGAATATTACTTGCAGTGCCTATCTTGTGGATACTGTGGGGCTAGCAGGTGAGCTGTGAGCCTAGGAGCCCAGCTATGCCCGTGAGTTCCATTTTGGGTCGGTTGAGGGCTCTGATCTTGGGGACCTGGTGGTGACAGTCGAAGCTGAGAGCTTGTAGAACCCAACTAAAGAATGGTTAGTGAGCCGAACGGGAAAGAGGAAGCCGACCCGCATCAGTCTAGTTGTGAACCGACGAATTGAGCAACGGGCAATGGCTGAACTGTACCCACGTTATGTCTGTCAGATTCGAATTCCTAAGTTATTAGCATCAATGGAGTGCATAATGAGAGTCTTAGGACTTGATCTAGAAAGTCTAGGAATGCTCAAAGTTGACTATCATGTCTCGGCGTCTGAATGGTGGTGGGACCCTAGCAATCCGGTACACCTAGAATGTGAACTGAGTGCACTGAACATTTGGCCGCTGAGGCACTCATTTGTGATATATTGAATGGTGCTTGAGTGTGCCCTCTTGTGATTTATCTATTTGTTAATGCTATGTCTTAATGGAAGAAATACCGCTGCCCCAGGAATGGGGTAGTGTCATTATAAATTGGTCAGCTGAAAGTAGACCATTGCCTTATTTTCCTCCCTTATTGTAACAACTCCATCCGTTAAATAATATATAATCGATGGTCCGGCCCGGGCCCCACACTATATGCCACAAACAGGTGGCGAGGTCACAGGTTAATACCCAAATTGGTACGCATCCTAACATAGAGCATACATACGGAAGATTTTAACGTTAAACTGAACTCAACGTTTCAGTACTTGGCGTTATAATATTTTGCTTGTCTATCTTGGTCTATCAGTAGCCTATTCCGAATAGAGCGTATCGTCGAATTAGCTTCTTCAACTTCTTTATGCCCATATTGTTTAGATTCGCCTGTTTCCGCCCAAGCTAACGGTGTACGGCATTTCCGACCATACAAAGCTTCAAACGGTGACATAACGATACTTTCTTGGTATCTATTATTGTAGGCAAACTCTATCATATAGAGATGATCTTCCCATCTCTTACCAAAATCCAAGGCGCACATTAGGAGTATGTCCTCCAACATTCTGTTGGTACTCTCAGTTTGTCCATCCATTTGGGGATGAAAGGTCGTACTGAATTTTAACTTTGTGCCCAACAACTGATGGATCAGCCTCCAATCATTCGAGTGAATCGCCATCACGGTCACTTCATGATGCTACGGCGAACACCGTGCAATCGTGCAATCTACTCACATAAAGCTTTGCCAAGACTTCACTGAATCATCCCCCTTGTTCGGTAGGAAGTGAGCAACTATAGTCAACCGGTCTACGATCACCCAAACCGAATCATTCCTGCATTGAGATCTCACAACCCGTGCACAAAATCCATCGAAATATCATCAAATTTCCATACCAGAATAGGTAACGACTTTAGGAAACCTCCGGGATTCTGGCATTCAGCTTTCACCAAGGCACATTTTTGACATTGATCCATATAATGTGATATGTCTTTCTTCAATCCTAGTAACCAAAACAACTTTTTCATGTCCTTGTACATCTTTGTGCTCCCAGAGTGAATTGAGTATTTTGTAAAGTGAGCCACATACATAATTTCTTCCCTCAACTTACCCATACTTGGGACACACAAACGACCCTCTTTCCTTAAAAGGCATCATCCCAAGAGAATTGGTCATTTGAACCATCCACTGCATAGCAGTAGAGAGTTTCATTAAGTTTCGTTGCTCGCCAAACCCTGCCCGCAGGGTCATACTATACCTCCGCCTTGTTCAAGCCTGCATATGCTGTGAAATTCTTGTCCACACAAGAAATCTCTAACGCTTCCAACTCTTGGGTCAGACTCTTATCATGCATCCGCAACCAATTTGCCCTTACCAGAGTACTATGAATCAAGGCATCTGTGACCACGTTTCCCTTTCAAGGAGTATCGGGAATATCAAAGGTATAGTCCCCGAGGAACTCCATCCACCTCCGTTGTCGTATATTGAGATCCTTCTGATCCAATAGGTATTTTAGGCTCTCTTTATCCGTAAAGATATCCACTTTTACGCCATATACATAGTACCACCACAATTTAAGAGCAAAGATAACCGCCGCCAACTCCAAGTTGTGGACGGGATAATTCCGCTCATGCAGTTTCAACTTGCGTGAGCCATAAGCAATCACCTTGCCAAACTGCAGAAGAATATAGCCTAAGCCGCTCCCTGAATCATCACTATAAATCTCATTGCCATTTGTACAATATGGCGATGTCAAAACAAGGGCCGTGGTCAAACGACTCTTTAGCTCTTCAAAAGCTCGCGCACACTCTGGTGTCCAAACGAACTCCTGATCATTCCTCGTTAATGTGGTAAGAGGCAAAGCGAGGCGTGATAAGTTTTCCACAAAATGTTTTTAGTAGCCTTCCAGCCCAAGGAAATTCCTGACTTCGGCCAACGAAGACAACACTGGCCACTCTCGTATGACACTTATCTTTAATGGATCCACCGCAATGCCCTCTCCACTTACCACGTGGCCAAGAAAAGCCACTGACGACAGCAAAAACTCACACTTTGAGAACTTGACATATAACTTATTTCTCCACAGGGTATACAACACCAACCATAAATAGTTCGCATGATCAGCTTCAGATTGAGAGTACACCAAGATATCATCAATGAATATGATCACAAACAGATCCAAGTACTCTCGGAACATTCGGTGCATTAGATCCATGAACATCGATGGCACATTACATAGCCCAAACGACATTACAGTGAACTCATAATGACCATAACGTGTTCCAAACGCTGTCTTGGGAATGTCACCTTCCGGAATCCTCAATTGGTAATATCCAGATTTTAACTCCAATTTAGAATAGACGGTTTATACCACTAGCTGATCGAACATGTCATCTATCTATGGAATCGGATACATGTTTTCTCTGTCAGCTTATTCAATTCTTGATAATCAATACAAAACCGTAAACTACCGTCCTTCTTTTTCACAAAAAGAACAGGTACGCTACAAGGTGAAATACTTGGGCATATATAACCCAGTTCTAGCAATTCTTGCAATTGAACTTTCAGTTCTGCCATTTCCTTTGGCACTACGCGATATGGCGAGCGGGCCACTGGTTTTGCACCTGGCACCAACTCAATAGAGAAGTTAATCTCCCGCTGGGGTGTTAACCCAGGAAGATCTTTAGAAAACACATTAGCAAACTCCGACATAATTAGAACATCATTCAAACTTGCTTTTGGCTCAAAAGCCTGATAAGCGTGAAGAATAACTATGCGCCCTTCCGAACATCATTGACGACTTGGAGAGCAGACATCAAGGTCCCGCCTACTCCTCGTATACCATCAAACTTAGTCTCAAGCTCGGTATTCTTGCCCAGTGTGATCTCCTTTGAATTACAATCAATTAAGGCACGCTGTTCTGAAATCCAGTCCATACCAAAGATCACATCAAATTCTGATATAGGTAACACAGATATGCTCAAGCAGAAATCCCGAGTTCCTATTTGAACATCCACATTGCAATCCATATCCTCAAGCATCGCACATCCATTCAGTAATAACTCCTTAACAATATCTGTCACAACATAACTAGGTACTCCAATTCGAGCTATGAAGTCCTTAGGCAGAAACGAATGTGAAGTACCCGTATCAAATAGTGCTCTTGCCGGATTGTTCCGAATCTGGACAAATCCTAAGACATACACATCATACACACGCCACACACATGGTATGTAATATAAAAAGCAATCAATATCTTAACTCGTAACTATGACGACGTCACTTTGCTTTATGGCCTCTTGCTGGCCTAGATTATAGACTCGGGGTTACGCCTGGGATGCAGAGGACTCTACCACTGCTTTTCCCTTCTAAGCATAAGACGCTCCCGTCTTCTTTCCCACCTTTGGCGGACAAACCCGACAGTCGCGGGCTATATGCCCCACTTTGCCACACGTAAAGCTGGTACAAGACTCTTGCCTTGTCATTGCTCCTGATGCAACTGAAGAAGGGGCCTGTCCAGAAGATTTGGACCTCTTGCTCCACTTCTTTTGGTAGTTTGATTTTCCAGGACGGGGCACTTTGAACTCAGACTTCGTCATAACAAAGTCTCTCTTTCCTTGCACCTGTTTCATATCATTATCCAATGCACAAGCAGTATCAACTAACGCCTGAAATTCTTGGTTCACTGAACTCGAGAGAAGGAATCTCAACTCATCCTGCAACCCTTCGTAGAACCTATTTTTTTCCATTGTTCATCAGCGAAGATAGACCCCGCATAACGGCCCAACCTTTTAAACTCATGCAAGTAAGTATCAACACTACTTTCTCCTTGTGTTAGACGTTGGAACTCATTTTCCATGGTAATGTGTTTTTTCGCTGGTAGGTGCTTTGCCAAAAATAGTCCTGAAAACTCCTCGATCGAGACTTGTGTTAATTTCCTGCCCGCTAGGTGATGCAACTCTATCTCGTACCACCATAGCCAAGCCTCTCCTTCCAAAAAGAAGGTGGACAAGGTGACCTTCTGATCTTCCTCCGTCCTTATCGCCATCAATACTCGCTTGACGCACGACAACCAATCTTTCGCCTGTGATGGGGTTCCCACACCCGTAAACGTGGGAGGATTGAAGCTCACAAAATTCTTCAAATTCCGCTCAGCTGCTCGAGGATCAACAACCTCAACCGGTTCTGGTATTACACCGACCCGTTATGGCACCACTGCCGACTGTGCCTGCCCAATAGGCTGTGCATGAATCATGGCAAATACTGCCTCAGCAACGAAGTAGACTGTTTCCGTAGAAGGAGGAGGTTTGGGCACCTCAGCTGATGTAACACTCTCATCAGAATGTTGGGGCTCAGACTGCCCAGCACCACTACGAGTCACCTATAGGTGAATAAGACACACTTTAGCGACCTTGCACAAGCAATCATAACAATATAGGAACGTGCAGGTTCCTCAAATAGGAGTATTTACATTCCATAGTGGACATTCCAGAGTTCATTAATATTAAAGCGGGTCGCACTGATACGTGCTCGCCACCCCCACAGAAGAATTTTACCACATATACGAAAGAGGAAGGCCGAGACAAGTTGATACAAAAATGTAACGACTTCATCCGTTAAATAACATATAATAGAAGGTTTGGCTGGATCCCCACACTATATGCCACAAACAAGCGGCGAGGTCATAGGTTAATACCAAAATAGGTACGCATCCTAACACAGAGCATACTAGCTGAAGATTTTTCCATTAAACTGAACTCAAACCATGAATGTCCACTCTATATAAACAACCACATTTATATATACTCATGAAGGAATGTACACAAATACTCAAGAGTTTGGCCTTAAGGCCTTACAATTACGCTTTATAAGTGTGGATTACAAATATCGGCGCACAGGCCGGCCACACATGAACATAACAAAATCCTTTGATCAGCCTTCGAGGGCCAGCAGCAATAGCACCAGCAGCAGGTGCTTCAACCCTCTATTTCCCACTCAGCTCTCCAGCACCTGCACAGGGACAGCCCACCATAATGGTGGGAAACAGAGCAACGGTCAGCATTAAAATGACCAATTTATAACGACCCTACCCCTTTCTTGGGGTAGTGGTATTCCTTCCCTACAGGCATAGCATTTAACGAGCCTTCCTGGAGACCGTTGATTAGGGAGACCTTAAAATAATTGGGGTCCACATTCTCTACTTCTAGATTTTCTTTTTTAAAGCGAACTACAAATCGCACCATGCTTTCACCCTCCCTCTGCATAATCTTGAAAGGGCTGCAGGACCACTTTTACTTTTTTGGAGGTGGAAAACCTCAACAAAAGTTCTTGGCAGAGCCCGACGAAGGAGTTAATTGAGCGGGGTCAAAGCTCGTGAAACCACTCACGAGCCAGCCAATCGAAAGTGTTCACCAGCAACTTACACTTTATCGCATCCGTCATGCATTTAAGGGCAACGGTATCTTAAAATGCTTGCAGGTGCATGACCGGATCGGATGCTCCGGTATAAAAAGGTAAGCGAGGTTCTCTGAAATTGCTCGGTGCGATCTCTCGCCTTATCTGCACGACAAACGGAGACGGGTCCTCCATCTCAGCTAGGGTTAAAGGTGAGGCGCGGTTAGAATTTGGGAAATAAGCGAGTATGCCGGGATGGCGGTTTTCTTCGAAATCAAACAGCTTAGCCGGAATTGCTCGAGCGGTATCTTGGAATTAACCCATGAAAGGATTTAGCTCGTCTTCCTGGGGCTGCAGTTGCGCGATGGTCTTACATGGCTAGAAGGCGGGATGAGTGGTCGCGGGGGTCGGAAAGATTGCGGGTTCCACGGGTGCTGCGGCTAGAGGCATCGCTAACCATTTGTTAAGAGCTGCTAGAGCTTGGTTGATTGCATCAAGGCGTTCGCCGGTTTCCCACCTATCTCGCTCCATCTCCTGGCGAGATTGTTCGATCTCCCTCCAGAGGGATTCTTCTTGAGGACCCCGCACGGTTAGAATGACGAGAATGAGAGTAATGAGGGGATCGCCTGTCTGACATATCGAAACCGCTCGAATTCACAGACAACTCGGATCTGAATGTCGCATGTTTAATGTTCGTGTCGAGAACGTCCCTTGGTCACTGAAGAAACTGCGAGAAAGAGAAAACGGTAAAGGAGGAACTGCGAGTTGTCGGTTACTAGCGATTTAATGAAAAGGAGACAAAAGGTTGCCGCTGATAGCGGCAACATCAGAGTTCGCCCATCGCAGCTAAAACCACTCCTGCGACGGGCTTTTCGGTTGTCATAGAATGAAGCGAGTATAGCGGTTACCAAGGAGCACCCAAACGGACAGTAACCTGATTGGCAAAGGATTCGAGACCGCTTCCACAGAAGGCAAGCTTGAGGATTCGATTAGCAATGCCTAGAGAGTATTATTCTTGCCAATTTATAGGCTTGGAGTCCTGCCCGAGTGGGCAGGCGCTAGAATCACCGGCTACCCAGGGGATAGGAGAGCAGGCAGCGGTGACAGGATGCACAGTTAAAGAAGAAAAAGGCAAATCTCTTAACCGCGTGGCTACGCGGTATGCAGTAAAACGACCGAAGACTCTAAGATGGAAAAACGGCTTGCTGATTACTACAGTCTCGCAGTTACGCGGTCAATAAAGGGGGCCTTGACAAATCTTGTGGAAGAATCTGAATAGCGGTCTTTCGGGTAAACATAAACCATTCGTCTTTGGAGATCGATGATCGGTGAACTCAGCCTGAGAAATCTTCGTCGACCTAAGCTTGACGATATTTCTCTTAGAAGTAACTTTCGTCGAACTGTGATCGATGATCTTGCTTCAGAAATTATTTCGTCAAACTTAGATCGACGAACTATTTTCCCTCCTCTTAAAACTGAGATCGGCGAACTTTCTGCATTTGTCGACCTCAGATCAAAGAATATTTTTTACAGGACGGAGCTTGTTGTTCCATATTATGAAAACATTATAATAGGTTTTATTCTTCGAGCTCAATCCCGCACTTTCAGAACTCTTCCACAGTTGATCTTTCTCATTTCTTTTGTAGGCGATTTGAGAATGCAATGGTGATTCCAGCAAGCACTCTCTCCGGCATGAAGTATGACACTGATTTCGACATACATTTCGATTCCTTTGGTTATACAGACAAAATCTTCACGGATATTCTTCAGTTGTTTGAAGATCAGAAATTGAAGTAGTTTATGACTACAAGGATCAAGTTGCCAGCAGCCGTGATCAAGGAATGGGTCTGCACATCAACTTCATCTGATATAGAGATGATAGGATCAATTTACGGAACACAGGTTTCTCTCTCTCCTACTGTTCTTTCTGATATATTTGGATTTGAGAATGGGGTAGATGATCTTGGAATGGATAGTTCTGATTTTGATGAGATGCTAATAAGAATGGGTCACTCTGAGGGAAACCCTAATAGGTTGCAGAAGAAGAACTTGTCTACTGAATACAAGTTCTTGGATGATGTAGTAGGTAAGGTCCTACTGGGCAAACACACTGCCCAATACTACATCACAAGGCACTAGGTTTTGGTGATGAGTGCCTTGGTTGATAATAAAAAGATTAACTGGGGACAGGTTCTGTTTGAATTGATTAGGAAGAAAATTCTAAGAAGGAAGTTTTTTTTGCAAGAGTATTGGGAATTTTTCTACAGGCCAGGGCTAATGACTTACTGGTCTCCCCAATAGTATTCATTAATTCCTCTAAGAAGTTGACATATGCTCTCTTTAGCAGATGGGAGAGGACAATTTTCAAGCCATCCAAGGCTTCTTCCACTTCCTCAAGACCTTCTGAGAGTACTGGGGTTGCTCTAGCCACTCCCCACCCTACTGAAGATGTTTTCTCTCCACCTCCACCTCCTCATGTTCAAACACCTTCCTCAACCCTCCAACAAACATCTATATCTCAAGACCATACACCAAATCCTCCAGCTTCCCAACTCCAACATTGCTCACGAGTTCATAGCCCTGAACATCAACCATCTCCACCTCAATATCCAGTGCATGCTATTCCACCTCACACTCAAGAGCATGTCACTCCTCCTCAGTCTCCTCTTCCTCCACATCTTTCTAATATCCCCCTACACAACATATCATCCATACCATCATTCAATCTGCTATCATCACTCATCCATACTTCATCACCTCAAGATGAGCACATGCAAGATTCCACTCCCTTCCCCTAAACCTAATCCATCAATCCTTCTGTATCAACTCAGACACCCTCTGAGTTCATGCAATTGTCCCCCCCTTCCATTTCCTCTTTTTTGTAAACCATCACTCTACTTCTGCAACAACTCATAGCAGAGGCAATTAAACCTCTTGCTGACTCCATTTCCTCCCTCTCTACTTTTCTGCCTACTGCCGTTTATGTCCCTTCTTATGAGGGCCTTGCTACAGGACCCTCTGCAGGCAGGCAGGGGGAGATATTCAATGAAGAAGCTCCAGTACCCTCTCTAGCAGCAGTAGAAGCAGAAGATGCAATAACAGCATAAGAAGCAACAATTATTTTGCAGACAGTTGAGTTAACAGATCTACATATGGTTATAGAGGCTGAATTTATTGATGTAGATATGATGATTGTAGATATTGTGACTGTTGGTGATTGTTATATCAATCCCAAAATAGACATCGTTAGATTATTACATTCTTTTAATACAATTTATCTGAATTCTTTTATTCCAGCAGTAAAGACATCTTTGGCAATAGTATGCTACACTCCTCCCATAAGTCTTGAAGTTGTTAATCCACTAAAGGCAAGTTTTGTTGTTAACATGGTTGTGGAACCCTCAGGCCCAACCTATGTGATGGATGTTAGTCCAATACCAAATCTAGATGATTTAATTGCTCAAGATGTAGCCCAAGAACTTGCACAGATTCAGAATGATCCTGAGCTGAATGAATTCTCGCTTGCTGACAAAGATATAGAAGATTATCAGATGATTACTGAGAATATTGCTCCACCTGCAGTTACTGAACCTCAAGTACTTCCTCAGGCTGAAAGACAAATCACAAAGGAAACTTTGAAAGAGATAGATTCATTATATGATAACCCTTAAAGTTCTTCTGATGATGACATAGATGATGACTCTGATGTATCAGATGATCCTAAATCTAAGAAGAAAGTTGCAAAGAAGAGAAAAGTGGATCCTATGGCTGCTCCAAAGCCAATCCCCACTCATTACACCCCTTACTATATCCTAAACTAGATTACTCCATACCCAGGGATGCCTCAGTGGATGTAGTTATCCAAGAATGAGCAGAAAGAAAGGAAGAAGAGAAGGAGATACAGGTCTCCTCCTAAGCAATTTAGGAAAGACCCTTCTCCTCCTCTAACTCCATCTTCAGGTGCCTCCAGCAATGTATCTCAAAGATCTGCTATATTTACCTAAACTTATTAGAGATATTCGAGGCAGGGAAGTCAGCAACATTCTTCTAAAATTCATCCTCCTCCAGCTTCAATCAAGAGAAATCTTACAGACTCTGTTGATGAATCACAACAGGACTAAAGTATAAAAAGGACAGAATCTCCTCCAATTCCCTTTGTAGACCAGAACTGGAGACTTCAGCTAGAATGGCCAGATTTCATGAGCTAATAGGACTTTCACAAATTAATAAATTCAAAGCTGAAGGAAAGGATCCTTCACAATTCACTACCATGTCTTCATTCAGAAATGAAGAACTAAAAAGGTATGCAAAGGCAAACAAATTCTTCAATGTTGATTATTATATGAAATTACATCCAGAAGCTATTGTTCCCAGAGCAACATCTCTCAAAATCATTGGTGTATCAGACATGACAATGTCAAAGAGAGAAGCTGCCAATCCAAAAAGAGAAATCATTTTAAAATAGCCTTCTGAGAAGCCATAGAAAGGAAATCCTAAGAAGAAACAGTGATTTTGTTTGTGTTTTGTTCTTATTTTTGAACTTTATTGTGTTTAATCATGAAGCACCTCATGTAAATATCTGTTGAAAATTTTATTTCTGTCAGATATATGTTTTCATGCTTTATGATTGTTTCTTTTATTTTGATTTAGTGACCTTACCCAAATAGGGGGAGATTGTTGGATCCCTAGTTGGATTTGGGCTAGGTTCACTAAATTAGGCTGAGTCTAACCCACCTTATAAAGCCAGGGTCAAGCCTAGTAGTCATAGAGTTTAGGCCAAGTCATTAGGTTTAACCTCCTTAGACTTGCCAGTAGAGGACCTCAGAAGACTCAGACGTAGAAGATTCAGAGAACAAAATGATTAGTTTGAAGTTCTTCGAACTCAGCTCAACGATCATCTATCTCAGATCAACCAACTCAGAGTTATTTCTCTAAGCTTAGCTCGACGAAATTTGAGCTCAGGTCGACGATCGTTTCTTTCAGACAGATTTTCAGCTCGACGTACTCAGAGCACAAAATTGGCAAGTTATTCTCTGAATGCAGTTCGCAGAGCTCAGGTCGATGATCAGGAATTCTCAGGTCGACGAACTTAGAACTCAGGTCGACGAATTCCGTTTAGAGGTCGAAAATTTCTGTCCCACTTAAGAATGAGAAGTTTTCTTATTTCTGTACCTTTCTTTTATATTATTTAGCAATAATATTCCTGAGTAATTAATGCTCATATTCCCTTCAACATAGCCATTATTGGAAGCATTAATTATGTCTTCGTAAGGATAATTACTTGCTTATTTTATTAGGGATAGTTGGGGAAACTCATTTAAGTCATATTCCAGCCATTTGTATTCTCCAGATCTTTTAGCAATTAATGCAAGCTTTTCAAATTCAAAGGAAAATGTTTTTGACTACATAATATACAAGAGATTCTCTTTTTCAGAAAACTACACACAAGGAAAGAACATTACAGAGGTTTACAGAGAAGAGAATTTTTACAGATACACAAAATATACAAAAGAGGATCTGCTTCTTCTCTATAAAGAAATACAATCTGTTATTTTCCTTGTTCATACCAAAAAGACTGAAGAAGAAAATCCATCACAAATCAAGTGTCTTCTTCATCTTCAGATCTTGGAATCTTTAGATACATCTATTCAACATCTGTCTACTGGATTCCTAGACATTGACAAGACAAGGCTGAAGACCTACACCCTAATGCAAAGCTTGTAGTCTTCCTTAACCATTCAATTTTTCAGGGGGAGCTTTGTCAACATCAACACCCACTAGGCTTCTATGTTGATTAGAGAAAGAGAAGAGATCATCACCTCCTCTCCCCTCCTGTAAAGGGGTTTTAACTCATTTCAAAAGTTAACCACTTGGTTGTCAAGTCTCATGATCAAAAGACTTGGTTGGTTTTTGGGCACCTGACAAAAATCCTAAAGGGTTGCAATATCTCCTTACAAATAGATATTGTGATGGCAGTTGCCAGATCAAAACCTATTAGTGGATTCCTTCCTGGGTGGTAGATGAGTGGATGTACCCAGTTGGGGAACCACTATAAAACTTCTTGTGTTGTCCGAGTTCCCCTTTTTCTTTGTGTACTGTGCTGTGTTATTTTAGCTTATTTCTTTTTACATAATATTTATTATCACTTATTTTTACTGCTAGTTAATCAAAACAATTAAAAGATTTTAAAAACACTCTAATCACCCCCCCTTCTAGAGTAAGTTTATCTATCCCCTCCTTTAAGTCTCTCCCGTGTTTTTGGTGGTTGACGAGTGACATTTTGATACCTCATATCATAGTGGTATTTAATTCCATCTAGTGACTTAATATTGTTTATTGATCTTGTAGGATCTTATGTGATTCTATTAGATCCCTACCCAGGGTATGTGGAAGTTATATTTACACTTGTAACATGCTTGTTTCTATCATGATTATGTGATATTGCTTATATTTAAATGTCAGGATAAGTTAAAGTCGAACCTTTATTGTGTTGGAGATACATGACTTGTGCAATAGGAATAGACTTAACCACACCCGCACCATGGATATGGCAGCATAGGGTGTATCCCGTTTATATATTGTACCATAGGAGATACCATGAGTCGAGTGATGGTCTAAACCGATGAGATGCTTAGTGTACTGTTGTTTTTGTGCTCCTAGTCTTTGTTGATGTGACTTGAGTGCACTTTACTTGTGTTTGGACCTTTGATGGGTTATGTGATTGTAATTTCTGTTTTCAGTACATAGGCAAAGTAAGACTCCATGTCACAATTTGCTCTAATGGTTATAGGTATTTCCCTCCCATAGCAATATTTGAGAGCGTGTGTCACACTAAAGTTTTGTCATGTATGATAAAATTTTTTGTAGCTCAAGATAAAAAGTACGTACTAGTAATACGTGATATGTACACAACGATAGAATAACATCATGAGTTATGTAATTGTTTTGGGTTGCATAATGTAGGATCTATTAGTACTACCCTTGGTGTCTTGCTAGATACCGCATTGAGTGCATAGTTTTCCTATTTTCTTTTTATAATTTTAGTTGCCTAGGACATGTTAGTCTTCTAGTAGGAATAGAGTGCATGAGTAGATCATTTAGTTTATAGTTCTGGTGTGCACATTGACCCTCTCCCCTTTTTATTTCTTGCTCAACTTAGAAATATGCTTGATGATTGTGCCATATACTTATTTGTTTGTTCCTATGTTTTGTATACATGTTGTGGCACATGAATCTATAGGTCTCCATCTCCCCAGGATCTTCCAGGATGCCCGGTTAGAGGGTAATTGTTACACAGTATTGGTCAACTCTGACTGACCCATGTTTTTCGCTCATTTATACTTGGTTGCAGGAACATGCACGTCATTGAAGTACTTACTACAGAATATGAAATATGTGTGGTGGATTGGCTTGCTGCTTGTTTTTCAAGTATTTATATGCATAGATAGTTTTGGGACTTATAAGTCTCTTTTGGGGGGTTGTTCCCATTTCCTACTTTTTTTACTTTTATTTATTATTGTGTAAATGAGCGTAATGGACTACATATTGTAGTGGACATTCATTCAGAGTGATGGTTTAGTTTAGCTTCTATTTACTTTTAATGCGTAGTATGAGATTGATGGTGGTTGATATTCATTAAATAATGCTCCTTTTTATATAGGTTATAGCAAGTGGGGGCCGACTGGACACATAACATATAACGAATTACATGTATTGTGATACAATTTGGTATCAGAGCCCTTCGGTCACATGAGTTTTGAGTTGTGGTCCATGGAAAAACCCTTTTAAATGGGCAGTGTGTATGTGTAGTGCAAACACCTTAAAACGTTAGAATTCTGACTAGGAGAATGTCTATTTAAGAATTTTATATTGTTTTGTTTGTTTGGTATGCTAGTTTATGGATGTTTTGAGCACTTTTAAGTGATTGAATGTGGTAGTCAATCTTCATTCCATCATAAAAAATTCAATAATAGTGGTTTGATAAACCCTGCTTTTGCCAAAGTATCACTTATAGAGCTTAGTTTTAAGACCCAAGTAATATTCTTCTGTATGATGTGACGATTGTGGACATGTGTGTCCTTTGATATATAACTTGTCTGTAATGGTTTGTTATGATTGATTACTAGCCGGTGAAGCTCATTTTAGCTTTATTTATTAGATCAAAAATATGTATTTTCTTATATAAAAATTTGTATTTTATTAATTTTGAGCTTGTTATTAACTTTGTTTTTAAAATCTTGTTCTAACTTAGCTTAATTTGAATTTTGCAGAAAAAGAAATGTTTCGGAAATTTTTCATATTACAAACCCCAAGGTCATGGGCGTGGCATGGGTGTGTAACCCGATCCCGAGGCAAAACAGGATACAGAGCGTGAATCGAGAAGATCTCAAGTTCATAGCTGGCTGACAGGCCTGTTTTACCTTGCCATACCCGTGTCCCGCCGGCATGTCCCCAAAGTACCAACCTAAGTAGACACATCACCGCTTTTGCTGACCTATAGTATGTCATACATATCACAACCCCCTATCACAAGAGTGATAGGGGGCGAGTTTGCCAATTCCAGAGCCAGAAGCTGCCCCGCCAGAAATTTTCCAGAAAAAGTCAACTGATTATTACACACCCCCAGTCACGGGCGTGTAAAGGGGCGTGTACTTCCTGAAAATTTTTCAATAAATTCTAGAAAGCTCCTTGATTCCAGGGTCTAGATTTTGTGAGAGGAGAGATGATGCTAGTTTCTTTTCTCACTATTTTTAGGCTTGTTGGGTCCGGCGTTCCTTCACTTGACCTGTGGCGCTCTGCTACTTATATAAAAAAAAATTAAGTAGCGCCCACTCCAACAGTCCGGGCTTTTGGTGCAGTTGGGTATGCACTTGATCCTTCAATTGGTATCAGAGGTGGTCACGGGTTTAAGACCGGGGGGGGGGGGGGGCGCTATTAAATCATGATTTTTCCCTTCTACCTGTGTGGGTCCGGTGAGTCAGGAAACCGTGGACATGTGGTAACCCCACCTATGCGCCATGTGGGCCATGTGGTAACCCCACCTCTGAGCCGAAGGGTTATGGTGGACGCCGGGGAGGGGGGGAGGGATTGTTGGGTCCGGCATTCCTTCACTTCACCTGTGGCGCTCTGCTACTTATATAAAAAAAAATTTAAGTAGCGCCCTCTCCAACAGTCTGGGCTTTTGGTGCAGTTGGGTATGCGCTTCATCCTTCAAGGCTCTTTATTCTTATGTTCCTATGTTTTACTCTCTCTCCGTTCATTTAAAGCTTTCTTAAATTTGCTTTTCATGTAATGTTTCTAGCTTCCTTGTAATTTTCTTTTACTATTGTTATATTAGTGCTTCCTTAGCCTATTTTTCTTACACTTGTAATTTTCTATTGGACTTGCAATTCACTTTGGATTATTAATGAAATTTTGTTTGTTCTCTTTCTCTTAATATTGATTACTCAAGGGTAAAGAGAGTTGCATGCACCCTCTGAGAGAGGATGAAATAAATCTCCTAGATTGGAATCAAATCCAATAGTGTAACGCCCCTGATTTTTCGGTAATTATTTTAATTCCTGTAGTTATATTTTTTTGACGTCATGGCATTACATTGACGCGTAGTTAATGAGTGCCATTTGTTGGAGCATGGGTTTGCTCAGTGGTTTTTCATGTATGGTTGGTTTTGGCTCGATTGTGCACCTTCCCTCACGACCCGGGTCTATTTTGGTGACTCGTTGGACCTTCTATAGGGATGCGGTGGTGTTTTATCTTCGGTTGGTGTTTTACCCGAGTTTGGTTTTTTAGATTTGGATTTCAACTTCGCCGTAAGATTCATAGCATCGGTATTCGGCTACGATGCAATTTCTGTAAGATTCTTAGTTGGTTTGGATTTCGGGTTGTTTTGACGTTATTTAAATAATTAATATTTTATTATTTACTAGCATCTTCGAATGGGCTCCACCCATTCTCGATGCATCACTGTGGGCTTCGCCCTCTTTGCAATGACGTGGGTCATGGACGGCTACTAGTATCGTGGACAACAATATTGGTCGTTAGTGCAACCAATGTTGTGGGTGGCGACATTTGTTGTGGGCAGTGATATTGTTCGTGGGCAGCGACATTATTCGTGGGCGGAGACAATGGTCGGGGGAGGGGAAAATGCTCGGGGGCGGCGACATTGTGTAGTGGTGGTGACATTTTTCAGGTGGATTGTTCGTGCATTACCGGTTCTCGATGCGCGTTGCGGGCTTCGCCGGCTTGAAAACCAAGCGGTGTTCGCTCGTAACAAAGCGACATTGTTTAGAAGCTGCGACAATGTTGAAGGGCGGCGACATTCGTTGGGATGCATTCTCCTAATGTCTATTATGTTTAAAGATATTTATAAATTTGGGGAGATAGTACGTGGAGTAATTACATTTTGTAGTAATTCTTGGCTTCCTGTGTCTTCTATTGTTCAATTTGCTTACTTTCTTCTGAATGACATAGAGGTACTTTGAATAAAAATTTTTGGAGGGCCTCAACATGTGGCTTATTAGTAACCTAGCACTTATAATCTTAGTAAATAAAAATGCTCTATGTTTTCCAGCAAATTTAAGAAAAATTAGGATTATATTCTTTAAATTATATAAGTTCTATAAGATTTATTTACTTTTTAAACATGGATATATTTATTGGATTATTTATAAACTATTTCACTTCTATTCTTAATAACAATAAAAATCCATCAAATTCATCACTTTCTCTGTCTTCTGCATTAACAACTCAGTGCGACAATTCAAATTAAGGAACTATCACTGACCTTAATCCACATGAAGGGTGTCATTTTTATGTGATGCGCATAAGAAGATATGTATGACAATAAAAGTACTAATGCAAAGGATTTTAGATCAAATACTGAACAAAAAAGGCTGTAAAAAGAACTCCAAGTTACTAAACATTGCAATTTGTCCTCAAAGAACAGTTCATGTTGTGATTACCAGATCGAGATCCAGAACTTCGATACAATGGAACCCATGTCTGTCTTCTGGAACAACAATTTCGATCTTTTCATCCAAAGAAATGGTCTCCCTGCTCAATAGCAATCAAAAAATCATATCAGAGACATTTAAAAATGACTATCAACACATTTGTCAAGCATCAAAAACATAAATAAAGTTTGTGTACTTTCCTACACAAACTGTATCAACACATTTGAAGAACAACATCACTCAAAAGGGGTTCTATTTAGAAAGGCTCATTGTAGCATTCACAGACAGAAAAATATATATATTAGACTACTACCGGTGGCAGGGTCAAACCGCGACCAGAGCTTCTTTCTGAACTCATAATCAGCACCAAAGATCCGAACGCATACCCTCTCCTTGTTAGCATAAGAATCGACAACGTTCAATATAGAACCAGAAATTCCAGGAACCAGAAGCACCAGATCAAGATTAGGGGCAAAAAGGGGCTTTTGTTTCTTGATAATCCTAAGCCACAGCTCAATCAACTTCATGAACTTTTGAACTAATTCTTTGCTGAATGCTTTTTGGATACTAAAAAAGAAATGAAAAAGATGTGTAGAAACAAAATCAAAATCAGTCTAAACCCTAAAGAATGAAATGGAAACTAAATTACAGATGAGACACGGGGAAGAAAGTAGAAACCTCCCCCCGCCCACTCGAATCAGATAAGTCATGTAGAGGTGAAGCCTTACCCGGGAGGAAGAAAACAAAGAGTCTGCAATATGTTCTCCTGCATCGTGGACCTACAAAATCGAAATCTTTGCGATGTTTCCCTCCATCATATTCTCTGTCGAAGGCTTCGTGAGCATAGGGAACCGTGATGAATATTGAGTCAGCCGTTAATAAGGAAGGAAGAAATCATGTGGATTTGTGTGGGAGTAGACATGAGGAGAGCTCCGCCACTGATGTCGTGCAGGAGGAGGTTTCATGCAACTTTTGGTCTGTGCGGATGGGACACAGATTGTTAGCACCAAGAAGCTTTCGGCGATCCGTGGCTTTTGCGTTTTGTGGCATTGGCGTTCTGTGGCTTTTACGATCTGTGGCTCTTGCCTATAATGATCTGTGGCCTTTGATTAACAGACAATCGTGCGACTAATATTAAAAGTGTGGTGTGCTTGAAGAATGGTATATTGGTTTATATAATAAAGATATAAAAATAAGTATAAATAGGTAAAAGTCTCGTCAAAACCCTATTTATCGTCTTCCTAACCGAGCGACGTCCATTTTCACGAGCGGAAAAGAAGCGACGTCTCGCGTTCTTTCGGCCAGTGATTTCCAGTAATTTGGTGGTCAGATTTCTCGTCAGAGTAGAGATTCGGAAAGCTCTTGCTGGGAACAACCCGATCGTGGTAAGTTTTCCGTGTTCTCCTCATTTTAGCTGTTAGGGGTTAGTGATTTTGACATCCTTCTTCCCCCAAAAGTTTCAGGAAAAGTTACGCGGATCTTTTGGCGACCGATCCTTGTCACGGTTCGAGCGGGAGGTGTTTTTTCTAGAGTTTTCAAGGCAAGTGAATTTTCCCTCTTGCATGCCCGTTTACTTGTTTTCTTTCTTTCTTTCTTTCCTCCTCCTTTAGAGAGTAGGAGTTGTGTAGGTAAAATCATGAAAAGAACCCTAAGGTTAGGGCAGGATCTCGGCCAAAACTATGGAAACTAAGTTCATCAGTTAAGGGATTTTTGGCGAGTTTAGTAGTTTTGCATAGGGAAATTTGTCGAGTTTGATAGTTTAGCTGGGTAGAATTCGGCGTGTATTGATGAGTGAAATTTGCCGGGAATGGAAGGATTTAGTCTAGGTGTAATTCTGCAAGTATTTCTTAGGATTCGTCGAGTATCGACTTAAGCAGATTCGGCTAGTATTGCCAAATTTTGTAAAGGCAGTTTCGTCGGGTAAATGATTCGTCGAGTATAGGTTAGTTCCTTTCCCAAAGATAATTCGGCGAGTATCAATGGAATTCGTCGAGTCTTAGTAGTTTAGGTGTTGAGTGAGCTGGCGGCCAAGTCCAATTCATCGAGTATCGCTAGTCATTTTGCCGAGTATAGATCCTTAGTCTAAGTATTTTTCGTCGAGTATTCACGCCAAATCAAGCCGATTCGTCGAGTATAGAAGCATTTCGTAGAGTATGGTGAAAATTCGTCGAATATCCATGTAATTTGTCAAGTATACTCGCCGAATTTGGTCAGGACTTTGAATATTTTGTTGTTTCGTGTAGGATTCATCGTGTTTGATCCTCAGAGTGAGTTTAGGGTTGGTTTAGGTATTTCTTTTATTTTTGGGGTTGGGTTGTTTGGGTATGATGATTCTTTGGCTATGAAGGTTTGTAGTGGATAAACGACCACCAATTGGGCGCCTCTTTATGAGTCATTACCCTTTTTGGTTTGGTCTCTATTTTATGGCCTGGTTGGCTGTGTTGGACTAGGTTGCCACTTCCGCAGTGCCTTTGGAAGACATTTGGGTCTGGTAGTTCGGGTTTGGATGTTTTTGCCACCGACTCTGACACGGTTGTTCTTACTTAGTGTTAATGACTCATGTTTTCGAGCTGTTTTGTGCTCAGTTTTATTCTTAGATAGTTAAATGTTATTTCATGCTTATCCTTGCAGATTTTATCAAAGCATGGCTTCGTTTTGCACTTTGCAATGTTCTTTTAACTCCTTTATTGCAGACTTTTACTTTACCTATTTTTATTGGGCTAATCAGCTGTGGTTCAAGCATATTTTTATAGTTGGGTTTGGTAAACCCTTTTCTTACCCTTTTTACTTGTTACCTGATTACTTTCATTGCCACTTGTATTTTCTTGCTAAGGTGTTCTTCTTTTGATTGCCTCAAGTTTAGGGTTGTAGCCGATGGAGCGGCTGTATTTGGTGGTAGCTTTTGAACTATAGTTATTACACTGTCTTTCCTCACCGTCGTGGTGGAGAACAATAACTTTGATATCAAGTCCAAAATTATACAAATGGTGCAGCAGTCAGTGACCTTCGAGGCTCTCCCGGACAAGGATCCAAATTTCCACCTTTTGAATTTTCTCGAGATCTTCGATACTTTCAAAAACAGTGGAGTCACGGATGATGACATTCAATTACGTCTTTTTCCCTTCTCTTTGCGGTCAAAGTCCAAGCTGTGTATGAGTTCTCTTCCTAGAGGGTCCATGACTACATGGGCCGAGATGGCGAGAAAATTCCTTACAAAGTACTTTTTGCCTACGAAAAACTGCAAAATTTTGCACTGATATCACATCTTATATACAAATAGACCCAGAGACTCTCTGCGACATGTGGGAGTGCTTCAAGGAACTATTGTGTAGATGCTCGCACCACGCACTTCCCACTTGGTAATAAGTGCAAATTTTCTGTAATGGTTTAAATTTCCGAAAAAGGCAAATGTTCGACGCAGCCGCTGGGGGATGTTAAATAAGAAAACCCCCAAGGCCTCTTATGATCTTATCGAGGAAATGGTCATGAATGCATACCAATGGAATGCGCCACGTTTGTTGCAAGTTAAGCCTGCGGGATTTTTTGAAATTGATGAAACTTTAAATCTAGCCCTCCAAGTTGAGCATCTAACTAAGCAAGTGGAAGAGATGATTACTTCCTCCGCAACTACTCCTTAGGCAAATAATAATAAAAATGTTATTTTAGAAGAATATGTTGACTTCATGGGAAACGCGCCTCGACCCTCCTATAACCCGAAAAATGCTCAATATAACAACTCCTACAATGCGGGTTACAGGAACCATCTGAATTTCTCATGGAGCAACCAAGGGTGTACTCAACACACTTATAATCTAAATACTTTTTTAAATCTATCTCTCCCATTAATTTAAATTCACTTGATTTTCCATCACAAGCTCTAAAGCCCTCTTCGCTTGAAGAGGTCTTCGCCAAGAATCTTTCCATAAATTAATCTAATATCAAGAACATCACCGATCGACTAACAGCTTCTAAAATAAAGTGGGCCAGCTAACGAAGATGTTCTCTGAGGGACAACAAGGAACTATGTCAGGAAACACTGAACACAACCCAAGAGAAAGCTCAAATACGATCACCCTCCGCAGCGGAAAGGAGGTAGCTTTATAAAATGTCAAACCCATGGTACTACCTTCTCCTCCCCTCCCCCTCCTATTTTATCATTGATTTTACCTGCTATGATTGCGCTGCATGCCTCTAGTTTGAATATACCTTATCCTTTTAAATTAAAAAATGAGCGCGTTAAGGAAAGTGATAATTTTTTTTAGATATTTTAAAACAAATCCTTATAAATGTTCCTTTTCGCGAGGCTATTTCTCAAATGCTGAAGTATGTGAAATATATCAAGGAGTTGCTCTCCAATAAGTAAAAGCTTGAGTATATTTCACATATTTCCCTTAATGCAGAATGCTCCGCAGTTGTACTTAACTAATTACACAAGAAAGTGAAAGCCCTGGGAAGGTTTTCCATCCTGTGCCTATTTTGAAATTTGTTAGTAAAACACAATCTAGCTGATTTGGGAGCAAGTGTAAATCTCATGTCATTTTCTTTATTTAAAAAGCTAGGACTTTCGAACCCCATCCAAATGAGTATTCAGTTTGTTGATTGATCCATTAAGAATCCGGTAGGGATAGTGGAGGATGTGGCTGTTAAAGTAGAAAAATTCATCTTCCTGGTAGATTTTGTTATTTTAGACATCGAGGAGGATGTCGAAGTACCCCTTCCTTCCTTGCAACCTCCTGCGCAATTATTGGCATAAGTGATGGAATGCTCTTCCTTCGGATTGGATATGATGAAGGCACTTTTGGTTTAAATCTTTCGATGTGTAATACCTTAGCAACTGACGATTCTTGCTACTACCTAGAGGAGTGTTTTGAAAATAAATTTTCTGCACCACCCGAGTCAGTACCTTCATCATATGAAGAATCCATTATCGTTAATCTCTTCTACTTAGAAGAAGTCTCTCGCCCCACACCACCCGAACAACTACACATCAAAACCTTAAAAATAAAAACCTCTTGTGAGGAACCACCCACATTAGAGTTCATGCAACTCCCCCCTCATCTAAAATATCTCTTTTTAGGGAGCAAATGTAAGCTACCCGTCATTAACTCCTCTAATTTGAGCGACTCAGAAAATTTCTGAGTTGGCTCTAGTTTTAAGAAATCATCGCTATGCAATTGTGTGGCAGCTATCTGATATAAAGGGGATCAACCCCACATTTTGTACGCATAAGATCTTCTTGGAAGATAATTCCCACAATACTGTCCAACCCCAATGATGACTAAATCCGAATATGAAGGAAGTCGTGAAAGCTGAGGTGATCAAATTTCTAGATGTGAGAATCATCTATCCCATCTCTGACATTACTTGGGTTAGCCCAGTACAAGTCGTGCCAAAGAAAGGCAGCGTAATAGTGGTCGCCAACGAAATCATTGAATTAATTCTAACCCATACTATTACAGGTTGGCGGATGTGCATCGATTATAGAAAACTTAATGATGCCGCCCGAAAAGACCATTTTCTATTACCTTTTATCGATCAAATCTTAAGACGCTTATCGAATCACACTTTCTACAATCTTCTCAACGGTCTCTTGTGATACTTCCAATACCCTATTTCACCTTAAGACCAAGAGAAGACAGCCTTCACTTGTCCTTTTGGCACCTTCGCTTATAAAATGATGTCATTTGGTTTATGCAATGCACCAACTACATTTCAGAGATATATGCTTGCAATTTTTTACGAGTTGGTAGAAGATGTGATCGAAGTCTTCATGGACGTCTTCTTGGTCTTTGGTAGTTCATTTAACATCTATTTAAAAAAATCCTGAGCGTGTGATTATCCGTTGTGAGTAGACTAACTTAGCTCTCAATTGGGAGAAGTGTCACTTTATAGTCCAAGAGGGATTGGTCCTCGACCATAATATTTTGGGCAAAGGGATCAAGGTCGACTAGGCCAAGATCGAGGTTATTGAAAAACTCTCCCTCCAATGAACATTAAAGCAATTCATAGTTTCTTAGGCCACGGAGGGTTCTATCGGCGCTTTATTCATAATTTTTATAAAATCACAAATTCGTTAACCCATCTTCTCGAAAAAGAGTCTTATTTCATCTTTGATGATGATTGTCTTTTAGCATTTAATCTAATTAAAGAAAAGTTAGTAAATTCTCTGAACCTAATCGCGCCAGATTGGTCGCTCCCATTTTAAATTAAGTGTGATGCAAGTGACATTGCATACAGTGCAGTTTTAGGACAACAGGTGATTAAGTTCTTTCACCAGATTTTTATGCGAGTAACACACTCACGTCTACATAAGTCAACTACACCACCACCGAAAAGGACCTTCTAGTGATCGTGTTTGCATTCAATAAGTTTTGGTCATACATCACTCTCTCAAAAGTTGTCATCTTTACGGATCATTCCGCCCTTAGGTAGTTATTAAGTAAAATAGACGCCAAGCCCTGCCTTTTGCGATGGATCTTGCTTTTGTAGGAGATTGACTTTTAGATCTGAGACAAGAGGGGTGCTAAATATTTGGCAGCCGACCATTTATCTCATTTAGAGATACCCACTACTGAAGTGTTAGTGGAGGCCGATATTAATGATAAATTTCCTGAAGTGCGCCTCCTCACTCTCGAAAATCTAAAAAAAATTCCACACCTTGGTTCACCGATTTGGCTGATTATATATTAGCCCGGGTCTTGCCAAAATTATTCTCGAGTTAGCAAAAGAACAAATTATTTTCTGACTTAAAGAATTACTTTTGGGAAGGCCCCTTCTTATTTCATATCTATATGGACCAGGCAGTGAGTCATTGCGTTTCGAGTGAGGAAGGATTGCAAATTTTGCGGTACTGGCATGAGGGACAAACAAGTGGCATTATCAAGCAAACTGTACCGCAAGGAACGCACGGGAGAGGGGCTTTTATTGTCCCATGCTCTTTAAAGATGGTCACACCCTTGTGAGTACTTACGACAAATTCCAACGGTCGTGAAATATCTCCCACCGGCATGAGATGCCTCAAAATCTTTTCTTAGAGTTCAAAATTTTCGATCTTTGGGGCATTGATTTCATTGGACCTCTCCCTCCCTCTTATCAAAATAAATATATTCTCGTCGCTATCGACAACGTATTTAGGTGGGCGGAACCGCGAGCTCTCCCCACCAATGATGTACGAGTTATTGTTAATTTCTAAAAAAAGTTATTAACTTAATTTGGCATGCCACAAATGATGCGTTGAACGACAAGTGTACCAGTCGCACAAGTAATACAAAATGGGAAAATTTTCCCAAGTATCGATCTCATAAGGAACACAGTAAGGTGGAGTTAATTTTGATGAGGACTTGAGATTGAAGTCCTTAGGTTGAGGTAACAAAAATGGGGGGTTTTGATTGGTGCAAAAAAAAAAAGAAATAAAAATCTAACTTAAACAATGCAGGTTGCCGACACCGCTTCTCAAGGTGAGTGGATTATACGTGCCGTTATGCACCACTTCACAATATGGATGGCCGAGAAGGCTTGTGGAATTAAGGGTCGTAATCACCTCATCACCAAGCTCACACTTAGCACTTGCTAGTGTAGAAAACACAAACATTCACACTACAAGTAAATAAAGCAAACAAACCACCGCATCACTCACAAGCATGAACAATAGTAAATAACATTAAGCCCAAGGTTCATCAAAGTTATTGCATCAAATAATAATGAAAATCCAATACAAAAACCTAGAAATATGGAAGAGAAAGGTAGAGATACAAACAACGAACGAGTCTTTGCCATAGATTTGGGAAGAAGCACCGGGTTGTCAATTCCTGTCCAGAGAGCCATACATCGGTTGCGTCCGGGGTCGGGGAAGGCTGTAATCGCTTCCTAAGCTCCCGTCTTCTCGTTGGTCTGCGTTGTCCACGTCAAACCTTCACTTCTTCTTAACTTAGCAGAGATTGTAGAATGGAAACTCATTTCTTTAAGCCATCTATGCAAGAGAACTTCATAGGGAGAAAATCCCTAGCTTGGAGGATGAAGAATGGGAAAAACCCCCTTCTGGAGGAAGAAATCGAGCCCAAAATCGCGTCACTCAAAACCCTGAAAAGCAACGGCTTAAATAGAAATCATGAAGGTTTTTCTTAACACACGGGCAAAATGCATGGGCACAGACCGTGCGTTAAGAAAAACGCACGGGCAGAAACATAACTGAGTAATTTTTTGAAATGATCGCGCACGACTGGCCTGAAACGTGGGTGAAGGAAACGCACGTCCGTGCGATCAGGAATAAGAAATAAAACAGTGCTAAAATGGTCACTCACGGTTGGAATCAACCGTGCGAGGACAAAACGCATAGGTAGCCACAGAGCAACCAGAACAAGGCCAAAATAGGCAGGTCGTGCGATTCCTTCTCGAACGGTTTGCAACAAACCGTGCTGGAACAAAATGCACGGGCGGATCAGAAATCCCAGGAAACCACTGAGTAAAATGCACGATCACACTGAAATAGTGCGCGAAGAAAATGCACGATCGTGCGTTTTATACAGTAAACAATCTATAGGCTGGGCTTTCTGACCACCTGCACAGAAAACCTCACATTGGGGGCACAAGCCACCAACATACAGAACATAAAGAAAAAACTAAAAGAGAGATCTTGGGAGCACCATGTGCTTACCCCAAACAGAATAGTGCGCAATTGCACACCACAATGAGCCAAAATATGCACTTTATGAGGAAATAAAGCTAGAAGAAATATGAACGATATAGAACAAAAGAAAAGTTCAAATGCGTGAAAACAAACCCAGATTAGTCTGAAAATCACTATATAAAGAGGACTCATCAACGAACTATCATTACTAATTGGGGCACCCACTTTTCCAATTTCCAATACACCAAAATTTTGTCGAAATATTGTGTCACGCATAAACTCTCCACTGCCTAGGACCCACATACGAGCAGTGAATTTGAGATCATTAATCATAAGCTAAAGCGCATTTTAGAGAAAATTGTTTCTATGAATAGGAAGGATTGGGACTTAAATCTTGATGATGCGTTATGGGACTATCAAACAACATTTAAGACAGCCATCAGCTACACGCTGTATAGGTTGGTTTTTGGCAAAGTTTGCCACCTTTCGGTCAAGTTAGAGCACAGTGAATTTTGGGCACTCAAATTATTGAATTTATATTCTACCATAGATGCCGAATAACGAAAATTTCAGCTGAACAAACTCGACGAGTGTCGCGCGAATAGGTATGAGAGCAATAAGCTTTATAAAGATCGAACAAAGTTTTTTCACGACAAAAATATAAAATTTTCTAAAAAAAATTCGCCGGGTGATCTCATCCTTGTTTATAACTCTCGTCTATTCCTCTTTCTAGGAAAATTAAAATCGTGATGGTCCGGCCCCTTTATCGTAAAAGAGGATTGGCCATATGGGACGATTCTCATTTCCCACCTAGAAAAAGGCTCCTTTAATGTGAACGGACACCGTCTTAAGTTATACCTCCTGGGAGACACATCATTGGAGAAGAGTGATTCATTCGACCTTCCACCCTAAATATTCATCGCCGCTATGTGGGCCAAGCTTATGACCTTAAACTAAGCACTTTTGGGAGGCACCCCATAGTTATTGAAGGATCAAGTGCATACCCAACTACACCAAAAGCCCGGACTGTGTGAGAGGGCGCTACTTAATTTCTTAAATAAGTAGCAAAGCACCACGGGTCAAGTGAAGGAATGCCGGATCCAACAATCCCCCCCGGCGTCCAGCACAACCCGTCGGCTCAGAGTTGGGGTTACCACATGGCTCAGAGGTGGGGTTACCATATGTCCACCGTTTGCCTGACCCGCCGGACCAACACATGTAGAAGGGAAAAATCAGGATTTAATAGCGCCCCCTGGTCTTGAACCTGTTACCTCATCTGATACCAATTGAAGGATCAAGCGCATACCCAACTGCACAAAAATCCAAGACTGTTGGAGAGGGCGCTACTTAATTTCTTAAATATGTAGCAAAGCGCCATGGGTCAAGTGAACGAACATCGGACCCAACAGTTATTCTTATTAGTTCATGTTTTGTTTTATTGTATTTACAATTTTGTGCAAGATTTTTGTTGCGTCCTTCCCCTCCTTCGCTAGTAGGCAAGCCATCTTTTCCCCCTCCAAATCTTTTATCTTCTTCCGCTTCATACATAGCTTTAAACATTGGGCACAATATTTAATTTCAAGTATGGTTGAGTCATTCTATATTTTTAGTCCTTCCATACAAAAAAATTATATTACTATGAAAAATTCAAAAATATTTTCTCTTTGTTTTAATCTCTTAAGCACTTAACCAAAAAAACAAAAAAAACCCTAAAATCTTGGAAAGAGCCATTTGGGATTTCACACTATCATGCCTCCTAGTACCGCTGTGAACCCTTTGCATAGCTCTCGAGAAGTCCAAAATATTTTTTTATTGCTAAAAAATTCTTAAGTTATTTAGGTTTCAGTTTTCTTTCTACTTATGTTTCTTTTAAATTTATCTTAAAGATAATAAGATAAAATAGAAAAGATAATATTTCTAAAATTCCAAAAAAATAAGTTTTACTCTCTTAAAAAAACTATGGTGGAATCAATAGTAATTTAGATTAATTAGGGTAGAATAAATTGTACTCCTTGCTTTATGTTTTGTTATTCACAAATTCTTTTATATAAACTTAGCAAGTTTTAATTTTTCCTAATCCTTCTTCTTAATTATGTTGTACGAGTAAATTGTTGTCCTTGTAGTGTTCGAATTCTAAGAAGCATATTAATTTTAAAAGATTATCTAAACCTTGCACTTATTTATGATTTGCTTCTTTATTCTCTTTACTTTATAAAAAAAATTCTTCATCCACTATTTTCCTTTTGGTATTTAGAAAATTTTGTAATGTTAACATTGGACTAGTGTAGTAGATGTGAATTATCTTAGACGCATATTATTGATATGTTCATGATAATTTCAATAGTCTCTATTTACTATCTAGGACCTATTCTTTTCGAAATTTTTCAAAACCTATTCATTAAATGAATTTAGGAGCATGAAAATGATTTAGACCAATTTTGAATTCATTTGAGCTGAGACTTCAAGCCAACCTTTTCAATAAATCCTTAGTTACCCTCTTTTTGGCCTTTTTCCATGTTTTACTTGCTACCTCCACTTATCATCTCACCAAAGACAATTTTTCAAACCTATTTTATCACACTAACCTCTTGAGTTTTTAAATTTCATGATTATGATAGGTTTGTGAGATATTTGGGGAACTTAAAAAAAATGTATGCTCAAAAGAAGATTATCCAAGAAAAATGTGTATTAGTTAAAAAAACGTTGTGTATGGCCAATTTCAAAAGAAAAAAAGTTATGGCCTTACGTTTAAAAAAAATGTTATATCAAAAAAATTGCTTTTTTTGTTTTTTTCACGATTGAAATTTTTATAAAACTCATGCTTTGGTTTAGTGTGATTGTTAGGCCCTGGTTTTATCTTTGAATTCCTTTCCAAATCATATACCTAAGTCATGTCTCGGTCCTAACAAAGTCCTAGGGTGTGTCCCGCCAAGTTTCGATTTTCGGCGCCACAGCACGACTTTTGCTGATCTGCATCACGTCGAACCTTACACGGCCACCTACACGGGCATGTACCTAGGGCGTGTAACCCATCTTTCGAGCCAGTCCCAATCCAACCAGATTTTCATCAGCCAAAGTTAGCAATGCTTACACATCCTATACACGGGCGTGTAAGGGTGGCGTGTACTTCCTAGAAATTTTTCTATAAATACTGGTAAGCTCCAAGTGTTCTAAAAAATATTATAGTAGATTGTGAGAAGATTGTGAGAAATTTAGTTGAGATTAAATTGAGAGTTTAGGTGCCACTACTTATTTTTCTTTGTGTTTAAGTTCTTAATTTAGCTCTCTCTCTTTCTTTCTCTCGCTTCAAGTTCTTTCTATTCTACTTTTCATGCAACTTTTGTAATGAACTTGTAATATCATTTAATAGTGTGGAATTAGTGCATAGCCAATCATTTTATTCATCCAATTGTAGTTCTTATTTCAACTTATAACTCCCTTTATTTTAGTAATAAAAGTTTCTCTCTTCCTCTCTTTCTCTTCCTTTCTTTATTTAATTTTTCATAAAATTCTACTACCTATTTCTCTCTTACCCTTCCACCATGAGTAACGAAATCCTCATTAGTACACAATCACGATGATCTGAGACTGAGTTGACCATATTATGATGCTTTAGCTTTCTTGATGGCGACAACCCCCAACGTGTTAAAGTTGAAAATGATGACGGTGACAACGACGACGTTCTCCTACAGTTGAAGATGATGATGACGACGGCGATGGCGTTCTCCTACATGTTGAAGATGATGACGGCGACGGCAACGGCGTTCTCCTACATAATGAAGATGAAGACTACATGATGTGGAGCTACATGAGATGAAGGCTTTTCAACATTATTTAGTTTATTTCTATTTGCATTTTTATTTTCATAATGTAATGTTTAAAGACATTTAGTATTGTTTTTATTTTTATTTAGTGGGCTGCACATAGCCTATGCATGATGTAAAGCCTATATATAGGCATGGACTTTCATAATTTTACAAAGTGAATGAAAAGATTAAGAAAACCCTAAACCCCTTGAAATTCTCTTCCCTTCTCCTCCTTGGCTGCCCACCCTCTTCCTCTCTCCCTCTTGGCTGCCGGCCACTCTTCCTCTCCCCTCCTCTTGCTCGGCCTCCCTCTTCTTCCCTCCTCCCCTCTACAAAATCTGAGCCCTCTCCTCCCTTCTACTCTAGCTCGGCCACCACAACCCCTCCCTGGCTGCCGTACTCCTCCACTAACACAAACCCGAGCACCACCTCAACTCCACCTTCAAATAGGCCCGGCCACCATCTTCTCCTTATGAGATCCCCACTCCGGCGTGAAGTGAAGGAAGCAGACAAATTTCTCTCCATCCGGCAAAACTCCGGCGGAGCCGTGGAAGAATGATCCTTGAAAGTGAACTGGAATCATCTATTCCGGTTGGGTAAGGAGACCTTCTACCACTTGTGTGATTCTATTTCTAGATTTTCATTTGGTGGATTGCTATTGTGTTATTTTGGAATCGTTTTTTCGTTCGTGGTTTATCTTTCCGATTGCATGTGTTGTTCTTCCTAGTTTTTTACTATTCTGAGAGGTTTGGCGAGCCTCGCTTTCATTTTATTGGGAGAGATCTACCTTTTCCGAACCAAACTTTTCGGTAGATCTCTTTTGGTACAACCATCGCTCGGTCGGACCCAAGATTGGTCCTTTTAGCTCGAGAGAACAACGACCTATATTCGTTTGTTTGATCTTTAATCGGTCTGGCTACCATACGCTAGCGTTAGTTGATAACATTGTTCGTGAGTGTGCTGCGTTTTATTATCGTGTGAGGGTATTAGTGGAAGTAGAGAGGCGTACGTATTATTCACTTTGCCGTCATAGGGTCAAACATCGTAGCGTACATCAATTTGGTATCAGAGGCGGTTCTTATCAATTTTATTAATTGGCACCCTCCCCTCTTATCTAGTACGTTAATCTGCACTTCTGTTTGCACGTTAGTTGTCAAAAAACACAAAAAAATTATTTTTTGGTCTACCAATAGCGGCTTAAATTTCTTATTTTTAAGCAAAAACATCAAAAAAAAATTTATTAATAATCTTTATATTTTATTCAACAAGAAAATCCATTTTATATTAATATTACCCTAGTGGTTAAGCGGGAACAATTCCGACAAACTTATTTTTAATTGGGCCAGAAGCATTTCTCATTGTATGTGCACAAATTCCGGAACGAGTTTTCTCTCCGGTTATCACAATATGGCCTTTGAAGTCAATGTTTCCCGAGAAAAATCTTTAGGTTCCCTTTGGAACGTTAGAAAGCCATTCCATTGCCCGGTTGTGGATGAGATTAAGGCGTTGATTGGCCAACTAAAGGCTAGCCAAGTAGCACCACTTCTCCCAAGGCAACACCCTAGTTACCCTACTGATGGCGATAGTTCCATACCGATCTTTAGGAATGAAGATAAACCAAACGCCCATGCCAAGAGGCAAATAACTGGTGATTTGGCTACCCTTAAACAAGGGAATAAGTCGGTCTCAGATTATATGCAACTCTTTAAGGATTTGAGGGTTAGGAGCGGTGTAAAGGAATTGTCTGATGTCACCCTTTCTAGGTTTCGTAGGGGGTTGAGCCCCTACATCCAGGGAAAGTTATTGCGATATGGTCACACCGATATAGACACCACCTTTTACACGGCATTGGAAATTGAGAAGCACCAAATTCCTTGGAGTAAAGTTCCATGTCAGACGATTACTATAGGTGAGTCTAGTGGCAAATCTGGTATTGGCTATATTGAGCGTCCTACCCCGATTACGCACGTAGGACATTTTGAGTCTTACCCTGAGTTTCCTGATTTAGTGGTTGATTCCCCTGATGAGTCTAAGGTCGTGCCTAGGACTGTGCCCGTCACTGAGGGCGAGGATGAAATTACTGACGATAGTATTGACATTGAAGAGATTGGTTACCCGAGTGACCTGGATGATGACTTCTCCTCTAAGGAATCACCCCCATTCCCTTTCGACGATATTTCAAAGCTGTCTACCTTGATTTCCATGGAGTCTTCTGATGACCCTGAGGCAGTTGATATTCTGGTTGAGTCGGAAGAGTTACCTTATGCTGAGAGCTTACCCATTCGTGATTTAGGCAATGAAATGTTAGGACTCGAGCTAGTTATTTTTAGTCCGAGACATATTGTAATGCCTATTCCTGATATTTTTACTGCGACTGACTTGGAAGTTATGACGGATGTGTTGGATGTATATCCTAGCGAGAGAGTTACATTTTTGGAAGACGATATAGAAGTAGACCCGGATGAGCGTCCCCTGATGCTAACTCCGTTGTGTGAATTTAAATGCGATCTTAACTCTCTCCCGATTTTAGCTTACCCGACTCTCCCACCTGATATGTTGACCCGACTAGCGGATCCTTTCTAACATGAATTTATTTTTCCTGATTTGAGTCATGTAATTTTACCATCCATGCTGGACCCCCCTTGGGACATGTCTCGTAGTGTGATAATAGAATTTGTGTGTGGTCACTATATAACTTCTTATAGTCTTGTATCCTCCCGAATTCCTATGTTTAGTCAAATCCCTGAGTATACGTTGTTGATGTGGTCTTTGATTGTGCCACCTGATTTCTTTCTACTAGTACCACCAGATGTAGTCTCGTTAGTGCCCCCTGATCTCGTTATATTGGCGCCACCTGATGTAGTTCCACTGGTGCCACCCTATTTATTTCCATTTGTGCCACCTTATGTTATTCCGGCACCGCCATTTTCTATGTCAAGTCAACATGCACTAGTATTCGCCTCTCTTGTTCTTAATTTACATAAGCACGGTAAGGAAGCGCTAGTCACACACATGTCTTCTTATCAATATATTGCTAACTTACATAAGAGGGTGTCTCCCTATAAGGTTTTCATTTTTCTCTTGGTGCGACTCATCCCTGAACGGATGCGTTCGGGCACTTTAGAAACGTTGGCGATTCGGCGAGTTAGAAATTTTCGGATTTTTAATCAATTAGGAGAAACAACATATCTGTTGAAGTTAACCACTAAATGGGGTAACTCCCCTAGCTTAAATGTTTCCAATTTCACGCATTGTGTTTTTCCACCATTTGAAATATCTAACTCTACCTTTGGTGCCACTATATTTTCATTTGGGTTGGGGGGTGAGCTTGTTCTTGGATCGTTCTCTCCATTGGTCTCAAACGGATGTACTTTGACTGTTGATGCGGAAATTTTTCCTCTTTATTTGCCTAATGCATTTCCCAAGTTACGCAGGACAATCTTTTTGCTAGATAGGTACATATTTGGTGTTTTGCTCTCCTCTCCAAGCGGCAGTATTCACCATTCCATGATATGATGGTGTGATCGTACAGCCTCCGGTGACTCTTGGATCCCGTACTTGGTGATGGTTCTTTTGGATGATGTTCTTCAGCGCCAGCACCTCCACGCCAACTCATCGGTGATGAGTTCTTTTGAGCGGGGGAGGATTGATGGCGACAACCCCCAACTTGTTAAAGTTGAAGATGATGATGGCGACGGCGATGACGTTCTCCTACAGTTGAAGATAATGATGGTGACGGCGACAGCGTTCTCCTACATGTTGAAGATGATGACGGCGACGGAAACGTCGTTCTCCTACATGATGAAGATGAAGACTACATGATGTGAAGCTACATGAGATGAAGGCTTTTCAACATTATTTAGTTTATTTCTATTTGCATTTTATTTTCATCATGCAATGTTTAAAGATATTTAGTATTGTTTTTATTTTTATTTAGTGGGCTGCATATAGCCTATAAATGATGTAAAGCTTATATATAGGCATGGACTTTCATAATTTTACTTACTGAATGAAAAGATTAAGAAAACCCTAAACCCCTTGAAATTCTCTTCCCTTCTCCTCCTTGGCCACCCACCCTCTTCCTCTTGGCCGCCGGCCACTCTTCCTCTCCCCTCCTCTTGCTCGGCCTTCATCTTCTTCCCTCCTCCCCTCTACAAAATCTAAGCCCTCTCCTCCCTTCTACTATAGCTCGGCCACCACAACCCCTCCCTAGCCGCCGTCCTCCATCAACACCAACCCAAGCACCACCTCAACTCGACCTTCCATTAGGCCCGACCACAATCTTCTCCTTGTGAGATCCCCACTCCGGCGTGAAGCGAAGGAATCAGACAAATTTCTCTCCATCCAGTGAAACTCCGGCGGTGCCGTGGAAGAACGATCCTTTAAAGTGAACTGGAATCATCTATTCCGGTTGGGTAATGAGACCTTCTACCACTTGTGTGATTCTATTTCTAGATTTTCATTTGGTGGATTGCTATTGTGTTATTTTGGAATCATTTTTTCATTCGTGGTTTATCTTTCCGATTGCATGTGTTGTTCTTCCTAGTTGTTTACTTTTCTGAGAGGTTTGGCGAGCCTCGCTTTCGTTTTGTTGGGAGAGATCTACCTTTTCCGAACCAAACTTTTCGGTAGATCTCTTTTGGTACAACCATCACTCGGTCGAACCCAAGATTGGTCCTTTTAGCTCGAGAGAACAACGACCTATAGTAGTTTGTTCGATCTTTAATCGGCGTGGCTACCGTACGCTAGCATTAGTTAATAACATTGTTCGTGATTGTGCTGCGTTTTATTATCGTGTGAGGGTATTAGTGGAAGTAGAGAGGCGTACATATTATTCACTTTGTCGCCATAGGGTCAAACACCGTAGCCTACATCATTTCTTTCTCTTCTTAAAATATTTGCCTTTGATTTACTTTTGATTTAAATTTAGTGGATCTATATTATCGATATATAGTCTCCACTTAGGTTTTCATTCATAGCTAGGAGAGAGGCTCATAGTTTGAATTGATCACCCAAGAATAAAGAGAGTTGTATAAACCTCTCTCGAGAGAATGACGTAAATCTCCAGGATTGTAGTCAAATCCAATAACAGGGTTCACCACTTAAGGCAAGCTATAGGCATTCGAATATGGGACGAGATATCAGTCGGATCTTCATAAACTCAGTTGGGCACTTCTTCGAGAGGAGCGTGTTCAAGCTTCGGGAACCTCCACGGTCAAGTTACCATTTACTTTATTAAGATTCAGTTTGTTATTTCAATTAACTTATGTTGTAGTGATTCAAAATCGATTGCTAATTCTTTTATCCATCATTTTTAACCCTTTTTATAACGTGTAATTTAGCGCTCTTTTAGTTAATAAAACAAACCGAAAAATCATTTGATAAAATAATAGTAACCTCCTCAAAGTAGAAGTAATCAATTCGCCCTAGGTAATACGACCGTGATATTGAACTTAAATATCCTATACTATAAACAATAAGTTATACTTGCCTTTATCAGATATAGAATCGGATAATTTTATCAACCTCATTTCCATCTCTTTTCTCAACCCCCTCATATTCTTCGCACATCGAATATTATATATTAGCTCTCTTTCTGAAGGGTCCATCCCTACATAAACTGAGATGACAGAAAAATTAATTACTAACTACTTCCCTCTTTCGATGATCGCTAATTTATGAACATATATTTCATCTTGTATGCAAATAGACTCGGAGACTCTATGATACATAGGATTTCTTCAATGAACAATTGTGTAGATTCCTGTACCACACACTTCCCACTAGGCATTAGGTGCAAATAATTTATAACATTATAAATTTCCATACAAGGCAGATGATTAATACATCCATAGGGGTTATGTTAAATAACAAGATCCTAGAGGCCGCTCAATAGCTTTTTGATGAAATGACCATGAACGCACATCAGTGGAATGTGTCATGTATGGGACCAAGCAAACTTACTAGAATATTTGAAATTGATGCTACTTCAAATTTAGCCTTAAAAGTTGAGCGCCTAACTAAGCAAATGGTGGAGATGACTGCTTCCTTTAATAAAAGAACATGTTGACTTCATGGGAAATTTTCCTCAGCCTTCCAGTAATCCAAGCACTGATTCGTACAATAACACCTATAATATAGGTTATAGGAATCACAATAATTTGTTATGGAGCTACAAATGAATTGCCCAATGCCTTCTTAATCTTAATCCCCCTAAATTTAATCCACCTCTTAATATAACTCCTCCTGGTTTTCCACAGCAACCACTGAAGCCCTCTCCGCTTGAAGAGGTTTTCATAAAGTATATTGTAATAAATGAATCAAACATTCAGAACATCATAGTATTAATAAAAAAGTGTTGAGAATCAAGTGAGGAAGCTAACAAAAATGTTCTCTGAGCGACAACAAGGAGATCTGCCTTTAAATACTAAACCAAACCTACGGGAAAGCGTGAATGCAATCACCCTCTATAGTGGAAAGGAGGTTTGTTCGAAAAAGGACAAACCTAATGTACTTCCCTCTACTCCTCCTCCTACTTTAGCATCAAATTTCCAAGCTACATTAACTCTGCATGCTTCTACCCTAAATATTATGTATTTGTCTAAGTTAAAAATGAGCATGCTAAGGAGGACTATAAAAAGTTTATAAGAATTCTTAAGCAAATTCAAATTAATATTCCTTCCTGTAAGGTTATCTCAAAAATGTCGAAATATGCAAAAAAGCTCAAGGAGTTGTGATGATACTTATTTTAGCCTAAATTACTTTGGTAAATACATATATTTTCTTGTTTAAAATTATATACTTTATGAATTTAGAGCCTATAATTAGTTTCTTTTACAAAAATTTTTCTATCTTAGTTTATTTTCTATTTTTCAGGTTATGGAGACATTTTGGTCATTTTCCAAGTTACACGCCCCTAGGTCACGGGCATGTACCACGTACTTTGGAGTGTAACCCAATCCCGATGAGAATAACGCTCTTGTGGTCAAGTCCTAGAAAACCAACCTCACTCGCCCCTTGGTAATGGTCGTGTACCACCTACATAGGCATGTATATCGGACATGTCCCTCTAAGATCCTATTTTTGGCCCCGCGACGTGACTTTCACCGATCCACCTTATGCGTCCCTAGGTCACGGTCGTAGACCCCCTATACGGGCGTGTACCTCCGGGCATGTCCTACCAAGATACGATTTTTTGCATCACAGCACAACTTTCACCGATTTTTCGTCACATCGTACCTTAGACACCCCCTGACATGGGCATATACCCAAACTCCCGAGCCATTCACTGCCCTACTAGATTTCCATCAGTAGAAGTCAACTATGCTTACATGCCCCGCCCTACACAGGCATGTAAGGGGGGCGTATAGTTCCTAGAAATTTTCTTATAAATTCTAGGAAGCTCCAAGTGTTTGAGGACTAGATTTAGGTGAGAGGGGAGGTGCTGCAACTTAATTTCTTGGTGTTTATGCTCTTAATTTCTCTCTCTGTCTCTCTCTCTCACTTGAACTTTTTTCTATTCTACTTTTCATGCAACTTTTATAATGAACTTGTAATGTCTTTAATAGTGTCGTACTAGTGCGTATCTCATCTTTTATTCAAGCAATTGTAGTCTTTATTTCAACTTTTAACCTCCTTTGTTTGAGTAATAAAAGTTGCTCTCTTCCTCTCTTTCTCTTCTTTTCTTTATTTAATTTTATGAACTTCTACTACATATATTTCTCTTATCCTTCCACCATGAGTAACTAAATCCTCATTAGTACTCGATCACGATGATTTGAGGATGAGTTGATGCAGTTATGACGCTTTAGCTTACTTTCTTTTCTTAAAGTATTGGTCTTTGATTTAATCTTAATTTAAATTTAGTGGGACTATATTGTTGATATATAGTCTCCACTTAGGTTTTCATTCTTCGCTAGCCGAGACGTTCATAGTTTGAATTGATCACCCAAGAGTAAAGAGAGTTGCATGCACCTCTCGAGAGAGAATCACATAAATCTCCTAGATTGGAGTCAAATCCAATATCATGGTTCACCACTTAAGGCGAGCTTTAGGCATTCGAATACGGGACGAGAGATTGGTCGGATCTTCTTAAACTCAGTTGGGAACTTCTTCATAAGGAGCGTGTTCAAGCTTCGGGAACACCAACGGTCAAGGTCCCTTTTACTTTATTAATATTTAGTTTGTTATTTTATTTTTATTAGCTTATGCCGAAGAGACTCAAAATCGAGTACTAATTCCTTTATCCCTCAACCTTTTGTATAATGTGCAATTTAGCTCTCTTTAGTTAAATAAAACAAACAAAAAAATCATTTGATAAGATAATAGTAACTCCTGAAAATAGAAGTAATCAGCCCTCGGTAATATGACTTTGATATTGAATTTAAATATCATATACTATAAACAAAAAGGTTTACTTGCCTTTATCGCATATAGAATCGGAGAATATTATCAACCTCATTTCCATCTCTTTTCTCAACCTCTTCTCTTCTCCTCATCGATTAACCTATCAAGTTGCTTTCCAATAAGAAAAAAATGAGGATATTTTGTATATTTCCCTTAACCAAAACATGAAGGATGTCCCTAAAGCAGAGTTTATCAAATTCTTAGATGACAGAATAATCTGTCAATTTCTGATAATACTAGGGTCATCACCGTACAAGTTGTGCTGAAAAGGTGGTGTAATAACAACCTCGAATGAAAAAAATATGAATTAGTTTGATGTGCATAAATTATCACAAACTCAATGATGCCACCCGAAAAGACCACTTCCTATTACTATTTATGAACTAAATCTTATAATGCCACTTCTTGAAATAACAGATTCCCATTTCACCCGAGGAATAATAGAAAACCACATTCACTTGACCATTCGATACTTCCCCTATAGATGGATTCCCTTCGGTATGTGTAATGCACCAGCTGCATTCCAGTGATGTATGTTGGTAATCTTTGATGAGTTAGTAGAGAAATTATGGAAGTCTTCATGGATGGCTTCTTTGTCTTCGGTAGTTTTTGTTTAAATTATTTAAAAAATCTGGAGCTCATGCTTATTTGTTCTGAGGAAACAAATTTGGAACTCAATTGGGAAAAATGTCTTTTTATGGTCCGAGAGTGTTTGGTCCTCGGTCATAAGATTTCGAGCAAAGGTATCGAGGTTGATCGAACAAAGATCAAAGTTATTGAAAAACTCCCCCTCCCACGAATGTTAAAGCAATTAGAAGTTTCCTAGGCCACGAAGGGTTCTACCAGCACTTTACTCAAAACATCTATAAAATCACGAAGTCATTGACCCATCTTCTCAAAAAAGAATCTTCCTTAAATTTTTACGACGAATGTCTGTTTTCCATCATTCTGATAAAAAAACAACTTATAAATTCTTCGATCCAAGTCACACAGGACTGGTCTCTCCTCTTCGAAATCATTTGCAACATGAGTGATATTGCAGTCAATGTTGTTTTAGGCCAATGAGTAAATAAGTAATTCCACTTGATATATTACACAAGCAAGAAACTCATGTATGCACAAGCCAATTACACCACCACCGAGAAGGAGCATCTAGCGATCATGTTTGCCTTCGATAAGTTTATGTTGTAAATTACTCTCTATAAAGTAATTGTCTTCACAGACCACTCTGCCCTTAGATATCTATTAAGTAAAGCGAGCGCCAAGCCCCATTTATTGAGATAGATCATCCTCTTGTAGGAGTTTAATTTAGATATCCGGGATAAAAAGTGATGTTGTTTACATATTTTTTACCAGATAATTATCCTTATTTCTTTTGTCGTATTCGCTTGGAGATTAAGAAGCGGCCTAGGTTGAGTCCACAGGAATAGGCAGAAAATGGTTAAGGTTTATAGTAAGACTATATCGATTCATGGTTATTACATGGTAGAGGAACGCAAGTGATGATAAAATGCCATATAGAGCGATAATGATTTATAGAGTACGTCGGTGATGAGTCTACGTTCAATGTTATATTGGAAGGAACGGGTTTTGAGTTCCTCGCACCCTTCATTGTAATTTTGGAAAGCATGAGATTATGAGTCTCCATTTGTCGCAATATTCAAGGATGTGGGACATGTTGGCCACCCTATCATATTTGTCTGATGGTTGTAGGTTTGGCCCTCCTATCACTATGCTTCAGAGCATGGGATAAACGAGACCATTGTCACTCCTTGTAGGATATTGGTCAGTTTTGTTTCTTATCTAGTTTCGATGGTTGCCAAATGAT
Source organism: Platanthera zijinensis (assembly GCA_039513925.1). Classification (NCBI taxonomy): domain Eukaryota; kingdom Viridiplantae; phylum Streptophyta; class Magnoliopsida; order Asparagales; family Orchidaceae; genus Platanthera; species Platanthera zijinensis. The sequence goes on from CM077078.1 coordinate 181,752,693, forward strand.
GATTTTATACCTCATATCTTGGTGGTTTTCAATGTCATCTAGTGTCTTAATACTGTTGAATGATCTTGTAGGATCTTAGGTACTTTGATTTGATCCCCACTCAGGGTTTGTGGTAGTTATAATAGCACTTGTAACATGTTTACTTCTATTCTGATTATGTGATGTTTCTTCTAAATATATATCGAGAAGAGGTAAAGTCGAACTTTCATCGTGTTGGTGATACAATGACCTAAGCAATGGGAACATACTTAACCAAACCCATACCATGGATGTGGCACCATGGGGTATCTCCCGTTTATATTTTGTACCATGAGAAAGACCACGAGTCTAGCGATGGTATGAACTAGTGATATGCTCAGTGGACTTGGAGTTTTGTGTGCTCCTAGTCTTTATTGGAGTGCCTTTAGTGGACTATACTTATGTTTGGACCTGCCAGTATCTTTTTGGAGGTTGTTCCCTTTTAATATATTTTTTGGACTTTTATTAAAGTGTAAATGAGTGTAATGGACTAGTTATTGTAGTGGCATTAATTCATAGTGTTTGGTTTAGTTTATCTTTTGTTTACTTTTAATGTGTACTATAAGATGGATGGTGATTTGTATTCATTTAATAATGCCACTTTTTAGTATAAGTTGTAGCGTGTGCGTCCCAGCTGGACCCTTAACATACAATGAATTATAAGTAGGGTATTACATTGGTCTTCTTTGCCAAGAAGATAGCTTCTCTCTTCCTTCTTTTCTCTTGGAAAGCTATTCCCATCTGACTTGTTGATGTTCAATCTCGTTAAAGGGCAGTCTGTTATCATGTGTCCAGATTAACTATAACCAAAAGAAATATTGTCATTTGAAATATGTTTGCTCTTTTTAGATTCATCCATGCCCCCTTGGGGATTTCTCCTTTTTCTTTTAGAGCTATTATAGTTCTTCTTTGAGTTAGAGGTGGAAAAAGGTTTGTTCTTCTAGTGTCTCCTCCTACCCAACATCTTCCTTAACTATCTTACGAAGAGGGAAAGCTCTCAATTTGATAAATCTTCTTCAAAAATGCTAAATTAAGACTTTCTGACTCAACTATTCTTCTTGGTGAAGGGGAATCCTTCCCTCTACTTCTCCTAGAGCGCTCAGGTTTCAGAGCAACAAACTTTTCTCTGATGTTGCCTTCTTTATCCTTCCTTGTGCTTATGTAATGCCCAAATTTCTAGAAAATAATAGGGAGTTGGTTACTAGGAGTTACCGTTGGTGGTAGTGTTAATGCAGGAGGTATTTAGTTTAATTAAACTAATCTTCATTTCAGGAAGGTACCACGCAGCGATAGAAAGTTAACGCTCGGTTTTAACATTCGACGCTCTCGATAGATTGATGCATTGAGAACCTACCACGTGGCGATAGTGTAATATCGCGCGGTGGTAGCTTGCCACATATTAGAAAAGTTTAAGGCGGTCTTGAGTTACAGAGCGGTACCGATTGAGCCAAGCAACCACCGCTTCAGATACCACATGGCAGTATCAAAGATACTACATGGCGATAGCTATCTCATAAAGTCTTGCAATGAGATAATTTTCCATCCGGATCAAGTGAAAGATCATGGATCCTAAGCGATCGAAAACCTCAATGACCTTTCTTCTTGGACAAGTGAAGTCCTAAATTGTCATGGACATGGGAATCCGGACTAATTGGTGAAGAATAGGAGATTTCAAATAGGTAAATCATTGTGATCCCTATTAGAGCTTGCATATAAAATCTGGAATATATGTACGAAATAGGCATGTTGTGTGAAGCCCACCTAGACAGGTTGGCCTGGATTGGTGATGATTTATTTGCATTCCGGAGAAGACTCCATGGATAATTGTGTAGTTTTCAAGGTCAGGGGGTATGCAGGAGGCTGTAGTGATAGTACTGGAGATTGTCTCTAAGAAAACAACCAAAGTGGTGTAAGAAACGATATTTTGTCCCCTACTACGAGGTGGTAGAACTACCGCCATTGGTATCTCCTAGTGAGAAATATTGTGGGCCTGTCTCTTGGAGACATGGGAGCAAAATGATTGAGCTGATAGCCTTAAGAGCCCAACTGTTGCGATGGTGAGAGCCATTGTTGTAATGATTGTGAGCTTAGGTCCTAGGGACAAGGTGGGCAGAAATTGAAGCTATTAAGCCTATAGTTCCCAGCTATTGTGGCCATGAGAGCCAATATTGGACATTACTCGATTATGTATATTAAATATACGAATGAGAGGCTGGCCCACGTCCTGCCTTTTTTCTTGATTGCTTTCGCTTTTGGCGTTATCATGGCGATTTGAGTAACGAGAAAGAGCTAATCCATACTTATGTTATGTCACTCCAGGCTAGATTTCTTAATGTACTTGTCTTTCGTCGTTGACATAATGGAAGTCTTAGGCCAAGAGCAAGAAACACTAGAATGCTAACTTTTGGACCTTCAAGTCTGGGACTGTGGATGGTGGTGGGACCCTAGGTAATCCGGTACACAGATAATGTGCCATTAGTGCACGGGGCGTGTGTCTGATAGAGCCTACGTCTGTGGCGAATGGTACTTAAATGCACATTTTGTTGCCAATATATTTATATATAATTTATATTCTGCTATTTGCAGGAAAGGAAAACCGCCGCCCTGAGTGAGGGGTGGGGTCATTATAATTTGTTCAGCTAATGTTGATTGTTACTTTGTCTTGCCATATTTTAATAGGCCATGCTTATATAGGTGTTGGAGGGCCAAGTGGAAAGTAGCGGGCTGAAGTCCCTTATGATGTTATTGGTTGGCCATTGAAAGCCCAAAGGAGTATTGGTTGTAACATCACTCAAACAACTAGACCCCTTACGAGTGGTTTTGTCAGGACTAGGACATGACAAAACTCTAAAAAGCCCAAGAATACCAAGTGAACAAAACTCAAGGTGAAAATCACCTTGGTTTGCAAGTAGTTGAATCCCAATTACAATCCTAGGCATGACCTTAAGATTTAAACGTGGTTCCATGATCCCATCATGACACCTCTAACCCTAATGGAGGCCAATATGTCATTATGGACCCATTGGGATCAACCAAAAAGAGACCAAGATGACTCAAGTCCGGGAAGCCTCGAGTGAGTCGACAAGACTCGACGAGTAGATCAGGTATCTACTTAGACAAGTTTTTGGGCTCGGGAGTTGAGTGCGTGGAGTGCACTCAATGCTATGGCTGAATGGCATTGAGTGCGTTGAGTGCACTCAACGCCATAATACTTAGAAAGAATCTTGGGCTCGGGAGTTGAGTGCGTCGAGTGAACTCAACGCCATAGGCTGAATGGCGTTGAGTGCACTCAACACCTTCTTACTTAGGAAGAATCTTAGGCTCGGGTGTTGAGTGCATCGAGTGCACTCCATGCCATAGGTTGAATGGCGTTGAGTGCACTCAACGCCATCTTACTTGGAAAGAATGTTGAGCTAGGGGCATTGAGTGCATCGAGTCCACTCAACGTCATGGGCTGAATGGCGTTGAGTGTGTTGATTGCACTCAATGCCATCTTACTTGGAAAGAATTTTGAGTTCGGGGCATTTAGTGCGCTGAGTCCACTCAACTCCATGGGCTGAATGGCGTTGAGTGCACTCAATGCCAACTTACTTAGAAAGAATTTGGAGTTCGGGTGTTGAGTTCGTTGAGTCTACTCAATGCCATAGGCTGAATGGCGTTGAGTGCATTGAGTGCACTCAATGTCATCTTTCTTAGAAAGAATTTGGGGCTCGGGCGTTGAGTGCGTTGAGTCAACTCAACGCCATCTTACTGAGAAAGGATTTTCTGGAATTATGGCGTTGAGTTAGTTGAGCTCAGTCAACGCCATAGACTGAATGACGTCGAGTAAGCTGAGCTCACTCAATGCTATTGTACTTGGAAAAATTTCTGGAATTATGGCGTTGAGTGAGTTGAGCTCACTCAATGTCATAGATTGAATTGTGTATGCCATTATACATATAAAATTCCTTGCAATTTTGGCGTTAAGTGTGGAGGCTTGTCTCAACGCTTTTGCCTTAGAGAAATTTTCGGCCCTGTTTGCTGGTTCGTATAAATAGACTGAACCGGACCTTTTCGGGAATTGCGCTAAGCTGAATTAATAGGCCCTGATCCTTTCATTAAGACTTATTTAAACAATAACAACGTTCCAATGGTAGAGTGCCACGTGGCGGACGGTTTAATTCTAATTCCATGTTACTGGAGAGAGAGAAAGAGAGGATTAAAAGCCATTAATGGCCTGGAAGGCCAATGGCCCACACTTCTTGCTGAAATCACCTCCCTCGGTCAGTTAGGATAAGGCCAAGGACTTTTCCGGCCATAACAACAACTAGGGTAGGAGAATTACAGTTACGGAAAAGCTCTTCAAGGGGCATTAATGGCCACCGCCAGCTAGACCCCTCCCCTCCCCCATTTTATCATTTTAAAAGACTAACTAGACTTAGAGGAGCGGTTTCCACACAAACTTGAAGCAGCTTAGGAAGCCCACTGTGCAGTTGTAGAAATCGAGTGGTGCCACCACCGACCATGGCATCCCGGCGATAGACACGTCTCCAGTCCGCGAGCAAGTTCCTCCCCTTCCTCTTTCCTTATGGGTAGATCGTAGGAATTGTTAGGGCTATGGAACGAGCTCAATTGAGCCCGATCGGGGGATGAAAATAACTTGTTTTTCCGTGAAAAAAAGAGTGGTCGGGTTCGCTAGAAATAACCCCTCTGGCGGTCGTGCCGCCGCCCGACGATAGCCCCCACCTCAACGGAGGTGGTGGTGGAGGTGGCCGGCAAGGGAGGTGGCTGGGTGGCCGGGAAAATGTCTTGGAATAAGCTCCAGGTTCGGTCAATCATGGTCCTCGGCTGGAGGAAGAAGACGATCCAGTAACCGTCAGATCATGCATCAAGATCTGTGCTTATCATTAATTTTTTTTCTTTTTAAATGCATTTTTTGTATTAAGATAACAATCACTTTAGAAAATTAATGAAAAATACTTAGAGGCTCTATATGAAGAAATAGTCGACATATAATTTGTATCCCTGTGGGTCTGCTTTGTTTTAAAATGGATTTAGGACAATTTGGTCAACTGGTTTGACCAGGGCACTCATTTTGGTGGGTTCTATACCTAGGGCTAAGATTAGATTAAAATACGTGCCCCCACTTCATCTCTTGTCTAAATGACTTGAAATTTGGACAGTGATTCACCCTAGTCTATATCTAGGTCTTGCCCAAAAATGAGAATTTTTGGGGATAATCTTCCTATAGCTTTTGTGATTATTTAATAAACCATGATTAAATTTTTTTTAAGGGATCAAATGACCTCCAAACCCTCCCAAATTTTGGTGAGTTATCCTTAGGGTCATCATAAGGCTCTGGATAAAATTTCATCTCATTTGAAGATTATTTGTATTGAATGTTTGCAAACTCTATCCTTGCCATAATAAGGGTATTTAGGTCAAAAGTGCACTTAAGGTTTGAGTAGTCAAATCACCTCAACAGAGGTTTGGATTTGGTACTCTGGTTTGGCTTGACATATAACACACTCATATGGGATATGGGGTGGTTTGGGATTGAATTGCCTTAGGACCCAAGTTCAAACCTATGTTTGGGCTTTGGGGGTTTGAGAAGGGCATGAGGTCAAAAGACCTTGAAATGATTTGAAATTTGGTGGAGAGGACTCTAGGGTAGTTAGAGTCCTCTGATAGAAATCTTATTGGATTTAGTGAGGGTTTAACCCCTTAAAGCCCTAAACCTAATTTAGGTCACAAACCTTTAAATTGTAAGATGGATAGTCAAGGAGTCGTGAAAAGTTGTAAAACTTGGGTGGTGTAGTCATAAGGTCAGTAAGAGCTTTTGGTAATTTTATTGGGAGATTTGGAAGCATATTTTTAGTATCTCCTTTGTAATATATGTATTAGCCTCTATTACTTATCTGGTTATTATAACCTCACTGTTCACTGGAATGTTATGAAATTAAGGCAGAGGAAGTTTTAGACTATTATACTCATACATGAATTTTTTTATAATTTTTAGATGTATATTACCAGTTCATACTTCTCAAGCTCATCAAAATGAAAACTTATTCAATAATATATTCAGAGCTCATTATTTTTTGTAAAATTGTGAAACTTGATCAGTAATGTTCCTAGGTAAATATGCTGATTTGAATATTTTATTACAATTTTTAAATAAATAATTGTTGTACTTAGTTCATTAACTTGTAAACTTAGATTACTATGAGAAAATCAAGTTTAGAGTTCAATATTCACTGATAAATTATGAAACTTTACCTGGAGTGTTTATATGTCTTTATAATCATCCCTGAATTTTCTAAGAATATTTGGAAGTATATTTGTTGTACTTGTCTCTTTAAGATGATTAATGTAGGTTGTATTTAAAATTTGATTTAGAGGCATAAACCTTGCTGAAAAATTCGGAGACTCTTATTTTTGCTATTCAATAGTCATCATGTAATTATCATAAATTTTGTAGAGCTTTTTCATGTCTGAAAGGGGTAATTCTTGTTCAAACTTGGGTCTTGGATTATATAGGAAAATTAAATAAATTATCAAGTAAATTAGGAAAATTATGAAATCCTAGATTTAGGAAATCATGGCATGGTAGACCCCCAATAATTATTATAGGGATATTGGATGATAATTTTGAGTACCTCCCATTATATACATCATATAGCTTAGGGTGGTTTGCGTTTAGTATAAACTACAGAAATCATGATATGGTTCAAGAGGAATCCAGAGATTTGGGATGCTAGTGTATTGACTTGGTAAGTTTATAGGGGATACCCTTGGAAGTTGGGAAGAATAGGTAGTATAGTGGCTTAAATTGTGGTGGTTCTTGGGATCGACGAAACATCGTCTTCCCTGTGGAGAGATAGAAAGGTCATAACACACTAGGATTAGATCCAAGGTAATACTAAGGGATCAGGAATTGGGTAATAACTAATAAAAATAAGTTCCTTGTGAAAGGGAGGTTGGGCTTTAGCCCATCATATTTCCTAGTACCCTTTGAGAGCCCTTCACGGGGTATGCCAGGGGAAGTCTTGGGCTACCCTAAATAGTAGGAATAATAAACATCAAGAGCAACAAGTATAACTAGGGTTTCAATTTCACTCACCTCGATGTCTCGGGATGTTTGGTTGGTTCACACGAGCTATAGGCCCAGGGGATTTTTGGGATGGGCAGGTTGGATCGGCGAGCTTTGGCTCAGTTGTTGATTGTGACGGACGGGATGGTCCGGGGAGCTTTGGCTCGGTTGTTGGTCGTTGACGGACGGGATAGTCCTGGGAGATTTGGCTCGGTGGATGATATATTAAGGTTGCATGTGCATAAGGTATAAAGTGGTGGGTCTTCAGTATTGGAGGGTGGATGCACCGATGCCAATATGTCAACTCGGCAAGTGTGGTTTAGCACTTCGCCATAAAAGTCCGGTGCGCCAGCCGGCAAGAGTACGCAGGCGCTCCACATAGTGCACTTGCGTTGAGGTGTACGATAGGACTGACTGGAAGTGCAATTACAGGTTTAGAGGTGGGCGAGGCCCAACCCACCGCTTCTGTTTGCAACTACGGATGTATCCTGGGAGGTTCGGCGCCAGAAAGGGGGAACTAAAGGTCTGTGTACACAGAGGCGAGTTGGTGTGTTGCACTTGTATGTTCACATCATGGCATAATTGCATGTCATAGCATAACCATTGCATATAACCCTAACACCTATTGAATAAAGTGGTATGTGATGCTTTATATAATAGGAACTGAAAACAACCCATTGGTTTATATGTTCGCACGAGCGTGCTTATAAGTTAAGGTTTTTATTAAGTAAATATATGTGTATGCTTGCTAGAAAATCAACACCCTATCGTATAAATTGGTATGTGAATTTTTATACGATAGAACCCTTGCAAAAGATCCTTTGGCTTATGTTCTTTCATATAAGCTAAGGTTACTTATTTCTTTAGTAGCTTTTCTTACCTTTGTTATTACTATATTTATACATGCTCATCAAACTGCTAGTCTAGTTCCGCTGTCACCTGCTTTTGTTATTTTCCACTATCATGTCCTCTCCTTTCTTCCTCCCCGCTCGGTTCCGAGGAGCCATGGGGGAAGGGGCGGGGGATGATAAGGCTTAGTCTTTTTGACTAATAGTTTTCGAACTACATCACTTAAGGGGACCGTGGAGACCAACATGGAGGAGCAGCCCCAGAGGTCGGCGTGTTTGGAGATGGGGCAGTCTAGTACCGGAGTTCAGATAGCTAGGACTATGAGTCCTGATCGGTGGTAGTTATTTTAGTTTTTCTTCTGCGGATGAGAGATATGTAGTGAGGATTTTGATGTACCGGGCATGAGCCCTAACTTCTGTACTTTATTATATCTGTTGACACTCCCTTCGTGGAGAATATTTACTATATGTGTGATGCTTGTGGACTTTCCTTTATTATATTGCTACTGTCTTGTGATCAAATATGCCGGCAGGATCTGCATTTTGTAGTGGCGACCTTCCCGAGTGTGAAGGTGTCACCGCAAAGTGGCGGTTCTATGCCTAAGACCCCGGTGGTTTGAAAAGAAAAAAAGGGGGGAGGGTCTTACAAGTGGTATCACTGCATACCTCAATCGAAAAAGTAGTAGTCCACAAACCCTGGGTCACCCCCGCACGAATTTAGTTTGGGGACAAACTAAACAGCGTAAGCAGTGGTGGGCCCATATGAGAGATAACTTGTAAATTGGCCACCTTTTAATTAGGTTTTAGTCATTTACTTACGAATGACTTTTGTCACGTAGCCCCCAGCATAGCCTACACAATAGGGCAGAGTCCAGCCGACTCCGAATGTTTCACCACCAACCCCGGTCCCCACTCTGTTTCTATAGGAGGTGATGGGGCAGGATCAGACAGCCATACTGGAGGCTTTTAGGGCTCAGCAGGTTCTGGCTCCTCAGCCAAACCTGGGGGCCAACTGGTTGAGAATTTTTCGACTTTCTTCCCCATCTTACTTGGGGATATAGTCGGTCGTTCGGACGGAGGAGTGGCTAGACATTATGTATGAGATGTTGATAGGGATACGATGCCCTTGGGGGGAGAGGGTGCCTTTAGTTGTCTCTTGCTTGGAGTCCCATGCCAAGAGATGGTGGAAGACATCGATGGACACGACGTTTGCTGATAGAGAGGTTGCAGAGATTGCTAGGGGTGAGTTTAACGCCGCACTGTTAGAGTATTTTGTTCTGCAGTAGGCCAGAGATGAGATGGAAGACATATTTTTATAGTTGAGACAAGGTAACAAGACGGTGGTGGAGTACTACCGGGAGTTCAATCATCTAGCCAGGTTTACATATTCTTATCAGTTGGATGAGGTAGGGTATACTAAGAGGTTTTATAAGGGCGTTTAAGAATATCTGAGGGAGGCTCTACTATTTGTGTACGACGAGCCTATTCCTCGGATATTGGAGATGGTAAATAGGATCGAGACAGATTGCCACACTACCCGAGGCCGGAAATGTCGAACTGAGAATCATGGCCGAGAAGCCAGTGAGGATCAGCGAAGGGGCCACTTTGCTGATGGGAGAGATGGTAGAAGGGCAGAGGACCAGCCTCGTAAGGACGTGAGACAGGAGCAGAGGAAACCCGTGTTGAATGCTTCTCAGCCTTTCAAGAAGCGGGAGATGCCGAGACCTAGGGGTATGGCATATCCCCCGCAAGAGTGCTTCAACTTTCATTAAGTGGGGCATATTCGGAGGAACTGCCCCATGAAGGGGGCACCACTACCAGCACCACCAGCTTCCCCACTTGCTCAATATTATGGAGGTTGAGGATGTGGCCGAGGACATGGATACCAGGACGGAGACCGCAGGAATGAGAGGGAGCAAGTGTATGCTTCTGATCTATCTCAACTACGAAAACACGAGAAAGTGATCACAGGTACGCTAGTAAAATTTTATGCATTCTGTCCTAAACTTTTAAAATTCATGGATATAGAATTTACAGACTAGGAAAGAAAACCTTAAATAGATTTTCTAAGACATTTAACTACCCCAGGCATAGTCTTCATCAGCGGCAAGCCCGCTTATACACTGTTCGATACGGGTGCTTCGCACGCATTCATGTCGGAAGCCTTTGTGGAAGGGCTAGAAGGCATGGAGCGATTCACAGGCTTGATGATGAGGATACGGCTACCCGACGGATCAGTGCTGTTCACATCTGCCCACTGCAACATGGAGGCGGAAATCAGCGAAAAGGCATTCGAAGAACTAACAACGATCCTAAAGATGCCAGTATTTGATTTGATCCTGGGCATGACATGGTTCCATTGGAACCATGCCCAGATTGACTGCCTGTCAAAGAGGATCACCGTGAGGCATGGGGATTTGCACATCGTCATCGAAGGTATTAGACCTATTCCCCCATTATTGTTATCATCCATACTGGTTGTCAAGGCCCACTTATAGGTGGAGGAGTTCTATGAAGTACTGTTTGAATTGGCTGAGGCCAAGGATTATATCTCTGATATCCCGATGGTGCGATATTTTGCTAACGTATTCCCAGAAAAGCTATCAGGGCTACCCCCACACCGGGAGCAGGATTTCCAGATACAGCTGGTGCTAGGGGCTAAGTAGTCATCTAGATCCCCTTACCGGATGGCCCCGAAGGAATTGACAGAGTTTTGAAGCCAGCTGCAGGAACTAGTGGAAGCCGGACTTGTCCGACCGAGCTCTTCACCATGGGGAGCCCCAGTGTTATTCGTCAAGAAGAAGGACGGGACACTTAGATTATGCATCGACTACAGAGCACTTAATCGACTAACAGTACAGAATACCTATACTTTGCCAAGGATAGATGAGCTATTTGATTAGCTGGAGGGGCGTATTTCTTCTCAAAGTTTGATTTGTGGTCGGGCTACTACCAGCTTCAGATCTAGGAGGAAGTCATTTCGAAGACTGCCTTCAGTAGCAGATATGGGTTGTTCGAGTTTACCGTGATGCCCTTCGGGCTTACGAATGTACCATCGGCGTTCATGAGCCTCATGAACCGAGTGTTTGAGGCTTATCTGGATGTGTTCGTCATTTTGTTTATTGATGACATCCTCATCTACTCGAGGACAGAGGAAGAGCACACTCAACATCTGACGCTGATCCTAGAGAGACTGCGGGAGCACAATTTATATGTGAAGTTAAGCAAATGTCAGTTCTAGTTGAATGAGGTGGATTTCCTAGGACATATTATCAGTGGAGCTGGGTTGGCAGTGGACCCAGCCAAGATTCAGGCAGTTCGGTATTGGCCGCAGCTGAAGGCGGCCACAGACGTGTAGAGTTTTTTAGGACTTGCTGATTATTATCGGATGTTCGTGGAGGGTTTCTCTTAATTTCCCTTCCACTCACATCCCTGACGAGGAAGGATGTGCCCTTTGTCTGGACCCTGCAGTGCGAGGTGGCTTTTCAGGAGCTGAAGGATCGACTCGCCTTTACTCCTATACTTGCCCTTCCTTTACAGAAAGAAGGATTCCAGGTCTACATCAACGCTTCTTACTAGGGTATGGTAGCAGTGCTGATACAGAAGGGCCACGTGATTGCTTATTCTTCTCGCTAGTTGAAGAAGCATGAGCAGAACTACCCTGTTCATGACCTAGAGATGGGAGCGGTCATGTTTGCTCTAAAAGTCTGGCGGTATTATCTGTACGTTGTATACTGTGACATATACTTCGATCACAAAAATCTGAAGTATGTGGACACGCAGAAAGAGCTGAACATTAGGCAGAGGTGATGGGTGGAATTTCTAGCAGATTATTAGTACGATATGCATTACCACCCAAGGAAGGCGAATGTGGTAGCCGATGCGCTGAGTCGGAGAGCTGCCACCAATGCATCGGAGCCCTAGATTATCTCAATGGAGCTGGTATAGAGATTGGAGGATATGCACATCACTCTGGTGTCTTATGATGACCCCGAGATTTATGAGAAGTATTTTGTCGCGATGAGCGCTACTGATGACATTCGAGACCGAGTCAGAGATGGGAAAGGGCAGGATGCAAAGCCAGAGCCGATATTCCAGGCCTTGGAGGCAGGTACTGCTGGGGATTACATATTGAGAGATAACTTGGTGTGCTTCAGAGGATGAGTTTATATACTAGAGGGAGGCCACGCCCGGGAGGATATCATGATGGAGGCCCATTGCATTCGGTATTCAGTACACCCGGGAGTTACGAAGATGACTGTGGATCTGAAGAAGACCATGTAATGGCCATGCATGAAGAATGATATCACCTACTTCGTGACCCACTGCGATATATGGCGGATGGTGAAGGCAGAGTGCAGAAACCCCGCAGGATTGTTGCAGCCACTCCCAGTGTCGGAGTGGAAGTTTGAGGACATCGCGATGGACTTCATACATGGGCTTCCCCGATCACGGACAAGGAATGATTCGATCTGGGTAATCATCGACTGGCTGACGAAGGTAGCCAGATTTATCCAGATCAAGAAGGATGACTCGGTTGGTTTGTTGGTTTGGAAATTCATGGAGCAGTTCGTCCGTTATCATTGCATTCCCAGGACGATTGTATTGGATCGGGATGGACTGTTTATGTCTAGGGAGTGGAGATCAGTACAGAATTACTTGGGCACTCGGCTGACATTTAGTACAGGTTTTCATCCCTAGACCGACGGGCAGACAGAACGCACAAATCGAACTTTGGAAAATCTACTACGACTATGCATTCTGGACTGTGGAGATCCTTGGGAGAAGCTGTTGCGACTGATCGAGTTCTCATATAATAATAGATAAAAGTCCAGCATAGGGATGGCTCCTTATGAGGCCCTATATAGACAAAGGTGTAGGACTCCTCTATCATGGGTACAGGATGAGTATCCGAAGGTTTTGGGCTCGGAGTTTGTTGAGGATACCGAGGCTTAGGTGAGGATGATACGAGACAATATGTTAGAGGAATATAGCAGACAAGATAAGTATTATGATGCTCAGCATCGTTAGGTGGAGTTTCAGGTGGGGGACCAGGTAGTCTTGAAGATCCAACCAATGCATGGAGTTTCACGGGTGCATGATCGGAAGAATAAGCTCAGACCAAGGTATATGGTGCCTTACAGGATCTTGGATCGGATCGGTCCCTCAGCATACAGGCTGGAGCTGCCACCGGAGCTGGTGGGTCTGCACGACGTGTTCCATGTATCCTCTCATAGGAGGGCTCTATTATTCCCGGAGCAGCAGATTATGGCCTCGGATGGTCCGGTAGCATCTGATTGGTCAGTTCACCTAGAACCGGTCCGGATTGACGATAAGGGGATACGAGTATTGCGTCACAAGAAGGTTCCATTGGTCATGGTCCTGTGGAGGAATCATGGGTGAGAGAAGCACATATAGGAGCCACAACCCGAAGCTTTTCAGTCACGTATTACTCACAACATCTCGGGATGTTACAATTTACCTTCATACTTGAAACCCCGTAGGCCTAACTAGAATTTCGGCGATAAAATTTTTAGTTTATATATTGGGATTTGTAACATCCCTCAAACAACTAGTCCCCCTAGGAGTTGTTTTGTCATGACTAGGTCATGACAAAACACTAGAAATCCCAAGAAGACTAAGTGAACAAGGCTTAAGGTGAAAATCACCTTGGTATGCAAGTAGTAGAATCCCAATTACAATCCTAGGCATGACCTTAGGATTTTAACTTGGTTCCATGATCCTATCATGACACCTCTAACCCTAAGGGAGGCAATATGTCGCTACGGACCCATTGAGGTCAACCAAAAATAGGTCAAGATGAATCAAGTCTGGGAACCGTCGAGTGAGTCGACAAGACTCGACGAGTAGACTAGGAATCTACTTAGACAGGTTTTTGGGCTCAGGCGTTGAGTGAATGGAGTGCACTCAAAGCCGTGGACTAAATGTATTGAATGCGTTGAGTGCACTTAATTCCATCTTAATTAGAAAGAATCTTGGGCTCGAGCGTTGAGTGCGTCTAGTGTACTCAATGCCATAGGTTGAATAGCGTTGAGTGCGTTGAGTGCACTCAATGCCATATTACTTAGGAAGAATATTGGGATCGGGCGTTGAGTGCGTCGAGTACACTCAACGCCATAGGCTAAATGGAGTTGAGTGCGTTGAGTGCACTGAACGCCATCATACTTAGAAAGAATGATGAGCCCGGGACATTGAGTGCGTCGAGTCCACTCAACTCTATGGGTTGAATGGCATTGAGTGCGTTGAGTAAACTCAACGCCATCTTACTTGGAAAGAATTATGAGTTTGGGGCATTGAGTACGCTGAGTCAACTCAATGCCATGGGCTGAATGGCGTTGAGTGCATTGAGTGCGCTCAATTCCATCTTACATAGAAAGAATTTGGAGTTCGGGCATTGAGTGTGTTGAGTCCACTCAACACCGTGGACCTAATAGCATTGAGTGCGTTGAGTGCACTCAACGCCATCTTACTTAGAAAGAATTTAGAGCTCGAGCGTTGAGTGAGTTGAGTCCACTCAACGCCATAGGCTGAATGGCATTGAGTGTACTCAACGCCATCTTACTGAGAAAGGATTTTTTGGAATTATGGCGTTGAGTGAGTTGAGCTCACTCAACGCCATAGACTTAATGGCGTCGAGTGAGCTGACCTCACTCAATGCTATTATACTTTGAAAAATATCAGGAATTATTGCGTTGAGTGTGTTGAGCTCACTTAACGCCATAGACTGAATGACGTCGAGTAAGCTCAGCTCTGAGCTCACTCAACATCATTGTACATAGAAAATTCCTCGTTATTTTGGTGTTGAGTGCGGAGGCTTGTCTCAACACTTTTTTCCTTAGAGAAATTTTCGGCCCTACTTGCTGGTTCGTATGAATAGACTGAACCGGACATTTTCGAGAATTCCACCAAGGTGAATTAATATGCCTCGGTCCTTTCATTAAGACTTATTTAAATAATAATAGCAGTCCAATGGTAGATTCCCACGTGGCAGATTGTTTAACCTGAACTCCATATTACTGGAGAGAGAGAAAGAGAGGAGTAAATGCCATTCTTAGCCTGGAAGTCCAAGGGCCCACTCTTCTTGCTGAAATCACCTCCCCTGGTCAGTTAGGAGAAGGCCAAGGACATTTCCGGCCATAACAACAACTAGGGGAGGTGAATTACAGTTACGAAAAAGCTCTTCAAGGGGCATTAATGTTCACCGCCAGCTAGACCACTCCCCTCCCCCATTTTATCATTTTAAAAGACTCACTAGACTTAGAGGAGCGGTTTCCACACAAACCTGAAGGAGCTAAGGAAGCCCACCGTGTAGTTGCAGAAATCGAGCGACGCCACCACCGACCATGGCATCCCAGCGATCGACACGTCTCTAGTCCGTGAGAAAGGTCCTCCCCTTCCTCTTTCCTTTGGGGTAGATTATAAGAATTGTTAGTGCTAAGGAACGGGCTCAATTGAGCCTGATCGGGTGATGAAAATCACTGGTTTTTTTGTGAAAAAAAGGAGTGGTTGGGTTTGTCGGAAACCACCCCTCCGGCAGCCGTGCCGCCGCACGGCGATATCCCCCACCTTAACGGAGGTGGTGGTGGTGGTGGCCTGCCAGGGAGGTGGTCGGGTGGCAGGTAAAATGTCTTAGAATAAGCTCTAGGTTCGGCCAATCATGGCCCTCGGCTGGACGAACAAGACGATTCAGCAACCGTTGGATCTTGCATCAAGATCTGTGTTGATCATTTAAATCCTTTTCTTTTTAAATGAATTTTCTGTATTAAGATAACAGACACTTTAGAAAATTAATGAAAAATACTTAGAGACTCTATATGAGTAAATGGTCAACATATAATTTGTAGCCCTATGGGTCTACTTTATTTTAAAATTGATTTGGGACAATTGGTCAAATAGTTTGACCAGGGCACCCATTTTGTTGGGGTTTATACTTATGGATAGACAAAGATTAAAATGTGTGCCACCACTTCATCTCTTCTCCAAATTACTTGAAATTTAGAAAGTTTGTCACACTATTCTATATATAGGTCCTGCCCAAAAATGAGAATTGTTGGGGATAATTTCCCCATAGCTTTTGTAATTATTTAATAAACCATGATTAAATAAATTAAGGGATCAAATGACCTCCAAAACCTCCCAATTTATGGTGAGTAGTCCTTGGGGTCATCATAAGGCTTTGGATAAAATTTCATCTCATTTGGAGATTATTTGGATTAAATTTTTGCAAACCCTAGCCTTGCCATAATAAGTGTATTTAGGTCAAAAGTGCACTTGAGGTTTGAGTGATCAAATCAACTTAACAGATGTTGGGATTTAGGCCACTGGTTTGGCATGACATATAACACCATCATATGTTATATTGGGTAGTTTTTGATTGAATTTCCTAAGGACCCAAGTTCAAACCTATGTTTGGGCTTTGGGGGTTTGAGAAGGGCCTGAGGTCAAAAGACCTTGAAATGATTTGAAATTTGGTGGAGAGGACTCTAGGGTAGTTAGAGTCCTTTGGTAGAAATCTTATTGGATTTAGTGAGGGTTTAACCACTCAAATCCCTATCCATAGTTTAGGTCACAAACCTTAAAATGGTAAGATGGATAGTCAAGGTGTCGTGAAAAGTTATAAAACTTGGGTGGTGTAGTCATAAGGTCAGTTAGAGCATTTAGTAATTTTATTGGTAGATTTGGAAGCATATTTTTAGTATCTCCATTGCAATACATGTATTAGCCTCTATTACCTATTTGGTTATTATAACCTCACTGTTCACTGGAATGTTATGAAATTGAGGCAGAGGATGTTTTAGACTATTATACTTATACATGAATTTTGTTATAATTTTTAGATGTATATTACCAGTTCATACTTCTTAAGCTCATCAAAATGGAAACTTGTTCAATAATTTATTCAAAGCTCATTATTTGTTGTAAAATTTTAAAACTTGATCAGTAGTGTTCTTAGGTCAATTTGCTCATTTGGGGATTTTATTACAATTTTTAGATGAATAATAGCTATACTTAGTTCATTAACCAGTTTACTTGGATTACTATTAGAAAAAAAAGTTTAGAGTTCATTATTCACTGATAAATTATGAAACTTGACTTGGAGTATTTATATGTCTTTATGATCATCCTTGAATTTTCTCAGAATTTTTGGAAGTATATTGGCAGTACTTGTGTCTTTAAGATGATTAATGTAGGTTGTATTTAAAATTTGATTTAGAGTCCTAAAACTTGCTAAAAAATTGGGAGACTCTGATTTTTGCTATTCAATAGTCATCATGTAATTATCATAAATTTTGTAGAGCATTTGCTTGTCTGAAAGGGGTACTTTATGTTCAAACTTGGGTCTTGGATTACTTAGGAAAATTAAATAAATTATCAAGTAAATTAGGAAAATTAGGAAATCCTGGATTTTGGCTAATCATGGCATGGTAAACCCCCAATAATTATTATAGGGATATTGGATGATAATTTTGAGTACCTCCCATTGTATACATCATATACCTTAAGGTGGTCTGCGTTAGTAAAAACTGCAGAAATAATGATACGCTTCAAGAGGAATCTAGAGAGTTCGGATGTTAGTGTATTGACTTGGTAAGTGGATAGGGGATACCCTTGGAAGTTGGGAAGAATAGGTAGTAGAGTGGTTAAATTTGGGTGGTGCTAGGGATCGACGAAACATCGTCTTCTCCATGGAGAGAGAGAAAGGTCAAAACACACTAGGATTAGATCCAAGGTAATACTAATGGATCGAGAATCAACTAATAACCAATAACAATAAGTGCCTTGAGAAAAGGGAGATTTGGGCTTCAGCCCATCGCAGTTCCTAGTGCCCATTGAGAGCCTTTGACGGGGTATGTCGCGGGCAGTCCTTGGCTAACCTAAATAGTAGGAATAATAAACTTCAAGAGCAATTAGTATAACTAGGGTTTCACTTTCACTCACCATAATGTCTCAGGATATTAGGTTGGTTCACACAGGCTATATGCCCGGGGGATTTTGGGGATGGGCAAGTTGGCGTGGCGAGCTTTTGCTTGGTGATTGATTGTGACGGACGGGATGGTCCGGGGAGCTTTGGCTCGGTTGTTGGTTGTTGACAGACGGGATAGTCCGGGGAGCTTTGGCTCGATGGATGATACATTAAGGTTGCTTGTGCATAAGGAATAAGGTGTTGGGTCTTCGGTATTGGAGGGTCAATGCACCAACACCAATACGTCGAATCGGCAAGTGTGGTTTAGCACTTCGCCATAATAGTCCGGTGCGCCAGCCAACAAGAGTACGCAGGAACACAGCTTAGTGTGCAACCATTGAGGCGTATAATAGGTCTAACTGGTAGTGTAATTACCGGTTTAGAGGTGGGCGAGGCCCAACCCACCGCTTTCGTTTGCCACTACGGAGGTATCCTTGGAGGTTCGGCTCTAGAAATGGGGAACTAAAGGTCTGTGTACACAGAGTTGAGTGGGTTTGTTGCACTTGCATGTTCATATCATGGCATAATTGCATGTCATAGCATAACCATTGCATATAACCCTGACACCTATTGTATAAAGTGGTATGGGATGCTTTATACAATAGGCCCTGAGAAACGAACCCTTGGTTTATAAGATCGCGCGAGCGTGCTTATAAGTTAAGGTTTTTATTCAGTAAATATATATGTATGCTTGCTAGAAAACCGACACCCTATCATATAAATTGGTATGGGACTTTTATACGATAGGAGCCTTGCAAAAAACTCCTTGGCTTATGTGCTTTAATATAAGCTAAGGTTACTTATTTCATGAGTAGTTTTTCTTATTGTTATTGCTATATTTATACATGCTCATCAAACTGCTAGTCTAGTTCTGCTGTCACCTTATTTTGTTATTCTCCACTATCATGTCCTCTCCTTTCTTCATCCTTGCTCGGTGCCTTGGAGCCATAGGGGAAGGGGCGGGGGATGATAGGAATTAGTCTTTTTGACAAACGGTTTTCGAACCACATAATTTTAGGGGACCGTGGAGCCCAACATGGAGGAGAAGCCCTGGAGGTCGGCACGCTTGGAGATGGGGCAATCTAGTACCGAAGTTAAGACAGCTGGGACTGTGAGTCCTGATCGATAGTAGTTATTTTAGTTTTGCTTCCGCGGATGAGAGATATATAGTGAGGATTTTTATGTACCGGGCATGAGCCCTAACTTCTGTACTTTATTTTATCTGTGGATACTCCCTTCGTGGAGAATATTTACTATATATGTGATGCTTGTGGACTTGCCTTTATGATATAGATACTGTCTTATGATCGAATCTGCCGACAGGATCGGCATTTTGTAGTGGAGATCTTCCCGAGTGTGAAGGTGTTACCGCAAAGCGGCGTTTCTAGGCCTAAGACCCCGATTGTTTGAAAAGATAAAAAAGGGGGTCTTACAATGGTGGCCTGCTATTCGTTAAGAAAAGAAAAGCAATTGAACTAGCAATACATCTAGGCAAGTATACCTATCGAATTATATCTAGGGGACAAAAGAGTCGTATTAAAATCCGGGAACCATTGAGTAATCTTACTCACACGAACGTTATTATATTATCGAAGGAAAACAAAGGTTTCTTACTAACTAAAAATGAAAGACTACTAGCATGAAGGAAAACACTTGCATAAAATGAAAGCACTACTGGCACTAAACTAGAAAGACCATGACTATCAATTAGAATAAGGGGTTGAACGATGAGAAAAAGAAAGTACTCGATCGAGAATCACCTTGGCAAAAATTGAATAAACAAATGTGATAAATACACTCTAGCTTAATAAGGTAAAGTACCTTTATTGTGGAGGTTCCTAAAGCATGAACACGCTTCTCTTGAAGACGTGCCCACCTGAGATTAGGAAGGTCTGACCGACTCTCATCTAAATCAGAGTCCTAAAACTCGCCTTATGCTGTGAACCCCATAATTAGATTTAACTCCAATCTAAGAGATTTAACGTCTGCCTCTCTCGAGGGGTGCGTGCAAATCTCTTTACTCTTGACTACTCACTTCAAACTATCGGCCTCGAGGCTAGCCAAGAATGAAAACTAAGATGGAAAATATATATCGATGATATATCTCCAAGCAATATTAAATCAAGAGTAATCCAAGGTCGAAACCATAAAAAGAAGAAGTAAAATTAACGCATCATAACTTAATAAACTCGAACCTCAGATCATCAAGATCGAGTATAAGGAGGATTAGTTACTCATGGTGAAGTGGAGGAAAGGAGATGAGAAGAAGAACATAATGAAGAAAAGGTAGAAAGAGGAGAGAAAACAACACTTTTTTATTAATGATAAAGAAGGCTTACAACTTGGAAATGAAAATTACAAGTGCATGTAAAATAAAACTAGGCTAGCATTAACAATGAACTACTAAAACAAATTACAAGAACTAGTTTAGAAGTAGAGCACTAAGCTAGAGTTAAGTAAAGCTTAAGAGAGAAAGAAAGTGCACTTAAGAAAATTCATGAAAACTTTTGAAAACAAAAGGGCAGCACCTCGTTATACCATTCAAGAACTCTCTATGGAATAATGGGGAAGGGCTGAATTTATAGAAAATCTTGAGGGGCTGACACGGCCGGCGACGCGGTGGTGTTGGTGGTCGTTTCCTATGCTGGTTGACCTTGGGATCTGGTTCTGGCGGGAATGATCATTATAGCGCCGAATCGGCGGGCACACCCATACTTACATGACCAATGATACGGTCATGTTAGTGATTGTGTCCTGCGTAGTTGATGGGCTTTGGAGGGGGCGCATTAATGGCGGGCTGCATGATGTGAGGAGGTGGCGACACGTCCGGTGACATGGCTGTCTTGGTGGCCGTGTTCTTCTCTGGAAAGTCATTGGCTTCTGGTGACACGCCTAGAGACAAGACCTTGTTTGTGGCCGTGTCCTTCTATGGAAATTCATCGGCTTCTGGTGACACGCTTCATGTTGACACGGCCAGTGACACAGCCATGTTTGAGGTCGTGTCCTACTCGGGATGAACTCTGGACTTTCCTCTCGTGGTTGACTTCCTTGGGAACAAGTGACATGCCCCATGACACGGCCGTGTTGGTGGCTGTGTCAGGTCATTTTGGCTGAAAATTGAGAAAACCTGCAAAAGAGCAAAAAACATTAGTGGCATAAATAAATACAAGAGGGAGGACATATAAGCTAATAAGATAAGACTTGCACAGTAAAGACCTAAAAATACCCTAATAGCTTAAATACAAAACAAACTATCAAATTCCCACAAGCTTAAACCTTGCTTGTCCTCAAGCAAAAATTTAAAAACTAGCTAACATAACAAGCGACTAATCAAAAAGTTCTAATTATGCCTACACAAGTACCATTTAAAATTCTAAGTAGGGAGAAGGTGAAATGTAAATCTAAAACAATTACTTAGACATTGTTTCAATTTTTATAAACTTTACTAACAAAGATAATTCATCCAAAATTTTTAACAAAATTCTTTAAATAAACTTAAGCAAAGCGACAAAATGAAAAATACATTGAAATGTTACTAGATTCTAAGAGGCATTTTATACCCAAATTAAATAAAGAACAAAAATCTAAATTTAAATCCAAGACTTAACTAGTGTACAATTTTTCATTTCTTAGCTAAAAGAAAATCTAGGAGCATGAATCAACAGCACTTAATAGGATTGAAACATTTGTTTAGGCATATAATTAGGAATGTAATTCAAAGGTAAACATGATGGCATAAAATCACGCCAAACTAAAATAAAGAGCTTCAAAATTTTCATTAATAATATAAATATTTTCTTCTTTTTTTTTCTTTTTCTTTTTCTTTTCCATATTTTTTTTCTTTAAACAAAAGGCCATATAATATTTGTCTTTTCATTTTGAAATTAGCCACAAAATTAAACATTTCTTTTGAGCATACTTTTTCAAAAAGTTTTCCAAAAATAACAAAACAATCCGTTCACAATAAGAAATTTATGAAGCTCAAAAAGTTTAGTGTGATAAGAAGAGTTGGAAAAATTTTGCTTTGGTGAAAATCAAATGAAAGTTGGAGCTATCAATTGAAATCAGAAAAAGGCTCAAAAGCAGCTAACTAGGGGGATAATTTTAGGGTTGACCAGAAGGCTCAAATGAAAAAAAAAATAGCTTATATCATTTTCATGCTCCTAAAGTTTTCCTAAAGCATTAGTTTTGAAAAATTTCAAAAAGTAGGTCCTAGAAATTAAATAGAGACCAATGAACTCATTTTAAAAATTAGGATAATATTAGCCTAGAATCGTTCATATCTACTACGCTAATCAAAAGCTGACTTTACAAAAATTATCCAAAAATAAAAAAGAAATATAGTGGATGAGAAATTTTTTAAGATTGTAAAGAAAATAAAAAAACAAAAAACCATAATAGAAATGCGAGTTTTAGAAAAATATTTCACCTTAACATGCTACTGTGAATTAGAAAAACAGTGAGGCCAATATTTTACTTGTGAAATATAATTAAAAAGGTTGATAAGAAAAATTATAATTAGCTAAGTTGTTTAAATGGAATTTTGAAAAAAAAAACAAAACAAAAGCAAGGGGTATTATTGAAAACCCAAAATTCGTTTAAACTATTAATATTCTAAGCCCTAAAAATATTTTGATTTTGAAATATTCTCTTTTTTTCGGGAAACAACAAAAAAATGAAAAATAGAAGGAGGAAATCCTACCCCAAGCATAAAATGGACATTGTCCTCAATGGAGAAAGGAGGGGAGGGAGAGAGATAAATGAAAACATAAATAAAAGTAAATAATTGAAAAACAGATACTTCCCCGGATTTTTTTTTGAGTTGCGAAAGTTGCGCGATGCAGCACCCCCATGCTTACGCTTTGGATCTTCATAAGATGTCTTCTTTGGATTTTGTGATGGATTCAACAGTATTGGAGTAGGCGATCACAGAAGCTTTAACTTGTTGGGGTCGTCCGGGGCAAAATGTGAAAAATAAAGAAAACAAAAAAAAGATAACTTGGGTTGCCTCCCAAGAGCTCCCTTTGTTTAAAAACGTCATTGAGCTCGACGCAACAAAAAAATACTGTCCAAAAATGATATTCAAAGTTTTAATAATCAGACAAAGTTTTAAATTATGCGAAAGTCAAATCATGCAAGATAGACTTTATACAGTTAGGACTAACATCACCACTAAAATACAGTTTAAGACGCTAACCATTACTTTGAAATTACCCTTATCAGGGTGTGAAATTAAAACAGTTCCATACGTGAAAACTTCTAAAACAGTAAATGACCCAGACCACTGTTATTTTACTTTACCCAAAAATAAACGTAAACGAGAGTTGTATAAAAGAACTTGGTCGCCCGGCTTAAAGGTTTTTGGGTGCTAAAGGTGCTTATCGTGCAAATGTTTCGTCCGCTCTTTATAGAGTTTGTTATTTTCATACGCGTAAGAGCGCCACTCGTCGAGTTCGTTGAGTTGAAATTTTCTAAAATTTCCAACAGAGTGGGGATCAAAATTTAAGAACCTTAAGGCCCAAAAAGCGCGGTGTTCTATTTCTACGGGTAAATGATAAGATTTTCCATAGACAAACCAATACGACATACATCCGATGGCAGTTTTGTACGTTGTTCGGTAGGCCCATAGAGCATCGTCTAATTTGGTTGACCAGTCTTTTCTAGATGTGGAAACAGTCTTTTCTAAATTTCTTTTTATCTCTCTGTTCACTACATCGACTTGTCTGTTAGTTTGGGGGTGGTAGGCGGTTGAAAGTTTATGTGTAACGCTGTATTTAATAAGGATTTAAGAAAATTGTGCGTTATAAAAATTGGAACCCCTGTCACTAACGATGGCTCGCGGCGAACCGAATCGAGGAGATAATTTTTAAAAAAACATAACTATGACTCGAGCGTCGTTCTTAGGAAGAGCATGGGCTTCTTCCCATCACAAAACATAATCGACATCGATTATGATGTACTTGTTCCCGAAGCTAGAAGGAAGAGGGCCAATAAAATAAATTCCCTAGAGGTCGAAAACTTCGCACTCAAGGAAATAATTTTGAAGCATTTCATTTTTATTGGAAATATTACCCGACCGTTGGCAACTATCACACCTACTCACAAAAACCTGTGCGTCTTTAAACAGGCTAGGCCAGTGAAACCCCAAGCTTAGAACTTTGTGAGCAGTGCGAGCAGCTTGATATTGCCCACCTATCGGTCCTTCATGCAAATGCTTTAAAATATCTAATCCTTCTTCAAATGAGACACATCTCCTTATCACCTGGTCCGAACAGACTCGGAATAGATGCGGGTCCTCCCAAAAGTAGTTCTTCAACTCATAAATGAATTTCTTCTTTTGCTGAGAGGAGAACTCTTTTGGGAGCACCCGGTCCACTAAATAGTTGGTTATTTGTGCAAACCAAGAAGGTGATGTGTTTTTAACAGCAGCTTCTCATCGGGAAAATAATCATTAAAAGATCTCTCATCTAACTTTTCTATGTGCGGGTTATCTAATCGTGAGAGATGGTCGGCGGCCAAATTCTTGGCTGCTCGCTTATCACAGTTTTCTAAATCATACTCCTAGAGGAGTAAGACCCAGTGAATCAGGCGCGATTTGACATCCGTTTTAGCAAGAAGATATTTGAGGGTCGAGTGGTCCGTAAAAACGATGATTTTTGAAAGCGTAATATATAAACAAAATTTATCAAAGGCGAAAAAAAATGCAAGAAGCTCTTTCTCGGTTGTGTTATCGGTTTCTTGTTCATATGTGAGTGTTTTACTTGCGTAATAGGTGGGGTGGAAGTTCTTCAAAATTCGTTGACCTAATACGGCTCCCACCGCATAACTACTCGCATCGCACATGATTTCAAAAGGAAGGTCCCACACCGGAGCTATCATAATTGGGGCATTAATAAAATTTTCTTTTATTAAATTAAAAGCAGCTAGGAAAAGGTCATCAAAAGCAAATGGGGCATCTTTTTCTAACAGATGAGTAAGGGGTTTGGTGATTTTGGAGAAATCTTTTATGAAGCGGTGGTAGAAGACCACGTGTCCTAGGAAACTTCTTATAGCTTTGACGTTCGTAGGCGGCGGAAGCTTCTAGATAACTTCTATCATGGCTATGTCTACTTCAATTCCTCTTGCAAAAATTTTATGACCCAAAACTAACCCTTCCCTTACCATAAAATGGCAATTTTCCCAGTTTAGGGCAAGGTTAGTTTCTTCGCTTTTTTCTAAGATTTTTGTGAGGTTTTCTAAACAACTATTATAAGCAATGCCAAACACGGAGAAATTGTCCATAAATACCACTATAATGCTTCCTACGTACTTGTCAAAGATAGAGAGCATACATTATTGGAATGTAGCTGGCGCATTGCATAATCCAAACATCATTCTTCGGTAAGCGAAGGTGTAGAAGGGATAAGTAAACGTTGTTTTCTCCTGGTCCTCGGGGGAGATGGGGATTTTAAAGTTCCCTGAGACGCCATCGAGAAAACAATAAAATCTATGATCGGATAATCATTCTAAAATTTGATCGATGAACAGCAAGGGAAAATGGTCCTTATGGGTGGCATCATTTAACTTATGATAATCTATACACATTCGCCACCCGGTCACCGTCCGTGTTGGGATTAATTCATTATTCTCATTACTAACTACCTTATCCCTCCATTCTTTGGCACTACCTCGACTGGGATAACCCACTTACTATAAGATATAGGATAGATAATTCCTGCGTCTAACAAATTTCATAACCTCGCCCTTAACTACTTCTTTCATGTTGGAATTTATGTGGTGCTGAGGTTGGATTGAACTATGCGAATTATCTATCATTAGGATTTTGTGTGTGCAGAAAATTGGCTTATGCCCTTGATATCAGTTATTTGCCAGGCGATAGCTCTGCGATGTTTACGTAAAACTAAAAGAAGTTTATCATTCTGCATATCCATGAGGTAGGCCAAAACTATTACTGGTAGCTTGGAGTCCTTTTCTAAGAAAGCATATCTAATATGTTCGGGAGTTCCTTTAATTCAAGGGTAGGGGGTTGTTCATATGATGTTTTAGAAATTCTTTCTTTTTCAAAAAGAAAATTTTCGTAGACTTTTTATTTATACGAAAAATTAAAAGGGGTGGAGCTGGTGGCCATGGCGGCTTCTTGTAGTTATTCATTAAAGAGAGTAGAGGAGTAACAAAAAACAGAAAATTCTTTTCAAATTCAGAGAGGTGATAGGAGGATTCTTCTCTTTGGTGCAGCGATTCAGTTGGTAGAGTAGAGGAGGAACAAAAATCAGAAAATTCTTTTTCAAATTTAGAGATGCAATAGGAGGATTCTTCACAAAGGGCATCTACGAAAAAACATGAGTCGCCATTTGCTAGGGTGTTCTTCATCAAGGGGGTGAAAGAGAAAGTCACTTCCTCGTCGCCTACTCGAAGGAAGAGCTTACCATTGCTTACGTCAATGAAAGCTCAGGAAGTGGCAAGGAAGGGTCGACCAAGGATCAAGGGAACCTCGACGTCTTCTTCGATGCCCAATATGATGAAATCCACCCGAAAGATTAACTTGTCGACTTTAACTAAGACATCCTCCACGATTCCTAACGGGTATTTGACTGATCTGTCAGCAAGCTAGATACTGATGCATGTTGGGTTGAGGCTACCAATTCCTAAATTCTTTAACAACGAGAAGGGCATCAGGTTTATACTCGCACCTAAGTCATCTAATGCGTGCTTGACAAAAAGATTACTGAATACACACTGAATAGAAACACTACCCAGATCACTGATTTTCTTCGGCAAACAATTTATAAAGACCGTAGAGCACTCGGCATTTAAAGTGACATGTGAAAGGTTTTTTAACATCCTTTTATTGGCCAGGAGGTCCTTAAGGTACTTAGCGTATTTTGGCATTTGGGAGATTGCTTCATGGAAGGGGAGATTAATGTGGATTTTCCTGAACATTTCTAGGAGGCAGGAGTATTGTTCATCCTGACATTGCTTATTATATTCGGAAGTGTATGGAGGGGTTGGATTATCTTTTAAGATGGATGGTGGTGTGAGATCTTTTTATAAAATAGTGAGAGGGGTGTTAACTTCTTTTTCAACAGAGGGTGGAGTTTTTAAAATGGTAGCGGAGCTTGCCTCGGGATCTTCGCTAACCCTACTGGAAACATGCTTCCCACTCCGAAGAGTTATAGCTTTCACTTGCTCTCTCGGGTTGGTCTCGGTATTGGTAGGAAGTGACCCGGCGGGTCGCTCATAAATTAGTTTTGCGAGTTATCCTACTTGATTTTCTAAACTTTTAACGGTTTGGGCTAGGGTTCTTATAGTAGCATCATTAACATTCATATATTTTGAAAACATTTCCTCCAAACCTGGAGGTTTTGGAAAATTTTGAGGAGGTGGTGGTGGTGCAGAAAAATCATTTTGTGGTGGCGGGCACATTGCATTCGAGGGATTACTCCACGAAAAATTCGGGTGATTTCTTAAAGCAGGATTATAACTATTTGGAAAAGCAAAACTGGGCACAGGAAAATTCATAGCAGAAAAATTATGAAAAGCATTTCTAGGCATATTATTAACATAATCTAATTGTTCGGGAGCAGGAGTTGCAGATTCCCATACTTGAGGGGGGATGCAATAGTCATCTCCGTAATTTTTTTACTTAATACTTCCACTTACAGAGCTAGCTGGGAGACGTTGTCCACTTCAAAGATACCTGCAAGTTTGTTTGGGCGGAACCTAGGTATATTCCACTGATAGGTGTTCATGGCCATGTCCTCAAAATGCTTAAGAGATACTTCCTGGGTTTTGCTGTTTTAAGTACCGTCAAAAGCTGCGTCTATCATTTGCTTTGTGTTTTGATTTAGCCCGTTATAAAATGTCTGCACTTATAACCATACAAGCAGCGCGTGATGGGGGCATCGCCTAAGAGTTCTTTAAATCTTTATGAGTTTCATACAAAGTTTAAGAATCAATTTGAAAAAAGGTAGAAATATCGTTTTTAAGTTTTGCGGTTTTGGCTGGCAGAAAATACTTCGCCAGAAATTTTTCAGTTAATTGATTTTAGGTTGTTATGTTATTTTTAGGTATAGTGTTCAGCCACTGCTTAGCCTTAGTTCTAAGAGAAAAAGGAAAGAGTTTTAGCCTAATAGCATCATTTGTAACACCATTTATCTTGAAGGTGTCACAAATCTCATGAAAGCTTGCTATATGTGCGTTTGGATCTTCATCTTTAAGTCTGTCATATTGCACATACTCCTGCACCATTTGAATTATGTTAGGCTTAAGTTCAAAATTGTAATTAGCTATCGCAGGGCAAACTATGCTTGATTCTGTACCCTCAAGATTCGGCATTGCATAATATGATATAGTTCTTTGCATGGCTTCATCTACTTGGGGTTGGATTCCCTCCGCATTGAGTTCATCCATTCTTAAGGTAGAAAATGACCCGGAATCCTCAACCGATATTTGGAGAGTTGGGCCTTGAAATCGCAATCTTCTCCGAAGAGTACGCTCAAATTTGTGGTCCAAGTCCAAAATAACCGACGGATTTTCGCGGGTCATGCACTAGAATAAGATAGTAAGACAGAGAAGAAGAAACAAAAGAATAACTAGAAAGACAAAAGAGAAACAGCAAACCTTCTTTTGTTTTTTGAAATAGATTTTTTTTAATATCTTAACTCCCGAACTTCCCAAGGGCTACCCCACAATTGGTTCGCAAGGTACTAGACAAGATATCAGCATTTAAAGCCGCCTTGCCCATTTCGAGAGAGTTAGGTGGCATATAAAAAATGTGAGGTGGGTTTCTATTAAGAGCGTTAAATTTTTTTTTGGATTTTTAAGTTTTAAGAAAGAGGGTGAGAAAGAGAAGTGATAAAAGTAATAGGTTCGTGATTTAAAATTATCAACAAAAGTTGCTCCCCAACAACGACGCCAAAAACTTTGTGGCCCGCTATTCGTTAAGAAAAGAAAAGCAACCGAACTAGCAATCCATCTAGGCAAGTATACCTATCGAATTGTAGTTAGGGGACACAAGTGTCATATTTAAATCCAGGAACCGTTTAGTAATATTACTCACACAAACGGTATTATCATATCTAAGGAAAACTAAGGTTGTTTACTAACTAAAAAGGAAAGACTACTAGCATGAAGGAAAATACTTGCATAAAATGAAAGCACTACTAGAACTAAACTAGAAAGACCACAACTATCGATTAGACCAAGGGGTTGAACGATAAGAAAAAGAAAGTAATCGATCGAGAATCACCTTGGCAAAAATTGAATAAACAAATGAGATAAAACACTCTAGCTTAATAAGGTAAAGTACCTTGATCATGGAGGTTCCTAAATCATGAACATGCTTCTCTCGAAGCCGTGCCCACCTGAGCTTAGGAAGGTCCGACCGACTCTCGTCTAAATTGGAGGCCTAAAACTCGCCTTACGCTGTGAACCCCGCTATTGGATTTCACTCCAATCCGGGAGATTTAACGTCTAACTCTCTCAAGGGGTGTGTACAACTCTCTTTACTCATTAGTGGACACTTCAAACTATCGGCCTCTCGGCTAGCCAAGAATGAAAGCTAAGATGGAAAATATATATTGATGATATATCTACAAGCATTAATTAATAAAGAGTAATCCAATGTATAAACCCTAAAAAGAAGAAGTAAAATTAACGCATCATAACTTAATCAAATTGAACCTCAGATCATCAAGATCGAGTACAACGAGGATTAGTTACTCATGGTGTAGTGGAGGAAAGGAGATGAGAAGAAGAACATAATGAATACATGGTAGAAAGAGGAGAGAAAACAACACTTTTTTATTAATGATAAAGAAGGCTTACAACTTGGAAATGAAAATTACAAGTGCATGGAAAAAAAACTAGGCTAGCATTAACATTGAACTACTAAAACAAATTACAAGAAATAGTTTAAAAGGAGAGCATTAAGGAAGAGTTAAGTAAAGTTTAAGATAGAAAGAAAGTACACTTATGAAAATGCATTAAAACATCAGAAAACA
Organism: Platanthera zijinensis; assembly: GCA_039513925.1. Lineage (NCBI taxonomy): Eukaryota > Viridiplantae > Streptophyta > Magnoliopsida > Asparagales > Orchidaceae > Platanthera > Platanthera zijinensis. The sequence goes on from CM077078.1 coordinate 181,782,615, forward strand.
AAAGGGAAGCACCTCCTTACACCATCCAAGAACTCTTTAGGAAACAGGGGGGAAGGGTTGAATTTATAGAAAATCTTTAGGGGCTGACACAGCCGGAGACACGGCCATGTTGGTGGTCGTTTCCTGTGCTGGTTGACATTGGGCTCTGGTTCTAGCGACAATGATCATTGTAGTGCCGAATAGGCAAGCATGCCTATGCTTACACGGATAATGACACGGCCGTGTTGGTGGTCGTGTCCTGTACAGTTAATTGGCTTTGGAGGAGGCACATTAATGGTGGGATGCATGTTGTGAGGAGGTGGCGACACGCCCAGTGACACGACCATGTTGGTGGTCGTGTCCTTCTCTAGAAAGTCATCGGCTTCTAGTGACATGGCCGGAGATACGGGCGTGTTTGTGGCCGTGTCCTTCTCTGGAAAGTCATCGGCTTCTGGTGACACGCCTCATTTTGACACGACCAGCTCAACATGGCAAGCATCACGGCCGTGTTTGAGGCCGTGTCCTATTCGAGATGAACTCTAGACTTTCCTCTTGCAGTAGACTTCCCTGGAAACAAGTGACATGCCCCATGACACGACCGTGTTGGTGGCCGTGTCAGGTCATTTTGGCTGAAAATTGAGAAAACCTACAAAAGAGCAAAAAACATTAGTGGCATAAATAAATACAAGAGGGGGGCAAATAAGCTAATAATACAACACTTGCACAATAAAGACCTAAAAATACCCTAATAGCTTAAATAAAAAACAAACTATCAAGTACTTTTACTGTTTTTGTGTGTGGTCAGCTTGTGTGCTAATGTATGGAAGATACATTTATAATAAAAACAGTTGTATGGCCTTGAGGATAAAATATTTTGTGAATTAATGTCATTCCTATATTTTGGTAGTGGACATTCCTTACATTTAGGTTCTAAAACTAATGTAACTGCTTCTGCTATAATGCACTCTTAGTTAGGATGCGTGAATGAAATGGTTTCAATGAGTAACTCCACTAACTGTCATTGGAATATAGCTTGGGGACCCGGTCATACCTTCTTTTATATTATATATGACGGACTGAGGTGTTACAATTTAGAATCAGCTTCCGGTGTCAGTCATTCTTATACAAATTTGTGCTCAAATTCTTTGATGGGGTGGTGAGCACGTGTATGTGTGTTATAGTTATAACATGAAAGAACCCATGAATATCAACTTAGGAATGAAAATACACATGTTTGTAGAACCTACGTGTCCCCATATTTGTTTTTTGCAATGTTATTAGTTTCTTAATTGTGTGTTTCATGATAATAGGAGACTAGAAGTAGTGCGGCGAAGAATGAACCCCAGCGCTCGACGAAGAGTAGTGCACCAACTGAGGTGCCAACACCTCCTCCTTTTGTTGAAATGATAGAATTAGTTGCTCAAGTCATTTTCATATTAATCAATGCGCAACTAGGAGGGCAAGTACAACCTCCTACCCCTGCGGTGGCCTAGGAGCCGGTTGGCATGGTTGAAATGTGGCAGAGATTCAATTGGTCATTGAGCTAGTGGCCGCAAGGCAAGCAACAGAAAGGAAAGTAAAACACGTAATGAGTTTCAACCCTCTTGTGTTTGCGATTAATGGAACCCCAACACAAGTTGAATACTAGCTATCGAGAATATAGAGAACCATGACAATAATAAAAATGGAGGAGTTACAGAAATTCATTGTAGCTACCTTCTTGTTAGAGGGAGAGGCAAGGTTATGGTGGGATGAGTTGGAGCTGTGCCAGTTTGTTGGTATGCCATTTATTGAGATCTCGATGGAGGAATTCTCGAGACTTCTTATGGAAAGATATCTTTTATCTACATAGGTGGTTGCAATGGAAAATCTATTAGAAAGGTTAACTCAAGGTGAGAGTTCTGTAGATGACTACTTGCATGAGTTCACAAGGTTGAGATTGTATGCAGGCTTTACATTTGCAAACAAGGAATGGAAGACAAATCAGTTTATGAAGGACTGCAAGATGACCTGCGGTTGCTTGTCAGAGGCCAGATGATGATAGGTTTTCTGACTTTGGTAAATTCGGCCCATTCCTTAGAACAAGATTAGAAGCGCATACAATGTAAGAATGATTTGGCGGTAAAGAAACCATATTTAAAAGTGTTGCGTTCCGCAAAATCTGAGCACTGTAGTAGATAAAAACTATATCTAGGTCTTTGGTACCACCTTCTTCTAACAAGCCTGAAGTGAAAACTGGGTGAGGTCCGCTCGCTTATTAAACATGTGGCAAGGTGATACATCTAGCTCGATAATGTTGGCATGGTCGTCCAACGAGTAAGAGAAAGACTGGTGCGATGTTTGCTGAAAAGGGAAAGAAAGTGGAGTCAACTCCATCCCAAGCGCAACCCCAAGATTATTATCTTGGCAAATAGGATGCCAATAAACAATGTAATGTTGTGAAAGGTATGAGTTAAGATACAGTTTTTACTGCTTTCTATACTTGGTACCTTGTGAGTTGCTTGAGTATAACTTGTTTGTGTTAGGCTTTGTCCTTAGTTAGGATAGACGACAAGAGCACTGTTTGATATGGGAGCCTCTCATTCCTTTTTGTCTGAGGACTTCGTGATGCGTATCAGAGCGCCTTCTTTATACCGACAGATTGAGTGAATTTATTATTGACTAACGAGATATTGATACGCGTGGATAGACCTTGTTGTGTTAAGGTGCGGATAGGGGAAGTCATGATTTTAGCTTGGAAGCATCTGTGTTGCGGATATCTGAGTTTGATGTGATCTTTGGAATGGAATGACTCTCGGAGCAACGTGAATGTATTGATTATAATTCTAAGGAAGTCATACAGGGGCAAAACACTGAATGCGAGACTACGTTTGCGGGTATGTGAGGATCGAGCAAGATATTGATGTCTGTTCTCCAAGTAGTCAAGGTAATTTGAAAGGGCGCAAAATTATTTTCCATGCTATTAGAGGCTGTAGACCCAAAGCCATGTTTGAGTGATGTTCTTGTTATATTGGAATTTTCAGATGTGTTTCCTAATGATCTCCTTGGTATTTTACCTAAGTGAGAGATCGACTTCTCTATGGAGCTGGTTCTAGTCACAAAACCTGTGTCACGCTCACTGTACCGTGTGGCGCCAAAGGAGATGCCAGAATTGAAAGTTCAGTTGCAATAGTTGTTAGAGCAAGGCTATTTGTGTCAAAGTATGTCACCGTGGAGTGCACCGGTTTTCTTTGTGAAGAAGGACAAAGGCTTGCATCTACATATTTCTTACTGTGAATTGAACAAGCTGACAGAGGAAAACAAGTATCTGATTCTGTGAATTGATAATTTATTTCATCGACTGGTTAAATCAATTATATATTTATAGTTGGATTTGAAGTTCGGCTACTGGAAGTTGAGAATTCGGGAAAGTGATATTCCCAAAAGATAGTTTGGTTCATGCTATGGGCATTCTAAATTTATTGTGATGCCTTTTGGGCTCACTAATGTGTCATTTGTGTTTATGTACTTGATGCATAGGACCTTTCAAGGGTATTTGGACATGTTTGTGATTGTCTTTATTAATGACATGCTAGTATACTCTTAGTCAAAAGTGGATCAAGCAAACTAATTGAGATTGGCTCTACCTAACTTGAGGAGAAATAGCATATATGGCAAGTTCTTTAAGTTTGAGTTTTGGCTATCTTCAGTAGCTTTTATTATTCAAGTAGTAAGTGGAGAAGGTTTTTGTAACACCCCTACACGTTACGTGCAACATAGTAAAAGGTCCGGCCGGGGCCCCACACCATGTCTTACAAACAGGCAGAGACGTTACTAAGTAATACCAAATACGCATCCTATCACAGAGCATTCTAGCGGAAGTTTAAAGGGTTGCAAGAATGAACTCAAAACTCAACAAAGAAGTCCACAGCTAAACCAAACATGCCATAATATAAAACCACAAGTACGGCGTTATGGCCTATTATAAGTGTTACTCTTTATACAAGAAGGTATCTTCCATACATCGGCACGCCGGCCGGCCACACATGAGTTCTGGTACACAAAGAGCCTCCAAGGGCTAGCACTCAGCAGCAGCAGCTTGGGGTCTTCCACCCTCGTCCCTGCTTGGCCCTTCTTGACCTACACACAAAAGAACCACCAAGCAGTGGCAAACAAAGCAACGGTCAGCATTTGGCTGACCATTTATTACGACCCTGTCCCTGGCACGGGACAGCGGAATTCCTTCCCTATATAGCAGTTATATACAATCAAAAGGGCATGCTTTAGCACAACACACTTGTACGCCCGTACAAGTCATCATCCATCATAAACGTCGGCACGACGGCCCGTCGTTCCGTGCTCTCAGGGCACATTATCAGTGTACCGGAAAACCAGGGTCCCACCACCGTTCAGAGGTCCCAGACATGACGACAATTTGTGAGCATTCCAATCCTCTGTGGCTTAAATAGACGGAGCGAATCTCATTCTGTGATCCTAACAGGGCCTTAAGCACCCCATGGTTAGACAACCAGAACATGGGTACAGATCAGCCTTTCCCGTAGCTCACATACATCAGGCATCGATCAGGATTGACACGGGTACAGCTTCACCTTGCCCGTTCTCCACACAGGCTTTTCCACAGTTGCAGCCCCACCGGCTTAACAAGTAGCATTCACAACTACAAGGGTTGAGATCACACAGCATCAACCCATCCACATACTATCCTGCTGCACCAAGCTGCAGGTGTCCACCAAGAACATCACACGCATCACAATAATACAGAGTCTTGCTCTCATATGCATACAATCGTCACCACTCCGGACCAATCCTGTCCAGATGGCTTCACACAGCATTCCTACCCGTACTTCTCGCTTCCGGGACTACTCCAATAAGAATCAATCGATGGAGTTCAACATCCCAAGAGAATTCAACTCTACCCTTGTAGAGGATTCATGCATATGCAAAAAGGAAGGATTTCACAAATCCAAGTAGGAAGTCGTTACCCTTGGAGGATGTTTTGGAGCCATGGCAAGCACTGCTTGGAGCTCTGCCTTCCCGAATATGGCCTCCGATCTCGAATCCGAGCTTGGACTAGCTGGATCTCCCTCTCCTTTCTCCTTCTTCTTCTTCCTTCCTTCTTCCTCTTTCCTTCTCTGACTTAAGAAGATAAAGTGAGGAAAAGCTTGCTGGTTCGGGGTCTTAAAGAGGTTGGAAAAACTGAAGACCACCAGATCTGGAAAGAGGGAAACAAACGGCCGAGATCTGCAGAAAAAGTCAATTTCGGCCCTGACACGCCCTGTGACATGCCCGTGTCACAGGCCGTGTCCCTTAAGCGGTCCTAAGCGGCAAAGAACCGCCGCACTACATGGGTTGAACATGCCTGTGACCACCGCCTAACCTGACATGGCCTGAGACACGCCCGTGTCTCTGGCCGTGTCGCCTCTCTCGACGAATCTCGTCGATCGCCGAGATTAGTCTCGTCGATCGTCGACATGATCTCGCCGATCGTCGAGAAGGACACTCCCTGTGACACGCCCGTGTCACAGGCCGTGTCGCCTCTTCTCGTCGATCGTCGATCACAATGCTCAACGATCGTCGAACGCGCGACCTGCCGATACCCGAGGATGACATGCCCTGGGACACGCCCGTGTCTCAGGCCGTGTCACTCCAAAAATACCCTAAACCCAACTTTAAAACTTACTTGAGACCAGCTCGAGTATTTGCTTGACACGTCCTGGAACACGCCTGTGTCCCAGGCCGTGTCACTTGGCCTGGAAACCAAAACTGGGTTTTGGGGTATTACAATCCTCCCCTCCTTGTAGAAAATTTCGTCCCGAAATTTGAATGACTGAAAAACTCAAAAAAGTCCATATCTATTGATTATTATAAGGTCCACTTACAAAAATAACTCGGGAAATTCTGTCCGCATGGTTTGCTCACGCTCCAAGTAAGCTCTTCTCGTCCACAATTATCCCACCGGACATTGACCATCCCGATTGTTTTGTTCCTCAATTGCTTCTCGACAGCATCTTCAATCCGAATGGGCCTAACCTTTGTAGTTAGCCCACTATCGACTGATACTCGATCTGCAACTATCACTTGTGACGGCTCTTTTATTTCTCTCTGCAGCACCGATACATGAAACACATCATGTAAACTACTTAACTCAGGCGGTAGTAGTAACCGATAGGCTGCCTCACCGACGCATTCAATCACCTCAAAAGGTCATAGATACCTCGGGCTCAACTTTTTCAGACGCCGTATCCTGGACACACCTTTAAAAGGCTTGATTTTTAGATATGCCCAATCACCCACCGCAAACTTTACGTCTTGGTGCTTGGCATTATAATATTTGGCCTGCCTATCTGGAGCAATTAACAACCTTTCACGAATTGTACGTACCGTTTCATGCATATCAGTCACATCTTGCCGCTTGAAAAGCTTCGTTTCACCCGTCTCTGCCCAAGATAACGGTGTGCGGCACTTCCTGCCGTACAAAGCTTCGAAAGGGGCCATCTGAATGCTGGCCTGATAACTGTTGTTATAGGCAAATTCAATCATGAACAAATGATCTTCCCAGCAACTTCCAAAATCCAGCGTACACATCCGGAGCATATCTTCCAACGTCCTGTTGGTTCTTTCAGTTTGACCGTCCGTCTGGGTATGAAAGGTTGTACTGAAATGCAACTTTGTGCCCAATAGCTGATGAATTAGCCTCCAATCTCCTGATGTGAAGCGTCCATCTCGATCGCTCACAATGCTACGGTGAATTCCGTGCAATCGTACGATCGAATCTACGTACATTTTAGCCAACTTGTTGACAGGATCATCTCTTCGATTTTGAATAAAATGAGCAACTTTTGTTAATCGATCCACAATCAACCAAATCGCATCATTACCCCGCTGAGATCTCGGCAATCCATGCACGAAGTCCATGGAAATATCATCAAATTTCCCCACTGGGACTGGTAGTGACTTCAGGAATCCCCCAGGCCTTTGGCATTTTGCTTTCACCAGAGCACATGTATGGCACTTTGCAACATAACGTGCTATATCTTTCTTCATACCCGGACACCAGAAGTTATTTTTCAGATCTTTATACATTTTTGAACTTCCAGGATGAATCGAATACCTTGAAAAATGGGCTTCGTACATGATTTCTTCACGAAGATTTCTCTGACAAGGAACACATACTCGATCGTCTTTTCTCCAAAGTCCATTGTCACAAGAAAATCGAGAGCTCTTATCTTCCGCTGCATAACGCTGCAAACTATCATCCAATTTCGTCGCTTGGCGGACCCTATCCATTAGGTCATACTGTACCTCTGTCAAATTCAAACACATGGTCGCAGTAGTGTTTTTCTCCACACAAGTAATATCCATCTGTTCTAGCTCGTGGATCAACCGTTCATCATGGTATGACAACCAATTCGCCCTTGCCGGAGTCCTACGACTCAAGGCATCTGCGACTACATTCCCTTTACCAGGGGTGTAATGAATTTGGAAGGTATAATCACCAAGAAATTCCATCCACCTTCTCTGTCGCATATTTAAGTCTTTTTGAACTAAAAGATATTTCAGACTCTTGTGGTCGGTATAGATATCCACCTTTACACCATATAAATAATGATGCCACAACTTAAGTGCAAAGAAGACTGCGGCCAATTCCAAATCATGGACTGGATAGTTCCGCTCATGGGCTTTCAATTGGCGCGAACCATATGCTATCACCTTACCACGCTGAAGGAGAACGCAGCCTAAGCCGCTACCCGATGCATCACTGTACACCTCAAAACGATCTATGCCACAAGGTGTTGTCAAAATTGGTGCCGTAGTCAACCGACTCTTTAACGCTTCAAAAGCTCGTGCACACTCGGGCGATCAAACAAACTTTTGTTCTTTCCGCGTTAGGGTAGTGAGAGACAATGCTATTCTTGAGAAATTTTCCACAAAACGCCTTTAGTAGCCCAAAATTCCAAGAAAACTCCTGATTTCGGCTACCGACAAAGGAACATGCCACTCCTGCACAGCAATAATCTTGGCAGGATCTACGGCAATGACTTCTCCACTAACTACATGGCCCAGAAAATCCACGGATGGCAACCAGAAATCACACTTAGTAAACTTGGCGTAGAGCTTCTTTTCCCTCAAGGTTTGCAATACCATCTGCAAATGATTTGCATGCTCTTCTCTGGATCGGGAATACACCAGGATATCATCGATAAAGACGATCACAAAGAGATCTAAATATTGCTTACCCTCTGCTGATAATAACCTGATTTCAAATCCAGCTTAGAATACACCGAAGAGCCCGCTAGCTGATCAAACAAATCATCGATCCGTGGGATCGGATACTTATTTTTCTCTGTCAGCTTGTTCAGTTCTCGATAATCTATGCATAGACGCAAGCTGCCGTCCTTCTTTTTCACAAAGAGAACCGACGCACACCAAGGTGACTGACTTGGCCTTATAAAACCTTGATCTAGCAATTCTTGCAACTGAACCTTCAGTTCCGCCATTTCCTTTGGCGCTAAATGATAGGGGGAACGGGCCACTGGTTTTGCACCCGGTACCAGTTCGATCGTGAAGTCGATTTCTCTTCAGGGTGGTAACCCCGGAAGGTCTTTTGGAAACACATCCAGGAATTCCGACACAAGAGGGACCTTCACACTAGCCTTTGGCTCTACCGCTGCTACTAGCGTGAAGAACAACTCGGCACCCATTCTCACGGCCTTCCGAACCTACAGAGTGGATATCAACATCTCATTTATCCCCTGCATGCCGCTAAACCGTATTTCTAGGTCGGTGTTCTGCCCCAACACAACTTCCTTCGAAGTACAATCAATGCGAGCATGCTGCTCTGACAACCAATCCATACCGAAGATTATGTCGAATTCCGAAATCGGCAGCATAATTGCTTCCAATCTGAAGTCCCAACTTTCTATTTTTCCTTCTACACACCAAGACTGATCCGCGCACAAAACACATCCGTTAGGTAAGAGTACCTTCAAACTTTCTGTCGTGCCTCGTATCGGCGCGCCAACGCGCAATACGAAATCCTTTGACAGAAACGAATGTGACGCACCAGTATCAAACAGTGCTCGTGCCGGATGATCCCAAATTAGGACGAAGCCTAACATAGCAACAGGACAATAAACACCAAAAACATAACAGCACTACACAAAGGGAAAAGAACTAAGAGACCACGCACACCTGTGATGACGTCGGCCTGCTTAATGGCCTCCTGTTGTCCCAGATTGAAAACTCGAGGCTGCACTTGCGAAGCAGAAGACTCCGCCACCGCCTTCCCTTTTTTCGCATAGGACGCGCCCGGCTTCTTGTCACCTTTCGGAGGACCAACCCGACAGTCCCGAGCAAGATGTCTCGGCTTGCCACACGTATAGCAAGTGCGGGATTCATAGCCCGACGAGGCTTCCGAAGTAACTGATGAAGGAGCTTGACTAGAACGTATGGACTTCTTACCCCATTTCTCTTGAAATCCACTTCTTTCCGGACGCGGCGGTTTGAACTCCGGTTTTACAACAGTCAAAGGTCCTTTAGACTGTCCTCGCTTCAAATCTGCTTCCAATGCCCTCGTGGTGCAGACCAGAGATTGAAATCCCTGATTCACGGAACTTGAGAGTAAATACCGCAACTCATCCCGCAGTCCCGCATAAAACTAACTGGTCTTGCGCTCTTCCTCAGCAAAGATAGCGCCCGCATAACGCCCCAAACGCGCGAACTCATGCAGATACTCATCCACACTACTCTCCTTTTGAGTCAGCCGCTGAAACTCCAATTCCCAAGCAATCCGTTGCTGCAATGGCAAATGCTTGCCCAAGAACAACCGAGAGAACTCGTCCATAGAGACTCCTGTCAACTGTCTGCCTGCCAAGTGGTGCAGTTCTACCTCATCCCACCACAGCCGAGCTTCTCCTTCAAGCAGAAAAGTGGCTAACGTGACTTTCTGTTCCTCCTCAACCCGAAGGGCGGTCAAGATGCGCTTGATCCGAGCAAGCCAATCCTCTATTTGAGCTGGGGAACCTGCCCCGGTAAACGTCGGAGGATGAAAGCTCATAAACCGCTTCAGCTGTTGATCTGCGGCACGCTGATCAACTGCTATGCCCACCGGTTCTTGACGCACTACCACAGGCACAGGAGCCTCAGGCCGCACTTGCCCTGCCTACTGAGCATTCATCACCGCAAGTACCGTTTCTGTAATCAAACGTACAGTTTCAGCTGATGGAGGAGGGGTGGGCACCTCTGCCGGTGCCGCACTCTCAACAGAATGATGAGGTTCTGACTGACCCGCAACACTTCGCGTCACCTATATGTGTCAAACCACACAATTCAGCGACAAACCACACCACAAACAATCAAAACAAACACACATGTATAATACACCAGTGCATTGCAATCCTATGTGGACATATTTGAGTTCAATTTTATACACTCACACACGAGCGTGCCACCACACCAAAGAAGTCGTCCACGAATTAAGAGGAGGGAACCAAGGAATCTGATACCAAATTATAACACCACTACCCGTTACGTGCAACATAGTAGAAGGTCCGACCGGGGCCCCACACCATGTCTTACAAACAGGCGGAGACGTTACTAAGTAATACCAAATACGCATCCTATCATAGAGCATTCTAGCGGAAGTTTAAAGGGTTGCAAGAATGAACTCAAACCTCAACAAAGAAGTCCACAGCTAAACCAAACATGCCATAATATAAAACCACAAGTACGGCCATATGGCCTATTACAAGTGTTACACTTTATACAAGAAGGTATCATCGATACATCGGCACGCAGGCCGGCCACATATGAGTTCTGGTACACAAAGTGCCTTCAAGGGCTAGCACTCAGCAGCAGCAGCTTAGGGTCTTCCACCCTCGTCCCTGCTTGGCCCTTCTTGACTTGCACGCAAAAGATCCACCAAGCAGTGGCAAACAAAGCAACGGTCAGCATTTGGCTGACCATTTATAACGACCCTGTCCATGGCACGGGACAACAGAATTCCTTCCCTGCATAGCACTTATATACAATCAAAAGGGCATGCTTTAGCACATCACACTTGTACGCCCGTACAAGTCATCATCCATCACAAACGTCGGCATGACGGCCCGACGTTCCGTGCTCTCAGGGCACATTATCAGTGTACCGGAAAACTAGGGTCCCACCACCGTTCCGAGGTCCCAGACATGACGGCAATTTGTGAGCATTCTAATCCTCCATGGCTCAAATAGCCGGAGCGATTCTCATTCTGTGATCCTAACAGGGCCTTAAGCACCCCACAGTTAGACAACCAGAACGAGGGTACAGATCAGCCTTTCCCGTAGCTCACATACGTCAGGCGTCGATCAGGACTGACATGGGTACAGCTTCACCTTGCCCGTTCGCCACACAGGCTTTTCCACAGTTGCAGCCCCACTAGCTCAACAAGTAGCATTCACAACTATAAGGGTTGAGATCACACAGCATCAACCCATCCACATACTATCCTGCTGCACCAAGCTACAGTTGTCCACCAAGAACATCACACGCATCACAATAATACAGAGTCTTGCTCTGATATGCATACAATCATCACCACTCCGGACCAATCCTGTCCAGATGGCTTCACACAGCATGCCTACCCGTACTTCTCGCTTCCGAGACTACTCCAAAAAGAATCAAGGGATGGAGTTCAACATCCCAAGAGAATTCAACTCTACCCTTGTAGAGGATTCATGCATATGCAAAAAGGAAGGATTTCACAAATCCAAGGAGGAAGTCGTTACCCTTGGAGGACGTTTTGGAGCCATGGCAAGCACTGCTTGGAGCTCTGCCTTCCCGAATATGGCCTCCGATCGCGAATCTGAGCTTGGACTAGCTGGATCTCCCTCTCCTTTCTCCTTCTTCTTCTTCCTTCCTTCTTCCTCTTTCCTTCTCTCACTTAAGAAGATAAAGTGAGGAAAAGCTTGTTGGTTCGGGGTCTTAAAGAGGCTGGAAAAATTGAAGACCACCAGATCTGGAAAGAGGGAAACAAACAGCCGAGATCTGCAGAAAAAGTCAATTTCGGCCCTGACACGCCCTGTGACACGCCCGTGTCACAGGCCGTGTCCCTTAAGCGGTCCTAAGAGGCAAAGAACCGCCTCACTACACGGGTTGAACATGCCCGTGACCACCACCTAACCTGACATGGCCTGAGACACGCCCGTGTCTCTGGAAGTGTCGCCTCTCTTGACGAATCTCGTCGATCACCGAGATTAGTCTCGCTGATCATCGACATGATCTCGCCGATCGTCGAGAAGGACACGCCCTGTGACACACCCGTGTCACAGGTCGTGTCGCCTCTTCTCGTCGATCGTCAATCACAATGCTCAACGATTGTCGAACGCGCGACCTGCCGCAACCCAAGGATGTCACGCCCTGGGACACGCCCGTGTCTCAAGCCGTGTCACTCCAAAAACACACTAAACCCAACTTTGAAACTTACTCGAGGCCAGCTCGAGTATTTGCTTGACACGCCCTGGGACACGCTCGTGTCCCAGGCCGTGTCACTTGGCCTGAAAACCAAAACTGGGTTTTGGGGTATTACAGTTTTGTTGTGGATCCGACAAAAATAATGGCGATATGTGAGTGTCCTATACTTACTTCGGTAGCAGAATTCAGGAGTTTCCTAGGACTTGTAGGCTAATATAGGTGCTTTGTAAGGAGCTTTTCAAGTATTGCTTTACCTCTCACTACATTAACAAGGAAGAATCACAAGTTCGTTTGTACGCCAGAGTGTGCACGAGCTTTTTAGGAGTTGAAGAGTATCCTAACGATGGAACCTGTATTGTGTTTTCTATGTTGAATAGAAGGATTTGAAATTAATAGTGAAGCATCGGGGAGCAGCTTAGGCTGCGTTCTACTATAATATGGGCATGGGATTGGTTATGGCGCTCGACAACTGAAAGTGCACGAGAGGAATTATTTGGTTCACGAATTGGAATTAGCGGTTGTGGTATTCGTTATTAAGATCTGACGACACTATTTATATGGCGTAAAGGTTGACATCTTTAAGGATCATAAGAGCCTAAAATACTTGGTGTTGGGTCCATTGCCCACAATGTCCTAGATTTGAATAAGTCAATCACATTGATGTATCGTAAAGATTCATGTACAAGGTGAAAACTTGATGAACTAACTGAGTACAAAAGTGTCAACACACTTCACAACTATGGCGACACCTTTGTAGGAGAAGTGTCGAGATCAGAAAGATATAAGACAGCAGTGTCAAGACACAACACTTCACTCGACAATTCAGACAGCTTTGTCAGGATAATTTAGTTATCTCGACACATTGAAGATCAATTCAGCAGTTTAGAGAGAAGTCAGATATCTCAACACCTTAAAGCTCAGGACAATAGTGTCGAGACAATACAACTATCTTGACACAATGAAAAACTAAGTACAAACTTAAAGATGTCGACACCCAGCAGACTGTAGTGTCGAGACAATTCAACTGTCTCGACACAGTGAAGATTTAAAGCAAATCTATCACAGAAAATTGGCTAAGTCAAAAGGTATTGAGTGGGGTAAGCTCACTCAACTCCATAGGTAAGGAACAATTGGCAAGCTTAAAATGTGGCAAAGTCCACAGGCATTGAGTGAAGTCTGCTCATTCAACTCCATAGAGCTACAAGCTGTGAGACAGGAAAAGCCTAAGAATAAATAGGCAAAAATATATCTAAGTCCACAGGCGTTGACTGAAGTCTACTCACTTAACGCCATACTCAATAATCATTGTGTATTGCTCAGTTACTCAAAGCCACAGAAAAACTGTATAGCTATTTTGGCTAAGTCCACGGGCATTGAGTGAGGCAAGAACACTCAACGTCATGTGATAAAAAGCGTTGACTGAACCTTCGTCATTTATAGAGTGTGATTTCACATAGAAATTTTGCTAAGTCCAAATACGTTGAGTGTAACTTACTCAATAAATGCCAGATAACATAAGAATTTCTGTTAAGTAGTTTAGCGTTGAGTGATGAAGGTTCACTCAATGCCTAGTGACAAAATTATTTGTTAAGGCCAAAAGCATTGAGTGAAGCTTGTTCACTCAACGCCTGAGATAGACAGAAATCTGTCTAATTGTTTTGGCGTTGCGTGATGCAAAATCACTCAACGCCTATACTATGATGTTTGATTTTGGCTTAGTCTACAAATGCTAACATCAGCAAAAGTCAACATGGTTCAAATTACTCGCGAGAAAGCAACGAAATATTACAAAATACGACAACTAGCGTCGAAGAGCTATTATACGTCTTCTTCCGTTAAAGAAAGTTGCAGAAGTCAACTGTAGGTGGTCCCCACTTCTTCTTGGTGTCGTTAATCAATAGAAGTTAAAAAGAACAGCATCATAAGGAGGAAGGAGAATTTTAGTGTTTTACTCAACAAGAAAAAAAGAGCTGCTGGACTTCTACTTCCTCACCATTGCTACTGAGAAAAATCTTGAGGCCTTCCACCAGTACAAAAAAGTTCAGTTAGCTGTAACACTTTTCTTCTACTACCACAAGATCAGAAAGACTTCTGATAAAGAAAGAAACGAGAGCCTTCAATCTTCTGTGGGTTCAGTTAGTTGATTGAAGATTTCAAGACCTAGCCATTCTTCCAACTTCTTCAGCAAGTTCAGAATTTACATTCTAAGATTCTTCAAGCAGAGGCCGAATTTCTTCCTACTACTGTGAAGTAAGATAGAGATGAGATAACTCAGCCCTAGTTGTTGACACAGAGAAATTTCTTTGTGTCAAATTAATTTTAACAACTATATCTCTGTAGGATCTTTCTTGATCTTAGTTGTAGGGCCTTTAGCCTGAGGTAGGGCAAATTTTCCTGAGATAATGGAGTGTTATACTCTCTGAGTGTAGGATCCAGTTTGGATATGAGGTAGGTGATATGTTGATCACTGATTTGTAGTGCATTTGACCCTGAGGTAGGTGAATCATTCTCACTGAGTTGTAGGGCACTTGTGCCTGAGCTCTAAGATCCTTTGGATCTGAGGTAAGGCCTTTGTGAATGAGCTATAGGAGAGTCATTCTCTATATGGTAGGATCCTTTGTGGATCTGAGGTAGGGTTGTCCTCCCAACCTGAGTTGTAAGGCCTTTAGCCTGAGGTAGGTGATCTGCTGATCACTGAGTTATAGGGAAATTGTGCCTGAGCTGTAAGTCTTGGAGGAGACTAAGAGATCCCGAGGGATCTGAGGTTTAAGCTCTTTGAGCTGAGTTTTGGAGAAGTGCTTTGTCTAACTTAAAGTTAGAAATGTGGGAGGAGAGTGGATGTACCCATTATCTGGGAAACCACTATAATTTTTGTGGGGGTTTTCTGTGTTGCATCCTTTTGTAGGTTCTTGATAGCTATATAACTTCCAACACACTAAGTAACAAAATAAAAAATTAAAGAAAGTCACAAGACATCAATTAACCTATTCACCCCCCCTGTAGGTTAAAGCTACCTTGAAAACAAAGAATTTTAAGTGGTATTAGAGGGGGGTTGCTAAAAAAGCATTTAACAATCTGAGTGATCTCTAAGGGTAGCTATAGATTTAAACTTTTGGTTTCTGGAGAGAACCATAAGGAGCTTGATTCCATGAAACTCCCCATCTACAGGAAGAAGTATTTTGGAATCTTGAAAGAGAGGGTAAGGTTGTTCATGGAAGACTCTGACTGTAATGCCCCCGATATTTTGATAATATTATTTGAATCGGTATTGTCATATTTATGACGTCAAGGCGTTACTTTTTATGACATGTTGACGACGTTGCACCATTATTGCGTTTTCGTATCCGTTGGGTCTGTTTGACCAGATTTTGGGATTTTGATTGAATTGAATGTTTTCCTTGATTGACAGGGATGAAGTTTGAGGTTTTGGGCTTGTCTAGTTTTATTGCGATCCGATCATTTTGGAGTATCGGCGCGTGTTTGGATCTTTTTGATGATTTTTTCTTGTGTAAGAATTTGATGATAGTGTTCCAAGAACGGTGCATCAAATTCTAGGGTTGTCTTTGCTGTTAAATTCGTTAAATTCAATGAGCGTTTGAGCCTCCGTTTTGAACTTGTATTTCCTTGTTCAAACTATTTGTATATGACTATTATTATATTAATGTTGTATGGCTGTTTTGATTCACGGGAAGCCCTCCTTAAGGGTAAGTTTTCGTCGAGCGGAGGCGGGAGTTGATTTTTTGGCACTGTCTAAGATTTGACTAAGCAGCGGGCGGCGTTGGACGACCGCCGAGCGGCGTTTGATGACTATCGAGCGGCGTTCGAAGAAGTGTCGATCAGGCTATCCTTTGTGCTCAATGAACTCCGACCAGATTTCGTCGAACGATTTTTGTGTTCGACAAACTCTGAGCAGATTTCGTCGAACGGGGTTGTTCTTCCCTCTTGTTCTCGAGAAGTCCTTCTGTTGTTCTCGAGAAATCCTATTGTTCTCGTGAAATGCTTCTACCTGTTCCCAAGAGGTTCCTTTCTGTTCTCGATAAAGTCATCTTTGTTCCTGATAACCCTTCTTCTTCAGAACTCGAGAGATCCAACCTTGCTTTAGAGAAATTAGTTTCCCTTCTCGAGAAATCTGACTCTTCTCAAGAATTACATGCTTCAATTCGCTATTTCCGGTCCAGCCGACCCTAGTTCATCTCCTTTAGTGTGATGAGTCCAATATTTTATTTATTTCAATATTATATATATACATATATAAATATATATAAGAAAACTTTTTCTTCCTCATTAAGCCGATCAGACTTCTGTTAATTTTCCCGAACCAGAGCGGCGTGTGCGAGAGAGAGAAAGTTCTTCCGTGATTCTTCCGGTGGCCGCCGACGGTGCTCCGGTTCTGGAAATCTTGAACCCAACATAGATCCAGAAAGCTCTCAACGAGAGCTACGCCATCATAGTATGGTTTTCCCCATTTCTTGAGTCTTTCTCGTTATGGCTTTTTTGTCCCTAACTTCTATTTCGGTCGTTTTCTTTAGATTTCGACTTTCCCCGTCCTCCTTGTCCCGATCTACGACAAGGAGCGATTTGGAGAGTATTTTTGGCAAAACCATGGCAAGTGGAGGTTTCACTCCCCTCTTCCCTTCTTTCTCCCGATCTGCTGAAATTTCTAACTTCTTTTGTCATTATCATTAATAGTTTGCTGATTATAGTGCTGTCTTAAATCCTTTGTTTAAAAACACTTGTATTATCAATTTCTTGATTTTGCTAATCTAACCTTGTATAGTGGTATATGTTTTAATGATGTTGGTTAATCTTGCTCTTTTAACCGTCCCTTAAATATTATATAGGATGTGTTAGAGTTTATCTAGGATTGTAAATCCTTCCTAAAGATTGATCAACCGTTTCATAATCTAGAATCATCTAGTAGAATCCGAAGTGCCAAGACATGAGATATATAATGTAAGACCCCCTTTTTTTTTCTTTTTAAACCACCGGAGTCTTAGCCCAGAATTGCCGCTTTGCGGTGGCGCCGACTCACGGGAAGGCAACCACTACAAAACGCCAATTCTGCCGGCCCTTTTCGATCACAAGAGAGAGAAGTAATTATACATAAAATGTAAACAAGTCCACAAAAATATGTAAATAAAAGTGAAATCACATCCAGTCCATCAGTAGATAATAACAGGAAATAGATAAATGGGCTCGAGCCTAGTACATCAGAGTCCTCACTACAAATCACTCATCGCGGAAGCTATAAAAATACTAATCACTCACGGAGCTGGTCACAGGTGCACCGGTGCTAGACTGACCCACCTCCATGCGCACCGTACTCCGCTGGTGCTGGTCCCTGGACTGCTGGTCCCTGTCTCCCATCCGGAGCTCCTGTAATATTGTGGTTCGAAAACTATTAGTCATAAAGACTAAGCCCTATCATCCCCTACCCCTCCCCTTACGGCTCCTAAGCATCGAGCGGAGAGGAGGAAAGGGAAGCTACAAAGGTGTAGAATAATCAAGCAGGTGACAGGGGAGTTATTCTAACAACAATCTAGAATAAAGTACAACTAGCAATCTTATGGTAGTAAATAGTAAAGAAGAGGAGTAGTAAGTATCAAATGTATAAAAAGGCAGCTAGAGAACAGTAAGTAAACAAGCAAGTAAATAAGTAAGTAACCTTAACTTATATGAATGCCCATACAAACTTATAAGTTAAGGGGTCTTCTATAAGGCTCCCATCGTATAAAAAGTCCCATACCGATTTATACGTTGGGGTGTCGGTTATATGCAAATATGAGTGTAGTGATATGCTATGCCATGATTCATGCAAGTGCAACACACGCACATGACTATATGCGCACAGAACTTTAGTTCCCCCTGTTCGTGCAGCTAGCTTCACTCCCAGGAACCTCCGTAGTGGCAAACGGAGACAGTGGGTCAGGCCCCCCACTCCTAGGTGGGTATCCACACTACCGGGCCTAGCCCTTCCGTACGCCCCTAGAAGAACACAACCTAGAGTATCCGCGTACTAATGCTGGCTGTACCCACCAGACTTTCTTTGGCTGAGTGTCTCACACCGCCGAGTCAGCGTACCGATGTCGGTGTGAACGACAATAAGATACCGAAGACCGACCACCTTTATTCTGTACTCCAACCCTCGAGCCCTCGACCCCCAGACTGTCCCGTCCGTGCATCTACCTTCAGAGCTACCGTCTGAATGGCAACCAAACCAATTATACTACCTTCCTAGCTACGGGATGTATGTGTGTGCAACCCTAATTATACTAGTTGCTCTTTAGATTATTAATTCTACATTTTACATTAGCCCAGGACTGCCCCCGGTACACCCCGTGAAGGGCTCTCAAAGGGCACTAGGAACCAAGATGGCGGCATTAGGGCCCGAAGTTCCCTTTCGCAAGGCACTTACTGTTATTGGTTGATCTCCCTTAACCCGATCCCCTTTAAGTTACTTTAGATCTAACCCTAGAGTATTAAGACTCTTCCTCTCCTACTCGGGGCGGACTGTCATTCGTCGTTCCCGTACTCCCTTATCCTTAACCAGTCTCACACTCTACCTATCCTGACTTCCAATAATGAACTTAATCTTAGCTTGCCCTAACCAACCAGCAACTACCAAAATTCCATTTCCCAAGTTCATTATTACTCTAGTTCAGTTTCCGTGGTTTTACTATATGTAGACCATCCTATGGTACATGAGGAGTATAAGGGGAGGTACTTCTATTTGTCTTCCGAATCTCCTATAATATTTACTGGAGGTTTACCATGACATAATTAGTCTAAATCCAAGGTTTCCAAATATTCCTATTTATCGGGCATTTAATTTATTTATTCTAAGATTCCGAATGCCCTAGTATGAACATGAAGTGCACTAATGAGTCAACAATAAATCATCATAAAATCAGTAAAAATCATATGAGACATTTAAACAGCAATTCCAAGTTTTGAGAAACTTCAGAGGTGTTTAGGCCTACATTTCCTAATTTACCATTTTAGGCCACTTTTACTATATTATGAAGGAAGTACTGTAAAAATATATCCAAAAATTCCAAGAAAATTATAGAAGCTATATAGTGACCTAAAACCATCATAAACCAAGTATCATAATTTTTATCCAACATATGAACTCTGAATTTATTTTAATGCAAGGTACTAATTTTCTTAACTTAATGAAGGCGGTACTGTTTTTAGTCTTCTAAAATTCTAGAGAAAATTATAGGGTGACTATCATAATTTGAAACACCCACTGACCCAATTTCATAATTTTCCAAATAGTAATTGGACATTTTTGTATTTTTGACTACATATCACAATTAGTACGTTAAAAAAGTATGTACCAGAAATAATCAGTTAAAGTTTCCAAGAAAAATACTGAAGGTATAACATGCTATAAGATGCCCTAATCCAAGGTTTCATAATATTCCAGTGAACAGACATTCCATAATCATCAAAATAAATATCTAGGACACAATTAGAGTTGTAAATGAAGTACTGTATAAATTAACCCAAAAATCTCAACAAAATTATATCATGGCTATTTTGACTAGAAAATCCCTTTGCCCAAATTTTACCTGATTTGAAGTTCATTAGATAGCTTAATAATTCAAAATAAAGTTGGTGACCTAAACTAGGGTTAGGATTTTAGGTGGCCTAGCTGTCTCCAAATACCGTAAACTTTTGTCCAGAGAACTATACTGGCCCTATAGTTCTCTCCACTAAATTTTAAGTCAGTCCAAGGTCATTTGACCCCATGACCTTCACAACCCCCAAAACCACCATTAAGGGATTTTCCTTAGGGTTCTAGGGCTACCCTACACCAAACCACTCCAAATTCCCTTGGAGGGTGTGTCATGCCCTAAACAGCCTCTGGACAAAGTATCAGCCTCTGTTGAGGTGATATGGCCACTCAAATACCAAGGGGGTGTTTGATCCTAAATTATCCTATAAGGATCATCCTAGGGTTGGACACAACACTATTCAAAACATCTTCAAATGAGATGAAATTTTTACCACAACCTTATAATAAACCCAGAGACCACTCACCAAAATTTGGGAGGGTTTGGAAATCATTTAGCTATCTAATTAATTTAAGCTAGGATTATTGAATTTTTCTAAAAACTATAGAAAAATATTTCCCAAAAATCCTAATTTTTGAATAGCTTCTAGAAATAGATAATATTAGGCCACACCCCAAATTTCGAGTCATTTTGATGACTGGATTGGAGTGGGGAGTTTTTCTAAGGTCAAGACAGCCCTACGGATAGATCTCACCAAAAAGTGTGATGTGGTCTAACCCGGACTCCAAATCGAGTGAAATCAATTTTGAAGTAAAGTAGACTTCAAGGGCTACATTTTCTATGTTGACCACCTTTTATGTTTCAGCCCCTTTGGGCTATAATTTTCAGTTTCATCCTAGTGTACAGTAAAGGGAATTAATTCCTAACTATACAATATATTATATAATACAATGTTACTGTTCATCTCCTTCTTCACCCGAACCAGCAACCTAAAAACAAAAGCTTGAAACCTGTAGCTTTTCTAAAGCCATTTCCTGGCCACCCAGCCATCTCCCTGGCCGGCCACCACCACCACCACCTCCGTTGAGGTGAGGGCTACTGTCGAGCGGCGGCACGGCCGCCGGAGAGGCGGTTTTCGGCGAACCCTCCACCATGAAATTTTTGGAAAACCATGGAAACGCTCACCCGATCTGGCTCTTTTGAGCCCGATATCTCTCCTAATGATTTCTAAGATCTATTCGCAGAAGAAGAGAGAGGGGAGGACCTTGTTCGTGGGCTGGAGGCGTGCAGACCGTCGGGAAGCCATTTGCGCGGTGGTGGCGTCGCCGGAAATTCTTCAACAACAAGGGGAGGAATCTGAATCCGTTTAATCGAGCATGTAACCTTCTCCTCTTGCTCTAAGGAGTCTTTTATAGATCAGTAAGTGCGGAGGGGAAAGGATGAAATGTTCATGGCCATTAATATTTCTCTTAATAACGCTTCGATTATGGTAGAGGCAGTTGAAATGCTGGAAACAAAGAGGTGTTTGCCAGGTGGCGATTACCTATTGGACCAACATTTCCTTAATTTATTAAATAGTTAGAGTAGGAAACGGACCATAAATACTCCTGGTGTGACTTCCCATAATCAGAATTTATTACAACGTCGGTTACCGAAATTTCCAGTCTGGCTGACATTTCGGCCATGGTCACGGGCGTGACACATAGGTCACGGGCGTGACAGGCCCGGGTGGCCAATTCTGGGTTTGACGATCGTCGAACTGAGATCGACGATCGTCGAAGGGTTGTCACGCCCTAGGTCACGGGCGTGACACATGGGTCACGGGCGTGACATGCCCGGGTGACCAATTCTGGGTTCGACGACCGTCGAACTGAGATCAACAATCGTCGAAGGGTGGTCACGCCCTAGGTCATGGGCGTGACACATGGGTCACGGGCGTGACAGGGTCATGAGGCAAATTCCGCGCTCGGCGATCGTCGCGCTGAGATTGACGATCGCCGAAGGGGGTCACGCCCTTGGTCACGGGCGTGACACCTGGGTCACGGGCGTGACAGGGCCATGACGCAAATCCCGCTGAGATCGACGATCGTCCCGCTGAGATCGACGATCGTCGAAGGGGTCACGCTCTAGGTCACGGGCATGACACATAGGTCACGGGCGTGACAGGCCCGGGTTTAAAATTTCTGCGCCCGACGATCATCTCCCTGAGATCGACGATCGTCGAAGGAGTCACGCCCTAGGTCACGGGCGTGACGGGTCGGTCACGGGCATGACCAACCCGTGACCCGAAATCTCGGTCGATTTATTTCAGTTTTTGGGCTTCCTAGGGTTCTGTCACGACCAACCGACTCCTAGGGGTCTAGCCGGAAATGGGATGTTACAAATCCCAATAAACAAAACAAAGATTTCATCCCCGAAATCAAGGTTAAGCCTACGGGACTCTAATCGGGAAAAGAAGCTTGTAACATCCCATGAGAATTGAAAAATTACATCTCTACGTTATGTTTGCTTTGTGCAGTTTCAAATCTAAGATTAATTCGCCCAATTAACTAGGTATATACACCCCAATAAACAAAAGATTAGCCCCTATTCTTGAAATTTCAGTCCTATCGGTTTAAAACAGGAAGGCAAATTGATTGTCCAGAGGGGTCGTGAGGTATACCTGACGAAAAAGTTCCGGGTATTTTTGCCGCATCAAGTCCTGTGGCTCCCATGTATGCTTCTCCTGCCCATGATTGTTCCACAGAACCTTGACTAACGGAACCCTCTTCCGTCGCAAGACCCGCATTACTGTATCGTCAATTCTGATAGGTTCCAAATTGACTGACCGATCCGAGGGCACCGGGCCATCTGCCGAGGAGATCAGTTTCTCAGGGCGTAGCAGAGCCCTCCGAAGTGAGGAGACGTGGAAGACGTCATGCAATCCCGCTAACTCCGGCGGTAGCTCCAGTCTATAGGCTAAGGGGCCGATCCGCTCCAGGATCCTATAAGGCCCCATATATCTCGGACTGAGCTTCTTCCACCCGCGCATCCGTGAAACTCCGTGCATCGGCCGTATCTTCAAGAAAACTCGGTCTCCCACCTGGAACTCCACTTGACGATGCCTCGCATCGTAGTATTTGGCTTGTCTGCTCTGGGCTTCCAACATCCTGTCCCGGATCAATCTAATCTGAGCATCTGTATCTCCCACAAACTCCGAGCCTAGTGCCTGCGGATCCTCATCCTGAACCCATGATAGTGGGGTCCTGCACCTCCTTCCGTACAACGCCTCGTATGGAGTCATGCCTATGCTGGACTGATGTGCATTGTTTTACGAAAACTCAACCAGTGGCAGCAATCTCTCCCAAGGCTCCCCACGGTCCAAAATACACAGTCGCAACAGATCTTCCAGTGTACAGTTGGTGCGCTGTGTCTGTCCGTCGATCTGAGGGTGAAAAGCAGTGCTGAATGTCAACCGAGAAACCAGATGGGCCTGGACTGACCTCCATTCCCTGGATGTAAACCGCCCATCCCGATCCGAAACAATAGTCTTGGGCACCCCATGATAACGCACAAATTGCTCAAGGAACCTCCGTACTAATATACTGACCGGTGTGTCCTTTGCCACTGGAATGAATCTGGCCACCTTTGTTAGTCTGTCCACTATCACCCAGATCGAGTCATTCCCCGCACGGGATCGAGGTAGCCCATGTATGAAGTACATGGCTATATCCTCAAACTTCCACTCCGGCACCGGAAGCGGCTGCAGCAAGCCTGCCGGGTTCCTACACTCCGCCTTCACGAGCTGGCAGGCCTCGCAATGCGTCACAAAGTACGTAATATCTTTCTTCATACCCGGTCAGTACATCATCCTCTTCAAATCCTTTACCATCTTGGATATCCCCGGGTGTACTGAATACCGGCTGCAGTGAGCTTCCGTCAAAATGTCCTCCCGGATCCGTCCTCCTGCTGGTATGTAGACTCTGCCTCGGAAACACAGGAGACCATCCCTCAAAGAGTAATCTCCTGTCTTGCCTTCCTCCAAGGCTCGGAATATCGGCTCAGCTCTCTCATCCAGCATCTGCCCATCTCTGATGCGGTCTCGAATATCATCAGTGGTAACCATCGACCCCAGGTACTCCTTGTATAGCTCCGGGTCATCCTCAGACACTAGTGAAATATGCATATCCTTGAATTATCTAACCCACTCCAAGGACATCAGCTGCGGGCCTACTCCTGTCATACTCACTCTCCAGCTCAGAGCATCTGCGACCACGTTCGCCTTCCCCGGATGGTAGTGCATGGTATACTGGTAGTCCGATAGAAACTCCACCCAGCATCTCTGTCTGATGTTTAACTCCTTCTGGCTATCGACGTACTTCAGATTCTTTTGGTCGGAGAAGATATCGCAATGTACTCCGTAGAGATAGTGTCGCCAGATCTTAAGAGCAAAAATGACTGCTCCCATCTCCAAATCGTGCACGGGGTAGTTCTGCTCGTGCTGCTTCAACTGACGGGAGGCATAGGCTATTACGTTCCCGTTCTGCATCAGAACGGCACCCATCCCCTGATAGGAAGTATCTGTATACACCTGGAATCCCTCCTTCTCTAATGGAAGAGCAAGGATGGGAGCCGAGGTGAGATGATCCTTCAGCTCCTAGAAGGCAGATTCGCATCGTGACATCCAAATAAAAGGGGACTCCTTCTTTGTCAGAGACGTAAGAGGGAGGGCAATCTGAAAGAACCCCTTTACGAACTTCCGGTAGTAACCGACAAGTCCTAAGAAACTTCGAACATCCGAGGCCGACTTTAGTGGTGGCCAATCCCGTACTGCCTGGACCTTCGCCGGATCCACTGCCAGACCTGCTCCACTAATGACATGGCCCAGAAAGGCCACCTCCTTTAGCCAGAACTGGCACTTGCAGTACTTGGAGTACATCTCATGCTCACGCAGCTTCTCCAAGGTCAAGGCTAGATGTCTCGCGTGCTCCTCCTCCGTCCTTGAATAGATAAGGATGTCGTCGATGAATACGATAATGAAGACGTCCAGATACTCTTCGAACACCTGATTCATCTGGGTCATGAATGTGGAGGGTGCATTCATAAGCCCGAACGGCATCACTGTAAACTCATACAAACCATATCTGCTGCTGAAGGCCGTCTTCGGGATGTCCTCCTCCCGAATGCGAAGCTGGTAGTACCCTGACCTCAAATCCAGCTTTGAGAACCAATGAGATCCCTCCAGCTGGTCAAATAGCTCGTCTATCCTCGGTAAGGGATAAGTATTCCGGACTGTCAACCTGTTCAGGGCCCGGTAATCTATGCACAGTCGAAGGGTCCCGTCCTTCTTCTTAACGAACAGCACCGGAGCTCCCCATGGTGAAGAGCTGGGCCGAACGAACCCGGCCTCCACTAACTCCTGAAGATGGCTTCGAAATTCCACCAACTCCTTTGGGGCCATTCGATAGGGAGCTCTCGACACCGGCTTAGCCCCCGGTACGAGCTGAATCTGGAAGTCCTTCTCTCGGTGCGGGGGTAGCCCTGGTAGCTTCTCCGGAAACACGTCGGCGAAGTCCCGCACTACTGGAATATCTGCAATGGAGTCCTTGGCCACGACCGCCTCAAAAAGGACCTGATAAACTTCTTCCCCCTATAGGTGGGCCTTAACGGCCTGCACAGACGATAGTTAGGTACGGGGGGCTGGTATAATACCTTCGATGACAATGAAGGAGTCGTCGTGCCTCACGGTGATCCTCTTTGCCACGCAATCGATCTGGGCATGGTTCCAATACAGCCAAGTCATGCCCAGGATCAGATCGTAATCTGGCATCTTCAGAACCGTCGCTGGTGCCTCAAACGCCTTCCCGCCGATCCTCGCTTCCATATTGCAATGAGCAGAGGTCATTATCTCTGATCCATTGGGTAGGCGCACCCTCATCGTCTTCCCGATGAATGGCTCCACACCTGCCAGTCCTTTCACGAAATCCTCCGACACGAACGATTGCGACGCACCAGTGTCGAAGAGGGTGTGAGCGGGCTTGCTGCTAACGAAGACTATGCCTGGGGTAATTAAGTGTCTTAGTATTCTTGTTGCAGTTGTCTTCTCTTAATTTCTAACCAAGTTATGTCTAGAATACTAGTTTATATAAAGAAAATTTAAAAGTACTGTCATACCTGTGATAACCTGCTCCGGGTTCCAGGGCTGTGTCAGTTCTAGAGCATACACCTGCTCCCTCTCTGGCCTGCGACCTCGATCCTGAAATCCTCGTCCTCGGTCCTGTCCTTGTCCGCCAAACTGTCGGGGAGGTGGAGCGCCCTGATGTGCCGGTGGGGGTGCTCGCCTCACAGGGCAGTTCCTCTTGATATGCCCCGGCCGGTTGCACTGATAGCATACCAGTGGCTTCTCTACCGTCCTTGGCATTTCCAGCATCTGTATATGCTGGGGAGCCAATACCCCCTGACTCCTCTACTCCTGCCCAAACTCTTGATGAGGCTGATCCCCATTC
This sequence comes from Platanthera zijinensis, assembly GCA_039513925.1. Classification (NCBI taxonomy): domain Eukaryota; kingdom Viridiplantae; phylum Streptophyta; class Magnoliopsida; order Asparagales; family Orchidaceae; genus Platanthera; species Platanthera zijinensis. The sequence goes on from CM077078.1 coordinate 181,809,052, forward strand.
CTTCTTTCCCAGATAACCTGGCCTCGAGGATGGTCTCTACGTCCTCCAATCACAGTATCATCAGCCGGTCTCTTCTGGCTCTTCACTGTAAGCTGATCCGCCTCTCTCTTCTTAGCCATCTCCAGAATCCTTGCCAGACTCCCCTCTGAGACGAAAAGGAGGGCTTGTCTCATGTCATCTTACAGCCCCTTATAAAACCTCCGGGCATAGCCAGCATCGTCTAACTGGTAAGCGTCCGCATAACGGGCCAGGTGAGTGAACTCCTGATAGTACTCCACCACAGTCCTATTCCCCTGCCTCAATCGCAGGAACCTATCCTCCAGGTCATCCCTCGCCGACTGAGGTACAAAATGTCCCAGGAGCGCTGCTCTGAACTCCTCCCAAGTAATATCAGCGCAGTCCATCCCCGCAAAGGTGGTGTCCAGCTGAGATTTCCACCACATCTTTCCGTGTGACTCTAAGCAGGAGACTGCCAAAGCAACTGCCTCCTCAGTAGGGCATTGAATCCCTGCCAGCATCTCATAAATGGTGTCCAACCATTCCTCCGTACGTACTGCAGACTCTATCCCCTGGTAAGCTGGAGGGGAAAGCCCCCGGAAGATAGTAATCCAATTGGCCCTAGGGTTTGGCTGTGGAGCCGGGGCTTGCTGAGCTCTGAAGGACTCGAGAATGGCCGTCAGTGTTTGCCCCATCTCTGTCTGCTGGAACGGAGCTGGAGCTGGCGGAGGCGGGACCACATTCAGAGCCTGGGGTATCCCCTGCTGCGATGTAGGGTTCGTCGCAGGCTACAAGTAAAAATTCCATTTGTTAGAGAGCGAATGAATGGAATTTATGAAGAGTTAGGATGGACTTTCACATGTGATTTCCCCTATGGGCACACCACTGCTTCCGCTGCTAGTTTGTCCGCAAACTAAGCTCGCACGGGGGTGGCCCAAGGTTTTGTGGACTACTTATCTTTTGATCGAGGTCCGCTCTGATACCACTTATAAGACCCCCCCCCTTTTTTCTTTTTAAACCACCGGGGTCTTAGCCCAGAATTGCCGCTTTGCGGTGGCGCCGACTCACGGGAAGGAAACCACTACAAAACGCCAATTCTGCCGGCCCTTTTCGATCACAAGAGAGAGAAGTAATTATACATAAAATGTAAACAAGTCCACAAAAATATGTAAATAAAAGGGAAATCACATCTAGTCCATCAGTAGATAATAACAGGAAATAGATAAATGGGCTCGAGCCCAGTACATCAGAGTCCTCACTACAAATCACTCATCGCGGAAGCTATAAAAATACTAATCACTCACGGAGCTGTTCGCAGGTGCACCGGTGCTAGACTGACCCACCTCCATGCGCACCGTACTCCGCTGGTGCTGGTCCCTGGACTGTTGGTCCCTGTCTCCCATCCGGAGCTCCTGTAATGTTGTGGTTCGAAAACCATTAGTCATAAAGACTAAGTCCTATCATCCCCTACCCCTCCCCCTACGGCTCCTAAGCACCGAGCGGAGAGGAGGAAAGGGAAGCAACAAAGGTGTAGAATAATCAAGCAGGTGATAGGGGAGTTATTCTAACAATTATCTAGAAAAAAGTACAACTGGCAATCTTTTGGTAGTAAATGGTAAAGAAGAGGAGTAGTAAGTATCAAATGTATAAAAAGGCAGCTTTAGAACAGTAAGTAAACAAGCAAGTGAATAAGTAAGTAACCTTAACTTATATGAATGTCCATACAAACTTATAAGTTAAGGGGTCTTCTGCAAGGCTCCCATCGTATAAAAAGTCTCATACTGATTTATACATTGGGGTGTCAGTTGTATGCAAATATAAGTGTAGTGATATGCTATGCCATGATTCATGCAAGTGCAATACACGCACATGACTCTATGCGCACAGACCTTAAGTTCCCCCTGTTCGGGCAGCTAGCTTCACTCCCAGGAACCTCCGTAGTAGCAAACGGAGAAAGTGGGTCGGGCCCCCCACTCCTAGGCGGGTATCCACACTACCGGGCCTAGCCCTTCCGTACGCCCCTAGAAGAACACAACCTAGAGTATCCACGTACTAATGTTGGCTGTACCCACCAGACTTTCTTTGGCTAAGTGTCTCACACTGCCGAGTCAGCGTACCGATGTCGGTGTGAACGACAATCAGATACAGAAGACCCACCACCTTTATTCTGTACTCCAACCCTCGAGCCCTCGGCCCCCCGGACTGTCCCGTCCGTGCATCTACCTTCAGAGCTACCGTTTGAATGGCCACCAAACCAATTATACTACCTTCCTAGCTACGGGGTGTATGTGTGTGCAACACTAATTATACTAGTTGCTCTTTAGATTATTAATTCTACAGTTTACATTAGCCCAGGACTGCCCCCGGCATACCCCGTGAAGGGCTCTCAAAGGCACTAGGAACCAAGACGGCGACATTACGGCCCGAAGTTCCATTTTGCAAGGCACTTATTATTTTTGGTTGATCTCCCTTAACCCGATCCCCTTTAAGTTACTTTAGATCTAACCCAAGAGTATTAAGACTCTTCCTCTCCTACTCGGGGCGGACGGTCTTTCGTCGTTCCCGTACTCCCTTATCCTTAACCAGTCTCGCACTCTAACTATCCTGACTTCCAATAATGAACTTAATCTTAGCTTGCCCTAACCAACCAGCAACTATAAAAATTCCATTTCCCAAGTTCATTATTACCCTAGTTCAGTTTCCGGGGTTTTACTATATGCAGACCATCCTATGGTACATGAGGAGTATAAGGGGAGGTACTCCAATTTGTCTTCCGAATCTCCTATAATATTTACTGGAGGTCTACCATGACATAATTAGTCTAAATCCAAGGTTTCCAAATATTCCTATTTATCGGGCATTTAATTTATTTATTCTAAGATTCTGAATGCCCTAGTATGAACATGAAGTGCACTAATAAGTCAACAATAAATCATCATAAAATCAGTAAAAATCATATGAGACATTTAAACAGTAATTCCAAGTTTTGAGAAACTTCAGAGGTGTTTAGGCCTACATTTCCTAATTTACCATTTTAGGCCACTTTTACTATATTATGAAGGAAGTACTGTAAAAATATATCCAAAAATTCCAAGAAAATTATAGAAGCTATATAGTCACCTAAAACCATCATAAACCAAGTACCATTATTTTTCTCCAACATATGAACTCTGAATTTATTTTAATGCAAGGTACTAATTTTCTTAACTTAATGAAGGCGGTACTGTTTTTAGTCATCTAAAATTCCAGAGAAAATTATAGGGTGACTATCATAATTTGAAACAACCACTGACCCAATTTCATAATTTTCTAAATAGTAATTGGACATTATTTGTATTTTTGACTACATATCACAATTAGTACGTTAAAGAAGTATGTACTAGAAATAATCAGTAAAAATTTCAAAGAAAAATACTGAAGGTATAACATGCTATAAGATGCTCTAATACAAGGTTTCATAATATTCCAGTGAACAGACATTCCATAATCATCAAAATAAATATCTAGGGCACAATTAGAGTTGTAAATGAAGTACTGTATAAATTAACCCAAAAATCTCAACAAAATTATATCATGGCTATTTTGACCAGAAAATCTCTTGCCCAAATTTTACCTGATTTGAAGTTCATTAGATAGCTTAATAATTCAAATTAAAGTTGGTGACCTAAACTAGGGTTAGTATTTTAGGTGGCCTAGCTATCTCCAAATACCCTAAACATTTGTCCAGAGAACTATACTGGCCCTATGGTTCTCTCCACCAAATTTTAAGTCAGTCCAAGGTCATTTGACCCCATGACCTTCACAACCCCCAAAACCACCATTAAGGGATTTTCCTTAGGGTTCTAGGGCTACCCTACACCAAACCACTCCAAATTCCCTTGGAGGGTGTGTCATGCCCTAAACAGCCTTTGGACAAAGTATCAGCCTCTGTTGAGGTGATATGGCCACTCAAATACCAAGGGGGTGTTTGATCCTAAATTATCCTATAAGTATCATCCTAGGGTTGGACACAACCCTATTCAAAACATCTCCAAATGAGAGGAAATTTTTACCAGAAACTTATGATAAACCCAGAGACCACTCACCAAAATTTGGGAGGGTTTGGAAATCATTTAGCTATCTAATTAATTTAAGCTAGGATTATTGAATTTTTCTAAAAACTATAGAAAAATATTTCCCAAAAATCCTAATTTTTGGATAGCATCTAGAAATAGATAATATTAGGCCACACCCAAATTTCGAGTCATTTTGATGACTGGATTGGAGTGGGGAGTTTTTCTAAGGTCAAGACAGCCCTACGGATAGATCTCACCAAAAAGTGTGATGTAGTCTAACTCAGACTCCAAATCGAGTGAAATCAATTTTGAATTAAAGTAGACTTCAAGGGCTACATTTTCTATGTTGACCACTTTTTATGTTTCAGCCCCTACGGGCTATAATTTTCAGTTTCAACCTAGTGTACAGTAAAGGGAATTAATTCCTAACTATACAATATATTATATAATACAATATTACTGTTCATCTCCTTCTTCACCAGAACCAGCAACCTAAAAACAAAAGATTGAAACCTGTAGCTTTTCTAAAGCCATTTCCTGGCCACCCAGCCATCTCCCTGGCCGGCCACCACCACCACCACCTTTGTTGAGGTGAGGGCTACCGTCGGGCGGCAGCACGGCTGCCGGAGAGGCGGTTTCCGGCGAACCCACCACCATGAAATTTTTGGAAAACCATGGAAACGATCACCCGATCTGGCTCTTTTGAGCCCGATATCTCTCCTAACAATTTCTAAGATCTATCCGCAGAAGAAGAGGGAGGGGAGGACCTTGTTCGTGGGCTGGAGGCGTGCAGACCGTCGGGAAGCCATTTGCGCGGTGGTGGCATCGCCGGAAATTCTTCAACAGCAAGGGGAGGAATCTGAATCCGTTTAATCGAGCGTGTAACCTTCTCCTCTTTCTCTAAGGAGTCTTTTATAGATCAGCAAGTGGGGAGGGGAAAGGATGAAACGTTCATGGCCATTAATATTTCTCTTAATAACGCTTCGGTTATGGTAGAGGCAGTTGAAATGCTGGAAACGAAGAGGTGTTTGCCAGGTGGCGATTTCCTATTGGACCAACATTTCCTTAATTTATTAAATAATTAGAGTAGGAAACGACCCATAAATACTCCTGGTGTAACTTCCCATAATCAGAATTGATTACAACGTCGGTTACCGAAATTTCCAGTCTGGCTGACGTTTCGGCCTTGGTCACGGGCGTGACACATAGGTCACGGGCGTGACAGGCCCGGGTGGACAATTCTGGGTTCGACGATCGTCGAACTGAGATCGACGATCGTCGAAGGGTTGTCACGCCCTAGGTCACGGGCGTGACACATGGGTCACGGGCGTGACAGGCCCGGGTGACCAATTCTGGGTTCGATGACCGTCGAACTGAGTTCGACGATCGTCAAAGGGTGGTCACGCCCTAGGTAACGGCCGTGACACATGGTTCACGGGCGTGACAGGGTCATGAGGCAAATTCCACGCTCGGTGATCGTCGCGCTGAGATCGACGATCGCCAAAGGGGGGGTCACGCCCTTGGTCACGGGTGTGACACCTAGGTCACGGGCGTGACAGGGCCATGATGCAAATCCCGCTGAGATCGACGATCGTCCCGCTTAGATCGACGATCGTTGAAGGGGTCACGCCCTAGGTCATGGGCGTGACACATAGGTCACGGGCGTGATAGGCCCGGGTTGAAAATTTCTGCGCCCGACGATCGTCTCCCTGAGATCGACGATCGTCGAAGGAGTCACGCCCTAGGTCACGGGCGTGACCAACCCGTGACCCGAAATCTCGGTCAATTTATTTCAGTTTTTGGGCTTCCTAGGGTTTTATCACGACCAACCGACTCCTAGGGGTCTAGCCGGAAATGGGATGTTACATATCATGATTCTCTTGTTTGCGGGAGTTAGTGGATGTAACCACCTCCGTAATGTTTTGAGACTTATTAGTACCTTGTGGGACTCTAATGGGTTTTGGGGCATTTTCGGTGAATGGTGGAGTGTATGAGTCTCCCCCACACTTAGATGGATATTATATATGTGAGGGTGCATCCAGATGTGTGACCACCTCCCCCGTGTTTTTGGGTAGGGTTGACCACATGTGGCAAATGAGTTTTTTTTCCTTTTACGATTTCTTTCTTATGATTTAATCATGCTCTTCACCTTTTACCCCTGGGCATCTGGTGTATTTTATGTACGTGATGATTCACGTAAGTGTTATTCTTTGATTTTGATACTTTACTTATTTACTCTACTTCAATACTTTTGGTCTTGGGTTAGTACCCCTTTTAACCTTGTTTACTTTTTGGCTTTCTTTTCTGCCACCGTTTGTACCCTCTTGCTGAGGTGTTCTGTCTTTGGAATGCCTTAGGTCCGGAGCTTTAGCAGGTAATGGAGCTGGTTTTGGGAGTTCTTGGGCAGCAGTGTTGGCTATGGTTTTCACCTCGACATTGTGAGGTAGTTTGTTGTTTCGGTGACTTTACTTAGTTCAGACATACTTTTGTTTTATGTGGGTTCATGTCAGATTGTTGATGTCGACAGGATAGTTGATTTTGGACATATTGCTAGCTGCTAGTTGTCTTCTTCCTGATTATTTTCGATTATTCGCTCTCTGGGATGATTTATGCTAGGAATGCATTTTATGTATTTTCAAGTATAAAATCTACTATTTTTACTTCATGCATTTCATATTTTTAAAATTCTAACTCATTTCATTCAGCGACCGTAAAAGCTATTTTTACTACTATTATAAATGTAGAGTCTTGCAAACTATGAGTTGTTCCCTAGGGAACGCCTACACTCATGTAGGATGTTTAATCTCATAAATGAAGTATTTTTCATAATGTATAAACTATTTTTCTTTCGTGGAATTGTTGAGCCACCAAGCCGAGGGATACGGTTAAATTCTTAATTTAAATTGGATTTTCTCTAAATCACTTAAAGATCTCTCTTTTCATGTCAAGAAGAAGTTTTGCCTGAGCATTCGCAGTTATCCTCTGCTGACGTGGCATCATGATGCGTATTTTCCCTTACTCTGATAAGTTATTAATCGCGGTGAAAAATGCAGGTTGTGACAGTTGGTATCAGAGGTAGGTTGGTTTTACAAGTCGGTCAACCAGCAACCCGTTGTAGATTTTATTACCATTCATCCATTTGAATACAAAAACCGATGTGTCATCAGTATATCTTAGATGAAGCATAGTCACTACACTCATAGCATGACAAGAAGTATACGTGGCATATTTTGTAGTATGGGATGCATAATATATATTTGTATATGGATCCACCATAGGTGGCAACATGTGACGGTTATGTAGTATGGGATGCATAATCACTATAACATGGGTGACCATTAGCACGTTTTCTTTTCTCGTTGCATGCGATATTATCTAGTATGGGATGCATAACATTTCATGTGTACGCCGCTCATAACATGCATTAAGGCCTTTTTAGGAAGCATAACACTTCATACATAGTATATCATCGCATAAGCACGCGTGCCAGGTTAAGGTTTACATGATGACGCATATACACACATGATTTTAAATAAGGATAAAGAATTCATGCATTCATATCATAGGCACATGAGTCAATATGATGAGTGGAAATCATCCTAAGTAGAGCATAATAGCATTTACAAAATCCCAGAGCAAGTTTGCAGCATAAGCACGTGTCTTTTAAGTATGGTCTGAACTTTGTTGTGTGGACTAGTAGTAAGCTAGGATTTTGATGAGTCATTTGTTTGCCCTTTTAGAAATGTCGCCAAAGCATCCTGCGATGAGGTCGACTCCCCGATTGGAGGGTGAGTCGTCAGGTGCATAAAGGGATGCGATGATCGAGTGTCTGCGTCAGAGCAATGAGGCTCTGTCGAGACAATTAGTTGTGATGCAATCGCAGATTCAATCTGTGTTGTCTGCCTCTCTTGCACAGTAACCCTTAGTGGAAGATTCAGCCGTGGGACAAGCCATATCCATTACTCCTGCTCCTCTCGTGTCCCCAGTGATGCTACCGCTAGAGATGAATTTTATCTCGTATTTCCAACGATTGGGACCTCCCACATATGATGGGATAGCTGACTTTATGGTTTTGGATTATTGGATCATCTCTATCAAAGAGATGTTCTCGTATTCGGGTATTAAAGAAGCCCGGAAGGTAATGATTGCAGCCTATTAGCTAAAAGGCTTGGAAAAAAGCTGGTGGATTCGGTAAAAGGAGAGTCTGAGTGAAGGATGCTCGTGGGAATCATTTAAGAAGATTTTACTTTAGAAGTTTCTTCCTTCGGTCGAGCAGGACCGTCTTATGATAATTTCCTGCATCTTAAGAAGAGACAGCTCATAGTGAGCGATTATGAGATTGAGTATATTAAGTTGAGAAGATATGCTCCAGATTTGGTAGCTTTAGAGGTAGGAAGAGTTAAGCGCTTCCTCGAAGGACTAAGAAGCGATGTACAACAGTGGTCGTGTGCTTTTAGAGCTATAAGTTACGCTAAGGCAATGGAAGCCACTCTTAAAGTTGAGGCGATTTAAAATGCCAAGAATCGAGGTGTCGTGGCGAGAAAAGAGAAGAGGAAAGTTGGTGAGGATGGAAGCTCTAGGGCATCTGGCCCTTCTTCGAAGATTTAAAGTAGAGATATATGTAGCTTCTGTGGTCAATCTTGCCACCCTTATGAAAGATGTTACAAGAGGACTGCCACTCTGAAGCAGCAGCAGGTGCTTGCCATCTAAGGTGCACCCAAAGGAGATCTGGTGTGCATGTTCTGTACAAAGAAGGGACATGATGTTAGTCATTTCTGGTCAAAGGAAAAGTCTTGCTTTTAGTACGGGCAGGTGGGGCACCTAAAGTTTTAATGCCCCCAGGCTCAGTCCCCACTACTGCCTGCCCTGCTTCGGGCTATGCCGCCTCCACCAAACCAGACAGATGGAAAGGAAAGGTGAATATGGTGACTAGGGAAGAAGCTCAGACCTCTACCCAAGTGATGTCAGGTTAGATTCTAGTTTAACCTTTACCCTCCATTGTTTGTCCTAGATTTTGTTCGTTTAGTTATATATGCAATGGTTTTAGGCGAGTTTAAGGTGAAGAATAGGTGGGCGCACATTCTTTTCGATTCGTGTGCCACCCATTCCATTGTGGCGCAGAGTATTGTAGATAAACATCATTTGAACCTGGATCAATTAGGAGATTCCTTTAACATCAAGCTTCATTCCCAATATTTTGTTATTTCAAGTCAAGGGGTTCAGAGATGCCCTATTTATCTATGCGATTTCCTAGCTTTTACGTATCTGATGGTGATGTACCTAGCAGATTTCGACGTGATTTTGGTCATGGACTGGTTGTCCAAGTATAATGTTGTAATCTAGTGCAAGGCAAAGTGACTGGACCTCATGATGAAGACGGCCAACCTATGAGTGTCTATGGATTTCAGGACAATGGTTCCCTCATTTTTTCTGCGGTACATGCTTGCCGAGCAAGAGAGTCTGGTTGTGAGGCGTATCTTATTTCTATTTTAACTCTGGAAATATCTTTTGTTATGCCACGTCTTGAGGATGTCTCGGTGGTGCGATAGTTTCCATATGTCTTTTCTAATAGCCCTCCAGGACTTCCTCCTGAGAGAGAGGTGGAGTTTGTGATAGATCTCGAGCCAGGTACTCATCCTATTGCTAAGGCATCGTACTGTATGGCTCCGCACAAGTTAGAAGAGTTGCGCACTCAGTTGGGTTAGTTGTTGCAGTGTGGTTTTATTAGGCGGAGTTCTTCTCCGTGGGGTGCCCCTATTTTGTTCGTAAAGAAGAAAGACGGTTCCATGAGGCTCTACATAGATTTTCAGGAGTTAAATAAGGTAACCATCAAGAACAGATATATGTTGCCTCAAATTGATGATCTATTTGATCAGTTATGGTGGTGCGTTGTGTTTTCGAAGATCGACCTTCATTCAGGCTACCACCAGTTGACGGTCCGTGAGGCTGATATACCACGGATGGCTTTTCATTCCCGGCACGAGCACTTTGAGTTCTTGGTGATGTCCTTTGGTTTGACAAATGACCCATCTGCTTTTATGGACTTAATGAATATAGTGTTCAATGATTTCTTGGACCATTTCGTTGTCGTGTTCATAGATGACGTCCTCGTGTATTCCCGCAGTGTTGAGGTGCATGCTCAACACTTGCGCTTAGTTTTATCAATCCTGAGGGAGCACAAACTCTCTGCAAGGACGGTATTTCTGTAACATCCCTCAGACAACTAGACCCCCTAAGAGTGGTTTTTTCATGACTAGGTCCTGACAAAACCTTAGAAGCCCAAGAAGACCAAGTGGAATTAGGAATAAAGGTGATTGGGATGAATGGTCTGCAAATAGTAGATTCCTAAACCCTAGTTTAGGATGATCATGGGACTCCAAGACCCCTACCTGACCTCACCAATCTATTGAAAGGCACTAAGGGGCCCATTGGAGTCAATCCAGAATGGCTAAGTAAACCTAGGATCACCTTGGGTCGAAATAGGACAAAGTGCCCTAGCTAAGGACAAAGTGCCCTAATGAGACCAACCAACCCTACCATGGTATTCCTTGACCTAAGTGGGGTCAATGGGTCACTAAAGACCCATTGGAGTCAACCATAGAGCTTGATTTGACCCAAGTCAACCCTAACCCTAATTGGGTAAAACTAACCTACATAAGGTAAATTGACCTTCCCTTAACCCAGTGGACCACACCCATGCCATCCTAACCCTAGAGTGAGGTCAATGGGTCACCAAGGACACATTTGTATAACCCCTAGTGGCTAAATTGACCCAAGTCAACTCAAACCCCAAAGTGGTCAAAATTCCCTTAATAAGGGTCAAGTGACCTTCAAGGTGCCATGTCAACCCTACCTATCCCTACCTAGACCCTAGAGAAGGCCAATAGGTCACCAAGGACCCAATGATGGTGACATAAAAGGTCAATTTGACCAAAGTCAACCCAAGGCTAGGTCAAGTCAAACTTAGCTCAAAAGGGGCTAACTCAGGCTCATGCCCCTAGCCACTTGGGCTAACCACTTCTTAATCATTTTATAATAGCCTAATGGGCTGCATTTAGGCTAGGGCCATGAACAAAATCGTCCATGAAGGACTGGAGAGAGAAAGCTCCAATTTCTCTTTAATAGAGGAGAGAGAAAAGGAGGTAAAGGACATTTATGGCTTTGGGAAGCCAAGGGCCACCATTATTGGTTGGATTCAACTCCTATGGTGAAGAGGAGAAGTTTCCAGCCATTTCCCAGCCACCATAGTGTAGGTTCACCCCCCCCCCCCACACCATTTGGCCGAGAGCTTCATCATTGGCCATTAATGGCCATTAATGCTTGACCACCCCAATCCCCCATTTTACTGTCTTAAAACCTTCACTGGACAACCAGGAGACATTTACACATCTTACCTGAAGGAGCCGGACTTGTTCATTGTGCTGTAGCAGAAATCAAGCGGTGCCACCATCGGAAATGGCATCCCGACGATCAACCCGCCTCCAGGCTGCAAATAAGGTCCTCCCCTTCCTCTTCTCTCATGGATAGATCATAGGAATCATTTAGAATAAAAATCGGGCTCAATTGAGCCCGATCGAAGCTTATGTTTTCAAGGTTTTCCGATTAAAATGAGATTGCCTAGATCGTCGAAAAAGGACCCTCCAGTGGCTATGCCGCCGCCTAGCGATAGCCACCACCTCGACGGAGGTGGTGGTGGCGGTGGCCGGCCAGGGAGGTGGTTGGGTGGCCGGCAGTAGATGCTTGATGTTAGCCCAGGAGGAATTTATCCTGGACATTGGCGCGCGGGGACGATGACGGGATCCCATCCAGATGTGCGCCAAGATTCGTGCTGTCGTGCCGCCACTTTTTTAAAATATAGGATAATAATTATTTCATTTACTATTCTATCACACATATTCAGTCATTTTGTAAATTAATTTAAAAATGCTTAGAGGATAAATCAAAGAAAGTAGTCAACATATAAATTATAGCCCTAGGGGTCTTCTTTAATATAAAATTGGTTGAGTCAATTTTGACAATTGGATTGACCAGGGAACCCATTTTGGTGGGGTCTATACTTAAGGTTAGATATAAATTAAAATGAGTGCCTCCACTTCATCCCTTGTCCAAATGACTTGAAATTTGGATAGGGAGTCATACAAATCTATACATAGGTCCTGCCCAAAAATGAAAATTTTTGGGGATAATTTTTCTATATTTTTTGTAATTATTTGAATATCCTAGGGTAAATTAATTAGGGAACCTAATGATCTCCAAACCCTCCCAAATTTTGGTGAGTGGTCCTTGGGGTTATCAGGAGGGCTTGTATAATATTCCACCTCTTTTTGAATTGATTTGAGTAGGATTTGATCAAACACTAGCCTTGCCCTAATAACGGGTATTTAGGTCAAAAGTGCACTTTTTAGTTTGAGTGGTCAAACCACCTCAATTGAGGCTGATATTTGGGACATTGGTTTGGCATGACCTATAACACCCCCATATAGGTTATGGGGTGGGTTGGGGTAGGATTGCCCTAGGTCCCAAGTTCAAACCCAATGGTAGGACTTTGGGGGTTTGAGAAGGGCATGGGGTCAAATGCCCGTGAATGGACTTGAAATTTTGTAGGGAGGATACTAGTGTAGCTATAGTCCTCTGGTAAAAATTTTAGAGGTTTTGGAGATGGATAGACCCCTCAAAACCCTAACCCTAATTTAGGGCACAATAATTGTACATGCAAGAAAAGCCACTAAAACTTAGTGAAAGGCCATGAAACTTGGGTTTTGAGGTCATAATGTCATTATAAGCATTGGATAATTTTATTGGGAATTACAGATCAATAATTTCAGTATCACCTTTGCAATAATAGTATTAGCCCTAATTAATTATGTTTTTATTATGATCTTAATATCAGTTAGATAACTATAAATTGAGGTAGAGTGAGTTATAGACCATTATGATCATACATGAATTTTATTGAAATTTTTAGGTGTAAGTTTCCAGTACTTACATCACAAGTATAAAAATATGGGAATATGACCAATAAAAGATTTAGAGCTCCCTTATTATTGGAAAATTATGAAATTTGATCAGTAGTGTTTTTAGGTCATTATGCTCATATGAGAATTTTAGTACAATTTTTAGATTAATAATTGTTGTACTTAGTTCATTAACCTATTTACTTGGATTGTTATGAAAAATCAAGTTTAGCTTTTATTATTCACTGATAAATTATAAAACTTGACCTGGAGTGTTTATATGTCTTTATGCTTATGCTGTAATTTTCTTAGAATTATTGGAAGTATATTGGCAGTACTTGTCTCTTTTAATTGCTTAATGTAAGTTATGTTCAAAAATTATGTTTAGGGGTTTAAGTCTTACTTAAAATTTGGAGACCTTGAATTTACTAATAAGTAGTTGTCTTGTATTTATCATAATTTTGTGGAACACTTTGCATGCATTAAAATAGTACTTCATATTCAAACTAAGACATTTAGATCTCTTAGGAAATTAAATAAATTATTAAGTAAATTATGAAAATTATAAACTTCTGGATTTAGGATAATCATGTAAGGATAGACCTCCAATAAAAATTATAGGGAATTTGGATGATAATTTGGAGTACCTCCCATTGTATACATCATATAGCTTAGGATGGTATGCATTTAGTAAAACTGCAGAAATCATGATATGCTGCAAAATGAACCTAGAGAGTTGGGATATTAGTGTATTGATTGGTAGGTGAAAAGAGTTCATCATCGGAAGTTGTTATGAGGAGTGGGAGGTTTGAATACTGTTAAGAGGTGCTCGGGGTCGACGAAACATCGTCTTTATCGTGGAGAGAGAGAGAAAGAGTGAAAGTACACTAAGGTTAGATCTAGTACAACATTAAAGGGATTGGGAGTTAGGTAAAAACCAATAATAATAAGTGCCTTTCGAAAGAGAGCTTTGGGCTTCAGCCCATCGTAGTTCCTAGTGCCCTTTGGGAACCCTTCACGGGGTTTGCCGGGGGCACTCCTGGGGTAACCTAAACTGTAGGCAAAACTGAATTGCAAGAGTAACTAGCATAAATAGGGATTCACTTTCCCTTACCTCGAAGTCTCGGGATGTTAGGTTGGGTCACACAGGCAGTAGGCTGTGTGGTTTGGTGATTGGCAAGTTGGCCCATCGAGCTTTGGCTCGGTTGTTGTTTGTGATGGACGGGATGGTCCGAGGAGCCTTGGCTCGGTAGGTGAAACATAAGGTTGTATGTGCATTAGTATAAGGTGGTGGGTCTTCGGTATTGGAGGGTCGATGCACCGACACCAATACATCGACTCGGCAAGTGTGGTTTAGCACTTCTCCATAAAAGTCTGGTGCGCCAGCCGGATAGAGTACGCAGGAGCTCCGCTTAGTGCACCAATGTCAAGACGTACAAATTGTCTGGTAGTGCACTTACCGATTTAGAGGTGAGCGAGGCCCAACCCACCGCTTCTGTTTGCCACTACGGAAGTGTCCTGGGAGGTTCGGCTCCAAAAAGGGGGAACTAAAGGTCTGTGTACACAGAGTCGAGTGGGTGAGTTGCACTTGCATGTTCACATCATGATATAATTGCATGTCATAGCATAACCATTGCATATAACCCTGACACCTATTGTATAAAGTGGTATGGGATGCTTTATACAATAGGCCCTGCAAAACGACCCTTTGGTTTATAAGTTCGCGCGAGCATGCTTATAAGTTAAGGTTTATTCGGTATATATATATATATATATATATATATGCTTGCTAAAAAACCGACACCCTATCGTATAAATTGGTATGGGACTTTTTATATGATATGAGCCTTGTAAAAGATCCCTTAGCTTATGTGTTTTCATTTAAGTTAAGGTTACCTATTTCTTGTTCAGTTTTTCTTACTTTTATTACTGCCTTATATACTCATTGAACTGCTAGATTAGTTTCGACGTCACCTGCTTTTTGTTCATTCTCCACTTTCATTTCCTCTCCTTTCCTCCTCCCCGCTCGGTACCTAGGAGCCATAGGGGAAGGGGCGGGGGATGATAGGACTTATTCTCTTACACTAACGATTTTCGAACCACATCATTTTAGGGGACCGTGGAGCCCAGCATGGAGGAGCAGCCACGGTGGTCGGCACGCTTGGAGATGGGACAGTCTTGCACCGGAGTTTAGACAGCTGGGACTGTGAATCCCGATCATTATTTGATAATTAGTTTTGCTTCCGCGCTGAGTGATATGTAGTGAGGACTTTGATGTACCGGGTATGAGCCCAAGTTTCTGTACATTTATTATATTTGTGGACACTCCCTTCGTGGAGAATATTTATTATACATGTGATTCTGGTGAACTTGTAGAGTTTTATTCTTACTCTTATAGTTTTGCTACATTTTCTATGATCGATTTGGCTGACAGGATCGGCGTTATGTAGTGATGACCTTCCGGGCATGAAGGTGTCACCTCAAAGCGGCAATTCAGGGCCTAAGACACCGGTGTTTTAAAAAGAAAAAAAATTGGGTCTTACAAGTGGTATCAGAGGAGACCTCGATTGAAAAATAGCAGTCCACAAACCCTGGGTCATGCCTGCGCAAGTTTAGTTTAGGGACAAACTAAGCAGTGGAAGCAGTGATGTGCCCATATGGGGGATCACATGTACATTGTCCACATTTAATTAGGTTTGAGCGATTACTTATAAATGGCTTTTGTAATGCATCCCCCAGCACAGCCTATACCACAGAGCGGAGTCCAGCAGACTCTGAATATTACACCACCTCCCCCGATCACCACTCCGTTCCTATAGTCAGAGATGCGGCAGACCCTGACAGCAATACTAGAGGCTTTCAGGGCTCAGCAGGTTCTGGCTCCGCAGCCAAACCCGGGGGCCAATTGGTTGAGTATCTTTCGAGGACTTTCTCCCCCGTCTTACTTGGGGATAGAGTCAGCTATTCAGACAAAGGATTGGCTGGATATCATGTATGAGATGCTGATTGGGATACGGTGCCCTTGGGAGGAGAGGGTGCCTTTGGTGGTATCTTGCTTGGAATCCCATGCAAAGAGATGGTGGAAGACATCGGTGTACACAACGTTTGCTGATATAGAGGTTGTATAGATTGCTTGGGAGGAGTTCAGGGCCGCACTGTTGGAGCATTTTGTTCCACAGTCGGCCAGAGACAAGCTGGAAAACAGATTTTTACAGTTGAGACAGGGCAAAAAGACGGTGGTGGAGTACCACCGGGAGTTCAATCATCTTGCCAGAGTGCTTCAACTGTCATCAGGTGGGGCATATCCGGAGAAACTGCCCCATGAAGGGGGAACCACCACAAGCACCACCAGCTACCCCGCCTGGTCAGTATTTTCGAGGCCGAGGATGTGGCCGAGGACGTGGCCGAGGACGTGGATAGCAGGGCGGAGACCCAGGTAGGAGAGGTAGCAAGTGTATGCACTGGATCTGGCTCAACCACGAAACCCGGAGCAGGTGATAAAAGGTACGCCAGTAAATTTTAAGTTTTCTTTCGTAAACATTTAGACTCATGAATATAGAATTTACAAACTAGGAAAGAAAACCATAATTAGATTTCTAAGATATTTAACTACCCCAGGAATAGTCTTCGCTAGCGGCAAGCCCGCTTATACGTTGTTTGATACTGGTGCTTCGCACTCGTTCGTGTCGGAGCCCTTCGTGGAAGGGTTAGAAGGTGTAGAGCGATTTAGAGGCTTGATGATGAGGATACGACTACCCGACGGATTTGAGATGTTCACCTCTGCCCACTACAACATGGAGGCGAAGATCGGCGGTAATTCATTAGAAGTACCATCGATGATCCTACGGATGCCAGCTTATGATTTGATCCTGGGCATGACATGGTGGTATTGGAACCATACCTAGATCGACTGTCTGTCAAAAAGTATCACCTTGATGCATGGGGATTCCCACATCATCATCGAAGGTATTAGACCTATCCCCCCTCTCATGCTATCATCCGTGCAGGCCTTCATTGCCCATCTACAGGGAGAGGAAGTCTATGAGGTGTGGTTCTTAAAAAGATTAGTTGTGTACCTAAATCACCTTTAGAGGGTTGAATAGGTGAGTCGTGCGTCTTTTTGCGGAATAAAAAATTTAATGATCTATTCACATAAATCTACCAAGCAATCACAAGCGACAAAAGATTTATAGTGGTTCCCTAACCTTAGGTACATCCACTTTCCCTCACCGATCTAGTAAAGCACTAGACTCGGCTACTCCACTATCTCTGATTGTAAACAAATCCTACGCCTCGGAACAAAATTCCTACAAACTCGATCCAAACGGATCTACACTCGGAAGATAAAACTTCCTACAACTTGGAGAGGAATCTCCTATAAGAATTAAATTGAGAGTAATGAAAATTCAAACAATAATCCTAAGATCTTGAATCTGTCGCTGCAGCTTTAATAGAAAAGTTGAAGAAGAACTCGGGAAGATTTAGATCTAAAAATTTCCTTTGACTTCACCCGATCATAGAGGTGATGAAGGACGAACAATAATCTCGATCTGGAAGTCAATCTTGATCTTAATCTCTTGATCGAAAACCCTAGCACTTGCACGAAGAAGATCGGCGGCGACGGCTTCCGTTTTTGGAGAGATAGAATGAGATTCAGAAAATACTTAGAATAATAAAATTTTGCTTGCTTAGGGTTAGTCGGTTTGACAAGACCTTATATAATATCTCCCTAACGGTCATAATTATCCTTAATGATGTACACGCGGACCAATCACGTCATGTCATTTGAAAATCCCGTCAAATCTGGACTTAGCGAAATTTCTGCAAAACTGAACTGCATTTCTCGAGTGAAGTTTAACTACTCGAGTAGTGAAGCTTTTAAGTTACTCGAGTGGAATGAAGAATTACTCCAGTACAAGACTGGCTCTCGAGAAATCTACTCGAGAAGAAGTTTAACAGAAATACTCAAGACGGATAAAATCATTACTCGAGAGGAATGGAGTTACTCGAGAACTGGGAATCCACTTGAGAAGTAGAATAAGACTTCTCGAGAACAAAGACTTAGAAAATTTTTAGGGTCTAAGAAAATTGTTGCTCGAGAAATAGAACTGATTACTCGAAAAATACTATCAACTACTCGAGTACTAGATGATTACTCGAGTACTATACTTAGAAATTTTCTGGGTTAAAATACTGAACGCTCGAGAAGTAGTGGAAAAGTCCACTTAAGTACTAGACCTGGTTACTCTATATTTGTTGCCCAGATGACTTTTTCTGTGTTTGTTCTTATTGTCTCCCTCTCCCCCTTTTTGACTTCTTCACAAATTGTCTCAGTCTGTGAGAAGGTTGCCTTATGCTTTTCAAGATCTAGATGATTTACTCATGATGTAATGTGGTTCTTGATCTCTAGCATGTGATCATCTAAGAGCATTGTACAAGCATCCATCTTTGTAAAAACAACAGTCTTTTGCGTTTCCAGTAGTACCTTGTTTGCATTATGAATATCAATCATGTTACCAGTATTAATGTTCTGATTTTCTATGACTGTAGTAACATTATTGCCCAACTCATCCAGTTTATCCATTATATAATCAACAACAAATGCTGCTCTTGTGAAAAACTTGACAATCTCAGCTTTCAGTAAATTCACTTCAAATCAGATATATTTGATCTCCGTTGTCAGCTCATTTCGTAGGTTTTTGATAGAAACATCAACAATGTTTTATAGAGATCTCCTTTGATCATCTAATAACCCCTTTAACTGGGCTAGAAAGACTCCTGACATCAGATTAGGTGGAGTGGATGTGTCTTCATCAGCAGCCTGTTGTTGAACTGGCCTAAGTTCATCTCTTTCTCCCTAATCATCCATTGTGTACTTGGATGAGTGGGCATTCTTATGTACCTTACAAACAGTGTTGTCCTTATCAAATTCAGAAGTATCTATGGTATACATAGTCTCTTGAGCTGGGAGTTAAGTGTGAAGCTCTCCCTCAACTTCTGTCATGTCCATAGTGACATGCAGATCTGTAGCCGCCGCTCTTTCCACTTAATTAGCAAATTGATGTTCCTCCAGGGTAAGTTGTGATAGCTCTTCCACAACCTCGAGATTCTCCCCCTCAGTAAATGCATCTTGCATGACTTGTTCTTGGAGTTTCTCCCCCTCACTGTGAGGGCTGTATCCAACTTGATGATTTGGAACTGGAGTAGGTTCATCTTCGGTAGGAGCTGGAAACTTGGAGGCCTCCCCCTTTATCATAATAGATAATATGGGTACTATATCCTCAACAGCTTATTCAGTTTAAGGCATCTCCTCAACATCTTTTGGAGTTTCTTCTAATTGAGTCCTACTAACCTGAGTCTTTACTGCATGATCAGAGGAGATGGACACTTGGGCACACATGTCACTTCTGGTTTCATCTAAAGATTATGTAAAATTTGGATCATGAGGCTCTTCCTCTGGTTGTTCAAATGAACTGCTGGTGGTGCTTTCTTCTAGTACTAGAACTTGTCACTTTTTCTTCTTGGCAATAGACTGGCCATGGGGCTAAAGGATCCGGTTCCATCTGTCCAGCATCTTTATATCCATCTTTCTTATATGATGGATCTTGGATCTTAACCTCATGTTGAGGATCTTTAGAACACTATTCAACAGAAATAGGGAGAGAATTCTTTCCAAATTTGGCTCATCCATGGACTCCACTGTTCTATTAAACAGAATTCGTCCCTAATCTGTCCTTTTGGAGAGAATTACTCTGACCATGAGTTCAAACATCTTCTTAGAAATTTTATCATGGGAGCTAGTCTTGCACAACAGGGCCTTCCCAATGACATCGGATAGGAACTTACCTTGTAAGTATAGTTCCTTTCTGAAAATTGAGCCGGTGGTGTGTTTAGATAGACCACACCACTTCATTACTGATTTGACATCAAACTGCACCAGGTCTTCTTCCTCATCTGTTGCTGAGAACTTAGACAACTGCAGCGCCTTGCTCAACCTCCTTGGTGTAAGTTTACTACCGAGTATACCATCGATCAATATGTTTGAAAATTCCCGTTCTCCACGAATTTGTAGGGGGTTCCATGCAATCATGTCAAATAAAAACTTCACTTGTCCAAGAAGGAAGATTGTTTCCCTCGTAGATTACTTAGAAGACATGAACTTGTAATTGATCCAGATGGAAGGACTCACCTCGCTTTCCACTCCACGGATATAGCTTTAGCTCATAACTTTGATCACAAGAGCTCCTTCAACAGATTTCTAACTCTTCTCTAAGGGCTGAAAACTAGCTCCTTTGTCTTCCTTCCCTTCTTCCCATAAGAGTGAAGAGAGAGATTTAGAGAGTGAAGAGGAGAGAAAGAAATGTTCTCAACCTCTCAGCCCCTTAAGAATCTCGGGCCTAATTTTAGCCACGGGATTACCAAGCCAAAACACATGGATGGCCCAATTTAATCGACCATTCTTATTAAATTTGCTAATGTCATGCGGTAGCACTTCATCGTTAGGTGGTATCTTAGGCGATGGCGGTGGTCTTATCTAGCAATTCTTTGTTGCTTAACGACCTCCCCAGCATTGCTCGACACATGGAATGTTATCACCAGCAACATCGTTACCGCCTAGTGGTAGCAACTCGATGACACTGATTGTTCTCAATATCATCAACTCGACGTCTGCTATTGTCGGCGGTATATTGATATCAAAGGACAATAGCTTCCAGTAACCAGAAAACTTGTTGTTTTTAAACATGGCAAACCCGAGGTGTTACAAATCCCCCTTATAATAAATTTCATCCTGAAATTTAAACAGTTCCAAAAACAACAAAGAAGTACAAAATATCCAAAATGTGCCTTAGCAGAAAAGATCGGGGAACTCCTCAATCATGGTTTGCCCACACTCACATGACTGTTCCTCATGGCTATAGTTATCCTAATGGAGCTTGACTATTATGATCAACTTGTTTTGTAGCTGCTTGACTTTCGTATCTTCGATTTGAATGGGCTTGACTTTTGTTGTCAACCCACTATCTGCCGGCACCAGGTCTGCAGCAACCACTTGCGTAGGCTCTTGCACCGCCTTCTACATCATCGATATGTGAAACACATCATAAAAACCACTATAAAAACAAGAAGAAGGAGAAAGGATTTGTGGCTGAACCTTGGAGTGATACTGATGAGGAATCTTCCTCCTCAAGCTCCAGTGAAGATGAGGAAGAGAAGAAGGAAAAAGAAATTTGCCTAATGGCAATTGATGCCTGCAGCAATCATTAAGCTGCAGAAAATTCTGATGAAGAAGAAATGCCTACTAAAGATCATGTGAAGACCTATCCAATTACTAACGACAAATGGTATTTTGATAGTGGCTGTTCCAAACATACGACAGGAAACAAAAATAGTCTGTCAAGCTTCAAGGCCAAGCTTGGAGCAAAGGTGATCTTTGGGGATTCCAGCTGTGGTCAAACAGAAGGATATGGTAAGTTAACCATTGGAGTAGTGACATTTAAAAGGGTTGCATATGTAACTGGGTTGAAGCACATCTTAATCTCAGTAAGCCAGTTATGTGATGCAGGTTATCAGGTATCATTCACTGACACTCTTTGCAATATTACTTTAAATAGTAATGTAGTGTTAGTAGGCATTAGACAGGGGAACATTTACTTAGTAGATTTTAATTCAACTCAATCTGAAATCTGCCTGTTTAATGAAGTAACCAATAATAACACCTTATGGCATAAAAGGATTAGCCATGTTAACCTCAAGAATATATCTAGGTTATCTAAATACAACCTTGTTAGAGGTTTACCTTCTTGCCTCTACAAGAAGGAAAGTCTATGAAGGGCTTGTCAATTAGGCAAGCAAACCAAAAATTCTTTAAAATTTGTAAATAAGAGTGATTCACCTAGAATCCTGTATTTATTGCACTTGGACCTTTTTGGACCAATAAAAGTACAGAGTCTAGGAGGGAAATTTTAAACTTTAGTAATTGTAGATGATTTCTCTAGGTTCACTTGGGTGTTCTTTTTGAGAACTAAGGCTGATAACTTCAAAGTTCTTACAGACTTTCTGCTATGTGTGCAAACTGAGTATTCTACTCATGTTGCCTTGATCAGAAGTGATCATGGTACTGAGTTTGAGTCTCTTCTCATGCAAGAATTCTGTGAGAAAGAAGGTATCAAACATAGCTTCTCTTCTCCTAGAACTCCTCAACAAAATGGGGTAGTGGAAAGAAAAAATAGAACCCTAATTGAAGCTGCAGGAACATTGTTGGCAGATGCTAACATGCCTCTCTCTTATTGGGCAGAAGCTGTTAGCACAGCTAATTAAGTTTTGAACTGAAGTCTAATACATAAGCTTAAGAGTAAAACTTTTTATGAATTACTTAATGGAAAGAAACCTAAAATTAACTATTTTAGAGTCTTTGGTTGTGTAGTGTACATTCACAATAACACCAAAGAATGCCTTAGAAAGTTTGAAGCAAAAGCTTCAATGAGAATTTTTCTTGGATATTCCCAAGTAAGAAAAGCTTATAGGGTGTTTAACAAATCAACTTTAAAAATAGAAGAATCTGTGCATGTTTCCTTTGATAAGTCTAAAATGTTTTACAAGGAGAAGGAAACTTCTCCTTCCTCAAACTCATTGCAGGTACCTGAGTTATGCAAAGATCTCACTCAAGAGATTCCCCCTCTATCAACTCTTCATATTACTGATTCAGATAGTGATGAAGACTTTGTGGAAGAAGTTGTTGTACCACCAACAGTTAATCCTATTCCACAAGAGGAATTAATCCAAACTATTGTTGAAGATCACATCCAACCTACCGATATTGACACACTTAAAGATAATCCTACATCTCAAGTGATTGTTGACATATCAGCTGGTGTGCAAACAAGACATAAATTAAGACAGGATGTGATGCATGTTTGTTTCCTTTCACAAATTGAGCCCCTCACCATAAAAGATGCTGAGCTAGATCCCCACTGGATCATTGTTATGCAAGAGGAGCTTAATCAATTTGAAAGATGTAAAGTATGGACTTTGGTTCCAAGACCATAAGGCCAACTGATCATAGGCACCAAGTGGGTGTTCAGAAACAAGTTAGATGCCCAAGGAACTATTATAAGGAACAAAACTAGGCTTGTAGATCAGGGCTACAGATAGGAGGAAGGTATAGACTATGACCAAACCTTTGCCCATGTTGCAAGGCTAGAGGAAATAAGGATCTTTCTAGCCTATGCAGCCTATATGAAGTTTAAGGTTTTTCAAATGGATGTTAAAAGTGCATTCCTAAATGGTGAGCTAAAGGAAGAGGTGTTTGTTGAACAACCTCCTGGTTTTGTTTTTTCAACTCAACCCTCATTTGTTTATAAGTTGCAAAAAGCTCTTTATGGACTTAAGCAAGCACCCAGAGCCTGGTATGAGACTCTAGCTAGTTTTTTGTTAGAGCACAACTTTGTTAGGGGAGTAGTTGATAGAACCCTTTTTGTTAAGCATCACAAGGACACAATCCTGTTAGTTCAAGTCTATGTGGATGATATTATCTTTGGTTCCACTGATCCCAAACTATGCAAAAGGTTCTCAGACCTGATGCACTCTAAGTTTAAGATGAGTAGTATGGGCGAGCTGTCTTACTTTCTTGGTCTCCAAGTAAAGCAAGATGCTGATGGCATCTTCATCTCCCAATCCAAATATGCCAAGGAGTTGGTAAAAAAATTTGGGATGGCTGATGCTTCAGCAATGCATACACCCATGGCTACAAATATAGTTATAGATTCTTATGATAAGGGTAAGCAAGTTTATTAGAAAAACTATAGGGCCATTGTTTGTTCCCTATTGTATTTAACTGCAAGTAGACCTGACATAATGTTTGACACATGCCTGTGTGCTAGATTCCAGGTCAACCCCAAGGAATCTCATTTGATTCTTCTCAAGAGAATTTTGAGATACCTGAAGGGATGTCCAAATTTAGTACTGTGGTACCCAGCTGAATCAGAATTTGAGTTAATTGAATACTCTGATTCTGACTATGTTGGTTGTAGAGTTGACAGGAAAAGTATCTCAGGGACATGTCAGTTCCTAGGAGAGAGATTAGTCTCTTGGTTCTGCAAGAAACAGGCTTCTGTCTCAACTTCAACTGCAGAGGATGAATATATAGTAGCTGCTAGTGATTGTTCACAGATCTTGTGGATTCAAAACCAGCTTTTGGATTATGGGTACACACATAAGAACACAAAAATCATGTGTGACAGTACCAGTGTTATTTCCATAGCACAAAATCCAGTGCACCACTCTATGACCAAGCACATTGAGATCAGACACCATTTTCTAAGAGATTGTGTGGAAAAGAACAAAATCAGTCTTGAGTTCATATCCACTGACCTTCAGAGAGGTGATATTTTCACCAAGCCCTTCGATGTACAGAAGCATCTGTTCTTTTTGAATCAACTAGGTATGATAAATGGAATAGACCAAGTGTAATTTCTGCCTATGTTGAAATCTGCTTGAATATCTTCGAATGTCGTTCGACCATAGTCGAACAGGTTGAGCCTATCGTCGACCTATGGTTGATGACGGCTCGATTGTTTGTGAAGACAGAAATAGTCGATCGATAGCTCGACTACTTTGCTTAAGGAAAAAATCATCGAACGATCAATCGACCATCATTTCTAGTATCTGTTGAAATAGGTCGATGATTGCTGTTTAAATATAAACCGATGGTCGACCTAGGTTATAAGATCATGCTTTGTTTAGTCGACAGAGCTCGTCGTTTCATATTCCTCATTCCTGCTTGAAAGGTTTGACTTGAGCTCTGCCCCGCGCTTTCTGCTTTCGTTTCTCTCATCTTCCCCAACCAAATCCATGGCGATTGCTCCAGCATTGCTGACCGTGATGAAGTTTGATGTCGGCTTCAGCATAGATTTCGAATCTTTCAGTGCCTGTGATGCCGATATTCTCGAGGTACTACAGTTATGCAAAGATCAAGGACTGGAGAAGCTTATGTCTACAAGGATTAAGATAAATGTTCCAGAAATCAAAGAATGGGTCTATACATCGTCTTCCAGCGATGAATCGATGATAGGGACTATCAGCGGCGAGGAGGTAATTTTGACTCCTGCCATCTTAACTGAGATTTTTTGTTTGATCAATGGTCAAGAAGAGTATGATCAAGATTCTCAGGAGTATAGCAGGATGCCATTAGCACTAGGACATGCTGAAGGAATTCCTTCCAAGTTGCTGAAGATAAGCTTCCCGATGAAGATAAAGTTCTTAGCAGAACTAGTACGGAAAGTTCTGTTGGGAAAGCACTCTGCGCACGATAACATTACCAAGCAGTAGTTTGCCTTAATGTGTGTTATTGCTAACAGGAAAGCAATCAATTGGGTTGGAATAGTTTTTGAATTAATCAGGATAAAGAACTCAACTAAAGAGGTAACCCTTGGAAGGGTGATTGGGATATTTCTAAGAGAGAAATATCCTCAGCTGTTGGGAACAGTCTCAAAATCAATCAATACAAGCAAGAAGATGGATCCCACTCTGTTCATCAAGTGGAGAAGGAATATCCAGAAGCCTTCACCTACTGAGGTTGCTCCTGTTCCATCAGAGAACACAAGGACAGTAACAGTAACCCCCCACCTAATTGAAGAAGTCTCTTCCATTTCCCCCATTCCATCTACATCTGCATTGCCATCCACTTCTATTGCAGTACCATCTACATCCACTGCTATTCTCCATGCATCACCACCAGCATCTCCAACTCCCTCACACCTTGCTGGGATTTCAAATCTTTGCATTGATCTGTTAGTTTCTGAGACACTTCCAACTCCACCTCAGTCACCAATTTCACCTCAAGATCATATTGATATTCATGCATCTGCATCTCCATCACCAGTTCATAATACATCTCATATGGAGAACATCATCCCTGATGCTCATCCATCTATTGTGATTCCCCCATCTACATCTTTTGAAATCACACCAGCTCTGATTGCAAGCATCATGTAGCTAATTACTCCTTCAATCAAATCAATGATTGAAGCAGCAATTGCCCCTCTTATTTCATCCATTTTATCTCTTACATCCTCCATTGCAACCCTCTCAAATTCTGCTGAGCCCTCTTCTGTTAGGGGCCTGAGTTCAGTACCCACTGAAGTCAGGCAGGGGGAGATGTTCCAGGAAGATGTCTCACGACTTCCACTGGTCATTCTTTCAGCTAAAGTTCTAGAAGTTACACCATCAGATGAAATTCCTACGGCTGCAGATTTAGAAATTACAACATCAGTTACAGTGGTAGTTCCAGATACAGCTGAAGTTATAACTGAGGCTGAATTTTCTTTCAGAGTTTGCCTTGAAGAATCATCTACTCCTATTATTGCCATGTACCTAGAAGGAGTCAATACCTCCTACCTAGACGATTTATGGGAGTTAGGGAATTCTGCAGGTAATACAATTACTCAATTCTTTGACCTGTTGACTGACATGTTAACTTGTGAATACCTTTAAGGGATGTTTCTATACCATTTAGAAAACTTTTGTGTCCCTTTGGCTACAGATAAAGCTCAAGATGATCAAGAACCTGCTCTAGAACCTGCTGTAGAAAATAAAGAACCTGAGTCTATTATACAAGATCAGAAATTTGTGCAAGCCTCAGAAGAACTGGTCCCCAAGATAGTTACAGATGAGTTAGTAGAAAAATAAACTTTCTGGGATGATACTCCAGGATTAGACCTGGATTTCCTATTGGCTCAGGATGCCATAGAAGAAGAAAAAGAAAAGGCTATTTTAAAAGCCAAAGCAAAAGCTGTTCAAGATATCATTGATCCATATGACCAACCTCAGTCATCACATTCTGATGATGAGGAAGATTCAGAGGATTCTGAAGGAACCAAGAAAAGGAAAATTGCTCAAAGGAAAAGGAAAGCTCAAGCTCCTTATCCTCCTAATCCAGAGAATGATATCCCTTATTACATATTGAAAGGGATTGACCCCAAGTCTAAGGACTTTCAACATTGGATGGGATTGTCTAAGAATCAGTAGAAGAATTGGAAGAAGAGCAAGAGATATGATACTCGAGCTCCCAAGTGGACTCCCGGAGGTCCTCCTCCTCCTGCTCCTAGTACAGGAGCTTTAGGGAATGTCTCTTCTAATTCCTCAGCTCCTCCAGCCAGATTTACTCCTTCCCAGGCCTATCAGAGAAGAGGAAACCAAGGTTTCCAGGGAAGACCCCATTCAGGCCAGCAAAGACAAGTAGCTGGACCTAAAGAGCAGGTGAAGGAGATGACTTACCAGAAACCAACATTTTCTCCTCCTCCTTCACCTAAAAGAAAAGTTTCACCTCCTAAGGAGAGAAAAATTCTCTCCTCCAGAAAGCCAGCTCAGATTAAGCAAGTAGATTCAAAAGGAAAAAGAGTAATTTACTCTGACAAGTCAAGCAAGAAATTTGTAGAGGTTGCTCCACCATCATCTCTTGTTATTCAAGAAGACATAGAACCAGGTGCAGGTCTGTTAGACTTTTCTACAAAGTTCAAGACTATAAATCCTCTAGATCCAGCTGATGAAAATGCTGATGAAAGCCAAGAGCTTAATCCTGAGTTATGGATGGCCAGATTTCTTGAGTTAGTTTGATCAACCCAAATTAGAAAAGCTAAAGCTGAAGGCAAAGACATAACAGGCTTAACAACTATATCAAAGTTCAGAGAAAAGGAACTTGGCAGATTTCTAGTCAGACCAGAAGTTTTTGATGCCTCAAAATATATGGAAAAGCATCCAGAGGTTGTTTTGCCCAGAGCAGGAGAATCTAAGATTATTGGAGAACAGGACTTGAATACTTCAAAGAAGGATGCTCTTGATCCCAAAAGGAAAATTTCCTTCCTTCCTGTTTCTTTCACTTCTAAACCAGACTCTGATAATGTATAAATTTATTCTTATTGACAGTCTGTTTTGCTTGATTGTTTGATTTTATGTTTGATATGAAATGTTGGTTATTGATATGATATGATACACGATGATCCTAACAGGTTATTGTTGTTTTTATATCTATTTATAGCATTCTTTTTGTTTTGAGAGACTTGACCAAAATAGGGGGAGATTGTTGGTACCCTAGTTTTGATTTGAGTTAAGTCTTCTCAATTAGTTTCTTGACCCAAGATTTATCTATGGTCAAAGGTTAGATTTAGGTTAGATCCTATCAGTTGTGTAGAGTTGTTGTTTATCCAGTTGAAAATCTGGTTAAGTATTTTTTTTGTTCGACTATGGTCGAACGCCGCTCGACGAGTTGATCGACTATCGTCTATCAGTTAATCGACTATCTTCTATCAGTTGATCGACTATCGTCTATCAGCAGATCGACTATCTCTGAGTTTGTTCAACTCTGTTAGCTCGATGATCTTTGGTCTCAGTATCGTCAATCGTCGAGTCCTGCTCGACTCCTTTTGCCCAGACAAATTTCTTGTAGGTCGACGATCTTCTCTGATAGTTCGACGATCGTTGTGATTCGTTCGACTATCTTTTTGTCTGCATTTAGTGATTGTGTACTCTTTCTCTTCTGTGAATTATTTCTCATTTATCTGGCTTATTTTATTAAAGATTATTTCATTGATTTTATGCTTACATATCAAGGAAATCTTTGCCTCATTCTTTATGCATAAGTCAAGTTCTATCTGACAAAGTCTTTTGTCCTATTAGTTGAAAAATCTTTGTGCTTTATCTGCCATGCTGTCTATTATAGCCATTAGACACAGATGTCTTTCTCTATCCGTAAAGAGTTTGTTTTTGATGAAACTTTCTCTAATACCTTTTGGACTTGTAGAATGGATAAGCAGCTTCTAATAAAGCTTTATCTCTTTATAGGATGTCCTTCCGCAGGCTATTTGTACTATGTGTTATTTGCAGCCCAGATTGCAGATCTCAGAAGAAGATAAGATGCAAATCAAGAGAAAGATAGAAGCCGTTACAAAGGCTGATATATAAAGAGCTAGAGAGAGAAGTTAATATATAAAAACATAGATACAGATATATAGATATACAGATATACAGATATTCGTATACACAGATACACAGATACAACAACAAGAACAAGTGTAGAACAACTCTCTTTAGAGTTCTCATCTTCAATCCTGAGTTCATCCTGCTTACAGGATCATTCATACTCAGAGCTTCAAGTAGTAGAAGAAGAAAAAAGAAAAGCTGTTGAAGAAGAACAACCATTCCATATCAAGAGTCTTCTTCAAGCTGCTCCTTCAAGAATCTCAAGACAAACAGATCTTCTCTGTCAAGAGTTCTTAAGAGAACCTGCACCCTGAAGCAAGGCTTCTTCCTAGATATTCTCTAAGCTAGGGGTAGCTTTGATTCCTTCAGAGCTTTCTATAGCTCAATGCAATCCACTAGCTTCTCTAATTTTGTTTAACAATAGAGAAGAAATTCTAACTCTCTCAACCTCCTGTACAAAGGGTTATTACTCCCTTCAAAAGTGAACCTTAGTGGCAGGGCACCTGAGCAAAAACTTGTGTTGGATTTGGAGCTCCTGATCAAAAGCTCAAAGGGTTTACTTGATCTACCTGAATCAGATCAGTTGGTGGCAGGGCACCTGAACAAAAACTTGTAGTGGATTCCTACCAGGGTGGTAGAAGAGTGGATGTACCTATTGAGAGGGAACCACTATAAATCTTCTTGTGTTGTCTGTGTTGCTTATTTTAATTACTGCACTGTGGCTGTGACTAGAATTAACTAGGATTGCTAGTTGCTTTGTTAGGACTAAAGCTTAAACTGTAATTACAGTTAGCTTTCTCTTGTGCACCTCACCTTGTGTTAGGCTCTAGGGTTTCTTATATCTATTTACTTTTTCCGCAAATTAACTCTAAGGGAGTTAAGTAGATTCTCATATTTTTGAATACTCTATTCACCACCCCCCCCCCTCTAGAGTTGTATCTATCCTCACTTTCAAAGTCTATCAATATTATGCTAGCATATGGGTAGCCAAACCAGTTTGGATCCAACAAGGGCTCTAAAGCCAAGGTTCGATCGAGCTAAAAGAACCAATATTGGGTCCGACCGAGCGGTGTTATACCAAAAGAGTTCTACCGAAAATTTCGATTCGGAATGGGTAGATCTCTCCCAAAAAAAAGTCAAACAAGGTTCACCAAACCTTCTCGAATATAAAATGATAATAAAGGGAATTACAAAGAAAGCAAAGAAATCCACGATACCATTTCAAGGTTATCTAAAACAACACCAAAGATAAATCCACCACCAGACTTAATCTAAGAAATGAAATCACACGGGAGGTAGGAAGGATTCGTTACCCAATCGGAATGTGTGATTCCGATTACTCTCTACTTGTATCGTCCCTCAATGGCTCTGCCGGAGTTGCGCTGGAAGGAGATGAAAATCTTGCTCTCCCTTTTCGCTTCACAACGGTGTCAAAGATCCTCAAGGGGAAGTCTTCTTGCCTTGGTCGGGTTTTCCCAAATGGTGGAAATAGACTTTAGGTTGGGTTGCAAGGGATGGAGAAGAGGGGTCGATTTTGGTAAGGTATGGGGGTGGTCGGTTTTGGGAAGATGATATGTGAGGTGGTCGGATTTTTCTTGAGAGGGATGAGATCGGTTTTGTGGAGGAGAGGTGGTGGTTGGGTTTGATGATGAAAGGGGGGCTCGGGTTGTGATGGAGGTGGAGGCCGGCGGCTATGGGAGGTTGCAAGTGGTCGGACTTTCTTGTAGAGGAAGAGGGGGGCTCGGTTTTGCAAGTAGAAGAGTGAAGGAGGGAGGAGAATAGGATCCAAGAAGGAGGAAGGGAGGATAGGATGGCCGGCGGCCAAGGAGAGGAAGGAAAGGAGGAGTTCGGCCAAGGAGAGGGAAAAGAGGAATCTCAAGAGGGGGGAAAAGTTAGGGTTTCAATATTTTCTCATTCAATAATCCATAATGAAAACATACTTGCCTATATATAGGCTACATCAAGAGTTCGGATGTTTGCAGCCCAAAATTAATAAATAAAAACAACACACATTAAACAAAAACACAACATGGCATAAATATTTCCATAGACATTGCAAATAAAAGAAACATAAAAATAATTTAATTAAGCTATCATTAGATTGGTTTGCACCGCGGGCGGATATTTTGGCATCGCTCCACATGATCGTCACGGCGCCGCAAATATTTACTTGGAGGCGGAGAGATAACTTCCGTAAGCATGTCGTCTTCGTCTTCAACTTGTTAAGGGCCGTCGTCTCCATAACTTACCCTAATCTGAAATAAAATTTACAGGTTTAGATAACTGATTCTTCTGGATTATAGGTGGTTCATTAGATGATGCACCTAGTCCTAGTTTACTGTTATTAGCCCTAGCATTTATAGTACTAGTTATGTATAATAGTTTTAAACTTCTACCATTAAGTGATTCTTCTAATTTCTTGGCTTTGCTTAATTCAGTTTTTAAGAAAATAATTTGTTCATTTGCTGAGTTAAGTTCATCTGTTAGTTTAGTATTTTCAGCAATGTATTTATCTTGTTCAACTAATCTTTCTCTAAGAAGTTTGATTTCCTTCTCAGAGCCTATTAGATCTAAGCATAGATTTTTAAATTCAGTTTTAAATTCTTCTGAATCAAAATCATAAGATGTTATTACCTGGTCCTCTACAAACAGAGATTCTTCATCTTCTGAAGCTTCAGCCTCTGGCTGACTGCTGGAATTATCTATTGCAATTAGGCAAACATCCATTGCCTTCTCATCTTCTTCATCATCACTAGAGCTGGAGGATGATGACTCTTCTTCAGTATCACTCCAGGTTTCTGCAACAAACCCTTTCTCCTTCCTCTTGTGTTTTCTGGAGGAGGGCTTGCTGTGATGAATTCTTCTTGAATCTTTTTCTCTTCTCTTATCCTTCTTCTGAGCTTCTGGACACTCTATGATGAAATGTCAAGGCTTCCTGCAACCAAATCAAACAATTTCTTTAGATGGAGTATTGTCATACCTTGGCTTATCATCTTGCCTAGATGACTTTCTTCTGAATCCTTCATTGCCATTTTGAAGAACCTTTCGGCAAAGATACTCATCAGCTCTTCATTAACTGGGGGTCCCTTCATATTCCTCAGCAGCCTTGAATGCAATGTTGTGCTCCTTCTTGGTAGGTGTTGGAGTCTTCAATTCAGCTGCTGCTTCTCTGGTCTTTATTAGTAGCTCATAGGATTTGAGCTTTCGAAGGAGTGACTCAGTTGACATTTCTGTCTTGCTTCGGGCTTCTCTAATTGGCAAGATCCTTAAATCCCATGTTCTAGGGAAGCACATGAGGATTTTATCATTGACTTCTATTAGAGTGATGTCCTGGTCCAAGGTCTTTAGCTCATTGATGATTGAGCTAAGCCTGTTGTACATATCACTTACTGACTCAGCTTAATCATTTTGAAATTCTCATACTGTGAGACGAGATTGGATCTCCTATCCTTTCTCTCATCATCTGATCCATCCACCAACTGATTTAGAGAATCCCAGATGGCTTTGGCAGAAGTACACTCAACCACCTTTTGAAAAATATCATCAGACATAGTCTGAGCTAAGATATTCATGGCTCTGACATCTGCAATCTTGGCTTTCCTCTGTGCATCTGTCCAATCTGGAGGTGGGACTGCACTCAGATTTGTTTAAGTTGAAAGAGTGGAGGCTACTGGAGTTGGTGGTCCTGTCAAAATTGAATTAAAAATACCTTCATCAATAGAGTTCATGAATAACTTTATTCTTGCGTTCCAGATGGTAAACTTAGATAAGTTGCAAAGTTGAGGTCTGGTGCTAGCATAATCCTTGTTTTGTGCCATGATATAAAATAAGAGAGGAAGAAGATTTAATCAGAGATTATCTTAGGATCTTGGTTAGTCCAGGTGTTAGCCTGTTAAAATAAAAATGACTAACCTCCCTCTAATACCAATTGAAAGAAAAGGGAGAATAATCTCTGGTTAACTCGAGAGGGGGGGGGGGTGAATAGAGTAAATTAAAATTACTTTACAATTTTTATTCACATAAAAATAGGTGCTATAGTAATTGCTAAGAGATTATTTTAGGAGTAAAAAAGCTATACTAAACTACCACAACACAAGACAAAAAGAAAAACAGCAAGCACACAGACAACAAAAGAATTTTGTAGTGGTTCCCCCAACTGGGTACATCCACTCTTCTACCACCCTGGAAGAAATCCACTACAGGTTTTGATCAGGTGACTGCCACCATAATATCTATTTGTAGGGAGATATTGCAACCCTTTGAGCTTTTGATCAGGTGCCCAAAAACCAAACTCAAGTCTTTTTGAAGGTGACTTATGAACCAGGCTAACTTTTGAAGGGAGTTAAAATCCTGTACAGTGGGTGGGAAAGAAAGTGATGTTTGTCTTCTATTTTCTCAAATGCACTTTGAGAAGACTTTGTGTGGATTTTAGATCTTGTCAAAGCTCCCCCTGAGATGTAGAGTTGTTCAGGAATTGAGAAGCTTTGTTCAAGAGTGTGTAGGTCTTCTTCTTGTGAAAAATAGATCCAGGAACTCTTGATCTGTTTGTATTGATCTTCTTCTATCTTCTTGAAAGCACAGTGAGAGATGAGGATTGAGAACTGCTGTGAGGTTTTTGCTCTTACTAAGATTATCTCTCTAAAATTTTATGCTCCGTGAGAATTGTATCTCTGTTCTCTGTTTGTATGAAAAAGTATTCTCTCTATTATCCTCGACGACCAATATTCCTTAAAAATTTGAATAACTGCAATTAATGCCTTGTTGGAAATCTGGGAAGGAAAATTGCTAGCAAATCTGTCATTATTCGTTTCCTCAACAGTCCCGAGAAATATGTAAAATAAATCCTCTGATGAATATCATAATCAATGCTGCCAGAAATGGCTATATTAATAGGGAATATAAGCATTGATTACTCTGGGAATTTATGACTTAAAATAGTAATAAAGTGGGAACAGATAAGGAAAGAACAAAGAACAGACAGCTTACAGAAATCATTGACCAGAGAACAGATTTTGTCGGCCTGCACTCAGAGAACATCGACCTGAGAAATCATGTTCGTCGACCTGAGCTCTACGAAGCACACGCTGAATATAAGTAACTTATTCTGCGCTCCAAGAACGTCGACCTGAGAATCTGTTCTACACTCAAAGATCGTCGACCACAGAACTTGAACACACAGAAAATAGTCGAGGTGAGAACCTGTCTAGAGAAAAACTGATTGCTGACCTGAGCTCTAATATTGTCGAGCTTAGCTCAGCGAACTAACTCTGAGTTCGTCGATCGGAGATCGACGATCGTCGAGCTATGTTCGAAGAACTTCGAACTAATCAAACTTTCTTCTGAAAAACTTCTAAAACTGAATCTTCTGAAGTCCTTTGGTGGCTGGTCCAAGAAGGTAGAACTAAAAGGACTTAGCCTAAATTTCTAGGACTACTAGACAAGACCCTGGCTATACAAGGTGGGTCAGACTCAGCCTAAATTAGTGAACCTAGCCCAACTCCAACTAGGGATCCAACATACTTCCAGGCGGTATCTGATAAAATAAAATTCTTGTCCCAAATCTGGGTGTTTTCCTGGAGCACACCTCCAGTACTACCTACATCAAGCTGCACACCTTAAGCCTCTATAAAACTAAAAGTTCATCCACAGAGTCTTCTCTCGCATGCAAATAAATCATCACCAATCTAGACCAACCTTTCTTGATGGGCTTCACATAGCATGCATATTCCGTACTTTGATGATGGATTCTATATGCTAGTTTACTACCAAGGATACCACCAATCAACGTGTTGGAAATTTCGCATTCTCCACCAATCAGTGGGGTTTTCCATGCAATTATGCCAAATAAGGACTTACTTGTCCAAGAAGGAAGATCGTTACCCATGTAAATAGCTTAGGAGCCATGAACTTATAATTAATCTAGATGGAAGCACTCGCCTCGCTTTCCCCTCCATGGATCTAGCTTCGTCTCATGACTCTGATCACAAAAGATCCTTCAATGGCTTTCCAACTCTTCTCCAAGGGATGAAAACCAGCTCCTTTGTCTTCATTTCCTTCTCCCCATTAGAATGAAGAGAGAGAGAGAGAGAGAGAATGTCTGTGTGAAGAAGAGAGAAAGAAAGGTCCTTAACCTCTCAGCCCCTTAAGAATATCAAGCTTAATTTTTTACACAGGATTACCAAGTCAAAACACATGGATGGGCCAATTTAATCGACCATGCTAATTAAATTTGCTACCATCATGCGGTAGCACGCTATCGCTTTGCAGTATCTTAGGCAGTCGCAGTGGCCTTAACCAGCACCACTTTGCTGCATAACGATCACCTCAGCATCGCTCGACACATGGCATGCTTTTGTCAGTGGTATCGCTACTTCATGGAAGTAGCAACTTGAAGCCACGAGTTGTTCTCAATGCCATCAACTCCACACCACTGGTTGTTCTTGATGCCATCAACTAATCGCCCGCTATTGCCGATAGTTTCTTACTATCGTCGGGCGATAGCTTCTAGCAACTAGAAAATTTGTTGCTTTCAAACTTGGGAAACCTGGGGTGTTACAGGATGATTTAGTGAAAAATGGCAAAGCTCTATTTTGACAACATAGTACGATTGAACGGTGTGCTCTGTAGCATCGTTAGTATTTGAGAATGGAAATTTATATTGAATGATTGGAGGCTAATCCACAAAATGTTGGGTAGCAAGTTAAAGTTCAACATGGCCTTTCATCCTCAAACATATGGTCAAACCAAGAGGGTAAACAGGATAATGGAGGATATGCTCTGAATGTGCGCCCTAGATTTCCGAAAGAGGTGGGAGGACCCTCTCTTTATGATTGAGTTCTCCTACAACAATAGTTACCAAGCAAGTATTCAAATGGCTCCCTATGATCCTTTATATTATAGGAAATGTTGTACTCCACTAGAGTATGGGTGAAAAAAAGTTGTTTAAGAGAAACGACGTCGATGAGGCAAACTCAATGATACTTTTGATTTGGGAGTGACTGTTGATTGCTCTAGATAGGCAAGTTAAGTATTATAACACTAAGCACCATGATATTAAATTTCATGTTGGCGACTGGGTGTATCTTAAAATCAAGCCTTTTAAGGGAGTATTAAGGATTTGACGCTTGAAAAAGCTATGTCTGTTATATCTTGTACCGGTTGAAATTGTGGAATGTGTTGGTGAGGCTTCCTATCGGCTTGCTCTTTCATCGGAGTTGAAAGGGTTGTATGATTTGTTCCATATATTAATGATGAGGAAGGATTTTTAAGAGCCTACTCAAGTGGTTGATGTAGATTAGGTGTCTGTCGATGGTGGCTTAAAGTCGAAAGTCAAGCCCATTCATATCGAAGACACGGAGGTGAAACAATTGTTGAAGAAAGCAATCAAGATGGTTAAAGTCTGATGGGATAATTATGATCACGAGGAACTTTCATGGGACTGCGAGCAAACCAAGAGAGAGTTGAGTTCCTCGAGTTGTTTCATTAAGGTACAATTTTTATATTTGTCATTGAATGTTGTTTTATGTACTAAACAATTTTGGGATAATATTTCTTAAAGGGGAAGATTTGTAACACCCCGGGTTTCCTACAATTGAAAAACAACAAAATACATTTTTGGAGCTATCGCTTGCAATAGAGATATTCCCCGACGATCGTGTTGAGCACGATGTAGTCATTGCATTCGATTTACTATTGCCTCACGATAGTGATAACGGTGGAGATGGTGATGCATTCGATAGTGGTCAAGTTGATGAAATAGATTTGATATCACCTGGAAATAGTTGATATCACTATACATACAGATCCATGAGGTAGGTTGACACATGTTAGTTTACTGTGAAGTGGTTGTTAGCGGCAAAGCTGTGTTGACATGGACAAGTGTCCACCACTGAAGCTATCACCTAGCGATAGTGTTATCCCCCAGCGATAGTGCTATCGCCCAGCAATAGCATTTGTTTAAGATTTCTCTATGAAAATAAGGCTGTCTATTACTTTTTTCTTAGATATCCTGTGGCTGAGATTAGATTAGGGATTGATAAGGAGGTTGCTGAGAAACTTCATCTCAATAGTTCATTTTAGTTCTCTCTCTCTCTCTCTTTCAACTTGAAAAAATAAGAAAAGGAAAGGAGTGGAATAAGAAGGTTGTTCTTAGCCTTTGAAAGATCTTTGGAGGTGTTTCAATGGTAAAAATTGAGAGCCAAGGCTTTATTTGCATAGAGGAAAGCACTACAAGTGATTCCATCCAGATCAATTATAAGATCATGGCACCAAAGCATGCTTCGAGGGTAACAACTCTCTTTTTGAATACTAGAACTTGTTAGTCATTTAGTTTGGCATGTTTGCATAAAAGCGTCTCCACTAAGTCGTGTGAGGTGAAGCTTTCAACAAGTGTATTTTGTTGATTCCCGTTATGTTTTGCATATAGAGCTCTGATCGGTTTACTGCCATATGCATACTATGTGAAGCCCATCAGACAAGTTGTTCTTTATTGATGATGTTTGATTTGTGTGTCTTAGAAGATTTCATGGAAAATGAATAGATTTCAGAGTTTTGGGGTATTGTAGGTTGTTACAAAAGTACTAGGCGGTGGATTCAGGAAACATCCAAGTTTGCAAAGAAAATTATGTTCTGTTGTTATCACCAAGAATAGTGATATTTCAAATGATAGAGCTACGGGAAGAGACCAGTGAGCGAATGAATGTTCTGGGCATTAATCTACACTTGAGCCAGATTTGTGGTTCTATTGATTTCACACGACAATAGTGGTTACCATTGGTGAGAGCTCTCAGTGAGCTAATTTGTGATTACAAGCCTAGGTCATGGGGATAAGGTGGGTGATATATTAAGTTGTGAGGCCTACAGTGCCTATCTTCGTGGCCTTTAGCTTCGACCATATTGGATAACTTTGGATATCTTTGAGATAATGGGCCAAGGTAAAGTCATACTCGCATCGTACTAGCATGATACCCGTGATTTGAGCATGGGCAAAGTAGATCCAAACCTATATGATGCTGGTAGGAGAACAGGTTGACCCTCGATGTACCTTCTGATATTGGGAGAGTCTGTAATGCAAAGTGGCTGTGATGGTAAAAGCTCAGGGAGTGTCTAAGTGGTTGATACTTTGGGCGGAGGTGGGACTTGAATCTTCAGTACACCAATAATGTGCAATGAGTACATGGGATGTGTGTCCATGCATGCCTACACTTGTGATTATTGTGTGATTTTATAATATATCATACTGCTTTCTTGTATGGAATGAGTACCACCGCCCGGGGAATGGGGTGGGGTCGTTATAATTGTTGTCAGTTAATGTTGACCGTAGCTTTTTTTGCTACATCTTTTTGGGATGGTCTTGTGTAGGTGCTGGCGAGCCAAGAAGGAAGTAACGGGTTGAAGCCCATTTTGCTATGCTGGCCCTCGAAGGCTGAAGTGCTCGTTTACTGCTTTCATGTACGGGCAGCCTGCGTGTCAATGTATACAATCCACTTTTTTTGGTTAATCATGTATGGCCTTAAGACAAAATATTTATATAAACAATCATTCCAAAGTTTTGTATAGTGGGCATTCAGTCTTGTGGTTTATTGTTACACCTTTACTTCTGCTAGAATGTAACTTTATGTTAGGCTGCAATGATGTTTTTAATTTTATTTAGTACTACCTTCGTCTGTTCGTAGAATATGGCGTGGGGCACTGGTCGGACCTTCTGTTATCCTCTTTTAAGGTTGAAGGTTCTCCATCTCCAGCCTTCAGAGAAATTAACTTCTCTCTAGGATTTGAGAGTCTGTCATTAACATCAGACTCATCCCTACTCTTTTAAAGGAGTTCATAGAACTTGAGCTTGCCTAATAGGGCATTCGTGTTGATTTCCTTATGGCATCAAAACTTTCTGATGGCCCAAATTCTTGAATCCCAAGTGCTTGTGAAGAACATGAGAAGTTTGTCATTAATCTCAGTGAATGAGATCTCTTTATCGAGTCCTTTCAACTCATTGACTAAG
Organism: Platanthera zijinensis; assembly: GCA_039513925.1. Taxonomy (NCBI): domain Eukaryota; kingdom Viridiplantae; phylum Streptophyta; class Magnoliopsida; order Asparagales; family Orchidaceae; genus Platanthera; species Platanthera zijinensis. Next base: position 181,848,030 of record CM077078.1, read on the forward strand.
ATACTGAATCTTTCATACATTTCAGCCACTATCTCTTTTGATTTCTTCTGGAAGTTCTCATATTGGGATGTGAAAAGGGATATATTATGCTTCCTTTCTTCATGAGATTCCATCTACTATTCTAGACAGTGACTCCCATTATTTCCTTAGCTGAAAGGTGGTCACAACCTTTTAAAAATGTCATCTGACTTTGTTGAGACTAGGATGTTCATGTCCTTCCCAGTCCTTCACCTTCTTTTCTTCATCTGTCCATTGTGATCTTAGCACAAGTTCTGAAGGTGTTTCGCTCTACATCTTTCTTATATGGCATGGGTGGTCCTGTCAAAATAGAACAAAAAATGCCTTCATCAATATAATTCATATACAACTTAATTTTGGCCTTTTAGAGTATGAACTTCTCTAAGTTATGCACTGGAGATTGGTAGATGCAAATACTTTGAAAATATTTGAAGTCATTTTCGAAAATAAATATGTATTAATATATATAACTTTATAACTATTCAGATCATTATGATGATGGTGTTAGCTTTTAATTGATAAACCTGGCTTAGATACTAATTGAAATGGTGAATAGTTATGTAAATTCTTTGAGAATTCTCTAGAGGGAGGGTGAATAGAAATTTAAAAACTTTACAAATAATTTCACTTGTCTAGGATTTGCAGAACATATAGAATTCAGACTAGAATGTATTCAAAGCACAGCACAACAATGCACAAAATAAAATAAGAATGAAAAGCAGTAAAAATTGAAGACACCAAAGCTATAGTAGTTCCCAAAAATAAAGGTACATCCACTCTTCTACCATCTTGGTAGAAATACACTATCCCAGTTCCTTGAGTCTTTTAATAAGAAAACTCTTAGAACCAACAACTAGATCTTTTATAAGGAGATCTTGAACCACTACCAACTGAGTCTTCTGACAATGAAACTCTCGGAACCATAACCTAAATCCTTTTAAGAGGGATTCTAAAAACTCTTTACTCAGTTAATATACACGAGAGAGAGAGAGAGATTAAGTGAAGGTTGAGAAGAAGAATTCTTCTTGATGAGTCCTCTTAACAAAAATATGAAAATTGTTTTGCACTAAGTTTTTCTAATCCATGAATATGATGAAACCCTTTCAGATAGAATAGTTGTAGGGGTTATCAGCTTTTGATCCAATCATCTTCTCTAAGTGTTCTAGTAGATTGGGTGAACCAACACTAATTGAGAAGAGTGAGAATTAAGAAGATGAAGAGTAATCGACTGGTTGTCTGATATTGTTTTGTGTATTCGTTGTATTTTTCATTCCCTTTAGTGATTATATTAAATCTGAATAATTTTGAATTATCCATTTCATATTATGAAATCATTAGCATGAATGATAATATATTCTTCCAAAAATACTTCCATCAATCTCAATTTCTTCTTCAAAAACTTTCTATAAAATTATCTTTGAATCTGATTGAGGAATCTTTCCTTTAGTCTTTCTCCCAACGGTTAGAATTTTTGAAGAAATTCCATGGAAGTTCCATGGATTTAACCTGAAACAATTAACTGAAAATTTCATTTCTAATCTGTACTTGATGCTATATCGACTTTAAATAAGAGCAACATTGACTTCCTTCTTCTTGATAGATTAATTTTGTAGTCAAAGTTGCGTCGATATCTTATCGACGAATACGTCGACTTCTATCTTGAAGTAGCATCGATTTTAATATATATAGTTACTCTGAATTCTTGTCGAAGTGACTTCGATATCCAATTGATGTTGTGTTGACTTGTAGTCGGTACAGGATTACTTTTCTTGATTTTCTTCTTCAATTTAGAGTGCCTAGCTCATGTCCTTGACTCTACTGACCTCCTAGGACTTCTATATGATAGTTTGATGTTGTTGGTAGTCTAAATTACCTAGAGGGGGTGAATAGGTGGACTTGTACTTTATTGGTTCCTTTTTAGATTTCAGTAGATGTAAGCAATATAAAACACAACTAGCAAGCACAAATCAGCACAAAGTAATATATAGTAGTTCCCTAGAGTATAATTACATCCACTTGTTGGAACCAATGTTTCACATTCCTTGTATTTGAGAATATCAACTCCCAGGTTTTATTTGATCACGTCTTGTGTTGATAGAGTGTGCAGGTTGACAAATACGAGCAAAGAAAATTTCTTCAGGAAGATACTGCAGGGCGATATGAGTTACCGCTGGGCGGTAGCCCGAATTAAATGGACATGGCGCTCTGGAAGCTATCAGAAAACGCTAGTCCTTCCACCAGCGCTAACCTAAGAATTAATTAAGAAAGGCGCTTGGGAACCTACTGCCAAGCGCTAACTCTATCGCCCCATGCTAGCTCACTCAACACCGCATCGAGAGCATTGAGAGGAAAAGCATTGAGTGTGTGGAGACAGTGGCATTGAGTGGATACAACCGCTAGGTATTACCACTTACCGCGCCATAATACCCGCTCGACGAGCATCGAGACGGTTTCGTCGAGTTACTAACCTACTGCCAAGCGATAGATGGTACCGCACCACGCTAGCCCTCAATGAGCATCGACATGATTGTATAGAATTCTCGTGTCCTATACTACCACACAGCAATAGATGTAACCGTGCGGCACTAGCAATAATAAAATGTCAAATATTCATTTTTGAATATTTTTCCAGATTTAGACGACAGCTGGCACAACAAGCGCGCAAACTTACCACTGGGCGCTAGTCTTACTGCAGGCAGTAGCCTTTTTTCATGAAGACGTATAAAAAGTTGCCTTGGTTTTTGTGCCCATTAATAGAAAAACTGAAGAGCGACGGGAGTTCGAAAATTCTATGGTTCAGCTGCCTTCTTGCGCTCCATTCAAAGAGTCTCCGTCGAAGAAGAAGAAAGTCATCTCCCTCCCATTCGTGAACGTAGAACTCCGGCTATCCAAGATCTACATTGACTACGAAGAACCGACCAGTGGCTAGCAAACGGAGATCTCAAGCACCGGGCGCGGATCGCTCAACGGAGAAGTCGTCATGAGGGAGAACTTCAATTTTTAGATTATTTACATCTTGTAATCTTGTCCTTTTTCTTTGTTTCTAAAGCTTGTGGAGAGGAAAATTGACCGTTAAGAGGTGTCGGAATCCGGGTAGGACTCCGTGGAAAAACATCTTGGGGATATAGATGTATAGATCGGGAGGATCTAGCGGGGCTCTAAGACCCTTCCTTGTTAGGAGGTGAAGAGCCGGCTCGAAGACTTTTCTTGGAGGGAAAAGGAGAGAGCCAACTGATCCGTGGACAGGATCGGTTTTGAAAACAAAAGATTGTTTCTACTCATCGCCTTCGATCTCCGGCATCATGGGGATCACAAGTTTGTAACTGTTGAAAACATTTGTAGTTCTAATTCTTGCAATGAATAATATTTACTGTTTAACGCTTCTGTGTTGTGTTAGATCATAAATCTCTCTAGAGTGCATGGGTCTCCAAGGGGAATTTTGCCTAGGAAAACAAGATCTGTGGACTACCGCCGTGCACTAACAAGTTAGCACCCCATAGTAGCTTTCAGTATTATCTCTCTAGACCAAAATATTTTGAATTTCTAAATAATGCTCCAAACCTTATTCACCCCTCCCCTCTAAGGTTAGACACTAGATCCAACAAGTGGTATCAGAACAAGGCTACTTTTTAAGGATTAAAATCCTTAAGTAAGATAGATAACTCTGTTAACGTGTTCTGTGAGGGAAAAAGTGTGAGTAGACCTCCACTCTTTATGGGGAGTGACTATAGTCACTGAAAAACTCGCTTGAGAATCTTTCTGATGACTCAAAGCATGGATGTATGGGCCATGTTAGAGACCAAATACACTGCACCCACTGTCACCTTTAGGAGACACCATCCTATTCAAACCAAATAATAAGTGGGGTGACGCAGATAAGCTTAGATGCACGAACAATGCCAAGGCAAAGAACTCTCTATTCTGTGCATTAGATAAAACGGAATTCAATCAAATCTTTAACTGTGAAACTGTGTATGATATATGGCAGTTACTTGAACTTACTCATGAAGGTACTTCGCAGGTGAAAGAGTCGAAGCTGTTCCGACTCGAGTCTGAATATGAGCAGTTCAGGATGGAGATCGATGAGGAGGTTGACAGCATGTGTACACGTTTCTCCAAGATTGTCAATGCCTCAAGATACCTTGGGAAGAGCTTTTCAAATGGTGATCTGGTGAGGAAGATCCAGATATCTTTGCCTCCTTGCTTCAACCCAAAGGTTACAGCGATCGCCGAATCTCATGATATCAGCTCCATAGAAATAGAAAGCCTCATCGAGAATCTGAAGACACACGAACTTGAACTAAATATTCAAGCAAGGGAATTTCCCAGGGAAGTGAAGAAGAAGGGACTGGCATTGAAGGCCGCAAAGGAGAGAAAAGCTGTTGAAGATTCTGAGGAAGATGAGGAGGAGAACCTCTTTGTTCGGGAGTTCAAAAAATTCATGAAGAATCCCAAGAAGCAGGGACAATTCAAGAAATTCATTAAGAGAGGAGCTGGAGAAGGAAGAAAGTGGAACAAGCCATCGAAAGAGACGGAAAGCGATGATGAGAAGACTCAGTCGGAGTGCTATCACTGCAACAAGCTTGGGCAACAGAAAAGAGAATGCCCAAAAGGAAAGCTGACACAAAGGTAAGAAGAGGTGCTGAAGGCACTCACCTGAGATTTGGAAGGATCTGACGAGTCAAGCACTATAGACTCTAGAAGTGAAGAAGAGGAAAATCTATGCCTCACGGGAAAGAATAAGGGAAGAATCTGACGATGAGTCAAGTGTCTAGAGCGACACTGAGGTAACTCCACCTACTTATACTAAAATTCTTGAAATTTATGAAAATTTAGTTGATAAATTAGAAAGCATTATTTTTGAGAAAATTTCTTGAGAGCCGAGAATAATAAAATCAAAATGGACTTAGAAAAATTGAAAAGTGTAGTAATTATAACTGGCAAAGAGAAGATCGAGTGTCTATAGTGTTCTCACTTGATGACAACAATCGAAGAACAAAAGGCAAGTCTCTCCAAGTCATCGGTAAGAAAGAATAGTCTCATAAATTAAAAGAATACCTTGGAGAAGAGACTTCACATATCACTTGCCAAGGTAGAGGAAGGCAAGAAACAATTTTCCAATCGGTGTGTGATGCTTGTGACTGAAAACACCACCCTAAAGGAGAAGATCCATGATCTTAACTGTGCCATCCAAAAATTTGGAATAGGCCAAATGTTTTTAAATAAGCTATTGGGTGCACAATGTCATGAATCTGGAAAGTTTGGACTAGGATATGTAAGTCCAACATAACCACCAAGCGGAAATCACTATCATTCCAAGCCTAAATCCAACTTTAATAAATCTAAAGATAAGGTTAAGAATTCTAGAGGGCTATCCTCTTCCTCAAACAAGAGCTCAAGCAACTCGATAAAAGCAGCATCCACTGCTTACACCTTGTGTGTGAATCTGTCATAAGTTTGGTCACACATCTGACTCGTGTTTGAGGAAAGATGCCAAGAAAAATACGTAAGTCTGGCTACCAAAGTCTTCTACCTATCTATGGGTGGGTGTTGGGTATATTGGAAAATGTGTACCTGATTTGGAGAAGCCTCACTTAGCTCAATGATATACATCAAGATGTATTTGATGTTATTTTTGAGTTTATATGTGCAGGTTAAGTATTGGCTAAAATGCAGAAAAAGTTTCTTAGTCCATGTGTCGACACTTAAGGAAGTCTGTATCAACACTTGGAAAAGTTGTGTTGACACCTGAAGCAACTGTGTCGACACACAGAATTTATTAGTCGACATCAACTGTGTCGACACCGGGAGGCAGTGTCGACACACAGATTTATTAGTCGACATCGACTGTGTTGACACCGGGAGGCAATGTGGACACACAGAAGTATTAGTCGACATCAACTGTGCCGACACCTGGAGGCAGTGCCGACACACAAATTCTGAGACTATAACAAATGTATTGACAAGCAGGACTTGTATCGACACACAGCAGGGTTTCAACAATGCTGATTATTGTGAAGTAAAGAAGTGTCTGTGTCGACACAAAGAGGTAGTGTCGACACATTCTACAGATACAGTGTCAAGAAGCAGTGTCGACACAAAAGGAGTTATGTCGACATCACCAAAGATTGTGTAGACACTTAATCTACTTGTGTCGACACATAATGACTATCAGTCTCGACGCTTTGCTAACAAAGATAAAGGTTTAAGAACTGACTTGAGACTTGACAACTGTGTATTTTAACAAGTTTGCTGAAGCTTTCAGACTTGTCAGAAGTTGGTTAGAAACTGGATCAGTCGGTTACCATGGATGAAGTCTATATATAGATGGATTCTGTCAAATCAACAAGAACAATGTGAAGAAAAAGGTGAACAACAATTACAACAACAGAAACAACTATTGAAGTATTGATCATTGATCAAGAAAGTGCACGTCACACTGAAGAAGATTTTTGTGAGAAGATCTAAAGAGAATTCAAGCAAGAATTCTTAAGAAACTTCAGAAGTTCTGAAGAGTGAGAGAGATCTTCAGCTGTTGAAGTATAGAAAAAGAAATTTACATGTCTCTTAAGAAGCAGATCTTGAACTAATCTGCTAAAAATGGTTCAGACCTATTTCTGGATTCTAAGAAGGAAGTTGGCAGCCAGTCAACTTCAAAGGAGATAAACCCTACTGAGTTCAGATTCAAGAAGCTTTGAAGAAAGCTAAGAACAGGTTTATTTCAGTCATCAATTTTATCAAGAAGTTGATTAAGAAACCTTTTATCCCTTCTCTCTCAACAAGGGTAAGAGTCCATCTAAACACTTATCAAATTTTGTAGGATCTTTTCATAGATCTGAGTTGTAAGCCTATATTATAAAGGCTGAGTGTAGGAGATATAGATCTCTGAGTGGTAGGGCTTTTGAGCCTGAGTGTAGGAGAAATTTTCCTCTGAGTTGTAGGCCTTGTGGGAAGGCTGAGGTAGGGCTGTTAGCCTGAGTTGTAGGAGTGTGGTTGCACTCTGAGTTGTAGGAACCTTATAGGGTTCCGAGTTATAGGAACCTTTCAGGGTTCTGAGCTGTAAGATCTGTGGATCTGAGAAGAAGGAAGAAGTTAGGCCGAATATAGCACACTACTAGATAGGTGAAGGGGGAAAGTGGATGTACCCAGACCTTTGGGGAACCACTATAAACCTGTGTGCAATCTGTGATGTATGTGTGATTGTGGATTCTGTGATGTGATTGCTATAGAATAGTTAGATTCTATATAAGATCTGAATAATTATTCTGCCTTAAGTAATAAAAAAGAAAAGAACCTATACACCCCGCATCTAGGTGTTTGGGTTATCTTGAAATAAATTCTATCAAGTGGTATCAGAGGGAGGTTACTCAATGAAAGACTTAACAGTCTGAGTAAGATCCTTAAGGCAGATTCAAGATCAAGAAAATGGGTTCAGGATAAAATCATAAGGAACTAGGTTCTATGAAATTACCCATATGCAGGAAAGAGATTTTTGGAATATGGAAAGAAAGGGTCAGGCTTTTCATGGAGGCTTCTTATCCAAGGATTTACATTACTGTAATGGAAGGTCCTTATGTTCCAATGAAGGTGTCAGTTCTAGATACAAATCAAAGAACTCCCAAAGATTTTTCTGAGATGACTAAGGATGAGATCATCCTGGCAACTATGGATAAAAGAGCCCAGAATATCATAGTAAGTGCCATAGATGATTAAACCTTTCAAAATTTGATTCACTGCAAGACCTCCAAGGAAATGTGGGACACTTTGATAGTCTACATGGAGGGTTCTGAAGAAGTAAGACAAGATAGAAAATCTATGCTGAACCAGGAATATGAGTGTTTCAGACAGGGAAAGTCAGATGGTATAACTGAGTGTTATAAAAAGTTCTATAGAATAGTAAATTTGTTGATGCCTATGGAAGGATCTTCAGTATATATGAACTGAATGATAAATTCCGAAAATCCTTGACAAAGGATTTGGATACTAAGATTTGTGCCATTAGGGAAGTGGCCAAACTTGCAAATATCTCTCCTCCAACTTTGTTTGGAAAACTGCTGTCATATGAGATGCAGCTAATGGCTAGGAAAGAGGAAGAGAAAAGTGCAAAAGGGGAGCATAGAGAAAAGTCTGTGGCACTCAAGGTGGAAGCCACTAGGAATAATATGAGGATGTCTCCATCACCTCTTGAGATAGTTGCTGAAATTACTTCAGAAAATTCAGACAACCAAAGTTCAGACAGCAGTGACTCAAATAAAGACTTTGCTGCCTTCACAAGGCAGTTTCATAAATTCTTGAAGAAGAAGCAGTGCAAGTCTAGGCCCTCCACATCTCAGCCTGTGGATGATTATTTTCAAAAGAGGAAGTCATCAAGGAAGGACAGGAGCAGGTCAAAGCCTAGAAAATCTACATCATCAAAGATAGTTTGCTACTACTGTAATAAGCCTGGACATGTAGTGGCTCAGTTTCCAGACAAAAGAAAGGAGTCTGCTGATAAAAGAAAGACTCAACAAAAGAGTAAGAAGGAGAAATCCTTTGTTGCTAAGAAGGAGAAGAGCTTGAAAGACCAATTATCTTCAGAGTCTGAATCTGTAGCTGAGGCATACATTGGTCTATTTGCAGCAGATAAAGAAGATGAGTTTATGAAATTGCTGAACTCTATCTATGAACAAGAAGACCATCAGTGCATGGGACTGATGGTTGTATTTGAAGAATACAAGTGCCAGGATCAGCCTGGTCCTAGTAAGGTACAATGTTTTTCTAGTAATTCAGATTGTAGTACTGGCATAGAGTCAGCTACATCTACATCAAGTGATGTGGATGGGTCTGAGTCTGAAGGTGATATTCATCAGCTGATAGATGAATATGGGGACTTGTTGCAGGCACTAAAGAAAAGCAAGAACCTGGCCAAAACTCAGGCTAAGGAAATTGCAGATCTTAAGATGGCTGCATCTGACTCTGAGGAAGAGTTGGATCAAAAATTGAATGAGATTGCCAAACTTAAAACTATAACTGTTATTCAGATGGGCACAATCACATACAAAAATAATCTGATTAAAAGTCTGGAAGCCAGACTTCAAAAGGAAAAAGATTTGGTGGCTAGTTATTCTAATCAAAAATCAGTTTTACCCTTAATAGATGAGTTTGTGGCTCAAAAGGGTAAGGCTGGAATAGGCTTTTAAGGTAACACCAGGGCTGTCCAATTAAAGAGAAAGGGCAAAGCCTCAGTCCAGCCACTAAATTTTAAAGTCTCTGTAGTTTTTAGAAAGGTACAAGTGCCTTCTAACAAGTATGACTTTTAGAATACTCATGGTCATAGTAAGACTGAAGTTCTGAATGACAAGGATGTTTATGTAAATAAGGCAGCCCATGTCCATAAACCCCATGTTCCTAAGAAAATAGTGGGTGTAGCTGCAGCATTACCAGCATAAAACAACAGATTTGCTGGCAACCAGACTACCAAGAATGTATCTTAAAATAGATACAATAAGTATGAATGCTGGTGATGTGGCAAGACAGGTCATTATATCATAGATTGCTGGCACAACACTAGTGTTAGGAAGAACAACAGTCTACCTGTTAGAAGAGCTGCAAGTAGATTTGTTAAGTTTGAAGCTAACTTGAACCAAGGACCCAAGACTTTCTTGGGTTCTAAGGGAAGGTAATTCTTTATTGCAGCTGAGTCAGGGTTACCATGCCCCTATATGGTACTTTGATAGTGGATGTTCAAGGCACATGACTGGAATAAAGGGATTGTTGAAGGAGTATTTACCTATCATAAATGGGCCTAAAGTAATCTTTGGTGGCTCTGAAAAAGGAATCATCAAAAGATTTGGTAACATTTCTAGTAACCAGATTACTATCACTCAAGTGGCCTATGTGAAGGGTTTGAAACACAACCTTATAAGCATAAGCCAGCTGAGTGATTTAGGATATGCCATTTCATTTGTTAAGAATGGATGTCATATCAAAATATCAAGTGATCAAAAGGTCATATTGACAAGATATAGAAAAAGAAATGGGTACTGTCTTAACTTTGTGTGTGAGAACAATGTTTCTCCTGTTTGTCTTGTAGCTGATGAGAGATCCACTTATTGTGTCAAATGGCACAAGAGTCTAGCCCATCATAACTACAAAACAATTGGCCAACTCTTTAGCAAAGAGTTAGTAAGGAATGGTCCAAAAGTTAAGTGTATAAAGGATGGGATATGCTCAGCTTGTCAAAAAGGCAAGCAAACAAAATTCTTCTTTCATAGCCTTGAAAATAAGGATTCAGTAAGGTGTCTATACCTCTTACATATGGATCTTTTTGGTCCTATGAAAGTTTATAGTCTAGGTAGGAAGGTCTACACATTTGTAGTAATAGATGACTATTCTAGATATTCCTGGGTGTTCTTTCTGAGACAAAAATCAGAAATCCCAAGTGTTTTATATAGTTTTGTAAAGCAAATTCAGAATGAACTTGACAGTACAGTAGTCAAAATCAGAAGTGACCATGGCACTGAATTTCAATCTGAAAGTATGACAAGACTATGTGAAGAATTTGGGATTTTTCAAGAATTCTCCTCACATAGAACACCACAACAAAATGGTATTGTTGAAAGGAAAAATATAATATTGATTGAGGCTGGTAGAACTCTATTGAGTGATACTTATCTCCAAGAATATTTCTGAGCTAAGGCAATAAACACTGCATGTCATATGATTAATAGGGCTTCTATCACCAAAAACCACAAAAAGACTCCCTATGAGATCATGAAGGGTAGAAAACCAAACTTATCCTATTTTAGGATCTTTGGTTGCAAGTGTTATGTCCTTAACAATGTCAAGTCTTATCTAACAAAGTTTGCTGCCAAATCACAAGATGGGATATTTGTTGGGTACAACAACAATAGTAAGGCTTATAGAGTCTACAACTTCATTACTCAAGTTGTAGAAGAGTCTGTACATGTTGTCTTTGATGAAACAGACTGATTAACAGTGAGTTGCCTTGTAGCTCATACAGCTCTACAGGTATTAATGAGAAAATGGACAAGCTTACCATTACAGAAGAAACAACTAAAGAGCAGGAAGTGGAAAATGGGGGATACTGTCCAGGGGGAGTACAGGACTCTCTAGATGCAGATGTACACCAAGAGGTGCAGTATATTAAAGAGACTGGAGGTGTTCAACCAGAAGATAATCTACCTCCAGCTATTAGACACTTAAAGGATCATTCAGCAAATCAGATAATTGGTGATCTAAGACATGGAGTGCAAACCAGAAGCAGGAACTTGAAAATAGTGCTTTTCTCAAGCTTCATCTCTCAACTGGAGCCAAAGATATTTGAAGAAGTTATTCTAGACCCACATTGGATTGATGCCATGCAAGAGGAGCTGAATTAGTTAAGAAGGTGCAAGGTCTTGAAGTTAGTTCCTAAACAAAAATAACACAACATCATTGGAACAAAGTGGATCATTAGGAACAAACTAGATGAGAATGGGATCATTATGAAGAACAAAGCAAGACTTGTTGTAAAAGGATACAGGCAGGAAGAGGGTATTGACTTTGATCAAACCTCTGCCCCAGTAGCAAGACTGGAAGCAATTAGGATGTTCCTTGACTATGCAGCATATCAAGGCTTCAAGGTATTCCAAATGGATGTAAAATCAGCATTCTTAAATGGAAATCTAAAAGAAGAATTCTATGTAGAGCAGCCCTCGGGTTTTGTTGATTCTTTTAAACCTGATTATGTTTATAGACTTAGGAAAGCTTTATATGGGTTAAAGCAAGCCCCAATGGCTTGGTATGAAACCCTGCCTACTTTCCTTTTTGAGAACAAGTTCTCAAGGGAGAAAAAAAACATAACTCTATTCCTAAGGGAAACCAAAGGTAAGATAATCTTAGTCCAGATTTATGTACATGATATAATATTTGGGTCTACAGAAAACAACCTTTGCAAGAAGTTTGCTAAACTTATCCAAGGAAAGTTTGAGATGAGCAGCATGGGGGAACTTAAGTTCTTCTTAGGCCTTCAAGTAAGACAAACTGATGATGGCTTGTCCATATCCCAGTCTAAGTTCACCAAGGGGTTAATTAATAAGTATGGTATGGAATCATCCTCCACCATGAGAACTCCTATGGGAACAAGTATGCCTATATGCAAAGATGATGCAGGTAAACCTGTAGATGAATCTTTGTAAGAGGAATAATTGGTTCTCTTCTATATCTAACTGCTAGTAGACCAGACATTATGTATGCAACATATGTCTGTGCTAGGTACCAATCATGCCCTAAAGAATCTTAATACACTGTAGTAAAAAGGATTTTGAGATATCTAAAGGGCACACCTAATCTAGGCCTTTGGTACCCTAGGAATGGAGATTTTCTACTGACAGGCTATTCAGATGCAGACTTTGCAGGTTGCAAAGAAGATAGAAAAAGCACAACAGGCACCTGTCAATTTCTAAGAGAAAGATTGGTGTCTTGGAGATGTAATAAACAGACTAGTGTGTAAATTTCCACAACTGAGTCTTAATATGTGGCAGCAGGAAGTTGCTGTGCACAGCTGTTATGGATTAAGCACCAGCTAGAAGATTATGGTATTCAGTTAAGTAGAACACCTTTGTTTTGGGATTCTACTAGTGCTATCTCTATTGCTAATAATCCTATTTCACATAGTAAGTCCAAGCATATAGAAATAAGATACCATTTTCTTAGAGAACATGTAGAGAAAGAGGACATCTCACTAGAATTTGTCAAAACAGATTATCAAATTGCAGATGTATTTACAAAGCCTTTAGATGAAACTAAATTCCATAAATTTAAAATTGAATAAGGAATGTTGAACATAGATTAGTCTAACAAATGTGACTATGTAAATCTGTGTCGACACATTCAGAGAAGTGTTGTCGACATTTCAGTAAATATGTGTCGACACATCCAGAGTTGTGGTGTAGACACTTCAGTTAGTGGTGTCTACACAACCAGAGTAATGGTGTCGACACATCCATAAATTGTGTCGACACTTGCAATAAGAGTTGACACAGAATTTCTGATGAACCACTAAGTATGTCTAGTGTCGATATATCATCAATTGGTGTCGACAAATAGTAGTCAATGCCATTGTCGAGACAATAGAAGTATTTGTACACACATTTCAACAGTGTCAACACTTTTAGACACTTTTTTCCCTCCTTTTGAACTTCTTTGTTTAGAAGGGTATAAATAGGTGAAGAACACATTCTGTCGACATGCTCTCCAGATTTTCGAGACTAAACCCTTGTGTCGACAAACTCTCTTCTCTTAATCCAAGTTTTCTGTCCATCCTAATGGCGCCAAAGGTTGAAGATAAGATTAACGAAGCATATGAATTTGTTCGCCATGCTTTTGATGATGCTGACCAAGAGATTAAAGGAGTAATTACCCTAATTACTGACAGTGGTTTGGAGTTTTTAGTATCCGAACCAACTAAGATATGGAAGAAGGAGATTCTTGAGTTTTATGGCGCGGCTGCAATAGACTCAACAGGACTTAATATTAGATTAATAGTTCATGGAGCAAGAGTCAAAGTGACCTTGAAAAGTTTGAGAAAAATTCTTCATCTTCCAAGAACTCAGGATGAAAAAGAAGTACCAGTATAAGGAACAATGGAGGCACTACAATGGTGTAGATTGGATCCCACCATGAAGATTGGAATAGCTATAACAAGGAAAGGGATGAATCAACAAGGTAAATTTCTATCTGAAGTGGTTGGAAAGGTGATTCTGTGTAAGCCAGGGGGACATGATAGGATTCCAGTCTATATGTTCAGCCTCATGACAAGGATAATCTTTACACTCAACACATATTTGTCTGTAGTACTGTTTAAAAGATCAAGGAAGGTATAAAGAAGCCTCATTTGGCTAGAATAATGAGCTTATTCTTGGCTGGAGCAATTTCAGAAGTAATAAACCAAATTCCTGGCTCTAAAATCAATCATATGAGAAAAATGGACATCAGGATCATCTACAGATGGGATAGAGTCCTCACTAAGGACATACTTGATATAGCAAGCCAATAAGCTGCTGAGAGATCTCCTGCACAGGACACAACTAATAATGCACAGGTGCAGGGGGAGCTAGATAGTGTACAAGTATAGGACCTGACTGAGAATGCACAAGTGCAGAGGGAGACAATTACTGCACAGATATAAGGGGAAGAGAGAATTCACTTGGCAAGTGAAATGAATTAACAATCTATTCCTGAGAGACCTCATATCAACAGTCCAACACTAGATGTGATCATGGAGGATACATCGGTAGTTACTGATGCTCCTGAGAAAGCAGTATCACAAGTTCACACTCAACAAGAGTTCACTCTGGAAGAATTGTTTCCTGACATAAAGGGAGCAGTAGATAAGGAGGAGCAGGCTAACATTGAGGGGGTGCAGCATAGGACTGAGAAGGAGCTGCCTCCTAGTCCTTAAGAAAGAGTAGACATTCCCAAGTTATCTGCTTCAGAAGATGAAGAGATCGGAAATGACAAGAAAAGAAAACTGATGGTCTTTAAGAGAAGAAGTCGGAGCTATAAGAAGGCATTGCAAACTCCTACTTCACAACCTGCCCCAGAGGCTGATTACAGCTCATTAATGGTGGCTTTGTAAGTTAAATTGGATGAGCAGAGAATGGCTCTTGATAAGTATGTGGATGAGCTATAAGAAGGCATTTTTTAATCCTTTTATTGATCTGGACATTCTGTTGATATATGTCTAGGTTTTTTACGTGTAAAGTTGATTTTCTCCTTATAAGGAGTCTTCTCAAACATAGGTTTGCTCATATTTTTATCCCTTCTTCTAGACCTTTCTAACTTTATCGATCTTATAAATCACCTTGCCAAAATTTTAAACATCTCTTTTTTTTATACAGATTGTTCATCTTCAGTGGCCTTGAAAGCAACAATTTTCCTTTTGGGGTAATGATAATTTATTTTGCTTCTGTCTCTCCTCTACTTCTCAGAAGTTATTCATATAACTTAAGTTTTGTTAGTAATGTATTTGTTGTAATTTCTCTATGACACCTTTCTTATCTAATAGCCCATATTCTTGAATCCCTATACTTGTAACTACATGAGTAACTTAAAATTTATCTCAGTAAGAGATATATCTTTATCTAACCCTTTCAGCTCATTTATAATCATATCAAACCTATCATACATTTCAGCTACTGACTCATCAGCTTTCTTTTGGAAATTTTTATATTGAGAGATTAAGTGTGATCTTCTATCTTTTCTCTAATCTAAACTTCCATTAACAATTCTTGAAAGTGATTCTCATATTTCTTTTGTAGATTGACAATCTGCAATCTTTTGAAACACATCATCAGACATGGTTGAGACTAGTATGTATATAGCTTTTTCATCCCAATCTTTTATTCTCTTTTCCACATTTGACCATTCACTTCTTGGTACAGGTTTGGTAGTTATATTTGTCTCTACATCCTTTCTATATGACATTGGTGGTCCTATAAAAATTGATTCAAATATACCTTCATCAATAAAATTACTTTTTAATCTAATTATGCTTTTTCAGAGTGTAAACTTTTCAAGATTACAAACTGGTGGCCTAGTAGATGCAAATCCTTTAAATGTATTTCAAGACATTGTTTAAAAATTAAAAGAAAATAAAATGATGCAACTGATATAATCTTTTGATCAAGATGTTTACCTTTTATTGATTAATCTTCTCTAGATTAACCTTATAATGATCAACATACCTCTGATTCCAATTAAAATGGAAGAACGGGCTCTAAATACCTTAGAGTTTTTTCTAGAGGGAGTGAATAGAGATTAAAATTTTGTTTCAAATACTAAGATTAATTTAAAAAATTTGTATGTACATTAGTTATCATATCAACCAGAAATAGGTGTAGATAAATAAAATTACTACATAGCAATAAGATAAATACAAATAAATGCTAAATCACAGATGACACGAAAATTATAGTTCTTCTCAAAAATCTGGGTATATCCACTCTTCTAATCCCTTTGGTAGGAATTCACAATCACAGTACTTGTGTCTTTTGATCAGGATACTCTTTGAACCAAACACAAGATCTTTTGATAAGAAGATCTTGAACTAATACAAACTGAGTCTTTTCTCAAGGAGACTCTTAGAACCTCTAACTGAATCCTTTGAAGAGGGTTTCTCAAAACTCTATTCGCAATCTAAAGATGATAATTAAATCAGAAATTGTTGAAGATCTTTGGATATAATGATCTTCTTAACGAGTCCTCTCAATAGAATCCTGAGGAGTATACGACACTGATTGAATCTAAAATCTATAATCTGATTAATCTTTGAATAAGAAAATCTCAAAGATTATAAGCCATTAATCCATATCTCCCTTTAATCTCCATTGAATCTAATGCATCAATATATTTGCTCTTGAGAAGAAGAAGAATTGATTCTCTGCATATTTAGTACAAGATGATGATCTACTAATCCAAGAAAGAACTTAATGATGGCGAGGACCCCCCGCCATTCGTTCGTGCCGACATGGAGTTCTCGCTTGACCGCCACCGCTACTTGTTCGTGGACGTTGACGGACGTTGCCGCAACCGCCGCCGCCACCGTCGCCGCAACCGTCTCCGCCACCGCCGCGGCATTTCGTCACTTCGTTATGAATATAATGTTATTTCATCTTTGAAATAATATTATACTCATAATCGTTTAATTATCTTTTTATTAGGCTTATAATTAAAGGGTTCTAAAATTATTAGTTTTTATTATGTTGCTTATGTTGTTAAACTTTATATGTGGCTAGGATTTAAATCTAGTGTGATGAAGGGTGGATTGAGTGGTGTATTTGATAATATATATATATGTGTGGAGATGGAGAGAAGGATGAATTGAAGAAGACAAAAAAAAACCCTAACTAAGGATCGGCCTCCAGCCCGCCCCCTTCCCGATTTCATTCGGCCTGGCCGAACTTCCCTGCAGCCCGGCATCAGGGAACCGCCGCCCAGCATAGCAGCTCCGCCCCTCTTGGTGGTGCTCCCCTGCAGCCCGGTGATCTCCTACCTCCTCCGGTGTGACTCCGAAGAAGGCGGCTCGGCTCTTCCCCCATCCGGTGCGACTCCGGTGGCCTATTTTGGAAGTGTGACTCTTCCACGTGCTCTTGCTCCTCCTCCTTCTCCTCCCCTCTAACTCAAATTTGGGTAACGATTTCCTATCTCATAACTTTGGTGTGATATTCATCTTTGTATGTGTGAGAGTGGTGGAGATTTAGACTTCAAGATTTTATCCAAATTATTGATTGTAAGCTTGCATGAACAAAATCTGAAATTGGTTATTGCATTTTTGTATCCGATTTTCGCGAAGATTTCCGTAAGGGTGGGTCCCCTTGGACGTTTGCACGCCGGGGTTGGTTTAGCCTTTGGTTTCGGACGGATCAAGAGGATTTGGTATATCCTCGTTTGGTTTTGTTTTGAGGGATAATCGGACTACTTTCCGAATTATAATTTTAGTCCGGAACACCCTCGTTGTGAATGGAAAATGTGGTTGATGCGATGTTAGATGCATGGTTAGGATATGGTATATGTATTTGTGTATGCTCGTGCAGTTTGGGTGCAGACGTTCCCCATTGTGGAGATCGCGCAGTTAAAAGGAAAATGCTGCCGAAATTTCCAACTTTGCACGCACACCACGTGTTCGTTGAAATGCTCCATAGGAGGTTTAGATGATGCTTTAGGTGTTTCGATCAAATTCCTCTTAGGCTTTCAGTTTTTGTCATTCCGGTTAGCTTCGCGTAGGGGTAGCCTGCATCAATTTGTATCAGAGGAGGTTGTTCAATTTCTCAACTTGACAACGATCCGCTCGAGCCAAGCTACCCCACTTGCACTTAGGTACGTTTCGTTCGTTTTTAAAATTTATTTTAGTATAAAACAAAAAAAGTTTTAAGTGTCCTTTTCTAATTTGAGTTTTTTTCTCGTTAGTCTGTCATGTGACACACGTGGGAGTTTCCTCCCCATGTCCCCCGATTGGTACATTTCGCAAGGAGAGAACCGCCAATTTGACGACCTTCATAGACTTTGACACAAATTAAAGGTCAGGCTGTCGAGCCCGTCCTGAACCCCCTAGGCAACCGCTTAGGACCCATGTTCCTTCAAGTACGGTTAGTCAAGCGATCACGACACCACCATCACGCACTTCTAGGTCTGTTAGAATTTCTGCGCCAACTTACGATGGGTTAGGTGAACCGCGGGTTTTCTTACGTTGGGTAGATGACATGGAAGTTTACTTTGAGCAATATCATCTCGTGGACCCCCACCGGATTCCCGTTGCGAGATTGCAATTATCTGGTCGAGCCCTGACATTCTGGGTTAATGAGGAGAGACGTTTTGGGCCGTCCCTCGTTGGTTCACGTGTGGGTTGGCAATTTATGAAGAACTTGTTGACGGATGAGTATTATCCCTCATACTGCCGTTCTCAGTCTTCTGGTTATCCGAGTGTAGCGCCGCCTGAGATTTTGCCTATACCGAGCAAGCGCGTTCCCCCATACTCCCGTATGAGGACGTCTCGTGATGTTATCTCACCCCGCCAGGGCACTACACCCCTTTCTGATTATAAGAGTAACGATAAGCCACGCGTTAGATCTTTGCCCCAAAGGGATCTTACCATTTTGAGTACCCCTACCCCTACCGTTAGGGAGAGGGAAAAGGTTAGGACCACTGTCCCGCCACCTGTCATAGTCATTACTAGGGATGCTCCAAAACCGCGAGTTGAGCATAGGAAGATAGTTAAGAATTGCAAGGAGAGCGCTATATGTTATGCTTGTGGAGCGGTTGGCCACTATGCCGTGGAGTGCCCCACTAAGCCTAGAGCTTTGGCTCTTTTAGCTTCGACGTCTGAGCCCGCCACTGAGGGCGAGGCAGATTTATCTGACGATGAGGAGAATGGATATCCTAGCGACTTGGATGATGATTCTTGGGATGATGATGATATTTCGACTTGTGAGAGTACCCCTTTAGCCACTACGTGTCATGATAGTGATGTTTCAGATCACCCTACTATTGAGTACCCTCTCGAGTCTCTGATCCCTATTTTGGGTGAGCCTCGACCTGATCTTTCTGCGGTCCGATCTGAGCTATCTGGGAGCCCGAGATCTGAGGTTTTCTCAATTTCTATTTTGGATGGTTTTCCTCCTGAGGGAGGGTATCTTGGACGATTATTCTGATGTTTGCCCGACGTGAGTTTGCCCCGGATGGTGTCCTTGATTGAGTCACCGTTGTGTGAGATTTCATTTGGATTGGATTTAGAGTCCCGGCGTCGATTTTACCGACCCTCCTGCTTGTGTGCATTTATTTGATAATCATTTTAGGACACGGATCCGCTAGCTATAGTCTAGCTGTTATGAAATACCTACTGAGTGAGAGATTTACCTTGCGAGGGACCCGTCCTGTTGGATCGGTTAGCGGACTTGTTAGGACGCACCTTGATTTTATTTAGCCCAATCCGCGTAGTTAAATCGTCGTTATTAGCCCTCCGCTTGAGATGTCTAGTGAGCTTTGTATTAGTGAGTATCCCCGCGGCGGGCATGTTTTTATTTGCGACTGCGTATGATTTCACGGCGACTGTGCCTATTGATTTGGTGTCCTCACGACATTGTTACCCCCAAATCAACTTGCCATATCTTGCATCCATCCTGGTACGAACTGCATGTAAACATATCATCGCCTTATGCCAGTGTCTATGAGTTGCATCACTCCACCCCCATTCACCTTCGAGAGCTTCTGACTGCAGAATTGATGATTCTAATTTGGTCTGGTTAGCCCCCGAGTGGATACCTTCGGGTCCGTAACAAAAGTATTACATTGGAGCGCCGACCCTTACGAGATTTTCACGAATTTGGGTTAATGCAATTTCTTTGGATTTTTACGATGCAATCGGTTTTTTCCGATTTCACCGCATTTCATTTTCGGATTTATTTGCAAATCTGGTCTCCATCTGAGCGGCTTTCCCCAACGTTTCTCTCTTCCACTTCAAATTCTCGTGGGTTGAGAGGTGAGATTTTTCCGTTGTCGCTCTTCCATTTGGGTTTACCGTTCTCGCATTGGATGGTAAGATCTGTGCTGTTTTTCTTTATGCTGGACGCACCTATGGTTTTCCTGCTGTGTTTGGCCTTGACAGGTTATGTTCTATTGCGGATGCCCGCATTGCTTGTCCTGCCCCGTGGATGTCCGCTCCGGCTACGCTACTTGTGGAAGTTGCTGTCTCCTGCTATTCCCTCCATTGCCACTCATCGGTGATGAGTGATTTTGAGCGTGGGAGGATTGATGGCGAGGACCCCTCGCCATTCGTTCGTGCCGACATGGAGTTCTCGCTTGACCGCCACCGCTACTTGTTCGTGGACGTTGACGGACGTTGCCGCAACCGCCGCCGCCACCGTCGCCGCAACCGTCTCCGCCACCGCCGCGGCATTTCGTCGCTTCGTTATGAATATAATGTTATTTCATCTTTGAAATAATATTATACTCATAATCGTTTAATTATCTTTTATTAGGCTTATAATTAAAGGGTTCTAAAATTATTAGTTTTTATTATGTTGCTTATGTTGTTAAACTTTATATGTGGCTAGGATTTAAATCTACTGTGATGAAGGGTGGATTGAGTGGTGTATTTGATAATATATATATATGTGTGGAGATGGAGAGAAGGATGAATTGAAGAAGACAAAAAAAAACCCTAACTAAGGATCGGCCTCCAGCCCGCCCCCTTCCCGATTTCATTCGGCCTGGCCGAACTTCCCTGCAGCCCGGCATCAGGGAACCGCCGCCCAGCATAGCAGCTCCACCCCTCTTGGTGGTGCTCCCCTGCAGCCCGGTGATCTCCTACCTCCTCCGGTGTGACTCCGAAGAAGGCGGCTCGGCTCTTCCCCCATCCGGTGCGACTCCGGTGGCCTATTTTGGAAGTGTGACTCTTCCACGTGCTCTTGCTCCTCCTCCTTCTCCTCCCCTCTAACTCAAATTTGGGTAACGATTTCCTATCTCATAACTTTGGTGTGATATTCATCTTTGTATGTGTGAGAGTGGTGGAGATTTTGACTTCAAGATTTTATCCTAATTATTGATTGTAAGCTTGCATGAACAAAATCTGAAATTGGTTATTGCATTTTTGTATCCGATTTTCGCGAAGATTTCCGTAAGGGTAGGTCCCCTTGGACGTTTGCAAGCCGCGGTTTGTTTAGCCTTTGGTTTCGGACGGATCAAGAGGATTTGGTATATCCTCGTTTGGTTTTGTTTTGAGGGATAATCGGACTACTTTCCGAATTATAATTTTAGTCCGGAACGCCCTCGTTGTGAATGGAAAATGTGGTTGATGCGATGTTAGATGCATGGTTAGGATATGGTATATGTATTTGTGTATGCTCGTGCAGGTTTGGGTGAGACGTTCCCCGTTGTGAGATCGCGCAGTTACAAAGGAAATGCTGCCGAAATTTCCAACTTTGCACGCACACCACGTGTTCGTTGAAATGCTCCATAGGAGGTTTTAGATGCTCGTTAGGTGTTCGATCAAATTCCTCTTAGGCTTTCAGTTTTGTCATTTTCCGGTTAGCTTCGCGTAGGGGTAGCCTGCATCACTTAAATTTTAGATGATAATCTTCCTATTTTCTCTGTCAAAATCTATCTCTCAAAACTTTGATCAGATGTGAATGTAATAATCATTATTGTATATTAATATTCATGTGTATCTCTTTATATATATAGCTGAGAAGCAACCTCATCCAACATTTCCAAGAATCTGTTATAACAAGCAAACCTTTCTTGAAGCAATTCTGATTTAATCCCCAAAATAATTCTCATTCAAAAGATCAATCGACGTAGCGTCGAGTTTATATATATGTAGCTTCGAATTTTGGCTTCATTCAGACAATCTGTCAATTAAGTTCTATATTTGATATTGTGTCAATTTCATATCTGAGTATGTGCCGACTTGATCCCTTAGTTAATGTTGGCTTTCCATGTTTAGTTACTCTGACTTATACTCGAAGTAGCGTCGACTTTTAGTCAAAGTTGTGTCGACTTCTAGTCGACGTATGTTGGTATTTCATGACTTTCCTCCTAAATTCAGTGTGCCTTTCTCATGTCCTTTATACCAATGACACCCTAGAAATTCTAAGACCATATTACCCTCTCTATAAATCATGGGTAATTAACATAGGATGTAAAATTACTTCAAGTAATTTATTAAGGTAAATCATATAGGTTTTCCCCAACAGTATTCACCATGATTATGTCGATATTGTGGAGAATCTTATAATGATTATAACAGTATCTACTCTTCTTTACTCTAAACATGTTTTATAGTCAACATTATATAACCTGCATTATCATGTAATAAATATGCCATCAAATACGATATGCACTTAATATTATAAGTGTTGTTTCTTCAAATCTTGAAATATTGAGGGCAATATTCCCAACACTATGACTATATTAACCTCTCTATACAACATGGGTAATTAATCTAGGATGTCAAATAACTTTTAATATAATTTATTAAGTTAAATCATAAGGGGTTTTCCAATAAGACTAATATATATTAATCATGATCAAAGAATATGAGACATTGGATCGAGCTCATAATATTGCATACATCATTGATCCAATTGTCGAAGCATATGGAATAATCTTCATGTATCTTTATCTTCCAAAGATTTAGGACATTGGTCCTTAGAGAGACTAACACCATTTGACATAGGTAAGAATCCTTTCTTGGACTCAAGCATGTTGAACTGCTTCAACACCTTCTCTATGTACGTACTCAGGGTCAAACCCAACAACTTCTTTGATCTATCTCAATAAATCTTAATAACAAGTATATAAGTTTGTTTACCCAAGTATTTTATAAAAAAGCAGCCCCTAACATGTTCTTAACATCTGGCAGGATTGGAATGTCATTCTCGAGAAGTAGTATGTCATGTAAATACAATATCAGGAAAATGACAATGCTCCCACTAATCCTCTTATAAATAAAAGGCTCATCTTCGTTCTTAATGACTCCAAAATATTTGATTTTATCATCAAAATGTATTTTCTAACTTCAAGAAGTAAGTTTTAATCCATAAAATGTTCTTTATAGTTTGCATATTTTAGCGGCTTCATTTAGAGACACAGAACCCTTGGGTTGTGTCATGTACACTTCCTCAAAGAGGTTTCCATTAAGAAAAGTCATTTTATCATCCATTTACTAGATCTCGTAGTCATTATGCATAGTAAAAAGAAGCAACATTCTAATGGACTTTACCATGAAAACATGGGCAAAGGTGTTACACCCCAGGTTTCCTATAGTTGAAAAGAATTGTATCTAGATTTCGAAGCTATCGTTGGTGATAGGGATACTGCCCGGCTTTAGTGTTATTCGGTTAGGCTTTGAGTGACTTTAATGCGGTGTTTTGTTGTCTCGATGCCAAGGGCAACCACTAGAGCTAACAGTATCACCAGGCAATAGTGAGCCACGTGGTAGGCAGCCACGTATCAGTAGGTTGTGAATCGGCCATTTAGCGTCAAAGTCGCGTTGACTTGGTCAAGCGTCCACCATCGAGGCTATCGCTCTGCAATATTGAGTTATTGCCTGGTGATAGAAATTTTTTAATGAATGCTCGGTTTAATCGTGGCTATTCATTCCTTTTGGCTTGGAGATCCTATGGCTGAGGTTAAACCTGAGATTGATAAGTAGCTGAGGAGCTTTCATTCCTTTCATTTCTCTTTTTACATCTTTATCTTCATGCTTAAGGAAGAAGATGAGGAGAAAGGAAGGAGGAAGAGGAAGAAGGCCATTTTCAGCTCTTTGGAGAGTTATTGAAGGAGTTCTTGAGATAAGAATCGCGATCCGAGGCTAGATCTGTCAAGGAGAAGGCATTGCAAACATTTCCTTCCTAATCAAATCCATGTTCATGGATCCTAAGCGATCTACAAGGGTAATGGTTCTCCTCTTTGACATGTGATGTCCTTATTTGGCATGTTTCCATGGAAAACAAACCAATTGGTGAAGAATGGGCAGTTTACAAAGGGTTGATATGGAGTATCCCCGATTTAATTGCATATAGAATCCAAAATTGAATTATGAAATAGGCATACTATGTAACGCCCCTAGCTGATACAACGTGACAAAGTCACGGCTCCACACTAGGTGACGCTACCAGGCTGTATCCCAAGCACCCCAACCCCACTCCCTCCACAGGCAGGTTGTTTGTGGACACAACCTCCCTTTGATGAGTCAAACTCGATAGTCAAGCGCGCACCACGGGGACTTCCCAGGAGGTCACCCATCCCAGTACTACTCCAGCCCGAGCACGCTTAACTATGGAGTTCTTTCAACTCTCATCACCAATTGATCTACAGCTCAATTGGTGATGAGAGTTTAAAGAGCTCCATAGTTAAGCGTGCTCGGGCTGGAGTAGTAGTGTGATGGGTGAACTCCTGGTAAGTCCCGTGGTGGCGTTGACTATCGAGTTGTACTCATAAAAGGTAGGTTGTGGCCACCAACAACACACCTATGGAGGGAGAGGGGTTGGGGTGCTTGGGCTGCAGCCCGGTAGCGTCGCCTAGAGCAGAGCCGTGACATTGTCACGTTGAATCGTCTAGTTTAGTTGCATCTCAATTGGTGATGAGAAGTGAAGGAACTCCATAGTTAAGCGTGCTTGGGCGAGAGTAGTACAGGGATGGGTGACCTCGTGGGAATTCCCCGTACGGCCCAACTTAACTATCGAGTTCGCTCATCAAAGGGAGGTTGTGGCCACTAACAAACTGCCGGTGGGCTTCAGAGGGGTTGGGGTGCTTGGGCTGTAGCCCGGTAATGTCGCCTAGAGCTGAGCCATGACATTGTCACGTTGTATCGGCTAGGGTCGTTACATACTATGTGAAGCACACCTGGAGAAGTTAGTTTGGATTGGTGATGATTGATTTGCATGTCAGAGAAGACTCCATAAATAAACGTGTAGTTGTACGTAATTTTGGGGGGTGTAGCTTGTTGTAGTGAGTACTGGAGGTGTTCTCCGGAAACACTCGAGTTTGCAATAAAGAACGAGATTTGTCGTTATTGCCTGCGATAGCGATATTGTTGGCAATAGCTAGACTGGCAGAAACCGGAGACTAGTTGTTTGTGTTGGGTGTGAACCCGAGCCTGAGATAGATGTGGGTTTCTATCAATATCGCATGGCGATAGTGATAATAATGTTGATAGCTCATAAAGAGCTTTGTTTATGTTTGTGAAGCCTGTATCCTGGGGACTAGGTGCATAGCTTATTGAGTTGTTGAGCCTGAGTATCCTGGGACTAAGTGCATAGCTCGGGCAAGCCTCTCCTGTATCTCTTTGGGGATATGCATCTCGGCAAGGTTAAGGCAAAAGTAATGAAAAAGGTCACCCTGGTTCGAAGGCATATATATATAGTCGTTGGTGGGCCCCGTCGAAAGATTCTTTCTTGCTCCTACCCAACTCGCCGAATTCTATAGGGTTGGATGTTTCTTTCCGAGCTCATAACAACCTCACAAAGAGCGGAGATTGTGTACAACCCCTTATCCGGTGAGTATGGCCGATAGGAGCCAGGTCAGCTAAATCAAGAAGTCCAAGTCCCGGGCAAGCTAGCAAGATGGACGAGAGCTCGGTAGCCTCCTACACTATCTTATATAGGGTGGGATATTTGAGGGGTCAGTGAAGCATGGCAGGATCGCACTCACCACGGATAGCCGACAAGAAGAGGGTGAGTTGGGCAGGCTGGGCCCGAACTCTCTCAGAGCTAGAGAGAGGCAACGAGTGCCAGCTCCATCGCGCACTTACCGCCCCGGCGCGAGTGGAGGTCTCAGGGGGTCACTCGCCCAGTCCAATAATACAGTTTTATCATTCCACCCCCGGTGGAATACCCATAACCTTACAGAACGGTGGAGTCACGCTACTGGTTTGTCGACCTGGGATGCACATACCTATTCAAAACAGTGGGATTTAGCTATTTGCAGGCCGTTTTCAGAAAAAACTATAAATAAGACCCAAGGGGTTACTTAGAAGGCAGGCTTACTAGTGCTATTACTCCCCCACTCTTACTCACTAGTGCCTTGGTCTTCTTGCGCCTTTTGAGATATCCTTAGCTTCAGCACTTGGCTTAGGAGGGGAAGCACTCTAAGATCTTCTTGGTGTGTGGTGGGACCTCCGTGCTGGATCCTTGGGTCTATTCCATGTCCTAAGTCTTCGGTCATTTAGCTTGCGGGAGAGAAGTTTGTGTGCGGTCACCCCTTCCCCAAGGGTGAACTCCATAGAGACCGAGTTTTCGGTTTCAACATTTTGTTTCGGTGAGCGTGGAGTGTGGTCAACACCGAAAATCTTCTAAAAGTTCGATGACTTGAGGAGAAGGGCAAGGTTTTGGCGGGAGCGACTCGCCACACCCTCCCCCTTTCTCCACTGTGGGGATGTTAAATGAATTCAGGCAGGAGGTCCTTGGACTCGTCAGGTTCTCTCTCTGCGTCCGTGTCGAGATCTTGATGCCAGCAGTTCCAATTGATAATTTCTAGTTGTCTACCTAAATTACCTAGAGGGAGGGTGAATAGGTGAGTTCTGCGTCTTTTTGCGGAAAAAATTGTACGAGAGATGCGCTAAAAATAGACAAGCAAACCACAGACGATACCAAAAATTATAGGGTTTACCCAACCTTTGGTAGGTCCACTATTCACCTCACCGTCTAGTACCATGCTAGACTCAGCTACTTCACTATTATCTCAAATTGAAAAACAATCCTACAACTCGGAACAACGTTCCTACAACTCGGAGTAAAACCAATCCTATAATAACGTAGAGAACAACTCCTACAATCTCAGAGTATAACTCCTACAAGAATAAAAATAAATTTCACAATGAAAATACACAAATTTTCTTCACAGATCTGGCTCAATCTCGGGTTCTTCCTTCTTGAGAAATCGTGAATCTCTACAAGAAAAGTTGAGGAAGAATTCATAGATTACTTGGATCTGAGAACGTAGGATCACCATGATCAAGGAGAAGATTTGCAGAAGATGAAAAGCTTGATCGATTTAATCCTTCTTGTCTGAATCTCTAGATTGAGAAGATCGGCGATGAAGAATACGTCTAGTCGCGGCGTTTCCCGGTTTAGAAGTAAAAAAAGTATTTCAGAAATCAATAATAATCTTCTTAGGGTTTGTCGATTCTGAGAAGTCCTTTTATCGGCTTAACCTAACGGTCTTATTTCATTAATTACCATCCATGTGGACCAATTAAGAATTAATTACATTTGAAATCGAATTCGTCTGGCACTTAGCGAAATTTCAGGATTCTGAACTCCAGTTCTCGAGAGAGATAGGTATTACTCGATAAGAGGTGTCTGTTTCTCGAGAATAGATTTATGTTTCTCGAGAAGAATTACTTAAGGAAAGTAGAGAAAAAGAATTCTGGTTTCTCGAGAAACAAAAGACTTTTCTCGAGAAAGAAATTCTGTTACTCGAGAACAAGAAGCCAACTTGAGAAGAATGTTTCGGTCTCCCGAGAAAGAACATCTAGTTCTCAAGAAATACTTTGGCCTTCTCGAGAACTAACTTAGGACTTCTTGAGAAATAGCATTGGCCTTCTCTAGAAAAGGACTTACAAAAATTCTGAGCTGAGTTTTGAGTTAACTCGAGAAAGAGATGAGTTTACTAGAGTACTGCATGGCTTTCTTGAGAACTATACTAAGCCTTTTCGAGAACAACTTATGCTACTCAAAAACCTGGATGCTAACTCAAGAAATGACTTCAATTCTACTCGAGTACCTATAAGCCTTTCTCAAGTAAAACACTTAGAAAAATTTTGTCATCCTGAAAAATAATTTTCTTCAAGTAATTCAGCATCTAGTCTTTCTCCCATAACTTTGTAGTTTGAAAATGAAGTGTGTCCCAATAGAGAGGTTACATATGAGTAACCACCATGGATCACACAATGAGGGATTACATTGTATGGTTCTATGTTTGGTGACCCATTGTAAACTGACATTAGTCTACACTTGACAATTATAACCTTCAAACACTTAACTTGAACAAGGCATAAAATACAAACTTAATTAATCTTAGTTCATGGGTGACTTAATATAAATCTGGGTTATTGTGGATGCAATACCCAACAATCTTCCCCTATTTGTAGAAGTGAGAACCTTGTACACTAAGGTGAATTACATCAAGATAAATAAATAACTAATAAACAGAATCCTGGAAGAAATGTTATGCAATAGAAAATTTTAGATCATCAAAATATAAAGATTTATATATATATAAACAAAGTCCAAGAAAAAGTTCGATTCCGCAAAAACTCATATAGGAATCTACTGATCATCTTCAATTTCTACTTTCTCTGCAATTGTTGCTCCCTCTCCTTCGTCTCTTGCTGTATCTTATGATAACTGTATAGTTTAGGATAGTACTTAGCAGGTTTGGGAGGAGCCCTGGGATTGTTCTTGCCATATTCTCTGTCATATAATCTCCTCTTGGTAATAGATTTCTCATACAAGTCCCATTCATGGGAGTTGTAATGATCATTTCTATTTTCATTAAAATCAACAAGTTTTAGAGTGTCAATAATTAGTGACTTGGAGGTTGGGCTCCATACTTCAGTAAATTCTTGAGCCCTTCTGCTTTCAGCTTCTAGATTTGGAGTGGACCGGCTAGCGAAAGCACCGTCACCATATTTCCTTTTCTTTTGAGCTGGAATTTCTGGAGGAGGAATTTGAGGCATCTCTTGTTCTAACCAAACTTGATAATACTCTATAGGAGTTGCTTCAAAGTCTTATGTTCTAGGAGAGAATGAGGTCATCTGGGCAGAAGGATGCTGAGCAATAGGATTGAGATGAGGAGGAGGACCAACATTTTGATCTACTTGAAATTTAGGGAATATCTGGTTATGCATCCATACTGCTGTATCATATGTATGAAATTTAACACCAGTAATTTGGGTTAGGACATCAGTATTTATCTCATGCAGGTTTGCTTCCCAAAGAGTTTTCATGTTTTCATCAGATGTTTCTAGATATTCCTTTACCAATTTCTCCCCCTTTCTGACTTCTACAGATAGGGTGCTTATAGCTTCCTCTTTGAACTTTCCAATTTCTTCACATGTCTTGAAGTTGTGCCCTTCAACATTCTTTTCCAATTGAATCTAATTATTTGCCAACGTGACTGATTGGTCCATGACGTGACCAATGCTAGTAATTGTATGATCTAAGTCTTTCCCACCTATTTGAAATAGGTGTTTGAGGGAGTCAGTGTTATGCTGAATTTTAGCAATGCATCTGCTCATCTCTTTTTCTAGAGCAGTTATTTTGTCAGTGGCAAATTTAAGAGAGTCATCAAAGTATGTTCTTTGCTAGGCTAATAGAAGCTTAAACTTACCCAGAAGGGTATCTTCAGTAGTTGTTATAGCTAGAGGAGGTGGAGGAGGTAGGATAGGAGCTGTCCAGGGAGCTCTTCTTCAATTAGCACAGTAGATGTGGACCGATTTCTTCAAGTAGTTGGTATTACATCTTCAGCATCATCACTTATGAAATTTTGAATGGTGAATTGTAGTCTTTGGAGAGGAGGTTCAACTGCTTTAGGAAATAATTCTTTATCATCAGAAATTGAAACCGCCTCTTCATCTTGTACATCCTCAACAAGAGATTGAGGGTTAGAGGATTCTGGTTCAGAAGAATGTTCTGGATGAGATGGTGTTGGTTGAGAGGATTTATCTTCAGGCAGAGGGAAGGGAGATTCTTTAGAGGTGACTTTCTCTCTCATCCTATTGATACAAGCTTCTGTAGATATAACTTGTTCTTCTACCTGGGCATCAGTAAGAATTACTTGATCAGGCAGATCAACATCAATAAGACCTGAGTCATCTGGTTGGGTAGAAGTGTTCTTAGAAGCAGCTAATGGAGTTGTAACTTCTTTTATGACAAACTGTTCAGCAGCTGGTGGAGTAGAGACAGGAGCCTGGAAATCAGATAGGGCTGGAGAATGATCTGGAACTGAAGTGGATTGCACTATCACTTATGTAGATGGAGCAGGCTCCCCCTCAATAACTGGATCAGATGAGTCAGTTATTTGATAAGAGAGGGGAGATGGAGTCTTGACTTCATCTACCACTTCCTTTGGAGCTGGAAGGGCTTGGCTTGTCCTTTGAAGCTTGATTTACCATCTCAAGATGGAGGTGATGGAAACCTTCTTCATCTGATGAATGGTCATGCCCTTAGCTAAGTTAAAAACATCTTGCTTCAACTAATTTAAATACAGAGACAGATTCTCCCATAGTTTGGGCTTCTTATACTTTGTTTGATTTTGTCAAAAATCATCATCTCCCATTGGAATTTTTTTCTATAGAACACTGTTGTCATCATATCAAAGAATTCAGTGGTAATGTAGCTTATGGAACTGGTGTGGCAGAGAAGGAATTTTCCCAGAATATTTGCAAGAAGTTTACTCTCTACAATTAAGTTCTGTCGGCGAACTGTGATTGTGGAGTTAGGAAGGCCAGAAAAGTTGAAATACCTGTTATAATCTGTTCCTTCTATGTAGTCTTCCTCATCAATCAATGATAGCTGCAGAAATTTAGAAACAGAGATAGAAGTCATTTTGATCTTGATGTCCCATAACTTGGTTTTCAAATGTTTGTCATTTCGCTTAACCTTGGCATTTTGGAAAAACTATTCCATATCAGATGTAACGACTCCACCCGTTAAATAACATATAATAGAAGGTCCGGTCGAGGCCCAACACTATATGCAACAAACAGACTACGAGGTCACGGGTTAATACCAAAATACCATCGCACCTAACCCAGAGCATTCTAGCGGAAGCTTATTACTTGCAAGAACTCAACCATTGAATGTCCACTACTATATAAATATCACATTTATATAAATAACCAGGAATGTATACAAGCACAACCCGTTCACGACCTTAAGGCCTTACAATTTTCTCTTTACAAATATGATTTCATACATCGGCACTCAGGCCGGCCACACATGAAATTAAAAGCTTCGCACGACCTTCAAGGGCCTACAAGCAGTAGCAGCAAGGGCTTTAGCCCGCTCAATCCAATCATCCTGCAACACCTGCATATGAACTTCCACCCCAAGGGTGATCAACAAAGCAACGGTCAGCATTCAGCTGACCAATTATAACGACCCTACCCCTTACCCGGGGTAGTCGTTCCTTCCCTGCATGCATTGCACTCACAATATATATATATATATCAATAAGTGCACTCAGGCACAACCACATCACAAATGTCGGCCTTCGTGTCAGACGCTCTGTGCACTCAGGGCACGCTTACGGTGTACCGAAATCCTCTAGGTCCCACCACCGATTCGAGGTGATTAGCTTGTTGGCCGGGCATAAGCCTCCAAACCCCTATTGAAGACCTCACACACCCAACCCACTCAGAGGCGTTCACCTCACAGCAACAACTAAGCACTATAGGTCGACCTACCCTCGTAGTGTGACAAGCCCGTGAAACCACACCTTTGCATTGCTACTAATCGACCGCTCACAATGTAGGTACACAGTACCTCTAGATCAACTTCCAACCATACAGTAACAAGCTCGTGAAACCAAACCTCTGCATTGCTACCAATCAATCTCTCATAACACCAGCACACAGTGCCGCTTTCCTTCCAATCCATCTCTCTACACAAGCAGAGCATACAACCAAAGGATCTATGCAAAGCTTCCTTACCACAAATCACAAGCGTCCTCACCATCTCCCCAAGCTATTTGGTTTATACATGGAGTCTTCTATGGTTTGCAACATCACCAATCTAGACTATCCATCCAGATAGACTTCACACAGCATGCCTATTCCGTACTACACACTTCCGGATCTAAATGCATATTCGACCACTGGAATCGCTTACGCTTTCCACCTCTTGGTGGAGGATCCCATGCACATGCATAAAGTAGGACTTCAATTGTCCAAGAAGGAGATCATTACCCTTAACGATCGCATCAGAGCCATGGAGAAACTAGCCGGATGGTAATCACCGCAACGGCCTTGCCTCTACAACGCTAGGCTCGGATCTCGAGTCGGACTGTTGACGTTCCTACGGCAGCCGGAACCCTTCTCCTTCTTCCTCCTCCAAGCTCTCCCTTCTCTCTTCTTAGAAAGAGAATGGCCAAGGCAATATAATGTGAAATATTTCTCAATCCATGGTCTTATCACTGCATGGAGAAGCTTGGACCATAGGATCCAAATAAAAAGAAATAAACGGGCTTGATCTGCCCCCAAATATCTATTTTTGGGTTGATACAGCCTGTGACACGCACGTGTCACAGGCTGTGTTCCCTAAGCGGCTAAGGAACCGACTCAATACAGGCCAAAACAAGGGCTAAGACATGCCTGTGTCAAACCCTGACACGCCCATGTCAAACCCTGGAACGGACGTGTCATAAGGTACACGCCCATGTCGAGGGGCTTGTTCCTCAATCAACACAGGACCAACTCCCCTGAGAAGGACACGCCTAAGGCACATGCCCGTGTCCTTAGCCATGTGCCAAAAATGCCCCTGTGACACGACCGTGTCGACACGCCCGTGTCACAGGACATGTTCTACACTCAATGCCACTCAATGCCACTCAATGCCACTTAATGCCACCCAGTTTCCAACCCAAGTAGGACACGTCTTTGGACACGCCCGTGTCCCAGGCCGTGTCGCCTCACTCAACGATCGTCACTTGAAATTGTGTCGATAATTCGACACGCACAATGAAGGACACTCCCTGGGACACGCCTATATCACAGGCCGTGTGCCTCACTCAAGACACATTCGATGCCCACTCGAGTCCTACTCGACAGCCACTCGAGTACCAAGAGCTGTACATGCCCTGGGACATGCCCGTGTCTCAGGCCGTGTCATCTAGACTAAACTCCAAATCGGAATTTGGGGTGTTATAACCCTCCCCTCCTTACAAAAATTTCGTCCCGAAATTTAGCGCAACAATTATATCAACACAACCACTCCGTTGCAATAAAACCAAAACGATCCGAGTTTAGAGCTCAGAGGCCTCAGCTTGTCTCGCCCCACGGAATCGCACAAACACACGTGTTTTCAACAAACACACATACATACAATATGTACATAGTACATCATAAAGGTGATAAAGTGCACACTCCACTTTATTTCCTCTCATCCGCGTCTCTCAGAATCCGCTTGGCAGCCTCCGTTAACTCCAAATTATACACATGATTTTTCTGCTATTCATAATTTGAGTTTTGCGGCTCTTGCAACTCGAGAGTGTACAATCGAGGTTGTGCCCGAGATGCAGATGATTCTGCCACTACCTTGCCCTTTTCCTCATAGGACGCACCCGACTTTTTCTCATCCTTTGAAGGGCCAATCCAACAATTGCGGCCTACATGTCCCACCCTAGCACACCAAAAACATGTACGCGTCTCCACACGTCCTTGCCCATACGTGGCTCCAGAAGTAACATCCGAAGATGTTTGATCAACAGGCCAGAACCTCTTCTTATCCCGTTTCCTAAACTCCGGTTGTTCGGACTGCGGAACTTTGAACTCTGGCTTTTCTACCGCCAAGTTGTTCTTGTCCTGCACCCATTTCAAGTCCTTTTCCAGCGCACATGTTGTATCCACTAGTTCATGGAAACCTTGGTTCACCAAACTCGGGAGCGCCAACCTCAACTCATCACGGAGTCCCTCATAGAACCAATTTGTCTTCCACACTTCTTCCGCAAAAGTAGACCCCGCATACCGCCCCAGCCTTGTAAACTCATGCAAGTAATCATCAATAGTATTCTCACCCTGCAATAGATGTTGAAATTCATTCTCCATTGCAATTTGTTGTGATATTGTCAAATACTTTTCCCAAAAAAATCTGGAGAATTCATCCTTCGAAATCTCTCCCAGGCCTCTGTCTGCCAACTGGTGCATCTTGACTTCATCCCACCAAAGCCGCGCCTCTCCTTCCAGTAGGAAAGTGGCTAACGTGACTTTCTGCTCCTCATCAATCCTGATTGTTGGCAGGATCCTCTTCACTCTTGAGAGCCAATCCTCCGCCAGCGTTCGTGAATTCGCCCCGACAAAAGTAGGTGGATGAAAATCCATAAACCGCTTCAGTTGCTCGTCCGCTGCTTTCTCATCAATCCGAGCTTCAACATGCTCTTGCCTCGCACCAACCTGTATGGGTTCCACTGCAGGCCTTGCCTTGCAAATAGGCTGTGTTTGAATCATGGCAAATACCGCCTCAACAACTAGGCGTATGGTTACCGCAGAAGGAGGAGGTGTGGGCACCTCAACTGGTGTCGCACTTTCATCCGAACGCAGGGGTTCAGACTACCCAGCTCCACTCATTATCACCTATGCGTGAACAAGACATCATTAACCTCCAATCC
The DNA here is from genome assembly GCA_039513925.1 of Platanthera zijinensis. Classification (NCBI taxonomy): domain Eukaryota; kingdom Viridiplantae; phylum Streptophyta; class Magnoliopsida; order Asparagales; family Orchidaceae; genus Platanthera; species Platanthera zijinensis. Next base: position 181,882,416 of record CM077078.1, read on the forward strand.
AAAACGGCAAACATACCCAATCACCCACATTCCTAGTGGACATTCTTGAGTTCATTTATGTTAACACAGTTCGCACGTACACGTGCTCACCACTCCACAAAAGAATTCGACAACGAATTCGAAAGCGGAAGACCGAAATAAGATGATACCAAAATGTAATGACTCCACCCGTTAAATAACATATAATAGAAGGTCTGACCGGGGCCCCACACTATATTCCACAAACAGACGGCGAGGTCATAGGTTAATACCAAAATACCATCGCACCAAACCCAGAGCATTCTAGCGGAAGATTATTACTTGCAAGAACTCAACCATTAAATGTCCACTACTATATAAATATCACATTTATATAAATAACCAGGAATGTATACAAGCACACCCCGCTCATGGCCTTAAGGCCTTACAAGTTTCTCTTTACAAATATGATTTTATACATCGGCAGGCAGGCCGACCATACATAAAATCCAAAGCTTCGCACGGCCTTTAACGGCCTACAAGCAGCAGCAGCAAGGGCTTCACCCTGCGCAATCCAATCAGCCAGCAACACCTGCATATGAACTTCCACCCCATGGGTGATCAACAAAGCAACGGTCAACAGTCAGCTGACCAACTTTCGCGACCCTACCCCTTACCCAGAGCAGTGGTTCCTTCCCTGCATGCATTGCACTCACAATATATATATCACAATAACTACACTCAGGTACAACCACATCACAAATGCCGGCCTTCGTGCCAGACGCTCCGTGCACTTAGGGCACGCTTACGGTGTACCGAAATCCTATAGGTCCCACCACAGATTCGAGGTGATTAGCTTGTTGGCCGAGCATAAACCTCCAAACCCCAGCACAATTGATCTCTCATAACACCATCACACAGTGCCACTTTCCTTCTAATCCATCTCTCTGAACAAGAAGAGCATACAACCAAAGGAGATATGCAAATCTTCCTTACCACAATTCACAAGCGTCCTCACCATCTCCGCAAGCAATTCGGTTTATACACGGAGTCTTCTCCTGTTCGCAGCATCGCCAATCTAGACGATCCATCCAGATGAACTTAACACAATATACCTATTCAGTACTACACACTTCCGGATCTAAATGCAGACTCGACCACTGGAATCGCTTACGCTTTCCACCTCTTGATGGAGGATCCCATGCACATGCATAAAGTAGGACTTCACTTGTACAAGAAGGAGATCGTTACCCTTGACGATCGCTTCGGAGCCATGGAGAAACTAGTCGGATGGTAATCACCGTGACGGCCTTGCCTCCACAATGCTGGTCTCGGATCTCGAGTCAGACCGTTGACACTCCTCCGGCTGCCGGAACCCTTCTCCTTCTTCCTCCTCCAAGCTCTCCCTTCTCTCTTCTTAGAAAGAGAATGGCAAATGCAATAGAATGAGAAATATTTCTCAATCCATGGTATTATCACTGTAGGGAGAAGCTTGGACCACAGGATCCAAATAGAAGGAAATGAACGTCCTTGATCTGCCCCAAATATCTATTTTTGGGCTTACATGGCATGTGACACGCCCGTGTCACAAACCGTGTTCCCTAAGCGGCTAAGGAACCGACTCATTCTAGGTCATAACATGGGCTAAGACACTCCCGTGTCCAGCCCTGACATGCTCGTATCATAAGGTACACGCCCGTGTCGAGGGGCGTGTTCCTCAATCGACACAGGACCAACTCCCCCGAAAAGGACATGGCTAAGGCACACGCTCGTGTCCTTAGCCATATGCCAAAGATGCCCCTGTTACACGCCTGTGTCATAGGCCGTGTTCTACACTCAACGCCACTCAACACCACTCAATGCCACTCAATGCCACTCAATGCCTCCCGGTTTCCAACCCGAGCAGGACACGCCCTGGGACATGCCAGTGTCCCAGGCCTTGTCGCCTCACTCAACGATATTCGACTGAAATTGTGTCGACAATTCGACACGTACAGTGAAGGATACGCCCTGGAACACGCCCGTGTCCCAGGCCATGTGCCTCACTCAAGACACATTCGACGCCCACTTGATTCCTACTCGAGACCCACTCGAGTACCAAGGGCTTGACATGCCCTGAGACATTCTCGTGTCCCAGGCCGTGTCATCCAGCCTAAACTCCAAATTTGGATTTGGGGTGTTACATCAAATATAAGTACTTTGAAAGGATGTTGAAGAACGAACGATAAACCAGTGGTGTCTAGCAGGATGAGAACATTTCTAAATTTATTTGAAATTTCGGCGATTCCGATTGAGATAAGTTAACTGCCGATGCCTAACTTAGATGAAGGAGCCATTGATTGAAGAACTGAATGGACTGCTGGACGACGAGAGGAGAAGTAGGGTAGTTCGCAAGAGAATCGGCGGAGATGGAGAAGCCGAAAGGTTTTCTCAATAACGGGATTGGAAGTTCGGGAATTTATATTTTTTTGGACTTATTCTATTTATATAAACCATAAATCTTGATGATTAAGTAAATAATAAAAGTAAAATACCTGAAGTATGGCGGTTGAGGTTCCCGGGTACCAATATCAAAATTTTGAACTCGGAGGAAAATTCAGCATAAAACTTCTCGAGAGCCATATCATTTCTCGAGAGAGGGCATATATTTTCTCGAGTAGAAGAGATCTTATTCTCGAGTAGAGATATCCTTTTTAAGAGGTAAGTCTGAAGTTCTCGAGAATATGAGAAGTACTCGAGTAATATTTCTCGAGAAGGAGCTTATTTCTCGAGTAATAAATTAAGTACTCGATTAATAGAATTCTTCTCGGGAAATGAAGTTCAGACTTAGAATTTTATCTATTTTTGAAAAGTAACCCGATTCTTGAACTTACTATGAGGTCCTTTTCTTCATCCTTCCTTGTTGATCATGCCAAGTTCTATTTTGAAGAACGAGAACTTGGTCTCGTCCAGTGGCTTCATGAAAATTTCTGCAACCGGCCTGTCAGTTGGAACATACTGGAGATTGAAGTTTCCTTGCTCCACATGTTCCCTGATGAAATGGTACCTCAGGTCTATGTGCTTTGTTCAGCTGTGAGAAAGTGGGTTGTTGGCTATTGCAATTACACTAGAGGGGTCACAGAAAAATGGGATGTTCTTGACCTTCAAGTTATAGTGTTTAAGTTGATTCTCGATCCAGAGTAATTGTGCACAATAACTGCTGGCAGAAATGTATTCCTACTTGGCCGTCGAGATTGCGACACAATTTTGCTTCTTGCTAGTCCATGAGATGAGTTTCCTTCCAAGGAATTGGCAAGTCGCGGAAGTTCTCTTTCTATCATCTTTACTACCTGCAAAATCTACATCTGAAAATCCAATTAGCTCGTTATTATTACTTCTTAGGTACCATAAGCCAAGATTTGGTGTGCCCTTAAGGTACCTCAAAATCCACTTTGCAGCAATTTAATGAGATATATTAGAGTTCACCTGATATCTAGCGCACACACATGTTGAAAATATGATGTCTGGCCTACTAGAAGTAAAGTAGAGCAAGGATCCAATTATATTTTTGTACTTGGCTTCATCAAAAGGTTCCCCTTTCTCATCCTTCTCCAGAGACATAGCTGAACCCATTGGAGTGCTCATAGAGGTTGCATTCTCCATTCCAAATTTCTTGACCAACTCTTTGTTGAACTTTTTCTGAGAGATGATAATTACATCCTCAGATTATTTCACCTGAAGTCCCAAGAAATACTTTAGCTCTCCCATACTGCTCATTTCAAACTTCCCTTACATAAGTTTGAAAAACTTCTTACAATGGTTGTCGTCAGTAGAACCAAAAATGATGTCATCGACATATATTTGCACTAGCAAAATCTTGCCTTTTACTTCCCTAAGAAATAATGTCTTATCTATCTTTCCCCTTGTGAACTTGTTCTCAAGAAGAAAGTTAGACAGCGTTTCATACCAAGCTTGTGGAGCTTGTTTTAAACCATATAGTACTTTAAATAATACATAAACAAAATTAGGATGTTCAGGATCAACAAAACCTGGAGGTTGTTCCACATACACTTCTTCCTTTATGTCACCATTAAGGAAGGCTAACTAAATGTCCATTTGGTAGACAGGGAAGCCTTTAAGTGCAGCATATGCGAGTAACAACCTGATTGCCTCTTGTCTTGCCACTAGAGCATATGTCTTATCGAAGTCGATCCCTTCTTCTTGTTTGTACCCTTGGGCGACGAGTCTGGCTTTGTTCTTGATTATGCTTCCATCTTCATCCACCTTCTTCCGATAGACCCACTTTGTTCCAATCACATTCTTTCCTTTGGGTCTTAGTACAAGTTTCCAGACTTGGCAATGTTTGAACTGATTTAGTTCTTCTTCCATTGCCATTACCCAAGATGCATCCTTATTTGCTTCCTCAAACTTCTTTGGTTCAACCTACGAGAGAAAACTTTAATACAAATTCTCATTAGTTGTACCTCTATGAGTTCTGACACCTTCACGAGGGTCTCCTGTGATTTAATCAATTGGGTGATCCTTCAAATGTCTAAGCTCTAAGGTCCTTGAATCTGGAGCTTCCTCAATCACTGGAGTGACTTCATCAGCTTAAATGACATCTTCATCATGATGATCACACTCTCCAATTGGGGTTAGAGTGGTGATCGTGATGAATTCTTGACCTTTTTCTTTGATTGGCTCATCCAGTCTTAATTCCTTTAGCCTTGAACCTGCATCTTCCACAAATATACTAGAAGAGCTATTTTATAGCAAGCTTGTCTCATCAAATACAACATTAATAAGTTCTTCTACGACCAGGGTTTTTCTGTTGAAAATCATATATGCCTTACTATGGCTACTATATCCTACAAAAATACCTTCAAAACTCTTTTCATTGAATTTAGTTGTGTGATACTTCCCATTATTGGATACGAAGCATTTACTACCAAAGATTTTAAAATATGAAATAGTCAGTTTCCTGCCCTTTAGTAGTTCGTAAGGAGTTTTATCATGGTTTTTATTTATGAGTGCTCTATTTTGCATATGACAGGCAGTGTTGATGTCTTCAGCCCAGAACAATTTTGGTAGTGAGGTATCACTCAACATGGTTCTGCAGGCCTCTATGAGTGTTCTATTCCTTCTCTCAGCAACTCCATTTTGTTGAGGAGTACGAGGAGAGGAAAACTCATGAAAGATACCTAGGGTTTCACAAAATTCTATCATGGCCCCAGATTTGAACTCTGTTCCATTATCACTTCTGATTTTGACAATCAAACAGTTATATTCATTCTGGATCTGGCTGACAAGTTAGTGAAAATATCAAAAGTACTTGACTTGTGTTTTAGAAAGAACACCCATGCAAAACAAGAGTAGTCATCTACAATAACTAATGCATAATCCTTACCTTCCAAATTCTATTTTGCAGGGGACCGAATAAGTCCATATGAAGTAGGTGTAAACACCTATTAGAATCTTTGCCAATAATGCTTATAAAGGTAGCCCTTATTTGCTTGTCTTTTACGCATGGGTGATAAGGTCTGTCTTTAACGCACTTAACATTGGGTACATCACGTACTAAATTAAGAGAAAATAATTTATTAATAGTTTTGTAATTTATATGTTAATCTCTTATGCCATTGGTCACTAAGAGAGGCACTATCTTTTGCCAAAGAACATACTGTTGTAGAGGAGTCTATACAAATAAAATTTAAACAAAATATATTTCTACTACGAGTACCTGATAGAATCGTTTCTAAGTTATCTACTGATTTTATCGAGCACTTGTGTGCATGAAATTCTACTATGTATCCTTTATCATAGAGCTGGCTTATGCTTATAATATTATGTTCTAATCCTTCAATATAAGCCACATCTGATAAGAATATACTACCGTTAGTGATCATATCGTAGCCTTTTGTGATTCCCATGTTAGAACCTCCAAAGATAATCTTTGGCCCGTTCACAACTGGAGAGTACTTTTTAAGAAGGCTTTTCATCCCGCTCATTATTCGAGAGGATCCATTATGCAAATACCAGATAGGCAATTTGTTGGCCTTTGAACACACCTGCAAAAGTAGAATTAGTTTACCTTAGGAACCCAAACGAGTTTGGGTCCTTGGTTATTTGCCAGCATGCTCCCCCCAAGGAGTGTTAACATTACGAGTGGTCTGCCTCGTATGATTAACTAGTTGAGTTTTAAAGCTTATGGGATTAAACCATCAATGTATAGCAAAGTGACCAACTTTGCCGCAACACCAACAGTCAAACCTGTTGTACCTTTTTAAGTCTCCTGCGTGATCTTTTGAATGTGGTCTTGCAGGGGCGACTGATTTAGAAGTAGAAGCCTCATGATGTTGGCACTCACAAGTCTTTTTCACCTCCTTTTCCTTTGGTATAACTGGCTTGGCCTTAGGTTCCCTCTTTATATTATGGCCATGAATTTATGGACCATAGTATTTCATTTGGATTTCCTCATAAGGTTCCTTGAGCAAACTTTCACCAATGTTTCGGGGATGAGTCCAACCATGGTACCATGACTTAGGCTCTACATAAGTAGGCCTGGCCAAATGACCGTAGGATGAATCAAAATCAAACTCGTTTATTGGGAAGATGACCCTCTTAAATGAAGTTTGATCTAGAGGAGCTTTCCCCTTTTCCTTGGCGAAACCTTTCTTAACAGCCTTATTCTTTCTTTGAGCTTTATTCCTTCTAGAAGATTTACTAGGAGCAACCTCATGGCCTAAGCCAGCTCCTTTATCCTGAGCGGAGAATTCAAAAATAAGTGGAAGGACTGTCTTGGGCTTGGAGAAACTTTCAACCAGTTTCTTTTCAGCGGCAAGTTGTTCTTCCAATTTCTCGATGATTTTCTCTTTCAGGTTTAGGTGCTCAAGAGCTTTATTATATTCTTCCATCGCAGCATGGAATTCCTTTCTGAGTGATTCCATCCTTGTGACTTCCTCCCTCAGAGTGCTCTCCTCAGCCTTGAGAGATTTGATCTCCTTGGCTTGAGTTCTCGCGACTCTTTGACATTTGTCGTAAGCCCTGATCATCTCCTTGTATTGAGTCATGAGTCCAAACTCATCATCAGAGGAGCAGTCCTCATGGTCATGGTCCGAAGCATCAAATTTTGAGAGAGGGGTGTGAGAGTTTACCTTCCTAGTGTACTGGGGTGCTCCTTCCTCGTCTTTTTGTGCCATTAGCCAAAATTAGGCTTCAACTTCCTCACTTGATTCAGATGAGTCAGTGTCACTGAGAGTCTTGACCTTCTTGGCTACTAGGCTTCTTTCAGATTTCTTTTTGCTGTAAGAGGACTTCTTTTCTTCTCTTCTTCGACCCTCTTTCTTATTGTGCGGGCAATCAACAATTACGTGCCCTGGCTTATTACAACAATAACAAACAATGTCAAATGAAATATATTTGTTCGGTTTGGAGTTATACCTATCGTGGCTGCTTGAGCTTTTCTTATGAAGATCACCATCGTAACGTGATCTTCTGGAGGAAAAGTCTTTGTCTTTCCATTGCTTCTTCTTACTCAGAAACTTTTTGAATTGCCCAGAGAGTAGGGAGAACTCTCCATCTGATAGCTCTGAGCCTGAGGAGCTTAACTTTGATTCTTCTTCTTCACTTTCTTCCTGTACAGGAGCAGGAGATGTAGCTTTGACATTCCTTGAGTTGTCTGCCTTCAGTGCGACAGACTTCTCCTTCGATGAGGATCTTTTTCCCTCATCTTCAGCTTTTCTTGTATTTATTTGAAGATCATATGACATCAACTTCCTGAATAGCTTCTGAGGATCAGTCTCAGCTAGCTTTCCAAACTCCCTTATGGCATATATTTTTTTGTCCCATTCCTTTGTTATGGATCTTAGGAGCTTATCGTTTAGTTCTCCATTAGTGAAGACTCGGACATAGTCCCTCAGACTGTTGACAATCTTGAAAAAAATTCAAAGGTGTCTGCTATTGTTTCTTTGGGGCCTTACCTGAAGGCCTCATACTTCTGGTTCAAAAGGGATCTTCTATCTTCCCTTATTTCTTCAGTGTCTTCCATAAAAACGATCAGAGATTGTCACATCTCTGGGAGATTTGTAGTGAATGAGATTTTGTAGCATAGAATCATCGACTGCACTTGTGATGATATTTTTAGCTTTCTTGTCTAGAGAGACAAGTGCAATTTCATCTTTATCTAGATCCATCAGTTTCTTTGGTACTTGCTTTGAGGAGTCAATAGTGGAGGTTGTCATAGGAATGTATGGGCCTTCTTCCACTATCATGAAAATCCTTGGATCCACTGCTTCCATGAATAACATGGCCCTTTCTTTCCATATTGGGAAGTTTGTCTTAGTGCACATGGGTAGCTTAGCAAAATCCTTAACTCTATCCATGCTTGTACACTCTTAAGACAATTAGGAACATATCTTGTTCAAGGTGTTAACCTTTTGATGAACAACCTCCCTCTGATACCAATTGATAATTTCTAGTTGTCTACCTAAATCACCTAGAGGGGGGTGAATATATGAGTTTTGCGTCTTTTTACGGAATAAAAAATTGTACGAGAGATGCGTAGAAAATGAATAAGCAAACAATAGATGACACCAAAAATTATAGTGGTTCCCAAACCTTGGGTACATCCACTCTTCACCTCAGCAATCTAGCACCACGCTAGACTCGGCTACTTCACTATTTTATCAGATTGAAAAACAATCCTACAACTCGGAACAACGCTATTACAACTCGGAGTAAAACCACTCCTACAACAACTCGGAGAACAAATCCTACAACTCGAAGAATAACTCCTATAAGAATAAAAATGAATTCACAATGAAAATACACAAATTTTCTTCACAGATCTGGCTTAATCTCGGCTTCTTCCTTCTTGAGAAATCGTGAAGCTCTATCAGAAAAGTCGAGGAAGAATTAGGAGATTACTTGGATCTGAGAACATAGGATCACCATGATCAAGGAGAAGATTTGCAGAAGACGAAAAGCTTGATCCATTTAATCCTTCTTGTCTAAATCTCTTGATCGAGAAGATCGGCGACAAAGAACGCGTCTATTCGGCGGCGTTTCCCGATTTAGAAGTAGAAAAATAATTCAGAAATTTGTAATAATCTCTTTGGGTTTGTCGATTCTGACAAGACCTTTTATAGGCTTAACCTAACGGTCTGATTTCATTAATTAACATCCACATGGACCAATTAAGAATTAATTACATTTGAAATCGAATCCGTCTTGACATAGCAAAATTTAAGAATTCTGAACTCCAGTTCTCGAGGGAGATAGCTATTACTCGAGAGGAGGTGTCTATTTCTCGAGAAGAGATATCTGTTTCTCGAGAAGAATTACTTAAGGAAAGTAGAGAAAAAGAACTCTGGTTTCTCGAGAAATAAAAGAATTCTCTCGAGAAAGAAATTCTGTTACTCGAGAATAAGAAGCCAACTCGAGAAGAATGTTTCTGTCTCCCGAGAAAGAACATCTGGTTCTCGAGAACTACTTTGGCCTTCTCGAGAAATAACTTAGGCCTTCTCGAGAAATAGAATTGGCCTTCTCGAGAAAAGGACTTAGAAAAATTCTGAGCTTAGTTTTGTGATAACTCGAGAAAGTGACGAGTCTTACTCGAGTACTGCATGGCTTTCTCGAGAACTATATTAAGCCTTTTCGAGAACAACTTCTGCTACTTGAAAACCTGGCTGAGCTAAGTCGAGAAATGACTTCAATTCTACTCGAGTACCTATAAGCCTTTCTCGAGTAAAACACTTGAAAATTTTTGTCATTCTAAAAAATAATTTTCTTCAAGGAATTCAGCATCGAATCTTTCTCCCATAACTTTAGTACTTTGAAAATAAAGTGTGTCCCAATGGAGAGGTTACATATGAGTCAACACCATGGATCACACAATGACATATTTCATTGTATTGTTCTGTGTTTGGTGACCCATTGTAAACTGACATTAGTCTACACTTGGCAATTATAACCTACAAACACTTAACTTGAACTGGGCATCAAATACAAACTTAATTCATCTTAGTTCAAGGGTGACTTAATACAAATCTGGGTTATTGTGGATTCAATACCCAACACCAGTAATTGCCGCCCCGGCCCTGGGCGAGGATGCACCCAGCAGGCAAGCTGAGAAGGAGGTAGCAGATGGAGGAGGCGAGTGCGAGCTGCAGGGGCGAGTGCTCTTCCCCGGATCAGCATTTGAAGGCTGGTTCGGCGAGATGGGGGTTTGAGATCCCCCTGCTCTCTTAGTAGAGGGAGGCAGCCTTTTAGTGAATTTGTTTCATCGGCCCCAGTTATAGAGGGGTTTCGAGAGCCAGAGATATCCTACTATACCGGGAAGGGCGATCCGGTTCAGCACGTCCAGTGGTTTGAGGACGTGTTCTCGATCCGACAGATGTCGGATAGGTTCAAATGCAGACTCTTCGTCATCACCCTCAAGGAGAAGGCAATAGATTGGTTCCACTAGCTTCGAGCCAGCTCTGTCTACTATTTTGAGGACCTGTACCGGGGGTTCATGTTGAGATTCACCATTTCAAAGAAAAGTAAGAAGGAGTCCGAGTCTCTATTCCACGTCAAGCAGGGGGTGAACGAGACCCTTGGGAGCGACTTGGACAGGTTCTAGGAGGAAGTTCTCTAGTGCAGGAGATGCCGGGACATACCATGATGGTGGCCTTCACACTTGGGCTTCAACTAGGGTTTTTTGGGATGGAACTGAAGAGGGTGCCTCCAGTATCTTTTGAGGAACTGATGGAGAGAGCGGCAAGGGAGGTCAACATGGAGGCTTCGAACCCGAAGTTTTCCCAGAATCTGGCCAGGAGGGCCACGGAGGAGGATAAGGAGCCAAGAGGTGGCAGAGGTCATTAGGAGAGGAGAGCTGAACCCCGACAGAGGGAACAGCAGCAGTAACAGCCCAGGTGCGGGTGCAAGAAGCAAAACCATCGGCTAGGTAGAAGGCCGGAGTGGCAGGACCAGGGACCGCGGAGAGGTTTCCATGGAAGAGACAACCGCTAGGGGGGCAAGGGTCAGTTTCACCTACCATATTGGAGGCAAGTCCAGAGACCCCCGCTCCCTGATCAAAATCAGGCTATGTCTATAGCTCTGGGGAGAGGAGAAGAGGAGGATGGAAGAGAAGGAAGGAAGCCAGGGTGGAGCTTCCATATTTTGAGTTCCACCAAGAAGAGGGGCACGCAACTACAACGTGTCTGGAGTTCCTCGAGATGAGGGGAGTTATGGAGCAGCAGCAGTAGCAAGGTTGCCAGGAAGTGCGGATTGTGGAGGTGTTACCTAAAGAAGTGGAGGACAGGTGCGAGGATAGTGCTGATGTTGGAGCCCGGTGAAGGATTAGAGTGATCCACGGGGGTGGGAGTTGAGGCTTCCCGAAAGGTGAGCCTCCACACCATGTATCGTCGGAGTGTACCTTCTCATGAAAGGACATGTCGGATTATGAGGATCCCTTTAGCGATGCACTGGTCATCCAGACAGCCATCAAAAATTTCACTGTCTCTCGGATCCTCATCAATAACGGGAGTTCAGTCAACATCATCTTCAAGATGGCGTTCGACGCAATAAAAGTGGAGGCCAAGAGGCTACTGGCCTCGGACAGGCCCATATTTTGATTCTCGGGGGAGAGGAAGTGTTGGGTACATTGGAAAATGTGTACCTGATTTGAAGAAGCCCAACTTAGCTCAATGATATACATCAAGGTGTATTTGATGTTGTTTTAAGTTGACATGTGTAGGTGGAGAATTGATAAAGTATGCAGAAAAATTCTAAGTCCAAGTGTCGACACAAAGGAAGCAGTGTCGACACACAGAAGAAAATAGTCGACACAACACTGGGAAGCAGTGTCGACACATAGCAGTTAGTCTACAACTACACTGGGAAAAAGTGTCGACACAGAAGAAGTAAGTCGACACAACACTGGGAATTTGTGTCGACATAGAAAAAGAGTCGACACAACACTGGGAAATTGTGTCGACACAGAAGAAAAGAGTCGACACAATACTGGGAAATTGTGTCGATACAGAAGAAAAGCGTCGACCTCAAACATTGGGAGAATGTGTCGACACAAAAGAATATAGTCGATCTCAAGATTGTCGACATCATCTGAATGTGTCGACACAGAAGAAAATAGTCGACCTCAAGTTAGTCGACACCAGCAGAATGTGTCGACACATTGTGATTAAGTCGACACATAATAGCAGAGTTAAAAAAGGAATGTGTCGACACCTGAAGGCTAAGTCGACACTTACTAATGTTATGATTCTACAACAATTGTGTCGACACACAGGACTTGTGTCGACACACTGAAGAGTCAAGATCAAGTTATTTGCAGAAGAAGCTGTGTCGACTCAAAGGCAACTTAGTCGACATCACTGAAGACTGTGTCGACACCAAAGTCAATTATGTCGACACAAATAGACAGATTGTCTCGACACTTTCTGACAGACTGTTTCAACAACTTGTGATTCAAGACTAAGGCACAGGACTTGTTTGAAGACTTGACAGCTGTGGGTTATCACCGGTTAACTGAAGTTGTCAGACTTGTCAGAAAACGGTTAGAAACCGGATCAGCCGGTTACCATGAAGAATGTCTATAAATAGACAGATTCAGAAGAAGAAAAAAAACAACATATAGAACTGACCTTTTGAAATACATTGGATCAGAAAGTGGAGAAGGATTACAATTCTACTCATTTCAAGAAAGTGCTAGACACTTAAGAAGATCTTCTCCGGGAGATCTAAGAAGACTATCTAAGGATAGATCTAAGAAGAGTTCTAATCAGAATTCAGAAGAATCATTCAAAGTTCTGGATAGAGAGAGATCAAGTCAGAATTTGAAGAAGAAGAAAGAATCCACCAGTGGATTCTCAAGAAGCTGTTTGGAATCAACTCAGCTAAGTACATTTTCAAGAAGCTTTGAAGAAGGCTAAGAAACAGTTGATTGCATCAGCTGATCAAGAATTGTCATTGCCTTTTCTCTCTCAACTTTGGCAAGACAATTAAAACAATCTTTTCTATATTTCTGTAGGATCTGTTTATACAGATCTGAGTTGTAAGCCTATGTTATAAAGGCTGAGTGTAAGAGTGTTGAACTCTGAGTGGTAGGGCTGTTTGCCTGAGTGTAGGAGAAGGATATTCTCTGAGTTGTAGGCCTTGGGGCAAGGCTGAGGTAGGGCAGTTGTGCCTGAGTTGTAGGAACCAGTTGGGTTCTGAGTTGTAAGATCTATTGATCTGAGATAAGTGGAAGTTTGGCCGAATCTAGCATACTGCTAGATAGGTGAAGGGGAAAGTGGATGTACCCAGACCTTGGGGAACCACTATAAAACATAGTGCAATCTGTGATGTTTTGTTTTCTGTGATTGCTGTGTTTATTATATTAGTTATTAAATTGAATTCTGCCTAGAAGTTTTAGAAAGAGAAGCAGAACCTATTCACCCCCCCCCCCCCTCTAGGTGTTTAGGCTGCCTTGAAAGTTAAACTATCAAGTGGTATCAGAGGGAGGTTCCTCAAAAAGGACTTAACAGTCTGAGGTAGATCTGATAGGCAGATTCAAGAATCAAGAAGATGGGTTTTGGAGAGAATCATAAGGAGCTAGGGTCAATGAAATTACCCATATGCAAGAAGGAAATCTTTGGGATCTGGAAAGAAAGAGTCAGATTGTTTATGGAAGCATCTGACCCAAGGATTTACATCACAGTACAGGAAGGCCCCTTCATACCAATGAAGATATCTGTTCTTGATGCAAATATCCAAACACCAAAGACTTATTCTGAAATGACCAAGGATGAAATCATCTTGGCAACCATGGACAAAAGGGCACAGAACATCATTGTCAGTGCCATAGATGATTCAACATTTCAGAATCTGATTCACTGCAAGACCTCCAAGGAGATGTGGGACACATTGATTGTCTACATGGAGGGATCTGAAGAAGTAAGGCTGGACAGAAAATCTATGCTAAATCAGGAGTATGAAAGTTTTAGACAAGGAAAATCTGATAGCATAACTGAGTGCTATAAGAAATTCTATAGAATTGTGAATGAGCTAATATCCTATGGAAGAGTCTTCAGTACCTATGAACTGAATGACAAATTCTTAAGATCCTTATCAAAGGATTGGGATACAAAGATCTGTGCCATAAGAGAAGTGGCAAAATTGGCAGAGATATCTCCTCCAACTCTGTTTGGAAAGTTGCTATCCTATGAAATGCAACTTATGGTAAGGAAGGAGGAGGAAAGAAACTCAAGAGGAGAGCATAGAGAAAAGACTGTGGCATTTAATGCTGAAGCCACTAGAAAGAATAGGAGGAAATCACCATCTCCTCCTAAGGAAGTTGAAGAAGGTAGTTCTGAAAATTCAGATAAGGGTTCAGTCAGCTGTGATTCAGATGCAGACTTTGCTGCATTCACTAGGCAATTTCAAAGGTTCTTGAAAAAGAAGCAATGGAAGTCTAGGCCTTCCTCATCACAGCAAGTAGATGACTATTATTAGAAGAGAAGGTCATCAAGGAAAGAGAAAAGCAGGTCAAAGCCCAGCAAAGCCACTACTTCAAAGATTGTCTGCTATTGTTGCAATAGGCCTGGACATGTAGTGGCTGATTGTCCTGACAAAAGGAAGGAATCTTCAGAAAAGAAGAAGACTTATCAGAAAGGCAAGAAGGAGAAATCCTTTGTAGCAAAGAAAGATAAAAGTCTGTCAGACCAGTCAACTTCAGAATCAGGATCTGAAGCTGAAGCATATATTGGATTATATGCTGCATCTGAGGAAGAGGAGTTTATGCAGTTGCTAGACTCCATCAATGAACATCAATGCATGGGTTTGATGACTAGATCAGAAGAGGACCTATGCCAGAATCAGTCTGGTTCTAATGAGGTAAACTGTCCTTCTTGTACATCTGTTTGTAATACAAGTGAAGAATCAGCTACATCTGCATCAAGTGATGAAGATGTATCTGGATCTGAAGGAGATGTCTATCAATTGATAGACAAGTATGGGGACCTGTTGCAGGCCCTTAAGAAAAGCAAGAACCTGGTTAAATCACAGGCTCAGGAAATTGTTGATCTAAGGGTTGCAACAACTGAGTTAGAAAAAGTCTTTGATCAAAAGTTAGCTGAAATTGCCTAGCTGAAGAATATAACTATTATTCAGATGGGCACAATTAATTATACTAATGATCAAGTAAAGAGTCTGGAGGACAGACTTAGAATTGAAAGGGATTTAGTGGCTAGTTACTCTAAGCCAAAATCTGTCTTACCCTTGATAGATGAATTTGTCACTCAGAAGGGTAAGGCTGGATTAGGATTTAAGGGTAACTCCAGGGCTGGCAGATTCAAGAGGAAAGGCAAAGCCCCTATTCAGCCACTAAACCTTTCAGTCCCCATAAGGTTTGGTAAGGAGAAAGTGCCTTCTAACATATATGATCATGAAGACATTCAGGATCATATTAAGACAAATGTTCTGAAGAACAAGGGTGTTAAGGCAAGCAGGCCTACCTATGGTCATAAACCCTATGGTTTTAAGAAATCAGTAGGTGAAGTTGCAACAGCACCAGCAATGAACAGAAATGCTTCTGACAAGGATGTATCTAGATCTAGATACAATAAGTTTGAATGTTGGTGCTGTGGCAAGAGGGGTCATTTTGCATTGGACTGCTGGTATAACACAAGTGTTATAAAGAATAAGAGTCTACCTGTTAGAAGAGGTTATGATAACTTTATTAAGGCTAACCTGAACCAAGGACCCAAGACTTACTTGGGTTCTAAGGGTAAGTAATTCTGTATTGCAGGTGAATCCAAGTTACCATGCCCCTATATGGTACTTGGATAGTGGTTGTTCCAGGCACATGACTGGAACAAAGGGGCTGCTGAAGGAGTATTCATCTGTCAAAGATGGACATAAAGTGATCTTTGGTGGATCTGAAAAAGGAGTCATCAAAGGATTTGGTAACATCTCTTCAAACCTAATTACTATCACCCAAGTGGCCTATGTAAAAGGTTTGAAACATAATCTAATAAGCATAAGCCAGCTGAGTGATCTAGGATATGACATTTCATTTGGTAAGGATGGATGTCATATCAAAAGGTCAAGTGATCAAGAGATCATATTGACTGGGTATAGGAAGAGAAATGTGTATTGCCTTAATTTTGAATGTGAGAATAAGGCATCCCCCATTTGTCTTGTAGCTGATGACAATGCTTCTCATTGTGTTAAGTGGCACAAGAGATTGGCTCATCTAAACTACAAGACAATTGGCCAACTCTTTAGTAAAGAACTAGTGAGGAATGGGCCTCAAGTTAAGTGTATAAAGGAAGGGGTATGCTCAGCTTGTCAAAAGGGCAAGCAGACAAAAACCTCATTTCAAAGCCTTGAAAACAAGGATTCTGTGAGGTGCTTATACCTCTTGCATATGGAACTTTTTGGTCCTATGCCAGTTCACAGTCTAGGTAGGAAGGTCTACACTCTGGTGGTTGTAGATGACTATTCTAGATTTACATGGGTGTTCTTTCTGAGACAAAAATCTGAAACCCCAAGTGTATTATTTAATTTTGTAAAGCAAATTCAGAATGAACTGAATAGTACAGTGGTCAAAATTAGAAGTGACCATGGTACTGAGTTTCAATCTGAAAGCATAACAAACTTGTGTATAGACTTTGGGATTTTCCAAGAGTTCTCCTCACCTAGAACACCTCAGCAAAGTGGTATTGCTGAAAGAAAGAATAGAACATTAATTGAAGCTGGTAGAACTCTATTGAGTGACACCTCTCTCCCAGAATATTTTTGGGCTGAGGCAGTTAACACTGCCTGTCATGTCATCAATAGGGCTTCTATCACCAAAGGCCACAGAAAGACTCCCTATGAGATTGTGAAAGGCAGAAAACCAAACCTATCCTATTTTAGGATCTTTGGTTGCAAATGCTATATACTTAACAATGGCAAGTCATATTTGACTAAGTTTGCTGCCAAATCCCAGGATGGGATATTTGTTGGGTACAGCACAAATAGTAAGGCCTATAGAGTCTTCAACTTAACTACTCAAGTTGTTGAAGAATCTGTGCATGTTGTATTTGATGAAACAAGATTAATCAATTGTGAGTTGTCTTGTAGATCAAATGACTCAACAGGTATAAGCAAGAAGATGGACAAGCTCTCCATTGCTGAAGCTTCAAAGGAAGAGGGAGCATTGGAAAATGAAGGCTGCTGTCCAGGGGGAGTACAAGAGATAATGGAAGCTGATGAAAACCAAGAGGAACAGCAGAATGAAGAAGCTGGAGATGCACAACCTGAAGGGAATCTACCTCCAGATATAAGATATCTAAGAGATCATCCTACTGATCAGATAATTGGTGATCCAAGACAAGGAGTGCAAACTAGAAGCAGAAATCAAAGCACAATTTTGCATTCTAGTTTCTTGTCCCAAATGGAACCTAAAAAGTTTGAAGAAGCTATCCAAGACCAGCACTGGATTGATGCTATGCAAGAGGAGCTGAATCAATTTAGAAGGTGCAAAGTCTGGGAGCTTGTTCCTAAACCAAGAGGCCACAACATAATTGGAACTAAGTGGATCTATAGGAACAAGCTAGATGAAAGTGGAATAATAGTAAAGAATAAAGCAAGATTGGTTGCAAAAGGATACAAGCAGGAAGAAGGGATTGACTTTGATCAAACCTTCTCTCCAGTAGGAAGGCTGGAGGCAATCAGAATGTTCCTTGCCTATGCAGCCTGCCAAGACTTCAAAGTATACCAGATGGATGTGAAGTCAGCATTTCTGAATGGTGATCTTAAAGAAGAAGTATATGTAGAGCAGCCATCAGGTTTTGTAGATCCTCTTAAACCTGATTCTGTGTATAAGCTTAGGAAAGCTTTGTATGGGTTAAAACAAGCTCCAAGGGCTTGGTATGAAACCCTGTCTACCTTCCTCATTGAGAATAAATTCTCAAGAGGAAAGATAGACAAAACTCTATTCCTTAGGGAATCCAAAGGAAAGATCATCTTAGTCCAGATCTATGTTGATGACATAATCTTTGGATCTACTGAAAACAACCTTTGTAAAAAGTTTGTCAAACTTATGCAAGGGAAGTTTGAGATGAGCAGTATGGGAGAACTTAAGTTCTTCTTGGGACTCCAAGTAAGACAGACTGATGATGGATTGTCCATATCCCAGTCTAAGTTCACCAAGGAATTAATTAAGAAATATGGTATGGAGTCATCCTCCTCCATGAGAACTCCTATGGGAACAAGTATGCCAATATGCAAAGATGAGGCAGGTAAACCTGTTGATGAATCATTGTATAGAGGAATAGTTGGGTCTCTACTATATCTCACTGCTAGTAGACCTGACATTATGTATGCAACATGTGTCTGTGCTAGGTACCAAGCCTGCCCTAAAGAATCTCATTATACTACAGTCAAAAGGATTCTGAGATATCTAAAGGGCACTCCTACTCTAGGTCTTTGGTACCCTAGGAATAGAGATTTTCAACTAACAGGCTATTCAGATGCAGATTTTGCAGGATGTAGAGAGGATAGAAAGAGTACTACAGGTACTTGTCAATTCCTGGGAGGAAGACTAATATCTTGGAGTAGTAAAAAGCAGACTAGTGTGGCAATTTCCACAGCTGAGTCAGAGTATATTGCTGCTGGAAGCTGCTGTGCACAGCTATTATGGATGCAGCATCAGCTTAAAGATTATGGTATTCAGGTAAGTAGAACACCCCTTTTATGTGATTCTAAGAGTGCTATTTCTATTGCTAATAATCCAGTTTCTCATAGTAGAACTAAGCATATAGAAATCAAATATCATTTTCTTAGAGAACATGTAGAAAAAGGTGACATCTCATTGGAATTTGTAAAAACAGATTATCAAATAGCAGATGTATTTACTAAGCCTTTAGATGAAACCAAATTCAATAAATTCAAAATTGAATTAGGTATGTTAACCATTGATTAATGTATTAAACAAAATCATTAACAATGCTATTGAAATGGTTTATAAGTAAGTAAAAGTAGTAACAACATAATCAAGTGTTAAAAGGACACATTGAAGTTACAGAAATTGGCTAAGTAAGAATGTGTCGACACATTCAGTAATAATGTGTCGACTTAGAGAAATTATGTCGACAAGTCAGAAATATTGTGTCGACACAGAGAATATGTGTCGACACTTAAGAGTTTTATTGTCGACTTAACCAGAAATGTAATGTCGACTCAACCAGAATTATGGTGTCGACACTTACAGAATATGTGTCGACACTTGTCCTTAGTGTCGACACAGAATTTCTGTCTTTCTACTATGTATCCAAGGTGTCGACATAACCACAAATTGGTGTCGACACATAGTAGGCTGAAGAAATGTCGAGTTAATAGAAGCTTGTGTCGACACATTCCGTCTGTGTCGACACATTTAGACTGTTTTTGGCGCCTTTTGAACTTCTTTCAACAGAAGCTATAAATAGGTCAAAAGCTCTTTGTGTCGACACGCTTTCAAGGTTTTCGAGACTCAAACCCTGTGTCGACAATCTTTCTTTCTCTCTTCTCTCAAGCTTTCTCGACACAACGATGGCGCCAAGGATTGAAGATAACATCAATGAAGGATATGAGTTAGTGCGCCAGGCCTTTGCAGAGGCGCCGCCTGATGTTCAAGGAGTTATCACCCTTCTCTCTGCATCAGGGTTAGAATTTCTCATTTCAGAACCAACTAAGATCTGGAAGAAGGAGGTGCACGAGTTCTTTATCTCTACATCAGTCCATTCTACTGGCCTCAAGATTAAGTCCACTGTTCAAGGGACGAAGGTAAAGATTAATCAAAGAAGTTTAAGAAAGATCTTCCAACTGCAAGTGGTTGAGAATGAAGAGGAAGTTCCTATATCTAAGACAAGGGAAGCCCTTCAATGGTGTGGCCTGGATTCAGGATTGAAGATTGGAGCTGCATTCAACAGAAAGGGAATGAATCAGCAAGGGAAGTTCTTGTCTGAAGTAGTTGGAAAGGTAATCCTCTGCAAGACAGGTGGACATGATAGGATTTCTGCCTATATGTTCAGCCTGATGACCAGTATAGTTTTTACTATTCCTACTGATTGGTCAGGAGTGCTCTTTGACAAGATCAAAGAGGGAATCAAGAAGCCTAACATGGCTAGGATCATGAGCCTGTACTTCACTGGAGTGATTCCTGATGTGATGCAGCAGCTGCAAGGGAGTAAGATTAACCATATGAGAAGAATGGATATGAGACTATTCTCCAGGTGGGATAGGGTGCTGTCCAAGGATGTGCCTGAAGAGAGCAGGCCAGACACCCCTGTGCAATCCCCTACACCAAATCAAGAATCTGAACAAGTACAAGAAGGGACACAGCTTGACTCAACTGTGGTCCAGGAAGTATCAACACCTGCACAGATGCAGGGGGAGCCAGTTTCCACTTCTGCTCCAAAGGTATCTACTCCTGCTTAGGTATAGGGGGAGCTAATGTATTTTACTATAAAAGACATTGCTCATATTCTTATTACTGCACAGGTTCAGGGGGAGCTAGTGTCCACACCTACTCCTGCCACTACAAATATTGAGGTGCAAGTCCAAGAGGAAGCACAGTTAAACATATCTCAAGATTTAACTGCTGCAGAAGTGACCACTCAACTGGAATTTACTATGGAGGAGTTATTCCCAGATGTTGATACTGCTGCTGATAAAGAAGGAGGTGGACCAGATATTGAGAAGTCCATAGGAATGGACATTGATCAGGAAGCTGCTGTGGAAACACAGGTTGAGGATGAGCCTGTGGATGTTGAAGCTGAGCAACAACTCCCTGGAACAGATACAATTCATCATCCACAAGAAAGAATTCATGTAGATACTTCCTCTGACACAGAAACTGAAGAAGCCAGGGTGGCAAAGAAAAGAAAACTTGTTGTCTTTAAGAGAAGAAGCAAGAACTATAAGCAGGCATTACAGACCACAACTCCACAAGTTTCTCCAGCCTTTGATTACAATAAATTTATGGTAGATCTTCAAGTAAAATTGGATGACCAAAGGATGGCTCTGGAGAAGTATGTTGATGAAAATAGCAAGTCAGTTCAGTTTGACTTAGCTCAGGATATCAAGTCCATCCAATTTCAAGTCAACTTGCATAAAACTGAAATGACAGATTGCTTCCACAAGGGTGGCAATGCTGTAGTTTAATCTGGCTAAACAACAGGAGGCTATCTCTACAAAGGTGGATGATATTGCTTTGAAGCAAAGTTATGTTCTGGAAAATCAAATCAGAATGAATGAAAATTTAACTGAATCTCATAATGAGATCATTAAAGAAGTGAAGAAGATTGTTCTAGGTATGCCTGCAGATAGAGCCAAAGAAATGGAAGAATTTGATAAAAATTTTCAGGCTGCTATTGCATCTGTTAAGACTGCCATCACAACCTCTCAAAAGGAATATCTGAAAAGCTTCAAAAGTTAAGACCATTTTTCAAAGAGGGAGTGAATTATTTGGATGGCCAAATTCGATTTCAAAAGAAGATCTTAGAGATCATGTCTCAAGAGAAGCCATAAAGGGGGAGAGGATGCTAATTCATGCAGGCTCTGAGCACACCAAGTGGGTGACCAATAGCATACGAGCCACTTTGGGATATCCCCCATTGTGTGATGATGCTATGGTAGCTGAGTCAGGAATACAATCTAATCTACTTGAAGGCAATCAACCTGAGGTTGCCCAAGTCATATACCCCCTCCAGATTTTGACTTGATTGATCAGAAAGTTCAAGGAATGTATAGTCCTCCAAAGGAGGTTACTAATATTGTCTTTGGAAAAGTTGATAAGCCTGAGGCTACTCTGAAAGAACAGCAGGATGCTCTATTGGCAAAGAAGAAATTCAGAGAGCAGGCTGTACTGAAGCTAGATTATGAGCAGTGGAGTCCTACTTCAAGGAACATCATACTCACTGCATGGAAAGCTGTACAGGATAAAGTTCATGAGAGAGGGAAGTGGTACAATGAAATTGAATGGCAGAAGTATGAGGCAAGGCAAGAGGCAATTGTACAATTCAGAAGGAAAGCCAAGCTGGGAAGACTGCCATCAGATGCTAAGGAGCCAAGCAAATACTTCCCAAAGCCTTTTCATTATTTTGAAAGGCAAAGGATCAAGGAAGAAGCTCAGAAGAAGGCTGATCTTAAAGGAAAGAAGATAGCTGAAGAATCAGAAGCTCCTGTGACAGCTACAATTCAGTCTGGCAAAGGGATTATGATTAGAGAGCCTGATCAATCCTGATTTTGTTTTAAATATTTTGTAATGTTGTGATGTAATCATCAAATGTAAAACTTTGTAATCAAACATTACCCTGTTATAAACAAAATGTTGTTTGGCATATTATAATGTGCATTCTGTGATGATTGATTCTGAATTATTCTATGTTATGTTTTGTTTATATTTAAAGTATTCCTGGTATGTCATTAATCATTATTTAGTACTGTTTATAAATGGTGTATATCATTGGCTATAGGGGTTATGACTTCTCCAAATAGGGGGAGATTGTTGGGTACATTGGAAAATGTGTACCTGATTTGAAGAAGCCCAACTTAGCTCAATGATATACATCAAGGTGTATTTGATGTTGTTTTAAGTTGACATGTGCAGGTGGAGAATTGATAAAGTATGCAGAAAAATTCTAAGTCCAAGTGTCGACACAAAGGAAGCAGTGTCGACACACAGAAGAAAATAGTCGACACAACACTGGGAAGCAGTGTCGACACATAGCAGTTAGTCTATAACTACACTGGGAAAAAGTGTCGACACAGAAGAAGTAAGTCGACACAACACTGGGAATTTGTGTCGACATAGAAAAAGAGTCGACACAACACTGGGAAATTGTGTCGACACAGAAGAAAAGAGTCGACACAATACTGGGAAATTGTGTCGACACAGAAGAAAAGCGTCGACCTCAAACATTGGGAGAATGTGTCGACACAGAAGAATATAGTCGATCTCAAGATTGTCGACATCATCTGAATGTGTCGACACAGAAGAAAATAGTCGACCTCAAGTTAGTCGACACCAGCAGAATGTGTCGACACATTGTGATTAAGTCGACACATAATAGCAGAGTTAAAAAATAAATGTGTCGACACCTGAAGGCTAAGTCGACACTTACTAAAGTTATGATTCTACAACAATTGTGTCGACACACAGGACTTGTGTCGACACACTGAAGAGTCAAGATCAAGTTATTTGCAGAAGAAGCTGTGTCGACTCAAAGGCAACTTAGTCGACATCACTGAAGACTGTGTCGACACCAAAGTCAATTATGTCGACACAAATAGACAGATTGTCTCGACACTTTCTGACAGACTGTTTCAACAACTTGTGATTCAAGACTAAGGCACAGGACTTGTTTGAAGACTTGACAGCTGTGGGTTATCACCGGTTAACTGAAGTTGTCAGACTTGTCAGAAAACGGTTAGAAACCGGATCAGCCGGTTACCATGAAGAATGTCTATAAATAGACAGATTCAGAAGAAGAAAAAAAAACATATAGAACTGACCTTTTGAAATACATTGGATCAGAAAGTGGAGAAGGATTACAATTCTACTCATTTCAAGAAAGTGCTAGGCACTTAAGAAGATCTTCTCCGGGAGATCTAAGAAGACTATCTAAGGATAGATCTAAGAAGAGTTCTAATCAAAATTCAGAAGAATCATTCAAAGTTCTGGATAGAGAGAGATCAAGTCAGAATTTGAAGAAGAAGAAAGAATCCACCAGTGGATTCTCAAGAAGCTGTTTGGAATCAACTCAGCTAAGTACATTTTCAAGAAGCTTTGAAGAAGGCTAAGAAACAGTTGATTGCATCAGCTGATCAAGAATTGTCATTGCCTTTTCTCTCTCAACTTTGGCAAGACAATTAAAACAATCTTTTCTATATTTCTGTAGGATCTGTTTATACAGATCTGAGTTGTAAGCCTATGTTATAAAGGCTGAGTGTAAGAGTGTTGAACTCTGAGTGGTACGGCTGTTTGCCTGAGTGTAGGAGAAGGATATTCTCTGAGTTGTAGGCCTTGGGGCAAGGCTGAGGTAGGGCAGTTGTGCCTGAGTTGTAGGAACCAGTTGGGTTCTGAGTTGTAAGATCTATTGATCTGAGATAAGTGGAAGTTTGGCCGAATCTAGCATACTGCTAGATAGGTGAAGGGGGAAAGTGGATGTACCCAGACCTTGGGGAACCACTATAAAACATAGTGCAATCTGTGATGTTTTGTTTTCTGTGATTGCTGTGTTTATTATATTAGTTATTAAATTGAATTCTGCCTAGAAGTTTTAGAAAGAGAAGCAGAACCTATTCACCCCCCCCCCTCTAGGTGTTTAGGCTGCCTTGAAAGTTAAACTATCAGGAAGGAATTCAAAGGAGGAATGGGGCTCTATGTTACACTAGGGGCAGTCCTGCACTTGCAAGTACGTCTTTGTTGACGCCCCCAGCTGCTATAATTCTATCTTCGGGCGGCCCTTCATCAGCTCCTTCTGCTGTGTCCCCTCATCCTTACACCAGTGTTTAAAGTTCAACGCAGAGGGGATCCAGGTCAGGGTCCAGGGAGACCCAAAGGAGGCAAGAGAATGCTAAGTCACGGCAGTGAACTCAATCTCCTGGCAGGAGTTAGCCGAGGTGAGGGAGAGGAGGATGGATGAACTGTCAGGGTCGGAGGCCGGAGAAGAGTCTTAGGAGATGGAAGTGGAGGAAGTTCGCACCCAGGTAGTGATGGTGGAAGCTGTTCTGGAAGAGTCGGTAGTGGCGATGATCATGGAGGAGTCTGAGGAGGGGGTCCTTGTCCCAGGAGAGGGTGACGTCGGATAATGGGTAGAGTAGTCTCGTTTGGAGGCTACAGAAGAGTTGGTGGAGATGGAAGTTCTCACCCATGGGTGGAAGGTGGAAAAGGTGCGCATCAGCGGGGGGCTGACCCTGATGGACAAGGAGAGGATGTTGGTGTGTATCTAGAAGAACATAGACAACTTTTCTTGGAGTGCGGAGGTGATGTCAAGGAACTATGCGGACGTCGCCTGTCACCGCCTCAATTTGGATCCGGAGGCTTGCCCCATCCAGCAGAAGAAGTGGTCCATCGCAGACATGTTGGCTGAGCCCATCAGGGAGGAGATGGACAAGCTCCTGAAGGATGCTTTTGTATCTGAAATCCAATACCCCGGCTGGTTCTCCAATGTAGTAATGGTAAAAAAAGGAGACGGCCGATGGAGAATATGTGTTAATTTCTCTTTGCTTAATAAATCATGTCCTAAAGATTGATACCCCTTTCCTCGAATCGACGCGCTAGTTGACTTAGCCGTCAGTTTTCCTGTAATGAGTTTCTTAGATGCTTTTTAAGGCTATCATCAGATCAGGATGCACCCCCCCCCCCCCTGATGTAAAAGTTGTCTCCTTCATCACTAGGGATGGGTGCAACTACTACAAGATGATGCCCTTTGGGTTGAAAAATGCACGGGCGACATATCAGAAGATGATGGATCGGATTTTCTAGTAGCAAAAGGGGAGTAATCTGGAGGTGTATGTTGATGATCTGATGGTCAAAAATAGAGAGGTAGACTCCCACCTCCAGGATCTGTAGGAGACCTTCCGTACCCTCCGGAGATACAAGATGAGGCTGAACCCCTTGAAGTATGTCTTAGGGGCTAGCAGGGGCAAGTTCTTGGGTCACCTTCTTACCCCCGTAGGATTGGAGTCGAATCTTGACAAGGTCAAGGCAATCATGGAGTTGGGGTCCCCTCGGAATGCTAAGGAGGTGCAACGGCTGAAGGGGAAGTTGAGAGGGATAAGCAGGTTCCTTTCTTGGGCTGGGGAGAAGTGCTCTCCCTTCTTCAAAGCAGTGAGGTGAGACAAGAAGTTTGAGTGGACTAAGGAATGCGAGGATGCGTTCCAGGATTTGAAGAGGCAGTTAACTCAGGCCCCCCCTCTCCAAGGGCAAAAGGAGGGGGAGGATCTATCTTTGTATCTCGGGGTCCGAGCCAAGTCCTTGAGCTCCGTCCTAGTTTGGGAAGAGGGGAGGACGCAGCTACCAATATACTACATGAGTAGGGTCCTGAGGAAGGTAGAGCTCTGTTATCCAATCTTGGAAAAGCTATCCTTTACTCTGGTCATCTTGGATCGGAGGCTCCGGCCCAATTTCTAGTCACACTCCATTTGGGTGGTGACGGACCACCACCTCCATAACATTTTCGAGGGAGTGGAGCATTAAGGAAGGTTGGAGAAGTGGTCGGTAGAGTTGAGTGACCTTGACATCTCCTTTGTCCCCCACCTCTCGATCAAGGAACAAGCAATGGCCAACTTTCTGGCTGACTATATGGTCGAGGTGGCGGAGACGGAACTCACTCGCCCAGTCCCTTGGAGGGTGATGGTGGACGACGCTTAGGGAAGGCATTCCCTAGGGGTAGGGGTGATCTTGGAGAGCCCTCAGGGAACGAGGATCGAGCAGACAGTGGTGGTGCATTTTCAAATCACTAATAATTAGGCAGAGTACGAGGCCGTGATAGCAGGGTTGCTCCTGGCCAGGGAGTTGGGGGTACATGATGTGGAGGTCCTCACTAACTCCATGGTGATGGCCTTCCAGATCAATGGGGAGTACAAGGTAAGGGAACCTAGTCTCCAGTTGTACTTGGCAAAGGTGAAGGGGGTCATCGGCATGTTCCAGACCTTATCCATCCGACATGCGTCGTGGGAAGAGAATGAGCAGGTTGATTAGCTAGCCAAGCATGGCCCCCGGGTGGGGGTACCATCACTGACCTGTTCCGACCATCCAAAAAAGAGAAGGAGTTGATGGAGGTGGACCAACACCCCTCATGGATAGATCCATCCGCAACATTCTTGTCCACAGGGGAGTTCCCGGAAGGGATGGATAAGAAGAAGTTTAAACACAAGTCAGCATATTATCTTATATGCGACAGGCAGTTGTATAGGAAGACCCTCTCAGGGATGTTGACATGTTGTGTGGCCGAGGAGGAGGTTCAGAGGATTTTGGAGGAGGTCCATTCGGGGAGCAGAACCTTGGAAGGGAGGATAGTCCGACAAGTGTATTTTTTACCGACCCTAAGTCAGGATGCTGTGGAGTTCATAAGGAAATGCCATAAGTGCCAAATGTTTGTCCCCCTTAAAATCTAACTGGCTCAGCAGCTCAGGGGTATCATGGCCCCCTCGCCTTTCTCCATTTTGGGAATGGATTTGGTAGGGCTCTTCCCCCAGGCCAGCGGACAGAGGAGGTTCCTGCTGGTGATGATAGATTATTTTTATAAATGGTTGGAAGTGAAGGCACTAGCCAAAGTTCCCTCCCAAGGAATCAGGAACTTCATTTGGGGGGAGATCATTTCTTGGCACGGCCTGCCCCAGGCCAATGTCACGAATAATGGGCCTCAGTTTGCCAGCATCGAGTTCATCAATTTTTGTTGAAAGCTCGGGATCGATCTCAGGTTCGCGTCGGTCCACTATCCTAGGAGCAACGGGTAAGTGGAGTCGGCGAACAAAATCATCGTCAACCTCCTCAAAAATAATGTGGAGAATTTGAAGGGTAGCTGGGTGGAACAGCTTCCTTCAGTTCTTTGGGCCCTTAGAACCACTCCCAACACATCCACGAGGGAGACCCCCTTAAAGCTCTCCCATGGGTACGAGGCCATCCTTTTAATAGTGTTCGAGGTCCAGACGTCTTGGGTGGTCGAGGCCAAGGAAGGAACAGATGAATGGCAAGAAAAAAATAAGGAGTAGCTACGACTCTCCCTTAATGTGGTGGAGGAGTTGCGTGATCTCTCCGTAATCCGATAAGAAGAGGTAAAACGAAGAATTGCTAAGTACTTTGACAAGCACGTCAGGGTCAAATAGTTCGCGGAAGGGGACTTGATCCTAAAGAAGGTGGATGCAGCAGGGAGATCAACAGTAGTGGGGAAGCTCAACCCTAACTGGGAGGGTCGTTACATTATATAAGAAGCGCTAAGGTCAGGGGTACCTCCTCCAGGATGTGGAAGGCAGGACCCGGTGTCGTACCTGCAGTGTTGATGACGTGAAGCGCTTCTATCCATGAAGATCGTGCGTATATCCCCCTTATGAATAAAAAATATTTCTTTTCTTTCAACTTTTGCTTGGCAATAACGTTTATGACAGGTGGAGCTCTCATATGTATCATCTCGGGATGCTCCTGCTGTCAGGATTCCACCTAGCTGGCCGGGCCAGGACTTCGATGGATTTCATTATGACCCTAGGGTTGAGTCAGAGTATGTTCAACACCTACCATCAGGCTTCACTTAGCTGAGTGGGCCGGTGGTAGCACCCGGAGGATGGTCGTGGAAAGAAAGATTCTTACTCTGGGGTTAAGTCTCGGGATACACTTATTGTCCGGATTCCACCAAGTTGGCAGAGCCAGGGCCTCGATGGATGTCATTATGACCCTGGGGTTGAGTCTAGAGGATGTTCAACACCCGCCGTCAGGTTTTAACTTAGCTGATTGGGTCGGTGGTAGCACTAGGAGGATTGTCGTGGAAAGTAAGATTCTCACTCTACGGTTAGCTCTCGGGATGCTCCCGCCATCATGATTCCAACTAGCTGGCAGGGCCAGGGCCTCGATGGACATCATTATGACCCTGGGGTTGAGTCTGGAGTATGTTCAACACCGACCATCAAGCTTTCACTTAGCTTATTGGGCCGGTGGTAGCACCCAGAGGATGGTCATGGAATGTAAGATTCTCACTCTGGGTTATGTCTTGGGATGCTTCTACTGTCAGGCTTCCACTTAGCTGGAAGGGCCAGGGCCTCGTTGGACATTGTTATGACCCTAGGGTTAAGTCCGGATTATGTTAAACACCCGCCATAAGGGTTTCACTTAGCTGATTGGTCCAGTTGTAGCACCCGGAGGTTGTCCATGGAAAGTGCCAATAGGCGAGCAGGCCAGTCAAAGAGGGCGAGCCGAGGCTGCTTTGCTTGTCTCAACTACTACGTCCTATATTCTCCAGATTTTACTAGGGTAGTTCTTGGCCTTTTTTCTAGAGTCGGAAGAGAAGAATCCTCTCAGGCGAGTTGTAACTCGCAGGCTCAGCTCGGAAAGTAGCCAGGACCTATTACCGTGGGGTGATATTATCTAAGCGAGGCGAGGTAAAAGGATGGTGATCTTAGTGCTCTTCATCTACTGAGGAAGGCGAGATGAGGCGATCCTCGGTGGTGCATTTCACCGCCTTCAGATTTTATATGTGAATTTTTAACAATCCAAGTTCAACATCGGCAAGAAAGAGGGCATCTCGCGGGCGAGTTGGTTCGAGGTAAGCGTAGTGTGGCGAGTGGTCCACCTCCGGATTGCTTAGAGTTGGAAGATCTCAAGGTCTACTCACGGGTATGAATCCTAACTCAAATACATTATAAACAGCGAATACTACTCTAGTGAGATCACACGATAGAAGGGAAGTGTTCGTGTGTGAGTGCAAGGTAGAAGGAAAGAGGTAGTACTTTTTCATTAAAGGTCTATATTCATGTTGCAAAAATGGGGAGCTCTCCTCGGCGATGTTACAAAAAGAGGGGAGAGAGAATTACAGAAAAAATAAAGGAAAAAAGAAGGGGTACGAGTTAGCCCTCGCTTTCCTCCCAAGACTGGCGGTCTTCCTCGCCCTCCCCTCCAAACTGATGTTCATCATTGTATTCCTTCACAGTCCTGAGGAGAGAGCAAAAGCTTTCCTCCTTCTCGCTGGGTGGAGTAGGTGGGAACAGGCTCGACATGAGGTCCTGAGCTGTGATCTCCTTGCAGCCCTCCACCATCACCCCTGTCTCCTTCATGATCTGCAGGGTGCATTCGGCGGATTCGATGGAGTTGATCCATAGTCACTCGTCAACCTCAGCCTCGCCGAAGATTCTCGGCCTCTTGAACAGGAAGGGGGGCTCACTGCTGCCCAGTGGAAGGAAGATGTCCACCTGGCATACAATCTCATTGTGAAGTCCTTTGATCTGATCCTTCAGCTTTCCATTGTCTGCCACTAGCCCGACAGCGCGAGCTAGCAGGTTTTCATTCGCCTCCTACAGCTCGGCGGCGCGGGTGCGCAGCTGGATGTTCTCTTCCTCCAACTTTATGGCGCGAGCTCGCAACTTACTCGCGGCCTCAGCATCTTGTGAAGCATAAGGATAAGTAATTCCATTGTGGAAAATCCCAAGTAAAAGGAGAGAAGGGTTGCCAGAACTTACCGCCCTGCTGGAAGCTTTGGCGAGAAATTCCTCGGCAATGCCGAGCAGCCTCTCCAGTTAAATGGCGTTATCCTTGGTGACGGCCCACTCCCGCTTGGCCTTCCTCAGATGGTGACTGAGCTTGAAGTTACGGCGGACCGTCATGTGTTGTAGCTCCAGTGCCCATATCAGGGCTCGCGAGCTCTCGTGGGCGAGTTCCCGGAGGGACTTTATATGATTGGCCGTAGCGTCCTTGTACCCATAAAGGTCATGGCCGAACGCGAAGGCAAGATTAGTGAGGGGTTGGCGCTCCGACCTAAAAGGGTTAAGAGATAAGACGGTGACTCTGTGGGCCTGCTCATCCCACCAGACCATCGGCTCGCCGACCAGGTCATTGGCCTTTCCCCAAAAGTTGAAGAGTGGGTGACTCTTCGGAAATCCCCGTTCACACAGTAGATATACCTCGGCGGTCGGGTATTGGGGTTCTCGCCTTACCCATAGACTTTCTCTGGCGAGTCCTTCTGCGAGCTCTCCGATGACTTTTTCGGTGTGGTCTCCGGCAAGCTCATGTACTTGATTCTCTGCTCTAGCTGCCGTTGATTCCCCTTGGAGACCACTGTCGCCCTCCTTATCTTCTTTTTTAGCGGGGGATGAGGCAAGCTGGATCCCACAGGATCAGGTCACCTCATGATGAAGGATGTCTTAGACAACATCAGCTCGTCTCGGCAGGCTTCCGCGGCTGCCTGCTCTCGCACGAGCGGGTCGGGGTGGAGTCCCGAATCCACAAAGGGCGGGTTCATGGGAATCAAATGCTCCCCTACATGAAAAAACTTGTTCAAAAAATCTATCTATGCTGGCAAGCCAAATAGAAGAATTAAAGTAAAGGGTTGTACCTTCGGCGGGCAGAACCGGGGGGACCGAGTCGAGGCCCCTTCAAAGGAAGGCGGCCTCGAAGTCCTTGTGGAGAAAGAATTTTTGTAGCTCGATATCATTGCCCGATACCGATGGAGGTCGGTAAATGTAACACCCCAAGTTACAGAAATTTTGTCACTGTCGACAGGCGATATTGGGTATCCCCTGGTGGCGATAGCGATAAAGCATTAAGTCGTCACTCGACGAATCGTCGAATAATATCGCCGAGTGGCGATAGTGGATATCGCTGGGCGATAGTTCCACGTGGCATGATATATGTGTCGGATTGGATGTTAAACGGTCGATAAGTAGTGGTTGACTTGGGTTAAAGCGGTCAAAGCGGTTAAATCGATGTCGCCGAGTGGTAACAGTCGATGTCGCCAGGCGATAGCGCCAAAGTTAACTAGTCAACCAAAATCTTGTCCTTTGCTTTGTTTTGATGGATTAGACAAGTGGCTGAGGTTAAGCTGAGGTTTGACATGCATAGGTGTGTGGAATGAGAAGTTATTCTATTCTTCTCATCCTCTCTCTCTTCATTCAATTTTACTCCTTGGAGAAAAGAAAGCTAAGGAAGAAGAAGGGCTGGAGCTGAAGCTTGCATAGCTTATTGAAGGAGATCTTATGGTCAGAAGCAGGATTTGAGGCTAGATCTATGAAGAGGATAGTGAGGCGTTCATTTTCATCCATATAGAACAGCTTCGCCATGGCTCTGAAGAGAACTATAAGGCTAACGATATTCCTTCTTTGACAAGTGAAGTCATTCTATTTGCATATGCATGGAATCCCCCACCAAAAGGTGGAAAGGCAAAGGGAATTCCTTTGAGTCGATTCATGAAATTCCCAGTGAGTCTTGCATATAGATCCGGAAATGTGTAGTACGGAATAGGTATGCTGTGTGAAACCCATCTTGATTGGTTTGTCTGGATTGGTGATGTTTATTTTGCATGCTAGAGAAGACTCCGAGTATAAATGAGTAATATACGTGGTTTGCGGGGTTGTACCTATGAACTGAAAGTAGCATGAAGTACTGGAGTTTCATTCTAGGAAAATACCCTAGAAATTCAACGGTTTTAAGACCAGTTGGATATCATCGGGCGATAATGAGTATTGCAAATGACGATCGCTCTTGGTGAGCTATTGGTGTTGTGTGCTGTAACAGGACAAGTGTTTCTGGCACTGCAGGATGCTGCTGGGTTTGGGGTTGAGTTTGGGAATAAAAATAGAACTTCTGTTGATCCTGCCAAGCGATCGTGATGAACACACGCAATAACTCCCTTTTAAAGGTAAATCCTGTCTCTAGAGACTGTGAGGCTTCTTTGTAAGCAGTGAGCTCCTAAAGGCAACTGAGCCGAACAGATAAGGGGAAGCCGACTCGCATCAGTCTAAACATTGAATTGACGATTTGAGCAATGGGCAATGGTTGAACTGTATCCACGTTATGGTTTTCTAACTCGAGTGTCTAAGTTTTTGGCGTTCATTAGGATCACATAATGAGAGTCTTAGGTTGTACGCCGTCAAGACTAAAGTCTCAGATCGGGGGCTGTGGAGACTGTGAATGCTCAAAGTTACCCATTATGTATGGTACCTATGACCGGCGGTGGAACCCTGGTGACAGGTACACCAAAAATGTGCCCTGAGTGCATGGAACATTTGGCCTTTGAGACATTCGTTTGTGATATATTGAATTGTGAGTGAGTTCACATACTTGTGATATATCTACTTGTGAAAATGCTATGCCTGTAGGGAAAGAATACCAGTGCCCCGGGAAAGGGGCGGGGTTGTTATAAATTAGTTAGCTGAATGCTGATCGTTGCCTTATTTGCCTCCCTTGTGGTGAATTTTCCCTGTGCATGTGCTGGAGAGCCGAGCGAGAAATAGTGGGTTGAATTCCTTGCTGCTATATTAGCCCTCGAAGGCCGAGCAGAAAAGTCTTACTATTTACATTTGTTGTCGGTCTGCGTGCCGATGTTTGTAAACCACATTAATGAAGTATAACGATAAGGCCTTAAGGCAATAACTTTTGTGTATTTGTAAGTGACATTCCTGTCATATATATAAATTGTTTGGTTTATATATAGTGGACATTCATTTGGTATGAGTTCATATAACCCTAAAGATTTCGCTAGAATGTTCTGTGTTAGGATTCGAGTAACTTTTTATATTAACCTGTGACCCCGCCGCCTGTTTGTGGAATATGGTGTGGGGCCCCGGCCCGACCCTCTATTATATTTCATGTGACGGACTGAGGTGTTACAATTTGGTATCAGCTTATCTTGGTCCTCCTCCTGCAAATTCGTGATCGAATTATTCTGAGGGGTGGATAACACATGTAAGTGCAAACCATTATAACATAAAAGAACTCAAGAATGTCCACTTAGGAATGAAAATACAGCTGTTTGTGGAATCTGTGCATTCTTATTTGTCGTTGTTTCTTTTGCAAAGTCGCTACAGTGTGTCTTTTACACATATAGGTGACTCGAGGTGGTTCGGGGCAGTTTGAGCCCCAACATTCTATTTAAAGTGCAGCACCAGCTGAGGTGCCCACACCTCGTCATTCTGTGGAGACAGTGCGTTTAATTGCTAAGGAATTGTTTGCAATGATACATGCACAGCTTACTAGGCAGGCGCAGCCTGCGATGGTTCCAGAATAGGTTGGTGTGAGGTCAGAGCCTATGGAGGTTGTAGTAGATTTACGAGAAGCGGAATGATAACTGAAGTAGTTCATGAGTTTCAGTCCTCCTACGTTCGCGGGGGTAGGATCCCCGACGCAGGAAGAGGACTGGCTTGCCCGAGTCAAAAGAATTTTGACGGCATTACGAACTGAGGAGGAATAGAAAGTCACCTTGGCCACTTTCCGGTTGTAAGGAGAGGCTCGGCTTTGGTGGGACGAAATGGAGCTGCACCACTTAGCAGGCAGACAACTAACCGAGATCTTGATAGGGGAGTTTTCGAGACTATTCTTGTTGAAGCATCTACCGTCGGCACAGCGCATAGCCATGGAAAATGAGTTTCGGCATCTAACTCAGGGGGAAAGTTGTGTCGATACCTATTTACATGAGTTTACAAGGTTGGAACACTATGCAGGATCTACCTTCGTTGAAGAAGGGCGTAAAACCAATAGGTTTTACGAAGGGATACGGGATGAGCTGAGATTTCTGCTCTCGGGTTCGGTGAACCAAGTGTTTCAAGCATTAGTGGATATGACTCGTGCATTGGAGAAAGTTATGAAGAGGGTACAAGGCAAGAGGGACTTAACTGTGACAAAACTGGAGTTCAAAGTGCCACGTCTTGAAAAATCTAGCTACTACAGGAAATGAAACAACAAAAGGTCCATGTCTTTTGGACAGGCTCCTTCTAAAGTTGTATTTTGAGAAACTTCTAGGCAAGGCCCTCGTACGTGCTATACTTGTGGCAAGCCGAGACACTTCGCCCGTGACTACCGCCATGGCCCTCCAAAGTAGGAAAAGAGAACAGGTGTGACTTATGTTGAAAAGGGAAAGATAGTGCTGGAGTCCTCTATATCCTAGGCGCAGCCCCGAGTATATAACCTTGGCCAACAGGAGGCCATAAAGCAAAGTGACGTCATCATAGGTATTAGTTAAGATACATTTTTTACTGCTTGCCATACTTAGTATCTTGTGCGTTACTTGTGCATGAATTGTTTATGTTAGGCTTTGTCCTTATTCGGGACTGTCCGGCAAGAGCACTGTTCGATACAGGTGTTTCACATTTGTTTCTATCTGAGGACTTCATGTATCGGATTGGAGTGCCTACTTATGTAACGACTGTTAGCCTATCGATATTATTTCCTAATGGATGCATGATGCGGGAAAATAAGTCTTGTTGTATTGAGGTGAGGATAGGAGGTCAAGATTTGGGATTGGAAGCATCTGTGTTGCCGATATCAGTGTTTGATGTAATCTTTGGTATGGATTGGCTCTCGGAGAAGCATGCCTTGATAGATTGAAACTCAAAGGAGATCACACTAAAAAAGAATACCGAGCTAGAGACTAAATTCTTTGGTATGCGAGGATAAAGCAAGATATTAATGTCTGCTCTCCAAGTAGTCAAGGCTGTTCGGCAGGGCGCGAAGTTGTTCTTCACTCTTATTGAGGTTGTTGAGGAAAAGACCAGGTTGAGTGACATTTCAATTATATCGAAGTATGCAGATGTGTTTCCAAAAGATCTTTCTGGGTTACCACTTCAGCGGGAGATTTACTTCGCTATTGAGTTGGTGTTAGGTGAAAAACCTGTGGCCATCTCGTCGTACCGTATTGCACCAAAGGAGATGGAAAAACTGAAGGTTCAATTATAAGAGTTGCTGGAGCAAGGATATATACGTCCAAGTATGTCACCTTAGAGCGCACCGGTCCTCTATGTGAAAATGAAGGATGGTAGCCTGCGTCTATGCATCAATTATAGAGAGCTGAATAAGATGACAGAGAAGAACAAGTACCCAATAGCATGGATTGATGACTTGTTCGATCATCTAGTTGGGTCAACGGTATACTCTAAGCTAGATCTGAAATATGGCTATTACCAGTTGAGGATTAGGGAATGTGAAACTCCCAAGACAGCATTTGGAACACGCTATGGTCATTATGAGTTCACGGTAATGTATTTTGGGCTATCTAATACGCCATCGGTGTTCATGGACCTAATGCATTGAACATTTCGAGAGTACTTGGACTTATTTGTAATCGCCTTTATTGACGACATTTTAGTGTACTCTCAGTCAAAAGAAGATCATGCGAACCATTTGCGAATGGTGTTGTACACCCTGAGAAGACACAAGCTCTATGCAAAGTTCTCAAAGTGTGAGTTCTGGCTGTCCTTCGCGGCCTTTCTTAGCCATGTAGTAAGTGGAGAAGGCATTGTGGTGGATCTGGCGAAGATAGTTGCGATACAGGAGTGGCTGGTTTTGTCTTCTGTGACTGAAGTCTGAAGTTTCCTTGGACTTACGGGCTACTACAAGTGCTTCATAGAGAACCACGCGTGGATAGCCTTGCCTCTCACCACACTGACGAGGAAAGTTCAGAAGTTAGTTTGGACGCCGGAGTGCGTGCGAGCTTTTGAGGAGCTGAAAAGTCTTCTAACTACAGCGCCAATCTTGACGTCGCCATGTGGTTCAGACGGCTATGAAATTTATAGTGATGCATCAGGGAGCATCCTAGGCTCCGTTCTTCTTTAGTTCAGAAAAGTGATCGTCTATGGCTCACTCCAGTTGAAAGTGCATGAGTGGAACTATCTCGTCCACGACTTGGAGTTGGTGGCGGTGATTTTTGCACTTAAACTGTAGCGTCATTACTTATATGGCGTGAATGTTGATATATTCATGGACCATAAGATCCTGAAGTATCTATTGGATCAAAAAGATCTCAATATGCGACAACGGAGGTTGATGGAGTTCCTCGGGGACTACACCTTTGAAATTCATTATACTCCCAGGAAGGGAAACGTCATTGCAGATGCTTTGAGTCGTAGGACTCTGGCAAGGGCAAATTGGTTGTAGATGTATGATGAGCGTTTAATTCAGGATCTGGAAGCTTTAGATATTTCTTGTGTTGACAATAATTTCATTACAAATGCGTGCCAAAACTTGATGGAGGTACAGTATGACCTTGCAAATAGGGTTCGGCGAGCAACAAAACTCAATGTTAGTGTAAAGTGCTATTGAATAGAAGGGTCAAATTCCTAGTTCTCCTTGGATGATGTCCGTTTATGAAAAGATGGTCGTTTGTGCATCCCGTTTGTGGGTAAACTTCATGAGGAATTGATGTACGAAGCACATTTTTCAAGGTACTCGATTCACCCTGGGAGCACGAAAATGTACAAGGACGTGAAGAAGATGTTCTGATGGCTAGGTTTGAAGAAAGCCATTGCCCATTACATGGCAAAATGTCAAACTTGTGCTTTGGTGAAAGCTAAATGCCAAAAACCTGGAGGTTTCCTGAAGTCACTACCTATTCAGGAATGGAAGTTCGATGAAATTTCTATGGATTTTGTGCATGGGATGCCGAGATCACCGACCAGCAATGATGCTGTGTTGCTAATCGTTGACTGGCTAACAAAAGTGTCACACTTTATACCGAACAGGAAGGATGATTCAGTTGAGAAACTTGTTAAGTTGTATGTGGATAATATCATATAATTGTACGAAGTACCTCGTAGCATCGTAAGTGATTGAGATGGGCGCTTTACTTCAAAAGATTGGAGACTAATCCATTAGTTGTTGGAGGATATGCTCTGTATTTGTGCCCTTGATTTCGGGAAGAGGTGGGAAGATCACCTCTATATGATTGAGTTCGCCAATAATAATAGCTATCAAGCTAGTATACAAATGGCGCCCTTTGAAGCATTATACGGTAGGAAGTGTCATACACAGTTAGCTTGGGCGGAAACAGGCAAGTAAAAACTCTATAAACGTAAAGAGGTCAAAGAAGCAAATTTGACCAAACGTACTATTCGAGAGCAGCTATTGATAGCCCAAGATAAGTAGGTGAAATACTACAACGCCAAACACCGATATGTGGAGTTTGCGGTGGGCGATTCGTACTTAAAGATCAAGCCATTCAAAGGCGTATCCAGGATTCGGCGCTTGAAAAAGCTGAGTCCAAGGTATCTTGGCCCGTTTGAAGTGGTGGAATGAGTTGGAGAAGCTGCCTATCGATTAGCTCTGTCAACGAGACTAAGTGGCTTGCACGATGTGTTTCACATATCGGTGCTGCGCAGAGCTGTGAAAGAGACAGCTCAAGTGATTACGGATAATCAAGTACCGGTCGATAGTGGGCTAACGACGAAAGTTAGGCCCATTCAAATCGAGTATATGGAAATCAAGCAGCTACAGAACAAGACAATCTACATGGTTAAGGTCCTATGGGACAACTGTGGTCTTGAAGAGTTGACATGGGAGTGAGAGAAAACCATGTGCAAAGAATATCTCGAGTTGTTTGTGTAATGTTGTTGTAACTTTGCTTTTAATAAAAAAATTTGTTGTAACTTTAAAGTTGTTGTCTTCCTTATGGCTGTATGCAAATTTAGGGACAAAATTTCTGTAAGGAGTGGAGGGTTGTAACTACCCAAGTTGTAGAACTTTTGTCACTTTCGTCGGACGATAGTGGGTATCGCCTGGTGGCGATAGTGATAAAGTGTTGAGTCGACACTCGACACACTCAACACACTCGACGAATTATCGAATAATATCATCGAGTGGTGACAGTGGATATCGCTGGGCGATAGTGCCACGTTGCATGAGATATGTCTCAGATTGGCTATTAAACAACCGATAAGTAGGGTTTGGCCTGGGTCAAAGCGGTTAAGTCGATATCGCCGAGTAGCGACAGTCGATGTCGCTAAGTGATAGTGCCAAAGTTGACTAGTCAACCCAAATCTTGGCCTTTGCTTTGTTTTGATGGATTTATCCTATGGCTGAGGTTAAGATGAGGTTTGATATGCAGAGGTGTGTGGAATAAGAATTTATTCTATTCTTCTCTTCCTCTCTCTCTTCAGTCCATTTTACTCCTTGGAGAAAAGAAAGCTAAGGAAGAAGAAGGGCTGGAGCTGAAGCTTGCATAGCTTGCTGAAGGAGATCTTGTGGTAAGAAGTAAGATCTCAGGCTAGATCCGCTAAGAGTAAAGTGAGTCGTTCATTTCCATCCGTATAGAACAGCTTCTCCATGGCTCCGAAGAAAACTACAAGGGTAACAACCTTCCTTCTTGGACAATGAAGTCCTTTTGGAATATGCATGGAATCCCCCACTAAAAGGTAAAAAAGTGAAGGGAATTTCATTGGGTCGATTCATGAAATCCCCAGTGAGTCTTACATATAGATCTAGAAATGTGTAGTACGAAATATGCATGTTGTGTGAAGTCTACTAAACAAGTTAGTTTGGATTGGTGATGTTTATTTTGCGTGCCGGAGAAGACTTTGAGTATAAATAAGTATATATGGGGTCTGGGGGGTTGTACCTTGGAACTGAAAGTAACAGGAAGTACTGGAGTTGCATTCTAGGAAAATACCATATAAATTCCAAGGTTTTAAGACCAGTTAGATATTTCCGGGCAACAGTGAGTATCGCCAACAGCGATTGCTCTTGGTGAGTTTTTGGTGTTCTTCGTTATGATAAGAACAGTGTTTCTGGCACTGTAGGATGTTGCAGGATATTGGGTTGAGTGTGGGCGCAAAAAGAGAAATTATGTTGGTCTCGCTAAGCGATCACGATGAACGTTGGGAATAACTCCCTTTTGATTGTAAAGTCTGTCTTTGGGAGACTGCGAGGCTACTTTTTGAGCGGTGAGCTCCTAAAGGCCAGTGAGCCAAACAGACAAGGGGAAGCTGACTCGTGTCAGTCTAGACATTGAATTGATGATTTGAGCAATGAGTAATGGCTAAATTGTATCCTCATTATGGTTGTCTAACTCGAGTGCCTAAGTTATTGGCCCTCATTAGGATCACATAATGAGAGTCTTAGGTTGTACTCCATCAAGACTAAATTCTCAGGCTGGGGGCTGTGAAGATTGTGAATGCTACAAAGTTACCCATTATGTTTGGGAGCTTTTACCGGCGGTGGAACCCTGGTAATAGGTACACCGAAAATTTGCCCTGAGTGCATGGAACGTTTGGCCATTGAGGCATTTGTTTGTGATATATTTAATTGTGTGTGTGTTCATATACTTATGATATATCTACTTCTGAAAATGCTATGCCTGCAGGGAAGGAATACCACTGCCCCGGGAAAAGGGTGGGGTCATTATAAATTGGCCAGCTGAATGCTGACCGTTACCTTATTTGCCTCCCTTGTGGTGGATTGTCCCTGTGTAGGTGCTGGAGAGCTAAGCGGGAAATAGCGGGCTGAAGTCCTTACTACTATGCTGGCCCTCGAAGGCCGAGCGGAAAAGTCTTACTATTTTCATGTGTGGTCGACCTGCGTGCTGATGTTTGTAATCCACATTTATGAAGTATAACGGTAAGGCCTTAAGACCATAAGTTTTATGTATTTGTAAGTGGCATTCCTGTTATATATATATATAAATAGTTTGGTTTATATATATTGGACATTAATTTGGTATCAGTTTATATAACCCTAAAGCTTCCGCTAGAATGCTCTGTGTTAGGATTCGAGTAACTTTTGATATTAACATGTGACCCA
The DNA here is from genome assembly GCA_039513925.1 of Platanthera zijinensis. NCBI lineage: Eukaryota > Viridiplantae > Streptophyta > Magnoliopsida > Asparagales > Orchidaceae > Platanthera > Platanthera zijinensis. Next base: position 181,922,572 of record CM077078.1, read on the forward strand.
GCTTCTTGTTTGTGGAATATGGTGTGGGGCCCCGGCCGTACCCTCTATTATATTTCATGTGACGGACGGAGGTGTTACAGTACACCTCCTCGCTCTTTTGCAGAGGCGAGTAGGGTACATTGCAGAGATCGCTCTTGATGAAGGCAATCTTTATGACCCAATTGTGGTTCTTGTTCGTGATCTCGCGAACTTTGATGAACGAACCCTTGAGGAAGTCGACTCCATCGTTGGTCGCCCTATAGGTGAAGAGTTTCCTGAAGACGGTCAGGTTGAACTCAATCTGCACTCGGAGGAGGAAGCAGGCGAACTTGACCATCATAGTGATGATATTAGAATTCAGCTGCGCGGGAACTATGCTGAGGTACTAGAGGATCTGGCGAATCTCTTGCTAAAGGGGTAAGCGCAACCACACCTCAAAGTGCGAGATGGGGAAGGCGAGTTCTTCTTGTAGAAAGTGATGATAAATTCATTCTCCACCGGCCGGCGCACTACAAAGCCCGGAGGAACGAAGTTAGTTATGAACTCCACGAGCTCCTCCTCGCTTGTATTCCCTTCAAAAACGCAGTACTCGGCGAAATCCTGAGCGCCCTTAGACCGCCCGACGGCATCATGGTGTGTTTTGCCCATGGTCTTGCGAGTTCGAACGCGAGCAGGGATTGCGAGAAGAACAAGAAGCAGGGGGTATGAACGCAATAAAGAAGATGGGTTGGGGTTGGTGAGGGGGCCTATTTATATAAAAAGAATTTATGACCGAGCCGACCCGGTAGTCCGGCTTGCCGGCCCCAGCTCGCCAACCTCAGCTCGCTTACCCCTACGCCTCGTCATAACATACGGCGAGCCGAGCCTAAAGAATAATATACCATACAATCAACAAATATTGAAATCTAAAAAAATGTTCTAAGTTATTACAAGCATGGGGAATCGTAATTCAAGAGAAGAAAGTGATGACTAGATTTAGTCATCATATTTTGGGGTAGTTTAGTATGAAAAATTCCTATTTTAATTATATATTTTAAGTATTTATATGCATGTTTTGTTTTATTTCGTCCTAGTTTCTTTTTGTGTTAAGATATTATAATTCCTAGTTTCTATTTGCTTGTTATGATGGCAATTTTATTTTGTTATGTCATGATATTAAAATCTATAGTATTATATATATTTTTATTATATTATGTTTTATGTGTTGTGTTTGTTAGTTAGTTTAGTTTTAACAACATATTTTATGTACTTATTTATGTTTGAAAATATTATCTAACTAATGTTTTGTTTTACTTATAGGATCAAGCCCATATGTTGATGCTTATGGTGCAGCCCGGCCTTCCCATGGTGCAGCCCAACCTAGTCAAGCAGCCCCTACCCGAGCCCCTCATTGCAGCCCACTCCAAGCAGCCCAATTCCTTCAAACTGAGCCTACAAGCAGCCTTTGGAGCAGCCCTTTTCAAGTTCAAACATGGTGCAGCCGGCCCTTCATTTAGAGCAGCCCAAATAACCATCTAACCCCTACCCGAGCCCTATTAAAGCCCATACATGTAGCCCATTTTACCTTACATGGCCGACCACTTCAATTAATTCCATTCATGCATGAATCTCTCCATCATTCATTAAATTCTCTATGCATGCAACCAGCCCACTTCAATACATTGGCCGGCCCCCTCACACATTTAAGAGCAGCCCCCTCTTTTCATTAAATGCCATGCATGAATACCTTCATGCATGGCCGACCACCTATTATTTCTAGTGCATGCACTCCTTGCATTTTGTCATCCCTCTCTCTCTCTCCATTTAATGAAATGCATGAATCCATCACATGGCCGGCCCCCCTCCCCCTTTCCCCTTCATTTTATATTTTTATTTTTCATCTCCATAAATGTTGTACAATGCATGTAACTATTCTCTCTCCCCTTTATTTAATGCATGCATGAACCTATCCTCCATCATATGGCCGGCCACCCCTTGGTCTCCCCATTCTAGATGTTTCCCTCCTCTTCTATAAAAGGAACCCAAGTCTAAAGCTTAAGAGGTTGGATTGGAGCAAGAGAGCAAGTGAGCAAGAGAGTTCTAGTACAAGTTTTTCTTCATTGTTGTTTTCTTTTTATGGTTGTAATTTTCTTCTTAGTATAGTATTGTCATCCTTTTAATATTATTGTGTACCTCTTTTTTATTAACCAATGGAATTCTTCTCTCTTTATTTTGTTGTTTCCTTTTCCAGTATGCGTAGCTAATCTCCTTTAGCATTCGATCGTGAGGATCCATGAAGTGAGATGAGAGTTTATTTTCTTTCTTAGTTTTATTTTTGTTATTTCATGCTCGATCCTTCTTTGATTTATTTTGCGTCGACTCCGTATTTCCGGTATACGGTAGTAGGCCTTGTCCTCATTTCATAGTAGTCGAGAGACTCATGATTTGAAAGATCGCTCAAACAAGGAAGGAGTTGAACACAATCCTAGAGATAGGACGACGTAAATCCTCCGGATTGGAGTCAAATCCAATAGTGCGGATCACCTCGATAATGCAACTTTAAGCTTCTTTGGTTTGTAAAGAGATTTCGATCAAAGAGTTTATAAGTTAGGAGACCTAATGCTCTAGCGAGATTTTGTCTTATTTTCGGATCCGTAACGGTCGAGTATGGTTTGCAAAAATTAAAACTATCTTTATTTTTATCTCTCTCATCTAATTTCATGGTGAATCATTGATCGAATGCTAGCTTTTTATTATAAGTTTTTCGTCTCGCAAATTGTCTTTCATTTTACTTTACTTTAAAATTTCTAAAAATCCAACTATTTTCCAGTAGGATATTATTTCAAGCGTGAGTAGCAGTACTTGACAGCCCTGTGTTTAAATACGACCTTGGTACTACAATTCGACAGGTATGCTTGCCTGTTCTAGTTTTTGGCCCACCAAGTTTTTGGCGCCGTTGCCGGGGATTTTTCTTCGTCAATATTTTGAAAACGCTTGCGCTATTACTTCTACAAAAATCAAAAAAAAATTTATATATTTAAATATTTATAATCAACCCACTTCACTTTATTTCTACCCCACCTAAATTCTCTCGAAAAGGGTAAGGGGCTTTAAGCGCCACCATTTTACCTAGTACCGGGCGAACCCTTCACCGGGTAGTCCTCGGGAAGTTCGAGAGCCAAGCCGTAAAAAAATTCTATTTTCAAAAAAAAAATCATTTCTTCTCTTTTTTTCTTTCTTTTTCAAGTTTCCATTTTCGTTTTTTTCTTCGTCTTCTTTGCTAGTGCATGACCCGAGCGAATCCGTCGCTACTTGTTGATTTGGACCCGGAAATCGAACGCTCCTTTCGGAGACAACTACGATTTGGGGCTTCCACTTCTCAAACAGCGGTTGAGGATTCCTTTGGGGATTGCAATTTTAATTCTGAGATGGGAGACCCTAACCCAGGAGTGGCTCAGCAAAGGACTATGTCCGATTATGCTCGACCCAACTTGGAAGGGACAGAGACAAGTATTGTACGACCTGCAATTGCGAACAATAACTTCGAGCTCAAGCCTAGCATCATACAAATGGTGCAGCAATATGTACAGTTCGACGGATTACAAGATGAAGATCCGAACTTACATATTGCTAATTTTCTCGAAATCTGTGACACCTCCAAAATCAATGGCGTTTCAGACGATGCTATAAGGCTAAGACTCTTCCCATTCTCCTTAAGAACTAAAGCCAAACAGTGGTTGAGTTCTCTTCCAAGAGGATCGATCACTACTTGGAACATTTTAACTGAAAAATTTCTTTCTCATTATTTCCCCCCTGCTAAAACTGCTAAGCTACGTAATGATATAACTTCATATTCTCAAATTGATTCTGAGACCCTCTATGACACTTGGGAGAGGTTCAAAGAACTTTTGAGAAGATGCCCACATCATGCTCTGCCTGTATGGTTGCAGGTCCAGACATTTTATAACGGGCTAAATCAAGAAACTAAGCAAATGATAGATGCCGCTTCCGCTGGTTCTTTAGACCGCAAAACTCTGGAAGCCGCTCTTGAGCTTATCGATGACATGGCGATGAACACTTATCAGTGGAATTCGTCTAGGTCTCGTCCATCTAAACCTGCAGGTATATATGAAGTGGATTCGGTGACGCAACTGGCGATGCAAGTGGAAATGCTCAACAAGAAGATCTCGGAGATGACTGCTCCCTCCACCGCTAAGGTATATGAAAATGCTGCTGCCGCCGAGCAGGTGGATTATCTGGGGAACATACCCAGGACTGCTCAAAATATTTCTGCGAATAATTTTTCTGCTTTTTCGAATTTTTCTTCTCCTCCTGGTTTTTCTGCTTCTTCGAACACTTATAATCCCGGATGGAGTAACCATCCTAATTTTTCTTGGAGTAATAATGCTAACGTAGTACGCCCACCGCACGATTTTACACCACCACCACCACCGTAACAAAATTTTCCAAAACCTTCCCCTTTGGAAGAGATCCTCGCTATATATATAAGCTCGAACGATGCCACTATTAGATATTTAACAGGATCAATGAAAAACTTATAAAATCAAGTCGGCCAACTCGCCAAGGCCTTTTCCGAGAGACCACCTGGAACTCTTCCCTCGAACACTGAGCCTAACCCAAGGGAGCACGCAAATGCGATTTCCCTTCAAAGCGGTAAGGTTGTTAACGAGCCCACCCTAAGGGAAGAGCCAAGGGTGATTGTCCCTCCTGTTTGCACCCCGACGGAGAATGATAACATAGATCTTGAAAAAGAAAAATCTAATTTAGAAAAAGAAAAGGAAAGCTCTATTATTTCTGATTCTGAAAAAGACAAAAATGGTTTTCAAAATGATGCTCCGATTGTTCTAAAAGAATTTTCGTCACCTCCTTATCCGGCTAGACTTAGGAAAGACAAACTAGATGATCAGTACCAACGCTTTCTTGAAATGTTCAAACAAATTCACATTAATTTGCCATTTCATGAAGCGATTAGTCAAATGCCGAAGTACGCACAATATCTTAAGGACTTATTAACGAACAAGATGAAATTGGAGAACTTATCACATGTAACATTGAATGAAGAATGCTCGGCAATCGTTAAAAATTCTAATCTGCCTAAAAAGATAAACGATCCGGGTAGTTTTTCCATTCCTTGTGTCTTTGGTGATTTATTTGTTAAACATGCGTTAGCGGATCTAGGAGCGAGCATCAATTTGATGCCTTTTTCTTTATTCAAGAAACTAGGATTGGGCACTCTGAGCCCTACAAGAATGAGTATCCAATTAGCTGATAGGTCTATTAAGTATCCACTAGGTATCGTTGAGGACGTGCTAGTAAAGGTCGACAAATTCATCTTCCTAGTGTATTTTGTCATTCTTGATATTGAAGAGGACGTCGAGGTTCCTCTTATCCTTGGACGACCATTTCTGGCCACCTCTCGAGCAGTTATAGACGTTAGTAATGGAAAGTTGTTTTTGTGTGCGGGAGATGATGAGGTCACATTTTCTATTAATCAATCAATGAAAAATTCTTTACAAAATGATGACTCATGCTTCTTTATTGATGTTTTAAATGAAGATTCTTCCCTTCCCCTTTCTATCATCTCTTCTAATGAATTTTCCTCTTTTTTTCTGAAATTTCTTCAAATGGTTTTGAAAACACGGTGATGTCAATACAAGAAAATTTTGGAAATGATTCTGTCGTTGGTAGAAAAAATTATGAAAAACTTATTTTTGAAAATGAAAAAGTTTTAAAGAAATCCTACGAGGAACCACCCAACTTAGAACTCAAACCCCTTCCCGAACATCTCAAATATGCCTTTCTTGCAAAAGATTCAAAATTGCCCGTTATAATCTCGGCTTTTCTTTCCCAATCCGAAAATGATCAATTGATCGAACTACTACAAAAGCATCGCCGAGCTATAGCGTGGCAAATTTGTGATATTCCTGTCATAAGCCCCTCTTTCTGCACACACAAAATATTTTTTGAAAATAATCCTAAGGGTGTAGTTCAACTGCAACGTCGTCTTAATCCAAATATGAAAGAGGTTGTGAAGGGAGAGGTGCTTAAGTTATTAGATGCGGGGATAATTTATCCTATTTCTGATAGTCATTGGGTAAGTCCAATCCAGGTTGTTCCTAAGAAGGGTGGGATCACGGTAGTGACAAACGAAAACAACGACTTAATTCCAACTAGGATGATAACGGGATGGAGGATGTGCATCGATTACCGTAAACTAAACGATGCCACTCGAAAATATCATTTCCCCCTCCCCTTTATCGATCAAATTTTAGAACGTTTGTCCGGGCACAATTTTTATTGCTTCCTCGACGGTCTCTCGGGATACTTTCAAATCCCTATCGCACCCGAAGACCGAGAGAAGATGACATTCACTTGCCCCTTCAGAACTTTTGCTTATCGTAGAATGCCTTTCGGATTATGCAACGAACCCGCCACCTTTCAGCGGTGTATGCTTGCCATTTTTGATAAATACGTAGAGAATATTATGGAAATATTTATGGACGATTTTTCTGTTTTTGGCGACTCCTTTAATTTATGTTTAGAAAATTTGGAAAAAGTTTTACAACACTGCGAAGAAACGAATTTAGTTTTAAATTGGGAGAAGTGCCACTTTATGGTACGTGAAGGCTTAGTCCTTGGCCACAACATTTCCGCTAGGGGAATTGAAGTGGACAAGGCAAAAATTGAAGTAATTGAAAAGTTACCGCCGCCTACAAATATTAAAGCGATTAGAAGTTTTTTAGGGCATGCAGGTTTTTATCGACGATTCATTAAAGACTTTTCAAAAATTACTAAGCCTCTCACCCACCTTCTCGAAAAAGACACTCCTTTCGTTTTTAATGAATCATGTCTCGCGGCATTTGAATTAATTAAATCAAAACATATAAACGCTCCTATTTTGATCGCCCCAGTTTGGGATTTACCATTCGAAATCATGTGTGATGCGAGTAATCATGCGGTAGGTGTGGTTTTAGGTCAACGAATCGCTAAGAACTTTCATCCGATTTTCTACGCTAGTAAAACTCTCACTTCTGCGCAAGAAAATTACACCACAACGGAGAAAGAGCTCTTAGCAGTTATTTTTGCTTTTGATAAATTCCGACCGTATGTTACTCTTTCTAAGGTTATTGTTTTCACGGATCATTCCGCTTTGAAGTACCTCCTTTCTAAACCGGATGCCAAGCCGCGTCTTATCCGTTGGATCCTCTTACTTCAAAAATTCGACTTGGAGATTCGGGATAAGAAAGGAGCGAAAAACTTAGCAGCTGATCATCTCTCTCGTCTTGAAAATCCCAATCTAGATATTTTAAATGAAACTTTTATTAATGACTCTTTTCCGGATGAGCGTCTTTTTAATATTTCTTCATCTCCTACCCCCTGGTTTGCCGATCTGGCCAATTATCTTGTGGCCCGGGTCCTTCCAAAAGAATACTCCACTCACCAAAAGAAGAAATTCTTTTCGGAGTTGAAGTATTACTTTTGGGAAGACCCATTTCTATTTCGCATTTGTGCGGACCAGGTGATAAGGAGATGTGTCTCGCGGGAAGAGGGTCATCAAATTTTAAAACATGTTCATGAAGGTCCGACTGGCGGGCACTATCAGGCTAACCGCACCGCACACAAAGTACTTAGTGCTGGCTTCTATTGGCCAAGCATATTTAAAGATGCACAAATCTTTGTGGGCGGGTGCGATCGATGCCAGCGGACTGGAAATATCTCAAATAAAAAAGAAATGGAACAAAACTACTTTCTCATGTGCGAAGTTTTTGATCTATGGGGCATAGACTTTGTCGGCCCATTTCCCTCCAACTTAGGAAATAAATATATTCTAGTCGCAGTCGATTATGTTTCTAGGTGGGCAGAGGCCCAAGCTCTACCAAATAATGATGCTCGCGTTGTTGTCAATTTTCTAAAAAAATTATTTTCTCGCTTTGGTTTTCCTCGAGCGATCATTAGTGATAGGGGAAGTCATTTTTGCAACGCTCAACTCACTAAGGCTTTAGCCAAATATGGCGTTACGCATAAATTATCCACTGCTTATCACCCCCAAACTAACGGTCAGGTCGAGGTAGTCAATCGCGAACTTAAACGAATTTTGGAAAAAAATGTTTCTACTTCTCGTAACGATTGGTCTTTAAAATTAGACGATGCTTTGTGGGCCTATCGGACAGCGTACAAGACCGCCATCGGTTGTACTCCTTTCCAATTATTCTATGGAAAATCGTGTCATCTTCCGGTAGAAGTACAACATCATGCGTATTGGGCGTTAAAGTTTTTTAATTTCGATCCACATTTGGTCGGCGAGCATAGAAAAAATCAATTGAATGAACTCGTTCAATGGAGAGCGTACGCATATGAAAATAATAAAATTTATAAAGAACGCACGAAATTGTATCACGATAAGAACCTGCGCCACCCTAAAACGTTTAAACCAGGCGATCAGGTTCTTCTTTTTAATTCGCGTTTACGTCTCTTCCCGGGAAAGCTTAAATCTAGATGGTCCGGACCGTTCGCGGTCAAGGAGGTTTTTACCTTACGGCACTGTGCTACTTTCACACCCCGATAAGGGGACTTTAAAGTTAATGGCCATAGACTTAAACTCTATTTCTCTAATGATTCTGTGACTCCTGCAAAGGAGAATCTTCTTTTTGATTCTTAGTTTACTATTTTCTGATGGACATTTTTATTTTTATTTTTTTTGGACTACTATATTTTTATGAAACTCTTTTATTTGAACTGTTGTAATAAAAAAAAACATTATCGGGCATCTGCCCATGGACTCTATCTTTTTGCTTTTATTTTGATCTTTCTACCGGAGGCCAATCAAGTCCATGATCGTGGTCGCCGCTCCGCCGCTGCTGATATCAGATGGATCAAGTCATACCTGCTGACGATCAAGTACTCTAAAAAGCAAGCATGGGGGAGCGACATCCGCCTTCATCTCACAACCCCAGGGAAGTCCAGTTTTGTTTTTCTTATTTATTTATTTTTCCTGCATTTTTCTTTTTCACTTCTTCTCAGTCCCCTTCTCTTTTTCTTTATGTTTTTTTCATTGAGGGCAATGAAGAATTTAAGCATGGGGGGTATAGTTTCTTTTGGTCTTTCTTTCTGTTTTTCTTCTTCCAAAAAGAAAAGAAAAAAATTTATGTTTTAAATTAGTATAGTATTTTATGTCATCAAAATCTAAAATCCCAAAAAAAATTATAAATATAAAACCCAAAAAAAATTAGAAAAACAAAAAAAAATCAAAAAAAACAAAATTGTGCTAAAATCTATTTGAAAAACAAAACCTAAAATTATTTTCTATCTTTATTTTCATGTTGCTTCTAGTGAAGTGTAGGCCCATGCGGTTTCTTAGTTCTATATAGATTACTTTGAAAATGGTTTTCTAAACCTATCATTTTAACATAGTTTAGTTCTACTAGTTTCTTTTTCTTAAATATAGGCATCCGGTTTTTAAGTTATAAGCTAGCAATGCGTAGTTATGTCTTTTTATTCGGTTAGTTACTTACGAATGGTTGCTAGGTATCATTAGTCCTTTTTCATTTGTGGGTTAGTCTTTCTTGGTGTCTAGAACTTGTACCAAGCTACTCTCGAAGCATTTGTGCCGTTTTTACGTTCTTTAGAAATGATTTAGGCCACCATTTGAATAGTTTGAGCTTTTCTTGCCCACCAAAAACAAAACCCTTGCAAAACAATTTTGGGCCTTTTCTTTTTTTTCCTTGTTTTTAGCTCCACCTTTCATTTCATTTTGTTCACCAAAGCCAAATACCTTTCCTATTTTTGCACTATAACTTTGAGCTTAAAAATTATTTTGTGGGAGGGGTATTATTTTTGAAATGAATAGGAAATTTTCAAGCTTATTTTTGGAGCTTCCTTATCAATTGTTATTCAAAAAGGAAAAAATTGAGAAAGAAAAAATGAAAAATCAAAATAAAAAGAGAATGCAAAAAGTTTATGTTTGGCCAAGTTTATAAAAGAAAAATACATGGCCTTATGTTTGTTTTAGTTTGAATTAAAGTACTTATCATGTCTTATCGTTGTATTTTAAGCTCACCCTTGATTTAGTGTTTAAGCCATTATGTTTATCTTTGTTTCCATTTCCTAATCATTCACCTAAACCAAGTCTTAATGCCTAGTAGAAGTCCTAATGATCTTAGAATGTAAATTCGCGTAGTGGAGAAAGTGTGAACGTACAAGCCTATGGCCACCATCATTGATGGATTTCTTTAGAGGTTATCTTGGAGTGTTTTAGGGTTAATGTTTATCTAGCAACCTAGTAGTTTGTTAATGCGCCATTTATTTAGAACCTCTACTTTTGTTGTCCTTATTTTCATTTATTTTGGATGCCTTGTTTTAAGATTTAGAAATTAGTAGACTTTTCTTATGTTTTAATGAGATTTTTAGGGTTTCACTTTCAAATTTTCTATTGTGCACTTCTCACCCCACTAGTTGATAATATGAATATTAGGATAGTTTAATTTTTCATGTTATGTTTTTCTTAACTATGGAACTAAAAAATATATATATATCTTTTGCTTTCTTTTTGTTTCTCCCTAGTTTTTTATTTCTATTTGCTTGAGGGCAAGCAAATGTCTAAGCATGGGGGTGTTTGATGACTAGATTTAGTCATAATATTTTGGGGTAGTTTAGTATGAAAAATTCCTATTTTAATTATATATTTTAAGTATTTATATGCATGTTTTGTTTTATTTCGTCCTAGTTTCTTTTTGTGTTAAGATATTATAATTCTTAGTTTCTATTTGCTTGTTATGATGGCAATTTTATTTTGTTATGTCATGATATTAAAATCTATAGTATTATATATATTTTTATTATATTATGTTTTATGTGGTGTGTTTGTTAGTTAGTTTAGTTTTAACAACATATTTTATGTACTTATTTATGTTTGAAAATATTATCTAACTAATGTTTTGTTTTACTTGTAGGATCAAGCCCACATGTTGATGCCTATGGTGCAGCCCGACCTTCCCATGGTGCAGCCCAACCTAGTCAAGCAGCCCCTACCCGAGCCCCTCATTACAGCCCACTCCAAGCAGCCCAATTCCTTCAAACCGAGCCTACAAGCAGCCTTTGGAGTAGCCCTTTTCAAGTTCAAACATGGTGCAGCCGGCCCTTCATTTGGAGCAGCCCAAGTAACCATCTAACCCCTACCCGAGCCCTATTAAAGCCCATACATGTAACCCATTTTACCTTACATGGCCGGCCACTTCAATTAATTCCATTCATGCATGAATCTCTCCATCATTCATTAAATTCTCTATGCATGCAACCAGCCCACTTCAATACATTGGCCTGCCCCCTCACACATTTAAGAGCAGCCCCCTCTTTTCATTAAATGCCATGCATGAATACCTTCATGCATGGCCGACCACCTATTATTTCTAGTGCATGCACTCCTTGCATTTTGCCATCCCTCTCTCTCTCCATTTAATGAAATGCATGAATCCATCACATGGCCGACCCCCCTCCCCCTTTCCCCTTCATTTTATATTTTTATTTTTCATCTCCATAAATGTTGTACAATGCATGTAATTATTCTCTCTCCTCTTTATTTAATGCATGCATGAACCTATCCTCCATCATATGGCCGGCCACCCCTTGGTCTCCCCATTCTAGATGTTCCCCTCCTCTTCTATAAAAGGAACCCAAGTCTAAAGCTTAAGAGGTTGGATTGGAGCAAGAGAGCAAGTGAGCAAGAGAGTTCTAGTACAAGTTTTTCTTCATTGTTGTTTTCTTTTTATGGTTGTAATTTTCTTCTTAGTATAATATTGTCATCCTTTAAATATTATTGTGTACCTCTTTTTTATTAATCAATGGAATTCTTCTCTCTTTATTTTGTTGTTTCCTTTTCCAGTATGCGTAGCTAATCTCCTTTAGCATTCGATCGTGAGGATCCATGAAGTGAGATGAGAGTTTATTTTCTTTCTTAGTTTTATTTTTGTTATTTCATGCTCGATCCTTCTTTGATTTATTTTGCGTCGACTCCGTATTTCCGGTATACGGTAGTAGGCCTTGTTCTCATTTCATAGTAGTCGAGAGACTCATGATTTGAAAGATTGCTCAAAGAAGGAAGGAGTTGAACGCAATCCTAGAGATAGGACGACGTAAATCCTCCGGATTGGAGTCAAATCCAATAGTGTGGATCACCTCGATAATGCAACTTTAAGCTTGTTTGGTTTGTAAAGAGATTTCGATCAAAGAGTTTATAAGTTAGGAGACCTAATGCTCTAGCGAGATTTTGTCTTATTTTCGGATCCGTCACGGTCGAGTATGGTTTGCAAAAATTAAAACTATCTTTATTTTTATCTCTCTCATCTAATTTCATGGTGAATCATTGATCGAATGCTAGCTTTTTATTATAAGTTTTTCGTCTCGCAAATTGTCTTTCATTTTACTTTACTTTAAAATTTCTAAAAATCCAACTATTTTCCAGTAGGATAATATTTTAAGCGTGAGTAGCAGTACTTGACTGCCCCGTGTTTAAATACGACCTTGGTACTACAATTCGATAGGTACGCTTGCCTGTTCGGGTTTTGGCCCACCAGAAAGCACAGGAAGAAAGTTCAAAGAAAAAATGTTTTAGTTATTTCAGTGCGCACGAGATGAGGGGATTGGGGGCGAGTGTCGGTAGGCTCAGTAAAGGATCCATTTCCACCTACCTAAGCCTCTCTTCCCTCCCCCGGCAAATCGGCGCGAGTTGTGGAGCTCACGGATCCTCCCCAAGTTCTTGCTGACGACCTAGAGGTTCTCGTCAATCTCGTCAATGAGCAAAGAAGGGGACATCACCTCGCGTGCCGGACTACCCCTCACCTCATCCGCGAGCAGCACGTCATCTCGTTGCAGCGCCTTATTGTCCTCCTGGACCTTATGTAGCACGTGCACTTATTACTTGAAAATCTCGATTCCTCGCTTTCTCAGCTTATCGTTCTCCAGTAAGGGTCCCAGGAAGGAGTCTATAGAGCAAGGGGAAGGAAGGGTCAAATAGCGAGCATGCTCCGAAGATCCGTCAGATTTAGACTGACAGGAAAGATCTGCAAAGGTCGCTAATAAAAATCAAACACGAAAGGCGAGTTTTACAAGAGAACTGGGCAGTATAGACTAATGGAAGTAGAAGACCTACCTTGCCAGCTAGGTGCGGAGAGGAGGCAGGCCTAATTCCTTGCTGCAACCCGGGCAATGAGTTTTTGAGGAGAGGAGGTTGAAGCTCGAGACTGGGATGGTTCCGGCAATTCCCCCCTCAATATCAGGAGCGGGAGAAGGTTTTCGAGATGGGGTGTGAGCCGACAACTTCAGCTTCTACAAGTCCAACCCCAAGGTCCCAAAGGGAGGCGATGGGTCCCTCTAGCGAGTGTCTGGAGTTGAAGGCCGCGAGTTGTCATGAGGAGTATTTACTCGAGGCGGGAGGTACTCGCCGTCATTCTGTTGGCTGTCCGTGTGGGCGGAGACATCAATGACCTCTTTATCCATTGGCTCAGGGGGAAGTCGAATGGAGGAGTCACCCCATTATCCAGGGTGGATTTTAGATCTTAATAGATGGTTTCAGCAGCCTTGGGAAGTGGTTTACCATTTCGGCGGGGTCAGATTTTGTCAGGCAGCTCGGCAAGGTACCGGGGGGTACCTTGGTCAAGTTGGAGACGCGAGCGAAGCAGACCTCGCGAGCTAAGGCAAGCCTCTCCTAGATCTCTTTGGGGATAAGCTTCTCAACAAGGTTAAGGCAAAGGGAATTGCACAGGTCACCCAGGTACGCAGGAATACATATATAGCCGTTGGTGGGCGCTATGGAAAGATTCTCTCTGGCTCCTGCCCAACTCGCCAAATTCTATGGGGTTAGATGATTCTTTCTGAGCTGTTAACGACCTCACAAAGAGCTGGGATTGTGTACAACCCTGTATCTGGCGAGTTTGACTGACAGGATCCAAGTCATCCAAATCAAGTAGTCCAAGTCCTAGATAAGCTAGCAAGAGGAGCGAGTGCTTGGTAGCCTCCTACACTCTCCTAGACAGGGTTAGATATTTGTGGGGCGAGTGAAGCAAGGCGGTCTCGCACTCCCCAAGATACCTGACAAGAAGAGGGCAAGTGGGGCAGGTCGGGCCCATACTCACCCAGTGCCAGAGAGAGGCGACGAGTGCCAGCTCCATCGCCCACTCGCCACCCCGACGCGAGTGGAGGTCTTAGGGGGCCACTCGCCTAGTCCAATAGTATAGTTTTACCATTCCACCACTGTTGGCCTGCCCATAGGCTTTTATAATAGTGGAGTCACGCTATTGGCAGGCTGACCTGGGCTGCATATAGTTGTTCAAAATAGCGGGATTTGGCAATTTGCAGGCAGTTTTCAGAAAACTATAAATAAGACCCAAGGGGTACCTCAGAAGATAGGCTTACTAGTGTTATTTCTCCCCCACTCTTGATCACTAGTGCCCTAGTCTTCTTATGCCTTCTGAGGTATCCTTTGCTTCAGCACTTGGCTAAGGAGGGGAAGCGCTCTACGATCTTCTGGTTGTGTGGTGGGACCTCCATGTTGGAGCCTTGGGCTTGTTCCCTGTCTTAAGTCTTCGGTCGTTTAGCTCACGGGAGAGAAGTAAGTGTGCTGTTACCCCTTCCCCAAGGGTGAACTCCACAGACACCGAGTTTTCGATTTTAACAAGTACACAGGGAGTGTGTCCATGCGTGCTTCTAGGGAAGGAGTACCGCCACACCGAGTGAGGGGTCATTATACTTGGTCAGCTAATGTTAACTGTTTCCTTATTTGCCACATCTTGGTTGATTGTCCTATGCATGTGTAGGAGAGTCGAGCGAAAAGTAGCGGGAGGAAGCCATTTTGTGATATGTTGGCTCTCAAAGGCCAAGCGAAGCGTCAACTTATTTTCATGTGTTGTCGGCCTGCATGTCGAAGTATGTAAACCACCTTGGTCCTAAACAATTTAAATGTTGTAATGACTTAAGGACAGACTTTGTGTATGGCTATCATTCCTGTTGTCTTATATAGTGGACATTCCTGGTTATGGGTTATTCTTAATTAAAAGCTTCCACTAGAATGTAACTCTGAGTTAGGATCCGTGGATGTTTTGTTTTCACTACGTAACTCCACTAACTTTCCGAGGAATATAACATGGGGCCCCGACCAGACCTTCTATTATATTCATCATGATGGATGGGAGTGTTACAATTTGGTATCATCTTTTGGTGTCGTCTTTCTTATTTGAACTCATGGTTGAATTCTTTTAAGGGGTGGTGAGCACGTGTATGTGTGTTACCATTACAACATGAAAGTACCCATGAATGTCCACTTAAGAATGAAAATACACATGGTTGTGGAACCTGCGTATTACTATTGCTATTTTGTAATTTAACTAGTCACTTAATTATATGTTTCATGATTATAGGTGACTAGAAGCGGTGTGGGGAAGTCTCAGCCCGAGTGCTTGGCAGAAAGTAATGAATCGGCTGAGATTCCTACACCTCCTCCGTCTTTGGAAATGGTTTGATTGATAGTATGTGTTTTCTTCACAATGATCAATTCCTAACTTGGAAGACATGTGCAGTCCACTACCTCTACGGTTGCTTTGATGTTGATTGGTGTACTTGAACAGATTGAAATGGGAAGAGCCTCAGATCAATAGTTGAACATATGTTTGGTACAAGGAGTGCACACGGTTAATGAGTGCTTACATGCATTTTTCATGCTGAGGAGCTATGTAGGATTTGTGTTGCGAGATGAGGAGACCAAGGTCAATAGATTTTATAATGGTCTGTGAGATGATCTACAACTTCGATTGGTGGGTCCAAAGTTATTTGTATTTCAGATATTGTTGGAGATGGATAGATCTTTGGAGATAGATTTGGTGCAAGTCCACTGAACACCAGAGTTCAATGTACCGAGCTTTGCAAAGTCTACAAAGTCTAGGTACTGCAATAGGTGGAGGAAAAATGCAAGGTCTGGGCAAGGAAGTTGGAACAAGTGGTCTAGTATTTTGGGGTAGTTCCCTCTGCAGTTGCTAGAACTACTGATGACCATGGTCCACTCACTTGTTACAATTATGGCAAGATGGGACACTATGCCAAACAATGTTGCAGTGGTGTTGATATGGCGGCGAAAATGGTGGGTGGATCGTATGCGAAGAAATGGAAGATAGTAAAGGAAACTGTATCCCAATATATTCAGCAGAGAGCCCATGGTCTTGGTAGCATCGGTTCAGGTATGAAGTAGTGGGAAGTTGTTGTAGCCTTTGATATGTTATGTTATGTGCATGACTGTATGTTTGTTCAACAATGATAACTAGGCTACGTCATAATACTTACATGTTCAGTAAGAACTCTTTCTTTACCATTTCTAGCTATGGACTTTATAAAATATAGAAAAGTGCCTATGTATATAATGCTATAACACGGGAAAGGGATTAGAATGAGTATTGTTAAGGTACGGATAGGAAGTCATGACTTTGGATTATAAACATTTGTACTACTCATATCTGTGTTTGATGTGATCTTTGGCATGGACTGTCTCTCGGAGCAGCATGCTTGCATTGATTGTAACTCAAAGGAAGTCACACTGGGGCAGAACACCGAATGCAAGACTAAGTTCGTTGGTATGCGAGTATCAAGCAATCTACTGATGTCTATTCTCCAAGTGGTCAAGGCAGTTTGGAAGGGTGCAGAGTTATTCTTCACGCTATTGGGGGCTATAGAGTTGAAGCCTAGTTTGAGTGACGTTCCTATTGTGTCTAAGTTTGCAGATGTGTTTCCTAAAGATCTCCCTGGGATTCCACCTCAGCGAGAGATCAATTTCACAATTGAGTTGGTGTCATGTGAGAAACCTGTGTCATGCTTGCCATACCGAGTAGCGCCAAAGGAGATGGCAGAACTGAAAATTAAGTTACTCAAGTTGCTAGAGAAAGGATATATATGTCCAAGTATGTCACCTTGGAGTGCACCGTTTCTAATTGAAAAGGATGGAAGCTTGCATTTATGTATTGACTACCGTGATCTAAACAAGTTGACAGAGATGAACAAGTATCTGATTCAAAGAATCGGTGATTTATTTGATTAGCTGGTTGGATAAACTTTCTATTCGAAACTTAATTTGAAGTCTGGAAATTATCAGTTACGGATCTGGGAAAGTGATATTCTCAAGACAGTATATGGTACAAGTTATGGACACTATGTGTTCATTGTGATGCCATTTGGGCTAACAAATGCACCATCGGTATTCATGGATCTGATGTATATGACCTTTCAGGAGTATTTGGACCGATTTGTGACTGTCTTTATTAATGATATATTGGAATAATTTTAGTTAGAAGAGGATCATGTGAATCATTTAAGATTGGTTTTGCATACCCTGAGGAGGAATCGACTCTATGTCAAGTTCTCTAAGTGTGAGTTTTTGCTATTGTTAGTAGCTTTTCTTGGTCATGTCGTTAGTGGGGAGGGTATTATTGTGGATCCGGTGAAGATAGTTGTGATACTGGAGTGGCCTATTGTAACACCCCCATCAGTCTCATAGAATATAGCAGAAGGACTTGACGGGGCCCCATGTCTTATTCCACGGACAGTCAGTGAGTTACGCATTGAAACCATAATTTTCACGCATCCTAACTCAGAGTTGCATTCTAGCATAAGCAATAATTATTTAAGAAGAACCCAACACCTGGAATTTATACTAACCAACTGAGGAATGATTTAAATATACATAAAGAGTTTGGCCTTAAGGTCTTACAAACTATTTTCTTCGTATAAGTGTTTTGCATACATCGACACATAGGACATCTATACATGAGAATAAGTAAACACTTCGCTTGGACTTTGAGGGCTAGCATAGTCGAAAGGAGCTTCCATCCTCTACTTCCTGCTTGGCTCTCCAGCACTTACGTAGGGAATAACCACCAATATGTGACAAACAAAGAAACAGTCAGCTTAAGTTGACCAATTTATAATGACCCAACCTCTCACTAAGGGAGGTGGTTCTCCTTTCATTCAAGTACGTAGCATGTATATATATAGTGGTGTAAGAACGTGAAATTTAAGCACCATTCATCATAGCCGGTGCAATCAGGGCACATTGTCTGTATACTGGATTACTAGTCCCACTACCATCTTTAGTCCCAGACTGATGGTTCAAAATTGAGCTTTTATCGTCAAGGTCACCTTGCCTTATCGACTACCCAAAAATCAGATGTTGCACTAAAGAGCTATCTCTTCACCAACCAATAAGGGACGGGTTCAGATTGGCCTTGCCTGAGTTCAAATTTTCATCAACATGCTGGCACGATGCGGGTATAGCTTCACTTCGTCCCATATATGATAACCAACATTATCAAAAAATGGTCGGCACTCAAGGCCACTAAGCTACGCACTACTGGCCACTAAGCTTAACTTGTAACCCCCCTTGTCCCCAGGACCTAGGCTTGCAATCACAATTTAGCTAACTAGGAGCTATCACCAGTGGTAATACTACTGCCTGACAATAAAAAAAATCACAACATCTGCCTACAGCTAGGTAAAACAGTACTTCTTACTATCTAATACTACGCACCGTGTCCCCAAGAACTGGGATTTACATCCATCAAAATCAGCTGTTTGGATACGACCAGGAGCTACCGCTAGCAGGGTCACAACCCGCATTTTCTCCGATGAAAATGAATTATTAGAGTAGGAGAAAACACACGTCATGATGCCACGTCGAGCAGGGGATAACTGTCGACTCTCAGGCAAACCACAATCAACTATACTTTATGAAAATTCATAAGTTAAATGATTAGAAAATCAGTTATATTTTTAAATGTCGTATCCCTCGGCTCGGTGGATCACCTAGTCCACAATTTAAAAACTATACTTATACGCTGCGGAAAAATACTTTATTCAGGTTTGAAATCCTAACAGAGTGCATAAGTGTCCCCAGAGGACAACTTATACTATGCAGGACCCTACTTTTAATTTATATTATCTATAAGAAAATGATCTTTTTACGTTGTTTTAAAAATAGTGACGAGTTTTATAAAACATGCTGATCAAGAGTAATACTTATAATAATGTTTTTAGGTTTAAAAGTAACTAGCAACCTACCATAAATCATCCCCAGAGCAAGTAGACTAACTCCAGAAAGGTAGCAGCAAAAGGTAACATATCTAGTATCAAGGTAAAAACTACCAGTGGGCGCCAACAAACTGACACGAACCCACTGACAAGTATGTATGTCTGTAAGAAAAACAACACCAAAACTACCTCGCAAACACAAGGAACTGATCTCTATAGCACAAGAAACCACCAGCAACAGCACAACACGACTAGCCATCAGAGCGGCTACTATCAAGAACCTGAGGCATTCAAAGAAGAAAGAATACCTCAGCAAGCAAAACTAGAAAACTGCTCGAAAATGTCAATCAGAAGATACGTAAAAGAGGAAAACAAAGCAGTAACAGTCACAACCTCCCAGGGCAAGGCAAAAAAAGGAGTGCACTAAGTGCGAGGACACAACAGTAACTCTGCCCAAAAGCTGCAGAGTCAATAAGGCTACCATGAGCCCAAATGTTGCAATCTACCAAGGAAGAAACGTCTAAGACCCTAAGCTGTGAGAGATGGTAGTAGTAAAAACATCGCGGATCCAGATTGGAGGCAAACTCAGTCCCCAAACCACAATTTCAAAGAAACAAAGCTCAGGGGTCTACATGTGAAAGCAGTAGGGACCTCCCACCCCCTTGCCCAGCCCGTACCTGGAGCAAGATAAAAGAAAAAGGGTGGCCTTGGCTAAATTACACAACACCTCCCCAATTAAGTGCTTCAAACCACCACTACTAACAACGACCCACGATTCGGCCTTTTTGGAAAAATAATAAAATAGCCGACAAGGAACATCAAAATAAATAAATTAACTCGGGGAAGAAAATCAAGGTAAGGGAAAAGCGTTGAGATGACTCAACACGGCATGGCATTGAGTGAGCCCCACTCACTCAATGCCTAACCAGACCTTGGCGTTGAGTGAGTTAGCCTCACTCAGCGCCAAAAACCACCATGGCATTGAATGAGGTTCACTCACTCAACGCCCTCCGTAAGAACAGCTCTGGCATTGAGTGAGCTAACCTCACTCAACGCCAAAACAGCCATGGCGTTGAGTGAGGTTCACTCGCTCAATGCCTCCCGCAAGAAAAATCTGGCGTTGAGTGAGCTAACCTCACTCAACGCCAAAATAGCTATGGCATTGAGTGAGGTCCACTCCGTCAATGCCTTCAGCAAAACAGGCAGTGGCGTTGAGTGAGCTAACCTCACTCAACGCCAAAACAGCTAAGGCATTGAGTGAGGTCTACTCACTCAACGCATTAGCACTTAACCTCAGGAAAACCCTAAACCAATACAATCCGAAAGAGGTCGGCGGGAATGCCGACCGATTCTCACCGAATCGGCGGGAATGCCGTCTGATTCTCGCTGAATCGGCGGGAATGCCGACTGATTCTCGCCGAATTGGCGGGAATGCCGATTGATTCTCGCCAAATCAGCTGGAATGCCGATTGATTCTTGTCGAATCGGCGGGAATCACTAACGATACTCGTCGAAGTCAGCGAGAATCACTTAGTGATTCCCGTCGATTTTGACTTAGACGAATTTTCTAACTCAATCGCCTCACTACTTAAGAACAGACCAAACTATGGCTTTGAGTGTGTGCACCACACTCAACGCCAAATCCCGGACGGCTTTTGGATTTGAGTGTGTGCACCACACTCAACACCAAATCCCGAGAGCCTACCAAGACTGGTTCTCACAAGAGCACTACTACAGAAATCTCCCTCTCTCTCTCGGCTCCACCCGCAAAAGCACCACACCATAAATAAAAAAAATCTGGAGTCTAAATGGTGAAAACAACCAGCGGGTTCAGCAAAAACAGCACAAGGGGGAAGATCAAAACAGAATTTAGGGCTAACCTAAAACTACAACACAGAATTTTAGCAAGCAGAAGAAAATAATTTGGCTTCTATCCTTGGGCTAACCGGGTAGTTAAGAGGGGGAAAATCAAAACAGCAAATGAAAGGACCACATGCCTCGGTTCTTCAGCGAAGCTTCACTCGAGTCTTTCCTCTCCCTCGGCACCACCAGCAGCAACACCGTAGAAATGAAGGTCTTAGCGAGAGCAATCCAGATCCACTCTCGGAATCGAAATTCGCCCACAAACGCTCCCGGAATCGCCGTCCGAAGGGGTAGCAGGTCCGGCGGGTTTCCTCTGTTTTCCGCGAACAGGAGCAGGCGACGGTTTTCGGGACGGGGAAAAATGGTCCCGCTAATTTGGCTTAAGGCTTTTAAATAAATCTAATCATGCCTAATCATCCTTAACCACCTCTTAAGCCGCTGGTTCACTCTCAAAGCTTTTTACCGAAAATGATCATTTAAATAGCTTTGAAATATACACATTTGCTTTTATTATTAGCACACCCAAAACGACGCTAAAACCAAACTACCTCGGAATTCGATGAAACTCGCACCGTAGCTAAATACTCATGCTACAAACGCAATTGCGAAGTCGAAATTAACTTTCGATGAACAGAACTCGAGTTATACCCACCCGAAGCCAAAACGCAAGCATCCCCCGAGAGGCCACACCGGGTCACCCAAAACGACTCGGCTTGCTAGGGAGATCTTGTCAATAGGCTAAAAAATAGGCCACCAAGTTCTAAGGAGTTAAGACCACACTCCACAGATGGCACAAGTCAAGAAAATGCGTCGACGTAACGCCAAACTAGAATAAAATAATCGCAGAAAAATCGGGGGCGTTACAGTCACTCCCCTTAAAAGAAAGTTTCGTCCCGAAACTTTACGCACAACACTCCTACTATAGAAGGAAAAGTAACAAGCCAAACATTGCAAGAAGAAAACAAACCAAACTAATCAGGGAAACAGTTGAGGGTGAGCCTCCCTCATAGCCTACTCTAACTCCCAAGTCGCGCTTTCCAAAACTTGATTCTTCCATAGAACTTTGACCATCGGGATGGACTTCCTTCGCAGCACCCGATCTTGAGTATCCAAAATGCGGACCGACACATCAATAAAAGAGAGATTAGGCTCCAACTGGGGCACAACATCAAAGACTTGCCCACTACTGCGCACACACTTCCGCAATTGGCTTACGTGAAATACATTATGAACACCTGGGAAGTTTGCTGGCAAATCCAACCTATAAGCTGACACGCCAATCTGTTCAACAATCATAAACGGGCCCACATACCTCGGGTCCAATTTTTGATTCTTACCGAAACTCTTAACTCCAACCATCGGAGAAACCTTAAGAAACACAAGGTCCCCTACAGAAAACTCCAAGTCAGACCTACGCTGATTGGCGTTCTTCTCGTATCTCTCCTGAGCTATACGAAGCTTTTCTCGAATAAGCTTCACTGCGACTTCCATCTCCTCGAGCGCATCCGGACCCAATAAGGGTCTCTCACCTGCCTCTTCCCAAAATAGGGGAGTTCTGTAGCACCTCCCATACAAAGCTTCAAACGGAGCCATTTGCAAACTTTCTTGATAACTGTTATTGTATGCAAACTCCATAAGTCGCAACCGCTCATCCCACGCTCCACCGTGGTCTAGAATGTAGCATCTAATCATATCCTCAACTATTTGGTTCACCCGCTGTGTCTGCCCATTGGTCTGTCGGTGGTAAGCAGTAGAATACCTCAGATCGGTACCCAAACCCTCTTGCAGACTATGCCAAAAGCGAGAAGTAAACCGGGAATCTCGATCGGAAATAATGTTAAAAGGCAAATCGTGCAATCTGATGACCTCATTCAAGTACAACTCTACTATCTTCTTCATCGGGTATTCAATCTTATACAGCATGAAGTGAGCACACTTCGTCAGTCTATCCACTATAACCCAAACAGAATCAAATCCCCTTGGAGATTTCGGTAAGCCCGTGATGAAGTCCATAGAAATTCTTTCCCACTTCCAAGTCGGGATCTCTAGTGGAGTCAACTTGCCACCAGGCCTTCCGTGATCGGCCTTCACACGCTTGCAAGTGTGGTACTCAGTAACAAATCGGGCTATATCACTTTTTATCCCATACCACCAGACAATTTGCTTCAAATCACGATACATCTTCGTAGATCCTTGATGGTAGGCAACTCTGGATCCATGAGCCTCTCTGCATACCATACCCCTAATGTCTCCAACAGCAGGGATGCAAAATCTGTCGCGGTACTTAAAAGTTCCCGCCTCATCGATGGAAAAATCCGGCAACTCCCCTCTCTCAGTCCAGAGGTATAAGTGCAGAAGGTCCAGATCATCCTTCTAGTGTAACCTAGTAAGGGAAATTCAAGACAGCTCTGCCACTGCCAAACTACTCTAGATGTCGCAGCATCCCATTGAGATATCCATAAGGAGGAACTCTTCCACTAAATGATCAGCGGAGAGATTAAAGATCTTCCCCGTCTTCCGGCTCAGGGCGTCGGCCACTACATTGGCCTTGCCTGGATGGTACTGGATCACTACATCATAATCGTCCACATACCTAAGCCACCTCTGCTGGCGCAGATTGAACTCCTTTTGCGTGAACACGTACTTCAAGCTCTTGTGATCAGTGAATATCTTGCACTGAGCCCCATAAAGTAGATTCCTCAACGGCTTCAACGCATAAATCACCGCTGCAAACTCAAGGTCATGCGTTGAGTAATTTCTCTCGTGAGTCTTTAATTGCCTCGACCCATACGCAATCACTTTTCCAACTTGCATCAACACGCAACCTAAACCA
The DNA here is from genome assembly GCA_039513925.1 of Platanthera zijinensis. NCBI lineage: Eukaryota > Viridiplantae > Streptophyta > Magnoliopsida > Asparagales > Orchidaceae > Platanthera > Platanthera zijinensis. Next base: position 181,946,303 of record CM077078.1, read on the forward strand.
ACATGCGAAGCATCCACGTAAATGTCATACTCAACACCCTCAGTAGGTAGGGTCAGAATGGGAGCAGTGCACAATCTGTTCTTTAGCTCCAGGAAGGCTTCTTCGCACTTCTCGCTCCAAACAAAGGCCGCGATCTTCTGAGTCAACCTGGTCAAAGGTGCATCTAGGGTAGAGAAACCCTCCACGAACCTCCTGTAGTAGTCAGCCAACCCTAGAAAGCCCCTGATCTCCTTGGGCGTGCCCGACCTACTCCAATCCATCACTGCTGCGATCTTTTCCTGGTCAACCGAGATCCCATCCTTATTCACCATGTGGCCCAGAAACGAGACCTGAGGCAACCAAAATTCGCACTTGCTTAACTTGGCGAATAACTTTTGATTCCTCAACTCCGATAGAACTAAGCGCAGATGCTGCTCATGCTCCTCAGCGTTGCGAGAATAGACCAGCACGTAATCGATGAAAGCCACAACGAACTTGTCCAGGAAATCCTTGAACACCCGGTTCATCATATCCATGAAAGCTGATGGTGCGTTGGTCAGACCAAACAACATCACCAAGAACTCAAAATGTCCATGCCTCGATCTAAATGCAGTCCGTGGAATATCTGCCTCACGGATCCTAAGCTGATGATAGCTAGAATGAAGATCGATCTTGGAGAACACTGTGCTACTACGCAGATGATCAAACAAGTCATCGATCCTCAGCAGAGGGTACCTGTTCTTAATAGTGACTTTGTTCAACTCCATGTAGTCGATGCAAAGCCGCATCGACCCATCCTTCTTCTTCACAAATAGAACAAGAGCCCCCAAGGCGACGAACTCTGCCTGATAAACCCTTTTTCCAACAACTCATCTAACTGGACTTGCAACTCCTCTAGCTCACGAGGGGCCATCCGGTACGATGCCTTAGCAATAGGACGTGTACCCGGATCCAAATCAATCACAAATTCGACATCCCAATCGGGAGGAAGACCAGGAAGGTCATCAGGAAACACATCAGCAAAACCGCGAACAACGGGAATCTCCTCTAAGCGTGGTATACTAACAACGGTCCAAACCACCGAGACTAAACAAGCAAAACAACCAGAAGGAAACAACTTTTGAGCACATACCGCAGAAATGACAGGAGAATCTTGGCACGGATCAGCATGCACGCTTCCAGGCTGACCATTGCCCTTGATGAAGTCCAAGCGCTTCCCTTTGCACTGAATGACCGCATCATACTTAGACAACCAGTCCATGCCCAGAATGACATCGAAGCCCTCTAGGTCAATCATCTTCAAGTCTGCCCTCGCAAGAAAATCCCCTAACAAAAGAGTGCAATCTAGAATGCCCAAATCTGATAACACAGATTCACCAGACGGGAACTTGACGCGGAAGGTACAATGAACTCGATCTAGAGTTAACCGATGTCGCTCCACAAAGGCTCTAGCCACAAATGAGTGGGTAGCGCCGGAGTCGAATAGAACGCGCGCCCAGCAGTTCTTCACCTTAAATTTCCCTATAGGAGTATATACAACTAAGGATCTACCAAAACCAAACTGTAACCATTCTAACAAATAAAAATTTCCAGCTGGAAAAAGAAACAACTAACCTGAGATGACCAGAGTCGAAGCTTGGGCCTCCTCAGAAGAGATCACGTTCAGCTTTCCTTTACCCTTATCCACATGCTGAGGCAGAGGTAGTGCCTGAAGTATAACTGTATGAAGAGCAGGCTTACCCTGAGGACACCTAGACTTGATGTAACCCTTCTGCCCACACTGATAGAAGACTTTATCCTTGGACCAGCACTGGGAAGCATCATGCCCGGGTCGCTTGCAAACAGAATAGGAAACATCCCTCCTAGGAGCACCCTGAATAGCATGAACCTGCTCCTTCTTCTGAGATGCTGCCTTCTTGAAACACCTCTCGACAGGGTGGCCCGACCGGCCACAGAAGCTATACACCACCGTGCTCTTCTTTCCTGAAGCAGCATCGGGTACCTGGGGTTTCTTCTCCTCGACGGACTTCCTCTTGTCCTTCCTCATTTGTTGGCCCTTTCTCCTTGCGGTCTCAATAGCCTCCACCTTTAGAGCAGCCTCCACTACCCCTACATAGGTCTCTGATCCATAAGCACTGGTCAACTGCTACACCTCGCTCCTCAAGCAACCAAGAAACAGCTTGACTCGATCAGCCTCAACACTCACCAACCCAGGAGCAAACCGGCTCAACTTGCTGAACTCTATCTCATACTCACCGACCGTGAGTTTCCTTTGCTTTAGGTGGAGGAAGTCATTCATAAGACGGTCACGCTCGACCGAAGGCAAAAACTTCCTCAGCAGCATTTCCTTGAACACTTCCCAAGAGCAACCAGCTACCAAGCTCTCCTTTTATCTAATCCACCAATTCTTCGCCAAACCCTTGAGCTGATAGGCGGCTATCATCAATCTCAGATCGTCTGCAATACCGGAGTACGAGAACATCTCCTCCATGGAGATCAGCCAATCATCTATGACCATGAAATCTGCCTTCCCATCATACGTAGGAGGGCTAAGTCTCTGAACTGTGAGATGAAAGACATCTCTGCTGGCACCACCATTGGAGGTCTCAGGGATGAAGGAGGAGGTGGAACAACAATCCCCCTGCAGGGCCTTGCACTCCCTGAGTCTGTCTTGCCACAACTGCCACTAAAGACTGCATCTGGGCTCGCACCTCCACCAACTGCATGCTCAAGGAATCGCTACTTTGTCGCAAGCTCTCGATCACCGCATCATTCTGCGCTCCAGATGACTCACCCTCAGATAGGTGGGTCGATCTAGTCGAAGGGCATCTCGTCATCCTAAAGTAATAACAACCTTAGTCAGATCCTAGTACGACAGCTGCAACTAACTACAAGTATAGACAATACATACATAAATATGAACTTAAAGCTGCTAAACTTGCTCTAGGAGTTTATTTTTTACAACATAGGATTGTTAACCACCACCACAATAACTCTTGAGCCTAGATCGGGAATGCATGACTTTATATTATTTTTGACTCAAAAATTATGTGTGTACATATGTCATCATTCCAGTCTTTAGCTTGGCACGTTGTGCTTATGCAATGTTATGCTATGCATGTTTGTGCTATGCATTCTAAAAAGGCCCTAATGCATGTTATGAGCGGCATACACAAGAAAATGTTATGCATCCCATACTACATAACATCCTCATGCAACGAAAAAAAAACGAGCTAGTCCCAGCCATGTGGTGAGGTTATGCATCCCATACTACATAACCCTCACATGTTGCCCCTATGGTGGATCCATATACGAACACATATTATGCATCCCATACTACATAATATGCCCTGTATAATTCATGTTATGTTATGAGTGTAGTGTTCGTTCTTTTGCCAATACGTGCTGATGACATATCGGTGTGTGAATGACATGATGCTGAACTACTAATGCAATCAAATGGGAAGGTTTCCCGACTAGCCTGTCAAGTAACCTCCCTCTTATACAAACTGTCACAACCCGCATTTTCTCCGAGGAAAACGAAATATCAGAATAGGAGAAAACACGCGTCATGATGCCACATCGAGCAGGGGATAACTATCGACGCTCAGGCAAACCACAATCAACTATACTTTATGAAAATTCATAAGTTAAACGATTAGAAAATCAGTTATATTTTTTAAGGCCGTATCCCTCGGCTCAGTGGATCACCTAGTCCACAATTTAAAAACTATACTTATACGCTGCGGAAAAATACTTTATTCAGGTTTGACATCTTAAAAGAGTGCATAAGTGTCCCCAGAGGACAACTTATACTATGCAGGACCCTTCTTTTAATTTATACTATGTATAAGAAAATGATCTTTTTACGTTCTTTGAAAAATAGTGACGAGTTGTATAACACATGCTGATCATGAGTAATACTTATAATAGTGTTTTAGGTTTAAAAGTAACTAGCAACCTAGCATAAATCATCCCCAGAGCAAGTAGACTAACTCCAGAAAGGTATCAGCAAAATGTAACATATCTAGTATCAAGGTAAAAACTACCAGTGGGCGCCAACAAACTGATACAAACCCACTGACAAGTATGTATGTTTGTAATAAAAACAACACCAAAACTATCTCGCAAAAACAAGCAACTGATCTCTATAGCACCAGAGACCACCAGCAACAGCACATCACGACTAGCCATCAGAGCGGCTACTATCCAGAACCTGAGGCATTCAAAGAAGAAAGAATACCTCAACAAAAAAAACTAGAAAACTACTCAAAAATGTCAATCAGAAGATATGTACAAGAGGAAAATAAAGTAGTAACAGTCACAACTACCCAAGGCAAAAAAAAGGAGTGCACTAAGTGCGAGGAGACAACAGTAACTCTGCCCAAAAGCTGCAGAGTCAACAAGGCTACCATGAGCCTAAATGTTGCAATCTACCAAGGAAGAAATGTATAACAACCTGAGCTGTGAGAGATGGTAGTAGCAAAAACATCGCGGATCCAGATTGGAGGCAAACTCAGTCCCCCAACCACTACTTCCATGAAACCAAGCTCAGGGGTGCACATGTGAAAGCACTAGGGACCTCCAACCCCCTTGCCCAGCCCGTACCTAGAGCAAAATAAAAGAAAAAGGGTGGCCTTGGATAAATTACACAACACCTCCCCAATTAAGAGCTTCAAACCACCACTACTAACCACGACCCACGATTCGGCCTTTTTGGAAAAACAAGAAAATAGCCGACAAGGAACCTCAAAATCAAGAAATTCCCTCGGGGAAGAAAATTAAGGTAAGGGAAAAGCGTTGAGATGACTCAATACGGCATGGCGTTGAGTGAGCCTCACTCACTCAACGCCTAATCAGACCTTGGCGTTGAGTGAGATACCCTCACTCAGAGCCGGAAACCACCATGGCGTTGAGTGAGGTTCACTCACTCAACGCCCTCCGCAAGAATAGCTCTGGCATTGAGTGAGCTAACCTCACTCAACGCAAAAATATCCATGGCGTTGAGTGAGGTTCACTCGCTCAACGCCTCCCGCAAGAAAACTCTGGCGTTGAGTGAGCTAACCTAAACCAACGCCAAAACAGCTATGGCATTGAGTGAGGTCCACTCCATCAATGTCTTCAGCAAAACAGGCAGTGGCGTTGAGTGAGCTAACCTCACTCAACGCCAAAACAGCTATGGCATTGAGTGAGGTCTACACACTCAATGCCTTAGCACTTAACCGAAGGAAAACCCTAAACCAATGCCATCCGGAAGAGGTCGGCGGGAATGCCGACCGATTTTCGCCGAATCGGCAGGAATGCTGACTGATTCTTGCCGAATCGGTGGGAATGCCGACTGATTCTTGCCGAATCCGTGGGAATTCCGATTGATTCTCGCCGAATCGGCGAGAATGCTGATTGATTCTCGCCGAATCGGCAGGAATCACTAACGATACTCGTCAAAGTCGGCGAGAATCACTTAGTGATTCCCGTCGATTTCGAATTAGATGAATTTTCTAACTCAATCGCCTCACTACTTAGCCGCAAAAGAACAGACCAAACTATGGCTTTGACTGTGATCACCACACTCAACGCCAAATCCCGAGCGGCTTTTGGCTTTGAGTGTGTGCACCACACTCAACACCAAATCTCGAGAGCCTACCAAGAATTGTTCTCACTAGAGCACTACCGCAGAAATTTCCCCCTCTCTCTATCTCTGCTCCACCCGCAAAAGCACCACACCAGAAATAAAAGAAATCTGGAGTCTAAATGGTGAAAACAACCAGCTGGTTGAGCAAAAACAGCACTAGGGGGAAGATCAAAACAGAATTTAGGGCAAACCTAAAACTACACCACAGAATTTTAGCAAGCAAGAAAAAAACTTTGCTTCTATCCTAGGGCTAACCGGTTAGTTAAGAGGGGGAAAATAAAAACAGCAAGTGCAAGGACCACTTGCCTCGGTTCTTCAGCGAAGCTTCACTCGAGCCTTTCCTCTCCCTCGGCACCAGCAGCAGCAACACCGTAGAAATGAAGGTCTGAGCGAGAGCAATCCAGATCCACTCTCGGAATCGAAATCCACCCACAAACGCTCCCGAAATCGCTGTCCGAAGGGGTAGCAGGTCCGACGGTTTTCCTTTGTTTTCCGCGAACAGGAGCTGGCGACGGTTTTCGGGAAGGGAAAGAATTGGCCCGCTAATTTGGCTTAAGGCTTTTAAATAAATCTAATCACGCCTAATCAGCCTTAACCTCCTCCTAAGCCGCCGGTTCACTCTCAAATCTTTTGACCGAAAATGATCATTTAAATAGCTTTAAAATATACACATTTTCTTTTATTATTAGCACACCCAAAACGACGTGAAAACAAAACTACCTCGGAATTCGACGAAACTCGCACCGTAGCTAAATACCCATGCTACGAACGCAACGGCTAAGTCAAAATTAACTTTCGACGAACAGAACTCGAGTTATACCCACCCGAAGCCAAAACACAAGCATCCCCCGAGAGGCCACACCGGGTCACCCAAAACGACTCGGCTTGCTAGGGAGATCTTGCCAATAGGCTACAAAATAGGCCACTCAGTTCTAAGGAGTTAAGACCACACTCCACAGTTGGGACAAGCCAAGAAAATGCGTCGACGTAACGCCAAAATAGAATTAAATAATCGTAGAAAAATCGGGGGTGTTACAAGCGGTATCGCTACCACCGGGCGATAAGTGACAAAATAATGTTCCTGTCCCAAAATTGGGTGTTTTCCTGTAGCATACCTCTAGTACTACCTGCAACAAACTGCACCCCGAAAACTCCGTAAAAATACATGTTCACCCACTGAGTCTTCTTCGACGTTCAAATCAATCATCACTAATCCATACCACCCAATCTGGGTGGGCTTCATATAGCATACCTATTCCATACTTCAATTCCGGTTTCTAAACACAAGTTTACTCTAGGGGATATCACCGATCAACCCATTGGAAACTTCTTATTCTCCACCAATTGGTGAGGGTTTTTATGCGCATGCCAATTAAAGACTTCACTTGCCCAAGAAGGAAGATCGTTACCTTGTTTATTGCTTAGGAGCAATGAATTTGCTTGAGATTTGGATGGAGGTTTTCAAAGTGCCTTCCTCTCCACAGATCCAGCCTTGTCTCATGAATCATACCATAAAAACTCATTCCAAGCTCTTCGAGAGCACTTAACTAGCCTTCTCCTTCCTCTCCTTTCCTTCTTTTTCTTCTTTCTTAAAGTTCAAGAGAATGCAAGAGAGAGAGAGCGATCAAGAGAAATGAGTAGAATTTTCCTCTCAACTCTCTTAACATTCACGGGGCAAACATCAGCCATCTGATCTCTAAGACAAAAGGAATAGATTGCCACGATTTAGCTGACTATTTTTTTAATTTGCTATTGTCGTGCGGTAGCACACTATCGTCTGGCGGTAGCTTAGGCGGTGGACGCTTGACCCAGCAAATGTTGCTTTGACGCTTAATGGCCGCCTCAACCTTATCTAACATGTGTCATCCTATCGTTAGTGGTATCGTTATCGCTTGGCGGTAACAATTTGATGCCAATGGTTCTCGATTCAAACAACTCTATGCTCTTGATGCCATCATCTTGATGTCATCGATGCCAACAACTCGAAACCCGCTACCTCCAGTGGTATCTTGCTATCGTCGGGTGGAAGCTTTCAGTAACAAGAAAATTTATTGTTTTCAAACATAGGAAACCTAAGGTGTTACAAATCTCCCCTCCTTTAAGAAATTTAATCCTAAAATTATACTTAACATAAAACAACAAAGAAGTACACAATATATTAAATGTTCCTCAATGGAAAAGCTCGGGGAACTCCTCGATCATGGTTTGCTCGCGCTCCCATGATAGTTTCTCACGGTCATAGATGTCCTAATAGACCTTGACCATTTTGATCGCCTTATTCCGCAAATGTTTGACCTTCGTGTATTCGATTCAAATGGTCTTGACTCTCATTGTCAACCCACTATCATCTGCTACCTGATCCGCAGAAACCACTTGCGTAGGCTCTAACACCACTGTTGGAACCCTTGTTTGGATTTGGTCTATGTTGAAGCCAAAATTGACCTTAACGGGAGTTCAAAACAAGGGTGCAGCCAACACCTACTTCTCTTAAGTCCGGACCCTCGACTGGTTGCTAAGTACGTAGGACTTACCCAAAGCCTCAGCAGGGAGGTCCCACCTCACACCCGAAAGATCTCTGAGAGCTTCCCCTCCAAAGCCATAAGCTGGGCTAGGAGTTCCTAAGAAAGCACTAGAAATTTTGAGAATAATGAGAGTCCGCTTTCTAAGGAGACCCTGTGGGTCTATTTATAGTCTTTTGCTGACCTGAAGTTACTGAAATACCCCTGGAAGGTCTGCCAATAGCCAAATCCCGTTGTTTGTAAAGTACTAAATGCAGCCCCTGAGGGTGTATGGGTAATTTTATCCGAGGGCGATTAAGTAATTTTTCCCTAAACCCATGGCCCCACTCGGCGAGAACTCTATGCTGAGAACCCCCTCGCCTTCATTTAGCGGGAGCTAAAAAGGAGTGTCGAAAGTCTCAAGCTAAGCTAGCCCCCGCCTTCTGCGAGACGCAATCCTTCTCACCGACTCTGCCGGAAGCGGGTCCCGGCTGACCGATGGTGAACGCTCTCGCCCGTTTCTAGGCGGTAGCTCCTCTAATCTTGACGTTGTCGCTGCTGGATGCGATTGAGTGAGTGGAGCTCACCCAACGCCCTTGCTGCTGACTACGACATTGAGTGAGTGGATCTCACCCTACGCCCTTGCTGATGAACACGGTGTTGAGTGAGTGGAGCTCACCCTACGCCCTTGTTGCTGACAACGACGTTGAGGGAGTGGAGCTCACTCAGCGCCCTTGCTGCTGACCACGGCGTTGAGTGAGTGGAGCTCACCTAGCGTCCTTGCTACTGACCATGACGTTTAGTGAGTGGAGCTCATTCAGCGCAGCGTTGAGACCACCCAATACCTTCTCGCCAGATTCTGGTCATGGGCGGGATCTCGCTTGCTCCTAGTCGGGAGCTCCTCCGGCGCGAGAGCTCTTCTGGTCTTCAGGCCAAACCTAGCTCGAGATTGGTCAAACCCCGACCGTTGATGCCTCTGGATGCCACCCAACAAATATTGGGTTGTACACAATCCCCGCTCTTTTTTAGCTAGCCCTGCGCTCGAAAAGACACGTCCAACCCAGCAATATTCGTTGGGCACGTGTCATTTAAAAAAAGGAGAATCTTTTGGTGGGCCATACCATGGATATATATATGTATGGATAGACGGTCGTAAAACTGTTCCTGAGTCGCCGCTCTCTGCCTGAGCTCTCGCGAGATCTCGTCATGCATTCCAAACGTGTTGACAAGTCGCTCCTGCAAGACCTCCAAGACCGCATCAATGCGGCCCAGACACGATCCCTGGCGAACAGCGCTGTGGTTGCCCCTTGGCTGGCGAAAAAGTCGCCAGCCGCTAATCCTTCTCCGCTAAAGAAAAAGAAAGAGAAGAAGAAAAAGAAGGCGAAGGTGGTCAAGCGGGACCTTTCCCGCGAGAACAGGGACTCACCTACCCCGACTCCCGATCGTGTGGATGATGCTTCCCCTCCGCAGAAGGTATGCCTCTCTGATTTGCTGATCCCCAAGATTGAGAGTCGATTATGATCTGATTATGCGCAAGGGTTGGTAACTGGTGTAATATATTTCACCGGAAGCGGTTCGAGGTGACGACACCGGGTCACCGCTAGTGCCTCTAGACTCGCTGCCTCATCCTCCCGAGGATAGACCACGAGTCACGGAGGTCACTCCTCCGGCTGCCTCTCAGGGAACCACGTGTATACTTTTATTTATTAACCCTTTCTGACCATTTCACTTGTAGACTCTCCTACTGTCAAGCTGACTTCTCGTATTCTCAGCTTCCACCGACCCGGGTCTCGCCACCCAGGAGGGTAAAATAATTGCTTCTAATCTGCTCGGCCAAGCGGCTAATCCCGCCATACTGGCAGGAGGGGTGTCTATTGACCCATCCATAGCCCAAAAGGAGGTCAGCCATCTCGCGAGAGAGAACGACTACCCCCCATGCTTCCAGCCAGGCCGGGATCACTGTGCGCGAGACTTTTCGCCTAGGACGCGGAAAGCCACTCCACCTCCTCTATGGGACTGAGGGGGTCCCGGGCCTTCTCGCCAGTCGTCGGTCAATTACTCTCGCCATGCTACAGGTAAGCGAAGCATTATCATAGCTCTTACTCAGCCCTCGCTGTAACCATGAAACTGTTTTATCATAGGATCCGAACTCGCGAATGAGGGAAGATCAAGATAATGAAGACGATGATGGAGAGGGTGAGGAAGAGGATGGCGAGAGCTCCCCCTTCCTTCGTCTGGCGAGATGGAGGACATTGTGAATGAAGCCGGGAGCACGAAGAGACGAGGGATAAATATTGCTTCCCTCTTGTCGAAGCTTTTGAGGCGGGAGAGGGCCCGCACCACTGCGGCGAAAGAATTCCGTGAGATGGTGGAGCAGAGGCTCGAGGCCCTTGAGCGCAATTATTTCTTTGGCGAGATGGGCGGCCGGGTTGGCCTACCGCCGATTCCTCCCCTGGGAGGTGTATCACGCAGATTCGAGACAAGGCTCGTCGGATCAACCAAGGGTGTACCACCCTATCTTACTACTACAACCCGTTGGCGCCCCCAAGGACCAGACGGCGAGAGTGAGGACAATGGCTTTGGGATTCTTATTGATCGAAGAAGTCTCACACCTTCTCACCTCTCGGCCTTCTCTTCCCGCAATGTACCCTATTTCTTTATATTCTGGACTGTTCACTTGTAACCTTTCAATTATTATTTATTATTATTGTTTTTTCCTTTTTAGCACTCGCCCGACGAGAGCAATCCCTGTTCTTGTTTTAGTTTATGTTCCACATGGCCGTTTCGAAATGCCTGTGCGAATATGAACTTTCAGCTGGTCGCTGTCATCCCAGGCCGGAACCCGAGGCGTCGCTGTTTTGGGGCATGATGCATGTACCGCCGCCGCTATTTTCATTAATTGTTTTTTATTTTTTAGAAAAGTCATCATTACCACGGCTTCCTATAAATATATGAGTTCACCAAACACATTTATTTCTCCGATCCGGAACCCTTGTTCCTCTCCTCGTTGCTTTCATGACTTGTCGAGAACTTCCCCTTGCTTCTGCCTTCTTCTCTTGTTCTTTGCCTAACCTTCGCTCTCGCCCAATCCTTTGAGATCTCGTCCTCAATCCTCCCCACAGAATGTCGGGCAAAAACGAGTGATGTTCCCATTACGCGGAAGCCTTTCGAAAGCATCAATTTCGTACTTGCCGCCTAACCCTTGAAGAGTACCAGCAGATCACTTCTCAGTACATTCCGGCCGGCTTCACCGCGAGAAATCTCGGCAACCAAGATAGGGTAAACAGTGCGCGAGAGGGGGAGCTCGCCATCCCCCTCGAACACTTCGAGGTGTGCCTTTGCCTTCCTATCTAGCCGGAGATGCAACAGGCCCTCCGTTACTATGGAGTTGTTCATGCGCAGCTAAACCCTAACTCGGTCGCCATCCTTGTAGCATTCATCTGCTATATGCGATCAGGGAGGATCGAGTTCAGCCTCCCGATTTTCCGAAAGCTGTTCATCTTCTGCGCGAAGGGAGGGGTGGTATTATTCTCTAGGCAACTGCTCAAGACAACCGGTCTCGCCAACAAGTATCATCATTGGGGCGAGAAGTTTATCTTCGTCTCTAGCGAGTTCAGCAGCATCCCTCTCGCACCTGTCCAATATGAGGATGCTGCCTACAAGCCGCCTTCCCTGGGATAATGCGAGAGCGCTATTCTTGAGTTCTTTGGGACGAAGGAATTCGACGTCCAATTCCTCTGACGGGACGTCAACTTTCTCCCTCCCGTGCCCCCCGGTGAAGGTAAGGTCTCGCCTTTAACCTGATATCCTCATTCTAAACCTCCACACTGACCATTATCTCCCTTGCAGGAGAGCGAGAAATTCCTCTACACCAACTCTTTGCCGAGACTCAGGGTACCGAGGGACAAGCTATGAGAAATCCGCTGGCTCTCGCGAAATCCGCGGCTCAGGCTTGCCGGGACGAGCCGGCCCCGCCTCCTTCGACCAGTGTCGGGAAGCGAAAGCCCAGCGCCTTTACGTCCCGGCCGCTGAAAAGACCAAAGCCAACCGCTGCCGACAAAGGGAAATCTGAGACAACTACGCCCGCCCGACCTCTCGCACCAGGCCGGTCCTTGGAAGAGGTCCTGTAGGTTGCCAGCGAGATGATTGTTGCTGCCAGGAATAGCATCGGGGCCCCTGACGAGAACCTTCAAGCCGCAAGTGGGGCTGGTGGCGAGGGGGTAGCTGACGAGACCTCCACTCGGTCTCCGTCCAAGGAGGTGCCAAAGGGGAACAGGAATTTTTGCCTCGGTGTGAAGTTCCTCGACACAGAGGGTAAACCCTTGCTGCGGTGGGACCCTGAGACCAACCAAGTCTCCGTCTCAACCCTCCTCCCCAGCTAGGCAAAGCGCGACCATGTCACCGGCGAGGCCTTCGCTCTGGGCTATGGCCTTTATAACCGGAAGTACGCTGGCCTTTATGATCAGCTGCCCACATGGCTCCTGGCCTTTGACTCCGTCTGGGCTCTGATGCGTTGGTTCGAGCTTGCATATATGTGCGTGCGCCGAAGTATCACCATCGACTGCAACTTTGGCGAGATGCTTAAGGCGCGGGACAAGACGGTGGCCTAGGCGGCGGTTCTGAAGGCATAGCTGGCGGATGCTATGGGACGCCTTCCTTGCGCCAACCGGAGGAGGTAAGCGAGATCTTTCAAGAACTCGATCTCATCTCTGTAATCCACGGGACGTCTCGGTGTTGATTTGTTTCTCCCTTCTGTAGGATTCTACTCAAAATAAGGCCCTTCGCACGGAGCTGACCGAGCTAAGATACAAGAACATCCTGCTAAAGGACCAGCTCCGTCGCACGGAAACGGCTGTGGTTCTGCCTCCCCCATTACTGGACAAGAGGCTGAGGAGACATCACTTCTCGGAGTATGACATCAACATGCTCTTGCAGACAAATGCTCAAGCAACGGTCAAGCTAACCCTTGAGATGTTGCGAGATGTGGGATGTTTGAACGAGAGTGGCAAGATCATCACCGCTCCCCAACTTGTTCCCTGGCTCTTCGAGCCTATCTCGAAGCCCCCAGGCGCACCTTACTCTCCGCCCCCAGATGTCTCGAGATCCCCCACGGCTGCTGGCGAGACATCCGGGGAGAGCTCAGGCGAGAGCTCCCACAGAAGCTCAAGTGGGAGCTCGAGCGGATACAGCGCTTCTCCCTAATGGGTTTCCTTTTCTTTTTTTGTTTCTGTAATGAGCGAGACGCTCTGATTTTATTAATCACATTTGAATATATAAATTGTTAGTGTTTGTACCCCTCTTTTTTCTTTTTTGTTGATAATGAATGCTGCTCAAGCGAGCTTCCAACGAGGCCCCTGGACCCTCCTCTAGGATAGTCTCCCTTAGCGGTCAACAGGCGGGAACTTGCCGAGAGCTCAAGGCTAACACATGTCATTCTCGTGTTCTGCCGAGATCCATTTGTCGTGGGTGTCTTTCATAGTCCTTTTAAGGGATGACCGTCCCTCATTACCTTGCGCGATCGATTAGGTCTCTTTGCTTAGACCCGCCGGGAACTTCATTTGGGGAGGTCCCCCAGCTGAGACCTCCTGGCCGAAATCCTGTTGGGTCTGCCTTCAGGGTGTCTTTTGTCTAGACTAGAACATTCATGTCAAAAAATTTCTAAACACTAAACCTATCCCCCACAGGCGAGCCCTCGGACCTGCCTGCTAGATGAGAGTCTGTGTAGCGGGTCTACCTGGGGCCGAGCTGAGCTCAGAGTAGTGCGAGAGTTACTAAGTATCAAGAACCAAGAACAAAGGACCAAGCCTCTCCCCCATAGGCAAGCCTTCAGACCTGCCAGCTAGATGAGAGCCTACGCAGCGGGTCTACCTGGGGCCGAGCCGAGCTCGGAGTGTTGATGAAGATTTCATAACCAAAACCTCTCACCCATAGGCGAGCCTTCGGACCTTCCAGCTAAATGAAAGCCTATGCAGCAGGTCTACCTGGGGCCGAGCCGAGCTCAGGGTGTTGATGAAGATTTCATAACAAAAACCTATACCCCACAGGCAAGCCTTCAGACCTGCCATCTAGATGAAAGCCTGCGCAGCAGGTCTACCTGGGGCCGAGCCGAGCTCGGGGTTTCGATGAAGATTTCATAACCAAAACCTCTCCCCCACAGGCGAGCCTTCGGACCTTCCAGCTAGATGAAAGCCTGCGCAGCGAGTCTGCCTGCGGCCGACCCGAGCTTGGGGTGTTGATGAAGATTTCATAACCAAAACCTCTCCCCTACAGGAGAGCCTTCGGACCTGCCAGCTAGATGAGAGCCTGTGCAGCAGGTCTACCTGGGGTCGAGCCGAGCTTGGGGTGTTGATGAAGATTTCATAACAAAAACCTCTCCCCCCTAGGAGAGCCTTCGGACCTATCAGCTAGATGAGAGCCTGCGCAGCGGGTCTATCTGGGGTCGAGCCGAGCTCGGGGTGTTGATGAAGATTTCATAACCAAAACCTCTCCCCCACAGGCGAGCCTTCAGACCTGCCAGCTAGATGAGAGCCTGTGTTGGTACCCTAGTTTGGATTTGAGTTAAGTCTTCTCTATTAGTTTCTTAACCCAAGATTTATCTATGGTCAAAGGTTAGATTTAGGTTAAATTCCATCAGTTGTGTAGAAGTTTGTTTGTTTATCCAGTGAAAATCTGTTTAATGTGTTTTTTAGTTCGACTATAGTCGAACGCCGCTCGACTATTGTCTATCAGTTGATTGACTATCATCTATCAGCAGATCAACTATCTCTGAGTTAGTTCAACTCTGTTAGCTCGACGATCTGTGGTCTCAGTATCGTCGATCGTCGAGTCCTGCTTGACTCCTTTTTCCCAGACAGATTTCTTCTAGTTCGACTATCTGTTCTGATAGTTTAATTATCTGCTCTGGGAGTTCGACGATCTCTGTGATTCGTTCGACGATCTTTTTGTCTGCATTTAGAGATATTGTACTCTTTCTCTTCTGTGAATTATTTCTCATTTATCTGGCATATTTTATTAAAGATTATTTCATTGATTTTATGCTTACATATCAAGGCAATCTTTGCCTCATTCTTTATGCATAAGTCAAGTACTTTCTGACAAAGTCTTTTGTCCTATAAGTTGAACAATCTTTGTGCTTTATCTGCCATGCTGTCCTTTATAGTCATTAGACACAGATGTCTTTCTCAGGCCGTAAAGAGTTTGTTTTTGATGTGACTTTCTCGAATATCTTTTGGACTTGCAGAATATATAAGCAGCTTCTAAGAAAGCTTTATCTCTTTATAGGATGTCCTTCTGCAGGCTATTTGTACTATGTGTTATTTGCAGCCCAGATTGCAGATCTCAAAAGAAGACAAGATTCAAATCAAGAGAAAGATAGAAGCCATTACAAAGGCTGATATATAAAGAGCTAGTGAGAGAAGTTAATATACAGATATACAAATATTCATATACACAGATACACAGATTCAAAAACAAGAACAAGTGTACAACAATTCTCTTCAGAGCTCTCTTCTTCAATCCTGAGTTCATCCTTCTTACAGGATCATTCATACTCAGAGCTTCAAGTAGTAGAAGAAGAAGAAAGAAAAGCTGTTGAAGAAGAACAAACATTCCATATCAAGAGTCTTCTTCAAGCTGCTCCTTCAAGAACCTCAAGACAAATAGATCTTCTCTGTCAAGAGTTCTAAAGAGAACCTGCACCCTAAAGCATGGCTTCTTCCTGGATATTCTCTAAGCCAGGGGGAGCTTTGATTCCTTCAGAGATTTCTATAGCTTAGTGCAATCCACTAGCTTCTCTAATTTTATTTAACAATAGAGAAGACATTCTAACTCTCTCAACCTCTTGTACAAAAGGTTATTACTCCCTTCAAAAGTTAACCTTGGTGGCAGGCACCTTAGCAAAAACCTGTGTTGGATTTTTATCTCCTGATCAAAAGCTTATAGGGTTTACTTGATCTACCTGAATCAGATCAGTTGGTGGCAGGGCACCTGAACAAAAACCTGTAGTGGATTCCTACCAGGGTGGTAGAAGAGTGGATGTACCTATTGAGAGGGAACCACTATAAATCTTCTTGTGTTGTCTGTGTTGCTTATTTTAATTACTTCACTGTGGCTGTGAGTAGAAATAACTAGGATTGCTAGTTGTTGTGTTAGCACTAAAGCTTAAACTGTAATTACAGTTAGCTTTTTCTTGTGCACCTCACTTTGTGTTAGGCTCTAGGGTTTCATATATCTATATACTTTTTCCGCAAATTAACTCTAAGGGAGTGGAGTAGATTTCATATTTTTGAATACTCTATTCACCCCCCCCCCTCTAGAGTTGTATCTTTCCTCACTTTCAGCCTGCGTAGTGGGTCTACTTGGGGCCGAGCTGAACTCGGGGTATTGTTGAAGATTTCATAACCAAAACCACTCCCCCATAGGAGAGCCATCGAACCTGCCAGCTAGATGAGAGCCTGCGCAGCGGGTCTACCTGGGGCCGAGCCGAGCTCGGGGTGTTGATGAATATTTCATAACCAAAACCTCTCCCCCACAGACGAGCCTTCGGACCTGCCAGCTAGATGAAAGCCTGCGCAGCGGGTCTACTTGGGGCCGAGCAGAGCTCGGGGTGTAGATGAAGATTTCATAACCAAAACATCTCCCCCACATGCGATCCTTTGAACCTGCCAGCTATATGAGAGCCCGCGCAGCGGGTCTACCTGGGGCCGAGCCGAGCTCAGGGTGTTGATGAAGGTTTCATAACCAAAACCTCACCACCACAGGAGAGCCTTCGGACCTGCCAGCTAGATATGAGCCTGCGTAGTGGGTCTACCTGGGGCCGAGCTGAGCTCGGGGTGTTGATTAAGATTTCATAACCAAAACCTCTCCCCCACAGGCGAGCCTTCGGACCTACCAGCTAGATGAAAGCCTGCGCAGTGGGTCTACCTTGGGTCGAGCTAAGCTCGAGGTGTTGATAAAGATTTCATATCCAAAACCTCTCCCACACAGGAGAGCCTTTGGACCTGCCAGCTTGATGAGAGCTTGTACAGCGGGTCTACCTGGGGCCTAGCCGAGCTCGGGGTGTTGATGAAGATTTCATAACCAAAACCTCTACCCCACAGACGAGCCTTCGGACCTGCCAGCTAGATGAGAGCCTGCATAGCGGGTCTACCTGGGGCCGAGCCGAGCTCAAGGTATTGATGAAGATTTCATAACCAAAACCTCTCCCCCACAGGAGAGCCTTCGGACCTGCCGGCTAGATGAAAGCCTGCGTCACGGGTCTACCTGGGGCCAAGCCGAGCTCGGGGGTATTGATGAAGATTTCATACCACACCTCTTTCTTATACCAATCTTTAAAATGAAAAGAGTTGACAACGGATCAAAGTGTGGGATATATTATGATAGCATTTGAAAACAAAAATACAATAACCTTCTGCCCCTCACGGGTAGAAGCGCTTTAGATCATCACCACTCTAAGTGTGGCTCAAGGTCCTCCCTTCCACATCCTGGAGGTAATAACTTTCGTTTAAGGTCCTCTTTTACTAGTAAGGCCCTTCCCAGTTTGGTTGAGCTTGCCACGGGGATGACTTCCTGCGTAAACCTTTTTCAATATAAGATCTTCTTCGATGAACTCCCTGATCCTAACATGCTTGTCGAAGTATTTTGCCATACGCCGCTTGATCTCTTCTTGCCTGATGGGTTTCGACATCCCGCGCTTCTTCCGTCATGTCTAGCGAGAGGCGCAACCCTTCCTCATTTTCCAACCTCCAAGCCTCATCTACTTCCCCTGCGGCTGCGACCCGTGGGGACTGAACCTCGAATTCCACTGGCATGACTGCCTCATACCCGTGAGAAATCTTAAAGGGGATCTCGCCTGTGGCCATGTTCGGATTCGTCCTTAAGGCCCATAGAACTGAGGGGAGATGCTCCACCCAATTTACCCTCAAGTTTTCTACTTTTTTCTTGAGTAAGTTCACAATGTTTTTGTTTGTTGCTTCAACCTAGCCATTGCTCCGGGGGTGTTGGACAGAGGAAAACCTGAGATCTATCCCTAGCTGGGTGTAGAAGCTGATGAAATCTTCGCTAGTAAACTGGGGTCCATTATCTGTCACTATTGCATTGGGTAGACTGTGCCTACATATGATCTCTCCCACGATGAATTTCCTTATAACTTGTGAGGTGACTTTGGCCAAGGCCTAAACATCCATCCACTTTGAGAAGTAATCGATCATGACTAGGAGGAACCTCCTCTGCCCACTAGCTGGAGGATAAGGCCCGACCAAGTCCATCCCCCAGATGGCGAAAGTCCATGGCGACGAAATGCTCCTGAGCCTTTGAGCGGGCAAGAAATGGAGAGGAGCGTACAACTGACATTTTTTGAATCTCTTTGCAAACTCAGCAGCATCCTTCCTCAGGGTCACCAGAAGTACCCCTGCTTTACCACCCTTTCTTCCAGCATCCTTCCTCCCGAGTGGTTGTCGCACTCGCTCGAGTGCACCTCCCCAAGGATCCTCGGGATCTCTTCTTTGGTCACACATCTTGCCAAGAGCCCCGACAACATCTTACGATGCAACACCCCTTCCAACATCAGGTAGTGAGCGGCTTTAGGCCTGAAGCTTTTTGCATCCTTAACCTCCCCCGTCAGCTCGCCCGTGGTTAGGAAGGTTACCAACGGATCCACTCACTAGGATGATCGCTGACCTACCTCATTAATCCCCTTCCTCGATCGCTGGTCGGAACAAGTTCAGTCAAGGTCCTCCTCCCGAGTCCCAAACTTTGCCAATCGTCGGCGGCGACCGCACTCTCCTCTCGGGAGGTGTTGGATTGAGAATGATCGAAAACCTCAATGATTTCCCTTCATGATAGGTACTTTATGAGGGTAGGCTCCCGAGCTTCAAACTCTCCTCGAATCTGTGATACTACCACCATCGAGTTTGTGAAGGCCTCCACATCTCGGATCTCAAGCACCTTTGCCAGACGAAGGCTGGCTATCACGGCCTCATATTCTTCTTGGTTGTTGGTTACTAGAAAGTGGTAGGCCACTGCCTGCTCAATGGTTACCCCCTGGGGGCTTATCAGCACCACTCCTCCCTCCAAGAGAAAGCTTTCCCGAGGCCCCATCAACTATCATCCTCCATGCCCCTTACGGCTGCGGATCCCCCTCTTTGACCTCAACTACAAAATCCGCTATGAAATTCGCCACCACTTACGCCTTGATGGAGAGCCTCGGCATGAAGGAGATGTCGAACTCGCTTAGTTTGATGGACCACTTGGCAAGTCTTCCCGAGTGCTCCACCCCTTCAAAGATCTTACGAAGAGGATGGTCGGTCACCACCTTAATCGAGTGTGCTTGAAAGTACGGTTGAAGTTTCCTTGCTGAAATAACCAGAGCGTATGCTAGCTTTTCAGGATTGGTAACGGAGCTCCTCCTTCTTAAAAACCTGGCTCGAGTAATAGATGGGCTGCTGCTTCTTCCCCTCTTCCCTAACCAGAACAGAGCTCACGGCGTCCGCTCCTACTCCTAGATACAGGGCCAGGTCCTCTCCTTCTTTTGGGCTTTGAAGTAGAAGAGTCTGGGAGAGCTATCTCTTCAGCCCTTGGAAGGCCTCTTCACATTCGGTGGTCCACTCAAACCTTTGGTTACCACTCAAAACCTTGAAGAATGATGAACAATTGTCCCCTGATCTGGAGAAGAACCTGCTTAGACCAGCCAACTTACCTGTCAAGCGCTGGACCTCCTTGGCGTCGCGAGGTGATTCCAAGTATAGGATGGCCTTCACCTTATCTGGGTTAGGCTCTACCCCTGCCAGGGTCAAGAGATGCCCAAGGAACCTCCCGCAGTTGGACCCGAAGACACACTTCAAGGGGTTCAACCTCATCTTGAATCTCCGCAGGGTAGCGAAGGTCTCTTCTAGGTTCCCTAGGTGCGAGTTCACACACTTGCTTTTCACCATCAAGTCGTCAACATAGAACTCCAAGTTTCTCCCCCTTTGCCCCTGGAAGACTCGATCCATCATGCATTGGTAGGTAGCCCCTGCATTTTTCAACCCAAAGGGCATCATTTTATAGCTGAAGCACCCTCCCTAGTGATGTAGAGACGTCCTTGACATCGGAGGGTGCATCATGGGATCTGGTGGTAACCTGAAAAAGCATCCAAAAAACATAATAATAGAAAAACCGACGGCTGAATCAACCAGCGCATCGATTCGAGGCAGGGGGTAGCAATCCTTAGGGCATGATTTATTTAATAAAGAGAAATTGATACACATTTGCCAGTTCCCGCCCCCCCTTTTAACCATTATAACGTTGGAGATCCAGCCTGGGCACTGGATCTCTGAGATGAAGCCGGCTTCCAGGAGCTTCCTGACCTCCTCGCGGATCGGCTCCTTTAGCTTGGTAGTCATGGTCCTCATCTTCTGGCGTATGGGGCGAGTCCGGGGGTCCATGTTCAGGCGATGGCAAGCCACATCCGCGTCAATACCCGACATGTCTGCTTCGCTCCAGGCGAAGATTTCTACATTGCTCTGGATGCAAGCTCTTATCTGCTCCTGGTCATCGGGACTTAGGCGCCCGCTGATCCGCACCTTCCGCACCTGTCCCGCGCTGTAGAAGACCTCAATTTCAACCACTTCTTCGGCCCGCTCCAGCCGTGCCTGCTCCCAGCTGACCCTTGCTTCTTTTTCTGGCTCTAACTCCTCCCTTCCTGCTTCAACCTCCGCTGCCTCCTCCGACCCTTCCTGCTCAATTCCTGTTGTTAGCTTCTCCTCTACCTCCATCGCCTCCTCCAGGCTCTCCTGTTGCTGCTCGACTTCCACGCCCCTACAGGCCTGTTGTTCAACTTCTCCCTGCTCCTCCGCGCTCTCCCTTATCGTCTCCCCTAGGCTCACCTCCTCTTCTATGACATCCTCTCCTTGCTCTGCTAGCTCCCTCTCCAGCTCTTCTGCCTCTGCCATACAAGACACAGCGTTGAATGCCATTACGTAGCACTGCCTCGCCACCTTCAGGTCTCCCCTAATCCTGACCTACACCCCTCCATTGTTAAACTTGAGACATTGATGAAATAAGGAGAGGACGCAGTGAAAGGCGCTGATGAGGGGACGCCCAAATATGGTGTTGTAGCTACTTGGGGAGTCCATGATTACAAACCTGCAGTTCCGCGACACGCCTCCCAACTTCACGTGCAGCCCTATTTCCCCTTCAACTTCTTTCCTCTCACCCGAGAACCCAAACAGAGGTCCATCTGAGGCTCGGACCCTCTTCCCCTCAACCTTCATCTCATTAAAAGCCTTCTAAAAGATCACATTCACATAACTCCCGTTATCCACCAGTATCCTGGAGACCGTGAAGTTCACCACTACTGTCTGAATCACGAGGGCATCGCAGAACGGATCCTCAATGTTTGTCTTGTCAGCTGATGAAAAGGTGATTTTTTTCATCTGGGGGGGAGCCAGAGTGATAGAATTGATTTCAAGATAACCCAAACACCTAGAGGGGGGTGAATAGGTTCTATCTTTTTTCACTTATGGCAAAATAAGAATTTAGTTCTTTAAAGAGAATCTAACTATTCTACAGCTAACACAGCAACCACAACACAGAATTCACAATCACACACACATCACAGATTGCACACTGGTTTATAGTGGTTCCCCAAGGTATGGGTACATCCACTTTCCCCCTTCGCCAATCCACCAGTATGTTAGATTCAGCCTAACTTCTTCTTTCTTCTCAGATCCACAGATCTTATAGCTCAGAACCCTGAAAGGTTCCTACAACTCAGAATGTATCCACACTCCTACAGCTCAGGCTAACAGCCCTACCACAGCCTTGTCACAAGGCCTACAACTCAGAGATTGATTTCTCCTACACTCAGACTCAAAAGCCTTACCACTCAAAGATCTATATCTCCTACACTCAGCCTTTATATTATAGGCTTACAACTCAGATCTTGAAAGATCCTATGGAATTTGAAAAATCATATAGATTGACTTTTACCATTGTTGAGAGAGAAGGGATAAAAGGTTTCTTGATCAGCTCTTGATAAAACTGATTACTGAGATCAACCTGTTCTTAGCTTTCTTCAAAGCTTCTTGTATCTGAACTCAGTATGGTTGATCTTCTTTGAAGTTGATTGACTAGCAGCTTCCTTCTTAGATTTCAGAAATAGATCTGAATTCTTCTTAGCAGATTTGTTCAGGATCTGCTTCTTAAGAGACTTGTAAATGTCTCCTTCTTTACTTCAAACAGCTGGAGCTCTCTCTCACTCTCCAAATCTTCTAAAGTTTCTTCTAAATTCTTGTTTGAATTCTCCTTAGACAAATTCTGAGTAGATTGCCACTTCAGACTGTCTTCTTAGATCTTCTCCCGAAAATCTTCTTCTGTGTGACGCGCTCTTTCTTGATCAATGATCAATTCTTCATTAGTTGTTTATTTTTCTTTGATTTGACAGAATCCGTTGATGAGTTGTAAATATACCAATATTT
Organism: Platanthera zijinensis; assembly: GCA_039513925.1. Classification (NCBI taxonomy): domain Eukaryota; kingdom Viridiplantae; phylum Streptophyta; class Magnoliopsida; order Asparagales; family Orchidaceae; genus Platanthera; species Platanthera zijinensis. The sequence goes on from CM077078.1 coordinate 181,968,868, forward strand.
TAGTATTTTATTTAAGTCAATTTTGTTTATTTTTTGTCTTTTTTTATCTATTTTATCCAATAAATTGTTTATTTTTGTAAATATTATTTCTAACTTAGCTTTATTTTTATTGCAGAAAATTTCCAGAAAAATTCCAAAAAAAGTCAAAATGTTGACTGACACGCCCGTGTCACATGACCGACACGCCCGTGTCATGCCCTCGACGATCGCCGACCACAGGTGCCAGCTCGACGATCGGCGATCATCAAACCCAGCTCGACACGCCCTTCGACACGCCCGTGTCAAGGTGTGACACGGGCGTGACTTCGCCACCTGGCCCGACGTGACGCGCGCGACTTTGCGGCCGGACCGCGCCCAGATCGACCTCCCCGACACGCCCCAATCACGCCCGTGACTAACACATGTCACGCCCGTGACCTAGGGCGTGACCGCCACGTTTTCAGCCGAAGTCAACTTTCCAGTCAAGTCACCCGATCAGCTCATGAATAGTGTCGACACGCCCCCCTGTCACGCCCTAGTCACGGGTGTGACCAACCCGAAATTTTGCCTATAAATAGGAGCTTCCAAGAAGCTTATTTTGTCCACTTTTTTGACCACTTTGCTTAGGGGAGGTGCTGCCCAATTGGATTCCATACTTATGTAAGGAGAATTTCTCCCCCCTCTCTCTCTCTTAGTTTGTATTAGGGTTTTTACTTTAATAAAATTTGAATTTTTCTCTCTTAATTAGTATGAATAATCCATTTGAATGCGCCTACTTAAGCAATTTTTCGTTCATCTTTTTGTATTTCTTTTATGTTTTCATCTTTTTAGCTTTCATAACTTAGTTAGATTTAGGATTTATCGGCATTTCTAGCCGTTGTGCCGTCCGTCTAGTTTTCATTTTCCGCACTTTTTAGCTTTAGCTTTTTCTTCTTTATCATTTTTATTCATATAGGTTTTATAAACCCCCCCCCCCCCCTAAATGTGTTCGTTTTTATTTTCTTTAACTTAGGCTCTTAGAAATGTAAAACTTCTCGTTCCTTTTTAGTTTTATTCTCACTTTTTTGGAGGTTTTATAAAAACTTACGAATAAAAATGTAGTCGTTACAATTTTTCGCTCACTTCATTTTAACTTTTTAATTTCAAAACTTTTAGTCCGGTTAATTTTTATTTCATCTTTTTATGCATTTCTACCGCATTCTAGCGGTAGAAATGCAGTTGTATTAATCTTTCGAGTACTTCCATTTTGCGTTTATTTGCAAAACTTTTCGCTCCGGTTAATTTTTATTTTCACTTTTTATGCATTTCTACCGCATTCTAGCGGTAGAAATGCAGTCGTTTTAATTTTCTGAGCACTTTGTTTTTCTTATTTTTGCAAGTGTGTGTGCGTGTATGAGTTAGGTTTTACTGCTTTATTTTAACTCCTGTAGAGTGTGTGTGTGCGTATGCATTTATTTCCGCCTACTCGTTAAGAGTTAAATGACGCTCTGCTTTCATTTCCCACCCACTCGTTTGAGTGGGACTTGTCTTTTTACTGCTTTCATTTTCTTCCTACTCACTTGAGTAGGAAAACTTTGTGTGGGTGCGTGTGTTTTCATTTCTGTAGAGTGCGTGTGTGTGTTTTACTTTCAAGTAGAGTGCGTGCGTGTATGAGATAAATTTACTCCCGCCCACTCATTTGAGCCGGGACTTGCAATTTTATCGCTTTCTCAATTATGTAGAGTGCGTGCGTGTAGGAGATAATTTTACCGCTTTATTTATCGCTTTCTTCAATTAAGAAGAGTGTGTGCGTGTGTGCATTTATTTCTGCCTACTCATTTGAGTAGGGTTTGCTTTATTTAATTTTCTTTATGGTTTTGAAGTGTGCGTGAGTGCCTGCATCAATTAGCCTTCAATTTATCTAATTGTCCTATTTTTCGTGTTTTCTCTTATAATTGTTCAGTGCTCAATTTAACACTCACGCTTCACCTAAAAACATAAAGCCGTCCCCATACCGATGAGTGGCTAATCTCTTTTAGCCTTCGGCATCGAAGAGCATTGGACATATAAATGATTTGAAATAATTAAAAAACTTTACTTTATTTTTAATTAAGGACTTAAGGTTTCCCGGGTTAACGACGCATAGGGACACATAATCGATGTGTGGGCTCTATTTCCGTTATCCATACGCGACGCGAGAGGCTGCACGTATGGACCGATCCCCTGGGTAAAGAAACTGCGTACGCCCCCTCGAAAGAGGAGAAACGTAGTTCTGGGATTGGGGTTCCCCACCCAATAGCGGGTTTCTTAGCGTAATCGGGCGTTAAGGGATCTTCATCGGACTAACGTTCGGTCGAATAGCCTTAGCGCCAGGTGAGCGATATCCCTAGACCAAGGTGAGCTCATGTTCTTGGAACCTCCACGGCCAAGTGCCTTTTATTAAATAAAAAGCAAAGTTCAATAATTGTTAAGAATTATTTTAGTCTTAATCCGATTCGATGCCGAGCGTTAACCCATCATCGAACTAACTTAGCAAAATTCTGCTTTCTTTCTTCCGTTTTAATTAAACAAAAAATCCACCTTACTGTTAGTAAGATAATAGTATTCCTGGAAGAGTAGATATAATCAACGCGTCCCCGAGAATAATACGACCTCGGTATTTCCCGATACCGAGTACTACTTGCGATAGGTGCACTTGCCATGCTCTCGTTAGAAAACTCGATCTTCTAACGCCGCGATCTGACCATTTCGAACAACCACAGTAGGTCTCTGTTCTGCGGGCCATCAAGTTTTTTGCCGCCGTTGCCGGGGAATCTCGGTTGTTATATTGAATCGGACTCTATTAATTTACTTTATTTTCAAACAAAAAATTTTTACAAAAAATCCTTCCCCTTTTGTGTTTTTTAGGGTGTATGACCGTGGACAACCTTCGAGTTCTGAAAATCTTGAATTCGACCCCGAGATCGACGCGCTCTCTTGCGCGTATCTATCTGATCTCTCCGTCGAATTCCCCTTTTAGACCCCGCAGAATCTATCGGAGAACCTCTTCTTCTTCTTTGGCCGACGAATATGCCCAACCGGCCGAGCGTACTATGTCTTACTAACCTCGGCCCAACTTGGATGATACGGGGTGAGTATTGTTCGGCCCGCTGTGGCCAACAATAATTTTGAAAATTAGTCAAGTGTGATTCAAATGATCCAAAATGCGTGCAGTTCGACGGACTGCCGATGAGGACCCCAATAATCACTTGTCTAATTTTCTTGAAATTTGCGATACTTTAAATAATGGCGTCACTGATGACGCCATTCGTTTGCGCCTTTTTCCCTCTCTCTTAGTCCAAGGCTAAGGCGTGGTTACTCCCTCCGCGGGGATCCATCACGTCCTGGGCTGAATTGGCTGAGAAATTCCTTACGAAGTATTTTCGTCCGCGCAAAACTGCAAGACTGCGGCGGACATATCTTCGTTCGTCCCAAAACGACTCCGAGTCTCTTTACGAGACTTGGACGCTTTTAAGGAGTCCTCTCCCGGGTGCCCGCACCACGCTCTGCCAACGTGGTTGCAGGTAAAATTTTTATAATGGACTGAATAGTCAGACGCGGTCAAATGATTGACGCGTCGCCGGGGGCACTCTGAACAATAAGACCCCCGAGGCCGCCCAGGCCCTTTTCTCGAGGAAAATGGCGGTGAACGCCTACCAGTGGAATGTCCGCGGGCGCGCCCTAAGCAGGCGGGAATTTTTGAAGTGGATGACACTGCTCAGCTAGCCCTCTCAATTGGAAAGGCTAAGCAGGTTGCGGAGTTGTCTGTTGCCTCCTCACTCCGCCTGTTTCTCCCCCCTCTAATGTCTGCGTAGTCGACGAATTCGTGGACTATGGGAAATCCGGTGCGTCCCTCATTTCAAAAAACCCTTATAGTTAGCCACTATAATTCGGTTGGAGGAAACATCCGAATTCTTGAGCAAACCGAACAACGCGCAGCGTCCCCTCCCCTCCTTTGCGCCAACGTTTTCCCTCCTCTCCTCCTATGAAGCCATCCCGTGAGGAATATTTTAATCGTTTATATCGCGTCCCAACGAGTCCAATATCCGGAACATCACGGATCGCTAAAAAATTTAGAACTCCAGGTTGGACGGCTGGCGCGACTTATGTCGAAACGCGCCCTGGGGGCACTGCCAGGGAACACGGAGCCCAATCCAAGGGAAACCGCCAACGCTATACCCCTCCGTAGCGGTAAGGAGGTGGTCGATCCAAAACGGATCGATCCTCAGGTACATATTTCACCTCCGACCCCTCTTCCCTCTTCTTCGATTACGCAACCCTTACCGATTTTTAACGACAAAACTATTTTAAACAAGGCGTTGCCCTACCCGCATAAGTTAGATAATGAGCGAGTAAACGCGCAATATGAAAAATTGATTTTATTACTTAAACAAATTCATATTAATGTTCCTTTTTGCGAGGCTATCTCGCAAATGCCTAAATATGCGAAATTTTTAAAAGAACTACTTTCTAATAAACGCAAACACGAGGATATTTCGCATATATCTCTCAACGCTGTCTGCTCGGCGGCTCTTACTAGTAAATTGCCCTTAAAACAAAATGACCCGGGAAGGTTCTCCATCCCGTGCCTTTTTGGCGATGTATTAGTAAAATACGCCTTGGCAGACTTAGGCGCGAGCATTAATTTGATGCCGTTCTCGCTCTTCCTGCGTTTAAGTTTGGGTACTCCTGCTCCTACCAATATGCGCATCCAACTAGCGGATCGCTCGGTTAGGTTCCCCATCGGGGTTGTTGAGGATGTCCTTGTCTGAGTAGACAAGTTCACCTTCCCGGTGGACTTCATCATCTTGGACATCGAGGAAGACGCCAACGTACCAATAATACTTGGTCGCCCTTTCCTCGCGACCTCACGTGCGTTAATTGATGTAAGTAATGGTCAGCTTCTCCTTCGGGTAGGAGACGACCAAGTTACTTTTTCTATTAACTCTTCTATGGAAGACTCGTCGCCGAGCGACGATTTCTGCTATTCTTTAGATTCTTTTTATGGAGATTGTTCTTCTCCGGTTTTCGAGTCCGAATTTTTAAAACGAAAATATTTTTTCACTCAAAAATTTTTATTGCGATGAGGACGCGTCTACGAACATGCCTTTTGAACCAATTGTTTCAAAAGACATTAGCACAAAAACCTCACTAGAAGAACCGCCCATCCTAGAACTCAAACCATTACCCGAATCCCTAAAATACGCCTTTTTGGGGAAAAATGATACACTCCCGGTAATCATTTCTTCGTATTTAAGCGATTTGGAGACCTCCGATTTATTGGAGGTTTTGCTTAAACATCGCCACGCAATTGCGTGACAAATTTCTGACCTAAAGGGGATTAACCCTTCTTTCTGCACTCACAAAATTTTCTTAAACGATAATTGCCGCAAAACCATTCAGCCGCAGCGGCGTCTTAACCCAAACATGAAAGACGTCGTGAAAGCTGAGATAATTAAATTATTAGATGCGGGGATTATTTATCCCATTTTTGATAGTGCATGGGTTAGTCCCATTCATGTCGTGCCCAAGAAGGGCGGTCTAACCGTAGTGGCGAATGAGCACAACGAGCTCGTCCCAACTCGTACTGTTACAGGTTGGCGTGTGGTCATCGATTATCGCAAACTTAATGATACCACCCGCAAAGACCATTTTCCAGTACCGTTCCTTGACCAAATTCTTGAGCGTCTTTCCGGTAATCCTTTCTATTGTTTTCTTGACGGTTTATCGGGGTTTTTGCAAATCCCTATTTCCCTCGAAGACTAAGAGAAAACAACTTTTACTTGCCCCTTTGGCACCTTCGCCTATCGAAGAATGCCATTTGGCCTCTGCAATGCGCCGGCTACATTCCAAAGATGTATGCTAGCAATTTTTGGTGAGCTATTAGAAGATATTATGGAAATATTTATGGATGACTTTTCTGTATTCGGATGCTCATTCCCGGATTGTCTTCGTAATCTTGATCGTGTCCTCCAGCGATGCGAGGACACGAATCTTGTTTTAAATTGGGAAAAGTGTAACTTTATGGTTCGAGGAGGTTTGGTCCTCGGCCATAAGATTTCGATTAAGGGGATAGAGGTCGATAAGGCCAAAGTTGAAATCATAGAAAAACTTCCTCAGCCGACAAACATAAAATCAATTAGGAGTTTCTTAGGCCACGCGGGCTTTTATAGGCGCTTCATTCAAGATTTTTCAAAAATAACAAAGCCGCTTACTCACCTCTTGGAAAAGGAATCACCTTTTGTCTTTAGTAGCGATTGCGAGTCTGCTTTTAATTTTATAAAACAAAAACTTATCAATTCTCCAATTCTAGTGGCCCCTAATTGGTCCCTTCCGTTCGAAATCATGTGCGACGCTAGTGATATTGCCTTAGGCGCCGTTCTTGGCCAACGCGTAGAAAAACACTTTCATCCTATTTATTATGCTAGTAATACGCTCACTTCCGCACAAGTGAATTACACGACGACGGAAAAGGAACTCTTAGCCGTCGTTTTCGCTTTCGATAAGTTTCGCTCGTACCTTACGCTATCTAAAGTTATCGTTTTTACCGATCACTCCGCCCTTAAATATTTATTAGCTAAAGCCGACGCGAAGCCCCGTCTTCTTCGATGGATTCTCCTCCTAAAAGAGTTTGACTTGGAGATCTGAGATAAGAAGGGCGCGGAGAATCTTGCAGCAGACCACCTCTCCCGTTTAGAAAATCCGGGTGCGGAAGCGCTCGTCGAATCTGAAATAAATGACAGATTCCCCGAGGAACGCCTTCTCGCCATTCATTCGTCTTCGTCATCTTCGCCTTGGTTCGCAGATTTTGCGAACTACTTAGTCGCGCGGGTACTTCCAAAAGATTTTTCAAGTCATCAAAAGACGAAATTCTTTTCCGACATGAAAAATTTCTTTTGGGATGACCCATTTCTTTTCCGTATCTGCGCGAACCAAGCGGTTCGAAGATGCGTCGCGGGAGTGGAGTGCACACAGATATTGAGGCACTGCCACGAGGGTCCAGTCGGGGGGCACTATCAAGCCAACCGGACCGCTAGGAAGGCGCTAGAGGCGGGCTACTTTTGGCCCACTCTCTTCAAAGACGCGCACAATTTTGTGCGTGCATGCAATAGCTGTCAGCGGTCGGGTAACATCTCACGTCGCGACGAGATGCCCCAAAATATGTTTTTAGAATGTGAAGTCTTCGATTTATGGGGCATAGATTTTGTTGGCCCCCTACCTCCTTCTTATAAAAATATGTATATTTTAGTGGCGGTCGACTACGTATCACGGTGGGCGGAAGCGCAGGCTCTCCCCACCAACGATGCGCGAGTCATCATTACATTTCTAAAAAAATTATTTTCTCGCTTCGGCACGCCTCGCGCTATTGTTAGTGATAGGGGAACGCATTTCTGTAACGCTCTAATGGCTAAGACGTTAGCTAAATACGGAGTCACGCACAAGCATGCCACCCCCTACCACCCGCAAACAAGTGGCCAAGTTGAGGTAGTAAATCGAGAGATAAAACGCATATTAGAAAAAACCGTTTCACTTAATAGGAAAGATTGGTCCGCTAAGCTCGACGACGCGTTATGGGCGTATCGTACGGCGTACAAAACCGCTACCGGTTGTACCCCGTTTCGATTAGTCTATGGCAAAGCCTGCCATTTACCCGTAGAATTGGAGCACCACGCACTTTGGGCATTAAAACTCTTAAACCTCGACTCTAACTTAGCCGCTCAGAATAGAAAACTGCAACTAAACGAGCTCGATGAGTGGCGTGCGAACGCTTACGAGAGCAATAAGTTCTATAAGGAGCGTTCTAAGTTTTATCACGATCGAAAAATTAAAACCCCCAAAATTTTTTCTCCGGACGATCTAGTCCTTCTTTACAATTCACGTCTTAGGTTTTTCCCGGGTAAGCTAAAATCGCGATGGTTCGGCCCCTTCAAGGTTGAAGAGGTTTGGCCATATGGGACCATACTCATCTCCCACCCCGAAAAAGGCACTTTTAAGGTGAACGGTAATCGGTTAAAGTCTTATATAGCGGGCGACCCTGTGATCAGTAGGAGCGAAACCATAACCCTTCTCCATATATAAACCCGCCACTATTGTCAAGCTACACGACTATAAACAAAGCGCTCCTGGGAGGCACCCCACGTCTATCTTTTTTACGTCTTTATTTATTATGTTTTCTATTTTTCATATAAATGCAGGGTTTCTAATGGGCTTCCCCGAGCACGGATCAGGGACGTCTTCTGCCCCCCTCTTTTTCCTTTTTTTTGTACATATACCTGCTGTCTTGTTCCTCATGCTTAGCATACAACATTGGGGACAATGTTGGATCTAAGTATGGGGGTGTTTTCGTATTTTCGAAAAAAAACAAAAAAAATTTTTTAAAGAAACAAAACTTCAAAAAAAAAATATATATATAACACAAAAAAATCAAAAAAAAAAAATTTTTTTTTTAAAAAAATTTTTTTAAGTTTCATTTTTGAAACTTTGACTTATTTTTAACTCTGTACGCGAGATCCGGCTCATCGAGCCATCCACATAACGAGTCATCTCGCGGCTACCTAGTTTGTATTTTTTAAAATATTCTTGTAAATATTTTTGTAAATAATTTTTGTAAATACTTTTTGTAAATATTCTTTCTTTTTCCCCTCTCCCTTTTTCCTTCTCATCCTTGTAAATATTTTTTTTTCCCAAATTTTTGTAAATAGAATGAAAACTTCATTAAAAATACAAAAAAAATTCACAAAATTTAAAAATACAAAAAAATTCACAAAACTTAAAAATCCAAAAAAATTTTATTTTCGCATTTTTTCTTTCTTTTTAGTATGTATATATTAAATATATAAATACAAAATACAAAAAAAGAGCATAACTTAAAAAAACAACAAAAAAATTTTTATGTAAGTTTTGAAACAAATAAATCAAACATTTCATTCTTAAGTTTCTTGTTATCCAAAACTTTCGTTTTGAGTTTATTTATATGCGAATTTGATCAATTCTTTGTTCACTATTCATTTGTTAATTATAGATTGAAAAATCTAAATAGCCGGGGTTAAGTTTTAAAGAATTTATTATACTTTGTTAAAAATAGGGGACTCGCTTTAGGCACTACTTCTAATTTTTCATAGATAGGAGCATGTGTACCATGTTAGAAAATAACGACTATAGAATTCTATTATGCTTGCTTTTAGCTTTCTGAAAAATTGGAACGTACAATTTATAAAGGTTGCTCTCAATTATTTTTCAATTAAAAATCTAGTTCTCTTTTCTCCCCTTACTTATCATAACCTATCTGGTATGATAAAAATATTTCCCCTAAAAGAAAAAGATCTTATGTCAATGGGAATAAGATTTCATTCCGTAAACATAGACACCCAATAAATTAAAAGATTATACGTTACGGAGTAAGAGGATAAAATTAATTACTCCAACACATATACATTGGGTTATTTATGAAGAAGAAAAAAATTTTATGTTAAGGAAAATAAGATTTCGTTTTCCTTTAACATCCAAATAAAAAAAAATGGAGGTTCGAAAAAAATAACCTCACCTCAAAATCCAAGCATCTTCATAAACCAACATCAACCCCCCTTAGCCAATTTCATGACTCTATAATTAATTCAAAAATCTTTTTGAGAGCATAATTCGTAAATTGCATTATTTCCGATAACACTCCTATAAGCTAAAGTTCGTATAACTCCAAACTATTTTCTGTTAATCTAACCAATACAATTATTGCTTTCTATTTGATTACATCAAGAAGTCTTTTGGCCAAAACTTTTGCCCTGTTTAAATCATCTAAATAATTTTAGGACTTAACTCTTATACCCCGTATATTTTTATTTGATCTCTCTTATAATTAATTTAGCGGTAGCAGAACTTAGGGTTTTTTATTATTAATTATAAGTTCACCTCAAACTTTTGCTCTGGAATAGCAAAAGCTTAAGTATGGGGTGTTTGATGAGTTGTAAATATACCTATATTTTAGTATTTTTTTAAGTCAATTTTGTTTGTTTTTTGTCTTTTTTTATCTGTTTTATCCAATAAATTGTTTATTTTTGTAAATATTATTTCTAACTTAGCTTTATTTTTATTGCAGAAAATTTCCAGAAAAATTCCAAAAAAAGTCAAAATGTTGACTGACATGCCCGTGTCACATGACCGACACGCCCGTGTCATGCCCTCGACGATCGCCGACCACAGGTGCTAGCTCGACGATCGGCGATCATCAAACCCAGCTCGACACGCCCTTCGACACGCCCGTGTCAAGGTGTGACACGGGCGTGACTTCGCCACCTGGCCCGACGTGACGCGCGCGACTTTCTGGCCGAACCGTACCCAGATCGACCTCCCCGACACGCCCTAGTCACGCCCGTGACTGACACATGTCACGCCCGTGACCTAGGGCGTGACCGCCACGTTTTCAGCCGAAGTCAACTTTCCAGTCAAGTCACCCGATCAGCTCATGAATAGTGTCAACACGCCCCCCTATCACGCCCTAGTCATGGGCGTGACCAACCCGAAATTTTGCCTATAAATAAGAGCTTCCAGGAAGCTTATTTTGTCCACTTTTTTGACCACTTTGCTTAGGGGAGGTGCTGCCCAATTGGATTCCATACTTATGTAAGGAGAATTTCTCCCCCCTCTCTCTCTCTTAGTTTGTATTAGGGTTTTTACTTTAATAAAATTTGAATTTTTCTCTCTTAATTAGTATGAATAATCCATTTGAATGCGCCTACTTAAGTAATTTTTCGTTCATCTTTTTGTATTTCTTTTATGTTTTCATCTTTTTAGCTTTCATAACTTAGTTAGATTTAGGATTTATCGGCATTTCTAGCCGTTGTGCCGTCCGTCTAGTTTTCATTTTCCGCACTTTTTAGCTTTAGCTTTTTCTTCTTTATCATTTTTATTCATATAGGTTTTATAAACCCCCCCCCTAAAAGTGTTCGTTTTTATTTTCTTTAACTTAGGCTCTTAGGAATGTAAAACTTCTCGTTCCTTTTTATTTTTATTCTCACTTTTTTGGAGGTTTTATAAAAACTTATGAATAAAAATGTAGTCGTTACAATTTTTCGCTCACTTCATTTTAACTTTTTAATTTCAAAACTTTTAGTCCGGTTAATTTTTATTTCATCTTTTTATGCATTTCTACCGCATTCTAGCGGTAGAAATGCAGTTGTATTAATCTTTTGAGTACTTCCATTTTGCGTTTATTTGCAAAACTTTTCGCTCCGGTTAATTTTTATTTTCACTTTTTATGCATTTCTACCGCATTCTAGCGGTAGAAATGCAGTCATTTTAATTTTCTGAGCACTTTGTTTTTCTTATTTTTGCAAGTGTGTGTGCGTGTATGAGTTAGGTTTTACTGCTTTATTTCAACTCCTGTAGAGTGCGTGTGTGCGTATGCATTTATTTCCGCCTACTCGTTAAGAGTTAAATGGCGCTCTGCTTTCATTTCCCGCCCACTCGTTTGAGTGGGACTTGTCTTTTTACTGCTTTCATTTTCTTCCTACTCACTTGAGTAGGAAAACTTTGTGTGGGTGCGTGTGTTTTCATTTCTGTAGAGTGCGTGTGTGTGTTTTACTTTCAAGTAGAGTGCGTGCGTGTATGAGATAAATTTACTCCCGCCCACTCATTTGAGCCGGGACTTGCAATTTTATCGCTTTCTCAATTATGTAGAGTGCGTGCGTGTAGGAGATAATTTTACCGCTTTATTTATCGCTTTCTTCAATTAAGAAGAGTGTGTGCGTGTATGCATTTATTTCCGCCTACTCATTTGAGTAGGGTTTGCTTTATTTAATTTTCTTTATGGTTTTGAAGTGTGCGTGAGTGCCTGCATCAATTAGCCTTCAATTTATCTAATTGTCCTGTTTTTCGTGTTTTCTCTTATAATTGTTCAGTGCTCAATTTAACACTCACGCTTCACCTAAAAACATAAAGCCGTCCCCATACCGATGAGTGGCTAATCTCTTTTAGCCTTCTGCATCGAAGAGCATTGGGACATAAAAAATGATTTGAAATATTTAAAAAACTTTACTTTTATTTTAATTTAAGGACTTAAGGTTTACCCCGGGTTAACGATGCATAGGACCACATAATCGATGTGTGGGCTCTATTTCCGTTATCCATACGCGATGCCGAGAGGGTGCACGTATGGACCGATCCCCCTTGGGTAAAGAGAACTGCGTACGCCCCCTCGAAAGAGGAGAAACGTAGTTCTTCCGGATTGGGTTCCCCACCCAATAGTGGGGTTCTTAGCGTAATGCGGGCGTTAAGGGGAATCCTTCGTCGGACTAACGTTCGGTCGAATAGCCTTAGCGCCCAGGTGAGCGATATCCCTAGACCAAGGTGAGCTCATGTTCTTGGAACCTCCACGGCCAAGTGCCTTTTATTAAATTAAAAGCAAAGTTCAATAATTGTTAAGAATTATTTTAGTCTTAATCCGATTCGATGCCGAGCATTAACCCGTCATCGAACTAACTTAGCAAAATTCTGCTTTCTTTCTTTCCGTTTTAATTAAACAAAAAATTCCCACCTTACTGTTAGTAAGATAATAGTATTCCTGGAAGAGTAGATATAATCAACGCTTCCCCGAGAATAATACGACCTCGGTATTTTCCCGAATACCGAGTACTACTTGCGATAGGTGCACTTGCCTCCTCTCGTTAGACAACTCGATCTTCTAACCGGCCCGCGGAATCTGACCATTTCGAACTAACCACAGTAGGTCTCTCTTCCGCGGCCATCATGGCCTTGAGTGAGTGGAGCTCACCCAAAGCCCTATCTTCTTACTACGACGTTTAGTGAGTGGAGCTAACCCTACGCCCTTGCTGTTGACAACGACGTTGAGTGATTGGAGCTCACCCAACTCCCTTGCTGCTGACCACAGTGTTGAGTGAGTGGAGCTCACTCAGCGCCCTTGCTGGTGACCATGGCGTTGAGTGAGTGGAGCTCACTCAGCGTGGCGTTGAGACCACCTAACGCCTTATAACTCGCTTTTGTTCACGGGCGGGATCTCATCTGCTCCTAGGCGGGAGCTCCTCTAGCGCGAGAGCTCTTCTAGTCTTCAGGCCTAAGATAGATCGAGGCTGGTCGACCCCCGACCGTTGATGACTCTGGGTGACACCCAGCGAATATGGGGTTGTACAGTCTAGGTCTACTCTTAGGATGTTGACCCACCTGTATAGCCAGGGTCAAGGTCTAAGTCTAAGTTAGTCTCATTAGGTCAGACTTCACAAGATCAACTTTGGATTTCATTCAAGAACTCAGACTTAGAAGAATTCTATGATAAATATATCAGTTCGACTTTCGTCGAACTCAGCTCAACGATCGTTGATCTCCCATCGATGATCTCAGAGTTTATTCTCTGAACTGAGCTCGACGATCTAAGAGCTCAGGTCAACGATTTCTTATCTCTCCACAGTTTTCTCAGTTCGAAGAAAGCTGAACTCTGCTTGACGATCTCCTAGCTCAGATAAATGATTTTATCATGTGTTCGACTACTTGTCTACAACATCAGTCTTGAAGATTTAAATCTTATTCTCTTGATTCTATTTATGACAAATAATCTCTGGTAGTTAATTCTAATATTCTCAAGGCTTATAGTCATTCCTTTGCAGTATTAACTATGGTATTATCATAGTTATTGTTTTGTCTTATATACAAGCATAATTAAGTAAAAAATTTAATGGCAGCAATTCTAGCCGTTCTCTCCTCGATCTCTACAGTAAATTAAGTATTGTTTTTGAAATTCAAATTAGAAGTATTATTATTCGATTCTTCAAGGACATAAAGATATACAGACATTTTTTGAGTTAGAGAAACACCTACAGAGAGTTCTTATCATTCCATAGTTTAAAATTTCTCTCTAAGATTTCTCTCAGTCTTCAGAACTCTTATTGCTCTTAGGAAACAGAAGAAGAACACCAAAAACTTATCTTGAGTCTTCTTCAGTAATCTACAGAGACAACAATCAATATCAGTCTACAAATTCTGAAGATCATAACTCCAGTCCATTGAAGACCTAATCCCTCGACAAAGCTTCCATCTTCCTGAACTTACTCAACATCTCAGGGGGAGCTTTGGCAATACAAGAATCCACTAAGTCTTCTCATTGTCTTTGAGAAAGAGAAGATTTCCATCAACTTTTTTCCTTTTACCTTTTCTGTACAGGGTTATTACTCCCTTCAAAAGTTAACTCCTTGGTGATAGGGCACCTTATCAAAAACTATTGGTTTTTAGGCACCTGATCAAAAGCCTGAAGGGTCACTAGATCTACCTGAAGAAGATCTTGTGGTGATAGGGAACCTGATCAAAAACCTAAGTGGATTCCTACCAGGGTGGTAGAAGAGTGGATGTATCAAGATTTGGGGAACCACTATAATTTTCTTGTGTCATCTGGTTGCTCAACTTTCCTTATTTTTTACTGTGTGGTGTTTGCCTGTGATTTATTTTTCTCTTACTTATAAGTAACACTTATCTTAATTCCGCTATAAAAATTAATTAAAAGATTTTAATACTCTATTCACCCCCCCTCTAGAGTAAATCAGATCTATCCCTTCACTTTCAACCACCTTCTACAGCACTAATATATAGAACACATCATGCAAACCACATAGCTCTGCTGACAGATTCAACCGATAAGCAGCTTCACCAATTCACTAAACTATTTCAAACGGACCAAGGTATCTTGGACTCAGCTTTTTCAAGCATTGAATCCTGGATACACCTTTGAATGGCTTGATCTTGAGATAAACCCATTTGCCAACCGCAAACTCAACTTTTTGGTGCTTGGCATTATAGTACTTTGCCTGCCTATCCTATGAAACCAACAGTCACTCATGAATCAAACATATCATCAAATTCGCATCTTTGACGTCTTTACGCATATAAAACTTTGATTCACCTGTTTCTACCTAAGACAACGGTGAGCGACACTTCCTACCGTATAAGGACTCGAAGGGCGTAATCTTAATACTCGCTTAGTAGCTATTGTTATACGCAAACTCGATCATAAAGAGATGATCCTCCAACCTCTTCCCTATATCCAAGGCGCATAAGTGAAGCATATCCTTGATGTAGGGGTATGTTCTATAAATCCTACACGGACGGCGTGACGATGACTATTACGACGCTCAACGCTCTCTAACCCGCACGCTAACGAAACGCAGCAACCACAATGAGATTTATTTATCATTCGTGCTAATATATGGATAGCCGATCCGCAAGTGGAATGGAGGATGGCTATAGGCAAACATCCTTTCCAGCTAAAAGGAATAATATTGATTCCGATTCGATCTTGGATTTGTCCAAAATAGATCCACCAAGAAAATACAATTCCGGAAATGGTAGGATCTATCCCAACTAAAGAAAAAAAGCGAGGATCGCCACTCCTCTCGAAAGTTCTTCGGAAAACCAAACGAAAATGACAAACTAATAAAAAGTAATACCGCGAAAATCAACGATTCGAAATTTCACGCAAAATTCGTCCACCACATGAACTGACTAAGAAAGAAATCTCTTGAGTAGGAAATTTCGTTACACCTCTCGGAAAAGTAGATCCGAGATGTCTGGATCCACTAAGAAACGATCGCTTTCCTTGGACTCGGCGGGAGATGCACAAAAGATGAAGAACTCGTCCGTCTTCTCCGCTTCACGCCGAGAAAGTTCTCCAACGGAAAACCTTCTTCCTTGCACTTGCCTTCTCTCTTTCAAGGGGGTGGCCGAAATTTATGTATAGGGGCTAGGTTGTATGGAGGGGTTGCAAAGGTGGAGGGAGTGAAAGATAGGAAGGAGGAGAGGTTGGGGAGAAAGTGGTGGCCGAGAGCATGAGAGGGAGAGAGACGGCCGTGAGGATAAGAGGAGAGGGGGAGGCGGCTTAGAGGAAGATGAGAGGAGGTAAAAAGGATTAGGTTTAGGAGAATACTTGTTTTAATTTTCTTTCTTGACTAAAAGAAAACAATAATAGTCTTGGCCTTTTATAAGGATTATATCAAAAAAAGTTATTAGCAGTCCAATAAAAAGTGGCTAAACACACACCACTATTAAAATAATAGAACTAATCAAATAGATCATAAACTAGGGAGAATAACTAAAATTAAGTCTTGTTGCATTGGCGAAGATTGTAGCCATGACCTCCTCGACGCAGCATGTCTTTGGTCGGTAGAGCATAATCATCATGTACGCCATGGACGTCATTATCTTTATCACCATATATGCCTTCATGATGGCCGCCTCCATCAATCCTCCCCCGCTTAAAATGACTCATCACCGATGAGTAGGCAGGAACGTAACGGCGCAAGAGGACCGCATCTAGTCGATCCACCTGTGCAACAGAGAGCCAAGAGTCGTCTGAAGCGGGACAACCATGCCATCGTATCAAAAACCTGTGAATGTCACCGTCAGGAGTGGGAAACACCGCATCCTGCAAAATCTTATCAGGCAAGAAATCGGTCCGGGGGAACCTTGGAAATGCTTTAGGCGAAGAAGAAAAACAAGTTTCATCAGCAGTAGGCAACATACCTCCCGGAGAATTTGAAAAAGAAGGCGATCCAAAAACAATCTCACCCCCCCCCCCCCACCCCAATAGACGGTATAGTGGAAATATTGAACGGAGAGACAGAAAGTTCAGGTGGCGGAGCGACATAAAGCATTAAATCCGAAATGTTAAAAATAGGGGAGATTCCCCAATCAGCGGGTAACTTTAATAAATATGCATTTTCGCCTAGCCTCTTTAAAACCCGAAAAGGAACAGCTCTCTTATTCGCTAATTTCTTGACGGTGCCTGACGGCGTCCTTTCTTGGATAAGACGAACCATGACCAAATAACCAATATTCAATGAAACTGCTCGCTTGTGTACGTTTGCATTCGATTGATAAATAGCATATTGTTTAGCTAACGTCTTGCCAATGTGCTCATGGAGAGTGTGAACGTGCGAGGCGAAGTCTTGTGCAAATTGACTAGATTTAAAGGAGGGCGGTAACGGAACCAAGTCAAGAGGCACGGGCGCCTTATATCCATGCACTATCTCATTTGGGGACAAACCGGTGGACCTATTCTTAGAATTATTATATGCTAATTGAGCATGCGGAAGAATAAGGTCCCACATACCTTTATGATCGCCCACTAAGCAACAAAGCAAACCTTCGAAGCTGCGGTTAACTACTTCAGTTTGTCCATCCGTTTGGGGATTATAGGCTGACGAAAACAGAAATTTGGTACCTAAGAGTTTACAAAGTGTTTTCCAGAAATAACTAGTAAATTTAACATCCCTATCACTCATTATCGTTTTGGGGACGCCCCGATGTGCCACGACCTCCTTGAAATACAATTTGGCGACATGTGAAGAATCGTTGGTGTTATGACAAGCGATAAAATAGGCCATTTCGGAGAAACGGTCTACTATAACCATAATAGAATCGTGTCGCCTTAATGTCAGAGGAAGTTCCAATATAAAGTCCATGCTAATGTCCACCTATGGTACAGACGGAATCAGAAGTGGTGTGTAAAGACCTGCATTGGTCTTGCTCCCCTTGGCTAATTGACATACACGACAACTCCCTACGATTTTATTGAACATTGGTTTGAGGCCCGACCAAAAGAATTTGTCCTCTACCAGTGTTATCGTTTTGTCTCGACCGAAATGTTTGCCTAACCCTCCACTATGTAACTCCCATATAATAAAATGTCGTAATGACGAGCGGGGAATACATAATTGCATATGTTTAAATAAATACTCGTCACGGATGTAAAATGTCGAGATAGAGGAGGGGGAATTGTCCTGAGCGGCGAAGTAAATATCCTTGAAATCCGGGCATTGAGAATATTCATCTTTAATTATTTCAAATCCTATGACCGAGACTTCAATGGTAGATAGTAATAGGGTGACCCGACTAAGCGCGTCTGTCACACGATTTAACGACCCCTTAAGGTGCTTGATACTGAATGTGCACTCCTGCAAGTATGAGACCCATTTGGCATGCCGAGGGATGATTTTACTTTGAGAGTTTACAAATTTTAGCGCCTCATGGTCCAACAATATCACAAATTCTTATGATATAAGGTAGTGTCTCCAATGTTGGAGACAACATATCACGGCATAAAACTCACGATCATAATTGGAAAAGTTTAACTTTGGACCGGCTAGTTTTTCGCTAAAGTACCCTAGCGGATGTCCCTCCTGACTTAACACTCCCCCGATTCCTATCCCAGATGCGTCACATGATAGTTCAAGTACCTTACTAAAATCCGGCAACCGGAGTGGTGGGGCTTCGGACATCCGTTCCTTAATCGTTTGGAACGCACTCGTAGCCACTTTAGTCCAACTAAACTCACCCTTCTTCATGCATTCGGTGATTGGTGCCATAATACTACAAAAATTTCGAATAAATCTTCGGTAAAACGTGGCCAATCTGTGGAAACTTCGAACTTCCCAAATATTTTTAGGTTCCAGCCACTCCCTAATCACTTTGACCTTCTTTGGGTCAATATGAATACCTTCGGAACTCACAATGTATCCTAAAAACTCGACAGACGACATACCAAACGCACACTTTTTAAGATTAATAAATAAATTTTCTTGGTGCGAGGTTGTAAGGATTGTCCTTAGGTGAGTTTCATTATCCATCGACGAGAGGCTAAATACCAATATATCATCGAAATATACAACTACGAATTTACCCATGTATGGCTTAAAGACTTGGGTAATCAACCGTGAGAACGTACTTGGTCCATTGGTAAGCCCCTCTCCAAGCACTAACCACTCATAGAGCCCATCCTTAGACTTTAATGTCGTTTTCAATTCGTCTCCTTCCCGTATCCTTATTTGATGATAACCACTCTTAAGATGTAACATCCCATTTCCAGCTAGACCCCTAAGAGTGGTTTTGTCATGACTAGGTCATGACAAAACTCTAACAAGCCCAAGAAGACCAAGAGAGCTTAGGTAGGAAGGTGAAAATCACCTTGGTTTACAAATAGTAGGTCAGAAACTTGCTTAAAATAAGATTAGGACTCGGGCATTGAGTGCGTCGAGTGTACTCAATGTCATATGAAGAATGGCATTGAGTGCACTGACATCACTCAACGCCATCTTACAGTTTGGTTGGCGTTGAGTGCGTCGGGTGCACTCAATGCCATAAGTTGAATGGCGTTGAGTGTAGTGACAACACTCAATGCCATCTGTGTTGTCTGTATGGCATTGAGTGAGCTGAGCTCACTCAATTCCATAGTCCAGGTGGCGTTGAGTGAGCAGAGCTCACTCAACACCATAATCTGGATGGCGTTGAGTGAGCTGAGCACACTCAATGCCATAGTACGGGTGGCGTTGAGTGAGCAGAGCTCACTCAACACCATAATCTGGATGGCATTGAGTGAGCTGAGCTCACTCAACGCAAAAGTCTGGGTGGCATTGAGTGAGCAGAGCTTACTCAACACCATAATCTGGATTGCATTGAGTGAGCTGAGCTCACTCAATGCCATAGTTTGGGTGGCGTTGAGTGAGCAGAGCTCACCTAACACCATAATCTGGATGGCGTTGAGTGAGCTGAGCTCACTCAACGCCATAGTCTGGGTGGCGTTAAGTGAGCAGAGCTCACCCAACACCATAATCTGTATGGCGTTGAGTGAGCTGAGCTCACTCAATGCCATAGTCTGGGTGGCATTGAGTGAGCAGAGCTAACTCAATGCCATAATCAGGATGGCGTTGAGTGAGCTGAGCTCACTCAACGCCATAGTCTGGAAGGGCCATATTCTGGATGGCGTTGTGTGAGCAGAGCTCACTCAATGCCATATCCTAGATGGCGTTGAGTGAGTAAAGCTCACTCAACGCCGC
The DNA here is from genome assembly GCA_039513925.1 of Platanthera zijinensis. Lineage (NCBI taxonomy): Eukaryota > Viridiplantae > Streptophyta > Magnoliopsida > Asparagales > Orchidaceae > Platanthera > Platanthera zijinensis. Next base: position 181,988,691 of record CM077078.1, read on the forward strand.
AACATGGATGGCGTCTAGTGAGAAGAGCTCACTCAACGCCATAGCCTGGATGGCATTGAGTGAGCTGAGCTCACTCAACGCCATTTTACTTAGAAACTTTATAATCTTGGCTGATGGTTCAATTGAATCAGGCCGGTCTAGGAAGTGGGCCAGAATGCATTATTGGGCCGTTTCTCTTATTGAGACTTTGTTAAGTCTTATTTTATGATTTTGACCGGCTATGCTACGTGGCAGCAATCTCCTCTTCCTTCCATCCATGGCCGAGAAATGGTTTTCATGGCCATTACTGGCTTTTAAGGCTCGGCTCCATCCTCTCCCCCATTGAAACGGCTGGATTCAACTCCTCTCGAGGAGAGGAGGAGTTTCTAGCCTTCTCTTAGCTATTTTGGAGCCGTTTCATCTCCCCTCCACCATGGCCGAAGCATGTTCTTAAGGAGGCATTAATGGCTGAAAAGCTTATACCCCCACTCGCAGCCTTATTTCTCCTTTAAAAGACTCCCTAGACTTAGAGGGGAAGTTTTCACCCTTGCCCGATAAAGCTAGAGATTATTACCTTGATGTTGAAGAATTCCGGCGATGCCACCACCATGCAAATGGCATCACGACGATCGGCTCGACTCCAAACCGCGAATAAGGTTCTCCTCTGTAACACCCCAAAAATCTCAAAATTGGATTTGAGGTGCAGGCTGTTTGACACGGCCTGGGACATGGGCGTGTCCCAGGGCGTGTCGGGGGTACACGGCCTGGGACAGGGGCGTGTCCCAGGGCGTGTCACTCAAGAAATGGGCGAACTGAGTCAGAGAATTACACGGCCCGGAACCAAGCCTTGAACACGACCGTGTCAGATTTGACACGGGCGTGTCCGAGGGCGTGTGCCTACCCGGGTACTGCTCTGTTGGTTTTGGAGCTCGTTGAGGCAGTGGTGGCAGGAGCATGTCATATGACCGACACGGGCATGTTAGGTTTGACACGGGCGTGTCGATGCCCGTGTTCTAGTAGATTGCATTCGGTACGAGTGCCGCGTGTGCCGCTTAAGGGTACACGGCCTGTGACACGGGCGTGTCACAGGCCGTGTCAGCCAAAAAAATGGAATTTTGGGAAAATCATGGCCGTTCCTTTTCTCTATTTGGATCCAAAGGCTCAGGTGATTCCTTGCTGGATTAAAACACCAGAGGCTTGATGAAGAGATCATTCTTCATTTGGCTAAGTGAAGAGAGAAAGAGAGAGGAGGAAGAAGGAGGAGGAGGAGATCAAGCCACCGCCAGAGGTCCCGTGGTCCGATTCGAGATCCGAGGCCAGCGCTGTGAAGGCAAAGCTGCTGCAGTGCTTTCTCACCGGCTAGATTTCGATGGCTCCCAAGAGATCGCTAAGGGTAACGATCTCCCTTCTTGGACATGTGAAGTCCTTCTTTTCTGCATTGCATAGGGAAAACCCTTCCCCGCGAGTGTGCGATGGGTTGTGGCATCCCTTGGGGTAGATATGTGAAGTCACCCTTGTTAGAGTCCGGAATTGGAGTACGGATCTAGGCATGCTGTGTGAAGCCCATCTGGACATGTTGGTCTGGATTGGTGATGCTTGTTTGCATATCGGAGAAGACTCTGTGGTTATGGCTTGTTTGCCTTGTGCCTACCTGTTTCTTGGTGCAGCAGGAAGTACTGGATGGAGTCCAGGAAATGAAGAGGGTTGGATGCAACTCTTGTGGCCGTGCGTTGCCACTTTGTGTGCAGTTGAGCCGTTGGGCTGCAACTCGATGAAAAGGCAGATTACCGAACAGGAAAGGTGAAACCGACCCGCGCCTATAAATTGCCATGGATACTTCTGTATTCGAGGTGGTACGGCGACTTGAGCAACGGGGGGTGGCTGATCCGTACCTGCGTTATGTCCGTCTGACTGGTAAGCCTAGTTATAGGTTTCGTTGGAGCGCATAATGAGAGTCTTAGGCCCGCGTGCCAAAAAGGCTAGAATGCTCAATACCGTATAAACGGTGGTGTTGACCCTGGTTTTCCGGTGCACCAAGAATGTGCCCTGAGTGCACGGACTGTCGGGCCGTATGGCCGACGGTTGTGATGGCTTGAATGTGCCTGCGAGCACATATTTGCTATTGTTGATACCATGCTGTGCATGGAAGGAATGCTACTGCCCCGAGAAAGGGGTAAGATTGTTATAATTGGGTCAGCTGAATGCTGACCGTTGCCGTGTTTGCCACCATTTAGGTGGATTGTCCCTATGCAGGTACTGGAGAGCCGAGTGGTAAATGAAGGGCTGAAGCCCTTGCTGCTGTTGCTGCTGCTGCTGCGGCTAAGCCCTTGAAGGCTACGCGAATGGTTTTGTTTGTTTTGCTTTCACTCATGTATGGCCGACCTGCGCGCCGATGTTTGTAATCCATGATGTGTGGAAAGAGGAACTGTAAGGCCTTAAGGCCAACCCTTCACCTTTGTTGTACATTCCGTGGCTGTCTATATAACTGTGGTTTATATATTGGACATTCCTGGTTAGAGTTCAATTTACAAATTAAAGCTTCCGCTAGCATGCTCTGAGTTAGGATACGTGTATGGTTTGGTATTATCCTGTGACCTCACCGTCTGTTTGTGGCATATAGTGTGGGGCCCCGGCCGGACCTTCTACTATATGTCATGTAACGGATGGGGTCGTTACATCCTCTACCTCTTCTTCTACGGATAGATCTTAGGAATTATTAGGAGATACATCGGGCTCAAAAGAGCTGGATCGGGTGAGCTTTTTCATGGTTTTTTCGAAATTCATGGTGGTCGGGTTCGCCGGAAACCACCACCTCCGGCGGCCAAACCGTCGTCGACCGATAGCCACCACCTCGACGGAGGTAGTGGTGGCGGTGGATGGCCAGGGAGGTGGACAAATGGTCGGCGGTGGCTTATGAAAAGATACAAGTTTTAAGCGTTTTAGGGTGGCTGGTTCGGGTTTTTGAGAAGATGAACAGTGCCATATATTAAATCTGATATATATTTATAGATAATATATAGTAATTAATCACTTTTATCGAGCTCATTTTGATGCTATTAAATGAGGCACCTAGAAACTGTTTTAGGAAAAATGGCCAGTCACAGAAGTTGTAGCCCTTCGAGTCTAGATTATTCTAAAATTTATTTCTACTCCATTGGGTAAGTGGTTTTCCCACAGAACCCATTTTGGTGGGACCTATACCTAGGGCTATCCTGATGTTCAAATATATATAACCTTTCATCCCTTGTCCAAATGAGCTGAAATTTGGTCAGGGGGTCTACCTTAGCTATTTATAAAGCCTGTCCAAAAATGGAAATTTTTGTAGAATATTTTTCTATAGTTTTTTGAAAAATTTAATAAACCATGTATAAATTATTTAGGTGTCTTAAACACATCAAAATCCCCCCAAATTTGGGTGGGTAGTTTTAGAGGGCATGTTAAGGCTCTGGTAAAAATTTCATCTAATTTGGATATGTTTTGAATAGGTTTTTTATCCAACCTTAGGCTGACCCTTATAGGGTTAATAGGGTCCCAACACCCCCTTGGGGTTTTGAATGGTCAAATCACCTCAACAAGGGCTAAAATTTTGGACACTAATTTTGCATGGCAAATGTCACCCTCTTAGGGAAAATGGTGTTATTTATGGTTGATTTACCCTGGGGTTCAAACTCAAACCCTAAGGAAGGGTTTTTGAGTGTTGTGAAGGGCATAGGGGCAAATGCCTTTGTGTGACCTTGTAACTCATTAGAGTTGAAGGTAGTGTATCCTAAGTTCTTTGGGAGTAATCTTAGAGGATTTATAGGTAGGTAGACACCTCAAAACCCTAACCCTAGTTTTAGGGTAGAAGTTCAATTATGAAAACATAGTCACTAACCCTTAGTTAAAAGTTGTGAAACTTGGGTGGACTAAGTTTTATATTAGGTAGAACCCTTAGTAATTTTTTTAGGATTTTATGGATTATATTTCAAGTACTTTATTTGTTAGGTATCAATTTGCTCAAACAGGTGTTTTAATTATTTTGATTACTTTGTTAATTTGAATTTAATGAAACTTGGTCAGAAGATGCTTTAGGTCTAAATGATTATCCCTGAATTTTGTTACAAATTGTAGTTGATTATATCTAGTACTTACTGCCTTCACAATTCCCAAAAGGGGAAATTATGGTATATAAAACATTAAGAGCAAATTACCAACTGTAAAATTATGAAACCTGGCCAATGATGTTTTCAGATCAATATCTAGTTGTATAATTTTATTCATGATTTTTAGAAGAATGTTTATAATACTTGCTTCACAAATATAGCTTTTTGAGATTTTGGTAATTATTTATTCTAGAGCCCAATCCCCATTGAAGAATTATTAAATTTGTCCACTGATGTTTTTAGGACAGTATCTGCTCTAGAGGATTAATTAAGAATTTTTGGATGATTATCTACTGCACTTACTTCATTAATGAAAGGAGATAAGATTTAATATCAAAATTAAATTAAAGTCCTTAAATTACTGGAAAAATTATTATATCTTGGATTTACTGTTAAATTATTGTTTAGGATTAATCATGATTTTATTAAGCTTTATACATACCTGAAAAGTGCACTTCATGTTCAATTGGTAGCCCTTGAAGGCTTCAAGAAAAATTAATTAAATGCCAGATAAATTAGGAAAATTACAATTTTTTGGATTTAGTCTATTTGTGTCATGATAAGTCTCCAGTAAATAATTTAGGGCATTTGGATGATTATTTAGATTATCTCCTATTCGGTTCGACATATAGCCTCGTTGGTCTGCATATAGCAAATTGTTAAATTGCAATAGGACATGATCTGGGATTGTTGTTAGAGTTAGTAATTTTAGCTGGGTGCATTGATATCGATGATTTCACTATAGAGGGATAGGAAGAGTAGTGAGAAGTGGTTTCGCTAGAGTTTAGAGGTGTTCGGGTTCGACGAAAGATCGTCTTCCCCGAGGAGAGGAAGAATCAAAAATCTCCCTAGGATTAGCCCACTGTAATATGAGAAGGGAGTGGGTTAAGGGAATCAACCAATAATAATAAGTTCCTTGCGAAAGGGAACGATGGGCTTCAGCTACCATCATAGTTCCTAGTGCTCTTTGAGAGCCCTTCACAGGGAATACCGGGGGCAGTCCTGGGTTAACTTAAACTATATTAACAAACTGATAAGAGTAACATAGTAATTAGGGTTGCACAATTCACAAACACTGTTAGCACAGGAAGATAGTTGGGAGCTTCGGCTCGGTTGGTTAAGAGACGGACAGAATGGTTTGGGGAACTTCGACTCGATTGGTTAAGAGACGGACGGAATGGTCCAGGGAGCTTCGGCTCGATTGGTTTGATACGTTAAATATTGCATGTGCATAAGAGGAAAAGAAAAGTTAAGGTGGTGGGTCTTCGGTATTGGAGGGTCGATGCACCGACGCCAATACGCTGACTCGGCAAGTATGGTTAGCACTTTGCTAACAGAAGTCCAGGGCGCCAGCCGGCAAGAGTATGCAGGATTCCGCTTTGTGCATTAAGCGTTGAGGCATACGATAGGTCTGACCGATAGTGCTTTACTTGTTTAGAGGTGGGCGAGGCCCAACCCACCGCTTCTGTTTTCCACTAAGGAGGTATCCTGGGAGGTAACGGCCCCGAAAGGGGGAACTAAAGATCTGTGTACACAGAGTCGGGTGTGTGTGTTGCACTTGTATGATTCATCATACCCACTAGCATGTCATGGCATAATCGATTCATTTAACCCCTGACACCTAATGTATAAGTGGAATGGGACACGTATACTATAGGCCTTGCAAAACGACCCCTTGGTCTATAAGCTTGTGTGGGCAAGTTTATAAATTAAGGTTAAATTCTATATATATATATGTTATTCTTTTATAACCGACACCCCAACGTATAAGTGGTATGGGACACTTTATACGATGGGAGCCTTGCAGAAGATCCCTTGGCTTAGGTGCTTCCGCACATAAGTTAAGGTTACTTTTCCTACTTTCTGTTTCTGTTATATTTACTATAGAATTACTAGCATAGGTCCGCTATCACCTGCTTTTGATTCATCCTCCACCTTCATGTCCTCCACTTTCTTCCTCTCCGCTCGATACTTAGGATCCATGGGGGAAGGGGTAGGGAATGATAGGGCTTTGTCTTTATGACTAACGGTTTTTAGACCACATCATTTAGGGGATCGTTGAGCCCAGCATGGAGGAACAGCCCCGGAGGTCGGCTCGCTTGGAGATAGGGCATTCTAGCTCAGGAGTTCAGACAGCTGGGACTATGAGTCCCGACTTATAGTAGATGTTTTAGTTTGCTTCTGCATGAGTGACCTGTAGTGAGGATTATGATGTACCGGTCATAAGCCCTTACCTTCAGTACCTTTTATACTATTTCTGTGGACTCTCCCTTCGTGGAGACTTTTATTTTTATACATGTGATTTCTGTGGACTTGCTTTTCATTTATTGTGCTGCCTTTCTGTGATCGAATTGGCCGGCAGAATCAGTGCTTCGTGGTGATGACCCTTCAAGGCGTGAAGGTGTCACCGTAAAGCGGCGATCCTGGGCCTAAAACCACAGTGTTCAAAAAGAAAAAAAAATGGGGGTCTTACATAAGATCCAATTTAGAAAATATGGCGGCTCCTGATAGCATATCTAATAAATCATCCAAACGGGGAATGGGAAACCTATATTTAACAGTTATTTTATTGATGGCCCGGTAGTCTACACATAATCTCCACGTCTTGTCTTTCTTTGGGACCAACAAGAAAGGGACAGAACATGGGCTCTTACTATGTCGGATAAATCCCTTTGCTAATAAATCTGAAATTAAATTTTGCAACTCATTATGTGCGGAGGGATTGAGCCGATAATGAGGCTGATTGGGCAAAGATGAGCCCGGGACAAAATCAATCTCATGTTGAATATCCCGTATAGGTGGCAACTTAGATGGTAGGTCCGCCGGATAGACATCCTTGTATTTTTCCAATAGAGTTCGCAGAGATAACGGTAGGTTCTCTAGCGAAGATTAATCTTCCTTAGCTTGCAGACATACTAACGCATAGATGACGCCATCCAAAAAGGTCTCACGTTCTAAATCCTTCTTACTTATCAAGCTTATAGTTTTCTGTTCTGCGGGCACAATTGTGCCCTTGGAGGCAATTGAAGGATCCTTGGGCAGGGAGGGTTTCAAGATAATAGTCTTACAATTATACTTGAACTCATACATGCTGGCTCTTCCGAAATGGGTCGCGTCATAATCGTAGAGCCACGGGTGTCCTAGTACATGACATACATCCTTGGGGATGACGTCGCACCATATCTTATCGCTATAGCTTTTCACCGTAAGTGGCACTAAACAATGCTTGGAAACAATGATAGATGTTTTGTTTACCCACGCTATTCTATACGGATGGGGGTGTGGTTCGGGGACTAGGTGCATATGAGTGATGGCGTTTTCCGAAATGACATTCATGCAACTTCCGCTGTCTATTATTAACTTGCACCACTTTTACCGCTTCTAAAATTTAACGAGAAGATGTTCGTCCTATTATACTCATCCGACGCACGCGGTGTGGCAAGAATGCACCTCATAACCATCATATAAGACTCATATTCAGTATCACTCGGCTTAGCATCTGATTCACCGCCAGCTTCATAGACGAGCTCGGCAGGCTCAGACATGGAATCTAATAGTGTCAGTGGTTTACTCTTAGTGGGACACTCACTAGAGTAGTGACCTTGAATTTTGCACGAATAACACGTAGCATTAGTCTTATTAATTCGTCCTATTGGAACTCTCTCACCATTGGGATTTTTATTGTTCCTAGCAGTAATTACTATGGAACTTGAGTGAGCCGACCGGAACTTTCCTTTGTCTCGCATGGAGGACGAAGGTGGGGGTCCTAAGATGGACTTTCCCTTCTTAAAGGCGCGTCCCTTGGACTTGTAGGCATTGTGCTTTTCTATATCTAAAGCTACATTGAATGTTGTGTTAAGGTCTGTGTGAACATAACGTAAAAGCTTGCCTTGGATGTCCGTGTTGAGTCCTCTACGAAATCGGGAGAGTGTGACTTCGGTCATCTCTCGAATGTCGCAACGCACCGTCATATCTTTAAGGTGTCCCATATACTCGGCTATCGATTGGCCCCCTTGACGAAGGATGGCTAGCTCGTCGAACATTTGAGTGCAGTGATACGGAGGGACATATTGATCATTCAGTAATGCTTTCATGGCAGCCCACCCAATTGGGGGTGCTCCATTCACGGTGCCTAGTCGCCTCTCTTCGTTCAACCAGAATGTTTTGGCCCAACCCAGAAGCTTCATCCGTGCTAACCGCACCTTCTAAACGTCCGTCAGGTTGTGCCACTCAAAATAGCACTCGATTCACATAATCCATTCTAGAAAAATTTGGGGTTCCCCCATTCCATCGTATGATGGTGAATCTAGCTTAACGACTCTAGTTATGTCGAACTCATAAGGGGCTCGAGGCGCGTACTCATCATCCTGATCACGAGGTTGATTTTGTCTTTCATCTTATGGGTTGGCTGCCTGGGGTTGGGGACCCGATCTATTTCTACCAATGCCGGGGTTTCGAGGCGTCGCTTGATTTAATGCTAACCCTTTAATTAATTGGGTGAGTGCATTGAACCTAGAATTAAACTCTTCATGAAGCTCCGCGATCGTGGTCGGAGCGTGCTCATCATCATGGCCATCTGCCATGGTTGACGTGTAAAAACCCAAAACTCAAATGAGGGATGGGCGACGTTTTAAGCCAAGTCTGGGACTTGGAGCTTGTGACACGGGCGTGTCACGGGAATGACACGGGCATATCATAGTCGTGTTCGGCCATGGGTCGCGCGGTAGACGTTTTGGCGATCGGCGATCGTCGAGTTCAGGCACACGGCCTGGGACACGGGCGTGTCCCAGGGCGTGTCACGCTAGGTAGACTTCTGAGTTATGTACACGGGCCATGACACGGGCACAGACACGGGCGTGTCACATGTGACACGGGCGTATCGGGTGTTGTGTCGCAGGCCGTGTCCTTCTCGAGAAAATCCTGGAAGTTTCACACGGGGCATGACACGGGTCTTGACACGGCTTGGTCATATGTGACATGGGCGTGTCGGATGCCGTGTCGAAGGCCGTGTGCTGGTCGGGACGTTGGGCGAGACGATGAATGGGCGACACGACCCTGGACACGCGCGTGTCGAGGGCCGTGTTCGGCCCAATTTTGATATTTTAGGCCCCGATCGTGGCCGTTCATTTTCTTATGTTGGGATCCGACGGCTAGTGGTTGGTGCTAGTGGTTTAAACCCAGAAATAGGGTTTGCAATCCCTCATTTCATCCCCTTTATTCTCTTTTTAAAGGCTAGAGAGAGGGGAGAGCAAGGAGGAGGAGGAAGGCAAGATCCAGTCACCGGCGGAGCTTCGAAGCTCCAAATCGCGAGCCGACTTCGGATCCGCGGAGGCAAGGAGATTGCGGTGCTTTCCATCTGCATAGATTTCCATGGCGCCAAGAAGAAATGTTAGGGTAATGATACTCATCCTAGGACTTGCGAAGTCATCTTTTTTTCCTTTACATAGGAAGCCCTCTCACTCGAGTGTGCGATGAGTTGAGGCGTTCCTTGGGGTAGATAGGTAAATTCCCCCTTGTTTAGAGTCCGTATGCGAGAGCGGACATAGGCATGATGTGTGAAGCCTATCCGGACAAGTTGGTCTGGATTGGTGATATTGCATTGCATAATTACCGGAGAAGACTCTGTGTGATTGGTTGTTTTTTGGGTTTCTGCGAGGTAGATTGCAACAGGGAGCCTTGGAGACTAACTCCAAGGTGCACCCAAAAAACTGGGCAAATGCGGGATGTTGCCAACATGGTGGCCGAGGAGCCAACTTGAACATAACCGGGTTATGTGAATTTTGTGGTGGAAACGGGACTCGGGGAGTCTTGACCTGCGCATATGGCTTAAACTTTCGTTACGGTATGAGAACGGGTATGGAGGAACTGTACCCGATCTATGTCATTCGGTGGAACCGTGTGCATAGATGAGGGTCTTCAGCGGTCTATGGCTTAAATTATCGTGAACAATGCCAGGAATACAAAATGCTCATAAGGTTGGCCGTCCAAGGGGAGGTGGCAGGATGGGAAAGTCTATGGCTTAAATTGACGTGACGTTGGCAGGTTCACCGTGAATGTGCCCTGAGTGCACGGGGTGTGTGGCCGTGTGTGCCTACGCCTGTGATGAAGTGTCTTTACACTATACTGCTTGGTCATACTAATAAAGTGCAAGGAAAGAGCATCGCCGCCCCATTTTGGGGGCGAGTTCGTTATAATTTGGTCAGCATAGCTGACCGTTGCTTTTGTTTCCCACTGTGTGGTGGATTGTTTCTTGCAGGTGCTGCGGAGCCGAGCGGTAAATAGTGGGCTAAAGCCCAAGTTACTACGCCGGCCCTCGAAGGCCTAAACTTCTGAGTGTTTTCTTATTTACTCTTGTGTGACCGGCCTGCGTGTCGAGGTTTGGAAAACACTTCTATTTAAGAAAACTTTTGTAAGGCCTTAAGGCCATTATTTCTATGTATCGTACATTCCTATGGGACTATTGTAGTGGAAATTTATGTTGTGGCTGGGTTCTTTTATCTTGCAACCTAATAATTTACTTCAGCTAGGTGTTTTGTGTAGGACGTTGTAATTGGTTGATTAGTTTCAATAAGTAACCAACAGGTCTGTCCGTAGTTTATGGCGTCGGACCCCGGCCGGACCTACTGCTATATGCCCTGTGACGGATAGGGGTGTTACAAATTGGTATCAGACTACCGGTTTCGGTCAAGCTTAAATGAATTCGTGGGCGAATTCACTTTAAGGGGTGGTGAGCACATGTGTGTGCGTCATCGTTATAACATGAAAAGAACCCATGAATGTCCACTTAGGAATGAAAATACACATGTTTGAGGAACCTGCGTGTTCCTATAATTGTTGTTTGAAATATTATTAGGTCACTTATCGGTGTTTTTCACGATTATAGGTGACCAGGAGTGGTGTTAGACCGTCGGAACGACAAGGTTCTGAGGCAAGCAGCGCATCCAATGATGTGTCTATAACACCTCCGTCAGTCGAGACCATTAGATTGGTGGTAGAAGCTGTCTTTGCAATAATCAATGCGCAGCCTGCAAGGCAGGTGTAGCAGCCTGCTCCTGCTACGGAACAAGTGCCACTCCAAGTGCAGGAGCCTAGAAGGGTGGAACAGGTGATGGTAGAGCCGGAGTTGCCTCGAAGAGCAATTGAGAAACAACTTAAACATATTATGGGCTTCCATCCACCAGTGTTCTCGGGAACAGGAACCCCAACTTAGGCAGAGGATTGGCTATCGAGAGTCAATAGAGTGCTGACAGCGACGGAGACTGAAGAGTGGCAGAAGACCACGATTGCAATGTTCTTGTTGGACGGGGACGCGAGGTTATGGTGGGAAGGGCTGGAGCTACACCACCTGAGGGGAAGATAGTTGGCGGATGTCTCTATGGGGGAATTCTCGAGGCTGTATATGGCTCGATACCTCCCCTCAGCCCAGAGGATCGCATTGGAAAAGGAATTTCAAAAGTTGGTGCAAGGAGACAACACCGTAGACGAGTATCTCCATGAGTTCACTCGTTTGGGATGATACGCTAGCGCTACCTTTGCCGACAAGGAGCGCAAGATGAACCACTTCTATAAAGGGTTGAGTGATGAGTTGAGGTTGTTACTGTCGGGGCCAATAGCGCAAGGTTTCCTAACCTTGGTCAACACGGCCTGGTCCTTGGAAAAGGACATGAAGAACATCCTCGCGAAGAAGGAATCCGGTGGTAAGAAATCGGAGTTCAAAGCGCCGACTTCTTCGAAGTCGGGTTATCGCAGGTTCTATAAGAAGGCTAGGACGTCGGGTCTAGCCCCTTCTTCATGTTACTCGGGGGAGACTACCAACCGAACCCCGGGCGCTTGTTTTACCTACGGAAAGCCGGGGCACTTTTCCCGCGACTGCTGGAGCGGACGTCCGAAGTCCAAGAGAAAGCAAGGAGCTACTTATGAAGAGAAGGGCAAGGCGGTTGAGTCAACCGCGTCCCATTATGCTCCGACTCAACCAAGAGTCTACAACTTGGGCCAGTAAGAGGCCGTCAAGCAGACCGACGTGGTGACAGGTACGATTTAATTTATAGCAAGTTAGCTTTAAATACTGTTACCTAGTACTTGTTAGCTTAATACTATTTGTGTAGGCTTTGTTCTTATTGGCGATAGTCCAGCACGAGCACTATTCGATACGGAAGCTTCACAATCCTTTTTGTCTGAAAGCTTTATATTGCGCATCGGAGTCCCTTCTTCGATGGCGATGGACAAATTGGATGTTCTGCTACTGAATGGATGTTCGATGCGTGCGGACAGAGTGTGTGCCATAAAAGTTCATATTGGAAACCAAGAGTTCGACTTGCTAGCGTCATTGCTGCCGCTAGTAGATTTAGACGTTATCTTTAGGATGGAATGGATTTCGGAGCAGAAGGCCTATATTGATTGAAATGGTAAGGAGGTAAAGCTTGGTGTTGGGCGGGAGACAACATTCACGGGACTGAAGGGGTCGAGCAGGACGCTGATGTCTGCTCTTCACGTGGTAAAGGCATTTCGTGCTGGCGCAGAGCTGTTCTTCGCGATAGTGGGGGCTGTAGAGCCAAAGTCCTCTTTGGATAGTATCCCCGTGGTTTGTGAATACCCCGATGTGTTCTCGGATAATCTTCCCGGAGCCCCACCGCAGCGAGAGATCGACTTCACTATCGAGCTCGTGCCAGGTGCCAAACCTGTGTCACGTTCTCCTTATAGGTTGGCACCTAAGGAGATGGCGGATTTCAAAGTTCAGCTAGAAGAGTTGTTGAAGCAAGGATATGTGCGTACAAGCTCGTCGCCTTGGAGGGCACCGGTCCTCTTTGTTAAGAAGAAGGATGGGAGTTTGCGGATGTGTATCGACTATAGGGAGTTGAACAAGCTAACAGAGAAGAATAAATACCCGATCCCATGGATTGATGATCTGTTCGATCAGTTATTTGGGTCGTCGGTATATTCAAAGTTGGATCTGAAGTCTAGGTACTATCAGCTGAGAATAAGGGAGTGTGATATCCGGAGGACGGCGTTCAGCACAAGGTATAGGCATTTCGAGTTCACGATCATGTCGTTTGGACTGACGAATGCGCCATCGGTGTTTATGGATCTGATGAACAGGATGTTCAGAGATTACCTGGACCGCTTTGTGATCGTCTTTATTGACGATATATTGGTGTACTCGCAGTGCGAAGAAGATCACTTCAAGCATCTGCATCTGGTCTTGGAGATACTGAGGAGGAATGAACTCTATGCAAAATCCTCTAAATGCGAGTTCTGGCTACCCTCAGTAGCATTCCTTGGTCACATTGTATGTGGGGAAGGTATAGCAGTGGATCCAGTGAAGATTGTTGCAATACGGGAGTGGCCTGTGCTGTCTTCGGTAGCGGAAGTCCGGAGTTTTCTTGGGCTTGCCGGCTATTACAGGCGCTTCGTGGAGAACTTCTCGCGGATAGCGTTACCTCTCACAAAGTTGACAAGGAAGTATAAGAAGTTCTTGTGGACGCAGGAGTGCGTGCAAGCATTTGAGAAACTGAAGGGACGGTTGACCACAGCCCCGGTGTTAAGTTCGCTGAGTGGGACCGAGGGCTTTGAAATTTATAGTGATGCCTCAGGTAGTGGTTTGGGCTGTGTGCTGCTACAGCATGGGAGCATAATAGCGTATGGATCGCATCAGCTAAAAGTGCACGAAAGGAATTATCCGTTCCACGACATAGAGTTGGCGGTCGTGATATTTGCGCTTAAGCTGTGGAGACACTACTTGTACGGCGTAAAGGTCGATATTTATACCGACCACAAGAGCCTGAAGTACCTGTTAGATCAGAAGGATCTAAACATGAGGCAGCGGAGATGGATGGAGTTCCTGGGGGACTACACATTCAAGATTCATTATGTACCTGGGAAGGGCAATGCAGTTGCGGATGCATTGAGTCACAGGGCTCCCGCCAAAGCCAACTGGTTGTCTATTCATGATGAGAGGCTAATACGGGAGTTGGAGGCGTTGGAGATTTGTTGTGTTGACAAGCAGACGAGCGCCAAAGCATTGTTAAACTGGATGGAAGTTTAGTATGACATTGCTGATCGCGTTCGGCAGGCGTTAGAGTTGGATGTTAGCATGAAGGAGCTTATGGATGCAGCATTGGATGGGCCAAATCCCATGTTTTCGGTTGAGGATGGGCTCCAAAGGAAGGACCATCGTTTGTGCGTCCCAAGCAAGGGAAATCTACGGGCGGAGTTGATGTATGAGGCTCATAATACCAAGTACTCAATCCACCCAGGGAGCACGAAAATGTACCAAGACCTAAAGAAGCTGTTTTGGTGGCCAGGGCTCAAGAAGGATGTGGCACTATTTGTGGCTAAGTGTCAAACCTGCGCCTTGGTAAAGGCGGAGTGCCAAAAGCCTAGAGGATTCTTGAAATCATTGCCTATTCTGGAGTGGAAGTTTGACGACATATCGATGGACTTTGTGAATGGCTTGCCAAGGTCGCAGAGGGGGAACGACGCCATCTGGGTGATCGTAGACCGGTTAACGAAGGTGTCGCACTTTATTCTGCATAGGAAGGATGATTCAGTGGAGAGACTGGCGAAACTATATGTGGATAATATATTCATATTACACGGTGTGCCGCGCAACATCGTGAGTGATCGGGATGGGCGTTTTACGTCCAATGATTGGATGTTGGTGCAACAGATGTTGGGGACTAAATTGAAGTTCAGCACAGCCTTCCATCCGTAGACGGATTGGCAAACCGAGAGAGTCACCAGAACGTTGGAGGACATGCTCCGCATGTGTGTTCTAGACTTCGGGAAGCATTGGGAAGACCACCTGTATTTGGTGGAGTTTGCGTACAACAACAGCTACCAGGCGAGTATTCTAATGGCGCCCTTTGAGGCCATATATGGTAGGAAGTGTCGCACGCCGTTTTCGTGGCTTGAAACGGGTGAGGCAAGGTTGTATAAGAAGCAGGAGGTGGAGAATGCTACTTCTTTGGTGAGGATCATTCGAGAGCGTTTGCTGATCGCTCAGGACAGGCAAACTAAGTACTACAATGCCAAGCACCAGAACGTGGAGTTTGGGGTCGGCGATTGGGTGTACTTGAAGATAAAGTTATTCAAGGGTGTTTCGCGGGTGCGATCCTTGAAGAAGCTGAGCCCAAGATACCTTGGACCCTTTGATATTCTGGATCGGGTCGGCGAAGCGGCTTATCGTTTAAGGCTATCGGTGGAATTGAGTGGACTATATGATGTATTCAACAACTCTGTGTTGTGGAAGGCGGTGCAAGAACCATCGCAGGTGATCGCAGTGGATCAAGTACCGATGGACAAAGGGTTGACGACTAAGGTCAAGCCCATTCGTATTGAAGACTTTGAAATTAAGCGACTCCGTAACAAAGAGATCCGGATGGTCAAGTTCCGGTGGGAAAATTGCGGTCGGGAGGAGCTCTCTTGGGAGCGAGAGCAAACTATGCTGGAGGAGTACACGAAGTTATTCCGCTCAGGTACTGCTTAAAGTTTTTCCGTTTTCTTTCCTTTAGTAATTTTGTGGGCGAAATTCTTTTAAGAGGGGGAGAGTTGTAACACCCCAAAACTCAAAAGAGCGACGGGTGACGTTTTAAGCCATGTCTAGGACTTGGAGCTTGTGACACGGGCGTGTCACGGGCGTGACACGGGCATGTCACGGGCGTGTTCGGCCACGGGTCGCGTGGTTGATAATACGTTTTGTAGCCTAAACTATTATCGTATTTTCTATTTTATATTGTACAAATCATGTCTATTATTAGTTTATTTTTATCATTTTTATGTAAATATTATTGCCACTAATATTTTATTGTCCTTTTGCAGGTTTTCAGAAAATTGGTCAAAAATGACATGACACGCCCCCCTGTCACGCCCTCCCTAGGCGTGACCTAGGGAGTGTCACCCGATCCCGAGGACTCCTGCTGGAAGGGACAGAAAAACGAACAAAACCGCTGTCACGCCCCCCTGACACACCCTCTCTGGGCATGTCACCAGGCGTGATCATGGGCGTATCGCCCTCTGCCGCAAAGCCTGCCGCCGCATTAAATGTCGTTTCTCCACAGCACGCAAACAGTACTATCACGCCCCAGGTCACACCCCTGACATGTGAGTGACTCCCTCCTTTTTTCGGTGACTAACGGATTTCCGACCAATGATTTTGACATGACGTGCCTGTCACGCCCCCCCTACACGGGCGTGACCTAGGGCGTGACCACCGACGTACAAAGGCAATGATCCTTCCCGCCAGAGTCCAGAGACCGAGGTCAACATAGTACTGTCATGCCCCCTGACATGCCCCCCTAGGGCGTGTCGGAGGGCGTGACCAACCCGTGAGAAAAAATCTATAAATTGAGACCCCCCCTCTTCATTTCAATAAGTTTTGGCTGAGAGGGGGAGGTGCTGCCCCTTTGGTTCTTGGGTCCTTTTCTAGTTTTTATGCTTTTTTTTTCTCTCTCTCTCTCCCTCTCTTTGTAATTTTTGTTTAACCCTAGTTTAATCTTAGTTTGTTTTAGCTTTTGTTGTAATCTTGCTCTTGCTTAGTGCTACTTGTATTGTCAGAATAGGACTTTAAATTCATTCAACTGTAATCTCTTTTTCCATAGTGTAATTTGCTCCTTTTCATTAATATAAGTGTTCTTTCTTTACTTCTGTTCCTTTATATGCTTTACTATTCATCCCCCCCTCCACTCCATTATGATTAACTAATCCTCCTTGTACTCGATCTTGATGATCCGAGGTTTGAGTGATTAAGTTATGAGGTTTTAACTAATCTTTTCTTTTTAGGTTAGGGCCTTGAATTACTCTTGATTAATCATGGGTTGGAGGTATATTATCGATATATAATCTCCACCTTTGCTTTCATTCTAGGCTAGCTGAGAGGCCGATAGAATGAAGTGATCATTCAAGAGTAAAGGGAGTTGTACGCACCCCTCGAGAGAGGTAGACGTTCAAATCTCCCGGATTGGAGTAAAATCCAATAGTGGGGTTCACCGTGTAAAGCGAGTTTTAGGCCTCCGATTTAGACGAGAGTCGGTCGGACCTTCCTAAACTCAGTTGGGCACGACTTCGAGAGAATCGTGTTAAAGCTTTAGGAACCTCCACGGTCAAGGACCTTTACCCTATTAAATTTAGATTTTTATCGCATTTTCTTAATCGTCTTTAGCCGAGGTGATTCTTGATCGAGTGCATTTCCATTTCATAGTTTCAACCTTCTGTCGTAATCGTTTTACTTAATTGCACTTTACTTAATTGCAATAGCTCTCTTTCTAGCATTAGTTTTATTTCCTAAATCTTAATTAGATTCTCAAAACCCTAATTTTTCCGTCGATAAGATAATAGCGTTCGTGTGAGTAAGCATAGCCAACAGTTCCCGGATTTCAATACGACACTTGTGTCACCTAGCTACGATTCGATAGGTATACTTGCCTCATTGGATTGCTAGTTCGGTTGCGTTTATTTTCTTCGAACCCTAGCGCGCAACAAGCTTTTTGCGCCATTGCCGGGGAACCAACTTCCGTTGATATATTGAAAACACGAACCTATTAATTTTATCTCTTCTCTTTCTCATCCTCTTTCTTTAAAGTTTTAAAAATCAAAAAAAATTATCACCGCTCTTAATAGTAACCAACTTCACAATTTTTCTACGCCACCTAATTCTCTCGAAAAGGGCAAAGGGCTTTAAGCACCACTAGCTTGTCTAGTACCTTGCGAACCCTTCACGGGGTAGTCCTTGGGAAGTTCGGGAGTTAATCTATAAAAAAAAATCTATTTCAAAAAGAAAAAAAAATTTCTAATCTAATTTTTTTTTCTATTTTATCGTTTTTCTCTTTCTTTTCTTCTTTTCTGTTCTTTTAGTGCATCACCCGCAGGAGTTCGTCGGTTATTTTGGACTTGGACCACGAAATTGAGCGTACTCTTCAGAGAAGATCGCGATTTCATGGTCCTACTATCCAAGTGCCGGTTGAGGACTCCGAGTCATTTGCTACTTTAAGAATGGAAGAACCCAACGTAGATGACGCCGCGCAAAGGACTATGTCCTATTATGCACGACCAAATCTCGAGGGAACAGAATCAAGTATAGTCCGCCCTGCTATAGCAAATAATAACTTCGAATTAAAGCCTAGCATAATTCAAATAGTGCAGCAATATGTGCAATTTGACGGACTTCAAGATGAAGATCCGAACGCACATATAGCTAGCTTTCTTGAAATTTGCGACACCTTCAAGATAAATGGTGTCACAAATGATGCAATCAGGCTGAGACTCTTCCCCTTTTCTTTAAGAACTAAAGCAAAGAAGTGGCTGAACACACTTCCTAAGAATAGCATAACCACTTGGAATGAATTAACTGAACAATTTTTGGCGAAGTATTTTCCGCCAGCTAAAACTGCAAAACTTAGGAACGATATCTCTGCCTTCGGACAAATAGACTCTGAAACCCTATATGAAACCTGGGAGAGATTTAAAGAATTATTAAGATGATGCCCACATCACGCGCTGCCTGTATGGTTACAAGTGCAGACGTTCTATAACGGGCTAAATCAAAGCACGAAGCAAATGATAGACGCAGCTTCTGGCGGTACTTTAAACCATAAGACCCCGGAAGCAGCTCTTGAGCTTTTTGAGGACATGGCCATGAACACTTATCAGTGGAATGTGCCTAGGTCCCGCCCGAACAAGCATGCAGGTATCTATGAAGTGGACAATGTCTCTTAGCTCGCTCTGCAAGTAGAAATCCTAAGCAAAAAAATAACGGAGATGACTACTGCCTCCGCCCCTCAGGTATGGGAATCTACAACCCCTACTCCAGAACATTTAGATTATGTTAATAATATGCCTAGAAATGGTTTTAATAATTTTTCTGCTACGAATTTTCATCCTCCTGGTTTTAATTTTCCGAATAGTTATAACCCTGCTTTCAGAAATCACCCGAACTTTTCATGGAGTAATCCATCGATTGCAATGCGCCCACCACCGCAAAATGATTTTTCTACACCACCACCACCTCTTCAAAATTACCCAAAACCTCCAAGCTTGGAGGAATTTCTTTCTAAATATATCACCACAAATGACGCTACTATAAGAACTTTAACCGGAAGCGTAAAAAGTCTAGAAAATCAGGTAGGACAGCTCGCGAAAATAATTTCTGAGAGACCCGTAGGGTCTCTACCTTCCAATACCGAACCCAACCCGAGAGAGCAAGCGAAAGCTATAACTCTTCGGAGTGGGAAGCAAGTCTCCGGTATGGTAAGTGAAGAGCCCGAGGCAAGCTCCGCTCCTGCCTTTAAAAATCAAAGCTCTGCTCCGCTTCAACCCTCTGCTGAAGAAGTTATCACCCCTATTTTAGAAAATAATCTCACTCCACCACCCATCTTCAAAAATAATTCAACTCCTCCATACCCCTCCGAACTTAATAAACAACGTCAAGATGATCAGTACTCCCGCTTCTTAGAGATCTTCAAGCAAATCCACATTAATCTTCCCTTCCACGAGGCTATTTCGCAGATGCCAAAATACGCCAAGTATCTTAAGGACCTCCTCACCAACAAGAAGAAGTTAGAGAATCTTTCGCACGTCACGCTAAACGCCGAGTGCTCTGCTATTTTAACAAACGGTTTGCCGAAGAAAATTAGTGACCCGGGTAGTTTCTCTATCCTATGTGTCTTCGGTGATCTTTTTGTTAAACACGCGTTAGCCGACTTAGGCGCGAGTATAAACCTGATGCCCTTTTTGTTGTTTAAAAAGTTAGGTATTGGTAGCCTTAACACCACGCGTATGAGTATCCAGCTAGCCGATTGATCCGTCAAGTACCCGTTAGGAATAGTGGAGGACGTTCTAGTAAAAGTTGACAATTTCATCTTCCCGGTGGACTTTGTCATTTTGGACATCGAAGAAGACGTCGAGGTTCCCCTGATCTTTGGCCGACCCTTCCTTGCCACCTCCAGAGCCATCATTGATGTAAGCAATGGTAAGCTCTTCCTTCGAGTAGGCGTCGACGAAGTCACTTTTTCTATCACACCTTCTATGAAGAACACCCTAGCAAATGATGACTCATGTTTTTTCGTAGACGCCGTGAGTGATGAATCTTCTTACTGCCTCTCCGACTTTGAAAAGGAACTTTCTGATTTTTGTTTTTCTTCTTCTCTTCCCGCTAAATCGCTGAAAGGAAGTGATGAACCTTCTTATTGTCTTTCTGAGTTTGAAAAAGAATTTTCTGATTTTTGCTCTTCCTCTTTTCTGCCAACACAATCACTGCAAGAAGCCTTCTTGGCTGCTAGGCCCACCCCTTATTACGTTCCTTATAAAAAAGTTTATGAAGATATTATTTTTGAAAAAGAAAGAATTTCTAAATCCTCTTATGAAGAACCCCCTACCCTAGAACTTAAAGAACTTCCTGAACACCTTAAGTATGCTTTCTTAGAAAAAGATTCCAAGTTACCAGTTATCGTTTCGGCCTACCTCACGGATACGCAAAACGATAAACTTCTTCTAGTTCTACGTAAGCATCACCGGGCTATCGCTTGGCAAATTTCGGATATCAAGGGCATAAGCCCATCTTTCTGTACCCATAAAATTTTAATGGAAGATAATTCGCGTAACTCTATTCAACCACCGCGCCGTATAAACCTGAATATGAAAGAAGTAGTTAAGGGAGAGGTTATGAAATTATTAGACGCAGGAATTTTCTACCCTATTTCGGACAGTAAGTGGGTTAGCCCCGTTCAGGTAGTGCCAAAGAAGGGAGGGATAACCGTAGTTAGTAATGAGAACAATGAATTAATCCCGACACGGACGGTGACAGGTTGGCGTATGTGTATAGATTACCGTAAGTTAAATGACGCCACCCGCAAGGACCACTTTCCTTTGCCGTTTATCGACCAGATTTTAGAACGAATATCCGGCCATAGCTTTTATTGTTTTCTCGATGGCCTCTTGGGGTACTTTCAAATACCCATCTCTCCCGAGGACCAAGAGAAAACTACATTTACTTGTCCCTTCGGCACCTTCGCTTACCGAAGAATGCCGTTTGGATTGTGCAATGCGCCAGCTGCATTCCAGCGATGTATGCTCGCAATATTTGACAATTACGTAGAAAGCATTATGGAGGTATTTATGGATGATTTCTCCGTGTTCGGCGATTCCTTCGATAGATGTTTAGAAAACCTCGAAAAAGTCTAAGAACGATGCGAAGAAACTAACCTTGCCCTAAATTGGGAAAATGCCATTTTATGGTGGGGGAAGGGTTAGTTTTGGGTCATAAAATTTCTGCTAAGGGTATTGAGGTAGACGTTGCCAAGATAGAAGTTATTGAGAAGTTGCCTCCGCCTACAAACATAAAAGCTATAAGAAGTTTTCTAGGCCACGCTTGCTTTTATCGTCGTTTTATAAAGGACTTCTCCAAGATCACTAAGCCCCTCACCCATCTCTTAGAAAAAGACGCTCCATTAATTTTTGATGACTCTTGTATTTCTGCCTTTGAATCAATTAAAGAAAAGTTAATTAACGCACCGATTATGATAGCTCCAGTGTGGGACCTTCCTTTCGAGATTATGTGCGATGCGAGTTGTTTTGCGGTGGGAGCCGTATTAGGTCAACACATATCTAAAAACATCCGCCCAAACTATTACGCTAGTAAAACCCTCACATCTGCACAAGAAAATTACACCACAACCGAGAAGAAGCTCTTAGCTGTAGTATTCGAATTTGATAAATTCCGCCCTTACATTACACATTCAAAAATCATTGTTTTTACAGACCACTCGGCCCTTAAGTACCTTCTTGCCAAAACGGATGCCAAGCCTCGCTTGATTCGCTGGGTCTTACTCCTCCAGGAGTTTGACTTAGAGATCCGTGATAAGCGAGGAGCCAAGAACTTGGCCGCCGACCATCTATCCAGATTAGATAACCCCTTTATAAAAAAATTAAATGAAAAATCTTTTAATGATTATTTTCCTGATGAGAAGCTGCTTTTAGTTAACTTATCTACTTCTTCTTGGTTCGCGCACATCGCCAACTATCTAGTGGCCCGGGTGCTCCCAAAAGATTTCTCCTCTCAACAAAAGAAGAAATTCTTTTCTGAGCTGAAGAACTACTTTTGGGAAGACCCACATCTTTTCAGAATCTGTGCGGATCAAGTGATAAGGAGATGTGTTTCTTATGAGGAAGGAATCGATATTCTAAAACATTTGCATGAAGGTCCGACAGGTGGGCACTATCAAGCTGCTCGCACCGCTCACAAGGTTCTTTGTGCGAGTTTTTACTGGCCTAGCCTATTTAAAGACGCGCAAGCCTTTGTGAGCAGGTGTGATAGTTGCCAACGGTCGGGCAACATTTCTAATAAAAATGAAATGCCACAAAATTATTTCTTAGAGTGCGAAATTTTTGACCTCTGGGGAATTAATTTTGTTGGCCCCCTTCCTTCTAGCTTCGGAAACAAATATATTTTACTTGTTTTTGATTATGTTTCACGATGGGCTGAGGCCCAAGCTCTTCCTACGAATGACTCCCGAGTTGTAGTCACATTTTTAAAAAGATTATTTTATATATTCCGTACACCAAGCACGATCGTTAGCGATAGGGTTTCCTATTTCTGTAACGCACAATTTTCAAAAATCCTTACCAAATATGGCGTTATGCATAAGCTTTCCACTGCCTACCACCCCCAAACTAACGGACAAGTCGAAGTAGTTAATAGAGAAATAAAAAGAATATTAGAAAAGACTGTTTCAACTTCTAGGAAAGACTGGTCAGCCAAACTTGACGATGCTCTATGGGCCTACCGAATAGCGTACAAAACCTCCCTCGGATGTACGCCGTATTTGCTGGTCTATGGATAATCGTGACATCTGCCCGTAGAGTTAGAACACCGTGCCTATATGGCCTTAAAATTTTTAAACTTCGATCCCCACTCAGTCGGTGACCTTCGAAAATTTCAACTAAATGAACTCGATGAGTGGCGCTCTTATGCTTATGAAAATAATAAACTTTATAAAGAGCGGACGAAGCGTTTACACGATAAACACTTAAGGCACCCTAAAAACTTTAAGCCGGGCGACCAAGTCCTTTTATATAATTCTCGTTTACGTTTATTTCCGGCCAAAATTAAAATCTCGCTGGTCTGGCCCGTTTTCTGTTTTAGAATTATTTCCTTATGGAACTGTTTTAATTTCTCACCCTGATAAGGGTGATTTCAAAGTGAATGGTCAGCATCTTAAACTATATTTCTCTAGTGATGATGATGTCAGTCCAAACATTATTAAGTTTCTGCTTCACGAACTTTAACTTTGAACTTTTTATTTTTGTTAAAAAAAAATTTATTTTCTGGACAATAATATTTTTGGACAACATTATTTTTTTGATGCGTCGAGCTCAACGACGCTTTAAACAAAGGGCGCTCTTGGGAGGCAACCCAAGTTATCTTTTTCTGTTTTCTTTATTTTACAATTTTTGCCTCGGACGACTCTGACAAGCTGAAGCTTCTGCGATCGCCTGCTCCAACGTTGCTGAATCCATTACGAAGTCTAAAGAAGACATTCGGAGGAGCAACATCACTCAGCTTTCACAGCAAATAAATCCCGGGAAGTACCTGTCTTTCAATCCTGTCTTTCAGTTCTGTCTTTCAATTCTGTACTTTATTTTTTCTCTCCTTCTCCAATCCCCTTCTTTAGCCATTGAGGACAATGTCTATTTTAAGCTTGGGGGAGGACTTCATCCTTCATTTTTACTTAGTGTACAAATTTTTCCTTTTGTATATATTTTAAATATTTCCAAAATAAAAAAATGAATATCTTAAAATTCAAAAAAAAAAGAGAAAAAAATTTCCAAAATAAAAAAAAGAGAATATTTAACAAAATTAAAATAAAAATTGTGTTTTTGAATAGTTTAGACATTTTGGTATTTTAATAGTACCCCTAGTTTTTGTTTTTGTTTTACTCAAAATTTTCTATAAACAACGTAGTTAATTATAATATTTCTAATCGTCCTTTTTAATTATGTTTCACAAGTAAAATGTTGGTCATGCTGTGTTTCTAATTCACGGCAGCATGTTAAGGTGAAATATTTTCTAAAAC
Organism: Platanthera zijinensis; assembly: GCA_039513925.1. NCBI lineage: Eukaryota > Viridiplantae > Streptophyta > Magnoliopsida > Asparagales > Orchidaceae > Platanthera > Platanthera zijinensis. Next base: position 182,012,875 of record CM077078.1, read on the forward strand.
TCGCATTTCTATTATTATTTTTGGTTTTTTATTTCTTTTACTTTCTCAAAAATTCATCATCCACTATTTTCTTTTTTCGTTTTTGAATAATTTTTGTAAAGTCAACTTTTGAATAGCGTAGTAGATGTGAACGATCCAAGTCACCTATTATTTCTATTTTCAAGTTAATTTCATCAATCTTCTTTTATTATCTAGGACTCGCTTTTTGAAATTTTTCAAACCTTTGTTTTAAATAAATTTAAAAGCGTAAAAATGATTTAGGCCGTTTTTGTTTTCGTTTGAGCTTTCCTGCCAACCTAAAAAGTTTTACCACTAGTTAGCCATTTTTTAGCCTTTTTTCGATTTCATTTGATAGCTCCTCCCTTCATTTTAGTTTCACCAAAGCCAAAATTTCCAACCTATCGAATAACACTAGCCTTTTTGAGTTTCATAAATTATTTTGATGATTTTGATAAGATATTTTGTGATTTTTGTGGGAGAAAGGTTTTTGAAAAAAAGTATGCTCAAAAGTGATGTTTATTTCTGTTTGCCCAATTCAAAAGGAAAATAAAAATATTTATGGCCTTTGTTTTGAAAAAAAAAGAAAAAATATGGAAAAAAAGAAGAAAAAGAAAAAAAATGTGTATATATATTTTTATGAAAGTTTTTGGAACTCTTTGCTTTGGTTTAGTGTGATTTTAAACCTTCACGTTTATCTTTGAATTCCACTCCTAATCATATTCTTAAACCAAACGTTTTTGTCCTATTTAAGTCCTTTTGATTCACGCTTTTTGATTTTTATTTAACAACTAAGAAAAGAAAAAAAAGTAAATCAGTTTTAGTTTTGGATTTAAACCTTGATTTTTGTTAATTAAATTGATATAATTATAATGCGTTGCTTGGATATAGTAACAACTCAATGCGTGTTTTTCATTTTTGTTGCTTTGCTTAAGTCTATTTAAAAAATCTCGTTAAAATTATGGATGATTTGTTTTTATTAAGTAAAGTTTATAAAAGTTTTACCATACCTAAACAATTGTTTTAGACTTACATTTCACCTTTTCCCTACTTAGAATTTCGCATGGTACTTGTGTAGGCATAATTAAAACTTTTTGATTAGTCCTTTTTATAAATATCTAGTTTTTATATTTTTTTCTTAGGGACAAGCAAAGCTTAAGCTTGGGGGAATTTGATAATACATTTTGTAGCCTAAACTATTATCGTATTTTCTATTTTATATTGTACAAATCATGTCTATTATTAGTTTATTTTTATCATTTTTATGTAAATATTATTGCCACTAACTTTTCTTGTCGTTTTGCAGGTTTTCAGAAAATTGGTCAAAAATGACCTGAGACGCCCCCTGTCACGCCCTCCCTGGGCGTGACCTAGGGCGTGTCACCCGATCCCGAGGACTCCTGCTCGAAGGGACAAAAAAACGAACAAAACCGTTGTCACGCCCCCCTGACACGCCCTCCCTGGGCGTGTCACCAGGCGTGACCATGGGCATGTCGCCCTCTGCCGCAAAGCCTGCCGCCGCATTAAATGTCGTTTCTCCACAGCACGCAAATAGTACTATCACGCCCTAGGTCACGCCCGTGACATGGGCGTGACTCCCTCCTTTTTTGGTTGACTGACGGATTTCCGACCAATGATTTTGACATGATGTGCCTGTCACGCCCCCCTACACGGGCGTGACCTAGGGCGTGACCACCGACGTACAAAGGCAATGATCCTTCCCGCCAGAGTCCGGAGCCCGAGGTCAACATAGTATAGTCACGCCCCCTAACACGCCCCCCCTAGGGTGTGTCGGAGGGCATGACCAACCCATGAGAAAAAATCTATAAATTGAGACCCCCCTCTTCATTTCAACAAGTTTTGGCTGAGAGGGGGAGGTGCTGCCCCTTTGGTTCTTGGGTCCTTTTCTAGTTTTTATGCTTTTCTCTCTCTCTCTCTCTCTCTCTCTCTCCCTCTCTTTGTAATTTTTGTTTAACCCTAGTTTAATCTTAGTTTGTTTTAGCTTTTGTTGTAATCTTGCTCTTGCTTAGTGCTACTTGTAGGGCCAGAATAGGACTTTAAATTCATGCAACTGTAATCTCTTTTTCCATAGTGTAACTTGCTACTTTTCATTAATATAATTGTTCTTTCTTTACTTGTGTTCCTTTATATGCTTTACTACTCATCCCCCCTCCACTCCATTATGATTAACTAATCCTCCTTGTACTCGATCTTGATGATCCGAGGTTCGAGCGATTAAGTTATGATGTTTTAACTAATTTTTTCTTTTTAGGTTAGGGCCTTGAATTACTCTTGATTAATCATGGGTTGGAGGTATATTATCGATATATACTCTCCACCTTTGCTTTCATTCTGGGCTAGCCGAGAGGCCGATAGAATGAAGTGAGCATTCAAGAGTAAAGGGAGTTGTACGCACCCCTCGAGAGAGGCAGACGTTCAAATCTCCCGGATTGGAGTAAAATCCAATAGTGGGGTTCACCGCGTAAAGCGAGTTTTAAGCCTCCGATTTAGACGAGAGTCGGTCGGACCTTCCTAAACTCAGTTGGGCACAACTTCGAGAGAATCGTGTTCAAGCTTTAGGAACCTCCACGGTCAAGGACCTTTACCCTATTAAGTTTAGATTTTTATCGCATTTTCTTAATCGTCTTTAGCCGAGGTGATTCTTGATCGAGTGCATTTCCATTTCATAGTTTCAACCTTCTGTCGTAATCATTTTACTTGCTATTACTTAATTACAATAGCTCTCTTTCTAGCATTAGTTTTATTTCCATAATCTCAATTAGATTCCCTAAACCCTAATTTTCCGTCGAGGAGATAATAGCGTTCGTGTGAGTAAGCATAGCCAACAGTTCCCGGATTTCAATACGACACTTGTGTCCCATAGCTACGATTCAATAGGTATACTTGCCTCATTGGATTGCTAGTTCGGTTGCGTTTATTTTCTTCGAACCCTAGCGCGCGGATGCTTAGGAGCTCCATATCACGAGCTGACTTCGAATCCGCGGAGGCAAGGAGATTGCGGTGCTTTCCTTCCACAAAATTTCCATGGTGCCAAGAAGAAATGCAAGGGTAACGATTCTCATCTTAGGATATGTGAAGTCCTCTTTTTTTTCCTTTGCATAGGAAGCCCTCTTACGTGAGTGTGCAATGAGTTGAGGCGTTCCTTGGGGTAGATAGGTAAATTCCCCCTTATTTAGAGTCCGTATGCGAGAACGGACATAGGCATGATGCGTGAAGCCTATCCGGACAAGTTGGTCTAGATCAGTGATGTTGCATTGCATAATAACCGGAGAAGACTCCGTGTGATTTGTTGTTTTTAGGGTTTCTACGAGGTAGATTGCAATAGGGAGCCTTGGAGACTAACTCCATGGTGCACCCGAAAAACTGGGAAAACGCGGGATGTTGCCAAGATGGTGGCCGGGGAGCCAACTTGAACATAACCGGGTTATGTGAATTTTGTGGTGGAAACAGGACTCGGGGAGTCTTGACCTGCGCATATGGCTTAAACTGTCGTTGCGGTATGAGCACGGGTCAAGCAGAACCGTACCCGATCTATGTCGTTCGGTGGAACCGTTGGCATAGATGAGGGTCTTTGGCGGTCTATGGCTTAAATTGTCGTGACCAATGCCAGGAAGACAAAATGCTCATAAGGTTGGTCATCCAAGGGGCGGTGGCAGGATGGAAACGTCTATGGATTAAATTGACGTGACGTTGGCCGGTTCATCGTGAATGTGCCCTGAGTGCACGGGGTGTGTGGCCGTGTGTGCCTACGCCTGTGATGAAGTGTGTTTACACTATACTGCTTGGTTATACTAATAAAGTGCAGGGAAAGAGCATCGTCGCCCTGTTTTGGGGGCGGGGTTGTTATAATTTAGTCAGCATAGCTGACCGTTGCTTTTGTTTACCATCGTGCGGTGGATTGTTGCTTGCAGGTACTGCGGAGCCGAGCGGTAAATAGCGGGCTAAACCCAAGTTGCTGTGCCGGCCCTCGAAGGCCTAAACTTCTGAGTATTTTCTCATTTACTCATGTGTGACCGGCCTGCGTGCCGAGGTTTAGAAAACACTTCTATTTAAGTAAACTGTTGTAAGGCCTTAAGGCATTATTTCTGTGTATCGTACATTCCTATGAGACTATTGTAGTGGACATTAAGGCTGTGGCTGGGTTGTTTTATCTTGTAACCTAATAATTTACTTCCGCTAGGTGCTCTGTGTAGGACGTTGTGATTGGTTGATTAGTTTCAATAAGTAACCAACCGGTCTATCCGTAGTATATGGCGTCGGGCCCCGACCAGACCTACTGCTATATGTCATGTGACGGATAGGGGTGTTACATGACGTGGACGTGGAATACTCTGTGCCAAGCCTAGTGCGCATGAACACAAGAGAAAAAGGTGTTTTTGTCCAGATTAAATTTATAATGCTGGAATTTTTTTATGCTTGTAGAGTGGGCTGACGAAAAAACATTTTTTTGACTTTTATTCATAGAAAAATAAGGAGAATACTCAGGAATTTTTTTGAAATGTTCTGCAGAATTTTTTTTACTAAACGCAGACCAAATCGTAGAAATTTCAGTTTTACGTTGTTTATGTCGGATCGTGCACAACCAAGATAGAGTTGAAAACCCAACGACAGAAAGAGTAAGGATGGTATCGATTGAGAAATCAACACAACCTCCCTCTGATACCAAATTGATGTAGGGGTATGTTCTATAGATCCTACACGGACGGTGTGACGACGACTATTACAATGCTCAACGCTCTCTAACACGCACGCTAATGAAACGCAGCAACCACAAAGAGATTTATTTATCGTTCATGCTAACATACGGATAGCCGTTCCACAACTGGAACGGAGGATGGCTATAGGCCAAAATCCTTTCCGGCTAAAAGAAATAATATTGATTCCGATTCGAGCTTGGAGTTGTACCAAAATAAATCCACCAAGAAAATACGATTCCAGAAATGGTAGGATCTATCCCAACTAAAGAAAAAAAAACGAGGATCGCCACTCCTCTCGAAAGTTCTTCGGAAAGCCAAACGAAAATGACAAACCAATAAAAAGTAATACCGCGAAAATCAACGATTCAAAATTTCACGCAAAATTCGTCCACCACATGAACTAACTAAGAAAGAAATCTTTTGAGTAGGAAATTTCGTTACCCCTCTCAGAAAAGTAGATCCTAGATGTTTGGATCCACCAAGAAACGATCGATTTTCTTGGACTCGGCGGGAGATGCACCAAAGATGAAGAACTCGTACGTCTTCTCTGCTTCACGCTGAGGAAGTTCTCCAACGGAAAACCTACTTCCCTGCACTTGCCTTCTCTCTTTCAAGGGGGTGGCCGAAATTTATTGATAGTGGCTAGGTTGTATAGAGGGGTTGCAAAGGTGGAGGTAGTGAAAGATAGGAAGGAGGAGAGGTGGGGGAGAGAGTGGTGGTCGAGATCTTGAGAGGGAGAGAGGCGGACGTAAGGATGTGAGGAGAGGGGGGGGGCGGCGGCTTAAAGGAAGATGAGGGGAGGAAAAGGGGATTAGGTTTAGGAGAATACTTGTTTTAATTTTCTTTCTTGACTAAATGAAAACAATAATAGTCTTGGCCTTTTATAAGGCTTACATCAAAAAAAGCTATTAGCAGTCCAATAAAAAGTGGCTAAATACACAACACTATTAAAATAATAGAACTAATCAAATAAATCATAAACTAGCGAGAATAACTAAAATTAAGTCTTGTTGCGTTGGCGAAGATAGTAGCCATGACCTCCACGGCGCCACATGTCTTTGGTCGGTAGAGCATCATCATCAAGTACGCCACAGACGTCATTATCTTTATCACCATATATACTGTTGGGTATTGTATCCACAATTACCTGGATTTGAGGAAGCCTCCTATCAAGCTAAGATGAATTCACTATGTATTTGATGAATTTCTTCTAGTTGTGCTTGCAGCTATTCATTGCTAAGTACACACCAATGTCAGGGTGCAGTAGGTCAATATACACGGGTCTGTGCAACGTAATCCCTCGTTGAGCAGATCAATATGTTGGCTTACGTGTACTCTCTCTATTGGAGTATACTTATTTCCAAGCACAGGGTCATGAAAGATCATGAGCGGACAAGGAGCAAGGATGGGCCAAAGACAAGCGCACGGGTTGAAAGACGAGAATCGTCTAAGTGTAAATCGTCGAGAATCACTAAGTGATTCTCGCCGACTCGTCGAGAATCACTAGTGATTCTCGACGAGTCATCGAGAATCACTAGATGATTCTAGCCGGGTTGGGCCGGCTATCTCGACGCAGTCAGAAAATTCTCTAAGGCAGAATCGTCGAGAATCACTAAGTGATTCTCGCCGATTCATCGAGAATGACTTTGCATTCTCGACGACTCGGCGAGAATAAAATGTGATACCCGCCGATTCTCCCCGGCCTCTATAACATGTGCAGCCAGAATTCGCCAAGTAGAATTCAGCGAGAATCGTAAGTGATTCTCGCCGATTCGTCGAGATTCACCTACGATTCTCGCCGAATTTGACTTGGGCAAATTTCCGACACTTCCTGGACCGGTCCAGGTTTCCAGCGGTATTTCGAACCGGACTTAGGTCTTATTGCTGGTGGGGGCCACAACGGTCATCTTTATGACCTAATGTATAAATATACAGGTATTGGTGAACAGTAAAGAACAACACACGCGAATTCAAAAAGGACAGCCGCCGTCGAGCCCTAGCTCTCGATCTTGCTCCGCCGATCATCTCCGCCGCCGCTCGTGCAGTAGTCACCGTAGCCGATCTCGATCTCCTCCAGATCCCCGGTGATATAAGCCAAGTCGTGCACAACGTCTCACGCATCTAACCAGAGATCTTTTGTCTCTTGATTTGAGATAGGGAAATCCATCCCCGTCCGAATCGATCGAGACGATCGATCCTAGTGTGACCGTTGGAAGACCTTGCCGACTTCGCTAAGAAGATTGAATCTCCAGTGCATCGCTGCTGTTTTCAGTTGCCGCCACCAACACCGAGAGCCTTGCCGCCACCCTTTGCCGTCGCCGGTCTCGGGGAGATTTTCTCCAAGAAAGATCAAGGGTTGTGGACTTTTCGTTGCCTATAAGAACAAGTAGTCTAACGAAAAGGGACACCTAGATCTTCAAGTTGTTTGTATTTCTTATACACTTCAATTTCTTTTTCATTGTAAAGGAACCTTTGGTTCCTAGTTGTAGGGTTGGGTGCAACCCGTGTTGTGGGAGTGTTGACTCCTACGTGTGGAAGGGTTCCTTCCGATAGTGCAAGGATTGGATTTCAATCCTGTTGGTGAAGTGACTGAGTCGTCCCTGGTTGGGAGATAGGTCGAAGGGGGAAAGTGGACGTACCCAAATCGGGGAACCACTATAAATTGCCTATGTTATTTTCTGTGCTGTGTGGTTTGTTTTGATTCTGCAGGTACAATTTTAATTCCGCAAATACGCTGCAAATTGCCTATCCCCCCCCATTGGTGAAGCTAGTTGGCACTAGGTGGACTTTCAAGTGGTATCAGAGGGAGGTTGCTCATCAAAAAGGTTCACACCTTGAGTAGAATCCCGCCACCCATGTCAACAAGGATGGAGCTGGAATATGATATCTCTCCGCTTAGACTCCCTACGTGCACAATGGAATATTACCCCATCTGGAAGATGAGGGTATCTTTTTACTTGGAGGCCATTGACCCACGGACATCATCATCCTGGAAGAGGGTCCATTCATTCCTATGAAGACCTACTGCTCTGGAAAGGGTCTTCAAACACCTATGGATGTCTCTGAGATGTCAGAGCTTGAACTCTCCTTATTCAACCTGGATAAAGAGATCTGTAGAATCATCCTGGATGTCTGTACTGGACCTTCCCGCTCAAGACTTGAAAAGTGTAGGACGGCCAAGTCCTTGTGGCAAACTGTATCATACCTCATGGAGGGATCAGACATAACAGGGATAAGTCGCCAGCAAGAGGATGAGGCATATATGGGGGTTAGCATTTCTGAAGAAGAACGTGATGACCAATTTCTTAGTATCAGGGCTCCTGTGTCCTTGTCAGAGACTGAAGAAGAAGTTGAGGAGAGCAGTTCTGATGAAGCTGACTCAACAGTCTCTGCCGATATTAACGGTAACCCTAATCATCAAAGCCAAGAGCAGGTAACTTCTTCCTCCTGCCCCCTCCTCTTGAAGTTCCTGAAGACAGGAACAATTCAGAGGGTAGTCCTTCTAGAGATGCAAGGGATATGGATAGCTTCAATCAAAAGATTGAAAATCCTGATTCCCTTTAGAGTGCCCTTCAGAAGAGCAACTTACTTGTGGAGGAGCAAGCTAAGGAGATTGCTCAGCTGAAGACCTTGATGAATCTCCAATTGGAATCCATCAAGGTAAAGGACTTAAAGATCTCGGATCTAGAGAGTCGTCTAGAGACCGAGAAGAGGATTGTTTCTAACTTTTCCAAGATAGATGCTATCAAAAGAAAAGCAGAAAATGGTTGGATCTCCCAAATCGTTAATTCATGGAGAAATGGGGAAACTGTGTTCAGACCCCCCACCCCGAGCAGGAAGGGCACACATCATGCATTCAAGTATGACCATAGGAACAACCATGGTCACTGCAAGAATGATCAGCCCTCATGTGGAAATACCCACAGTGCCAGAGCTGTCATGGCCACCCAGAAGAGAATACCTCAGGCTTCCACCAAGCCCTTTGTATTCTCGGCCACAGCCCCAACTCGTCATGAATTTGCCAGCATCAGCTCACAATGCGCCTCTCACCTCCCTAGGACTCAGGAAAGGGGGGTTAGAAATCATGTTGTTGGGACTCATGGGGTCCTTGGAAGGGGGCTGACTGAAAGGAAGGCACCACCTCCCAGGCCTCATGACGCCTGCCATATGCATTCTTTCCACCCTTCCAATAGTCACGGTGGAAGAGACAACTCTGTTAGTATATCCGGCTCTATCCCGTTTAGACCTAGAACTTTGACTACCTCAGTCACCCGTTCAGGTCACAAACGGCGATACAACATTCATGAATGTTGGTGTTGTGGCAAAGTGAGTCATTTTGCCATAGATTGTTTGCACAACTCTTCTGTGTCAAAGGCAAGGGGACTTCCACATCCTCGAGACAATGTTAGTCCTCCCACCAGGATTCCTGAGGGGAGGCACTCCAATTATTATGCTGACAGGAACCTAGGACCCAATACTTATTGGGTTCCTAAGGCAAGATAACTTTTTCCTGCAGGGTGGTCTGGGTTCCCGCAATCCTGATGGGAACCGGAAAGGAGATGCTCCAAGAATGACGTGGAAAAAGTGTCGAGAATGGGAGTAGTGCCATCATTACAGGCACATGCATACTGACCTCCTGATATACTCTGTGCTGATGATGTGAATGTTACATCTTGTTATCACAGGTAACTGTAATTAGCTTTAAATGTTTGAGCCATAAAGCATAAACAATTCCATATATGTATATATGTATGTTGACATATCCACACTTAATAATGAATTCACTTCTTTTGACATTAGATGGTCATATAGAAAAATTATTCACGTATGCTCAGTCACTTAGGGAAGGAGTATAAGTAAGATGACCTTCAGTTACATTAGTGGTGATTAGTTTGACATTTTCAGCCATAAGTCCGCCCTCGAAAATTTTGAACCCCTTGGTTGGATTAAGAAACAATTATGCCTATTAAGACTTTCCTACCCTTGACAACGACATAAATTTGGAATCTCAGCGATTTCCCTCAAACCAAATTCCGCCATTCTCGACGATCAATATTCAACTATTGCGGTTTCCGTCGAACAAAGCCTTCGGACATAAATATATATAAACCCGCTTATAACATCGAACCTAAATCCCGCCGACCCTTCAAATTCCGCCGTTCGCCGAGACCCCATCCAAGCTCCGCAGGAATCTCTTCGACTTCTCCTCCCAACGGGTTCCTCCTTCGGCACTTCGTGGTGACCTAACGACGCCTCCTAAAGACTTCCTCTCGCAACCAGGCACTCGTCCAAGCTTCGCCTCAGATCGGCTCGCCGTCTCTCTGGTAAAGCAGCCGGAACTTTCACTGCCTCTCCTCACTAGGTAATCTCCATCTTGTCCCTTACCGTGACTTGAGCTTAGTGTAGATTTTGTTCTCCATCTCTTGATTACAGAGATCCTTAGACTTGGAAATTGGTATTCCCTTTCTTCCTAGTTTGTTATGGACCCACGGACTACTGCAGGCCTGGTCACTGGATGCGAGCTAGTGAGAACCGGATTCTCCGAGGCCTCGGACGAGTTCCGGAACATAATCATTATGCTCGAGGAAGCGGGACTGACATTCGTGCTGAAGCACCCGTGCAAGATCTTGGATAAGGAAGTATTGGAGTTCTTTGCAACTGCCAAGCTCCGTCACGAAGACACTTCCATCAAGAGCAAGGTTGTTGGGAAGAAGATCAAGTTATCCGCCAGGAAACTGACCCAGTGCCTGCGGCTATCCAGTTGTGAGGAAGAAGATTACCTAGAGGACAAGGATAGAGCAAGGACCCTATCCTTCTGTGGACTGTCCAGGGGGACCAGGTCAATCAAAAGGAAAGACAAGAACGAGGAGGGAAAATTGCTGTCTGACATCGTTGGGAAGGCTCTAATCTGCAAACCTGGATCCCACGACCATATTTCAGGGGAAATGTTCAAGATTCTGGTGGCGATCGTCTGCCGAAAGCGGTTCAATTGGTGAGCCATGCTCTTTGAAAGAATTAAAGACACACTCCGAAATCCCAGCTTTGGCAGAATCATCAGCCTCTATCTGAATCAGCTGGACGGAGACACATTCGACATGAGCAAAGGAGTGCCTCTGCACTATTTGAAAAAGATGGACGTAAGCATATTTGACCGGTGGGAGCGTCGAATAGGGCAGGTTGCCAGGGAAATAGACCAAGAGGAAGCATCTCCGGTCGAGGACACTAGTGCTCCTGCACATTCTACGGCAGCACCCAGTGAAGTTCCTGACGCACTGATTGCAGGAACTGAGGGGGAGCCTGTACTCTCTTCTGCAAACATCATATCTGATATTTCTTAGATAGCAAAAGATGCTGTGGAAACTGTGCAAGAAGACGGTGAGGAGGTGGTGGCAGATGAAGTGGCAGATGTGGAGGAGGAAGAGGAAGGTGAGGAAGATATGAATTGCCTGGGAGATGAGGTGGCTGATGTGGAGGAGGAAGAGGAAGGTGAGGAAGATATGAATTACCTGGGAGATGAGGTGGCTGATGAGGAGGAGGAGGAAGAAGTAGAGGAAGATATGCACAACTCTGCAGATAAGCCTGAGCACTTGGAGACTGAGATGGAGGAAGAAGTAATTGAGAGGGAGAAAGTGGTGGATCGTCGGGAGGATGCTGCTGTTTCATCTGAGGAACAAGCTCCTAAGAGGTCGGATGCAGGAATGGAGGGGGAGCACTCTTAGCAACCCTTTGTTCCCCCTGTGGACTTTCAAGTGGTATCCAGCTCTCCTAGTGCTTCTGCTGAGGAGCCTGACCAGGGTCTACCTGCAGCTCCTCCACTTCAAGCAAACATAGCAAATCACACTATTAATTTTGTCCAAGGGATGCTGGATGAGCTTAAGGATACGTTTGAGAAATCCCACAACAAAGTGCTAAAGAGACTGAAGGACTCTGAGGATCTCATGCTGAAGAATGTGGTTCAGATTAACCATAAACTAGATGTGATGGAGAAGAAATTTGATGAAAAATATACAGAGGCAGGCATAGCCATATCTCTTCTCATGAAAGGACTGAAGAAGAATACTGATGACCTGACAGTAGTCAATAAAAATGTTCATGTTGTGGCACAGAACATACAACAATTTGATGCCAACATGGTAACGCTGAACGCAAATCAGAAAACTCTGCTGGACAAATTCAGTAAAACTGTGAAGCACATTGATGTATCTCTGCATTCCTATACAAACTCTATAGCCGCCGAAGCCAAAAAGGGGGAGGAAGCGTATAACGCTAAGATGGTGGGGCTTCAAGAGTTAGTAATTCTAAACTTCGATCAGACCAATAGGTATGCCTTTCAAAACTACCAAATCATAACTACACCTTTAATCAACTTAATAAATAAGAATTGACAAATACAAATTCGATAATTCGAATAGGTACATTTTTGAAACGGCCCACTGGATGGTAACAGAGGCATCGGGAATACATGTTCCTGTTGCTCCGCCTGAGGATGTGGGTCCTGCTGGTACTATTGCGGGTGAAATAAGACCTGAAGAAGTACCAATGAGCGAAGACGAGGCAAAGAAAGCTGCTGAAAGGGCTGAACGAAGAAGCTGGTTTGATCAAGAAGCCCTAGTAAAAGCCAGGAACAAGAGAAAAATACAAGAAGGGACATTTAGGGAAACGCAAGCTGAAAAGAAGATCAGATTGAAGGAGGATGATGTGCGGAACGAAAAATGGAGTCCTGTATCAAAGAGTATTATCTTGGACACATTTTTGTTACAGCAGAGGGGGCAAATAAATCGAAATGATGTATATAGTCAGTACGAATGGGAGCGGCATAAAGAATTTGAAGCTAAACGTAACATATTTTTCAGGAACAACACCGCGGCAGATAAAGCCCCTCCTCCGAGATACTATCCAAAGCCCAAGGAGTATCTTGAGCGACAAAGCAGAAAGTTATTAGCTCAGCAACTTAAAGAAGACATAGCTAAGGACAAAGATCTTTAGGATGTTAGCTTTTGTAATTATCACATTTAAACTTTCCTTATCATGTAATCATGTGAACATTTCTGTGTGGATATTCATATTTATATATACATGTGTGTGGTTTATTAATTGACTCTCACATTGATCTGATTACGTTTATTGTTCACTCTTTTGGTTAATGCATATTTTGTCTGGAGTGTTGAAATTCATCTTAGCTTAGTAGGATTTTGGCTTCGTCAAATAAGGGGAGATTGTTGGGTATTGTATCCACAATTACCTGGATTTGAGGAAGCCTCCTATCAAGCTAAGATGAATTCACTATGTATTTGATGAATTTCTACTAGTTGTGCTTGCAGCTATTCATTGCTAAGTACACACCAATGTCAGGGTGCAGTAGGTCAATATACACGGGTATGTGCAACGTAATCCCTCGGTGAGCAGATCAGTGAGTTGGCTTACATGTACTCTCTCTATTGGAGTGTACTTATTTCCAAGCACAGGGTCATTAAAGATCATGAGCAGACAAGGAGCAAGGATGGGCTAAAGACCAGCTCACGGGTTGAAAGACGAGAATCGTCTAAGTGTAAATCGTCGAGAATCACTAAGTGATTCTCGCCGATTCGTCGAGAATCACTAGTGATTCTCGATGAGTCGTCGAGAATCACTAGATGATTCTCACCGGGTTGGGCCGGCTGTCTCGACGCAGTCAGAAAATTCTCTAAGGCAGAATCGTCGAGAATCACTAAGTGATTCTCGCCGATTCGTCGAGAATGACTTTGCATTCTCGACGACTCGGCGAGAATCAAATGTGATTCCCGCCGATTCTCCCCGGCCTCTATAACCTGTGCAGCCAAAATTCGCCAAGTAGAATTCGGCGAGAATCGTAAGTGATTCTCGCCGATTCGTCGAGAATCACCTACGATTCTCGCCGAATTTGACTTGGGCAAATTTTTGACACTTCCTGGACCGGTCCAGGTTTCCAGCGGTATTTCGAACCGGACTTAGGTCTTATTGCTGGTGGGGGCCACAACGGTCATCTTTATGACCTAATGTATAAATATACAGGTATTGGTGAACAGTAAAGAACAACACACGCGAATTCAAAAAAGAACAGCCGCCGTCGAGCCCTAGCTCTCGATCTTGCTCCGCCGATCGTCTCCGCCGCCGCTCGTGCAGTAGTCACCGTAGCCGATCTCGATCTCCTCCAAATCCCCGGTGATAGAAGCCAAGTCGTGCACAGCGTCTCACGCGTCTAACCAGAGATCTTTTGTCTCTTGATTTGAGATAGGGAAATCCATCCCCGTCCGAATCGATCGAGACGATCGATCCTAGTGTGACCGTTGGAAGACCTCGCCGACTTCGCTAAGAAGATTGAATCTCCAGTGCATCACTGCTGTTTTCAGTTGCCGCCGCCAACACCGAGAGCCTTGCCGCCGCCCTTTGCTGCCGCCGGTCTCGGGGAGATTTTCTCCAAGAAAGATCAAGGGTTGTGGACTTTTCGTTGCCTACAAGAACAAGTAGTCTAACGAAAAGGGACACCTAGATCTTCAAGTTGTTTGTATTTCTTATACACTTCAATTTCTTTTTCATTGTAAAGGAACCTTTGGTTCCTAGTTGTAGGGTTGGGTGCAACCCGTGTTGTGGGAGTGTTGACTCCTACGTGTGGAAGGGTTCCTTCCGATAGTGCAAGGATTGGATTTCAATCCTGTTGGTGAAGTGACCGAGTCGTCCCTGTTTGGGAGATAGGTCGAAGGGGGAAAGTGGACGTACCCAAATCGGGGAACCACTATAAATTGCCTGTGTTATTTTCTGTGTTGTGTGGTTTGTTTTGATTCTGCAGGTACAATTTTAATTTCGCAAATACGCTGCAAATCACCTATCCCCCCCATAGGTGAAGCTAGTTGGCACTAGGTGGACTTTCATATGCCTTCATGATGGCCGCCGCCATCAATCCTCCATTGTCTTGTTTAACCTCCTGGTCTGACCATCGATTTGCTGATGAAAGGTCATTCTAAACATCAGCTTGGTACCCAACAGTTGATGAATAAGCCTCCAATTATTTGAAGTGAAATGCCCTCCTCAAACATTCACGATGCTACAGGGCATATTGTACAATCATACGATATTTTAAACGTAAATCTATGCCAACTATTCCACTAAATCATCCCTTCTATTCAGAATGAAGTGTGACACCTTTGTCAATCGATTAAAAATGACCCAAATAGAATCGTTCCATCTCTCCAATCTCGGCAAGCTGTGCACGAAATCCATAGATATATCGTCAAACTTCCACTCCAATATCGGTATCGACTTAAGGAAACCACCAGTTTTCTAACATTCAGCCTTCACTAGGGCATAAGTTTGACACTTCGCTACATAATGAGCTATGTCCTTCCTCATCCCTGTCCCCCAAAACAACTTTTTCATATACTTGAACAGCTTTGTGCTCCCTGGGTGGATGAGCACTTTGTAAAGTGTGCCTCATATATTAATTTCTCCCGTCATTTGCCCACATTCGAGACTCACAACCGAATGTTCTTCTATAACATGCCATCTTCAAAGGAAAACTAGGCATTTGACCCATCCATAGTCTCTTCCAAATAGAATTTCATGCTTGTATCCAGCTCCAACTCTTGACGAATCAGGTCTACGAGGTCATATTGGACCTTCGTCTAGTTTAAACATGCATTTTCATAAGAACTCCCAGCAACACAAGCGATCTCCATTGTCTCTAAATCTTGAATAAGATGCTCATCATGCATCTGTATCCAGTTGGCCTGTGCCAGAGCTCTGCAACTAAACGCATCTGCCATAATATTTCACTTCCCAGGAATATAGTGTATCTCAAATGTATAGTCCCCAAGGAACTCCATCCACCTTTTTTATCGCATGTTCAAATCCTTCTTGTTTAACAGGTACTTTAGGATCTTATGGTCCAAAAGGATTTCAACCTTCATGCCATACAAGTAATGTCGCCATAGCTTTAGGGAAAATATCACAGCCACCAAATCCAAGTCGTGAAATAGATAGTTTATCTCATACACTTTCAGCTAGCAAGAGCCATAACCTATGACCTTCCAAAACTGCATAAGAACACAGCCTAAGACGCTCCCTGAGGCATCATTGTATATCTCATGGCCTTCTGCACCACATGACGAGAACAAAATAGGTGTCATGGTCAGACAACTCTTCAACTCCCCAAAATCTCGCGCACACTCTTGTGTCCAAATGAACTTCTGATCATTCCTTATCAACATAGTGAGTGGTAGAGCTATCCGTGAAAATTTCTCTACAAAACACCTATAGTAGTCAGTAAGTCCAAGAAAACTCCGGACTTTCGCCATAATGGTAGACACAGACCACTCCCATATCACAACTATCTTTGTCAGATCCATGGCAATACTCTCTCCATTAACCACATGACCAAGAAAAGTCACTAACTATTGCCAAAACTCAAACTTAGAGAACATGACACAAAGTCAATTCCTCCTCAGGGTATGCAAAACCAAACTCAAATGATTCGCATGATCCTTCTCTGACTAAGAGTATACCAATATGTCATATAAAAAGACAATCACAAATCTGTCCAAAAACTTCTGAAAGGTCCTACTCATCAGATCCATGAATACCAATGGAGCATTTATTTACCCAAATGGCATCATAGTAAGCTAATAGTGTCCATAGCGTGTAACAAACACTGTCTTGGGAATATAGCTTTCCCTGATGCTCAACTTATAATAATTGGGCTTCAAATCTAGCTTCGAATAGTTAGTTGATATAACTAGCTAATCAAATAAATCATTGACGCAAGCTTCCGTCCTTCTTCCTCACAAAGAGGACCGTTATGCTCTAAGGTGATATACTTAGATGAATATAGCCTTGCTCTTGCAACTCTTGCAAGTGAACCTTCAAATCCATCATCTCCTATGGCGCTACTCGGTATGGTGAGCATGACTAGGTTTTGCACCTAGCACCAACTCAATAGTGAAGTGGATGTCTCGTTGAGGTAGATTTCCAGGGAGATATTTAGGAAACACATTTGAAAACTACTACACAATAAAAACGTCACTTAAACTAGACTTCGGCTCTACAACCTCCAAAAGCATGAAGAATAACTTCGCGCCCTTCTGAGCTGTCTTGACCACTTGGAGAGCAGACATCAGTATCTTGCCTGGTCCTCTCATACCAGCAAAATTAGTCTTGCGAACAATATTTTTTCCCAGCGTGACTTCATTTGAGTATAAATCAATGTAGTCACGCTGCTCCAAAAGCCATTCCATGTAATAGATCACATCATACTCCGATGTTGGCTAAGACTGTACACTTATGGCTGAGCTGGAGCATAATGGGATGTAGATGACTCCTTTGCCTTCCTTTTCTCCACATAAGTCGCACCCATATTCAGAGGACCACTATGACATTCTCAAGCAGAGTGTACTTGCTTTCCACAATTATAGCAAGTGGGCGAACCTCGCTCGATAGTTGCCTTAGAAGTAGTAGAAGAAGAAAGTGGCCCAGAAGACCTCGACTTCTTGTTCCACTTGCGATATCCAGATTTTACTGAGCTCGGTACTTTGAACTCTGGCTTCTTTACTCCCAAGTCCTTCTTACTTTGGACTCTTTTTAGATCTTGTTCCATGGATCGGGCCAATGCCAGAAATCTTTGTGTCATTGGATGAAAGTCTTTGTTCAAGAGTAGCTATGAACCTTGAGGGGGTGAATAGGTTTTCAAGTCTTTTTGAACAACTTTTGAGTTTGTTAGAGTTGTTAGTTAGATTATAATGTTAGCTTTCAAGAAACACAACAACACACTAGAATTTATAGTTGTCCCCTATCTAGGGTACATCCACTTTCCCCCTTCACCCATCTAGTAGTGAGCTAGATTCAGCTAACTCCTCCATTAACATGGCTCCTTGAGCTTATACCTCAGATCCCACGAGATCCTACACCTCAGTGTGAAACACACTCCTATATCTCAGAGTATAACAAATCCTACCTCAAGATAGACAACCCTACACTCAGAGATAACAAATCTCCTACCTCAGGAAAGACAACCCTACACTCAGAGATATCAAATCTCCTACCTCAGATCTACACAGATATCCTACCTCAGAGACATAGCTCCTACACTCAACCTTTATAGTATAGGCTTATAACTCAGATCAACTGATGATCTACAGATTGAGTAAAGGTTTGATGATGATTGACTCAAGGGAAATATTTCTCTGAGCCTCCTTCTAGAATAGAGAAGACCTCATCCTATCTTCTTCACAGTAACAATATTAGTGATCTTCAGAGTATCTCTGCTTGTGCTGAAAAGACAACTTTAGAGCTTTGTTTCTTCAAGCTATTGATGTAACAGTATTGTATTCAGTGGCCATGAAGATAAAAAGCAACTTATGAATGCTCTTCTTCTTCTCCTCTTATAGAAAAATGATTTCTGTTCTTGTCGTAGAAGACTTAGATGTTTCAGTTCTTAATCTATTCAAATAGCTAGCTTCTTTTAGTGTTCCCGAGAACTTTTGTAAAATCCCAGTGTAATAGATTTTTCAACTTGATGGAGAGAATGACTATTGTGTGAAAAGCTCTCTTTTATTTCTCTGAAAAAAGAAGTCCTCTTTTTTCCCATCGACCAACGTCTCTATTTTCTATATGTACCAGCCAAAATAGAAAACTGTAAAGTACATTTAGCTTTAATTGATGTATAGAAGGAATTCAGTGCCATTTGTCTTCTAGATCAAAAGTCCCATAATATTTGAGTTATGGGTGATGTCAGCATGATATAGTGCTTGTGGACTTAGCAGTTTTCTGTCAATCTGCACATGTGTTGAGTGTAGTCAAGTGACTCAACGCAAAAACACTTGGTGGAAAATCTGTTTCATGAGGCGTTGAGTGAACCTTCATCACTTAACACATCTTACTTAGATAGCTTAACTAATAAAGTGTTGAGTGAGCCTTCATCAGTCAACGCTTTTATACTTGGCAGAATTCCTCTATAAAAAGGCATCGAGTGAAGCTCCTTTACTCAACACTTCTTGACTCTGTTGAATTCTTGATGTGGCGTTGATTGATCCGTCTTCACCCAATGCTTCTGTACTTAGGCATATTTCCTTTTGAGCTGACGTTGAGTGAATTGCCTTCACTCAACACTTCTAGAATTAACCAGATTTAAGTCCAACAATACTGAGGCTATGACTGCTTGAACTTCTATCACCGTTTTTAGACCTCTGGAGTTGATTAAAGTGTATTCACTCAACGCTTTTAGACATAGCCTATTTTCTGCTTTTTCAGCATCCTGACTTGAGTCCAACTAACATTATGACCCTGACAACTTATCTAATCACTGAATGGTATACAACCTACATATAAGAAACTTTTAACATATATTAGATACAATCATGTGTATATCATTGACATGTGGGCCTTCTTGATATCTAGGACATTGTGATCAATAGACCCAACAATCTCCCCTTATTTGAAGAAGTCAGAACCCTAGTCAATGATATAAACTATCACATGAAGAGATAAACTTTCACAACCAATAAGAGCAATGATTGACACATAATCAAAATTATGATTAACATTTAAAATGATAATTATAAAAAGAAAGTGTGCTTATAATAAAGTTCATATTTCTAGAGCCCTTAAGGAACCTAATATTGAAATATTTCAAGTTCTTTGTTCCTTGATTACTATGCCCCTACTTCGTTTCTTGGCAGCCATATCATCTACTTTAATTTGCTTTTGCCTTTGCCTTTCAAAGTAATTGTAAGGCTTTGGAAAGTACTTGCTTAGATCTTGAGCATTTGATGGCACTGCCCCTATTCTCTTGTCCCTTCTGAACTTTCTTTTTAGTTCTTCATTCCTTTCAAGCTTAGCCCATTCTAGGGAGATATATAGCTTTCCCCTTTTAGTTTTATTTTCTTTAATTTGGTCCCAGGCAGACAGAATGATAGTCCTTCATTGATTACTCAATCTTTCAAAGTTAGGCCTGGTTTCCATCTCTTCTCTGTATCTCTTTTTGCTTAGCTTGGTCTCTTCATCCTCTTTAGCAGTAGACTATTCTTTGTCCCTTGATATTTGTTCAGCAGTGGGGCTGAAGGTAGGAATATAAGCAATAGAGGGTTTAGCCTACTAATCACCATACAGATCACCATCCATCTGTTCTTCTGGAGGAGGAACAAGAACATTATCGTATAAATATTGTACAAGTCCCAATGATCCCTTGATGACATTGGTGATCCAAATAGTATTATCAGTATTTGCTTGGATCATTGATTTCTCCCCCTTTATGACTTCTTCATACATAGTTGTAGTCTGGGAGTTCTTGGCCAGAGAAATCCTTTCATCAAGAAAATTAACCCCTTTGGTAACATGATTCTTAACCTCCTGCATGTGATCATCAAGAAACCGAGTGCAGACATCCAAACTCCTCTCCAGAGTTATCTTGTGTGTTTCCATGAGTGTCTTTTGCATATTATGTACCATTCCCATAATTCCTGAGATGATGGTCTGATTTTCTATTATATCATTCTGCTTTAATATGATCTCCTAAAGTTTGCTTTCAGTATATGTTATAGCAGGAGCAGCCCTCTTGAAGAATACAACTATGTTGTCCTTGAGCTGATTGACTTCAAATTGGATAGACATGATCTCAGTAGAGATATCTTGTCTTAATCCTTTGATAGAGTAATCAACATAATGCTCTAGCTATCTTCTTTGATCATCAAGCAGTCCTTTCATCTATACTAGGAATTAATGTTGAGGACATACTATCTGGTTGATGAGATGCCCCTTGAAGCAGGCATCCTCATACTTTTTCCTTATATCTTCCCTTTTTTTGAGTCAGCCCCCATATATTCAGAAGAATGATCATCAACATCAGCAGCTGTCTTGTTAGATTCAGATATCTCTATTGTATAAACTGTCTCTTGAGCGGGGAGTTTAGTGTCAATCTCCCCCTCATCCTCAACACCTTTGAGTGGAATTTGTTGGTCTTCAGCAACTGGAGTCAGCACATCCTTTTCTAATGTAACTAGAACTTGCACCACCTCAACATCTGCACATTCCATTGTAACTTGTTTGTCTGTATCAGCTGTGATAGGAGAACCTTCATTCACTGTATCAGGAATTTCTCCCCCTCAGCCTGAAGGCAGAAGAGCAGTAACTCAAGACCATCTGGAGTCTGATCAATCCTTCTCAATAGATTTTCCAAGGAGTCAAGCAGGTCTTGTATTGATTGAACATGCTCCTTAGCAGGATCATCTTACTTGGTAGTCTCCCCCTTAATTCTTGTATAGATTCTGTCCACTACATTTCCAGTCACATGTTAAGTTTTATCTGCATGAATTTCTTCAGAGTGAGAGCCACTACCTTGTACAGTCTTTGTTGCAGTTTTTGAGGACATAGAAACCAGACCACTCGTATCTCTCCTATTTTCTGCAGAAGAGTCAGAAAACTGGGGGTCATGAGTTTCTTCTTATCTGCTCTAAGAAGAGCTGCTTCCAGTGCTTTCTTCAGTGATGCTTTCATCTTAATTTTTCTTCTTGTCAGTTGTTTGTTGGTGTGGAAGCTATACCTTATCCCATCTATCAAACATCTTAGAGTTCATTCTCCTCATATGATGGATCTTTATTTCTAGCCTCATATTGAGGATCCCTGGAACAGAAACATGCAAGTACAAGGACATAATTCTTCCTAAGTTTGGCTCTGGAACACATTCCACTATTCTATCAAATAGCATCTTTCCCTAATAAGTTCTTTTGGATAGAATTATCCTTATCATTATCTCAAACATTTTTCTAAAGATTTTATCATGGGACCCTGTTTTGCAGATCCGAGCTTTGTCGATAACAATTGCTAGAAACTTTCCTTTCAGATTCATTTCTTTTCTTAGAATAGATCCAGTGGCGTGCTTTGAAAGGCTACACCACTTGAGAGAGGATTTCACATCTTTCTGATACAGTTCATCTTCTTCATCTGACATCCTGAACTTTGTTAGATTTAGAGCTTTGCTTAGCCTCCTCGACATAATCTTGATCTTGTGTCCAATGATATATGTCTTGAGTTTGTTGGAAGATGATTCGATATTGCCATTCAAGTAGAATTCTAGTGCTTCGCGTTTCTATATCAAACTAAGCTCTGAGAGGACAAACTCTAGGTCGGTAACCTGTAGTAGGAGAAGAACTAGTTGAACTTCTTCTAGAGCATCCTTGAACCCATTCCTAACTAGTTCAGAACCCTCAAAAAGGATATCCATTCCTTTGGGCGCCATTTACACTTTGAATTTCTTGAGTGATAAGGAACTTTCTCGAGATATCTTTGTAGGGAGGCAGAAAGTCTAATAAGGTTAGGATTTAAGTGTTTTATTTTAAGCACACACTTTTATTTATACTTACCCATATTTAAGAATGTGGAGAGGCACTTACCTGTCGTGATTAACATGATTAGATCAACGAGTGAGATTTATCCCGAAAGATAGCTGTAATCAGAACTATCTGAGTAAGTTCATTGAGTGAACTTGACGCACTCGATGCCTGAAGTTATCTAAACACACTCGATGCTTGGACAATTAGTCCTAATGCACTCAACGCCTGAAGTTGTCTCGGCGCACTCGATTCTTAGACAATTAATCTCAGCGCACTCGATGCCTGGATAGTTAGTCTATATCTTCCTTGATATCCTACATGGGTCAATTCTTCCTACAGCGCATGCATGAAAATACAATGAAGTTATACTAAGTTCAACATGCCAAACTAAAATTTGAAGGTGTTGAACTTGGCTTCATATGGTGGCTTAGTGAAAATATCAGTCATTTGTTTGTCTGTTGGAACAAACTTAAGACTTATGTCTTTCCTTTCCACATGCTCTCTAATGAAATAATATCTAATCTCTATGTGCTTAGTCCTACTATGAGACACAGGATTCCTAGCATTAGAGATTGCACTAGAATAATCACAAAACATGGATGTTTTACTTTATTGTAGATTATAGTCTTAGAGTTGATGCTGAATCAATAGCAGTTGTGCATAGTAGCTTCCAATTGAAATATATTTTGATTCAATAGTGGAGATGGCAACACTGGTCTGCTTCTTACTGCTATAAGAAACCAGCCTTCTTCCTAGAAATTGACAGGTGTCAGATGTGTTTTTCTTGTCTTCTCTACAACCTGCAAAATCTGCATTTGAATACCCAATTAGTTCAAAGTCATTACTCCTAGGGTACCAGAGACCAAGATTAGTTGTGCCCATGAGATATCTCAGAATTCTTTTTGTAGAAGAATAATGAGACACTTTAGGATTATCATGGTATCTAGCACAAACACAAATAACATATATGATGTTTGGCCTACTAGCAGTCAGGTAGAGGAGGGAGCCAATTATGCCTCTATACAAGGTTTCATCAACAGGTTTCCTAGTCTCATCATTGTCTATTGACACACTTGACCCTATAGGAGTTTTCATTATATAGGCACTCTCCATTCCAAACTTCAAGATTAGCTATATGGTTAACTTAGACTGAGAGATGAATAGACCATCCTCTAATTGTCTAACTTGGAGGACCAAGAAGAACTTAAGTTCACTCATACTGCTCATCTCAAACTTCCCTTGCATAAGTTTAGCAAACTTCTTATAGAGGCCATCATTAGTAGACCCAAAAATTATGCCATCAACATAAATTTGAACTAGAATGATCTTACCCTTGAGTTTCCTAAGGAATAATATCTTGTTTATCTTTCCCCTTGAGAATTTGTTCTCAATGAGAAAGCTAGACATGGTTTCATACCTTGCCCTAGTGGCTAGTTTCAACCCATACAAAGCTTTTCTTAGCTTAAACACATAATCAGGAAAGTTAGAATTTACAAAACCTGAGAGTTGCTCAACATAGACCTCCTATTTTAGGTCACCATTTAGGAAAGCTGACTTAAATCCATTTGGTAGACCTTGAATCCTTTATGTGTAGCATTTGCAAGGAATAGTCTTATTACCTCCAGTCTAGCAACTAGTTCAAAGGTTTAATCAAAGTCAATACCTTCCTCTTATATGTATTTCTTGGCAACCAATCTAGCTTTTTTTGATGATAACATCATTCTCATCAAGTTTATTCCTAAAAATTCACTCGGTTCCAATGATGTTATGTCCATGTGATCTGGGAAGCAGCTTCCAGACCTTACATCTCTTGAACTGGTTCAGTTCTTCTTGCATAGCCATAATCCAAAAAGCATCTATGTTGGTATCTTCAAACTTCTTTGGTTCAACTTGAGACAGAAGGCTTGAATACATAGCAATGTTGAGGTTTTTTCTCCTTATTATTGTAATACTTTGGCTTGCATCTCCTATGATTTGATCTCTAGGATGATCTCTCAAGTTCCTGATAGCTACTAGCATTCTGTTTTAAGTAACTTGAACTTAAATTATTGGATCCTACTGGTCCTCATCCATATCCCGTGCATTTGGACCTTCTTTAAGAATGTACACATGATTACCTTCCTCTTGGGCAGTGGGAGGAGATTCATGGATGGTCAGCTTGTCCATCCTAAATTCTACACCTACAGATCTAGAGGAGATAGACAGCTCACTGTTAATCATAGAAGACTCATCAAACACTAAATTAACAGACTCTTCAATAACTTAGTTCTTCAAGTTGTAGACTCTATAAGCTTTGTTGTGGTTGATATACCCAACAAAAATCTCCTCATAGGATTTGGCAGAAAACTTAGTCAAGTAGGACTTCCCATTATTAAGGACAAAGCACTTGCTTCCAAAGATCCTGATATAGGCAAGATTTGGTTTTCTTCCTTTCATAATCTCATAGGTAGTCTTTTTGTGATACTTGTTGATAGATGCTCTATTCAGGACATGACAAGAAGTGTTCACTACCTCAGCCCAGCTGCGATAGAAGTGTCACTGAGTAATGTCCATCTAGCCTCTATGAGAGTCATGTTCTTCCTCTCAGCAATCTTATTTTGATGGGGAGTTCTTGGAGAAGAAAAATCCTAAAGAATACCTTGCTCTCCATAGAACTTTGTCATGCCTTAAAACTGGAATTCAGTACCATGGTCACTTCTGGTTTTTACCACAGATCTATCCTTTTCATTCTGAACTTGTCAAACAAAGGTTATAAAGATGTCAAGGGTTTCAAATTTTTTCTTAAGAAAGAAAACCCAAGCAAATCTTGAATAGTCATCAACTATCACAAGTGCGTAGACTTTCCTACCTAGACTATGAACTGGCATAGGACCAAACAAGTCCATATACAAGAAGTATAAACACCTCTCAGAATCCTTGGCCCCAATACTTTTAAAGAAGACCTTTGTCTGTATGCCCTTTGTGCATGCAGAGAAAATGCCCTCTTTGGTGCATCTTAGATTGGGTCCATTTCTGACTAGCCCTTTATAGAAGATATTTATGATTGCCTTATTATTCAAGTGAGCAAGTCACATATGTTATTATACATAATAAGAGACTTTCTCATTTGCAACAAAATACACCAATGAGTCTGAACTTTAACATAAGAAATTTAAACAAAAATATTTCCACTCCTAGTGCCTGTCAAAATGACCTCTTGGTCATTTGAACTTTTGATCAGACACACATCCTAATGCTAATCAGATTGTGTTGCAATTCATCGACATAAGCAACATTTATAATAGAGACTATGTAATTGGTGATTATACCATAGACCTTTGTAACTCCTCTATATGAACCTCCAAAGATGACTTTAGGTCAATTCCTCACTGGAGTATAATCCTTAAGATGGCTCCTTGTTCCATTCATATTTCTAGAATAACCACAATCCAAGTACCATATTAGAATTGTATGGGTACTTGGACTATCTTGCAATCCAGGATTAGTTCGCCTTAGGAACTCAAAGTTTGGGTCATTGGTTCAGGTTAGCTTGAAAATGACTATGTCTACGTGTAGTATCCCTGACAAGAAAATTCACCTTTGCCCTTGTCACACTTGAGTTGTGTCAGCAGTCTATAGCAAAGTGACCCACTTTGCCACAACACAAACACTCATGAATATTATATCTCATCTTCTGAACAATCGTCGGAGTAAGCAAGCTTTTTGTCTGTTTAGAGGGGAGAACAGCAGCCATCTTCCTATTTCTTTCAGCAAGAATTTGACTGAAGGTGAGTCTGTCAATAAATGCACTTGGTTTACTTTGAGATACACCAACAAATGTCTTCTTTGTAATTAACATGTTATTGATGGCATCAAAAATTGCCAAGTGAGGCTTACTGAGTGACTTACGCTTAGTCAAGGTTTTTGCTGAGGGAACTTGTAGAATTGGCCACAGTCTTATCCTTGAGAGTGGGGGCTGGAGCACCAAACACAAATGGTCCATAATGGGCCATTTGGATTTCCTCATGGGGAGCCTTTAGTGCACTCAATCTCATGCCCTTTCTCCTTCCATTATAAGATACACTTATATTCTTACAAGAAGAGAATCCATTTTTTGAATGACCATACATACGGTCTTGGTCATACCTGCTAGAGGAGAGGATTACCTTCTAAAAGGTGGTCTGAGGCACAACAGGAGCCTTGCCTTTCCTTTTTGAATTGGCAGCTCTAGTGTTCCACTTGAACCCCAAACCTCTCTTATCCTTTTGAGAGGTGAAGGAGTAAATCAATGGAAAAACTATTTTGGGCTTAGAAAATTCAGCCACAAGCATCCTCTCCTTGAGGAGCTTATCTTCAAGATCCTTAATGATCTTGTTCTTCTGACTAATGGTGCCAATTTGGATAACTGAGATGGTCTTCAGCTGACTGACCTCCCTACTCATCAGGTCTAGCAAACGTGCTGACTCAGACTATCGGGAAGCGGCTTGCTGATGAGAGGCAATCTCCTCAGCTTATTTCTTGGCAATCCTCTTGCTCTTCTTCAGAGCATCAAGAATTACACGATACTTGTCAATCAATTTATTAACATCATCAGATTCTGATCAATCATCCTCACTAAAGGAAGTAGATGCTTTAGAGTCTGATCCAGTCTCACAGATAGAGAGAGTTAGGGAGAGAGTGTACCTCATTAGGAATAGAATTGTCCTAATTGTCTTCAGTTAGGGCTATGAGGCTAAATTCAACATCCTCTTCAAAGTCACTATCAACAAATGATAGTGGTGCTTTAATGACAATTAAGGCAGCTGGATGATCAGCCTCAATAGAAATGAGAACAATATGCTGGTATTACCATTGTGATCTGGAAGTGATCAAGTATATAGCCTCACTGCCAGTGCGGTATGATCCTATCAGGGTCGCACAAAGAATGCTTGGAGAAATTGGAAGATTGGCTTAGTATGATTTGCTTATATGATGAGTGGAAAAGACTTAGCATAATCAGGCTTTAGAAGCATTAAGTACGTTGAGACTACTCAACGCTTTCGTCGAGTCAAGTGTTGACTCGTCGAATGATGGCGTTGAGTGTATTGAGTTTACTCAATAATTCGTCGAGTCAAAGTGTTGATTCGACGAGTATGACACTTAAGTGTTGAGTGTATTGAGTTCACTCAATTATTCGTTGAGTCAAGGAGTGTATTTAATTAGTCTAGTTCTCAGGCATTGAGTGCGTTCAGTTCACTCAACGCCTTCGTCGAATTAAAGGTTGACTCGACGAGTCTGGCACTTAGGTGTTGAGTGCGTTGAGTACACTTAATGCCTTCATCGAGTCAAGTGTTGATTCGACGGGTTTGGCGCAGAGAGAGTTGAGAGCATTGAGTTCACTCAATGCCTTTATTGTGTATCTTATGTATACTCAACAATTCGTCGAGTATGGTTTTATATACTCGACGATTCGCAGAATATTTCATTGATACTCAACGATTCGTCGAGACAAGGGTTGTCTGGTCAAAAATGCTATATACTAAATCCTGGGTCTGCAAATTGAGACATGGCATTCTGTTTATTCCTTTGGGTAAAAAAAGAAGGATTTTAGGGTTTCTCTTGACCGGATACACAGAACAGTAATCCTGAAAAGAACATGAGCCGCAATGTGCGATATCCTGAAACCTAAAGCCAATAGAAGTATTTTCGCCTCCACCGTTCCCGTCGCCGCCACTTAGCTTGATTCCGGCGAGTGTCGTCGCCGCCTCTTCTATAACGGACCTAGCAGTCTGTGAAGACATAGAGCTTTCTCTCCCGACCTAAAGTCTTGTATGAAAAGACTCTATCGGGTCTCCTGCTCGTGTGGACTTCCTATAGAGGTGCGGACACTATTCTGTACTAGGGACTATAGCAGTAAAGTAATTGGTCGATATCTTGGAGCATCTAGGTTGAGTATAGACTCAATCCCACAGAGGTAAATTTTTATTTACAACACTTTCTTCTTGATACATTTCCATTGGTAGATCCAAACTTCTTTTGGGTTTTCTTATTCTTTATTTCTTCTACGTGCATAAGTTTTGTGCCATCCCGCAAAACCCAACAATGGTATCAGAGGGAGGTTCCGACAATGATCATGGTATCAGAAGTGCTAAATCCATGGCATGTAGATATAAAAATTTAGAAAACTTCTAAATGCCCAAATCAATTCTTGGGATCCGGCCAAGAACGCATGTTATTTTGTTGTGATAGCATAATTGATATCCTTGTTTACCCTTGACAGTAACCACCCCTCTTGTTGTTTTGTGAAACCAAGTATGTTTGATAATTTATCTCACATAGAGAGACGAGCTTATCTACTGTCTAAGTGGAGTTAGTGTTGCTCATGTCTAGTGCATGTAAATCTGAATATTTAGAAGAGTTGTAGACATTCAGATTTAGCCCAGTTCATCAAGTGTTGATGATCCTTCATGTGCACATCTGGGATGCACTTGGATTATGAATTCTATCTAATTTATTTTGAGGATGTGCACATTAGTTAATTATTAACCATGATTAAGTGCTAATTAACTATCTAAAATCCCTTAAGAAATATTAAGTACTTGGATGCATTCTGATGGATGACACTCTTCCTTCCTCGATTGATGAAGTGTAGGCTTGCCAAAGCAAGGTGCATTAATCTATCTTGGTAAGGGTACGAGCGGATAATTATGATATCCCACTATCGACATCTGGTCAAACTTAACTCGGTGACCTCAAAGGTTGAGTGCCCAGAGACAAAGGTTTGGCATGCACCATATAATGGATGCGAATAAAGAGATATTCACCAGCCATACATGAGTTGCATAATGATGCAATTGGCAAGCGTTGCCTGCCTAAATTGCTGCATTGTGAGAGAAAAGCCAAAGTTAACTTATATTGTTAGTGAAATATGGATCTTGTCCACTAAGAGAGTTACTCGCATAAACTCTTCGAATTGATAAAAAGGTGATGGAGACGACGACCCTCAACAAGTTGAAAGCCAAGGATGCGTACTTACGGAAGATATTTCTCCGCCTCGAGATAAAGACTTGAGGCGCCGTGACGACCATGTGGAGCGAAGCCAAAATATCTGCTCGCGGCGCAAACCAATATATTAATAATTAATAATAATAATTAATAAATTATTATAAATTATTAAGTCACTTTTTATGTTTTGTTTTATTATTATTTTATTTTGCAATGTTATTTAATTTCATGAATGATGGGTGTCTATAACCATCAATTGCTATCTTTATTTAATGTCTTTAATTATTGTTTTGTTATGACATGATGGGTGCCATTAGCCATCATGAGTGGTTTAATATTGTATGGTGGAGATTGAGTGGTGTAGCCTATATATAGGCCTTTTCATGAAGGATTGAGTAGAGAGAATGAGAAATTGAAAACAAAGGATTCAAAATTTGAATTTCCCCCTAAAGATCTTCTGAGATCCTCCTTCCCCCTTGTCAAAATTCGTCCACCCCTCTTTCCCCCTCTTCCTTGGCAATTTCGGCCACCCTCCTCCCTCTCCTCCTTGTGGAATTCGGCCACAAGACTCCTCCCCTCTTTCCCTCCTCTTTTCTCCCCTTAACAACCCTCTCCTACTCCATTTCTCCCCTAAAAACCGACCAACTTTCTTCCTCCTCTAATAAAATTGGCCACCCTCTACCTGTAACAAAGCAATCATTCAACCCATGTCCTTGAATAAATTGGCCAAGGCAAAGATTTCCTTATGGATTTCAACCCCGGCGTGAAGTGACGAAGGAGGACAAGTTCCTCTCCATCCGGCATGACTCCGGTGGAGCTGTTGAAGGGCAAACCAAGTAGAGAGTAATCGGAATCATCCATTCCGATTTGGTAACGAATATATCTTCTATTATGTGATTTTCCCTCTTGATAGATCTTGTGGCATATGCCTGTTGCGTGGCTTGTGAAATGCTTGAATTTTCGTGGTTAATTTCTTCATAGATCTTGTTTGTGTTTTCCTTTTTCCGTTTAAGTTTGTAAGGCGTGGCGGCCTCGTTTTATTTTGTTGGGAGAGAACGACCCTTGTCCGAATCTTTTATTTTTGGTGGATTCTCTTTCGTTACAACAACGCTCGACCGAACCGTGTAGGTTCCTTTCGCTTGAGAGGACCTTGGCCTATCGCCTTGGTATTATCTTGAAGGGCTTTGCGAACCCTCAAAAATCTCTTAATATTGAAAATACAAATTGTGTCATTGTCACATTTAAGTCTTGAGCGTGGCATGAGGGTTATCAAAGAGCGTTGCGTTAGTTAAGTTGATCACCATAACGGCCAAAAGGACTAGCCTGCATCACAAGGGTTATCAGTTTGATAAAAATAGTGGGTGTTGTTTTGATTAAAGTCCTTATCGAAAGAATAAAATGAATTTTGAAATGTTGTACTATTTTTACTTTGCATTAATCCTTGTAGAATTTCTATGGCAAGTGGTTCACACTCTACCCTATCCCTCAGAGCCATCCTTGAGAAGGAGAAGCTCAGTGGTACGAATTATTTGGACTGGTATAGGAACTTGAGAATTATTCTCAGGCAAGAGCACAAGCTCTATGTTTTGAAATAGGAATCCCTTGAAGAGTGTGCCGGAAATGCATCCCATTCTGATAAGGATGCTTATAATAAGTATCTTGACGACTCCTTAGACGTTGAATGTCTTAAGCTAGCAGCCATGAACTCTGAGCTCCAAAAGAAATATGAGAACATGGGTTGCAAGGAAATTGACGATCATCTCAAGAAAATGTTTCAAGGGCAAGCTCGTCAAGAGAGGTTTGACATCACTAAGGCGTTGTTCTAGTGTAAGATGGGATCTCAGGACCTAGTAAGGACTCACGTACTCAAATTGATTGAGTATATAGAGAACCTTGAGAGACTAGGCTTCCCTCTGGGCCAAGAGTTGGCCACAGAACTGATCCTGCAATCGTTGCGGGACAGTTATGAGCAGTTCATCTTGAACTATAACATGAATGAAAAATACAAGAAACTGCCCGAGCTCCTAGGCATGTTGAAAACTACTGAAATCAATATGAACAAGGCCAAGTCTGCTAGCCCCATACTAATTGTGCATAAAGGCAAGGGCAAGGCCAGGGGCTTCAAGAAGACGAAGGTAGGACTTAAGTCTGCTCTGAAGCCTAAGTCTTTAGAACTGACGAAGAAAGGCTTGGTGAAAGAAGGGAGATGCCACCACTGTGGCAAGGATGGTCATTAGAGGAAGAACTGTCCTTCTTATATTGAGGGTCTGCAAAAAATGAGGGGAGGTATGACTTCCACTTCAAGTATCTATGTTATTGAGATAAACCTTTCTGCTCCTTCATCTAGTTATTAGATACCGGATGTGGTTCTCACATTTGTATAAATGTGCAGGAACTGGGAGGAGAAGATTGTTGAGTAAAGGGGAGGTGGATCTACGTGTTGGCAGTGGAGCAAGACTTGTTGTTGTCATCATAGGTGTATACCGTCTTTCTTTGTCTAAGGGCTTGTAATAGAACTTGATAATTATTATTATGTTCCTTCCATAACTATAAACAATATTTCCATTTCATGCTTGAACATGATTGGCTTTTATTTTGCTAGTAAGAACCATTGTTGTTTGATATTTAAGAATGATGTTTATTATAGTATAGCCCAAATAGGTAATTGTTTATATGTTTTGAACTTAGACCATCAAATCTATAATATTTAAAAAACTAAAAGATTAAAAACGAATGACTCCAACCCTATGTACCTTTGGCATTATCGTTTGGGCCATAAAAAAGTGAAACGCATATCCAAACTCCATAGAGATGGACTACTGGACTAATTTGATTATGAATCATTTGAGAGATGGGAATCTTATTTGTTAGGCAAGATGACTAAGGTCCAATTCACTAGTTTCAATGAGAAGGGCTGATGATTTCTTTGGTATGGTACATAGTAATGTATGTGGACCCATGAGTTCCATGGCTAGAGATGGGTATTTCTAATTTGTTACGGTTACTGATGACTTCAGTAGATACGGATACGTGAATCTTATGAAGTGCAAATCAGAAATATTTTAAAAGTTCAAAGAGTTTAAGAACAAAGAAGAGAACTAATTGGGTAAGAAGGATAAAGCACGCCGATCTGATCGAGGTGGAGAATACCTAAGTCATGAGTTTCATGATCATTTGAAAGAGTGTGGTATTGTATCATAGCTCACACCACAGGAACACTACAGCATAATGATGTGTCTAAGTAGAGGAATTGTAATCTGTTAGACATGGTACAATCGATGATGAGTCATGCAGATCTACCTATTTCCTTTTGGGGGTTTTGTTCTTGAAACTGATGCTTTTACACTAAATCGCGCTGCAACGAAAGTAGTTCAAAAGACATCATATGAGATATGGACTTGTAAGCATCCTAGTATGTCGTTCATTAAAATTTGGGGCTATGCGGCATACGTAAGACGTCAAATGCCTGACAAGCTGGAACCAAAGTCAGATAAGTGGTATCTTGTGGGGTATTCTAAGGAAATTAAAGGGTACTATTTCTACCTACCATCCGAGGTCAAAGTGTTTGTCGCAATGACTGGTGTCTTTCTTGAAAAAGAGTTCTAAAGTAGAAAGACAAATAAGGTGAAGAACTTGAAGAGGTTCAAGAACCACAAACTATGAATGAACTGGAAATAGAACCTGAGTCAGGACTACAATTTGTTATAGCTGGAGAACCTGCTCAGGAAATAGAAGTTCCAATTAGATCTAGTAGACCAAAGTTTGAGCCTGAGAGATATGGATTTCTCGTGTCTCAAATAGGTAATGTTTTTCTTATGGATCATAGTGTGGAGCCTGCAACCTACCAAGAGGCTATGTGTGGATAGGACTGCGAGAAGTGGCTTGAGGCCATGAAATCTAAAATGGACTCCATATATGAAAACCAAGTTTATACTTTGGTGGAACCACCTGAAGGGGTGCGACCTATAGGGTGCAAGTGGGTCTTTAAGAAAAACACTGACATGGAGGGGAATGTACAGACATTCAAAGGCCGACTGGTGGCTAAGGGTTTCAAGCAAATTCATGGTATTAACTATTATGAGACATTTTCCCCTGTCGTCATGGTTAAGTCAATCAGAATTCTTCTTGTTACTGCTGCGTATTATGACTATGAGATCTGGCAGATGGATGTCAAAACGGCTTTCCTAAATGGAAACCTCCTTGAGGAAGTGTATATGACACAACTCGAGAGTTATATATCTCCAGGTGAAGCCATTAAAATATGCAAGCTGCAGAGATCCATTTTTGGATTAAAACAAGCTTCTCGAAATTTGAATCTTCGTTTTGATAAAAATATCAAAGAGTTTTGTTTTATCAAGAACGAGGATGAACCGTGTGTTTACAAGTGGATTAGTGGGAGCATTTTTGTCTACCTGATATTGTATGTAGATGACATACTACTGATCGGGAATGACAAACCGACCCTACAAGTTATTAGGAACAACCTAGGGAACTGCTTTTCTATGAAGGACTTGGGTGAAGTGACTTATATACTTGGTATTAAGATCAATAGAGATAGATCGAAGAAGTTGCTAGGTTTGACCCCAAGTACATACATTGATAAGGTGTTGAAGCGGTTCAACATACTTGAGTCCAAGAAAGGATTCTTACCCATGTCTCATTGTGTGAGTCTTTTTAAGGACTAGTGTCCTAAATCTTGTGAAGATAAGGACCGCATGAAGTTGATTCCATATGCTTCGGCAATTGGGTCAATCATATATACAATGATATATACTCGACCCGATGTCTCTTATGCCTTGAGCATGACTAGAAGGTATCAGTCTGATCCCAGTGAAAGTCATTGGATTGTTGTCAAGAATATCATAAAGTATTTGAGAATGACTAAGGATACGTTCTTTTTGTATGGTGGAGAGGAAGAGCTCGTTGTAAAGGGTTACACAGGTGCTAGCTTACAAACTGATAGAGACGACTCAAAGTTTCAGTCAGGGTTAGTATTTTGCCTAAATGGAGGTGTTGTTAGCTGGAAGAGTTCCAAGCAGGAGAGAGTTATTGATTCTACAACTGAGGCCATGTATATCGCTGATGCTATTGTGGCGAAGGAGGCCATATGGATTAGGAAATTCATCGATGAGTTATATGTAGTTCCTAACATTGTTGGTCCTGTAGTTCTCTATAATCAAGTGCAATTATAGAGTGCCGAGTGAGGATAATATTACGGATCCACTAACAAAGCCTCTCGTACAGAGAAAGTGTGATTGTCATGTTAGATCTATAGTATACGATACCTTAATGATCAGCTCTAGTTGGAGTCTTGTGAGTTATATTTTGTTGGCTGTATTAATTCATTTGATGAATCTAGTCCTGTAAGCATTTTATTTATAAAATTTTGGCATGTTCTTTTATTTGTAAATTTATTTTTATTGTGATAGAGTAATTTAATATAAAAAATGCCCTTAAAATGTTTGCTTCCATACGAGTCAAGTGGTGACTTGAATGTGAGAGCCTATATTATTAGAAGCTTCATTCTTAAATAGTCCCTAGTCGAGTGTCATCCTAGATGCTAAGGGTGATGATGACATATTAAGATTAGCATGTGCATTGACTGATGACCGGTTCTCACAGGTCATGATATTGTGATATCAAGTCATCACATGGGTACTTGTTTGTGAACAAGTTATACTGGATAGACCCACCATGAGAATACTTTGTAGATTGTTATATGCACGTGTCATAAGTATGGCTCAAGTGGAAATTGTGTTTTTGGTCCTTTGACCTGAAGTCACAACATTCATCGAGTTAGGAAAATCTTGCTTTGATGCTATCAAAAGTCCAGTCTTGAAAAAGTTGGAAGATAAAGGTGGTTATTGGGTACATTATGAATCATTTGGGTTTTTCCATATCAGCAAAGAAGGGATTTTTCCTACTATATAACATGAGTTGCATCCAAGGGCCCTTTGATGGAATGGAACTGAGAAATGCATGATCATGCTTGGTTGAGTCAATATATGATATTGGGCTCACCAATTTCTGGAAGTCCATTCTAGATCAAGAAACTAGGATTGAACCATTATGAGGGTAACACGGTCTATACCTCTAGTTCTATCTTGATATAAGGGACGAAGGGACATGACAACATTGATACATTGGTCATGATGGCTTTTGAGTATTAAACGCTTATTACTTGGGGAGCAATGATGCATTGCTAGATGTCGCACATTGTTTGTGAAGATTTTATTTAATACTTTTAGGATCAAGTGGGAGACTTTTGGTATTACCATTATGATCTAGAAGTTATCAAGTATGTAGCCTCACTGCCAACGCAGTATGGGAATATCATGGTTGCACATAAGAATGTTTGGAGAAATTGGGAGATTGGATTAGTATGATTTGCTCATATGATGTGTAATACCCCCCTCCCGGAACACAAAACATAGCACGAGAGGGGTCTTACGCCCAGAACAGCCGCCTTGCAGTAGCACTAGCACTTGGGCCAGCCTGTACCACAAGACGCCTATCCTTCCGGCTACAACCAATATCAACATATAAATGCCAACCCAACCATAATAATATAAAGAAGTCAATCCACACTAAGCATAAGTCCATAAGTACAGCAAAAGAGAAGCTAAGCGAGCTTCTACATAATCAGAGTACGTAAATAAAATTGCCCCGAGGGGCTATAATAAAATCTCTCTCACTCACATCTGTAATCGACGATAGCGACGGTACCGTCCCCTCAGGCCCTGTCGTCCTGGACTGGCTGTCCAGCTGCAAGACCTGCTGCTCCACCTGCGGGGTTTCCTCCTAAAAAGGAAGACGTAGCAACCGTTAGTCATAAAGACTAAGTGGCTTCACATCCGCTCCCCCGACGACTCCTCGGCACCGGGCGGAGAAAGGAACATGTACAATATATAAAACAGTAGTACAAGCAGGTGAAGTAAGCATACATGTCATAAGTAGCAATAGAAGTAGTGTATAAATGAGCAACCTCTTATTCTACAATTCTACCATCTACAGCAGCAAGAGAGTATAATGTTATAACAGTAAGTAACTCAACTTATATGGATGCCCATACAAGCATATAAGGTGAGGGTCGTTCAGCAGTAAGTAACTCATCATATAGGAGTGTTCATACAAACTTATACGATGAGGGTCTTGTGAATTTAATGAAGTGCAATGCTATGTATGCAATGCAATGACACACCCATGATAAAGCACATGCAATTGCTATGTCGACACAGACTTATAGTTCCCACTATTCGAGCAGGTAGCTAACCTCTCAGGAATCAACCGTCGTGGCCAAACGGTGACAGCAGAGTGGGCATCTCCACTACTAGGCTGGTCTCCACGCTACCTGGCCTAGGCCTCCGTATGCCTCAACGCTAAGAATACAACAGCGGAGCTCAAATGCGTACTACGGCTCAGCGGGTTCTCTTGGGTAAATGTGCACCAAGATCCTAGCCCCGAACTGGCCTAAGGTATGACACGGAAAGAGCCCCGGAAATGAGCACGAGGACCAAGCCCAACCATTCACTTGGCACGGAAGGAGCCTCGGGACGTGAACACCGAGGACCAAGCCCAACCGCCCAAGGTCTAACTGTCAACTCCCATCGGTGTGACAATTGGCGAGCCCGTAGACCTACCACACTATCCTTAACCCAGGATTACGATACCGCGTGTCGACTCACACCACATGCAATTCCAAAATATCATGGCATGGAAGAAGCCTCGAGACGTGAACACCGAGGACCAAGCCCAACAATCCATCTTTACTTATCTCAACCTCATTCCAACTAATGACGGTCAACACCGCACTTGTTACTTCCACAATGCTACCCGTAGGGAGACGACACTCTAAGCATTGGATTACTAATTCCCTTCTATCCATTCAACATACATCATGGCCAAAGTTAAATCATTTATATGCCCTTCCAAATGAATTCCACATGATATAGATAATGGGCATCAATATACATCTACCAATTTATATCAGGCTCTTTCCTTAAATTAAGCTTGACTACAACTCGTTATACGAATTCAGATTTATAACATCAACTTATCATATCACTATGATGATTATGTCAAAAGAGTTCACCCAAACCTAGAGTTGGATCGCAACATTAAATTCCACCAAATCGAATTCCACATTATATAGCCTAGAGTTTAGGTGCAGCCTTAAACCGGGCAGCAACTTCGACCAAGGATCTCCGTGGCTACAGAAATCTTGCGAGTGCGTGTAACCACTCATTGGTAAGATAATTTCAAGGGCTACAACTTTCGTGTTTAGTCGAAAGCCAAGATCTGATCGCATCACACTAGAAATTCATTCAAAGCCTGCTGCGTACAGGATACAGATTTCCTGGGTGGAATTTCCCCAAATCGCAGCAGATTCGAACTGACTTTCCCGAGGCTACAGGTATCGCCTGGAAACGTGCAACCACTCGTTGGAAAGATAATTTCGAGTGCTACGACTTTCATGTTGAGTCGAGAACCCAGATATGAACAGAACCCCTCCAAAACTGGCCACGAAGATCGCTGCGTGTAGAAATCAGATTTCTGCACACATCTTAAGGTGAGATGAACGGCATCCGTTCATCTTCCTCCTTGCACTGATCTCCCAAAAACTCCTCCAGATATTCTTCCACCCTTATTCACCCTCACAAAGCCGTACTTCTCCATGAATCACTCTCTCATCTCCACTTTGAAGGATGAAGAGGTTTAAGAAGACTAGAGTCTAGAAAGCAACCTAGGCATGACTTTCTCTAAGAAATCTTCTCCTCACCATCAAGACTCTATGGAGTCGATCTCTCCTAGAATATAAATACAGATATAGCACCAAGGGATAGGGGAGGAAGCTCACCTCATTTCCAGCGGTACCATCATTCCCGGCCATGGATCAAGTCATCCTCCCCCGCGGCATCATTTCTTCCTTGACAGCGATGGCGTTTCTCCCTTTCCAAAGTTTGGCTGGCTCCAGCAAGCCTTTCTTCCTCCAGAACTCCAACTCCAATGATCCGCTTCTCTCCCGATGGTTTCGCGCGGGTAAGGGTTCGACAGTGGTCAAAGTGACGGCTAGGGTTTAGTTTCCTTCTTATTTATATTAGCGCATTAGGGTTATGTCACTTCGCCATGTGTCAACCTCTGATTGGACAGCCAAAATTTTTTCTTATTTGAAACGACCGGTCCAAGGGATCATCCAGCATGAATCCCGAATTCTGGTTCAGCCCGCCTGTACAAGACAGCGAATCTTCCTGGGTGAAAAGACGCACAAGTCAAATTTGGCGGGAATCAACTTCTATTCTCGACGATCGGCGAGTATAGCCGGGTATTCTCGACGAATTCGTCGAGTATCAACAATGATTCCCGACGAATTTCCCTTAACCATTTTATCGGAAATCCTAGCGTTGAGTGTGTTGAGTATCAGTCAGCGATACTCGACGATCGGTCATCATTCTCGACGATCGGCGGGTATATCCGGCATTATCGACGAATTCGTCGGGTATCAACAATGATTCCCGACGAATTTCACTTAACCAGTTTATCGGAAATCCTGGCGTTGAGTGTGTTGAGTATCAGTTAGCGATACTCGATGATCGGTCATCATTCTCGACGATCGGCGGGTATATCCGGCATTCTCGACAAATTCGTCGGGTATCAACAATGATTCCCGACGAATTTCACCTAACCAGTTTATTGGAAATCCTGGCGTTGAGTGTGTATAGTATCAGTCAACGATACTCGACGATCGGTCATCATTCTCGACGATCGGTGGGTATATCTGGGCATTCTCGACGAATTCATCGGATATCACTCAACCCATCACTCTGTTCAACACACTTGACACCTTTTGTCAGTGCGCTCCGAGCCCGAGTAAAGTCTCTTGACTCAGAACTCGTGCGAGGGGGCCTAGCGCGAATTGGGACGTTACAAATCCTATAAACAAAATAAAAGATTTCGTCCCCGAAATCAGGCTGAGGCTATTGGGAGTAAAGCATACAAAAATGACAAATGCTTTTAAATAAAACTACCTGAAGCAAACAACTCCGGGTAGCGTCCTTGCATCAAATCCATCGGCTCCCATGTGAATTCCTCCTTCCCATGATTAGACCATTGCACTTTTACAAAGGGAACACTTTTGCGGCGCAAGGCTCTTATATATTTATAAACGATCCGCACCGGCTCCAGTCGCACAGATCTGTCAGACGCCACAGTACCATCAGTTGTGGGGATGTATTGTTCGGGCCGCAACAGCGCCTTCCGAAGCGACGATACATGGAACACATCGTGGAGATTCTCTTACTCGGGCAGTAGCTCCAGCCGATAGGCGAAAGGGCCAATCCTTTACAATATGACATAAGGCCCAACATACTGTGGGCTGAGCTTCTTCACTCCCCACACCCGTGACACTCCATGCATCGGTCGGATTTTCAGGAACACTTTATCACCCACTTGAAATTCCACCATTTGGTGCCTTGCGTTATAATACTTTGCCTGCCGACTTTGAGCCTCTAACATACGATCCCGTATTAACCTAACCACCGAATCCATGTCATCTATATATTGAACACCCAAAGTTTTCGGGTCTTCATCTTGTACCCAAGACAAGGGGGTTCTACACCTCCTTCTATATAGGGCTTCATGGGGCGCCATGCCAATGCTAGCTTGATGGCTGTTGTTGTAGGAGAATTCCACTAAGGGAAAGAGTCTTTCCCATGGATCTCCCCTATCTATCACACACAACCTCAACAGATCCTCTAATGTTTGGATGGTCCGCTTAGACTGCCCGTCCGTCTGAGGATGGAATGCGGTGCTGAAGGTAAGGCGCGAGCCCAAATACGCCTGCACCGCCTTCCACTCCTTGGAGGTAAAGCGACCATCACGGTCCGAAACTATCGTCTTAGGTACACCGTGATACCGTACAAACTGCTCCACGAAAAGGAGTACTAAGACATCCACATGAGCCTCCTTCTTCATAGGAATGAACCGGGCAACTTTCGTCTGGCGATCAACGATCATCCATACTGAATCATTTCCTGAGCGGGAGCGAGGTGGCCCATGTACGAAGTCCATGGAAATATCCTCGAACTTCCACTCGGGGATTGGCAACGACTACAACAGGCCACCGGGGCTCCTGCACTCCGCCTTCACTCTTTGGCAGGCTTCACAATGCGTAACAAAGTATCAGACATCCTTCTTCATTCCTGGCCAACACATCTTCTTCCATAAGTCGGCGTACATCTTTGAAATTCCCGGGTGCACTGAATATTGAGAGCAATGTGCCTCTCTCAAGATATCCTCCAAGATTTTACCGCCTTTGGGAATGTAGAGCAGGCCGCGAAAGTAAACGAGGCCGTCCTTTAGTGTGTACTCGTCGGTAGCCCCGTCTTCGATCAACTTGAGTGACAGGGCCAGAGCCACATCGAATCCTTGCTCCACTCGGATCCGGTCCCGGATATCACAAACTATGCTCATGCTGGAAAAGTACTCCGAATATTCTGCCAAAGGAGCCTTAAATATCAATGTAATATCCATCTCCTCAATCATCCGCGCCAACTCCATGCTAATCAACCGACACTCTGGGCTCGAGCCGGGAACTTTCCTGCTCAACGCATCGGCTACAAAGTTTTCTTTTCCGGGGTGGTAGTTCAAGATGAACTCATAATCGCATATAAACTCTAACCACCGCCATTGTCTTAGGTTCAACTCCTTCTGGGTGTAAACGTACTTCAAGTTTTTATGATCTGAGAAGATTTTGCAGTGGACGCCGTATAGATAATGCCTCAATACCTTCAAGGCGAACACCACTGCTCCTAGCTCCAAATCGTGCAGCGGGTAATTGATTTCATGCTTCTTCAATTGTCTTGAAGCATAAGCACTAACGTGCCCGTACTGCATCAACACCGCTCCCAACCCTTGATAAGACGCGTCCGTGTTAATTTGAAATCCTTCCTTCCCAGACGGCAGGACAAGGATGGGGGCAAAGGTATGTCTATCCTTTAATTCCCGGAATGCCGCTTCACATTGGGGTGTCCACTCAAATGGCACACCTTTCTTTGTCAAAGAAGTTAGCGGGAGGGCAATCTTGGAGAATCCTTTTACGAACTTGCGATAGTATCCGACAAGTCCAAGAAAACTCCTCACATCGGCTGCCGACTTCAAGGGAGACCACTCCTTCACAGTACGCAACTTGGCCGGATCCACAGCTAGTCCAGCCCCATTGATTACATGACCCATGAAAGCCACTTCCCTAAGCCAGAATTCACACTTACTAAACTTGGCAAACAGGGCGTGCTCTTTTAACTTTTCCAGAACTAAGGCTAAATGCTCGGCATGTTCTTCCTCCGTCTTCGAGTAGACTAAGATGTCGTCAATGAACACAATGATAAAGACATCTAGATATGGCTCAAACACTTTATTCATCAAGCTCATGAAAGCTGATGGGGCATTTGTGAGCCCAAACGGCATCACCGTAAACTCATATAAGCCATACCTTGAGCTAAAAGCCGTTTTCTAGATATCATCCTCTTGTATTCTCAATTGATAATACCCCAAGCGCAAATCCAGCTTGGAGAACCAATGCGCTCCCACCAGTTGATCGAACAACTCATCGATCCGAGGTAACGGATAGGTGTTCCGTACCGTCAGTCGGTTGAGCTCCCGATAGTCTATACATAAATGCAGGGTTTCATCTTTCTTCTTAATGAATAGAATAGGGGCTCCCCAAGGTGATGAGCTTGGGCGAACAAACCCTGATTCTACCAACTCCTACAGTTGAACTCTAAACTCTGCGAGTTCTTTTGGGGCCATTCGATAAGGGGTCCTGTAAATAGACTTAGCTCCTGATACAAGCTTCATCTGAAAATCCACTTCTCTATGTGGGGGTAACCCTGGTAATTTCTCAGGAAATACCTCAGGGAAATCCCGTGCTACCCGCACATCCTTCACATCTACCCTCACCTCCTTCAGTTCGAAACATATCATGTAGACTTCATCCCCTCTCATATGAGCTTTCAAGGTCTGGATTGAGGATAATAATAATCGTGGTGCGAAATTTATACCTTGGAAGATTACATCAGTGTCTCCATGTCTCAAATAGATTTGCTTCTCCGCACAGTCGATTCTTGCTTGGTGCCAATCAAGCCACGCCATGCCCAGAATGAGGTCGAATTCTGGTATACTCAAAATTGTGGCGGGGGTATCAAAGGTCTTTCCCCCAATGGTTATCTCCAACTCACACATTGCGGTTGCCATATCTCAGATCCGTCTGGGAGGCGTACTCTCCGAGCAATACCAGTGAAATATTGCACTCCGTGTATATCCTTGATGAATCTTCAGACACGAAAGAATGTGAGGCACCGGTGTCAAATAACGCATAAGCCGGTATCCTACTGACCATCACGGTGCCTAAGTCTCATTAATAATACTCAAGCTAGACGTCCAGTATATCTTAAGCCACTAGAGGATATTAATGGAAGCAAAATGGATAATTCAAATCGTACCTGCAATCATCTCTTGAGGATTCCGCTCTTGAGTCATATCCAAGGCATATATCTGATACCGAGCGGGTCCGGGGTTTCTTCCTCGTGGTCCACGTCCTCGACCACGCACATACCCTCGCTCCCGAGGGGCTGCTGGAGGGAAAACAAAAGGCGCATCTCTAAATAGTTGCGGACAGTAACGTCGAATGTGGCCCGGTTGGTTGCATTCAAAGCACACCCATTCCTGCCTTCCGCTGTGTTGCTGAAATTATTGAGGTGGAGGTAATGCTGGCGGTTGCGAAACCGGGCGCTCCTCTCTAAAATTCTGGGGGAAACGCCCGCCACCTCTCCGATCTCCTCTTCCTCTTCTATTGTAAAATCTCCTTCTGTTGCTGGGGCTGGCTTCCATCACGCCCTCCGCTGTACTCTTACCACTTCCCAAGTGGTCCGCTTCCAATCTCTTCGCCATATTGATAATCTCCGCCAGAATACAGTCCGCTATAAACAAAAGGGCTTGCCTTAGGGGATCTCGCAAGCCTTTATAGAATCATTTGGCGTACCCTCTATTATCCAACTCATAGGAGTCAGCGAATCTATCCAAGTGCTGAAACTCCCGTTGGTACTCTGTCACCGACTTGGACCCTTGCTTTAGTTGCAAAAATATCTCTTCAAGATCATACCGAGCGGCCGAGGGGTTGAAATGCTCTAAGAAGGCTTCAGAGAATTCGCTCCAACTAATGTCCGTGTACACTCTTCCATGAAAAGTGGAGCCCATGAGGGACTTCCACCAACATTTTGGCGTGCAGCTCTAAGAGTGTCACCACAAGGGTCACCGCCATGTTGTTTGGGCATCTTATTCTTGCCAACAACTCTTATACAGTGCCGAGCCACTCTTCCGTAAGAACCGCCGACTCTGTCCCATTATAAGTGGGAGGGGAGAGAGCTCGGAAAATTCTTAACCAACTAGATCTCGGACCCTATTGTTGTACAGGTGCCTGCTGAGATTGGGACCTAAAGGTGTCCAAAATAGCTGTGAGTATCTGCCCCAGCTCTGATTGTTGGAATTGTGTAGGTACGGACAAGGCGGGGGTGCCCTTCACTAGCTCAGCATGTAATGGGATCTACACATAGGGTACAAACCTAAGGTTAGGTTGGCTAATCTTAGGTCAAAGATGGACAAACTTAGTGTGAATTACATATGGGCATACTACTGCTTCCGCTAAGTCAGTTTGTCCCCAAACAAACTAATCAAACGGGGGTGGCACCATTTTTAAGTTACTTTCTCCTTGGAGGATCGTAGCAAGCTGATACTATTTGTAAGACCCCCCTCCTCGAAAACCAAACACGG
Source organism: Platanthera zijinensis (assembly GCA_039513925.1). Classification (NCBI taxonomy): domain Eukaryota; kingdom Viridiplantae; phylum Streptophyta; class Magnoliopsida; order Asparagales; family Orchidaceae; genus Platanthera; species Platanthera zijinensis. The sequence continues at coordinate 182,056,709 of CM077078.1, forward strand.
CACGAGAGGGGTCTTATGCCCAGAACAGCCGCCTTGCAGTAGCACTAGCACTCAGGCCAGCCTGTACCACAAGACGCCTATCCTGCCGGCTACAACCAATATCAACATATAAATGCAAACCCAACCATAATAATATAAAGAAGTCAATCCACACTAAGCATAAGTCCATAAGTACAGCAAAAGAGAAGCTAAATGAGCTTCTACATAATCAGAGTACGTAAATAAAATTGCCCCGAGGGGCTACAATAAAAAATCTCTCACTCACATCTATAACTGACGGTAGTGACGGTACCGTACCCAAAGGCCCTATCGTCCTGGCCTGGCTGTCCAGCTGCAAGACTTGCTGCTCCACCTGCGGGGTTTCCTCTTAAAAAGGAAGATGTAGCAACCATTAGTCCTAAAGACTAAGTGGCTTCAAATCCGCTCCCCCGGCGACTCCTCGGCACCGGGCGGAGAAAGGAACATGTACAATATATAAAATAGTAGTACAAGCAGGTGAAGTAAGTATACATGTCATAAGTAGTAATAGAAGTAGTGTATAAATGAGCAACCTCTTATTCTACAATTCTACCATCTACAGCAGCAAGAGAGTATAATGTTATAATAGTAAGTAACTCAACTTATATGGATGCCCATACAAGCATACAAGTTGAGGGTCGTTCAGCATTAAGTAACTCATCGTATAGGAGTGCCCATACAAACTTATACGATGAGGGTCTTGTGTATGTAATTAAGTGCAATGCTATATATGCAATGTAATGACACACCCATGATCAAGCAAATGCAATCGCTTTGTTGACACAGACTTATAGTTCCCACTATTCGAGAAGGTAGCTAAACTCTCAGGCGTCAACCATCGTGGCCAAACGGTGATAGTAGAGCGGGCATCTCACCTACTAGGCTTGTCTCCACGCTACCTGGCCTAGGCCTCTGTACGCCTCAACGCTAAGAACACAACAGCGGAGCTCACATGCGTACTACGGCTCAGCGGGTTCTCTTGGGTAAATGTGCACCAAGATCCTAGCCCCGAACTGGCCTAAGGTATGATACGGAAGGAGCCCCGGAAATGAGCACGAGGACCAAGCCCAACCATTAACTTGGAATGTAAGGAGCCTCGGGACGTGAACACCGAGGACCAAGCCAAACCGCCCAAGGTCTAACTATTAACTCCCATCGGTGTGACGATTGACGAGCCCGTAGACCTACAACATTATCCTTAACCCGGGATTACGACACCGCATGTCAACTCACACCACATGCAATTCCACAATATCATGGCATGGAAGAAGCCTCGGGATGTGAAAAATGAGGACCAAGCCCAACCATCCATCTTTACTCATCTCAACCTCATTCCAACTAGTGACGGTCAACAACGCACTTGTTACTTCAACAATGCTACCCGTAGGGAGATGACACTCTTAGCATTGGATTACTAATTCTCTTCTATCCATTCAACATACATGATGGCCATAGTTAAATCATTTATATGCCCTTCCAAATGAATTCCACATGATATAGATAATGGGCATCAATATACATCTACAAATTTATATCAGGCTCTTTCCTTAAATTAAGCTTGACCACAACTCATTATACGAATTTAGATTTATAACATCAACTTATCATATCACTATGATGATTATTTCAAAAGAGTTCACCCAAACCTCGAGTTGGATCGCAACATTAAATTCCACCAAATCGAATTCCACATTACATAGCCCAGAGTTTAGGTGCAGCCTTAATCCGGGCAGCAACTTCGACCAAGGATCCCCGTGGCTATAGAAATCCTGCGAGTGCGTGTAACCACTCATTTGAAAGATAATTTCAAGGGCTACAACTTTCGTGTTTAGTCAAAATCCCAGATCTGATCGCATCACACCAGAAACTCATTCAAAGCCTGCTGCGTACAGGATACAGATTTCCTGGGTGGAATTTCCCCCAATCGCTGCAGATTCGAACTGACTTTCCTGAGGCTACAAGTATCGCCTGGAAACGTGCAACCACTCGTTGGAAAGATAATTTTGAGGGCTACGACATTCATGTTGAGTCAAAAACCCAAATATGACCAGAAACCCTCCGAAACTGGCCACGAAGATCGTTGCATATAGAAATCAGAATTTTGCACGCATCTTAAGGTGAGATGAACGACATCCGTTCATCTTCCTCCTTGCACCGATCTCCCAAAATCTCCTCCAGAAATTCGTCCACCCTTATTTACCCTCACAAAGCCGTACTTCTCCACGAATCACTCTTTCATCTCTACTTTGAAGGATGAAGAGGTTGAAGAAGACTAAAGCCTAAAAAGCAACCAAGACATGGCTTTCCCTAAGAAATCTTCTCCTCAACATCAAGACTCTATTTATTCGATATCTCTCTTAGAATATAACTATAGATCTAGCACCAATGGAGAGGGGAGGAAGCTCACCTCATTTCCAGCGGTACCATCATTCCCGGCCATGGATCTAGTAATCCTCCCCCACGGCATCGTTTCTTCCTTCACAGTGATGGCGTTTCTCCCTTTCCAAAGTTTGGCTGGCTCCAGCAAGCCTTTCTTCCTTCAGAACTCAAACTCCGATGACCCGCTTCTCTCCCGATGGTTTCGCGCGGGTAAGGGTTCGACGGTGGTCGAAGTGATGGCAAGGGTTTAGTTTCGTTCTTATTTATATTAGCGCATTAGGGTTATGTCACTTCGCCATGTGTCAACCTCTGATTGGACCGCCCACATTAGGTCTTATTTGAAATGACCGGTCCAAGGGATCATCCAGCACAAATCCCGAAGTCCGATTCAGCCCGCCTGTACAAGCCAACGAATCTGCATGGGCGGAAAAACGCACAAGTCAAATTCGGCGGGAATCAACTTCCGTTCTCGACGATCGGTGAGTATAGCCGGGTATTCTCGACGAATTCGTCGGGTATCAACAATGATTCCCAACGAATTTCCCTTAACCATTTTATCGGAAATTCTAGCGTTGAGTGTGTTGAGTATCAGTAAGCGATACTCGACGATCGGTCATCATTCTCGACGATCGGCGGGTATATCCGGCATTCTCGACGAATTCGTCGGGTATCAACAATGATTCCCGACAAATTTCACTAAACCAGTTTATCAGAAATCCTGACATTGAGTGTGTTGAATATCAGTCAGCGATACTCGATGATCGATCATCATTCTCGACGATCGGCGGGTATATCTGGCATTCTCGACGAATTCGTCGGGTATCAACAATGATTCCCGACGAATATCACTTAACCAGTTTATCGGAAATCCTTAGATTGAGTGTGTTTAGTATCAGTCAGCGATACTCGACGATCGGTCATCATTCTCGACGATCGGTGGGTATATCCCGACATTCTCGACGAATTCATCGGATATCACTCAACCCATCACTCCGTTCAACACACTTGACACCTTTTGCCAGTGCACCCCGAGCCCGAGTCAAGTCTCTTGACTCAGAACTCGTGCGAGGGGGCCTAGCGCGAATTGGGACGTTACATGATGAGTGGAGAAGACTTAGCACAACAAGTTTATGGAAGAGTCGAGTGCGTTCAGACCACTCAACACACTCGTCGAGTCAAGTGTTGACTCGTCGAATGATGGCGTTGAGTGTGTTGAGTTTACTCAACGATTTGCCGAGCCAAAGTGTTGATTTGATGAGTATGGCACTTAAGAGTTGAGTGCATTGAGTTCACTTAACGATTCGTTTAGTCAAGGAGTTGATTCAACAAGTCTGGTTCTAAGGCGTTGAGTGCATTGAGTTCACTCAACGCCTTCGTCGAGTTAAAGGTTGACTCGACAATTCTGGCACTTAGGTATTAAGTGCGTTGAGTCCACTAAATGCCTTCGTCGATTCAAGTGTTGATTCGACGGGTTTGGCGCTGAGAGCATTGAGAGCATTGCGTTCACTCAACACCTTCGTCGTGTATCTTATGGATACTCGATGACTCGTCGAGTATGGTTTTGTATACTTGACGATTCATCGAATATTTCATTGATACTCGACGATTCGTCGAGACAAGGGTTGTCTGGTAGAAAATGCTGGATTCTAACTCTTGGGTCTGCGAATAGAGACGGGGTGTTCTACTTATTCCTTTGTGTATAAATAAAAGGATTTTAGGGTTTCTCTTGACCAAATACACAAACCGTATTCCTGAAAAGCACACGAGACGCACTGTGTGATATCTAGAAACCTAAAAGCTGTCAAAAGTAGTTCCGCCTCACCCAATCCCATTGCCGCCGCTTAGCATGATTCATGTGTGTGTCGTCGTCGCCTATTCTGTAATGGACCTAGCAGTCCGTGAAAACGCGGAGCTTTTTCTCCCGACCTAAAGTCTTGTACGACAAGACTGAACGGGTTCTCCCGTTAGTGTGGACTTCCCGTATAGGTGTTGACACTTTTCTACACTAGGGACTGTAGCCGCAAAGTGATTGGCCGATCTCTTGGAGCATTTAGGTTGAGTATATACTCAATCCCGCAGAGGTACATTTTTATTTACAACACTTTCTTCTTGATACATGTCCATTGCTAGATCCGAACTTCTTTTGGGTTTTCTTTTTCTTTATTTTTGCTGCATGCATAAGTGTTGTGCCATCCCGCAAAACCGAACACAATATAGGCCTCTTATTCCTCTGATTCTGATGACTCAGAATCACAGTATGAAAGGATGATTTTCTTCTTGATCAATAAGCTCTTTTTAGACTTCTTGTCCTTATAATGCTTCTTGTCTTCAGACTTTTTGTGCTTCTTCCTCTTGATTGGACAGTCAGCAATGACATATCCACTCCCGTTGTAGCAGTAGCAAACAATATTAGTCTTAATATGTCTGTTCTACTTAAAGTCATACCTTTCCCAAGAGGGTTCTTTTCTGGACTTCTCCAAGTTGGAATAACACTTTCTTGAGGTAGAGCTGGAGGAGCCCTTATTCTTCCATTGCCTTCTCCTGCTCAACATTTTCTTGAACTGTTTGGAGAACAAGGTGAGTTCTCCACCTAACAGCTCATATCCTGAGGAACTAGGATCTGAGCACTCTGACTCTGCAGCTCTCCTTGGTGGAGAAGGAGCCTTTTCTCTTCTCCACCTAGTCCATTTAGCTCTATAGGCCACAGCCTTCTCTTTGTTGATAGATCTGACAGCATCTTCTTCTGCCCTTCTGGAATTTTGCTGCATTTTATGAGACAACAACTTCCTAAACATATTTTGAGGCAAACTATTTGCCAAGTTACCAACCTCTCTAATAGCGCAGATCTTAATATCTCATTCCTTGTTTAGGGATCTCAATAACTTGTCATTTACCTCATAGTTTGTGAATTATCCATCATAGGTGATCAGATTGTTCACAATCATAAAGAACTTTTTATAGCATTCAGCTATGGAATCTTTCTTGCCATGCTTGAAAGCCTCTACTTCTTATTCAGGAGGGATTTCCTATCATCCCACACCTCCTCTATCCATTCCATATATACTATAAGAGAATACTACATCTCTTTAGACGTTTTGTAATGGACAAAGTTCTGGAATGTTGAGTCATCTATGACACTAATAATAATATTTTGAGCTCTTTTATCAATAGATGCCAGAATGACTTCATCCTTGGTCATCTCAGTATATTTTTTGGTTTCTAAATACTAGCATCTATTGTAGAGACTTTCCTGAGAATAAAGGATCCCTCTTGAACTATTATGAATATCCTAGGGTATGAGGCTTCCATAAATAACCTTACCCTTTCCTTCTATATCCCAAAGTTCTCTTTCCTATAAATAGGAAGATTCATTGAGCTCAACTCCTTATGTTTCTAACCTGAACCCATTGAGAAAATCTTAAGCAACTCTTGAAGATCTATTCAGACTGTTAAGTCCTTGTTAAACAACCTCCCTCTGATACCACTTGAAAGTGTTTGTTCCAGAGTAGTTACACACCTAGAGGGGGAGTGAATAGGTTTTCAAGTCTTTTTGAATAACTTTTGAGTTTGGTAGAGTTATGAGTTAGATTATAATGTTAGCTTTCAAGAAACACAACAACACACCAGAATTTATACTGTTTCCCCTATCTAGGGTACACCCACTTTCCCCCTTCACCTATATAGCAGCGAGCTAAATTCGTTTAACTCCTCCTTTAACTCGGCTCCTTGTTCTTATACCTTAGATCCAACAAGATCCCACACCTCAGAGTGAAACACACTCTAACACCTCAGAGCATAACAACTCCTACCTCAGGCTAGATGTAACATCCTCATCGGTCATATAGCATATAACAGAAGGTCCGACCGTGGCCCAATGCTATATACTTCGGACAGTCAAAGGAGTTACTAATCAAAACCATAATCCAAATACAAGCATCCTATCACATAGTGCATTCTAGAGGAAGTACTTTAAAGGTTAACAGGAACCCAACCAACTGAATGTCCACTTACATCAAAGTAGGAATAAAAAAACAAATACAGAAATAGTCTTGGCCTTAAGGCCTTACATTGTTCAACTCAAATTAAAATGTCTTGCATACATCGCCACGTAGGTCGGCCACACATGAACAATAAAATAAATTGGTAATTTGCTTTAGCCATCAAGGGACAGCTTAGTAATCCTGGGCTCCAGCCCGCTATATCCCGCTTGGCTTGGCTGCACCTATACGAAACATTCCACCGCGCGGTGGAAAACTTTAGCAATGGTCAGCATTTGCTAACCAAATTATAACGACCCCACCCCTCACTCGGGGTGGCGGTGCACCTTCCCAGCAGGCATTAGTATAATCTTATATTGGCAATCAAAATGTGCAACTTAGCACCATTCGCCACAGACTTTTGGCGCAAACTCCCAATGCCCCGTGCTCTAAGGGCACATTCTTGGTGCACAAGACCACAGGGGTCGCACCACCATTCTTTGTGACGGTCAACAACATTTGTGCTTTCAGTCTCATAGGTCCAAAGTTAGAGACAATGCCTCTATGCTACGACAAAGTCATGGTGACTAAAAATTCACACTTTGATTCACTACAAGTCTACCGGCACAGGGGAGGGTGCAGTTCAGTCACATCTTGTGCTCAAATTGTTTGAATTACAGGCCTGATGTGGGTCAGCATCCCCCTTCCCTTTTCTGTATGATTTATAACTCTATAAGGACCCTAGGCAAGCACTCATGGCTACCAAAGTTGAGTAAATTAAGCTCATGCTACACAAATTGGCCCCTAAGTCTTCGAGAGACTGGCACCCATGACCCCCAGTCTCACCAGACAGGCCTCACAAAATAGCCCATAGGTCTTCCAGAGACAGGCTTCAGCAAAGAGCCACAAGGTTTACAAGAAACAGGCCTCAACACACCCAGCAACTCCGAAATTTACGCTATAACCACAAAGTCTTCTCCGCCATACAAAAAAGAAATATCACCAATCCAGACGAACTTTTCTGGATGGGCTTCACACAACATGCATATTTCGTACTTTGATTTCGGATCTAAATGCAAAACTAACGGGGATACACGGATCTACCCGTTGGGAGAACCACTTCTACGTGTCCGTGGAGTGTCTACCCTCTAATGCCAAAAAGAAGGACTTCACATGTCCAAGAAAGAGGATAATTACCCTAAAAGTCATCTTTGGCGCCACGAAAGAGATTCTAGACGAATGAACACGACCGCTACATCTTTGCATCCGTAGATCTGAACTCATCTTGCGAATCCGAGCTCTGAATCTCAAATGGAGGCGAGATCTCGTCTCTCTTGCACTGCTTCTCCTCCTCCAAACGTCCAACCCAAGGTTCTCAAACTCCAAAAGAATGAAGTGAAAACGGCCAAACCAACACTATAAACAGAGCTACCGCTGTGCGGTAACTAGCTACCGTCGCACGGTACCGCTAATCAATAGCTCAATTCTTGTTCCACCGCCTAGCCCCTCCAATCACATAGTGACACGTGGTCACGACGTTACTGCTTCGCTATCGCTGCGCGATAGGATGCTAGTGCCTCGCAGTTGCTAGGGACGGTTGAAAGTGAGGGTAAGATCTATCTTAACTCTAGAGGGGGGGGGGTGAATATAGTATTTTAAAGTAAATTTACAATTTAAAAATGCACAGCAGTAAAGGCTTAATTTATATATAGGTGTAAGGTGCTTTGATGTAGAAAATAAAACTAAAGCAGTAAAACAAAACCACAGCACACAGCAAAGAATATCCACAAGAAACCAGAAGACACAAGGAACTATAGTGGTTCCCCAAAAACCTGGGTACATCCACTCTTCTACCACCCTTGGTAGGAATCCACTGCAGGATGAGTTGATCAGGTGTCCTGAGAACCAATGAGCTTTTGATAAGGTGCTCAAAAACCAAACTAGATTTTTTGATCAGGTGTCTTGCCACCACTGAGTTTTGAAAAGGCTCTCAGAACCAGAATCAAGACTTTTGAAGGGAGTTTTGATAACCCTTTTACAGCAGGAAAAGAAAAAGGAAGAGGTGAATTTGTCTTCTCTGTCTCAATCACTGAGAGAAGACTCAGTGGATTGATTGTGTTGTCAAAGCTCCCGCTGAGGAAGATGAGAGCTTTGCTAGGGTGATAGGTCTTCAGAATCTTCAGATCTCCAGCAGAAGATGGTTTCAGCAGAGGCTGAAATATGAATTGTCTGGAGTCCTTGATGTTGAAGCTATGATCACTTTTCAGTATGCCAATATTCAACTAATTCTCCAAGATTGATCACTTGATTTTTGAATTGATCTCAGTATCCTGTGAATCTGTACTGAGAATTTCTTGTTATAGATAGTCATTTCTTGTGTAGTCTCTTATTGTATATCTGTCAGACTAGAAAAGATGATTTATTCTCTAAAGATCCTCTATCCAAGATAGTCGTTAGCAGTCAATAAATGTCTTCCATTAATGTTTTGTCTTCTGGAGGAAAGTCCAATAAACATTCTCTGATAAATCCCTTGAAACTTGCTCCAGAATAAATGAAAACGGCTAGCAAATCTCTTGAAATAAATGCTGAGAGAATTTGAAAAACACTCCAAAAGCTGACTGAATTTGAATCCTCAAAGTCGTCGATCTCTCAGGAAAAAACATTGATCTGAGCTCTACGATCGTCGACCTGAGATCAGAGATTGGATTGAACATCATACAGAAAACGTCGACCTGAGCTCGAAGATCGTCGACCGGAGCTCAGCGACCTGAAGAATAAGCTGAAAACAGATCGTTGATCTGAGCTCGAAGATTGTTGACCAGAGCTCGATGATTTAGCAGAGTTGAGCTCAGAGAGCGTCGAACAAAGTTCGACGTTTCGTCGACCTAAGCTCGACGATAATTGTCTTTGCCTCAGATCTAAGTTTGAATCCTTGAGTGGTTCTGGGGGCAGCTTCAAACCTAAGTTCTAAGCCCTAGACTCATTCTAACTTGACCTTTTCAACTATACATCTAGGTCAAACTGATTTCTTAAAAACATAGTGATCCTTGCCCAAATTAGTAATAGGGTGTTCCAACAATCTCCCCCTATTTGGGTTAGGATTACTATTTACAGAACTCAGTAATAAATACAAAATCAACATACAGAAAAACAAAAATCTAACACAATAGAGCAGATCATGCAACATAGCAGCAAACAGATAGAATATCAGCAAATGTTCAAAATGAGTATACTGTCTGCTTACAAATGTCATTTCTTTTCACTTCCCTTCTTAAATAAGATTTCCCTGTTGGGATTTAGAGCTTCTTTCTTTGACCTTCTATCATCCTCTACACCTAAGGAGGTTTGAGATCTTGGCCTGGGAACCACAGTCTCGGGATGCAGTTTCATGTAGTCCACTGGGTCAAAGAGTTTCCTTGATACATACCTTTCCAGTTCTACCTTTCTTTGATCTGACAAAGTAGTAACGTTGGAAGTGTCTTTCCCTTGTTCTCTGGCCTTCTTCAGCTGATCTAAAGCAGTAAGTTCTTTCATCCTAGCAGTCTATGATAATGGATTGTTCTCTGGATCTTCAAAAGGAACTGCAGGCTCATATCTGTTGACAGTTTATGAAGCAGTAGGAGTTCTTGTATCAACCATTTCTCTGAGTTTATAGGGGAAAGGACCTTGAGTTGAGTCCATGTGTCTTTGTCCTTCCCTTGCTTGAAATCTGTGTCCTTTTTGATTTCCACTATATTGTCCCCTTCTGGACTGATAACCCCTTTGATATTGCCCCTTGGGATGATATCTTTGAGAGGATTGGGAGGAACTTTGCTTTGGAGCTGAGGTTAGAGAAGCTGAGCCTCCACCTGATCCTTAATCTGGAGGAGGAGGAGGAGGAGGCTGAAATTGGGATGAACCTTTCTCATACTTATCAAACTTTCTTTTCTTCCTCATGGCCTTTAGTTGATTTTTAGAATATTACATCCATGGTTCAGTAATTTGGCAATCATGCAGAATATAGTATGGTATATCATTAGCATCCTTGGCCTTAGCAGGAGGGACTTTCATCATGGCCTTGCTTCTGGCCTTCCTTTTCTTTGCAATGGTACCAGAAGAGTCATCAGAGTCAGTGTGAAACTGATCACTTTCTGAGCTCTGGGGTCTATCATACAGATCATCAATGCTTTTGATGTACTTCTCCTGTTGTTTCAGCTGTTCAGAAGTCAGAGCAGGAGCAGCAGCAGCAGTAAAAATAAAACTTATGGAAGCAGCAATATGAGCAGAAGTAATTGGAGCAACAGGTTCAAATTCTTCTAGATAAGCAGCAGCATCAGCAACAACAGACAACATTTCAATGTCAGAAAATCCAATAGATGTAACAGCAGTAGTAGCAGCAGCAGTAAAAATAGAAGCAACAACATCCTCAGCCTTGAAAGCATTTACAGAAGATGCAATCAGGCTGAGATCACATTCTAAAACAGGCACAATGGCCTTAGTAAGGTCTTCAACTTATAGAACTGGCGGAGAATTGAAGTACATAGTATCAAAAACTGACAGCAGGCTCTGAAGATCTACTGCAAATACTCGAGCAGGTTCTGATACTTCAGCAGCCTCAGGCAAAACAAGAGCTTCATTAGGCATCTCCCCCTGCCTGGATTCAGTGAAAACTGGATCAAGGCACCCAGAAGAAGGGATTGCCTGAGAGGAGAGGAAGGGAGATAGCCTGGTAGATAGCTCCTGAACATTTTTCAGAAGTGGAGCCAAGGTGGTCTCCTACAATGAGGTTAGCCTGGGGGCTAGCAGCTCATACAACCTGTCTGCCAAAGCTGAAAGATCTACAAGCTCAAGAGGGGCTTGAGTAGAGGTAGGAGTTGATATTGCTGGAATGATGTTGGCTGGGACTGATGGAATGGATGGTGTGGAGGTAGGAGGTATAGGGATGGATGGATCAGTAGAAGGAATTGTAGAGATTGATGTTACTGAAGTGGAGATGGATGATATGGGAGAGGTAAAGGATGGGGTGAAGGATGATTGAGAAAGTATGTCCTGAAGAAGTTGTTGGTAGGAAGATGTAGATGGAATCTCAGGAGGAGAGGGAGGAGAATCATCCATTAAGGAGTCATCCAGAAGATGAAATGATGGAGTGGTGACAGGTGGATAGTAGTACAAGGGATGGAATGATTCTGAGGTAGTGGCTGGAGGAGGTGAAATGGGTGATGAGATTGTAATGGGGGAAGATATGGATATGGTTGAGATGAGTGGTGAGGTTGATATGACTGGTGCAGAGACTGCTGGAGGAGGAGCATAAGCAGGCAAATCTTCTGCTGGGGCAGAGACCTGAGGAGGAGTGACTGAGGCAGTCCTTGTGCCTAAAGCAGATGTTGCTGCAGCAGCCCTGTTGGGGTTTATAATCTGCCTGTCCCACCTGATGAAGAGGGCACAGGTGATCCTTTTGGATGCAATGATGTGCATCCCACTTGAAACCAACAGATCAGGGGACCTGTGATGCAGGTAAACCCCTATAATCCTCCCCAAACTGAAACAGCTTTTGCTAATTTTCTTCTTGATCAAATTAAAGAGGATTGATCCCCAATCCAGATGTTTCTTATACACCACAGCTCCCATTAAGCATAACTGATACCTTGAGATTGTATCATGAGCTGAGTGCTTTGCCAGAAGCACTTTGCCAACAACATCAGCCAAAAATTGAAATTCAATAGATAAATTCTTTTTCAGCAGTTTATTAGGGTTCACAGCAGAGTGACTCATTCGATCTAACAATGAATCATATTCCTCTCCAGACAAATCGATGGAGTCATTCCCAGTACTTAATGCGAATACTTCTGTCAAAGGAGCGGGGGACATTGGTACCTGAGTTCCATTGATGGTGTCGACTATAGAGTTTTCATTCTCATTGGTAGCAGTAAAAACCCATTCTTTTACTTCATCTGCTACGATCTTTATTCTTGTGGTCATCAACTGAACTAACTGCTGTTCCCAGAACAGATTCAGAATGTCTTTGTATCGTTAATCGCTGCCATCGAAGGAGTTCATATCAATGTCAAAGCCTGTATCAAATTTCATTTTGGAGAGAGCGGCGACCGACATTGCCATATGTACCTGCAAAGATTCAACAAACACGACCAAGTATAGAGAGTTTGGAGGGAAAGAGAAAAAATTGCAGACAGTATGAAAGCATAAACGACGAGCGGCGGTCGAAAAATGATTTTATATTAGGGTTCGACGCGAAAAAGGAAGGATCGTCGATCTCCGTTCGACGATCAGGACTCTTAAGGGAAGCTGAAAGGTCTTCAATATCGTAGATCTCAGTTCGAAAATCTAGAGAGAACGTCGAGCTCAGTTCGACGATCGAAGGCCTGAAAGAGATAGTATACAACTATCTGACACGCTCTGAACTCAGGTCGACGTTTTGGGAAAACGTCGATCTCCGTTCGACATTTCTCGGGTAAACATCGATCTCCGTTCGACGCTTTCTGGGGAAAACGTCGAGCACAGTTCAGAGACAGAAACTATCCTTCAGACACAAAAGAGATGAGTGTTTAGCCTAATCTTGGTCTGTTTTTAGTTTTTCAAAATCTTGTAATTTATTTTAGGCTTCCTCCATCTAACATGCCTAACTGATTGAGGAAGAAGTTGTGTTTCTTTTCATCCAAAGGCTTGGTGAAAATATCTCCCCTTTGCAAATCAATTGGAATATATTGAAGTTCAATTTTATTTTACTCAACATTATCCCTTAGAAAATGATGCCTAATTTCTATGTGTTTTGTCTTACTATGGAGGACTGGATTTTGTGCAATGGAAATAGTACTGGTGTTGTCACAAAATATTTTAGACTTCTCTAAGTTGTAACCATAGTCTAGGAGTTGATTTTGTATCCACAATATTTGTGAACAACAATTGCCTGCAGCAATATATTCAGCTTCAGCAGTTGAAGTTGACACAGATGTTTGTTTCTTACAATACCATGAGACAAGTCTATCACCAAGAAACTAACAAGTTCCACTGGTGCTTTTCCTGTCTATTCTGCATCCAGCATAATCAGCATCTGAAAATCCAGTTAAGTCAAATGCTGAATCTTTTGGATACTAGAGACCTAGATTTGGACAGCTTTTAACATACCTAAGAATCCTCTTTACTAAAGTTAAGTGTGACTTTCTAGGGCTAACTTCAAATCTAGCACATATACATGTAGCAAATATTATATCAGGCCTACTAGCTGTAAGGTAAAATAGAGAGCCAATCATTGCTCTATATGTTGTCTGATCAACTGGTTTCCCATATTCATCAGCATCCAATATAACATTGGTAGGCATGGGTGTTTTTATACATGATGCATCAGACATACCAAATTTCTTAACCAGTTCTTTTGCATACTTGGTTTGAGAAATAAATATGCCTTCAACATGTTGTTTGACTTGCAATCCTAAGAAGAAGGATAGTTCACCCATGCTACTCATTTCAAATTTAGAGTGCATAAGATTGGAAAACTTTTTGCACAAGTTTGAATCAGTAGAACCAAATATAATATCATCTACATAGATTTATACTAGTAGGGTATGGGACTTATGGGTTCTAATAAAAAAAGTTTGGTCTACTCTCCCCCTAATAAAATCATTTTCCAGAAGAAAGCATGCTAGGGTCTCATACCATGCTCTAGGAGCTTGCTTTAGACCATATGATGCTTTATGCAGTTTGAAAACATAATCAGGATGAGTTGGAGAGACAAAACCTGGGGGTTGTCTGACATAGACTTCTTCTTTGATCTCCCCATTGAGAAAAGCACTCTTCACATCCATTTGGTAGACTTTGAATCCCTTGTGAGCAGCATAAGCTAGGAAGATTCTTATGGCCTCTAACCTTGCAACTGGTGCAAAGGTCTGGTCATATTCTATCCCCTCTTCTTGAGAATATCCTTGAGCAACTAGCCTTGCCTTATTCCCTACAATAATTCCTTGATCATCCAATTTGTTTCTGAACACCCATTTTGTTCCAACAATAGAATGATCCTTTGGCTTAGGCACTAGTTCCCAGACTTTGTTTCTTTCAAATTGATGCAACTCCTCTTGCATAGCAATGATCCAGTGTGGATCTTGCTCTGCATCTTGAATGGATTGAAGTTCAATTTGAGAGAGAAAGCAAGTGTGCATCTGGTTTTGGTTGACCTGATTTTTGGTTTACACACCAGCTGAGATGTTTCCAATCACTTAGGATATTGGATGATCTCTTGATGTTACTAAATCAACAGTTGGTATTGATTGTTCACCAACCTGTGTTGCTGTTTCCTCTTGTGGAACAGCAACTGGCTCTTCAAGAAGATTTTCTTCCAGATGTTGAGCAGCTTCTTCATCTTCACTACTTTCATCCTTTTGAGTAACTTGCAATCTATCCAAGTCTTCAGCTAGAGAATGTACCTGCAATTGTTCTATGGTAGAAGCATTCTTCTCCTTGAAAGACATATAAGTTTCATCAAAGGAAATATGAACAGATTCTTCTTTTTTTAGAGTTGTTTTATAATAAACCCTATAAGCTTTACTGATCATGGAGTATCCCAGAAACACTCCTTCATCAGCTTTTGCTTGAAATTTTGCTATATATCTCTTGTCATTGTTGTGAATATAACAAATGCAACCAAAGATTTTAAAATAGTCTACTTTAGTTTTCTTCCCTTTGAGCAATTCATTGGGAGTCTTGCCCTTCAGTTTATGTATTAGACTTCTATTCAACACATAATTGGAGGTGTTCACTGCCTCAGCCCAAAAGGATAGAGGAAGGTGAGCATCTGTAAATAATGTAGTTGCAGATTCAATTAGGGTTCTATTTTTCCTTTCTGCTACCCCATTTTGTTGAGGAGTTCTAGGAGCTGAGAATGTATGCCTGATCCCTTCACTCTGACAAAACTCTTGCATAAGAAGAGAATCAAACTCTGTCCCATGATCACTTCTGATCAGGGCAATATGAGTATTGAACTCAATCTGTATGCATTTGAGAAACTCTGTCAAACACTTGAAGTCATCAGACTTCTTCCTCAGAAAGAACACCCATATGAATCTTGAGAAGTCATCTACAACCACTAAAGTGTAGGATTTCCCTCCCAGGCTTTGTACTGTAATGGGTCCAAAAAGATCCATGTGTAACAGATACAAAATCCTAGGTGAATCACTCTTGTTAATTGATTTAAAACTATTTTTAGTTTGCTTGCCTAATTGACAAGCCTTGCAAAGTCCTTCCTTCTTATAGGGGCCAGAAGGTAGTCCTCTAACAAGGTTGTCCTTGGATAGCCTAGCAATGGTTCTAAGGTTAATATGTCCTAGTCTCTTATGCCATAGAATATTAGGTCTGGATATGGAATTGAACAGGCAAATATCTACTTTAGATGAATGAAAATCTATTAAGTAAATGTTACCTTTCCTATTACCTGTCAACACAGTTGTGTTGTCCTCTGTCTTGGTCTTGCATATTGCTTTGTTGAAAGTCACTTGATATCCTTCATCACAAAGTTGACTGATACTTATCAAGTTATGCTTGAGTCCTTTAACATAAGCTACTTTCTTGAAGGTGACTGTTCCAATTTGGACTGCACCATATCCTTTTGTTATTCCAAAGTTTGAATCACCAAAAATTACTTTGGGACCAAGCTTGGCTTTAAAGGATGTGAAGTTGTCCTTGTTCCCTGTCATGTGCTTTGAGCACCCACTATCCAGATACCATAGCTAGTTTGATGTTGGATAGGTCTTCACCTTCATATAAACAGCTTATATGTTTTTGACCCAGTTTACCTTGGGCCTAAGTTGATATCACTTAAATTCAGAAATGAAAGACATCCCAGGTTGACACTTATAACCTTCAGGATGGTATCTCCTAGGAGGTACTATCCATTCAGTATAGGGGTTGAAACCTTGGGATGTAGGACTTCTAGTATTGAATCTAGATGTACCTTTGAAGGATTATTCAAAGTCCTGATCTCTGTTCGACGATCGTCGAGCTGAGGTTGACGATCTTGGGTTAGATCGTCGATCTCTGTTTGAAGATCGACTATCCTGGAGTTCATAGTTCAGGTGTCGTCGAGCTGAGGTTGACGATCGTTTCTTGGATCGTCGAGCGCCGTTCGACGATCGTCGAGCTCTGTTTGACGCATTCTGTTGAACTATATTTTTCTTTGGCAAATCTGCATTCTTCCTAGCTACCTCTACAACTTCCTTCCCTTTATCAGAGATAAATTTGATTGGAGTTGTCAGAACTATAGGCTGGCTGGATGAAGCTCCCAAGCCCAGTGTACTATTAAGTCTAGAGTTCACTGTGCTTGTGATATCCATAAGTTTGATGCTTCTCCCATTAAGGGATTCTTCAAACTGCTTGGCCTTGGATAGTTCACTCTTCAGTGAGGCTATCTCCTCCCTATAGCATTCTAACTCTTCAGAGAGTTTGAGGTTCTCTGATTTTAAAGTGCTATACTCAGACAGTTGCTTTCTGAGGGAAGTGATTTCCTTCTCAGACTCCAACAGATCTAGACATAGTACTTTAAACTCATGGTTAAAGTCCTCAGAACTGAAATCAAATGAATTGATTACCTGATCTTCTTCTAGTTGAACTTCTGAATCTGATTCTGACTCTTCTGCTTCTGAATCTGTTTGAGAGGCATTGATAGCCATCATGCAAAATTCCTTTTCATCAGCATCATCTTCATCATCACTGGAGCTGGATGAGGCTTCAGAATCCTCTTTAGTTTCACTCCATGTCTCAGCAACAAATCCTCTTCAGTTTCAATACGAATGGGCTTGAACTTTGTTATCAACCCACCATTAATCGTTACCTGATCCACCGCAACCACCTGCATAGGCTCTTGCACTACCTTCCGCAACACAGATATATGGAATACGTCATGTAGACCATTAAGCTCTGTTAAAAGCTTTAATCGATAGGCGGCTTCACCAACGGGCTCCAAAACTTCAAATGACCCAAGGTATCTCAGACTTAGCTTTTTAAGCCATCGGATCCTTGACAAACCCTTGAACAATTTTATCTTCAGGTAAACCCAATTGCTCACGGCAAACACAACATTTCTATGCTTAGTATTGTAATATTTAGCATGTCTATCCTGCGCTATCAACAGCCGCTCCCTGATTGTCTAAACAATAGAAGTCAAATCATCAACTTCCTTCCGCTTATACAACTTTGACTCGCCCGTCTCCAACCATGACAACGGTGTATGACACTTTCTATCGTATAGGGCCTCAAAGGGTGTCATTTGAATGCTTGCCTAGTAGCTGTTGTTGAAAGCGAAATCGATCATGTACAAGTGATTCTCACACTTTTTCCCGAAATCAAGGACACACATACTAAGCATGTCCTCCATCATCCTATTTGCCCTCTCGGTCTGACCATCCATCTGCAGATGAAAGGTCGCACTGAACTTCAGTTTGGTACCCAATAGTTGATGCACTAGCCACCATTCATTAGACGTGAAATGCCCATCTCGATCACTCACGATGCTCTGGGGTACACCATGCAGTCGTACAATATTATCCACATAATTTTGCCAGTTTCTCCACTGAATCGTCCTTCCTATTCGGGATGAAGTGCGACACTTTCATCAAACGATCAACGATCACCCAGTTGGCGACGTTTCCCTTCTATGATCTTGGCAAACCATGCACGAAATCCATGGATATGTTGTCAAACTTCCATTCCGGTATAGGACAAGGATTCAAAAATCCACCGGGCTTCTGACATTCAGCCTTCACCAAGGCACAAGTCTGACACTTTGTTATATATAGTGTTATTTCTTTCTTCAGTCCTGGCCACCAGAACAGCTTTTTCATGTCATTATACATCTTCGTGCTCCCTTGGTGAATCGAGTACTTGGTATAATGAGCCTCGTACATAAATTCTTCTCGTATTTTACCCACCTTCGAGATGCATAAATGACTGTTCCTCCACAACAGCCCATTATCAACAGTAAACTGGGTATTAGACCCTTCCAAAGACTCAGTCATCTAGTGTTTTATTCTGTCGTCCAAAACCAATATCACAACCCGCATTTTCCACACCAGAATGGGTATATCAGAGTAACGGAAAATGTGCGTCATGATGCCACGTCAGCAGAGGATAACTGTGGACGCTTAGGCAAAACTCCAACTTAACACAAAAGAGAGATCTTTAAGTGATTTAGAGAAAATCAAATTTAAGTTAAGCTTTTAACCGTATCCCTCGGCTTGGTGGCTCTTCAAGTCCACGAATGAAAATAGTTCATACGCTGTGGAAAAATACTTCATTTATGAGATTACACATCCTACACGAGTACAAACGTCCCCGAAGGACAACTCATGCTATGCAAGACTCTAGAGTTATAATAAGTATAGTAAAAAGTCTTTACATTAACCAGAAAGTAGTGACTTAGTTTTGAAAGAGATGGCATGTATGATATACTAATAATAGGGTTTTATAAGTTAAAAATTTCTAACATGTAGTCCTAGCATAAATCATCCTAGAGAGCAAATAATCCAATTCATCACAAAGAAAACAACTAGCAGCTAGCAAGTATCCAAAATCAACGACCCTTTAGGCATCAACAATCTGAAATGAACCCACATAAAACAAAGTATGTCTGAACTAAGTAAAGTGAACTGAAATAACAAACTACCTCGCAACGGCGAGGTGAAAACCACAACCAACACTGCTGCCGAAGAACTCCCAAAAAAACCAGCTCGACTACCTGCTAAAGCTCCGATCCTGAGGCATTCTAAACATAGAACACCTCAGCAAGAAGGTACAAGCGGTGGCAGAAAATGTAAGCTAAAAAGTAAATAAGTTCAAAAGGGGTACCAACCCAAGACCAAAAGTACTAAAGTAAAGTACAGAAAGAATCAGAAAATAGAACTTACATAAATCGTCACGCACATCAAAATACACCAGATGCACAAGGCCAAAAAGATGGAAAGCATGATTAAATCTTAAACAAGAATATCACAACAACCCTATTAGCCACACGTGGTCAACAGTACCCAAAACACGGGCGAGGTGGTCACTCATCTAGTCACACCCTCACAGATATAATATCCGTCTAACTATGTGGGAGACTCATACACTCCACCATTCACCATAGATGCCCAAACACCCGGAAGAGGTCCACAAGGTACTAATAAGTATCAAAACATTGCGGAGGTGGATACGCCCACTAACTCCCGCAAACAAGAGAATCATGATATATCTCAAGACTTGGCATATCGGATTCTACTAGAAAATTCTAGATTTAAGAAATGGTTGATCAACCTTTTGGAAGGATTTACCATCCTAGATAAACTCTAACACGTCCTACATAATAGTTAAAGGATGGAAAAAGAGCAAGATTCAATCTCTACATCAAAACATAAACCAATATACAAGGTTTGATTAGCGAAATCAAGAACATGGTAATACAAGTGTGTTATGAACATAGGATTTAAGACAACACTATAATCAGCAGGCTATCAACGATAATTACAAAAGAAGTTAGAAATTTCAGCAAATCGGGAGAAAGAAGGGAAGAGGGGAGTGAGACCACCACTTGCCTTGATTTTGCCGAAATAACTCTCCAAATCGCTCCTTGTCGTAGATTGGGACTAAGGAAGATGAGGGAAGTTGAAATCTGAAAGAAATTGCCGAGATAGAAGGTATGGCCCAAAACCCTAACGAGAAAAACCCAAGAAATGGGGAAGATTTTACCACGATGACGAAGCTCTCGAAGAGAGTTTCCCGGATCTATGATCGGTTCAAGATTTGGAGCACTAAAGCACCGTCGGTGGCCACTAGAAGGTTCACGAAAAACCTTTCTCTCTCTCGCTCCCGCCGCTCTGGTTTGGGAGATGAACAGGAATCTGATCGGCTTAAAGAGGAAGAAGAAGTTTTCTTATATATATATAAGGTATAATTATAATATTAAATAATTTTTACCTATAACAGTTATATTTCTAAGAAAAGAACCGGGGGAGAGGGTTAGCTGGACCATACCTCTTGAGAAGACCTTAAGGATTACTCGAGAAGAACTGAAGAAGCTTTACTCAGGGACAATAGGCAGATCTCGAGTACAAGCAAAACTTCTCGAGAACTAAAAGGACAGTTCTCGAGTACAACAGAACTTCTCAAGAACAAAAAGACATTTCTCGAGTGCAAGCAAAACTTCTAGAGAACTAGAAGGACAGTTCTCGAGTACAACAAAACTTCTCGAGAATAGAAAGGCAGTTCTCGAGTACTAGCAAATCTTCTCAAGAACAAGAAGGAAGAAGAACCCCGTTCGATGAATTCTGCTCGATGTTCGTCAAACACAAAACCCGTTCGACAAATTCTAGTCGGAGTTCGTCGAGCACAAAGGAAAACCCGATCGACTTTTTTCGAGCACAAAGGAAAAACTCCAATCGACTATCATCGAGCTCCATTTGACAATCCTCGAGCGCAAAGGAAAACTCCAATCGACTATCGTCGATCTCTGTTCGATGATCGTCGAGCGTAAAGGAAAACCCCAATCGACTATCGTCGAGCTCTGTTCAACGATCGTCGAGCTCCGTTCGATGATCGTAGAGCTGCGCTCGACGCTTTGTCAAATCCTAGACAGCACCATCCGTTTGACTTTCGTCGAACACCGTTTGACGATTGTCGAACTCCGATCGACGCTTTGAAAACAAACCAGACAGCATTTAACACACTTGTCTCCCACCTCAGATCGACAAAAATCCTACCCTTAAGGAGGGCTTCCTGAGAATCAAAACAGGTATAATGCTTTAATAATAAACTAATAATAGTCATATAAAACTTGATCAAGGAAGTACGAGTTCAAAACAGAGGCCCAAACGCGCTTCGAATTAAACGAATTAAACAGAAAAAATAACCCTAGAATCTGACGCACCATTCCTATGACACTATCATCAAATGCTTACACAAGCAAAAATCATCACAAAGATCCAAACACGCTCCGAGACCCAAAATGCTCGGATCGCAATAAAACTGGACAAGTCCAAAACCTCAAAACTCAATCCTTTCAACCAAGAAAAACCTTCAATCGAAATCAAAATCCCATAAATTTGGTCAAACAAACCCAACAGATGCAAAAATGCACTAATGGTGCAGCGCCGTCAACATAACGAAAAAAGTAATGCCTTGAAGTCATAAATATGATGATACCAAATCAAATAATATTATAAGAAAATCGAGGGTGCTACAATCACTCCCCCTAAAAGAAGTTTTGTCCTAAAACATAACACAACTCAGAAATCAAACCAAAATGAGAAAATCAAACACTACCAAAAGCATGGAGTCATACCAGAACTAAGGCAAGAGGTGCGGATGAGATTCCCTCATCACTTACTCCAATTCCCACGCCACGCTCTCTATGTCTAGATTTCTCAAAAGAACTTTGACCATGGGGATGGTCTTTCTTCGTAACACTCGATCATGAGATTCCAAAACACGGACAGGTTCTTCCACATACGAAAGTTTGGGCTGAATCTGAGGTACCGAGTCAAGGACTTGATGATCATTATGAACACATTTCCGCAACCGTCTCACATGGAATACATCATGGACACCAGGGATGGTACCAGACAAATCCAGTCTATAAGCTAACACTCCGATACACTCAAGATTTTGAAAAGTTCCCACATACCGGGGGTATAACTTATTGTTCTTTCAAAACCTTTTAACAACTGATATCAGAGAGACTTTTAAAAAATCAAGTCCCCAACGGCAAACTCCAGATCAACCCTTTGTCGATTAACATATTTCTCATAACGCTCTTGCACTATACAGAGCTTCTCTGGAATATGAGTCATATCATAATTCATCTCTTCAAGGGCTTCCGGACCTAGCAGTGTTCTCTCACCAACCTCAGCCCAAAAAAAAGGTGTCCTACAACACCTTCCGTACAAGCCCTCAAACGGGTCCATTTGCAGACTCTCTTGATAACTATTCTTGTATGCAAATTCCATGAGTCTGAGGTGTTCATCCCAAGCACCACCATGATCCAATATATAACACCTGATCATATCTTCCACGATCTGATTTACACTTTCCGTCTAATCATTTGTCTGCGGATGATAGGAGGTGGACTACCTTAAATCGGTACCTAACCCCTCCTGTAAGATCTTCCAAAAATGAGACGTAAATCTAAAGTTTTGATGCGATATAATGCTAACAGGCACTCCATGTAACCTGATGACTTCATCAAGGTATAACTCATCTATCTTCTTCATTGAATACCCAATCTTAAATGGCACAAAGTGAGCACACTTAGTCAATCTATCAACTATCACCCAAACAGAATTGTGCCCACAGGGAGATTTTGGTAATCCGGTGATGAAATCCATCGAAATAATCTCCCACTTCCAACTTGGAATATCAAGCGGTGTTGGTTTACCACCAGGCCTTCTGTGGTCAGCCTTAACACGCTGGCACGTATAACATTCTGACACAAACTTTGCTATATCATTCTTCATTCCCGACCACCAAATAATTTTCTTCAGATCTTTATACATTTTGGTGGAACCAGGATGGTACGCAACACTGGAACCAGGAGCTTAAATAAAAATTTTAGCCCGAATATCTCCAAATGCGGGGATACAAAATCTACCCTTATATTTCAGAGTATTTAACTCATCCAGAGAAAAATCAGGTAGCTCTCCCTTCTAAATTCTATTTCAGAGATGTAACAAATCAGGATCATCCTTCTGGTGCACTCTGGTAATGGAAATCCAAGAGGGCTCTTCTACTTCAAAATTAGAAGGCACATTACTACTCCCAACTTCAATGTCCATCAATAAGAATTCTTCTACCAAGGACTGTACAGATAGATTGAAGATTTTGGCGGTCTTCCTACTCAAAGCATCGGCTACTACGTTAGCCTTTCCAGATGATAAAGAATCTCCACTTCATAATCAGCCACATATTCTAACCACCTTTACTGGCGCAGATTTAACTCCTTTTGAGTGAAGACGTACTTCAAACTCTTATGGTCTGTTTAGATCTTGCACAGTGCACCATACAATAAATGTCTCCAAAGCATCAACGCATAAATCACAGCAGCAAACTCCAAATAATGCGTAAGATAGTTCCTTTCATGAATCTTTAATTATCTTGATCCATATGCGATCACCTTTCCTTTTTCCATCAAGACACAACCAAGTCTAATGTGTGATGCATCCACATACACAACGTACTCAACTCCTTTGGTAGGCAAAGTCAAAACTGGGGCGGTACACAATCTCTTCTTCAATTCTTAGAAAGCTTCTTCACACTTATCGCTCCAAATGAATGCAGTGATCTTCTGTGTAAGTCTAGTTAGAGGTATAGACAACACAGAAAACCCTTCCATGAATCTTCTATAACAGTCGGACGGACCTAAGAAGCTCCTAATCTCCTTAGGTTTTAAAGGTCTCTTCCATTCCATCACAGCAGAAATATTGGTTGGGTCTACGGAAATACCGTCCTTGCCCATAACATGGCCTAGAAAGGACACTTGGGGTAACCAAAATTTGCACTTACTCAGCTTGGCATAGAGTTTGTGCTTCCTAAGGGTTGACAAAACTAAGCGCAAGTGTTGAGCATGCTCCTCAACACTGCAGGAATACATAAGAACGTCATCTATGAACATGACCACGAAGTGGTCCAAGAAATTCTTGAACACTCTATTCATTAAGTACATAAAAGAAAATGGGGCATTTGTCAAACATAAGTACATCACCAAGAACTCAAAATGCTCGTGCTGGGAATGAAAAGCCGTCCGTGGTATATCAGCCTCACAGACCCTCAACCCGGGGTAGCCTGAATGAAGGTCAATCTTCGAAAACACAGTGCATCCCCACAACTGATCAAATAGATCATCAATCAGATGTAACAGATATCTGTTCTTGATGGTTTCCTTATTTAACTCCCGATAATATATGCAGAGCCTCATGGAACCGTCTTTCTTCTTTACGAACAAAACAGTGGCACCCCACGGAAAAAAACTCAGCCTAATAAAACCACACTGCAGCAACTCATCTAGCTGAGTGAGCAACTCTTCTAACTCACGCGGAGCCATATTGTATGGTGCCTTAGCAATAGGACGAGTACCTTGCTCAAGGTATTTCACAAACTCCACCTCTCTCTCAGGAGGAAGTCCTGGAAGACAATCAAAAATGAAATCTTGAAACTCTCGTACCACCGAGATATCCTTAAGATGTGGTGTAACAAAAGCTATTTCCAGAGCAAAAATAGAAACAAGATGCGCCTCATAACCAAACTCTATTTATCGATAAGCACGTACCGTAAAAATAAGGAGGGAACCCTTTCCCTTAAAACCAAAGACACTCATGGGTTGGCTGCTGTCCATCTTGAAGTCCAGTCGCTTTGCCTTGCACTGGATTACCACATCATATTTGGAAAACCTGTCCATGCCCAAAATTACGTCGAAATCCGCCAAATCCAACACCATCAGATCTACAAAGGCTAGGAAATCACCCAGACAAATGGGGCATCTCAGAACTCCTTGATTTGATATCACCCGATCTCCGAAGGGGAACTTGACATTGAAGGAATCATATAATTGATCCAGGTTCAAATGACGTTTATCTACGAAACTCCGCGCCACAAAGCAATGGGTGGCACCCGAATAGAAAAGAATGCGTGCCCACCCATTCTTCACCAAAAACTCCCCTAAAAGCATAGCATACATAACTAAATGAATGAAAACTAGGGCAAGCAAAGGAGAGTAAAATTTAAAATAGAATCTTACCTGATATCACTTGGGTAGAGGTCTGAGCTTCCTCTCTAGTCACAACATTTAGCTTTCCTTTCCTTTTATCCTGGTTTGGCGGTGGTGGTAGAGCCCGAATCGGGGCAGTCTGCGGTGGGGACTGAGCCTGGGGGCATGAAAACTTCAGATGCCACTTCTGCCCGTACTAGAAGCAAGCCTTATCCTTCGACTAGTAACAAATCACATCATGACCCTTTCTTGAACATAATGTACACACCAGATCTCCTTTGGGTGCACCTTGGATGGAGAGAACCTGATGCTGCTTTAATGTGGCAGTCCTTTTGAAACACCTTTCATAAGCGTGGCCAGACCGACCACAGAAGCTACAAATCTCTCCACATTTCTTCTTCGAAGAAGGGCCAGGTGCCCTAGAGCTTCCATCCTCAACACCCTTTCTCTTCTCTTTTCTCGCCGCAGCACCTTTGATCTTGGCATTTTCACTCGCCTCGACTTTTAAAGTAGCTTCCACAACCTAAGCATAACTTTCAGCTCTATAAGCGCATGTCCACTACTAGACATCGCTTCTTAGTCCTCCAAGGAAACGTTTCACTCTTCCCTCCACTGAAGCTACCAAATCAGGAGTAAATCTGCTCAACTTACTAAATTCGATCTCATATTCGCTCACCGTGAGCTGTCTCTACTTCAGATGTAGGAAATTATTCATCAGGCGGTCCTGCTCGACCGAGGGTATAATCTTTTTCAGCAGCATCTTCTTAAAAGATTCCCACGAGCATCCTTCATTCAGGCTCTCCTTCTCACGAATCCACCAACTCTTTGTCTGGCCTTTTACCTGATAGGCTGAAATCATTACCTTATGGGCTTCTACAATCCCCGAATACGAGAACATCTCTTATATAGCGATAATCCAATCATCCAGAACCATAAAGTCGGCTCTCCCGTTGTAAGTGGGAGGTTTCAATCGCTGGAAATGCGATATAAAATTAATCTCTGGTGGTAGCGTCATCAGGGGCACCAGAGGAGCAGAAGAAATGGGTACGACTTGACCCACGACAGAATCTTGCACTAAGGGTTGCTACGCAGAAGCGGCAGACAACATGGACTGAATCTGCGATTGCATCGCAACTAATTATCTCGATAGAGCCTCATTGCTCTAATGCAGACTCTCGATCATTGCATCACTCTACGCACCTAATGATTCACCCTCCGACTGGGGAGTCCACCTCATCATGGGATGCTTCGGCGACATTTCTAAAAAGCCAACGAAAAACTCATCAAAATCTTAGATTACGACTAGGCCACATAACTTTATTCAGACCATACTTAAAAGACACTTTCTTATGCTGCAAACTTGCTCTAGGATTTTATAAATGATACCATGTCCTATTAGGGTGATTTCCTCTCATCCTACTGACTCATGTGCCTATGATATGAATGAATGGATTCTTTATTCTTATTTAAAATCATGTGTGTACAAGTGTCTTCATGTAAACCTTAACTTAGCATGCGTGCTTATGAGATGATATGCAATGTATGTAGTGCTATGCATTCTAAAAAGTCCTTAATGCATGCTATGAGCAGCATACACATGAAATGTTATGCATCTCATACTATATAACCTCACATGCAATGAGAAAATAAAATGTGCTAATGGGCACCCATGTAATTGTGGTTATGCATACCATAATACATAATCGTCACATATTGCCACCTATGGTGGATACACATACAAACACATATTATGCATCCCATACTACATAATATGCCTTATATACTTCTTGTCATTCTATGAGTGTAATGACTAAGCTTTGGCTAAGACGTACTGATAACACATCGGAGTGTGTATGCAAATGAACGAAGGAAATCAAATCTAAAACGGGTGTCTGGTTCGACCAACTTATCAAACCAACCACCCTTTGACTTACAATCCTAAGAAGAAGGATAGCTCACCCATGCTACTCATTTAAAATTTAGAGTGCATAAGATTGGAAAACTTTTTGCACAAGTTTGAATCAGTAGAACCAAATATAATATTATCTACATAGATTTGTATTAGTAGGGTATGGGACTTATGGGTTCTAATAAAAAGAGTTTGGTCTACTCTCCACCTAATAAAATCATTTTCCAGAAGAAAGCATGCTAGGGTCTCATACCATGCTCTAGGAGCTTGCTTTAGACCATATAATGCTTTATGCAGTTTGAAAACATAATCAGGATGAGTTGGAGAGACAAAACCTGGGGGTTGTCAGACATAGACTTCTTCTTTGATCTCCCCATTGAGAAAAGCACTCTTCACATCCATTTGGTAGACTTTGAATCCCTTGTGAGCAGCATAAGCCAGGAAGATTCTTATGGCCTCTAACCTTGCAACTGGTGCAAAGGTCTGGTCATAGTCTATCCCCTCTTCTTGAGAATATCCTTGAGCAACTAGCCTTGCCTTATTCCTTACAATAATTCCTTGATCATCCAATTTGTTTCTGAACACCCATTTTATTCCAACAATGCAATGATCCTTTGGCTTAGGCACTAGTTCCCAGACTTTGTTTCTTTCAAATTGATGCAACTCCTCTTGCATAGCAATATCCAGTGTGGATCTTGCTCTGCATCTTGAATGGATTAAAGTTCAATTTGAGAGAGAAAGCAAGTGTGCATCTGGTTTTGTTTGACCTGATTTCTGGTTTGCACAACAGCTGAGATGTTTCCAATCACTTAGGAGATTGGATGATCCCTTGATGTTACTAAATCAACAGGTGGTATTGATTGTTCACCAACCTGTGTTTCTGTTTCCTCTTGTGGAACAGCAACTGGCTCTTCAAGAAGATTTTCTTCCAGATGTTGAGCAGCTCCTTCATCTTCACTACTTTCATCCTTTTGAGTAACTTGCAATCTGTCCAAGTCTTCAGCTAGAGAATGTACCTGCAATTGTTCTATGGTAGAAGCATTCTTCTCCTTGAAAGACATATTAGTTTCATCAAAGGAAATATGAACAGATTCTTCTATTTTTAGAGTAGTTTTATTATAAACCCTATAAGCATTACTGATCATGGAGTATCCCAGAAACACTCCTTCATCAGCTTTTGCTTGAAATTTTGCTATATATCTCTTGTCATTGTTGTGAATATAACAAATGCAACCAAAGATTTTAAAATAGTCTACTTTAGGTTTCTTCCCTTTGAGCAATTCATAGGGAGTCTTGCCCTTCAGTTTATGTATTAGACTTCTATTCAACACATAATTGGAGGTGTTCACTGCCTCAGCCCAAAAGGATAGAGGAAGGTGAGCATTTGTAAATAATGTAGTTGCAGATTCAATTAGGGTTCTATTTTTCCTTTCTGCTACCCCATTTTGTTGAGGAGTTCTAGGAGCTGAGAATGTATGCCTGATCCCTTCACTCTGACAGAACTCTTGCATAAGAAGAGAATCAAACTCTGTCCTATGATCACTTCTGATTAGGGCAATGTGAGTGTTGAACTCAATCTGTATGCATTTGAGAAACTCTGTCAAACACTTGAAGTCATCAGACTTCTTCCTCAGAAAGAACACCCATGTGAATCTTGAGAAGTAATCTACAACCACTAAAGTGTAGGATTTCCCTCCTAGGCTTTGTACTGTAATGGGTCCAAAAAGATCCATGTGTAACAAATACAAAATCCTAGGTGAATCACTCTTGTTAATTGATTTAAAACTATTTTTAGTTTGCTTGCCTAATTGACAAGCCTTGCAAAGTCCTTCCTTCTTGTAGGGGCCAGAAGGTAGTCCTCTAACAAGGTTGTCCTTGGATAGCCTAGCAATGGTTCTAAGGTTAATATGTCCTAGTCTCTTATGCCATAAAATATTAGGTCTAGATATGGAATTGAACAGGCAAATATCTACTTTAGATGAATGAAAATCTACTAAGTAAATGTTACCTTTCCTATTACCTGTCAACACAGTTGTGTTGTCCTCTGTCTTGGTCTTGCATATTGCTTTGTTGAAAGTCACTTAATATCCTTCATCACAAAGTTGACTGATACTTATCAAGTTATGCTTGAGTCCTTTAACATAAGCTACTTTCTTGAAGGTGACTATTCCAATTTGGACTGCACCATATCCTTTTGTTATTCCAAAGTTTGAATCACCAAAAATTACTTTGGGTCCAAGCTTGGCTTTAAAGGATGTGAAGTTGTCCTTGTTCCCTGTCATGTGCTTTGAGCACCCACTATCCAGATACCATAGCTGGTTTGATGTTGGATAGGTCTTCACCTGCACATAAACAACTTATATGTTTTTGAACCAGTTTACCTTGGGCCTAGGTTGATATCCCTTAAATTCAGAAATGAAAGACATCCCAGGTTGACTCTTATAACCTTCAGGATGGCATCTCCTAGGAGGTACTATCCATTCATTATAGGGGTTGAAACCTTGGGATGTAGGACTTCTAGTATTGAATCTAGATGTACCTTTGAAGGATTGTTCAAAGTCCTGATCTCTGTTCGACGATCGTCGAGCTAAGGTCGACGATCTTGGTTCAGATCGTCGATCTCTGTTCGAAGATCGACTATCTTGGAGTTCAGAGTTGAGGTGTCGTCGAGCTGAGTTCGACGATCATTTCTTAGATCGTCGAGCGCCGTTCGACGATCGTCGAGCTCTGTTCGACGCATTCTGTTGAACTATATTTTTCTTTGGCAAATCTGCATTCTTCCTAGCTACCTCTACAACTTCCTTCCCTTTATCAGAGATAAATTTGATTGGAGTTGTCAGAACTATAGGCTGGCTGGATGAAGCTCCCAAGCCCAGTGTACTATTAAGTCTAGAGTTCGCTGTGCTTGTGATATCCATAAGTTTGATGCTTCTCCCATTAAGGGATTCTTCAAACTGCTTGGCCTTGGATAGTTCACTCTTTAGTGAGGCTATCTCCTACCTATAATATTCTAACTCTTCAGAGAGTTTGAGGTTCTCTGATTTTAAAGTGCTATACTCAGACAGTTGCTTTCTGAGGGAAGTGATTTCCTTCTCAGACTCCAACAGATCTAGGCATAGTACTTTAAACTCATGTTTAAAGTCCTCAGAACTGAAATCAAATGAATTGATTACCTGATCTTCTTCTAGTTGAACTTCTGAATCTGATTCTGACTCTTCTACTTCTGAATCTGTTTGAGAGGCATTGATAGCCATCATGCAAAATTCCTCTTCATCAGCATCATCTTCATCATCACTGGAGTTGGATGAGGCTTCAGAATCCTCTTCAGTTTCACTTCATGTCTCAGCAACAAATCCCTTCCTTGTATGTGTGTTCTTGCTGTAGGAGGATTTGTCTGAGCTGTTCTTCTTAAAGTCTTTCTCCTTTCTTCTTTCTCTTCTATCTTTCTTGTCCTTGTTTTTGTTTTCTGGACAGTCAGGCACAATATGGCCTGGTTTCCTGCAACCAAAACATATAATTTCTTTGTTGTTATTTGATTTATCATACCTTGGCTTATCATGTCCCTTGTATGATCTCTCTCTGAAGTCTTTTCTGGCCATTTTGTAGAATCTTTTGGCCAGTAGACTTAGGAGCTCATCATTTCCTGTAGCTTTATCTTCATGCTCCTCTTCTGTAGCTTTGAAGGCTATGGTCTTCTCTTTTCTGATTACTGGAGAAGTAGCCTTTTGTTCTTCTTCTCTATTTTTAATGAACAGCTCATAAGATTTGAGCTTGCCCAGGAGAGCTTCAGTGGTAATCTCATTTAGACTTCTGGCATCTTTGATTGGCCAGATTCTTGAATCCCAAGTGCTGGGGAAGTACATTAGGATTTTGTCATTCAGCTCAGTCAATGAGATTTCTTTATCCAGAGTCTTTAACTCATTGACAATCAGACTTAGTCTGTTGTACATGTCAGCCACTGATTCAGCTTCTCCCTTTTTGAAATTCTCATATTTGCTTATAAGATGTGATCTCCTGTCTTTCCTTTCATCAGCAGATCCTGAGACAATTTCAGAGAGTTTGTCCCAAATTTTCTTAGCTGAGTTGCATTCAGCTACCTTCTGAAATATCTCATCAGACATTGTCTGAGCTAAGATATTCATGGCCTTGGCATCTGCAGTCTTCCACTTCTTTATTTCAGCATCTGTTCCTGAAGGAGGTGGAACAGCATTTGTACTTGAGCTTGCTGGTGGACTTTGGCACACTGTCAAAACAGAATTAATATATCTTCATCAATAGAATTCATATATAGTCTAATCCTTGCTTTCCAAAGTGCAAACTTGGATAGATTGCACACTGGAGGCCTGGTGCTTGCATAATCTTTATTTTGTGCCATGTCTTTTTATAAAATTAAATATAATGAAAATAACCCTCTTAAAAGATTGATCTTATCAAGGATCTTTTGGTTCAGGTGTTAGCCTGTATGAACAACCGACCTGGCTCTGATACGAATTGAAAGTGAGGGTAAGATCTATCTTAACTCTAGAGGGGGGGGGGGTAAATAGAGTATTTTAAAGTAAATTTATAATTTAAAAATGCACAGCAGTAAAGGCTTAATTTATGTATAGGTGTAAGGTGCTTTGATGTAGAAAATAAAACTAAAGCAGTAAAACAAAAATCACAACACACAGCAAAGAATATCCACAAAAAACAAGAAGACACAAGGAACTATAGTGGTTCCCCAAAAACCTGGGTACATCCACTCTTCTACCACCCTTGGTAGGAATCCACTGTAGGATGAGTTGATCAGGTGTCCTGAGCACTAATGAGCTTTTGATAAGGTGATCAAAAACCAAACTAGATTTTTTGATCAGGTGTCTTGCCACCACTGAGTTTTGACAAGGCTCTCAGAACCAGAATCAAGACTTTTGAAGGGAGTTTTGATAACCCTTTTACAGCAGGAAAAGAAAAAGGAAGAGGTGAAGTTGTCTTCTCTGTCTCAATCACTGAGAGAAGACTTAGTGGATTGATTGTGTTGTCAAAGCTCCCCCTGAGAAAGAAGAGAGCTTTGTTAGGGTGATAGGTCTTCAGAAGCTTCAGATCTCCAGCAGAAAATGGTTTCAGCAGAGGCTGAAATATGAATTGTCTGGAGTCCTTGATGTTGAAGCTATGATCACTTTTCAGTATGCCAATATTCAACTAATTCTCCAGGATTGATCACTTGATTTTTGAATTGATCTCACTATCCTGTGAATCTGTACTGAGAATTTCTTGTTGTAGATAGTATATTCTTGTGTAGTCTCTTGTTGTATATCTGTCAGACTAGAAAAGATGATTTATTCTCTGAAGATCCTCTATCCAAGATAGCCGTTAGCAGTCAATAAATGTCTTCCATTAATGTTTTGTCTTCTGGAGGAAAGTCCAATAAACATTCTCTGATAAATCCCTTGAAACTTGCTCCAGAATAAATGAAAACGGCTAGCAGATCTCTTGAAATAAATGCTGAGAGAATTTGAAAAACATTCCAAAAGCTGACTGAATTTGAATCCTCAAAGTCGTCGATCTCTCAGGAAAAATGTCGATCTGAGCTCTACTATCGTCGACCTGAGCTCAGAGATTGGATTGAACATCAGACAGAAAATGTCGACC
The DNA here is from genome assembly GCA_039513925.1 of Platanthera zijinensis. Lineage (NCBI taxonomy): Eukaryota > Viridiplantae > Streptophyta > Magnoliopsida > Asparagales > Orchidaceae > Platanthera > Platanthera zijinensis. The sequence goes on from CM077078.1 coordinate 182,089,332, forward strand.
TGAGCTCGAAGATCGTCGACCAGAACTCAGCGACCTGAAGAATAAGATGAAGACAGATCGTCGATCTGAGCTCGAAGATCGTCGACCAGAGCTCGACGATTTAGCAGAGTTGAGCTCAGAGAGCGTCGAACGGAATTCGATGTTTCGTCGACCTAAGCTCGACGATAATTGTCTTTGCCTCAGCTCTAAGTCTGAATCCTTGAGTGGTCCTGGGGGCAGCTTCAAACCTAAGTTCTAAGCCCTAGACTCATTCTAACTTGACCTTTTCAACTATACATCTAGGTCAAATTGATTTCCTAAAAACATAGTGATCCTTGCCCAAATTAGTAATAGGGTGTTCCAACAATGGTTATGACACGACCGCTCCTACTACCGCTACGTGATAGTTACTACCACCGCGTGTTAGAAACCCGAGAGCTTCAACAAACAAATTGCCAAGCTACCGCCTTCGGTATCACTACCGCCAGGCGATAACTTCCTGAGAGCTCGACCAATAAATTGGCTAGTGCCGCGCGATAAAAACATACTGCCGAGCTGTAGACTAGGCGTTGAGTCACCTCGCCTCACTTAACGCTCTCAACGCCTGATGCTACCGCCGCACGGTAACCAAAGCGTTGAGTCAACTTGCCTTACTCGATGCTCTCGTCTCCTGGCGCCACCACGGCGCGGTATTTGCCTACCACCGTGCGGTACCCTCTTTTCCTGCCTACCGAAACTTGGGGTGCTACAAATCTCCCCACTTAAATAATTTCATCCCGAAATAACTTATTGCAGGAAAATGAAAGAGTATCAATACTATGAAAGTATACCTTAATTGTAAAGCTTGGGGAACTCCTCCTTCATGATTTATTCCAGCTCCTATGACAGCTCCTCTCTACCACAGTTGTCCCAGTTGACCTTGACCATCCTGATAGACTTATTTTGATGTTGCTTGACTTCCGAGTCTTCAATACGAATGGGCTTGACCTTTGTTATCAACCCACCATTAATCGTTACCTGATCCACCGCAACCACCTGCATAGGCTCTTGCACTACCTTCCGCAACACAGATATATGGAATACATCATATAGACCATTAAGCTCTGTTAAAAGCTTTAATCGATAGGCGGCTTCACCAACGGGCTCCAAAACTTCAAATGACCCAAGGTATCTCAGACTTAGCTTTTTAAGCCATCGGATCCTTGACAAACCCTTGAAAAATTTTATCTTCAGGTAAACCCAATTGCTCTCGGCAAACACAACATTTCTATGCTTAGCATTATAATATTTAGCATGTCTATCCTGCGCTATCAACAGCCGCTCCCTGATTGTCTAAACAATAGATGTCAAATCATCAACTTCCTTCCGCTTATAGAACTTTGACTCGCCCGTCTCCAACCATGACAACGGTGTATGACACTTTCTATCGTATAGGGCCTCAAAGGGTGTCATTTGAATGCTTTCCTAGTAGCTGTTGTTGTAAGCGAAATCGATCATGTACAAGTGATTCTCACACTTTTTCCCGAAATCAAGGACACACATACTAAGCATGTCTTCCATCATCCTGTTTGCCCTCTCGGTCTGACCATCCATCTGCAGATGAAAGGTCGCACTGAACTTCAGTTTGGTACCCAATAGTTGATGCACTAGCCACCATTCATTAGACGTGAAATGCCCATCTCGATCACTCACTATGCTATGGGGTACACCATGCAGTCGTACAATATTATCTACATAATTTTGCCAGTTTCTCCACTGAATCGTCCTTCCTATTCGGGATGAAGTGCGATACTTTCGTCAAACGATCAACGATCACCCAGTTGGCGACGTTTCCCTTCTATGATCTTGGCAAACCATGCACGAAATCCATGGATATGTTGTCAAACTTCCATTCCGGTATATGACAAGGCTTCAAAATCCACCGGGCTTCTGACATTCAGCCTTCACCATGGCACAAGTCTGACACTTTGTTATATATAGTGTTATTTCTTTCTTCAGTCCTGGCCACCAGAACAGCTTTTTCATGTCATTATACATCTTCGTGCTCCCTTGGTGAATCGAGTACTTGGTATAATGAGCCTCGTACATAAATTCTTCTCGTATTTTACCCACCTTCGGGATGCATAAACGACTGTTCCTCCACAACAGCCCATTATCAACAGTAAACTGGGTATTAGACCCTTCCAAAGACTCAGTCATCTAGTGTTTTATTCTGTCGTCCAAAACCAATATCACAACCCGCATTTTCCACACAAGAATGGGTATATCAGAGTAAGGGAAAATATGCGTCATGATGCCACGTCAGCAGAGGATAACTGTGGACGCTTAGGCAAAACTCCTACTTAACACAAAAGAGAGATCTTTAAGTGATTTAGAGAAAATCAAATTTAAGTTAAGCATTTAACCGTATCCCTCGGCTTGGTGGCTCATCAAGTCCACGAATAAAAATAGTTCATACGCTGTGGAAAAATACTTTATTTATGAGATTACACATCCTACACAAGTACAAACGTCCCCGAAGGACAACTCATGCTATGCAAGACTCTAGATTTATAATAAGTATAGTAAAAAGTCTTTACATTAACCAAAAAGTAGTGACTTAGTTTTGAAAGAGATGGCATGTATGATATACTAATAATAGGGTTTTATAAGTTAAAAATTTCTAACATGTAGTCCTAGCATAAATCATCCTAGAGAGCAAATAATCCAATTCATCACAAAGAAAACAACTAGCAGCTAGCAAGTATCCAAAATAAACGACCCTTTGGGCATCAACAATCTGAAATGAACCCACATAAAACAAAAGTATGTCTGAACTAAGTAAAGTGAACTGAAATAACAAACTACCTCGCAACGGCGAGGTGAAAACCACAACCAACATTGCTGCCGAAGAACTCCCAAAAAAACCAGCTCGACTACCTGCTAAAGCTCCGATCCTGAGGCATTCTAAACATAGAACACCTCAGCAAGAAGGTACAAGCGGTGGCAGAAAATGTAAGCTAAAAAGTAAATAAGTTCAAAAGGGGTACCAACCCAAGACCAAAAGTACTGAAGTAAAGTACAGAAAGAATCAGAAAATAGAACTTACGTAAATCATCACGCACATCAAAATACACCAGATGCACAAGGCCAAAAAGATGGAAAGCATGATTAAATCTTAAACAAGAATATCACAACAACCCTATTAGCCACACGTGGTCAACTCTACCCAAAACACGGGCGAGGTGGTCACTCATCTGGTCACACCCTCACAGATATAATATCCGTCTAACTACGGGGGAGACTCATACACTCCATCATTCACCATAGATGCCCAAACACCCGGTAGAGGTACATAAGGTACTAATAAGTATAAAAACATTACGGAGGTGGATACGCCCACTAACTCCCGCAAACAAGAGAATCATGATATATCTCAAGACTTGGCACATCGGATTCTACTAGAAAATTCTAGATTTAAGAAATGGTTGATCAACCTTTTGGAAGGATTTACCATCCTAGATAAACTCTAACACGTCCAACATAATAGTTAAAGGACGGAAAAAGAGCAAGATTCAATCTCTATATCAAAACATAAACCAATATACAAGGATTGATTAGCGAAATCAAGAACATGGTAATACAAGTGTGTTATGAACAAAGGATTTAAGACAGCACTATAATCAGCAGGCTATCAACGATAATGACAAAAGAAGTTAGAAATTTCAGCAAATCGGGAGAAAGAAGGGAAGAGGGGAGTGAGACGACCACTTGCCTTGATTTTGCCGAAATAACTCTCCAAATCGCTCCTTGTCGTAGATTGGGACTAAGGAAGATGAGGGAAGTCGAAATCTGAAATAAATTGCCGAGATAGAAGGTATAGCGCAAAACCCTAACGAGAAAAACCCAAGAAATGGGGAAGATTTTACCACGATGACGAAGCTCTCGATGAGAGTTTCCCGGATCTATGATCGGTTCAAGATTTGGAGCACTAGAGCACCGTCGGTGGCCACTGGAAGGTTCACGAAAAAACTTTCTCTCTCTCGCTCCCGCAGCTCTGGTTTGGGAGATGAACAGGAATCTGATCGGCTTAAAGTGGAAGAAGAAGTTTTCTTATATATATATAAGGTATAATTATAATATTAAAATAATTTTTACCTATAACAGTTATATTTCTAAGAAAAGAACCGGGGGAGAGGGTTAGCTGGACCATACCTCTCGAGAAGACCTTAAGGATTACTCGAGAAGAACTAAAGAAGCTTTACTCAGGGACAATAGACAGATCTCGAGTACAAGCAAAACTTCTCGAGAACTAGAAGGACAGTTCTCGAGTACAACAGAACTTCTCAAGAACAAAAAGACATTTCTCGAGTGCAAGCAAAACTTCTAGAGAAGTAGAAGGACAGTTCTCAAGTACCACAAAACTTCTCGAGAATAGAAAGGCAGTTCTCGAGTACTAGCAAATCTTCTCGAGAACAAGAAGGAAGAAGAACCCCGTTCGATGAATTCTGCTCGAAGTTCGTCAAACACAAAACCCGTTCGACAAATTCTAGTCGGAGTTCGTCGAGCACAAAGGAAAACCCGATCGACTTTTGTCGAGCACAAAGGAAAAACTCCAATCGACTATCATTGAGCTCCATTTGACGATCGTCGAGCGCAAAGGAAAACTCCAATCGACTATCGTCGATCTCTGTTCGATGATCATCGAGCGTAAAGGAAAACCCCAATCGACTATCGTCGAGCTCTGTTCGACGATCGTCGAGCTCCGTTCGATGATCGTAGAGCTCCGCTCGATGCTTAGTCAAATCCTAGACAGCACCATCCATTTGACTTTCGTCGAACACCGTTTGACGATTGTCGAACTCCGATCGACGCTTTGAAAAAAAAAATCAGACAGCGTTTAACACACTTGTCTCCCACCTCAGATCGACAAAAATCCTACCCTTAAGGAGGGCTTCCCGAGAATCAAAACAGGTATAATGCTTTAATAATATACTAATAATAGTCATATAAAAACTTGATCAAGGAAGTACGAGTTCAAAACAGAGGCCCAAACGCGCTTCGAATTAAACGAATTAAACAGAAAAAATAACCCTAGAATCTGACGCACCATTCCTATGACACTATCATCAAATGCTTACACAAGCAAAAATCATCACAAAGATCCAAACACGCTCCGAGACCCAAAATGCTCGGATCGCAATAAAACTGGACAAGTCCAAAACCTCAAAACTCAATCCTTTCAACCAAGAAAAACCTTCAATCGAAATCAAAATCCCATAAATTTGGTCAAACAAACCCAACAGATGCAAAAATGCACTAATGGTGCAGCGCCGTCAACATAACGAAAAAAGTAACGCCTTGAAGTCATAAATATGATGATACCAAATCAAATAATATTATAAGAAAATCGAGGGTGCTACAATCACTCCCCCTAAAAAGAAGTTTTGTCCTGAAACATAACACAACTCAGAAATCAAACCAAAAAGAGAAAATCAAACACTACCAAAAGCATGGAGTCATACCAGAACTAAGGCAAGAGGTGCGGATGAGATTCCCTCATCAGTTACTCCAATTCCCACGCCGAGCTCTCTATGTCTAGATTTCTCAAAAGAACTTTGACCATGGGGATGGTCTTTCTTCGTAACACTCGATCATGAGATTCCAAAACACGGACAGTTTCTTCCACATACGAAAGTTTGGGCTGAATCTGAGGTACCGAGTCAAGGACTTGACGATAACAACGAACACATTTCCGCAACCGTCTCACATGGAACACATCATGGACACCAGGGATGGTACCAGACAAATCCAGTCTATAAGCTAACACTCCGATACACTCAAGATTTTGAAAAGGTCCCACATACCGGGGGTATAACTTATGGTTCTTTCAAAACCTTTTAACAACTGATATCAGAGAGACTTTTAAAAAATCAAGTCCCCAACGGCAAACTCCAGATCAACGCTTTGTCGATTAGCATATTTCTCATAACGCTCTTGCACTATACAGAGCTTCTCTGGAATATGAGTCACATCATAATTCATCTCTTCAAGGGCTTCCGGACCTAGCAGTGTTCTCTCACCAACCTCAGCCCAAAAAAAAGGTGTCCTACAACACCTTCCATACAAGCCCTCAAACGGGGCCATTTGCAGACTCTCTTGATAACTATTCTTGTATGCAAATTCCATGAGTCTGAGGTGTTCATCCCAAGCACCACCATGATCCAATATATAACACCTGATCATATCTTCCACGATCTGATTTACCCTTTCCGTCTAATCATTTGTCTACGGATGATAGGCGGTGGACTACCTTAAATCGGTACCTAACCCCTCCTGTAAGATCTTCCAAAAACGAGACGTAAATCTAAAGTTTTGATGCGATATAATGCTAACAGGCACTCCATGTAACCTGATGAATTCATCAAGGTATAACTCATCTATCTTCTTCATTGAATACCCAATCTTAAATGGCTTAAAGTGAGCACACTTAGTCAATCTATCAACTATCACCCAAACAGAATTGTGCCCACAGGGAGATTTTGGTAACCCTGTGATGAAATCCATCGAAATACTCTCCCACTTCCAACTTGGAATATCAAGCGGTGTCAGTTTACCACCAGGCCTTCTGTGGTCAGCCTTAACACGCGGGCACGTATAACATTCTGACACAAACTTTGCTATATCATTCTTCATTCCCGGCCACCAAATAATTTTCTTCAGATCTTTATACATTTTGGTGGAACCAGGATGGTACGCAACACTGGAACCATGAGCTTAAATAAAAATTTTAGCCCGAATATCACCAAATACGGGGATACAAAATCTTCCCTGATATTTCAGAGTATTTAACTCATCCAGAGAAAAATCAGGTGGCTCTCCGTTCTCAGTTCTATTTTAGAGATGTAACAAATCAGGATCATCCTTCTGGTGCACTCTGGTAATGGAAATCCAAGAGGGCTCTTCTACTTCCAAACTAGAAGACACAGTACTACTCCCAACTTCAATGTCCATCAATAAGAATTCTTCCACCAAGGACTGTACAGATAGATTGAAGATATTGGCGGTCTTCCTACTGAAAGCATCGGCTACTACGTTAGCCTTTCCAGATGATAAAGAATCTCCACTTCATAATCGGCCACATATTCTAACCACCTTTGCTGGCGCTGATTTAACTACTTTTGAGTAAAGACGTACTTCAAACTCTTATGGTCTGTTTAGATCTTGCACAGTGCACCATACAATAAATGTCTCCAAAGCATCAATGCATAAATCACAGCAGCAAACTCCAAATCATGCGTAGGATAGTTCCTTTCATGAATCTTTAATTATCTTGATCCATATGCGATCACCTTTCCTTTTTCCATCAAGACACAACCAAGTCTAATGTGTGATGCATCCACATACACAACTTACTCAACTCCTTCGGTAGGCAAAGTCAAAACTGGGGCGGTACACAATCTCTTCTTCAATTCTTAGAAAGCTTCTTCGCACTTATCGCTCCAAATGAATGCAGTGATCTTCTGTGTAAGTCTAGTTAGAGATATAGACAACACAGAGAACCCTTCCATGAATCTTCTATAATAGTCGGACAGACCTAAGAAGCTCCTAATCTCCTTAGGTTTTAAAGGTCTCTTCCATTCCATCACACCAAAAATATTGGTTGTGTCTACGGAAATACCGTCCTTGCCCATTACATGGCCCAGAAAGGACACTTGGGGTAACCAAAATTTGCACTTACTCAGCTTGGCATAGAGTTTGTGCTTCCTCAGGGTTGACAAAACTAAGCGCAAGTGTTGAGCATGCTCCTCAACACTGCAGGAATACACAAGAACATCATCTATGAACACGACCACGAAGTGCTCCAAGAAATCCTTGAACACTCTATTCATTAAGTACATAAAAGAAGATAGGGCATTTGTCAAACCAAAGTACATCACCAAGAACTCAAAATGCTCGTGCTGGGAATGAAAAGCCGTCCGTGGTATATCAGCCTCACAGACCCTCAACCCGGGGTAGCCTGAACGAAGGTCAATCTTCGAAAACACAGTGCATCCCCACAACTGATCAAATAGATCATCAATCAGATGTAACAGATATCTGTTCTTGATGGTTACCTTATTTAACTCCCGATAATATATGCAGAGCCTCATGGAGCCGTCTTTCTTCTTTACGAACAAAACAGTGGCACCCCACGGAAAAAAAACTCAGCCTAATAAAACCACACTGCAGCAACTCATCCAGCTGAGTGAGCAACTCTTCTAACTCACGCGGAGCCATATTGTATGGTGCCTTAGCAATAGGACGAGTACCTTGCTCAAGGTATTTCACAAACTCCACCTCTCTCTCAGGAGGAAGTCCTGGAAGATAATCAAAAATGAAATCTAGAAACTCTCGCACCACCGAGATATCCTCAAGATGTGGTGTAATAAAAGCTATTTCCAGAGCAAAAATAGAAACAAGATACGCCTCATAACCAAACTCTATTTATTGATAAGCACATACCGTAAAAATAAGGAGGGAACCCTTTCCCTTAAAACCAAAGACACTCAAGGGTTGGCTGCTGTCCATCTTGAAGTCCAGTCGCTTTGCCTTGCACTGGATTACCGCATCATATTTGGAAAACCTGTCCATGCCCAAAATTACGTCGAAATCCGCCAAATCCAACACCATCAGATCTGCAAAGGCTAGGAAATCACCCAGACAAATGGGGCATCTCAGAACTCCTTGATTTGATATCACCCGATCTCCGGAGGGGAACTTGACATTGAAGGAATCTCCTAATTGATCTAGGTTGAAATGACGTTTATCTACGAAACTCCGCGCCACAAAGCAATGGGTGACACCCGAATAAAAAAGAATGCGCGCCCACCTATTCTTCACCAAAAACTCCCCTAAAATCGTAGCATACATAACTAAATGAATGAAAACTAGGGCAAGCAAAGGAGAGTAAAATTTAAAATAGAATCTTACCTTATATCACTTGGGTAGAGGTCTGAGCTTCCTCTCTAGTCACAACATTTATCTTTCCTTTCCTTTTATCCTGGTTTGGCGGTGGTGGTAGAGCCCGAATCGGGGCAGTCTGCGGTGGGGACTGAGCCTGGGGGCATGAAGACTTTAGATGCCACTTCTGCTCATACTAGAAGCAAGCCTTATCCTTTGACTAGTAACAAATCACATAATGACCCTTTCTTGAACAAAATGTACACACCAGATCTCCTTTGGGTGCACCTTGGATGGAGAGAACCTGATGCTGCTTCAATGTGGCAGTCCTTTTGAAACACCTTTCATAAGCATGGCCAGACCGACCACAGAAACTACAAATCTCTCCACATTTCTTCTTCGAAGAATTGCCAGGTGCCCTAGAGCTTCCATCCTCAACACCCTTTCTCTTCTCTTTTCTCGCCGCAGCACCTTTGATCTTGGCATTTTTACTCGCCTCGACTTTTAAAGTAGCTTCCACTACCTAAGCATAACTTTCAGCTCTATAAGCGCATGCCCACTACTAGACATCGCTTCTTAGTCCTCCAAGGAAATGTTTCACTCTTCCCTCCACTAAAGCTACCAAATCAGGAGTAAATCTGCTCAACATACTAAATTCGATCTCATATTCGCTCACCGTGAGCTGTCTCTACTTCAGATGTAGGAAATTTTTCATCAGGCGGTCCTGCTCGACCGAGGGTATAAACTTTTTCAGCAGCATCTTCTTAAAAGATTCCCACGAGCATCCTTCATTCAGGCTCTCCTTCTCCCGAATCCACCAACTCTTTGTCAGGCCTTTTAGCTGATAGGCTGCAATCACTACCTTCTGGGCTTCTACAATCCCTGAATACGAGAACATCTCTTCTATAGCGATAATCCAATCATCCAGAACCATAAAGTCGGCTCTCCCGTTGTAAGTGGGAGGTTTTAATCGCTGGAAATGCGATATAAAGGTAATCTCTGGTGGTTGCATCATCAGGGGCACCAGAGGAGCAGGAGAAATGGGTACGACTTGACCCACGGCAGAATCTTGCACTAAGGGTTGTTGCGCAGAAGCGGCAGATAACATGGACTGAATGTGCGATTGCATCGCAACTAATTATCACGATAGAGCCTCATTGCTCTAACACAGACTCTCGATCATCGCATCACTCTGCGCACCTAATGATTCACCCTCCGACTGGAGAGTCCACCTCATCATGGGATGCTTCGGCAACATTTCTAAAAAGCCAACGAAAAACTCATCAAAATCTTAGATTACGACTAGGCCACATAACTTTGTTCAGACCATACTTAAAAGACACTTTCTTATGCTGCAAACTTGCTCTAGGATTTTATAAATGATACCATGTCCTATTAGGATGATTTCCTCTCATCCTACTGACTCATGTGCCTATGATATGAATGAATGGATTCTTTATTCTTATTTAAAATCATGTGTGTACAAGTGTCTTCATGTAAACCTTAACTTAGCATGCGTGCTTATGAGATGATATGCAATGTATGCAGTGCTATGCATTCTAAAAAGTCCTTAATGCATGCTATGAGCAGCATACACATGAAATGTTATGCATCTCATACTATATAACCTCGCTTGCAATGAGAAAAGAAAATGTGCTAATGGGCACCCATGTAGTTGTGGTTATGCATACCATAATACATAATCGTCACATGTTGCCACCTATGGTGTATCCACATACAAACACATATTATGCATCCCATACTACATAATATGCCTTATATACTTCTTGTCATTCTATGAGTGTAATTACTAAGCTTCGGCTAAGACGTACTGATGACACATCGGAGTTTGTATGCAAATGAACGAAGGAAATCAAATCTAAAACGGGTGTCTGGTTCGACCAACTTATCAAACCAACCACCCTTTGATACCAACTATCACAACCCGCATTTTCTACGCAAGAAGGGGTATATCAGAGTAAGGGAAAATGCGCGTCATGATGCCACGTCAGCAGGGGATAACTGCGGACGCTCAGGCAAAACTCCTACTTGACACAAAAGAGAGATCTTTAAGTGATTTAGAGAAAATCAAATTTAAGTTAAGCATTTAATCGTATCCCTCGGCTTGGTGGCTCATCAAGTCCACGAAAGAAAAATAGTTCATATGCTGCGAAAAAATACTTCATTTATGAGATTACACATCCTACACGAGTACAAACGTCCCCGAAGGACAACTCATGCTATGCAAGACTCTAGATTTTTATAAGTATAGTAAAAAGTCTTTATGCTAACCAAAAAGTAGTGACTTAGTTTTGAAAGAGATGGCATGTATGATATACTAATAATAGGGTTTGATAAGTTTAAAATATCTAACATGCAGTCCTCGCATAAATCATCCTAGAGAGAAAGTAATCCAATTCATCACAAAGAAAACAACTAGCAGCTAGCAAGTATCCAAAATCAAATACCCTATGGGCATCAATAATCTGACATGAACCCACATAAAACAAAAGTATGTTTGAACTAAGTAAAGTAAACTAAAACAACAAACTACCTCGGAATGGAGAGGTGAAAACCACATCCAACACTATTGCCCAAGAACTCCCAAAAAAACCAACTCCACTACCTGCTAAAGCTCTTGACCTGAGACATTCCAAACACAGAACACCTCAGCATGAAGGTACAAGCGGTGGCAGAAAAAGTAAGCCAAAAAGTAAACAAGGTCGAAAGGGGTACCAACCCAAGACAAAAATTACAGAAGTAAAGTACATAAGTAAAGTACAAAAAGAATCAGAAAATAGAACATACGTGAATCGTCACGCACATCAAAATACACCAGATGCACAAGGCTAAAAAGATGGAAAGCATGATTAAATCATAAGCAAGAATATCACAATAACCCTATTAGCCACATGTGGTCAACTCTACCAAAAAACAAAGGCAAGGTGGTCACTCATCTGGTCACACCCTCACAAATATAATATCCATCTAACTGCGGGGGAGACTAATACACTCTACCATTCACCGCAGATGCTGAAACACCAGGTAGAGTTCCACAAGGTATGAATAAGTCTCAAAACATTGCAGAGGTGGATACACCCACTAACTCTCGCAAACAAGAGAATCATGATATATATCAAGCCTTGGCACATCAGATTCTATTAAGCAATTGTAGATTTAAGAAACGGTTGATCAACCTTTAGGAAGGATTTGCAATCGTAGATAAACTCCAACACATCCTACATAATAGTTAAAGGACGGCTAAAAGAGCAAGATTCAATCTCATCATGAAAACATAAACCACTATGCAAGGTTTGATTAGTGAAATCAAGAACCTGATAATACAAGTGTGTTTTGAACAAAGGATTTAAGACAGCACTATAATCAGCAAGGTATCAACAATAACGAAAAAAAAAGTTATAAATTTCAGCATATCGGGAAAAAGAAGGGAAGCGGGGAGTGAAACCACAACTTTACTTGATTTTGCCAGAAAAACTCTCCAAATCCCTCCTTTTTGTAGATCGGGACTAAGGAAGATGAGGGAAGTCGAAATCTGAACAAAACGGTCGAGATAGAAGTTAGGGCCAAAAACCTTTACGAGAAAAACTCAAGAAATGGGGAAGATTTTACCACGATGACGAAGCTCTCGCTGAGAGTTTCCTGAATCTATGATCGATTCAAGATTTGTAGCACTAGAGCACCGTCGGTGGCCACCGGAAGGTTCATGAAAAAACTTTCTCTCTCTCGCTCACGCCCCTCTAGTTCGGGAGATGAACAGGAATCTGATCGGGAAAAAGAGGAAGAAGAAGTTTTCTTATATATATAAGGTATAATTATAATATTAAAATAATTTTTACCTATAATAGTTATATTTCTAAGAAAAGAACCGGGGGAGAGGGTTAGCTGGACCAGACCTCTCGAGAAGACGTCAAGGATTACTCGAGAAGAACTGAAGAAGCATTACTCGGGGACAATAGGCAGATCTTGAGTACAAGAAAAACTTATCGAGAACTAGAAGGACATTTCTCGTATACAACAGAACTTCTCGAGAATATAAAGGCAGTTCTCGAGTACAAGCAAAACTTCTCGAGAACTAGAAGGACAATTCTTGAGTACAACAAAACTTCTCGAGAACATAAAGACAGTTATCGAGTACTAGCAAATCTTCTCGAGAACAAGAAGGAAGAAGAACCCCGTTCGACGAATTCTTCTTGATGTTCGTCAAACACAAAACCCGTTCGACGAATTCTGGTCAGAGTTCGTCGAGCATAAAGGAAAACCCGATCGACTTTCATCGAGCACAAAGGAAAAACTTTGATTGACTATCGTCGAGCTCCATTCAATGATCGTCGAACGCAAAGGAAAACTCCAATCTACTATCGTCGAACTCTGTTCGACGATCGTCGAGCGCAAAGGAAAACTCCAATCGACAATCGTCGAGCTCCGTTCGATGATCGTCGAGCTCTGCTCGATTCTTAGTTAAATCCCAGACAGTGCCATTCGTTAAACTTTCGTCGATCACCGTTCGACGATCATCGAACTCTGATCGACGCTTTGAAAAAAACCAGACAGCACCTAACAAACTCGTCTCACACCACAGATCGATGAAAATCCTACCATTAAGGAGGTCTTTCTAAGAATCAAAACAGGCATAAGGATTTAATAACATACTAATAACAGTCATATAAAAACTTGATCAAGGGCGTACGAGTTCAAAATGGTGGCCCAAATGCGCTTCAAATTAAACGAATTAAACAGCGAAAACAACCCTAGAATCCGACGCACCATTCCCGAGACACTATCATTAAATGCTTACACAAGCAAAAATCAACACAAAGATCCAAACACGCGCCGAGACCCAAAATGCTTGGATTGCAATAAAACTTGACAAGTCCAAAACCTCAAAACTCAATCCTTTCAATCAAGGAAAACCTTCAATCCAAATCAAAATCCCATAAATCTTGTTAAACAAACCCAACGGACGCAAAAATGCACTAACGGTGCAGCACCGTCAACATAATGTAAAAAAGCAACGTCTTGACGTCATAAATATGATGATACCAAATCAAATTTTATTATCAGAAAATCGGGGCATTACAACCAACGCCTGCTGAATTTGATCAGGGAGGTCATATTATATGTAACGACCCCATCCGTTAAATGACGTATAGTAGAAGGTCCGGCCGGGGCCCCACACTATATGCCACAAACAGACGGTGAGGTCACAGGATAATACCAAACCAAATACGAATCCTAACTCAGACCATTCTAGCGGAAGCTTTAAGTAGTACTTTGAACTCTCAACCGGAATGTCCAATATATATAAAACCACCACGGAATGTACACAACCACAAGAGTTTGGCCTTAAGGCCTTACAGTTCCTCTGAACATACATCATGTTTTACAAACCTCGGCGCGCAGGCCGGCCATACATGAGTAAAAAGAGAAAACAAAACAACGCCATTCGCTTAGCCTTCCAGGGCTAGCCGCAGCAGCAGCAGCAACAGCAGTAGGGCTTCAGCCCATCACTTACCACTTGGCTCTCCAGCACCTGCACGGGAACAAACCACCCAACCGGTGGCAAACAATGCAACGGTCAGCTTTCAGCTGACCCAATTATAACAATCCTACCCCTTTCTCGGGGCATGAGCATTCTTTCCCTGCAAGCATGTCATCATCAAATAGCAATTATGTGCGCGCAGGCACATTCAAGCCATCACAACCATCGGCCACCCGGCCCGACAGTCCGTGCACTCAGGGCACATTTTCGGTGTACCGGAATACCAGGGTCAACACCACCGTCTACACGGTATTTGAGCATTTCTAGTCTTTCCGGCGCGCGGGCCTAAGACTCTCATTAGGCGCTCCAACAAAACCTATACCAGGCTTCCAAGTCGGACGGACCTAACGCAGGTACGGATCAGCCACCCCCCGTTGCTCAAGTCGCCGAGCCACCTCGAATACGGAAGTATTCATGGCATTTTATAGGCGCGGGTCGGTTTCACCTTTCCTGTTCGGCAATCTGCCTTTTCATCGAGTTGCAGCCCAACGGCTCAACTACTCACAAAGTGGCAACACACGGCCACCAGAGTTGCCTCCAACCCTCTTCATTTCCTGGACATCGTCCAGTACTTCCTGCCACACCAAGCAACAGGTAGGAACAAGGCATCACAAGCCATAGGCATCACAAGCCATTATCACGGAGCCTTCTCCGATATGCAAACAAGCATCACCAATCCAGATTACATCCAGATGGGCTTCACACAGCATGCCTAGAGCCGTACTCCAATTCCGGCCTCTAACAAGGGGGACTTCACATATCTACCCCAAGGGACACCACAACCCACCGCACACTCGCGGGGAAGGGCTTTCCCTATGCAATGCAGAAAAGAAGGACTTCACATGTCCAAGGAGGGAGATCGTTACCCTTGTCGATCTCTTCGGTGCCATCGAAAACTAGCCGGTGAGAAAGAACCGCAGCAGCCTTGCCGTCACAACGCCGGCTTTGGATCACGAATCGAACCACGGGAGCTCCGCCGGTGGCTTGCTCTCCTCCTCCTTCTTCCTCTCTCTTTCTCTCTTCCCTAAGGATAAAGAAGAATGACTTCTTCATTCTCTCTCACGACTTAATCCAGCCCAAGAAATCACCTGAGCCTTTGGATCAAAAGAGAGGAAACTGAACGGCCAAGATCTTCCCAAAAAATCACTTTTTGGCCGACACGGCCTGTGACACGCCCGTGTCACAGGCCGTGTACCCCTTAAGCGGTACACACAGCTTGAACCGACTGAACAACACGGGTCATCGACACGCCCGTGTCGGACCTGACACGCCCGTGTCAAACCTGAGACACGCCCGTGTCTCCTGCTCCATCGAGCTGCAACCAGTACACGGGTCGGAACACGGCAGCTGACACGCTCGTGTCCAGCCTGACACGCCCGTGTTCCCGGCCGTGTTCAAGGCCGTGTCCGGCTCTGACCTGAATAGGCCAATTTCGCAAAATAAATAGAACACGCCCTGGGACACGCCCGTGTCCCAGGCCGTGTACACCCGACACGCCCTGGGACACGCCCGTGTCCCAGGCCGTGTAACCTGACCTGCTACTCAAACTTCATGTTGAGTCTTTTTGGGCCTTTTTGGGGTGTTACAACCCTCTCCCCCTTAACAAAATTTCGTCCCGAAATTTGCACGGTAAGGAAACAAAACCAGCAATGCTATAACTCTGTTATAACAAAAAGTACACGGTCTACAGTTAATACAAATAACTCGGGAAACTCAGCTCGCATGGTCTGCTCTCGCTCCCATGTTAGCTCTTCACGGCCACAATTGTCCCAACGGACCTTGACCATCCCGATTACTTTGTTCCACAACTGTTTCTCGGCTCGATCCTCGATCCGAATGGGTCTAACCCTCGTCGTTAGCCCATACTCGACCGGTACCCGATCAGCCTCCACGACTTGAGCTGGATCCTTTACCACCTTACGAAGGACTGAGATGTGAAACACATCATGTAATCCACCCAAGTCCGCTGAAAGTGCTAGTCGATAAGCAGCTTCCCCAACTCGCTCCACCACCTCAAACGGACCAAGATACCTCGGACTTAGCTTTTTCAAACGCCGAATCCTGGACACACCTTTGAAGGGTTTGATCTTCAAATATACCCAATCACCCACCGCGAACTCCACGTTCCGGTGCTTGGCATTGTAGTACTTTGCTTGACGATCTTGGGCTATCAATAGCCTCTCCCGAATAGAGCGTATGAGCGAAGTAGCTTCTTCGACTTCCTTTTTCCCACTCAGCTTCGATTCGCCTGCTTCTGCCCAAGCTAAGGGTGTACGGCATTTCCGACCATACAACGCCTCGAATGGTGCCATACCAATACTCGCTTGGTAGCTATTATTATAGGCAAATTCGACGAGAAATATATACTCTTCCCATCTCTTACCAAAGTCTAGGGCGCACATGCGGAGCATATCCTCCATCGTCCTGTTGGTTCGTTCAGTCTGGCCATCCGTTTGGGGATGAAAGGCCGTACTAAACGCTAATTTTGTACCCAACATTTGATGAACGAGCCGCCAATCATTCGATGTGAACCGCCCATCACGGTCACTAACGATGCTCCGGGGAACACCGTGCAGTCGAACAACCTGCTCCACATACAGCTTGGCCAAGGTTTCCACTGAATCGTCTCTTCTGTTTGGAAGGAAGTGCGCCACTTTCGTCAACCGGTCCACAATCACCCAGATTGAATCATGACCGCGTTGAGATCTCGGCAACCCGTGCACGAAATCCATCGAAATATCATCGAACTTCCACTCCGGAATAGGTAACGACTTCAGAAAACCGCCAGGCTTCTGGCATTCTGCTTTCACCAACGCACAAGTATTGCATTTAGCCACATAACGAGCCACATCTTTCTTTAATCCGGGCCACCATAACAGCTTTTTCATGTCCCTGTACATCTTTGTGCTCCCTGGGTGAACTGAGTACTTTGCAAAGTGAGCTTCGTACATCAACTCTTCCCTCAGTTTACCCACACTTGGGACGCATACTCGACCATTTCTCCGTAACAACCCGTTATCCCAAGAGAATTGATCATCCGGCCCATCTTTAGCATAGCGCTGGAGGCTTTCATCAAGCTCCGTTGCTCGCCGAACTCTGTCCGTAAGGTCATACTGCACCTCCGTCCAGTTCAAGCACGCATCGGTTGACGCACCCTTGTCAACACACGATATCTCCAATGCTTCCAATTCCTGGATCAAACGCTGATCATGCCTCTGCAACCAGCTTGCCCGTACCGGAGTCTGTCGACTCAAAGCATCAGCGACCACATTTCCCTTTCCGGGAGTATAGTGAATCTCGAAGGTGTAGTCCCCAAGGAACTCCATCCATCTTCATTGTCGCATATTCAGATCCTTCTGATCCAACAAATACTTTAGGCTCTTATGATCTGTATAGATATCCACTTTCACGCCATATAGATAGTGCCGCCACAACTTGAGCGCAAAGATTACCGCTGCCAACTCCAAATCATGGACGGGGTAATTCCGCTCATGCACTTTCAACTGACGCGAGCCATAAGCAATCACTTTCCCAAACTGTAGAAGAACGCAGCCTAAGCCGCTCCCAGATGCATCACTATAGATCTCATACCCATCGGTACCACATGGCGATGTCAACACAGGCGCCGTGGTCAAACGACTCTTCAAGTCTTCAAAAGCTCGCGCGCACTCCGGCGTCCATATGAACTTTTGATCTTTTCTCGTCAGCGTGGTGAGAGGTAAAGCAATCTGTGAGAAGTTTTCCACAAACCGTCTATAGTAGCCCGCAAGTCCAAGGAAGCTCCTGACCTCGGCCACTGAAGACAACACTGGCCAATCTCGAATGGCACTTATCTTCAACGGATCCACCGCGATACCCTCTCCGCTTACCACATGGCCTAAAAAGGCTACTGAAGAGAGCCAGAACTCACACTTTGAGAACTTGGCAAAAAGCTTATTCCTCCGCAGGGTATGCAAGACCAACCGCAAATGATTTGCGTGATCCTCTTCCGACTGAGAGTATACTAAGATGTCATCGATAAACACAATAACAAACAAATCCAAATACTCTCGGAACGTTCGATGCATTAGGTCCATAAATACCGAAGGCGCATTACATAGGCCAAATGGCATTACCGTGAACTCATAATGCCCGTAGCGTGTTCCAAACGCTGTCTTGGGAATGTCACCTTCCCGAATCCTTAGCTGATAATATCCCGATTTCAGATCCAACTTGGAATAGACCGTTGATCCCGCCAGCTGATCAAAAAGGTCATCAATCCGTGGGATCGGATACTTGTTTTTCTCCGTCAGCTTATTCAACTCGCGGTAGTCAATACACAACCGTAAGCTACCGTCTTTCTTTTTCACAAAGAGAACAGGCGCGCTCCAAGGTGACATACTTGGGCGTATATATCCCTGCTCCAACAACTCTTGCAGTTGGACTTTCAACTCAGCCATCTCTTTTGGCGCGACGCGATATGGAGAGCGGGCCACAGGTTTCGCACCTGGCACCAACTCAATAGAGAAGTCAATCTCCCGCTGGGGTGGTAACCCAGGAAGATCTTTAGGAAACACGTCGGCAAACTCTGACACAACTGGCACTTCACCGACACTGGCCTTTGGCTCAACAGCCCGAATTAGCGTGAAGAATAACTCCGCGCCCTTCCGCACAGCATTGACGACTTGGAGTGCAGACAACAACGTTCCGCCAACTCCTCGCATACCAGCGAACTTCGTCACAAGCCCAGTATTCTGGCCCAGTGTAATCTCTTTGGAGTTGCAATCAATAAAGGCACGCTGCTCCGAGAGCCAGTCCATACCAAAGATCACATCAAACTCCGATAACGGTAACACAGCTGCACTCAAACCGAAATCCCGACTTCCTATTTGCACATCCACATCGCAAGCCCTAGCCGCAAGCATCACACAGCCATTCGGCAATAGCACCCTTGTACTATCCACCGTCACATGACTCGGTACCCCAATGCGAGATACGAAATCCTCAGACAGAAAAGAATGCGAAGCACCCGTATCAAACAGGGCTCTCGCTAAATTATTCCGAATCAGGACAAAGCCTGCAGCACACACACATCATGCACAAGCTAAACAAAACCAAAACCAAAAGCACAGCAAGTAAACTAACTCAACTCGTACCTGTGACGACGTCACTTTGCTTAATCGCTTCCTGCTGGCCAAGTTGATAGATTCGGGGCTGCGCCTGGGAAGCAGAGGAATCCACCACCGCTTTGCCCTTCTCAGCATACGACGCACCCGTCTTCTTTTCCCCTTTGGGCTGCACAACCCGACAGTCACGAGCAATATGCCCCACCCAGCCACAGTTATAGCACGTACGAGCATCCGGCCTTGATGTCGCTCCCGACACCACGGTCGTAGTCACTTGCCCAGATGGCTTGGACCTCTTGCCCCCTTTCTTCTGGTAAAACGACTTGCCTGGGCGGGGTGCTTGAAACTCTGGCTTAGACACCACCAAGCCCTTATTCCCTTGCACTCGCCTCATGTCCTTCTCCAACGCGCACGCAGTATCAACCAACGCCTGAAACCCTTGGCTCACAGAACTTGAAAGCAGGAATCGCAACTCATCCCGCAATCCTTCATAGAACCGATTCGTTTTCCTTTGGTCATCCGTGAAGATTGTTCCCGCATATCATCCCAACCTGGTAAACTCGTGCAAGTAGCTATCCACACTATCGTCCCCTTGCTTTAACCGTTGGAACTCATTTTCCATAGCAATACGTTGCGCCGCTGGGACATGTTTCGCCAGAAATATCCGAGAGAACTCCTCAATCGACACTTGTGTTAGTTGCCTGCCCGCCAAATGGTGTAACTCAACCTCGTCCCACAACAACCGCGCCTCCCCTTCAAGCATGAAGGTGGCTAAGGTGACCTTGAGAGTTTCCTCCGCCCTGATCGCTGTCATTATCCTCTTGACACGCGATAACCAATCTTCCGCCTGCGTTGGGGATCCCATTCCCGCAAATGTAGGGGGACTGAAGCTCATGAATTGCTTCAACTGTCGGTCAGCTGCTCGTGGATCTACAGCCTCAACCGGCTCGGGTCTTACATCAACACGAACTGGCACTACCGCCGGCTGCGCTTGCCCGGTCGGCTGAATCATGGCAAATAGCGCCTCAGCCACTAAGCGAACAGTCTCCGCAGATGGAGGAGGTGTTAGCACCTCAGCTGGTGCCGCACTCTCACCAGAACGCTGGGGCTCAGACTGCCCAGCACCACTACGTGTCACCTATAGGTGGACAAGACACACATTAGCGAACGTATGCAAGCAAAACAACACAAAAAGGAACGCGCAGATTCCTCAAACAAGATTTTGTACATTCCTTAATGGACATTCCAGAGTTCATTAGCGTTACAGCAGGTCGCACAAACACGTGCTCGCCACCCCACAAAAGAATTCGACCACGAGTGCGAAAGAGGAAGACCGAGAAAAGCTGATACCAAAATGTAACGACCCCATCCGTTAAATGACGTATAGTAGAAGGTCCGGCCGGGGCCCCACACTATATGCCACAAACAGACGGTGAGGTCACAGGATAATACCAAACCAAATACGAATCCTAACTCAGAGCATTCTAGCGGAAGCTTTAAGTAGTACTTTGAACTCTCAACCGGAATGTCCAATATATATAAAACCACCACGGAATGTACACAACCACAAGAGTTTGGCCTTAAGGCCTTACAGTTCCTCTGAACATACATCATGTTTTACAAACCTCGGCGCGCAGGCCGGCCATACATGAGTAAAAAGAGAAAACAAAACAACGCCATTCGCTTAGCCTTCCAGGGCTAGCCGCAGCAGCAGCAGCAACAGCAGTAGGGCTTCAGCCCATCACTTACCACTTGGCTCTCCAGCACCTGCACGGGAACAAACCACCCAACCGGTGGCAAACAATGCAACGGTCAGCTTTCAGCTGACCCAATTATAACAATCCTACCCCTTTCTCGGGGCATGAGCATTCTTTCCCTGCAAGCATGGCATCATCAAATAGCAATTATGTGCGCGCAGGCACATTCAAGCCATCACAACCATCGGCCACCCGGCCCGACAGTCCGTGCACTCAGGGCACATTTTCGGTGTACCGGAATACCAGGGTCAACACCACCGTCTACACGGTATTTGAGCATTTCTAGTCTTTCCGGCGCGCGGGCCTAAGACTCTCATTAGGCGCTCCAACAAAACCTATACCAGGCTTCCAAGTCGGACGGACCTAACGCAGGTACGGATCAGCCACCCCCCGTTGCTCAAGTCGCCGAGCCACCTCGAATACGGAAGTATTCATGGCATTTTATAGGCGCGGGTCGGTTTCACCTTTCCTGTTCGGCAATCTGCCTTTTCATCGAGTTGCAGCCCAACGGCTCAAATACTCACAAAGTGGCAACACACGGCCACCAGAGTTGCCTCCAACCCTCTTCATTTCCTGGACATCGTCCAGTACTTCCTGCCACACCAAGCAACAGGTAGGAACAAGGCATCACAAGCCATAGGCATCACAAGCCATTATCACGGAGCCTTCTCCGATATGCAAACAAGCATCACCAATCCAGATTACATCCAGATGGGCTTCACACAGCATGCCTAGAGCCGTACTCCAATTCCGGCCTCTAACAAGGGGGACTTCACATATCTACCCCAAGGGACACCACAACCCACCGCACACTCGCGGGGAAGGGCTTTCTCTATGCAATGCAGAAAAGAAGGACTTCACATGTCCAAGGAGGGAGATCGTTACCCTTGTCGATCTCTTCGGTGCCATCGAAAACTAGCCGGTGAGAAAGAACCGCAGCAGCCTTGCCGTCACAACGCCGGCTTTGGATCACGAATCGAACCACGGGAGCTCCGCCGGTGGCTTGCTCTCCTCCTCCTTCTTCCTCTCTCTTTCTCTCTTCCTTAAGGATAAAGAAGAATGACTTCTTCATTCTCTCTCACGACTTAATCCAGCCCAAGAAATCACCTGAGCCTTTGGATCAAAAGAGAGGAAACTGAACGGCCAAGATCTTCCCAAAAAATCACTTTTTGGCCGACACGGCCTGTGACACGCCCGTGTCACAGGCCGTGTACCCCTTAAGCGGTACACACAGCTTGAACCGACTGAACAACACGGGTCATCGACACGCCCGTGTCGGACCTGACACGCCCGTGTCAAACCTGAGACACGCCCGTGTCTCCTGCTCCATCGAGCTGCAACCAGTACACGGGTCGGAACACGGCAGCTGACACGCCCGTGTCCAGCCTGACACGCCCGTGTTCCCGGCCGTGTTCAAGGCCGTGTCCGGCTCTGACCTGAATAGGCCAATTTCGCAAAATAAATAGAACACGCCCTGGGACACGCCCGTGTCCCAGGCCGTGTACACCCGACACGCCCTGGGACACGCCCGTGTCCCAGGCCGTGTAACCTGACCTGCTACTCAAACTTCATGTTGAGTCTTTTTGGGCCTTTTTGGGGTGTTACATTATACCTCTACCCAATTCAAACATACTTCAGCACTGGAACTCTTATCAACACAAGAGATATTTAAGGCCTCCAAATCTCGAACGAAACATTCGTCATGCATCAGTAACCAATTGGTCTGCGCGGAAGCACTGCGACTAAGCGTATCCGCAACCGCATTACCCTTATTAGGGACATAATGTATCTTGAAGGTGTAGTCCCCAAGGAACTCCATCCACCTTTGTTGATGCATATTTAAGTCCTTCTTATCCAATAGATACTTCAAGCTCTTATGGTATGTGTAAATGTCGACCTTCACCCCGTACAAGTAGTGCCTCCAGAGCTTCAGCGTGAATATCCCGACCACCAATTCCAAGTTATGGACCGGATAATTCCTCTCATTCACCTTCAACTAGAGCAAACCATAAGCTATTACTCTACTATGATATAACAAAATGCAGCCTAAGACACTGCCTAAAGCATCGTTATAGATCTCAAAGCCTTTGGTCCCACATAGTGAGCATAGAATATGCATCATGGTCAGACGACTTTTCAATTCTTCGAAGGCTTACGTGCACGCTGGCGACCAAACAAACTTCCAATCCATGATTGTCAGTGTCGTGAGAGGTAAAGCTATCGGTGAGAAGTTCTCCAAAAAGTTCCTGTAGTAGCCAACAAGCCCCAGAAAACTTCAAACTTCTGCAACAGAAGACAACCCAGGCCACTCCTGAATTGCAGCAACCTTTGTCGGATTCACCGTGATACCCTCACCATTGGCAATATGACCAAGGAACGCCACAAAAGATAGCCAAAACTCACATTTAGAGAACTTGGCATACAACTGATTACTCCTCAAGGTCTCCTGATCAATATGTAAGTGCTTCACATCATCATCCTCGGATTGTGAGTACACCATGATATCATCAATGAACACTATCATGAACCGATCCAGATACCCCTTGAATGTCCTATTCATTGAGTCCATAAACACGGATGGCACATTTGTCATCCCGAAGGCATGACAGTGAACTCATAATGCCCATATCGTGTATTGAACGTCGTCTTGGGAATATCACTTTCCCTGATTCTCAGTTGTTAATATCCATATTTCAAGTCTAGCTTCGAAAACATAGTCGACCCAACTAGCTGGTAAAATAGATCATCGATCCTCGGAATCAGGTACTTGTTGTTCTCGGTTAGTTTATAATTCCCGATAATCGATGCACAGTCGCAGACTTCTGTCATTTTTCTTCAGAAAGAGGACCGGGGCATTCCCAGGTGAAGAACTTGGATGCACAAACCCCTGCTCTATTAGCTTTTGAAGTTGCACCTTCAATTCTGTCATCTCTCTCGGTGCTAAGTGATAAGGAGACAGCGATACCAGCTTGGTAATTGGAACCAACTCAATGTTGAACTCGATCTCTCTCTGAGGTGGGGCTCCAGGGAGATCTTTGGGAAACACTTCGGCAAACTCCGACACTATGGGATACTGACAAAACCAAGCTTCGGCTTCTTAGCCTCAAATAAGGTGAACAACAACTCCGCCCCATCATGAATTGCTTTAACCACTTGGATAGTAGACATCAGGGTCTTGCTCAATCCCTTCAAACCAGAGAAAGTAGTTTATTGGCTTGTATTCAAACCCAGTTTGACAGTCTTCGAACAATAATCGATGAATGCGCATTTCTCGAAGAGCCAATATAATCTAAAGATCATGTCAAACTCTACTATCGGTAGTAGTGGCGCCTCCAAGTCAAAAGTTTGACTTCCTATCAGTACTTTAACGCAACAGACTCAATCCACACGCATCGAACACCCATTAGGTAGCAACACATCTAATCTATCCATAACAATAGAAAAGGGCACTCTGATACATTACATGAATTCCTCAGATAGGAAAGAGTGTGAAGCTCCTATATCAAATAGTGCTCGAGCCGGATAGTCCATAACCACGACAAAGCCTAAAAAATGACAGCCATATGACCAAAGCATAAGATGCAAGGTATGCAAAGTATTACGACTAAACTCTAACACATACCTATCACCACATCGCCTTGCTTGATTGCCTCCTGCTGGCCATGGTTATAGACTCTTGGTTGGGCTAGAGCTTGATGAGATGTGGTTGACTCCACCGCCTTCCCTTTTTTATCAAATGATGCTCCTGCCTTCTTCTCTGACTTACCACTCCAAAAATTGCAGGTTATATGTCCCGGCTTGCCACATTTATAACAAAGATTTGGGCTGCCTCGCCAAGAAGATGCTCCAGAAGTAACCAACGAAGAAGCCAGTCCAAAAGACTTGGCCTCCTTGTTCCACCTTCGCTACCCAGACTTCGGCAAACTTGGAACTTTAAAGTCTGACCTCTTCACCGCTTAGTCCTTCTTACCTTGAACTCTCTTCAGATCCTTCTCCAGATATCGGGTTGTATTGACCAAGAATAGAAAGCCTTGCATCATTGGACTTGAGATTTGCAACCTCAAAACGTCACGAAGTCCTTCATAGAACTAGTTGGTCTTGCGCTCCTCATCAGTAAAAATGGAGCCAGCATAACGCCCCAATCTCGTGAACTCATGAAGGTAGTCATCCATGCTACTCTCTCCCTGAGTCAGCCTCTAAAACTGATTCTCCAAAACTATTTTTTGTGCTGACGAGATGAACCATGCTAGAATAGTCTTGAGAACTCCTCCATCGAGATATTAGAAAGTTGCCTCCCAGTGAAGTGATGTAGCTCTAAGTCCTCCCACCATAACCTTGCTTCACTATCCAGAAGGAAAGTGGCTATAGTAACCTTCTGCCACTCCCCAGTCTCTATTGCGGACATGACTCTCTTAACCCTATAAGCCAGTCCTCAGCTTGCGTTGGGGTCTCAGTCCCCAAAAACACTGATGGATTAAAGCACATCATATGCTTTAGCTGTTTCTTAGTTGCTCTCCTCTGCACTATGGGCTCTGCCGCTACTTGATCTGCCACTATAGGTTCCGATATGCCAAGCGGTACATGACCTAATCCAAGAGCAGGAGG
The DNA here is from genome assembly GCA_039513925.1 of Platanthera zijinensis. Taxonomy (NCBI): domain Eukaryota; kingdom Viridiplantae; phylum Streptophyta; class Magnoliopsida; order Asparagales; family Orchidaceae; genus Platanthera; species Platanthera zijinensis. The sequence continues at coordinate 182,115,260 of CM077078.1, forward strand.
TTGCACTTGCCTCCCTGGTTGAGAATTGACCATAGCATACACCGCTTCAGTTACTATACGAATGGTTTCAGTAGAAGGAGGGGTCGTAGGCGCATCATTTGGCACACTACTCTCCGCAGAGTGCTGACGTTGTGACTGCTCTGCACCACTCCTCGTCACCTATAATCGTGAAACAATTAATTAGGTGACAGCCAATTGCCAAAAATTAATCATAAGAACACGTAGGTTCCTCAAACATGTGTATTTTCATTCTTAAGTGGGCATTCATGAGTTCTTTTATGTTATAACAGTAACGCACATACATATGCTCAACACTCCATTAAAATAAATTACCACGAATTCGAATAAGGAAGACCGACACCAGAGTTAGATACAAACTTTGTGACATCCCCATCCGTCATATAGCATATAATAGAAGGTCTGGTCGAGGCCCAACGCTATATACTACAGATAGTCAAAAGAGTTACTAATTGAAACCATAATAAAAATACACACATCCTATAACAGAGTGCATTCTAGCGGAAGTACTTTAAAGGTAAACAGGAACCCAACCAACTGAATGTCCACTAACATCAAAGTAGGAATGAACAAATAAATACACAAATGTTCTTGGTTATAGAGACGATGTAAGACCCGTTTTTTTTTAAACCACCGGGGTCTTAGGCCTAGAACCGTCGCTTTGCGGTGACACCTTCACGCCCGGGAAGGTGACCACTACAAAATGTCAATCCTGCCGGCCAAATCGATTACAGAAAAGAAGCAAAATAGTAAAAAAATACATGTCCACAGAAATCACATTTATAGTAAATAATCTCCATGAAGGGAGAGTCCACAAAAATAATAAAGGTACTAAAAATAAGGCTCATGCTCGGTACATCAATATCCTCACTACATATCACTCAGCGCGGAAGAAAAAACTAAACATCTACTAATGATCGGGACTCACAGTCCCAACTGTCTGAACTCCAGTGCTAGATTGTCCCATCTCCAAGCTGGGCTCCACGGTCCCCTAAAATGATGTGGTTCGAAAACCGTTAGTCCTAAAGACTAAGTCCTATCATCCCCCACCCCTTCCTCTATGGCTCCTAGGCACCGAGTTGGGAGGAGGAAAGGAGAGGTAATGAAGGTGGAGAATAACAAAGTAACAGGTGATAGAGGAACTAATCTAGCAGTTCTATCAGTATATGGGGCAGTAATGAAAGTATGAAAGACTGAACATATAATAAGTAACCTTAACTAATATGAAAACACATAAGCTATCTGCAAGGCTCCTATCGTATAAAAAGTCTCATACCAATTTATACGATAGGGTGTCGGTTTTCTAGCAGGCATGTATATATCTACAGAGTAAGAACTATAACTTATAAGCACGCTCATGCGAGCTTATAAACCAAGGGGTCGTTTTGCAGGGCCTATTGTATAAAGCATCTCATACCACTTTATACAATAGGTCTCAGGGGCTATATGCAATGATGATGCTATGACATGAAAATATGATATGATGTGATCATGCAAGTGCAACTCACCCACCCGACTCTGTGTACACATACCTTTAGTTCCCCCTTTCTAAAGCCTAAGCTCCAAGGATACCTCCGTAGTGGAAAACGGAAGTGGTGGTTTTGGCCTCTCCCACCTCTAAATCGGTAATTGCACTACCAGTCAGACCTATCGTACGCCTCGATGCTGGTGCACTAACAGGAGCTCCTGTATACTCTTATCGGCTGGAGCACCGGACTTAATTATGAGAAGTACAAAACAACACTTGCCGAGTCAACGTATTGGCGTCGATGCATCGAACCTCTAACACCGAAGGACAACCACCTTATATTCTATGCACATGCAAACTTGATGTACCAACCACCGAGCCAAAGCTCCTCGGACTATCCAGTCCGTCACAAATGACAACCGAGCCAAAGCTCGTCGGGCCAACCTGCCCATCACCAAAACCACTAAGCCTACTTCCCGTGTGACCCAACCTAACATCCTGAAACATCGAGTTGAGTGAAAGTGAATTTCTAGTTACAATAGTTACTCTTGCAGTTTATTTTGCCCACACTTGAGGTTAGCCAAGGACTGCCCAAAGTATACCCCATGAAGGGTTCTCGAGGGCACTAGGAACTATGATGGTAAGTGAAGCCCACTGTTCCCTTTCGCATGGCACTTAGTGTTGTTGGTTAATACCAGAATCCCGATCCCTTTTTATTATTACTCCGGATCTAATCCTATTGTGTTTGACCTTCTTTCTCCCTCCATAGGAAAGACGATCTTTCGTCGATCCCGAGCACTATCTGATTCTAGTCAACCAAACATTCTACTCATCCCAGCTTCCAATGATATACTCCAATCCACTTTACTAAGATTAGTAAACCACAATCCTATCTTCCTACGACCATTCCTCATGTTAATACGATTTTCACAGTTTTACTAAATGCAGACCATCTTATGTTATATGACATGCATGATAGGAGGTATACTAAATCTTCTTCCAAACAACCTAAGATATTTAATGGAGGCCAATCATTACACTTATAAACTAAATCCATAAACTTGGAATTTTCTTAATTTATCTGACATTTTATTTATTTCTCCTAAAAATCCAAATTCCTTAGTTTGAATATGAAGTGGCCCTTACAGTCATGCAAAATGCTCCATAGAATTATGATAAATACTAGGCAGTTATTTAAAAGTAAATTCAAGTATTGCAATTTTTTTGCCAGGTTTAAACCCTTGATACATAATTTTAAATATAATCACAAAGTTAGCAGCTAAAGAAGTAGGAATTTTAAATAAGCTTCCAAAAATTATAAGAAAAGTCAAGCATGACTACTATGCCCTAAACACACTCCTGATAAAGTTTCCAAACTTCCCATGAATAATGAGCTCTAATTTTAATTTAAAACAATAATCCTTTTTCTTAAATTAATGAAACAACTACTGAAAATATTCATCTAAAAACTAAGATAAAATTTCCACATGTTCATATTGACATAAGTACACTTTTACATGAGTTTCAAAATTTTAAATCAATAATTGTGCTCTGAATCCATTTTTGAATATAATTGCATTTTTAAAATCTTTTGAAAAAAGTACTAAAAATATACATCTAAAAATTATAATAAAATTCAAGTATGAGTATATTGACCTAAAATACTCTCTTCCCAATTTTCCTAACTTTCTATTAAACAGTTTGATCATAATAAAAAAAAACTATCAAGGGCAGTTCCATGTATTATAAAGGAGGTACTAAATGTATTGTTCCAAAATTACCAATAAAATCACGAGAGGCTCTTATTAACCTTATAACCATACTACCCAAGTTTCGTAGCTTTTCATTAAGTTTTGAAGGCCTATCTTACATGTATAAAGGTTGTTCCTTAAACAAGGGTTAGGATTTTTACCGATTTTACCATCTCTACATCCACTAATATTCCCACCAGAGTACTTTAGCCACCATAGGGTCCTTTACACCAAGTTTCAAGTCCATACAAGGGCATTTGACTCTATGCCCTTCTCAAACCCCCAAGGTCCAAACTTGGGGTTTGAACTTGGTCCCTAGTGCAATTCTACCCCAAACCACTGCATAATCCATATGAGGGTGTTTAAATATCATGTCAAACCAGTGGCCCAAATCTCAGCCTCTGTTGAGGTGATTTGGCAACCCAAACCCATAAGGTGCACTTTTGACCTAAACACCCCTTTTAGGGCAAAACTAGGGTTTACTCATTTCCCAACAAAATCAACTCAAAATGAGGTGAAACTTTCTACAGAACCTCATGATGACCCCATGGACCACTCACAAAAAATTGGGAGGGTTTGGAGGTCATTAGGTCTCTTAATTAATTTACCCTAGGATTATTAAATAATTTCTAAAGCTATAGAAACATTATTCTTAAAAATTCCCATTTTTTTACAGGACCTATGTATAGGTTAGGGTGAATCCCTGTCGAAATTTTAGGTCATTTGAATAAGAGATGAAGTGGGGGCATTCATTTTATTTTATGTATAACCCTAGGTATAGACCCCACAAAAATAAGTGTTGTGGTCAAACCACTTACCCAAATTTGTTGAAATCAATTTTAAAATAAATTAGACTCTCAGATCTACAAATTTTTTGTTGACACCTTTCTCTGTACAAGCCTCTAAGTATTTTTAATTTAATTTCCAATGTGACTGATTATATGTGACAGAATTCATTTAAATAAAATATTAATATAATGATCCTGCACAGATCTTGACGCAAGATCCAACGATTTCGGCATTTTTTCTTCCTCCAGCCGATGGGTAGGATTGACCCGACCTAGATCTTCTTCCAACCACAGCCGTCGGCCACCCGGCCACCTCCCTGGCCGGCCACTGCCACCACCACCTCTGTCGATGTGGTAGCCAAGGCTGGGCGGAGACACGTCCGCCGGAGGCGCCAATTCCGACAATCCTGCCAATCTCAATTTTCTCCAAAAAACTAGGAAAATTGATCCTGATCGGGCTCAATTGAGCTCGAACCTTGACCCTAATTAGTCCTACGATCTACCCATGGAAGAAGGAGAAGGGGAGGACCTTATTTGAGGATTAAAGTCGCGTCGATCACCGGGTTGCCATTTGCGGTGGTGGCGCCGCTCGGTTTCTGCAACAACATAGTGAAGTATCCCGAAATATCTGGGGCAAGGGTGGAAACGACTCCTTGGTGCCCAGTGAAGCTATTAAAATCATAAAATGGGGGAGGAGGGTTGTCATGGCATCAATGCCATTAATGTCTTTGAAAGAATCCTCTCGGCCATGGTGATTCAGTGCATCAAGTCAGTGGAAAAGCCTGGAAAAGCTCTTGATCTTCTCAGAGCTGTTAGGGGAGGTGAACCAAGTAAAGAAGAATGGCCCTTGTCTTCCCTATGCCATGAATTGCCTTTACTCCTCCACTTCACTCTCCTCCATTAAGGAAAATTGGAGATTTCTCTCTCCTGACCCTCATGGCCGAATTTGTTCATCACACTAGCCTAATTGCAGCCCAATAATTCCTAATATTAAATGATTAAGAGGTTGTTTGCCCAAGTGAATAGGGCTTGAGCATGGGTTAGGCCATTTGGGCTAAGTTGACCTAAACTAGACTTTAGTTGACCTTGGTCATTTTGACCTTTTGAGTTGACCCCAATGGGTCTTTGGTGACCCATTTGCCTCCCCTTTGCCCTAGGTAGGGCTGGGTAGGGTCATATTTGCACGTTGGGGTCACTTGTCCCTTAGGAAGGGAAATTTCACCAAGTGAGGGCTTGAGTTGAATTTGGTCAACTTGACCATTTGAGTTGACCCCAATGGTTCCTTGGTGACCCCTTGGCTTCCCTTAAGGCCTAGGAGGGGTTATGTAGGGTTATCTTGCACACTGAAGGTCGCTTGCCCCTTAGTTAGGGCACTTAGACCACTTTAGGGCAGGGGTTTACTTGGGTTAACTCAGACTCTAAAGCTGACCCCAATGGATCTTTGGTGACCCATTGACCCCACTTTAGGTCTAAGGAGACCTTGGTAGGGTTGTTTGTGCTCATTAGGGGCACATTTCCCTATTAAGGCCTAGGATGGTCCTAGGTCAACTTGGCAACCCTAGGTTGACTCCAATGGACCCTTAGGGCCTTTCAAAAGATTGGTGAGGTCATGGTGGGGTCTTGGAGTCTCATGATCATCCTAAACGAGAGTTTAGGAATATACTATTTGCAGACCATAATGATCTCACCTATATTCCTAGGTCCACTTGGTCTTCTTGGGCTTCTAGGGTTTTGACATGACCTAGTTATGACAAAACTACTCCTAGGGGGTCTAGTTGTCTGAGGGATGTTACAAACCCTAATACATAAACAAAAAAATTTGTCCTCAAAATTCTAGTTAGGCCTACGGGGTTTCAAGTATGAAAAGTAAATTGTAACATCCCGAGAGGTTGTGAGAAATACCTGACTTAAAATCTCTGGATACCTTTGTTGCATCAGATCCTGTGGCTCCCAAGTGTGCTCCTCCTGACCGTGATTCCTCCACAGGACCTTGACCAATGGATCCTTCTTGCGACACAAGACTCGTATCCCCTTGTCGTCAATCCATACCATCTTTAGGTGAATTGACCGATCAAATGCTACAGGCCCATCCGTTGCCGTAATCTACTGCTCCAGGCGTAGTAGAGCCCTCCTAAGAGAGGATACGTGAAACACGTCGTGCGGACCCGCCAGCTCTAGTGGCAGCTCCAGCCTTTATGCTAAGGGACCGATCTACTCCAGCATCCTGTATGGCCATATATATCTCGGGCTGAGCTTCTTCTTTTGACCACGCACCCGTGAAACTCCATGCATCGGTCAGATCTTTAATAATACTCGGTCCCCCACCTGAAACTCCACCTGATGATGTTGAGCGTCATATGACTTAACCTGTCTACTATGAGCTTATAACATCATGTCTCGTATCAGCCTCACCTGAGCCTCGGTGTCCTCAACAAACTTTGAGCCCAAAACCTCAGGATCCTCGTCCTGTATCCATGACAGCGGATTCCTATACCTTCGTCCGTATAGGGCCTCATAAGGAGCCATCCCTATGCTGGACTGGTAGTTGTTATTATATGAGAACTCGACCAGTGGAAATAGCTTCTCCCAAGGCTCTCCGCAATCCATAACGCATAATCGCAGTAGATCTTCCAAGGTCCGATTGGTGCCCAAGTAAGTCTGCACTGATCTCCACTCCTTGGACATAAACCGTCCATCTCGATCTGATAAGATCGTCCTGGGTACGCCATGATAACGGACGAACTTCTCCACGAATTTCCGAACCAACATACTAACCGAGTCATCCTTCCTGATCGAGATAAATCTGGGTACCTTCGTCAGCCGGTCGACGATTACCAGATCGAATCATTTCCCGTCCACGATCAGGGAAGGCCATGTATGAAGTCCATCGCGATATCCTCGAATTTTCACTCCGGCACCGGGAATGGTTGCAACAATCCTGCGGGGTTTCTTCACTCTGCCTTCACTAGCTGGCATGTCTCGCAGTGGGTCACTAAGTAGGTGATATCCTTCTTCATGTCTGGCCAGTACAATTTCTTATTTAGATCCGCAATCATCTTTGTAACTCTCGGGTGTACCGAATACTGGCTACAGTGGGCCTCTGTCATAATATCCTCTCGAGCCTGGCCTCCCTCTAGTATATATTAAGACCGAGCGGTCTGTCGGATGAGACCAGGCGGTCTGGCGGTTTGTCTGGCGGTCTCAGCCGTTTGGCAGTACCGAGCAGTCTGTCGGATGAGATCGGGAGGTCTGGCGGCTTGTCTGGCGGTCTGGGCGGTCTGGCAGTTTATGCGGCTTATGCGGCTTGTATAGTTTCAGGTTCTTGTAATTATTAGTCCCACATTGCTTATTTGTAATCTCTCTTCTCTCCTCCATTCTATAAAAGGGAGGTCATACCTTTGTAATATATACCTTTTTCAGATAATAAAATTTCAGTTATACTACTTGCAATTTGTTTTTTGTTCTGTTGTAACATGGTATCAGAGGGAGGTTCATATTTTGTCACCTTTATTGATGATTTATCTCGTTGTATGTGGGTGTATCTGTTAAAAGATCACTCCGAATTATTTTTTGTATGGACGTCCTTCTATCTTATGATAAAAACCCAGTTTAATGTTTCTATTAAAGTCTTTTGATCTGATAATGCCAAAGAATATATCAGTCATGACTTTTCTACCTTCTGCATGCAAAATGGGATTATTCATCAAACTAGTTGTGTATATACTTCACAGCAAAATGGGGTGGCCGAACGCAAAAACCGTCACCTCCTTGATGTCGCTCGCACTATGTTGACTCAAATGCACGTTCCTCGCTCCTATTGGGTCTATGTTGTTCTCATCTTCTGCTATCTTATCAATCATCTTCCCTCCACCGTTCTCCACGGCAAAACCCCCTTTTCCATTCTATATCCTGGGAGGGATCCGTTTCCTCTTCCCCTACGTATCTTTGGATGCATAGCCTTTGTGCACTCTCCCTCTGCCACCCGTAACAAACTCTCACCACGTGCCACCAAGTGTGTCTTTCTGGGATACTCTACCATTGAGAAAAGCTATTGTTGCTTTGACCCGGTTACCGCAAGCAGTTTGTCTCTGCGGACGTCACCTTCTTTGAAAATGCCTCCTACTTCTCTCCCGACTCCTCTTCCTCTCCTAATATTCCGACTTCACTTACCACCCCTTCCGTTCCCTCTACACCTACCGAGATTATACCACCCCCTCCCTCTCCACCATCTCCTCCACTGTGTCCTCGTCCTGAGGTATCTCCTTCTTCTCCGCAGTCGCCTTTCTCTACTCCCGAGCCAGCTCTCTCCTCTACGGATGTCCCGGAAACTGAGGAACATGATGACCTGGATATTCCCATTGCTCTTCGCAAAGGGGTGCGAACGTGTACTCAACAGCCACTAGCTGTTGTTGTTTCATATGATCGTCTAACTCCTTCTCGCAGGGACTTCGCCTTGGCTATCTCTGCCACTGACACTCCCCGCACTTACCAGGAGGATCTTACTATTCCTCATTGGAAGACCGCCACGGATGAGGAAATTACTACCCTCACTGAACGGGGTACATGGACCCTTGTTCCCCCCCTTTGGGCACATATGTGGTTGGATGTCGATGGGTATTCATTTTTAAGTTCTGCCCAGACGGCAGCGTGGATCGATACAAGGCCCGCATAGTCGCCAAAGGCTTCAGTCAGACTTATGGGGTTGATTACTTTGACACCTTCTCTCCCGTTGCTCGTCTCAGCACCATTCAGGTTCTTCTCTCTGTGGCTGTCAACCGGGATTGGCCCATTTCTCAGCTCGATGTCAAGAATGCCTTTCTCTATGGTGACCTTCAGGAAGCCGTATACATGGAGCAACCTCCTGGGTATGTTGCTCAGGGGGAGACACGAGTATGTCATCTAAATAAGGCCATATATTGCCTAAAGCAAAGCCCTCGGGCTTGGTTTGACATGTTCAGTAGCAGTGTTACTATCATTGGTTTTGTACGAAGTTCAGCCGATCACTCCTTATTCATTCGCAAAACCACCTTTGGTATGGTGGTTCTTGCTGTATATGTGGATAATATTCTTCTGACTGGCGACGACCAGGATGGGGTAGCTTTGACAAAGAAATACCTCTGGCAACACCTGGTCACTGAGGATATGGGCTCTCCCAAATACTTTCTGGGGATTGAGATTTCTCGGAAATCAACTCTTTAGTTCTCTCCCAACGGAAGTATGCTCCTGATCTGCTAAAAGAGGCAGGGTTAACATGTGCTAAACCTGCTAGATGTCCCTTGGCTATTGGGGAAGACAAAACTTGGACAGATGATTCACCTCATTTATCTGATTCTTCAAGGTACCGGTGTCTGGTGGGCAAACTCATTTATCTCACAGTGACCAGACCCGATATCTCCTATATTGTAGGCAAGGTTAGCCAATTCATGCAAGCTCCTAAGGAGTGTCATCTACAGTCTTCCCTGAGGATATTGGAGTATGTTAAAGCATCTCAAGGGAAAGGACTCCTTTTTCAGAAGAATGGCCACTTGAGGGTTGAAGCGTATTCTGATTCAAGCTATGTTGATGATAAGGGAGATCGAAAGTCAACTTTGGGTTTTTGAACATTTGTTGGAGGAAATCTTGTGAGCTGGAAGATCAAGAAACAGTCTGTGGTCTCCAGGTCTAGTGAAGAAGCGGAATATCATAGTATGGCATCAACCACATGTGAGTTAAAATGGTTACGGGCTCTCATGCTTGACCTAGGAGAGGTCTACAACTATCCTCTTCTTATGTTCCGCGACAATAAGGCTGCGATATATATTTCCAAAAATCTGGTATTCATGAGAGAACAAAACACATAGAGGTCGACTGCCACTTTATTCGAGAAGAGATTTTGAAGAAACAGATTTGTACATCATTCGTCACTTCTAACAACGAGTTGGCAGATGTCTTCACCAAGCCAGTGTCAGCTTCTTTGATTCATATTTGCGACAAGCTGGGCATGATTGATATCTTTGCTCCAGCTTGAGGGGGAGTGTTTAGAACGAGCGGTCTGTCCAATGAGACTGGGCAGTCTGGAAGTTTGTCTGGCGGTCTGAGCAGTTTGGCAGTACCGAGCGGTCTGTCGGATGAGACCGGGAGGTCTGGCGGTCTGGGCGGTCTGGCAGTTTGTGTGGCTTATGCGGCTTGTATAGTTTCAGGTTCTTGTAATTATTAGTCCCACATTGCTTATTTGTAATCTCTCTTCTCTCCTCCATTCTATAAAAGGGAGGTCATACCTTTGTAATAGATATCTTTTTCAGATAATAAAATTTCAGTTTTACTACTTGTAGTTTTTTTGTTCGGTTGTAACAGTATATAAACCCACCCTATGAAGCATACCAGGTCATCCCTTAGTGTTTAATCCCTAGAATTACCTGCCTCCAAGGTTCGAAATATCGGCTCCAGCTTGGCGTCCTGCCTCTGCCCATCTCTAACTTGGTCTCGAATGTCATCTATGGCGCTCATCATTGCTAAATACTCTTCATAAAGCTCGGGGTCATCAGACGATGCCAGCGTGATGTGCATATCCTTTAATCCCTGCACCAGCTCCATGGTCATAATCTGGGGCTCCGCTCCGGAGGCGGCGGCTCTCTGACTCTGTGCATCGGCTACCACATTCGCCATCCCTGGGTGGTAGTGCATCTCGTACTAGTAATCTGCTATAAACTCCACCCATCGCCTCTGTCCGCTATTCAGCTCCTTCTGTGTGTCCACATACTTCAAATTTTTTTATCAGAGTATATGTCGCAGTGGACACCGTACAGATAGTGCTTCCAGACTTTTAGAGCAAACACGACCGCTCCCATCTCTAAGTCATGAACAGGGTTGTTCTGTTCATGCTTCTTCAGCTGGAGGGAAGCATAAGCAATCACGTGGCCTTTCTGCATCAACATTGCACCCATGCCCTGTTAGGAAGTGTCGGTGTAGACCTTGAATCCTTCTCTCCCCGAAGGAAGGGAAAGAATATGAGCCGAGGTGATTCGATCGTTCGGCTCCTGGAAAGCCGTCTCACACTGCGGGGTCCAGACAAAGGGCACATCCTTCCTCGTCAGGGATGTGAGTGGGAGGGCAATTCGAGAGAATCCCTCCACGAACTTCTATTAATAACCAGCAAGTCCTAGAAAACTCTGCAGGTCTATGGCCGCCTTCAGCTATGGCCAATCTCGAACTTCCTGAATCATGGTCAGGTCCACTGCCAACCCAGATCCACTAATAATATGGCCTAGGAAAGCCCCCTCCTTCAACCAGAACTGATATTTGCTTAACTTCGCATAATGTTGGTGCTCCCGTAGTCTCTATAGAGTCAGTGTAAGATGTCGTGTGTGCTCCTCCTTTGTTTTAAAGTAGATGAGGATTTCGTCAATAAACACGTATGAATACATCTAGATAAGCCTCGAACAACCGGTTCATGAGGCTCATGAATGCCGACAGTGCATTCGTGAGCCTGAAGGGCATCACAGTAAACTCGAATAACCCATATCTGCTACTGAAGACAGTCTTCGGAATGTCGTCCTCCCGAATCTGTAGCTGGTAGTAGCTCGAACTCAAATCCAGTTTCGACAAGAAATGCGCCACCTCCAGCTGGTCAAACAGCTCATCTATTCTTGGCAATTGATAGGTATTCTGGATTGTCAGTATGTTATGTGCTCGGTAGTCGATGCATAATCTGAGTGTCCCGTCCTTCTTCTTGACGAATAGCACCGGGGCTCACCATGGTGAAGAGCTCGGCTGGACAAATATGGATTCCACTAGCTCCAGCAACTGGCTTCGAAACTCGGTCAACTCCTTCGGGGCCCTCCAGTAAGGAGCTCTAGATGCTGGCTTAGCCCCCGGCACAAGCTGTATCTGGAATTCCTGCTCTCGGTGCGAGGGAAGCCCAGGCAGCTTCTCTGGGAATACGTCAGCAAAATCCCGCACCACTAGGATACAAGAGATGGAATCCATGGCCTCGGCCATTTCAAATAGCACTTCATAGACATCCTCTCCCAACAGGTGGGCCTTGACGGCCTGACTGGATGATACCAAGAGAGGGGGAATAGATCTAATACCTTAAATGATGACGTAGGAATCCCCATGCCTCACGGTTATCTTCTTTGACAGGCAGTCGATCTAGGCATGGTTCCAATGCAACCATGTCATGCCCAGGATCAGATCATAGGCTGGCATCCTTAGGATCGTTGCTGGTGCTTTGAATGCCTTTTCGCCAATCTCCGCCTCCATGTTGTAGTGGGCAAAGGTGAATAGATTTGATCCGTCGGGTAGTTGTGTCACAACCCCCATTTTCTCCGAGGAAAACAATTTATCAGAGTAGGAGAAAAGACGCGTCATGATGCCACGTTGAGCAGGGGATAACTGCCGACGCTCAGGCAAACCGCTATCAACTATACTTTATGAAAATTTATGAGTTAAATGAAGAGAAAATCAGTTATATTTTTAAAGGTTGTATCCCTCGGCTCGGTGGATCATCTAGTCCACAGTTTAAAAACTATACTTATACGCTGCGGAAAAATACTTTATTTAGGTTTGACATCCTAAAAGAGTGCATAAGTGTCCCCAGGGGACAACTTGTACTATACAGGACCCTACTTTTAATTTATACTATGTATAAGAAAATGATCTTTTTACGTTGTTTGAAAAATAGTGACGAGTTTTATAAAACATGCTGATAATGAGTAATACTTATAATAGTGTTTTTAGGTTTAAAAATAACTAGAAACCTAGCATAAATAATCCAAAGAGCAAATAGACTATCTCCAATAAAGGTAGCAGCAAAAAGTAACATATCTAGTATCAAGGTAAAAACTACCAGTGGGCGCCAACAAACTGACACGAACCCACTGGCAAGTATGTATATCTGTAAGAAAAAAAACACATAAAAACTACCTCGCAAAACAAGGAACTGATCTCTATAGCACCAGAGACCACCAGCAACTGCACAACACCGCTAGCCGACAGAGCGGCTACTATACAGAACCTGAGGCATTCAAAGAAGAAAGAATACCTCAGCAAGCAAAACTAGAAAACTGCTCGAAAGTGTCAATCAGAAGATAAGTAAAAGAGGAAAACAAAGCAGTAACAATCACAACTGCCCAAGGCAAGGCAAAAAGGAAGTGCACTAAGTGCGAGGACACAACAGTAACTCTGCCCAAAAGCTGCAGAGTCAACAATGCTACCATGAGCCCAAATGTTGTAATCTACCAAGGAAGAAACGTCTAACACCCGAAGCTGTGAGAGATGGTAGTAGCAAAAACAACGCGGATCCGGGTTGGAGGCAAACTCAGTCCCCCAACCATCATTTCCATGAAACCAAGCTCAGGGGTCTACATGTGAAAGCACTAGGGACCTCCCACCCCCTTGCCCAGCCCGTACCTGGAGCAAGATAAAAGAAAAGGGTGGCCACGGCTAAATTACACAACACCACCCCCCATAAGAGCTTCAAACCACCACTACTAACCACGACCCACGATTCAGCCTTTGAGAAAGAAAACATAGCCGAAAAGGAACATCAAAATCAAGAAATTAACTCGGTAAAAAAAATCAAGGTAAGGGAAAAGCGTTGAGATGACTCAACACGGCATGGCGTTGAGTGAGCCCCACTCACTCAACTCCTAACCAGACCTTGGCGTTGAGTGAGACAGCCTCACTCAGCGCCAGAATCAACCATGGCATTGAGTGAGGTTCACTCACTCAACGCCCTCCGCAAGAACAACTCTGGCGTTGAGTGAGCTAACCTCACTCAACGCTAAAACAGCCATGGTAATTAGTGAGGTTCACTCACTCAACGCTTCCCGCAAGAAAACTCTGGCGTTCAGTGAGCTAACCTCACTCAATGCCAAAACAGCTATGGTGTTGAGTGAGGTCCACTCCCTCAACGCCTTCAGCAAAAGAGGCAGTGGCGTTGAGTGAGGAAACCTCACTCAATGCCAAAACAGCTACGGCATTGAGTGAGGTCTACTCACTCAATGCCTTAGCACTTTACCGCAGGAAAACCCTAAACCAACACCAATAGGAAGAGGTCGGCGGGAATTCCGACTGATTCTCGCCGAATCGGCGGGAATCCAGACTGATTCTCGTCGAATCGGCGGGAATCCAGAGTGATTCTCGCCGAATTGGCGGGAATCCAGATTGATTCTCGCTGAATCGGCGGGAATCCAGATTGATTCTCGCCGAATCGGCGGGAATCACTGACGATACTCGTCGAAATCGGCGAGAATCACTTAGTGATTCCCGTCGATTTTGACTTAGACGTATCTTCTTACTCAATCGCCTCACTACTTAGCCGCAAAAGAACAGACCAAACTATGGTTTTGAGTGTGTGCACCACACTAAATGCCAATCCTGGGCAGCTTTTGGCTTTGAGTGTTTGCACCACACTCAACACCAAATCCCGAGAGCCTACCAAGACTGGTTCTAACCAGAGCACTACCACAGAAACCTCCCTCTATCTCTCTCTCGGCTCCACCCGCAAAAGCACTAAACCAGAAATAAAAATATGGTGTCTAAATGGTGAAAACAACCAGCGGGTTGAGCAAAAATATCATAAGGAGGGGGGCTCATAAAGGTAAACTGAAGCACAAAGTTTTAGCAAGAAAAAAGAGACAAGCTTGGCTTCTATCCTAGGGCTATCCGGGTAGTTAAGAGGGGGAAAAATCAAAACAGCAAGTGCAAGGACCATTTGCCTCGATTTCCGACGAAGCTTGGTCGGCTTTCCCTTATCTTCACACGGCACCAACAGCAGCAACACCCTAACAGCAAAAATCCCGAACTTTAATGGTGGAAAAGGGCCAAAACCAGAATTTCGGGCCTCCTAAAAACTTCATGAAAATCAAATCTCTTATCGTAGAAACGTAGGTCTAAGAGAGAGCAATCCAAATCCGCCTTCGAAATCGAATTATGTCCACAAACACTCCAAAAATCGATGTCTGAAGGGTAGCAGGTCGGCGGTTTCTCCGCTACTTTTCCGCGTACAGGAGAGGCGAGTTCGGTCTCGGGAAGAAGAAGAAGAGTGGGCCCGCCATCTACATATTAAGGCTTTTAAATAACTCTAATCACGCCTAATCTTAACCGCCTCCTTAGCCGCCGGTTCACTATCAAAGCTTTTTGGCCGAAAATGATTCTTTAAATAGCTTTAAAATATACACATTTGCTTTTATTATTAGCACACCCAAAACGGCGCGAAAAACAAACTACCTCGGAATTCTATGAAACTCGCACCGTAGCTAAATACCCATGCTACGAACGCAACGATGAAGTCGAAATTAACTTTCGACGAACAGAACTCGAGTTATACCCACCCGAAGCCAAAACACAAGCATCCCCCGAGAGGCCACACCGGGTCACCCAAAACGACTCGGCTTGCTAGGGAGATCTTGCTAATAGGCTACAAAATAGACCACTCAGTTCTAAGGAGTTAAGACCACACTCCACAGATGGCACAAGTCAAGAAAACGCATCGACGTAACGCCAAACGAGAATTAAATAATCGCAGAAAAAAATCGGGGGTGTTATAGTCACTCCCCCTAAAAGAAAGTTTCGTCCCAAAACTTTACGCACAACACTTCTACTATAGAAGGAAAAGTAACAAGCCAAACATTACAAGAAGAAAACAAACCAACCTAATCAGGGAAACAGTTGAGGGTGAGCCTCCCTCATAGCCGACTCTAACTCTTAAGTCGCGCTTTCCAAACCCTGATTCTTCCATAGAACTTTGACCATCGGGATGGACTTCCGTCGCAGCACCTGATCTTGAGTATCCAAAATGTGGACCGACACTTCAACAAAAGAGAGATTAGGCTACAACTAGTGCACAACATCCAAGACATGCCCACTGTTGCGCACACACTTCCGCAATTGGCATACGTGAAATACATTATGAACACCTGGGAAGTTTGTTGGCAAAACAAACCTATATGCTGACAAGCAAATCCGTTTCACAATCTTAAATGGGCCCACATACCTCTGGTCCAATTTCTGGTTCTTACCGAACCTCTTAACACCAACAATCGGGGAAACCTTGAGAAACACAAGGTCCCCTACAGAAAACTCCAAGTCCGACCTATGCCGATTGGCGTTCTTTTCATATCTCTCCTGAGCTATACGAAGCTTTTCTGGAATAAGCTTCACCGCGACTTCCATCATCACGAGCGCATCCGGACCCAACAAGGGTCTCCCACCTGCATTAGCCAAAAACAGGGGATTTCTGCAGTGCCTCCCATACAAAGCTTCAAACGGAGCCATTTGCAAACTTTCTTGATAACTGTTGTTGTATGCAAACTCCATAAATCGCAATCGCTCATCCCACGCTCCACCGTGGTCTAGAATGTAGCATCTGATCATATCCTCAACTATCTAGTTCACCCGCTCCGTCTGCCCATTGGTCTGTGTGTGGTAAGCAGTCGAATACCTCAGATCGGTACCCAAACCTTTTTGCAGACTCTGCCAAAAGTGAGAAGTAAACCGGGAATCTAGATCGGAAATGATGCTAACAGGCACACCATGCAATCTGATGACCTCATTCAAGTACAACTCTGCTATCTTCTTCATCGGGTAGTAAATCTTATACGGCACGAAGTGAGCACACTTCGTCAGTCTATCCACCATAACCATAACAGAATCAAATCCCCTTGGAGATTTCGGGAAGCCCGTGATGAAGTCCATAGAAATACTTTCCCACTTCCAAGTCGGGATCTCTAGTGGAGTCAACTTGCCACCAGGCCTTCCGTGATCGGCCTTCACACGCTTGCAAGTGTTGCACTAAACAACAAATCGGGCTATATAACTTTTCATGCCATACCACCAGGCAATTTGCTTCAAATCATGATACATCTTCGTAGATCCTGGATGGTAGGCAACACTGGATCCATGAGCCTCTCTGCATACCATACCCCTGATGTCTCCAATATCAGGGATGCAAAATCTGCCACGGTACATCAAAGTACCCGCATAATCGATGGAAAAATCCGGCAACTCCCCACTCTCAGTCCTGAGGTATAAGTGCATCAGGTCCGGATCGTCCTTGTGGTGCAACCTAGTAAGGGAAATACAGGGCGGCTTTACCACTGCCAAACTACCCTGCATATCGCAGCATCCCACTGAGATATCAATAAGGAGGAACTCTTCCACTAAACGATTGGCGGAGAGATTAAAGATCTTCCCCGTCTTCCGACTCAGGGCGTCGGCCACCACATTGGCCTTGCCTGGATGATACTGGATCTCTACATCATAATCAGCCACATACTCTAGCCACCGACGCTGGCGCAGATTCAACTCCTTCTGCGTGAACACAAACTTCAGGCTCTTGTGATCAGTGAAGATCTTGCACTGAGCCCCATAAAGTAGATGCCTCCACATCTTCAACGCATAAATCACCGCTGCAAACTCAAGGTCATGCGTAGGGTAATTTCTCTCATGAGTCTTTAATTGTCTTGACCCATACGCAATCACTTTTCCAACTTGCATCAACACGCAACCTAAACCAACATGCAAAGCATCAACGTAAACTTCATACTCCACACCCTCAGTAAGTAGGGTCAAAACGGGAGCAGTGCACAATCTGTTCTTTAGCTCCAGGAAGGCTTATTCGCACTGCTCACTCCAAACAAAGGCCGCGTTCTTCTGAGTCAACCTTGTCAAAGGTGCAGCTAGGGTAGAGAAACCCTCCACGAACCTCCTGTAGTAGCCAGACGACCCTAGAAAGCTCCTGATCTCCTTGGGCGAGCCCGACCTACTCAGATCCATCACTGCTGCGATCTTTTTCGGGTGAACCGAGATCCCATCCTTATTCACCACTTTGCCCAGAAACGAGACCTGAGGCAACCAAAATTCGCACTTGCTCAACCTGGCAAATAACATGTGATTCCTCAACTCCGATATAACCAAGCGCAGATGCTGCTCATGCTCCTCAGCATTGCGAGAATAGACCAACACATCATCGATGAAAACCACAACGAACTTGTCAAGGAAATCCTTGAACACCCGGTTCATCATATCCATGAAAGCTGATGGTGCATTGGTCAAACCGAACGACATCACCAAGAACTCAAAATGTCCATGCCTCGATCTAAACACAGTCCGTGGAATATCTGCCTCACGGATCCTAAGCTGATGATAGCCAGAATGAAGATCGATCTTAGAGAACACCGTGCTACCGCGCAACTGGTCAAACAAGTCATCGATCCTCGGCAGAGGGTACCTGTTCTTAATAGTGACTTTGTTCAACTCCTTGTAGTTGATGCAAAGCCGCATCGACCCATCCTTCTTCTTCACAAATAGAACAGGAGAACCCCAAGGCGACGAACTCTTCCTGATAAACCCTTTTGCCAACAACTCATCTAACTGGACTCGCAACTCCTCTAGCTCACGAGGGGCCATTCGGTACGGCGCCTTTGCAATAGGACGCGTACCTTGTTCCAAATAAATCACAAATTCGACATCTCGATCAGGAGGAAGACCAGGAAGGTCATCAGGAAATACATCAGCAAAACCGCGAACAACGGGAATCTCCTCTAAGCGCGGTATACTAACAGCGGTCCAACCACCGAGACTAAACAAGCAAAACAACTAGAAGGAAACAACTTCTGAGCACATACCACAGAAATGATAGAAGATTCTTGGCACGGGTCAGCATACATGCTTCCCGGCTGACCATTGTCCTTGATGAAGTCCAAGCACTTCCCTTTGCACTGAATGACCGCATCATACTTAGACAGCCAGTCCATGCCCAGAATAACATCGAAGTCCTCCAGGTTAATCATCTTCAAGTCTTCCCTCGCAAGAAAATCCCCTAACAAAAAATGGCAATCTAGAATGCCCAAATCTGATAACACAGATTCACTAGAAGGGAACTTGACGCGGAAGGTATCACGAACACAATCTAGAGTTAACCGATGTGCCTCCACAAAGGCTCTAGCCACAAACGAGTGGGTAGCGCTGGAGTAGAACAGAACGCGCGCCCAGCGGTTCTTCATCTTAAATTTCCCTATAGGAGTATACACAACTAAGGGTGTTCCAAAACAACACTGTAACCTTTCTAACAAATAAAACCTTCAGGCTGGAAAAAGAAACAACTAACCTGAGATGACCTGAGTCGAAGCTTGGGCCTCCTCAGAATAGATCACGTTCAACCTTCCTTTACCCTTGTCCATATATTGAGGCGGAGGTAGCGCCTGAAGTGGAACTGCGTGAAGAGAAGGCTGGACCTGGGGACACCTAGACTTGATGTGACCCTTCTGCCCATACTGATAGCAGACTTTATCCTTGGACCAGCACTGGGCAGCATCATGTCTGGGTCGCTTGCAGACAGAACAGGAGATATCCCTTCTAGGAGCACTCTAAATCGCATGAACCTACTCCTTTTTTTGAGCTGCTGCCTTCTTGAAACACCTCTCGAAAGGGTGGCCCGACCGGCCACAGAAACTACACACCACCTTGCTCTTCTTTCCCGAAGCAGCATCAGGTACCTGGGGTTTCTTCTCCTTGACGGACTTCCTCTTGTCCTTCCTCATTTGCTGGCCTCTGCTCCTTGCGGTCTCGATAGCCTCCACCTTCAGAGCAGCCTCCACTACCCCTGCATAGGTCTCTGATCCATAAGCACTGGTCAATTGCTGTACCTCGCTCCTCAAGCCACCAAAAAACCGCTTGACTCGATCAGCCTCAACACTCACCAACCCAGGAGCAAACCGTCTTAACTTGCTGAACTCTATTTCACACTCACCAACCATTAGTTGCCTTTGCTTCAGGTGGAGGAAGTCATTCATAAGATGGTCACGCTCGACCGAAGGCAAGAACTTCCTCAGCAGCATTTCCTTGAATACTTCCCAAGAGCATCCAGCTACCAAGCTCTCCTTTTCTCTAAGCCACCAACTCTTAGCCAAACCCTTAAGCTGATAGGCGGCTATCATCACCCTCTGATCGTCTCCAATACTGGAGTACGAGAACATCTCCTCCATGGAGATCAGCCAATCGTCTATGACCATGAAATCTGCCTTCCCATCATACGTAGGAGGGCTAAGTCTCTGAAACTGCGAGATTAATGCCATCTCTGCTGGAACCACCACTGGAGGTATCAGGGGTGCAGGAGGAGGTGGAACAGTAATCCCCCTATAGGGCCTTGCACTCCCTGAGTCTTTCCTACCACAACTGCCACCAAAGACTGGATCTGGGTTCGCACCTCCACCAACTGCCTGATTAAGGAATCGCTACTCTGTCGCAAGCTCTCGATCACCGCATCATTCTTCGCTCCAGATGAATCACCCTCAGATAGGGGGGGCGATCTAGTCGAAGGGTGCCTCACCATCCTAAAGTCATAGCAACATTAGACAGATCCTAGTACGACAGCTGCAACTAACTACGAGTACATACAATACATACATAAATATGAACTTATAGCTGCTAAACTTTCTCTTGGAGTTTATTTTTTACAAGAATTGATGTTATGCCTTAACCTAGGATGGTTAACCACCACCATACTAACTCTTGTACCTAGATCGGAAATGCATGACTTTATATTATTTTTGACTCCAAAATTATGTGTGTACATATGTCATCTTGCCAGTCTTTAGCTTGGCACGTTGTGCTTATGCAATGTTATGTTATGCATGTTTGTGCTATGCATTCTAAAAAGGCCCTAGTGCATGTTATGAACGGCGTACACATGAAAATGTTATGCATCCCATACTACATAACATCCTCACGCAACGAAAAGAAACGAGCTAGTCGAAACCATGTGGTGAGGTTATGCATCCCATACTACATAACCCTCACATGTTGCCCCTATGGTGGATCCATATACAAACACATATTATGTATCCCATACTACATAATATGCCCCGTATACTTCATGTTATGCTATGAGTGTAGTGTTCGAGCTTTTTCCAAGACGTGTTGATGACATATCAGTATGTGAATGACATAATGCAGAACTACTAATGCAATCAAAAGGGAAGGTTGCCCGACTAACTTGTCAAGCAACCTCCCTCTGATACGAACTGTCACAACCCGTATTTTCTCTGAGGAAAACGATTTACCAGAGTAGGAGAAAACAAGCGTCAAGATGCCACGTCGAGCAGGTGATAACTACCGACGCTCAGGCAAACCACTATCAACTATACTTTATGAAAATTTATGAGTTAAATGAATAGAAAATCAGTTATATTTTTAAAGATCGTATCCCTCGGCTCGGTAGATCATCTAGTCCACAGTTTAAAAACTATACTTATACGCTGCCGAAAAATACTTTATTCAGGTTTGACATCCTAAAAGAGTGCATAAGTGTCCCCAGAGGACAACTTATACTATGCAGGACCCTACTTTTAATTTATACTATATATAAGAAAATGATATTTTTACGTTATTTGAAAAATAGTGACGAGTTTTATAAAACATGCTGATTATGAGTAATACTTATAATAGTGTTTTTAGGTTTAAAAGTAACTAGCAACCTAGCATAAATCATCCCAAGAGCAAGTAGACTATCTCCAATAAAGGTAGCAGCAAAAAGTAACATATCTAGTATCAAGGTAAAAACTACCAGTGGGCGCCAATAATCTGACACGAACCCACTGGCAAGTATGTATGTCTGTAAGAAAAAAAACACATCAAAACTACCTCGCAAAAAAAGGAACTGATCTCTATAGCATCAGAGACCACCAGCAACTGCACAACACCGCTAGACGACAGAGTGGATACTATCCAGAACCTGAGGCATTCAAAGAAGAAAGAATACCTCAGAAAGCAAAACTAGAAAACTGCTCGAAAGTGTCAATCAGAAGATAGGTAAAAAAGGAAAACAAAGCAGTAACAATCACAACTGCCCAAGGCACGACAAAAAGGAAGTGCACTAAGTGCGAGGACACAACAGTAACTCTGCCCAAAAGCTGCAGAGTCAGCAAGGCTACCATGAGCCCAAATGTTGTAATCTACCAAGAAAGAAATGTCTAACACCCTAAGCTGTGAGAGATGGAAGTAGCAAAAACAACGCGGATCTGGGTTAGAGGCAAACTCAGTCCCCCAACCACCATTTCAAAGAAACGAAGCTCAGGGGTTTACATGTGAAAGCACGAGGGACCTCCCACCCCCTTGCCCAGCCCGTACCTAGAGCAAGATAAAAGAAAAGGGTGGCCACGGCTAAATTACACAACACCACCCCCCCCCCCCATAAGAGCTTCAAACCACCACTACTAACCACGACCCACGATTCGGCCTTTGAGAAAGAAAACATAGCCGACAAGGAACATCAAAATCAAGAAATTCACTCGGCAGAAAAAATCAAGGTAAGGGAAAAGCGTTGAGATGACTCAGCACGGCATGACGTGAAGTGAGCTCCACTCACTCAACGCCTAACCATACCTTGGCGCTTAGTGAGAAAGCCTCACTCAGCGCTAGAATCAACCATTGCGTTGAGTGAGGTTCACTCACTCAACGCCCTCCGCAAGAATAACTCTGGCGTTGAGTGAGCTAACCTCACTCAATGCTAAAACAGCCATTGCGTTGAGTGAGGTTCACTCACTCAACGCTTCACGCAAGAAAACTCTGGCGTTGAGTGAGCTAACCTCACTCAACACCAAAACAGCTATGGCGTTGAGTGAGGTCCACTCACTCAACGCCTTCAGCAAAAGAGGCAGTGGCGTTGAGTGAGTTAAACTCACTCAACGCCAAAACAGCTACGGCGTTGAGTGAGGTCTACTCACTCAACGCCTTAGAACTTTACCGCAGGAAAACCCTAAACCAACACCAACAGGAAGAGGTCGGGGGAATGCCGACTGATTCTCGCCGAATCGGCGGGAATGAAGACTGTTTCTCACTGAATCGGCGGGAATCCAGACTGATTCTCGCCGAATCGGCAGGAATCCAGATTGATTCTCGCCGAATCGACGGGAATCAAGATTGATTCTCGCCGAATCGGCGGGAATCACTGATGATACTCGTCGAAATCGGCGAGAATCTCTTAGTGATTCTCGTCGATTTTTACTTAGCCGAATCTTCTCACTCAATCGCCTCACTACTTATCTGCAAAAGAACAGACCAAACTATGGCTTTGAGTGTGTGCACCACACTCAACGCCAATCCCGGGCGGCTTTTGGCTTTGAGTGTGTGCACCACACTCAACACGAAATTCCGGGAGCCTACCCAGACTAGTTCTTACAAGAGCACTACCACAGAAACCTCCCTCTTTCTCTCTCGGGTCCACCCGCAAAAGCACCAAA
This sequence comes from Platanthera zijinensis, assembly GCA_039513925.1. NCBI lineage: Eukaryota > Viridiplantae > Streptophyta > Magnoliopsida > Asparagales > Orchidaceae > Platanthera > Platanthera zijinensis. The sequence continues at coordinate 182,138,508 of CM077078.1, forward strand.
CTAGAAATAAAAATCTGGAGTATAAATGGTGAAAACAACCAGCGGGTTGAGCAAAAACAGCACAAGGAGGGGGGCTCATAAAGGGGATCTGAAGCACAAAGTTTTAGCAAGCAAAAAGAGAAAAGTTTGGCTTCTATCCTAGGGCTATCCGGGTAGTTAAGAGGGGGAAAAAATAAAAATAGCAAGTGCAAGGACCACTTGCCTTGATTTCAGATGAAGCTTGGTCGGCTTTCCTTTATCTTCACACGGCACCAGCAGCAGCAACACCCTAACAGTAAAAATCCTGAACTTTAATGGCGGAAAAGGGCAAAAACCAGAATTTCGAGCCACCTAAAAACTCCATGAAAATCAAATCTCTTACCGTAGAAATGTAGGTGTAAGAGAGAGCAATCCAAATCCGCCTTCGGAATCGAATTCCGTCCACAAACACTCCCAAAATCGACGTCTGAAGGGTAGCTGGTCGGCGGTTTCTCCGCTACTTTTCCGCGTACAGGAGAGGCGAGTTCGGTCTAGGGAAGAAGAAGAAGAGTGGGCCCGCCATCTACTGATTAAGGCTTTTAAATAACTCTAATCACGCCTAATCTTTACCGCCTCCTAAGCCGCCGATTCACTCTCAAAGCTTTTTGGCCGAAAATGATCCTTTAAATAGCTTTAAAATATACACATTTGCTTTTATTATTAGCACACCCAAAACGGCGCGAAATCCAAACTACCTCGGAATTCGACGAAACTCGCACCGTAGCTAAATACGCATGCTACGAACGCAACAACGAAGTAGAAATTAACTTTCAACGAACAGAACTCGAGTTATACCCACCCGAAGCAAAAAAAAACAAGCTTCCCCCGAGAGGCCACACCGGGTCACCCAAAATGACTCGGCTTGCTAGGGAGATCTTGCCAATAGGCTACAAAATAGGCCACTCAATTCTAAGGAGTTAAGACCAAACTCCACAAATGGCACAAGCAAAGAAAATGCGTCGACGTAATGCCAAATGAGAATTTAATAATCGCAGTAAAAAATCGGGGGCGTTACAGTCACTCCCCCTAAAAGAAAGTTTCGTCCCGAAACTTTACGCACAACACTTCTACTATAGAAGTAAAAGTAACAAGCCAAACATTACAAGAAGAAAACAAACCAACCTAATCAGGGAAACAGTTGAGGGTGAGCCTCCCTCATAGCTGACTCTAACTCCCAAGTCGCGCTTTCCAAACCCTGATTCTTCCATTGAACTTTGACCATCGGGATGGACTTCCTTCGCAGCACCCGATCTTGAGTATCCAAAATGCGGACCGGCACTTCAACAAAAGAGAGATTAGGCTCCAACTGGGGCACAACATCCAAGACTTGCCCACTGCTGCACACACACTTTCGCAATTGGCTTACGTGAAATACATTATAAACACCTGGGAAGTTTGCTGGCAAAACCAACCTATATGCTGACAAGCCAATCCGTTCCACAATCTTAAATGGGCCCACATACCTCGGGTCCAATTTCCGGTTCTTACCGAACCTCTTAACACCAACCATCGGGGAAACCTTAAGAAATACAAGGTCCCCTACAGAAAACTCCAAGTCCGACCTACGCCGATTGGCGTTCTTTTCATATCTCTCCTGAGCTATACGAAGCTTTTCTCGAATAAGCTTCACCGTGACTTCCATCTCCTCGACCGCATCCGGACCCAACAAGGGTCTCTCACCTGCCTCAGCCCAAAATAAGGGAGTTCTGCAGCGCCTCCTATACAAAGCTTCAAACGGAACCATTTGCAAACTTTCTTGATAACTGTTGTTGTATGCAAACTCCATAAGTCGCAATTGCTCATCCCACTCTCCACCGAGTTCTAGAATGTAGCATCTGATCATATCCTCAACTATCTGGTTCACCCGCTCCGTCTGCCCATTGCTCTGTGGGTGGTAAACAGTCGAATACCTCAGATATGTACCCAAACCCTCCTGCAGACTCTGCCAAAAGCGAGAAGTAAACCGGGAATCTCGATCGGAAATGATGCTAACAGGCACAACGTGCAATCTGATGACCTCATTCAAGTACAACTCTGCTGTCTTCTTCATCGGGTAGTCAATATTATACGGCACAAAGTGAGCACACTTCGTCAGTCTATCCACTATAACCCAAAAAGAATAAAATCCCCTTGGAGATTTCGGTAAGCCCGTGATGAAGTCCATAGAAATACTTTCCTACTTCTAAGTCGGGATCTCTAGTGGAGTCAACTTGCCACCAGGACTTCCGTGATCGGCCTTCACATGCTTGCAAGTATGGCACACAACAACAAATCGGGGTATATCACTTTTCATGCCATACCACCAGGCAATTGGCTTCAAATCATGATACATCTTCGTAGATCCTGGATGGTAGGCAACACTGGATCCATGAGCTTCTCTGCATACCATACCCCTGATGTCTCCAACAGACGGGATGCAAAATCTGCCGCGGTACTTCAAAGTACCTGCATCATCGATGGAAAAATCGGGCAACTCCCCTCTCTTAGTCCTGAGGTATAAGTGCAGCAGGTCCGGATCGTCCTTCTTGTGCAACCTAGTAAGGGAAATTCAGGACGGCTCTGCCACTGCTAAACTACCCTGCATATCACAGAATCCCACTAAGATATCCATAAGGATGAACTCTTTCACTAGAAAATCGGCGGAGAGATTAAAGATCTTCCCCGTCTTCTGACTCAGGGCGTCGGCCACCACATTGGCCTTGCCTGGATGATACGGGATCTCTACATCATAATCAGCCACATACTCTAGCCACCGACACTGGCGCAGATTCAACTCCTTCTGCATGAACACATACTTCAGGCTCTTGTGATCAGTGAAGATCTTGCACTGAGCCCCATAAAGTATATGCCTCCACAACTTCAACACATAAATCAACGCTGCAAACTCAAGGTCATGCGTAGGGTAATTTCTCTCATGAGTCTTTAATTGTCTTGACCCATACGCAATCACTTTTCCAACTTGCATCAACATGCAACCTAAACCAACATGCGAAGTATCCACATAAACGTCATACTCCACACCCTTAGTAGGTAGGGTGAAAACGGGAGCAGAGCACAATCTGTTCTTTAGCTCCAGGAAGGCTTCTTCGCACTACTCGCTCCAAATAAAGGTCGCGTTCTTCTGAGTCAACCTGGTCAAAGGTGCAGCTAGGGTAGAGAAACCCTCCACGAACCTCCTGTAGTAGCTGGCCAACCCTAGAAAGCTCCTGATCTCCTTGGGCGAGCCCGGCCTACTCCAATCCATCACTACTGCGATCTTTTCCGAGTCAACCGAGATCCCATCCTTATTCACCACGTGGCCCAGAAACGAGACCTGAGGCAACCAAAATTAGAACTTGCTCGACTTGGCAAATAACTTGTGATTCCTCAACTCCGATAAAACCAAGCGCAGATGCTGCTCATGCTCCTCAGCGTTGCGAGAATAGACCAGCACGTCATCGATGAAAACCACAACGAACTTGTCCAGGAAATCCTTGAAAACCTGGTTCATCATATCCAGGAAAGCTGATGGTGCATTGGTCAAACCAAACGACATCACCAAGAACTCAAAATGTCCATGCCACGATCTAAACACAGTCCGTGGAATATCTGCCTCACAGATCCTAAGCTGATGATAGCCAGAACGAAGATCGATCTTAGAGAACACTGTGCTACCGCGCAACTGGTCAAACAAGTCATCGATCCTTGGCTGAGGGTACCTGTTCTTAATAGTGACTTTGTTCAACTCCCTATAGTCGATGCAAAGCCACATCGACCCATCCTTCTTCTAAACAAATAGAACTGGAGCACCCTAAGGCGACGAACTCTGCTTGATAAACCCTTTTGCCAACAACTCATCTAACTGGACTCGCAACTCCTCTAGCTCACGAGGGGCCATCCGGTACGGCGCCTTTGCAATAGGACACGTACCCGGTTCCAAATCAATCACAAATTCGACATCCCGATCGGGAGGAATACCAGGAAGGTCATCTGGAAACACATCAGTGAAACCGCAAACAACGGGAATCTCCTCTAAGCGCGGTATACTAACAGCGGTCCCAACCACCGAGACTAAACAAGCAAAACAACCAGAAGGAAACAACTTCTGAGCACATACCGCAGAAATGACAGGAGAATCTTGGCATGGATCAGCATACACGCTTCTCGGCTGACCATTGTCCTTGATGAAGTCCAAGCGCTTCCCTTTGCACTGAATGACTGCATCATACTTAGACATCCAGTCCATGCCACGAATGACATCGAAGTCCTCCAGGTCAATCATCTTCAAGTCTGCCCTCGCAAGAAAATCCCCTAACCAAACAGGGAGATCTAGAATGCCCAAATCTGATAACAAAGATTCACTAGAAGGGAACTTGACGCGGAAGGTATCATGAACTTGATCTAGAGTTAACCGATGTTCCTCCATAAAGGCTATAGCCACAAACGAATGGGTAGCGCCAGAGTCGAAAAAACGCGCGCCCAGCGGTTCTTTACCTTAAATTTCCCTATAGGAGAATACACAACAAAGGGTCTACTAATACAATACTGTAACCTTTCTAACAAATAAAACCTTTAGGCTGGAAAAAGAAACAACTAACCTGAGATGACCTGAGTCAAAGCTTGGGCCTCCTCGGAAGAGATCACGTTCAGCTTTCCTTTACCCTTGTCCACATATTAAGGCGGAGGTAGCGCCTGAAGTGGAACTGCATGAAGAGCAGGCTGGACCTGGGGACACCTAGACTTGATGTGACCCTTCTGCCCACACTGATAGCAGACTTTATCCTTGGACCAGCACTGGGCAGCATCATGCCCGGGTCGCTTGCAGACAGAATAGGAGACATCCCTCCTAGGAGCACCCTAAATCACATGAACCTGCTCCTTTTTCTGAGCTACTACCTTCTTGAAATACCTCTCGACAGGGTGGCCCGACTAGCAACAGAAACTACATACCACCTTGCTCTTCTTTCCCGAAGCAGCATCGGGTACCTAGGGTTTCTTCTCCTGGACGGACTTCCTCTTGTCCTTCCTAATTTGCTGGCCCCTGCGTTTTGAGGTCTTGATAGCCTCCACCTTCAGAGCAGCCTCCACTACCCCTGTATAGGTCTCTGATCCATAAGAACTGGTCAACTGCTGCACCTCGCTCCTCAAGCCACCAAGAAATCGCTTGACTCGATCAGCCTAAACACTCACCAACCCAGGAGCAAACTTGCTCAACTTGCTGAACTCTATCTCATACTCACCAACCATGAGTTGTCTTTGCTTCAGGTGGAGGAAGTTGTTTATAAGACGGTCACGCTCGACTGAAGGCAAGAACTTCCTCAGCAGCATTTCCTTGAATACTTCCCAAGAGCATCTAGCTACCAAGCTCTCCTTTTCTCTAAGCCACCAACTCTTAGCAAAACCCTTAAGCTAATAGGCGGCTATCATCACCCTCTGATCGTATGCAATACCGGAGTATGAGAACATCTCCTCCATGGAGATCAGCCAATCGTCTATGACCATGAAATCTGCCTTCCCATCATACGTAGGAGGGCTAAGTCTCTGAAACTGCGAGATGAATTCCATCTCTGCTGGCACCAGCACTGGAGGTCTCAGGGGTGCAAGAGGAGGTGGAACAGCAATCTCCCTTGCAGGGCCTTGCACTCCCTGAGTCTGTCCTGCCATAACTGTCACCAAAGACTTGATCTGGGCTCGAACCTCCACCAACTTCCTGCTCAAGGAATCGCTACTATGCCACAAGCTCTCGATCACCGCATCATTCTGCACTCCAGATGACTCACCCTCAGATAGGGGGGTCGATTAAGTCTAAGGGCGCCTCGCCATCCTAAAGTCATAGCAACATTAGACAAATCCTAGTACGATAGCTGCAACTAACTAGGAGTACAGACAATACATACATAAATATGAACTTTGCTAAACTTGCTCTGGGAGTTTATTTTTTACAAGAATTGATGTTATACCTTACCTAGGATGGTTAACCACCACCATACTAACTCTTGTGCCTAGATCGGGAATGCATGACTTTATATTATTTTTGACTCCAAAATTATGTGTGTACATATGCCATCCTGCCATTCTTTAGCTTGGCACGTTGTGCTTATGCAATGTTATGCTATGCATGTTTGTGTTATGCATTCTAAAAAGGCCCTAGTGCATGTTATGAGCGGCGTACACATTAAAATGTTATGCATCCCATACTACATAGCATCCTCATGCAACGAAAAGAAAACGAGCTATTTGCAACCATGTGGTGAGGTTATGCATCCCATACTACATAACCCTCACATGTTGCCACTATTGTGGATCCATATACGAACACATATTATGAATCCCATACTACATAATATGCCTCGTATACTTCATATTATGCTATGAGTGTATTGTTCGTGCTTTTTCCAAGACGTGTTGATGACATATCGGTGTGTGAATGACATGATGCTGAACTACTAATGAAATCAAAAGGGAAGGTTGGCCGACTTACTTGTCAAGCATCCTCCCTCTGATACCAACTGTCACAACTCGCATTTTCTCCGAGGAAAACGATTTATCAGAGTAAGAGAAAACACGCGTCATGATGCCACGTCGAGTAGGGGATAACTGGCGACGCTCAAGCAAACCGCTATCAACTATACTTTATGAAAATTTATGAGTTAAAGGAATAGAAAATCAGTTATATAATTAAAGGCCGTTTCCCTCGGCTCGGTGGATCATCTACACCATAGTTTAAAAACTATACTTATAAGCTACGGAAAAATACTTTATTAAGGTTTGGCATCCTAAAAGAGTACATAAGTGTCCCTAGAGGACAACTTATACTATGAAGGACCCTACTTTTAATTTATATTATGTATAAAAAAATGATCTTTTTACGTTGTTTGAAAAATAGTGACGAGTTTTATAAAACATGTTGATTATGAGTAATACTTATAATAGTGTTTCTAGGTTTAAAAGTAACTAGCAACCTAGCATAAATCATCCCAAGAGCAAGTAGACTATCTCCAATAAAGGTAGCAGTAAAAAGTAACATATCTAGTATTAAGGTAAAAACTACCAGTGGGCGCCAACAAACTGACACAAACCCACTAGCAAGTATGTTTGTCTGTAAGAAAAAACACATCAAAACAACCTCGCAAAACAAGGAACTGATCTCTATAGCACACGAGACCACCAGTAACTGCACAACACCGCTAGCCGACAAAGAGACTACTATCCAAAACCTGAGGCATTCAAAGAAGAAAGAATACCTCAACAAGCAAAACTAGAAAATTGCTCTAAAGTGTCAATTAGAAGATAAGTAAAAGAGGAAAACAAAGTAGTTGCAATCACAACTGCCCAAGGCTAGGAAAAAAGGAAGTGCACTAAGTGCGAGGACTCAACAGTAACTCTGCTCAAAAGCTGCAGAATCAATAAGGCTACCATGAGCCCAAATGGCGTAATCTACAAAGGATGAAACGTCTAACACCCTAAGCTGTGAGAGATGGTAGTAGAAAAAACAACGCGGATCTGGGTTGGAGGCAAACTCAGTCCCCCAACCACCATTTCTAAGAAACCAAGCTCAGGGGTCTACATATCAAAGCATAAGGGACCTCCCACCCCCTTGCCAAGCCCGTAACTGGAGCAAGATAAAAGAAAAGGGTGGCCACGGCTAAATTACACAACACCACCCCCCCCCATAAGAGCTTCAAACCACCACTACTAACCACGACCCATGATTCGTCCTTTGAGAAAGAAAACATAGCCGACAAGGAACATCAAAATCAAGAAATTCACTCGGGAGAAAAAATCAAGGTAAGGGAAAAGCGTTGAGATGACTCAACACGGCTTGGCGTTGAGTGAGCCCCACTCACTCAACGCCTAACCACACCTTGGCGTTGAGTGAGACAGCCTCACTCAGCGCAAGAATCAACCATGGCGTTGAGTGAGGTTCACTCACTCAACGCCCTCCGCTAGAAAAACTCTGGCATTGAGTGAGCTAACCTCACTCAACGCTAAAACAACCATGGCGTTGAGTTAGGTTCACTCACTCAACGCTTCCCGCAAGAAAACTCTGGCGTTGAGTGAGCTAACCTCACTCAACGCCCAAACAGCTATGGCGTTGAGTGAGGTCCACTCCCTAAATGCCTTCAGCAAAAGAGGCAGTGGCGTTGAGTGAGCTAACCTCACTCAACGCCAAAACAGCTACGGCGTTGAGTGAGGTCTACTCACTCAACGCCTTAGCACTTTACCGCAGGAAAACCCTAAACCAACACAAACAGGAAGAGGTCGGCGGGAATTCCGCTGATTCTTGCCGAATCGGCGGGAATGCAGACTGATTCTCACCGAATCGACGGGAATCCAGATTGATTATCGCCGAATCGGCGGGAATCAAGATTGATTCTCGCTGAATCAGCGGGAATTACTGACGATACTCATCGAAATCGGCGAGAATCACTTAGTGATTCCCGTCAATTTTGACATATACGAATCTTCTCACTCAATCGCCTTACTACTTAGCCGCAAAAGAACAAACCAAACTATGGCTTTGAGTGTGTGCACCACACACAACGCCAATCCCGGGCGGCTTTTTTCTTTGAGTGTGTGCACGACACTCAACACCAAATCCCGAGAGCCTACCCAGACTGGTTCTAACAAGAGCACTACCACAGAAACCTCCCTCTCTCTCTCGGCTCCACCCGTAAAAGCACCAAACCAGAAATAAAAATCTGGAGTCTAAATGGTAAAAGCAACCAGCGGGTTGAGCAAAAACAGCACAAGGAGGGGGGCTCATAAAGGGAAACTGAAGCACAAAGTTTTAGCAAGCTAAAAGAGAAAAGCTTGGCTTCTATCCTAGGGCTATCCGGGTAGTTAAGAGGGCAAAAGAAATCAAAACAGCTAGTGCAACGACCACTTGCCTCGATTTCCGATGAAGCTTTGTCGACTTTCCCTTATCTTCACACGGCACCAGCAACAACAACACCCTAACAGCAAAAATCCCAAACTTTAATGGCGGAAAAGGGCCAAAACCAGAATTTCGGGCCTCCTAAAAATTCCATGAAAATCAAATCTCTTACTATAGAAATGTAGGTCTAAGAGAGAGCAATCCAAATCCACCTTTAGAATTGATTTCTGTCCACAAACAATCCCAAAATCGACGTCTGAAGGGTAGTAGGTCGGCGGTTTCTCCGCTGCTTTTCCGCGTACAGGAGAGGGGAGTTCGGTCTCGGGAAGAAGAAGAGTGGGCCCGCCATCTACTGATTAAGGCTTTTAAATAACTCTAATCACGCCTAATCTTAACCGCCTCCTAAGCCGCCGGTTCACTCTCAGCGTGTTTTGCCGAAAATGATCCTTTAAATAGCTTTAAAATATACACATTTGCTTTTATTATTAGCACACCCAAAACGGCGGGAAAACCAAACTACCTCGGAATTCCACGAAACTCGCACCGTAGCTAAATACCCATGCTACGAACGCAACGGTGAAGTCGAAATTAACTTTCGATGAACAGAACTCGAGTTATAACCACCCGAAGCCAAAATACAAGCATCCCTCGAGAGGCCACACTGGGTCACCCAAAACGACTCGGCTTGCTAGGGAGATCTTTCCAATAGGCTACAAAATATACCACTCAGTTCTAAGGAGTTAAGACCACACTCCACAGATTGCACAAGCCAAGGAAACGCATCGACGTAACACCAAACGAGAATTAAATAATCACAGAAAAAAATCGGGGGCGTTACAAGTCGTATCCTCATCATCAAGTCTGTGAATCGCTCCACGCCTTCCAACCCTTCCATAAAAGCATCCAACACGAATGAGTGCAAAGCTTCCGTATCGAATAACGTATAAGAGGGTTTTTCGTTGATGAAGACTATGCCTGGGGTATTAAAATATCTTAGAAGTCTTGTTATGGTTTTCCTACATAGTCTATAAATTCTAAATCCATGAGTCTAACTTTTTAGGAAAGAAAAGAACTTAAAATTACTTGCGTACCTGTTATCACTTGCTCCGGATTCCGAGGTTGAGCCAGATCCAGTGCATACACTTGCTCCCTCTCCTGCCTACGGTCTCTGCCCTGGTATCCACGTTCTAGGCCACGTCCTCGGCCTCCAAAATACTAAGCAGGTGGGGCAACATGTGGTGCTGGTAGGGGTGCCCCCCTCATGGGGCAGTTTCTCCGGATGTGCCCTACCTAATGATAGTTGAAGTACTCTGGTGAGGAATATGCCATACCCCCTGTTCTCTGCATCTCCTGCATCTGGAGAGGTTGAGGAGCCATTAGCACCGACTCCCTCGACTCCTATCTCACCTCCTGACGAGGCTGGTCCTCTGCCCTTTTCCAACCTCTCCCATCAGCAAAGTGTCCCTATCACTGATCATTTCTGGCACCCTAGCCCATATCCTCAGTTGGCCGCTTCTGGCTTTGAGTAGTCTGCAAATCTACATCAATCCTCTTCACCATCTCCAATATCCGAGGAATAGGCCCGTCGGATACGAACAGCAGAGCCTCTCTCAAATCCTCTCGTAGGCCCTTATAAAACCTCTTGGTGTATTCTGCCTCATCCATCTGATAAGAATTCGCAAACCGGGCTAGCTGATTAAACTCCCGATGGTACTCCACCACTGTCTTGTAGTCTTGCCTCAACTATAGAAATCTATCTTCCATCTCGTCTCTGGCCGACTACAGAACAAAATGCTCCAATATTGCGGCCCTGAACTCTTCCCAAGCAATCTTTGCAACCACTCTATCAGCAAACATCGTGTCTAGAATTGTCTTCCACCATCTCTTGGCATGGGTCTCCAAGCAAGAGACCACCAAAGGCACCCTCTTCTACCAAGGGCACCGTATCCCGGTCAGCATCTCATACATGATGTCCAGCCACTCCTCCATCCGAACAGCTGACTCTGTCCCCAAGTAGGATGGGGGAGAAAGTCCTCAGAAAATACTCAACTAATTGGCCCCCGGGTTTGGCTACGGAGTCAGAACCTGCTGGGCCCTGAAAGCCTACAGAATAGTTATCAGGGTCTGCCCCATCTCTGACTATAGAACCGGAGTGGGTGTCGGGGGAGGTGGTGCAATATTCAGAGCTTGCTTGACTCCGCCCTATGGTGTGGAAAGTGCTGGAGGCTGCACCACAAGGACCATTATAAGTAAATCACTCAAACCTAATTAAAAAGTGGACAATTTACATGTGATCCCTCATATGGGCACACCACTGCTTGTGCTGCTTAGTTTGTCCCCAAACTAAACTCGTGTGGGGGTGACCCAGGGATTGTTGACTGCTACTTTTTCGATCGAGGTTTCCTCTGATACCCTTGTAATACCGCCTTTTTTTCTTTTTAAACCACCGGGGTCTTAGGCCAAGAACCGCCGCTTTGCGGTGACACCTTCACGTCCGGGAAGGTCGCCACTACAAAATGTCGATCCTGCCGGTCAAATAGTTCACATAAAAGCAGCAAAATAGAAAAAAGCAACATGTCCACAGAAATCACATATATAGTAAATAATCTCCACGAAGGGAGATTCCACATAAATAATAAAGGTACTGAAAATAGGGCACATGTCCGTTACATCAATATCCTCACTACATTTCACTCAGCGCGGAAGCAAAAACTAAACATCTACTAACGATCGGGACTCACAGTCCTAACTATCTGAACTCCAATGCAAGACTATCCCATCTCCAAGCGTGCCGACCTCCGGGGTTGCTCTTCCATACTGGGCACCACGGTCCCCTAAAATGATGTGGTTCAAAAACCGTTAGTCTAAAAGACTAAGTCCTATCATCCCTCACCCCTTCCCCCATGGCTCCTAGGCACCGAGAGGGGAGGAGGAAAGGAGAGGTAATGAAGTGGAGAATAACAAATTAACAGGTGACGACGGAACTAATCTAGCAGTTCTAAGAGTATATGTGGCAGTAATGAAAGTTTGAAAGACTGAACCTATAATAAGTAACCTTAACTTATATGAAAAAAAAATAAGCTAAGGGATCTTCTGCAAGGCTCCTATCGTACAAAAAGTCACATACCAATTTATATGATAGGGTGTCGGTTTTCTAGCAGGCATGTATATATCTACAGAGTAAGAACCTTAACTTATAAGCACGCTCACGCGAGCTTATAAACAAAGGGTTAGTTTTGCAGGGCCTATTATATAAAGCATCCCATACCACTTTATACAATAGGTGTCAAGGATTATATACAATGATGATGCTATGACATGTAAATATGCGATTATGTGATCATGCAAGTGCAACTCACCCACCCGACTCTATGTACACAGACCTTTAGTTCCCCCTTTCTGGAGCCTAACCTACCAGGATACCTCCATAGTGGAAAACGGAAGCGGTGGGTTGGGCCTCGCCCACCTATAAACCGGTAATTGTACTACCAGTCAGACCTATCGTATGCCTCGACATTGGTGCACTAAGAGGAGCTCCTGTGTACTATTGCCGGCTGGCGCACCAGACTTAATTTGGCGAAGTGCAAAACCACACTTGCCGAGTCAACGTATTGGCGCCGGTGTATCGACCCTCCAACACTGAAGACCCACCACCTTATATTCTATGAACATGCAAACTTGATGTACCAACCACTGAGCCAAAGCTCCCGGGACTATCCCGTCTGTCTCAAATGATAACCGAGCCAAATCTCGTCGGGCCAACCTGCCCTTCATCAAAACCACCGAGCCTACTGCCCGTGTGACCCAACCTAAAATCACGAGACATCGAGGTGAGTGAAATTAAATCCCTAGTTATACTAGTTACTCTTGCAGTTTATTTTGCCCACAATTTAGGTTAGCCAAGGACTGCCCAAGGTATACCCCGTGAAGGGTTCTCGAGGGCACTAGGAACTATGATGGTAGCTGAAGCCCACCATTACCATTCGCAAGTCACTTAGTGTTGTTGGTTAATACCCGAATCCCGATCCCTTTTTATTAATACTCCGGATCTAATCCTAGTGTTTTTGACCTTTTTTCTCCTTCAATAAGAAAGACGATCTTTCGTCGATTCCGAGCACTATCTGATTCTAGTCAACCAAACATTCTACTCATCCCAGCTTCCAATGGTATACTCCAATCCACTTTACTAATATCAATAAACCACAATCTCATCTTCCTACGACCATTCCTCATGTTAACATGATTTCCGCAGTTTTACTAAATGCAGACCATCTAATGCTATATGACGTGCATGATAAGAGGTAAACTAAATCCTCATCCAAACAACCTAAGATATTTAATGGAGTCCTATTCATGACACTTATAGACTAAATCCAGAAACTTGGAATTTTCCTAATTTATCTGACTTTTAATTTATTTCTCCTAAAAATCCAAATGCCCAAGTTTGAATATGGAGTGACCCTTATAGTCATACAAAATGCTCCATAAAATTATGATAAATACTAGGCAGCTATTTAACAGTAAATTCAAGTCTCCCAATTTTTTTGCTAGGTTTAAACCCTTTATCCATAATTTTAAATATAATCACAGAGTTAACAGCTAAAGAAGTAAGTATTGTAAAGAAGCTTCCAAAAATTATAAGAAAATTCAAGCATGACTAATATGTTCTAAAATCACTACTGACAAAGTTTCCAAACTTCCCAGTGAATAATGAGCCCTAATTTTAATTTAGAACAATAATCCTCTTTCTTAAATTAATGAAACAACTACGTAAAATATTCATCTAAAAACTATGATAAAATTTCCTCATGTGCATATTGACCTATGTACACTTTTACATTAGTTTCACAATTTTAAATCAAACATTGAGCTCTGAATCCATTTTTGAATATAATTGCATTTTAACAAACTTGTGAAGAAAGTACTGAAAATATACATCTAAAAATGATAAAAAAATTCAAGTATGAGTATATTGACCTAAAATACCATCTGCTAAATTTTAATAACTTCCTATTAAATAATGTGATCATAATAAATAAAAGACTATCAAGGGCAATTCCATGCATTATAAAGGAGGTACTAAATGTATTGTTCCAAAATTACCAATAAAATAAACAGAGGCTATTATTAACCCTATGACCATACTACCCATATTTCATAGCTTTTCATTAAGTTTTGATGGCCTATCTTACATGTATAAGGGTTGTGCTCGAAAGTAGGGTTTGGGTTTTCACGGGTTTAACCATCTCTAAATCCACTAATATCCCACCAGAGGACTTGAACCACCATAGGGTCCTCTCCACCAAGTTTCAAGTCCATACAAGGGCATTTGACTATATGCCCTTCACAAACCCCCAAGGTCCAAACTTGGGGTTTGAACTTGGGCCCTAGGGCAATTCTACCCCCAAACCACCCCATAATCCATATGAGGGTGTTTAAATGTCATGTCAAACCAGTGGCACAAATATCAGCCTCTGTTGAGCTGATCGGGCCACCAAAACCCACAAGGTGCACTTTTGACCTAAACACCCCTTTTAGGGCAAAACTAGGGTTTACTCATTTCCTGACCAAATCAACACAAAATGAGGTGAACATTTCTACAGAACCTCATGATAATCCCAAGGACCAATCACCAAAAATTGGGAGGGTTTGGAGGTCATTAGGTCTCTTAATTAGTTTACCCTAGGATTATTAAATAATTTCTAAAACTAAAGAAAAATTATCACCAAAAATTCCCATCTTTGGACAGGACCTAGGTATAGTTTAGGGTGACTCCTTTTCCAAATTTAAGGTCATTTTGACAAGGGATGAAGTGGGGGCACTCATATTAGTTTCTGTCTAACCCTAGGAATAGACCCCACCAAAATAAGTGTTGTGGTAAAACAACTTACCCAAATTGGTTGAAATTAATTTTAAAATAAAGTAAACTCTCAGATCTACAAATTTCATGTTGACAACTTTCTCTGTAGAAGCCTCTAAGAATTTCTAATTTAATTTCCAAAGTGACTGATTATATGTGACAGAATTCATTTAAATAAAATATAAATATAATGATCTTGCACGGATCTTGACGCAATATCCAACGGTTTCGGCATTTCTTCTTCCTCCAGCCGATGGGTAGGATTGAATCGACCCGGAGCTTCTTCCAGTAACTACGTCGGCCACCCGGCCACCTCCCTGGCCGGCCACCACCACCACCTCCGTCGAGGTGGTGGCCATGGCTTGGCTGCGGCATGGTCGCCGGAGTGGCCAATTCCGACAATCCCTCCAATCTCAATTTTCTCCAAAAAAACCACGAAAATCAATCCTCTGATCGGGCTCAATTGATCCCGAACCTTGACCCTAATTAGTCCTACGATCTACCCATGGAAGAAGGAGAAGGGGAGGGCCTTATTGGAGGCTTGAAGTCGCATCGATCGTCGTGTTGCCATTTGCGGTGGTGGCACTACTTGGTTTCTGCAACAACCCAGTGAAGTAACTTGAAATCATCGGGGCAAGGGTGGAATCGACTACTTGGTGCCCAGTGAAGCTTTTAAAACCATAAAATGAGTGAGGAGGGTAGTCATGGCATCAATGCCATTAATGGCCTTAAAAGCTTCCTCTCGGCCATGGTGGTTCAGTGCATCCAGTCAGTGAAAAAGCCTGGAAAAGATCTTGATCTTCTCAGAGCTGTTAGGGGAGGTGAACCAAGCAAAGAAGAATGGCCCTTGGCTTCCCTATGTCATGAATGACCTTTACTCCCCCACTTCTCTCTCCTCCATTAAGGAAAATTGAAACTTTCTCTCTCCTGACCCTCATGGCTTAATTTGTTCATCATACTAGCCTAATTGCAGCCCACTTATTACTAATATTAAATGATTAAGAGGTGGTTAGCCCAAGTGAATAGGGCTTGAGCTTGGGTTAGCCCATTTGGGCTAAGTTGACCTAAACTGGACTTGGGTTGACCTTTGTCATTTTGACCTTTTGAGTTGACCCCAATTGGTCTTTGGTGACACATTGGCCTCCCTTATGGCTTAGGTAGGGTTGGGTAGGGTTATATTGGCACTTGGGGGGTCACTTGACCCTTAAGAAGGGCACTTTGACAAAGTTAGGGCTTGAGTTTACTTTGGTCAACATGACCATTTGAGTTGATCCCAAGTGGTCCTTGGTGACCCCTTGGCTTGCCTTTAGGCCTAGGAGGGGTTATGTAGGGTTATCTTGCACACTGAAGGTCACGTGCCCCTTAGTTAGGGAACTTTGACCACTTTAGGGCTTGGGTTGACTTGGGTCTACTCAGTCTCTAAGGTTGACCCCAATTGATCTTTGGTGACCCATTGACCACAATTTAGGGCTAGGGAGACCTTGGTAGGGTTGGTTGGGCTCATTAGGGGCACAATGCCCTTAGCTAGGGCATCTTGCCCTATTTAGGCCTAGGATGGTCCTAGGTCAACTTGGTCACCTTGGCTTGACTCCAATGGACCCTTAGGGCCTTTAAATAGATTGGTGAGGTCATGGTGGGGTCTTGGAGTCTCATGATCATCCTAAACTAGGGTTTTGGAATCTACTATTTGCATACCATAATGATCTCACTTATATTCCTAGGTCCACTCGGTCTTCTTGGGCTTCTAGGGTTTTGTCATGACTCAATCATGATAAAACCACTCCTAGGGGGTCTTATTGCCTGAGGGATGTTACAGATGACGACCCCTATCATGTTGATGATGGTGTCGGCATGCTTACGTAAGATCCCTCGCCCTCTCCAATCAAAGACTTGCGGCACCGTGGAAACATTGTTGATTGACGCTACAACCTCCGCCCCCGGCACAAGACTTTCTCTTGATGTTGTTATTGTTTATGTTAATTTTAGTGTTTATTTGTTTTAAAATCTAGACTATATTTATCCGGATTTTCATTTTCAGTTTATCCTGCTCTTAGCCATTTTATGTTTTAAATTGGGTTGCATATAGCCTCGATTTTTTTAGCCTTATATAAGGGCATGTGTTGTTAGAATTATTATTGAATGAATGAAAAGGAAAACCTAATTCTAATTTGAGAATTCCCTTCTTTCTCTCCTCCTTGGCCGCCGGCCTCACCCCTCCCCCCTTCCTCTTTGTGGTTCGGCCACAATCTCCCCCGCTTACATCCTCTCTCCTCATCCATAATACCCCCTTCTCCTCTCCAACTACTTCCAACAGATCGAAGGCTATTTCCCCTTGAGGAGTTCGGCTAAACCTAGGCTCCCAATCCTAGGGTTTGTGATGGCGACGTCGCTCCGCCATGGGTTCGAGATTTACTAGTTGATGTTGCGGGTCGCCTCCGCGACATTTTGTTTGAAGACGATGATGGCTGTTGTCGCAAGTTGGCCGCCGAACGTGAAGACTTGGAGTGCTACCGCTCTATCCGCCGCCATCGCCGAAGCTTAAAAATATATGGTTATATATTTATTCCAATCAAAGAATAAATGTACAATTATATATTTTATTTGTTTAGTTTTAGGTATTTTATTTTCTTAGAAATGAGGTGTCATCTTATGTGTTTTAGTGTGTGTTTATTTCATGTATTATGGCCTATGTTTAGACAAACTTTGGGCTGCATATAGCCTTGGTGTTGTGAGCCTTTATAAGGCTTTGTGTTGTAACTTTTCATTTAGACAATTGATGAAAAAAAACCCTATTCAGATTTCTGAAACCTAATCTCTTCTTCCTCCTTGGGCTGCCGCCCCCTTCCTTCTCTCCCTCTTCTTGTGGCCTCCGGCCACCCCTCCTCCCCTCCTCTTCTCATTTCGTGAAACCCTCTCCTCCTCTCCATAAATATTGGACAGCCCCCCAAGCTTTCATGCACCCCTCATGTTTGTATTAATGCTCAAGTACATGGACTTTTTATTGTCATCTCCAACACGCACGCCACATGCTTGTACTAATTCCTCTCCGAGAAAGCCAACGTATTAGTTTAATATTTCTTGGACGTACGAGAATAGATTGTTGCGCTTTATTATAGTTTGATATAGCGGACGCATTAGAGAGTCTAGTTTTTAGTTGCGTCCATCTCGACAACCCCCAAACGGTCAAGCCTACATCAATTTGGTATCAGAGGGAGGTTGTTGCCGATTTCTCAATCGACACCATCCTTCTCTCTCTCGTAGGCTTGTTAGTTTCTTATTGTCATCTTGGTTAGTCACTTTCAGCAAAAAAATCAAAAAAAAATTTCAGCAATTTCATCAAATTCCTGCATTTTAAAAAAAATACAGATTTTGGCATGCAAATAGCGCGCTAAAATCTGAAATTTTAAATTTTTCAAAAAAAGAAAATTTCTGCTTTTTCTTCACTCTCTTAGTAGTATTAAATTTAAATAATATCTTGCTTTAGGCTAGTATCGACTCCGGTATAAAATATTTCGTCGTAATTTTTGTCAGCTTTAGGCCAATTTTCCCTTCAAAATCTGTTTTTTTTTTCTAAGCCTTTTTCAAAACTGTTTTCTACACTTTTGCATGCATTCGACCCGTCTAGAGTATACTCTTCCACCCACACGAGTCATGGCCTATGATGTTGATGCCTCTCGCCACGAGACGAGACATCAACTAGATTACATTAAGGAATGGACTGCCCAAATTAGAGGACACCAACCTCCACCTCCTGGGCACCATACCCCTAGGCCTTACCGTCAGCCTAATCATTATCCCGACCAATTGACTGATGTCGTGTCTTACCCTTCCAGGAGCGTTGCCCCCACCTACGATGGGTTGGGAGGTCCCCTGCTTTTCCTTCGTTGGGTAGATGACATGGAGCTCTATTTCGAGCATGAGCGTTTACAGGGCTACACCATGGTCTATGTGGCGAACATGCATTTATTGGGTCGAGCCAAACACTTCTGGCTCAGCAAAGTGAAACGCGTTGGGAGAGTTGTCTGTTGCCTTGTCATGAAGAATCTCCTCATCGACCAGTACGCTCCCGCGTGTATGTCGGATGACTTGACATCTTCTCTCCGGGGCACTAGTCCCCCCTCTGATTATCGACCTCTCTTATTCCCTCGTACTAGACCATTGCCTCGGGTTGGTAGAGCTACCCCTAGCTCTCCTAAACCCACCTTTGGAGTAAAGGAGAAGCTTAGTTCGCCTGTTCTGAGTTCGGAAGATGTGATTGATAGGACTGCCATGAGCCCACGGGGTGAGAGTATTCCTATTACGATCGACATCCCGTCGAACACCATATGTGAGTCTAGAGGCGTGCCTGATCTTGTCCCTACTGAGTGTATTATTCCGACTACACCCATAGGCCCTTTAGAGACTCCCCCCGAGCTGTTTGATCGTGTCCCTGACTCTCCTATTGAGTCTGCGTCTGTGTCCTTGACTGAGCGCACTACTGAGGGCGATTTAGATATTTCTGACGATCTTAGTGACGCTGATTATCTTGGGTATCCTAGTGATCTGGATGAGGATTTCTCCTCTGAGATATCCTCCCCTGGGATTATCCCTTTATCCCTTGCCTATAGTACTGGTCCGGATCCCTTGATTATTGAGGAGTCTTCTGATGAATCCGTGCTGGTGGATGCGTTGTCTGGATCCGAAGAGTCAACTTGGGCTAATATTAGTGTTGGGCACCCGGGAAGCAGTCCCATGATTATTGTGGAGTCTTCTGATGACCCCGAGCTGGTAGATGTATTGACTGCTTTGGACGAGGCCCCTTGGGATGATGTTAGTAGTGAGCACCCGGGAGGTTGTTCTTTGATTGTATCGTCTTTGCTTGAAGTTCAAGCTAAGTCTGATTTTCCCCGGGATTTGGTCTGTCCTACCCCCTGTCCTGATTTTGATGACATCCCCTCGTCGTGGGAAGAGTTAGCTGACGAGGGAAATGACGTATTGGTAGACTTACCTTGTGTGGGAGAGGCATTTTCGGATGACTCTTATGGTGATATTCCGGATGACATTCCCCTGATGATTTCCACTAGTCTTGATGACCCATCTGATTTGATTTTGTCACCGGACTTGATTTTATCGGCCCTCCCCCCTAATACTTTTTTCCGACTAGCACCTATGTTAGGACATGAATCTGTTATGCCTAGTCCGAGTTTGTATGCGTTGTCTGATTTCGTTGCCCCATCTTTAGGACTGTCCCGACATGTTTGCATGGATGAGTTACTAGTTTTCATATTCGGTCTGTACACCACACTATGTCGATCTGACTACGCATTTTCTATGATAGAATATTTTTCTGAGTATACGTCATCATGTATGTCTGCGATTGCGGTAGCTAACGAACCTCTTTTGATTGTGCCTCTTGACGTGGTGTCCACTACTGTTTACACTTTTGATCCTCTTTTGCCCATGTCGATGACTTTAGCTGATCATTTTGCATTGTATCGCACGTACTTCCTTTCTCTGCTGAGAGCGTCCTATTCTAGAGCTGATGATTTGGATTTGGTCTGGTTAGTCCCCGAGCGGATGTCTTTTGACGCCGTCAATAAAATAACATTTAGGAACGCTAACCTTTCTATAACGAACGAGAATTTCGGAATTGACGTTTTTTATTTGGATTTTTGCGATGCATGGGGTGTTTCACCTCTTTTCAATTTTCCGGATTTTATATTGCACGTCTCTTTTCCACCTGAGTGGCTTTCTATGACGTTTCTACCTCCCACTATATATTCTCTTGGGTTAGGGAGTGTGAGTTCTGTCGTGTCTCTCTTCCACTCGGATTCCTCGGTTCTTGCATCGGATGGTAAAACAATAGTTATTTTTCTTTTGATTGACACCCTTTCGAGGTTCCTCGAAAGTCTTGCTGCTATTGTTGTGCTTGACAGGTTCTGTTTGGTGGATGATGACCGCTCTTCTACTACATGGCTACTCAGGCCAGATTTGCCTCCGGGTGCTTCTTCCTTCTTCTGCCGCTCTCTCTCGGCCCACTCATCGGTGATGAGTGATTTTGAGCGGGGGAGGATTGATGGCGACGTCGCTCCGCCATGGGTTCGAGATTTACTAGTTGATGTTGCGGGTCGCCTCCGTGACATTTTGTTTGAAGACGATGATGGCCGTTGTCGCAAGTTGGCCGCCGAACGTGAAGACTTGGAGTGCTACCGCTCTATCCGCCGCCGTCGTCGAAGCTTAAAAATATATGGTTATATATTTATTCCAATCAAAGAATAAATGTATAATTATATATTTTATTTGTTTAGTTTTATGTATTTTATTTTCTTAGAAATGAGGTGTCATCTTATGTGTTTTAGTGTGTGTTTATTTCATGTATTATGGCCTATGTTTAGCCAAACTTTGGGCTGCATATAGCCTTGGTGTTGTGAGCCTTTATAAGGCTTTGTGTTGTAACTTTTCATTTAGACAATTGATGAAAAAAAACCCTATTCAGATTTCTGAAACCTAATCTCTTCTTCCTCCTTGGGCTGCCGCCCCCCTTCCTTCTCTCCCTCTTCTTGTGGCCGCCGGCCACCCCTCCTCCCCTCCTCTTCTCATTTCGTGAAACCCTCTCCTCCTCTCCATAAATATTGGACAGCCCCCCAAGATTTCATTCCCCCCCCCCCCACTATTGAAGATTCAACAAAAAAAGGACTCCCTCCGCCGAGATCCGAAGAAAGTAGCTTGCGTCTCCATCCGGAGTGGTTCCGACGGCATCCGTGGAAGCGGGATTATCTCTACTAGATCTCAAATGTTGTTCTCAGATTTTGGGGTAATCTCTCCCTCTTGCTTGTGCATTTTCTTCTTAATATTGGTGAGGTTATGGTGGAGAATGAGGCCGAGATTCTCATCCGGAATATTGATATTATTTGTGTCTTAGAAAATCTGATTTTAAAACTAAATTTGTCCGATTTTCTCGTATAAATTTAGATTGGAGGAATACCCTTTTGTTGTTTAATTTGGGGATAACTCGGACTTATTTTGAATCATTGCTTTAGTCCGGGACCTCTTCGATTATGATTGAGAAAGCTTGCGATTAATGTCAATGGGCTTGGCTAATTCACCTTCATGGAAAATCTGAAATTGCTTGTTAAAATCTGAAGTTGTGTTAAAATCTGAAATCATATATGGGTCCTTTTTATGGAAAAATCTTAATTTGTATTATGGCTCTCTTCCCTTTCATGCACCCCTCATGTTTGTATTAATGCTCAAGTACATGGACTTTTTATTGTCATCTCCAACACGCACGCCACATGCTTGTACTAATTCCTCTCCGAGAAAGCCAACGTATTAGTTTAATATTTCTTGGACGTACGAGAATAGATTGTTGCGTTTTATTATAGTTTGATATAGCGGACGCATTAGAGAGTCTAGTTTTTAGTTGCGTCCATCTCGACAACCCCCAAACGGTCAAGCCTACATCAGTTCGGCCAACTCACTTCTCCCCCTTCTTGGTAGATTTCGGGCAAGGAAAACCACTTGTGCAATGGCGAACCTTCTCCGACGTGAAGCAAGGAAGGCAGACGAGTTTCTCTTCTGTTCGGTGTGACTACGGCAGAACCGTAGAAGATAAAATATTTCATCAGAAACATATTCCGATTGGGGTAACAAATTTGTACCTTTGAGTTTTTCCCTCTTAGATAAATCTTATGGTGGATTGCGTTGGCGTTGCTTGTGAAAATTTGATTTCCTTGTGGTTTTTTTGATCCAAACGATTTTGGTTGTTTCTCTTGATCTATTTAAATTCATGAGAATTGGCGGACCTCGTTTTTTTTTTGTTGGGAGAGATCTACCTTTTCCGAAATAGTTATTTTTTGGTGGATCTCTTTTGGTACAACACACGCTCGATCGGATCGGGTAGATCCATTTCTCTTGAGAGAATATTGGCTCATAGCTTCTATTTGATCTCTAAGGGTGTGGCAAACCAGTACGTTAGCATTGGAATAATAATATCGCAAATTGGTTATGCTGCATTTTATTTGTGCGAGCGTAGAATTGGAACATGAGAGAAAGTCCTTTGGTGTCGTTTGTCCGTGGCGGCTCGTTTGGTGATGTAGCCTGCATCAATTTGGTATCAAAGAAAGGTTTGTGCAAATTTCTTAATTGACACCATCCTATTATTCTTGGTATGTCTACACGGACTTGTCTAGCACGTTTTGTTGGTCAAATTTTGAAAAAAAAAATCTACTCTGCAAATAGCGGCCTAAAATTCTCATTTTTCTGCAAAATCCAAAAAAAAATTCTGGAAAATCTCCACCCCCTACGCAGTAAGAAATTAAAAAAATATATTTTATTTTTATCTAGTTTTTATTAGGAAAAAATAATCTTTTATAAATTTTCATCGAGTCAGGGTCCAACCTCTTACACTACATGCGCACTAGACTAGGCATGGAGTATACCCCTTCTTCTTCCAATATGGAGGACGACCGGGTTGCGGATCATGGTCCGACAACGATTGATGAACTCTGCGAGGAGTTCACCTCCCCCTAAAAAGGCAGCCCGCCAACGTGATGAGGGAAATAACAATCACAATAATCATAACGACTGTCCCTCGTGCACCTAATCATAATTACCAGACACTATATGAGTTTGATATCACTAGGGCTATTTGAATCAAACCCCCATCGTATGACGGACTATGTGAACCCCAAGTGTTCTTAGACTGGGTTATGGAAATGGAGTGCTATTTCGAGTGACATAACCAGACCGATGAACAAAAGGTGTGAGTTGCGAGGATGAAGCTGTTAGGCAGGGCTAAAATATTTTGGTTGAGTGAGGAATGACGTCTAGGTGCGGTGAACGGCTTACCACCCATTTGTTGGGCTGTCTTGAAAGCCATGTTGACTGATCAGTACATTTTTGTGTACCATCGGACGCAAATGTTTGATGAATTAGCTACCCTGAGGCAAGGGAATATATCGGTTGTTGATTACAAGAGTCATCTTAAGGACATAATGGTCAGATGCGATGTTAGGTAGATGCCAGTGATCACCCTCTCTAGGTTTCGAAAGGGGCTCAACCCCGATATTCAGGGTAAACTCCCACGGTATGGTCACACCGACTTGAACACTACCTTTAACGTTGTCTTGGATATTGAGAAGCACCATTCTTTAAAGTCCAAATATCGCTCCTTTTAGAAGGGAAAGTCCATCTTAGGACCACCCCTTCGCCCCATCCACTCATAAGGATAAGGGCAAGTTCTAGTCTGCTGACCCGAACTCTATTGTCATTACGGCTACGAATCTTGGAAGCACGGCCGATGAGAGAGTGCTCGTCGGTAGGATTAGCAAGATGAGTGCTCTGTGTTTTTCTTGTGGTATTCCGGGTCATTTTGTTAGCGAGTGTCTAACCAAGCCCAAGCCCTTAGCCCTTTTAAATACCTCGTCTGAGTCCGTTGAGCTCATGTATGAGATCGGTGAAGAATCTGAGTCGGAAGGCGTACCTAGAGACATAGAAGATGAAATTAATATGATGGTGATCATGTGTATTTTGGCTACTCCCCGAGCATCAGAAGATTGGAATAGGACGAATATTTTCTCATTATATTTCAAGAGCGGAGAGAAGTTGTGCAAAATGATTATTGATAGTGGAAGCTGTATGAACGTGATTTCAGAGAATGTGGTGTCGCGAATGTTGTTAACCACCGAACCACACCCTCACCCTTTATAAGGTTGTGTGGGTTAACAAGACATCCCTTCTAGTTTCGAAGCG
This sequence comes from Platanthera zijinensis, assembly GCA_039513925.1. Classification (NCBI taxonomy): domain Eukaryota; kingdom Viridiplantae; phylum Streptophyta; class Magnoliopsida; order Asparagales; family Orchidaceae; genus Platanthera; species Platanthera zijinensis. Next base: position 182,162,975 of record CM077078.1, read on the forward strand.
TTACTTGGTTCCCCTTACCATCAAGGCTTATGTAAGAAACGAACTAAAACAAACCGGAAGCGGTTTAACTAAAACTTTATTATCCAAAAAAGGTATCTATTACAAAGGTATGGCCTCCCTTATATAGAATGGAGGAGAGAAGAGAGAATAAAAATAAGAGATGTGGGACTAAAAAATTACATGACACAAGTGGACTGTACAGACACAAACCGCACAAGCTGCGCAGTTAGACAGAGGGGCTAACCGCTCAACAACTGCCAGAGTGAGAGAGAGACCGCCATGTGAGACCGCCAGACCGCCCGGTCTCCAAGTCGCCAGTGACAAGCCGCTAGACCGCTTGGACCACAGACAGCAACACATAGCAACCAAACCGCTAAAGGGAAACCGCCAGACCGCCCGGTCATCAACTCGCCAAGTCAGACCGCCCGGCCACCACTTCAACACTCCCCCTCAAGCTGGAGCATATATATCGATCATGCCCAGCTTGTCACAAATATGAAAAAACGCGGCGGATACTGGCTTGGTAAAGATGTCAGCCAGCTCTTTATCAGAAGTGACGAAGGGAGTGCAAATTTGTTCCTTCAAAATCTCTTCATGAATGAAATGATAGTCGACCTCAATGTGCTTGGTTCTTTCATGGAAGACTGTATTTTTGGAGATGTATATCGCAGCCTTGTTGTCATAGAACATAGGTAGAGGATGGTTGTAGACCTCTCCCAAATCCAGCATGAGAGCCCGTAGCCATTTTAACTCACAAGTGGTCGATGCCATACTTTGATACTCTGCTTCAGCACTGGACCTGGAAACAACAGACTGCTACTTGCTCTTCCAGCTTACCAGATTTCTCCCAACAAAGGTGCAAAAACTGGAGGTAGACTTGCGATCTCCTTTGTCATCAGCGTAACTCGCATCTGAGTATGCTTCAACCTTCAGATGACCATTCTTTTGAAATAATAATCCTTTCCCAGGGGCTGCTTTGACATACTCCAAGATCCGTAAGGCGGACTATAGATGGCACTCCCTCGGTGCTTGCATGAATTGACTTACCTTGCCTACAGCATAGGAAATGTCGGGCCTGGTCACTTTGAGATATATGAGCTTACCAACTAGACGCATGTACCCCGTAGTATCTGAAAGAAGAGGCGAATCATCTGTCCATGTTTTGTCTTCTCCAATAGCCATAGGGCATCGGGTAGGTTTGGCTCCAGTCAATCTTGCTTATTTTATAAGATCAAGGGCATACTTACGCTAAGAGAGGACTACGGAGCTGGGCTTCCGAGAGATTTCAATCCCCAAAAAGTACTTCGGAGATCCCATATCTTTTGTGACCAGATGTTGACGAAGATGCCGCTCTGTCAGGGCTACCCCTTCCTGGTCATCGCCAGTGAGAAGAATATCATCAACATAAACAACAAGAACCACAAGTACCGAGGGGGTTTTGCGAATAAATAGAGAGTGATCGGCAAAGCTGCGCGCAAAACCAACGGCCGCCACGATGCCGCTGAACTTGTCAAACCAAGCTCGAGGGCTCTGCTTGAGGCCATAGATTGCCTTATTCAATCGGCATACTCGTGTCTCCCCCTGAGCAACATACCCAGGAGGATGCTCCATGTAGATGGCCTCCTGAAGATCACCATAAAGGAAGACATTCTTTACATCCAGCTGAGAAATTGGCCAATCTTTATTGACCGCCACAGAGAGAAGGACCCGTATAGTGCTGAGACGAGCCACGGGAGAGAAGGTGTCAAAGTAATCAACCCCATAGGTCTGAGTAAATCCCTTAGCAACAAGACGAGCCTTATAACGGTCCACAGTGCCATCCGGGCCAAATTTGACCACAAAGCCCCAGCAACAGCCAACAACATCAGTACCGAAGGGAGTACGAACAAGAGTCCAGGTACCCCGCTCTGTTAGGGTCTCCATTTCCTCATCCATTGCCATATTCCAGTGAGGAATAGCAAGGGCCTCCTGGTAGGAACGAGGTGTTGCAGTGGCAGAGATAGCCAGCGCAAAGGCCCCGCGAGAAGAGGTAAGATGATCATATGAAACAACAGCAGCAAGGGGGTGTAGGGTACACGTCCGCACCCCTTTGCGAAGAGCTATAGGAAGATCGAGGTGGGCGGGTTCCTTGGCATCTAGAGCTTCTATGACAGAGAGAGCTAGCCCGGGAGGAGAGAACAACAGTAGCGGAGATGAGGGAGATGGATGCGGAGAGAGATGAGTGGACCGAGAGGAAGTAGGGGTGGATATCGCAGTAGGAGGCGAGGGAACGAAGGGAATAACAAGAGAATCAGAGGCTGGGGGAAGAGAAGAGGAAGCTTGGGGAAGAGAAGAGGAGTCATCCGAGAAGTAGGAGGCATTCTCGAAGAAGGTAATGTCAGCGGAGACGAACTGCTTACGAAGAATAGGGTCAAAGAAATAGTAGCCTTTCTGAGTGGTGGAGTACCCCAGAAAGACACATTTGGTGGAGAGAGGAGATAGCTTATCACGGGTGTCAGATGGGGCATGCACAAATGCCGTGCAGCCAAAGATTTGGAGAGGGAGAGGAAAAGGGTCCTTGCCCGGATAAAGAATGGAGAATGGGGTTTGACCATGGAGAACGGTGGATGGAATGCGATTGATGAGGAAACAGGAGATGAGAACATCATAGCCCCAATAGGCACGAGGAACCTACATCTGTGTCATCAGAGTGCGAGCGACATCACGGAGGTGACGGTTTTTGCGCTCCGCCACACCATTTTGCTATGAAGTGTAGACACAGCTAGTTTGATGAATAATCCCATGTTGTATACAGAGGGACGAAAAAGCATGACTGAGATATTCTTGGGCGTTATCAGATCGAAAAACTTTAATTGAAACATCAAACTGAGTTTTGATCATGAAATAGAAAGACGTCCATACAGAGAATAATTCAGAGCGATCTTTTAAAAGATACACCCACATACAATGAGAGAAATCATCAATAAACTGTACAAAATATGAACTTCCTCGACCAACGGTAAGGGTAGGAGAAGGACCCCAAACATCAGAGTGGATGAGATCAAACAGTCGGGAAGATCCACGAACTTGCTTTGGTGGGAAGGAGGAGCGGTGATGCTTGCCAAGCTGACAAGCCTCACAATTGAAGGGAGGACTTTGTGGAGGAAGGTGGGGCAAAAGCTGACGAAGAAGGCGTGGACGAGCATGACCAAGGCGAAGATTCCATTGGAGAAGATCTGTGGAGTTGGAGGAGAAGGCGGATAGAGCGGAAACATTGTCGAGGAAGAATAGGCAGCCACTCTCAGTCCCAGTAGCAATCGTCCGCTGGGAGTCCAGATCCTGAAAAGAACAAGAAGTAGAGGTAAATGTGACAGAACACCGTAATTGCTTGCATAGAGAGGTAACAGATATTAAGTTGCACGGGAATTTGGGCACATAGAGAGTATTCGCCAATTGAAGAGACGGAGTTACTTGAACCACTCCTGTCCCATGGACCAGGGATGGAGAGCCATCAGCGAGAATAACCGGGGGCAACCGATCATGTGTTTCCAGGGGAGAAAAACATTGGGTAGAGCCGGTCATATGATTGGTAGCACCTGATTCGATCAGCTATTTTCCTTGAGTAATGAAGTGGGCACTACCAGAAGACGTGACCACCGAGGCAGAAGGCTTCGAAGAAGAGGAGAAAGTAGAGATATCGAAGAGAGCCATAGGAGCAGAAATAGGTCGCGCGAACAGATAGACAAGTCGCACGAACTAAAAAAGGAAGAGCGAGAGAACCATGAAATAGGCCGCGCGAATAGAGAAATAGGTCACGCGAACAGACAATCAGCGAACACAGCACGAACACAAGGAAGTTCGTGAGAACCAGAAGGCCACAACGGACAAAAAAGGAAACCGCAAAGGACACAACCAAGAAGTAGACCAAAGCAGGGAGAAGGCCGTGTGGTTAGAGAGAAGGCTGCACGAACAGAGTATGAGCCGCGCGAATCAAAGGAGATCGCGGGAAAAACAGAGGCAGAGAAACCGCGAAAACAGGTCGCGGAAAGAACTAGAGAGAGGAGAGAGGTCACGCGGTTAGGAAACAAGCCGCGTGGATAGGAAGAAAGAAAACCTGCAGCGGTCGCGATGTCAGACACCCGCGGCCAGAGAAGCCACGACCAAGCCGCAGAATCAAGCAGAGGGATAGAAGTTGAGCGGCTAGAAGACAGTCCGCTCGAAAAGAAGCAACAGGCAAAACAAGGTACAAGGCAATAGGTCGCGGCGAACAGGGAAACAGGTCGCGGCGAGCAGAAAGCAAGCCAAAGAAACCGGCCGCGCGAACAGGGCGCAAGCAAACAAACAGGCCGTGCGAACAGGGCGCAAAAAACAGGCGGAAGAAACAAGCCGCAAAAACAGGTCGCGAAAATAAGAAGCAAGTCGCGCGGACAGGTCGCACGGTCAGAGAGGGCGCACAGAATCAGGAGGAGAAAATCGAGTCCTCTGATACCATGTAAAAAACGAACTAAAACAAACCGGAAGCAGTTTAACTGAAACTTTATTATCTGAAAAAGGTATCTATTACAAAGGAATGGCCTCCCTTATATAGAAAGGAGTAGAGAAGAGAGAATACAAATAAGAGATGTGGGACTAAAAAATTACATGACACAAGCGGAATGTACAGACACAAACCGCACAAGCCGCGCGGTTAGACAGAGGGGCTAACCGCTCGGCAACTGCTAGAGTTAGAGAGACCGCCATGTGAGACAGCCAGACCGCCCTGTCTCCAAGTCGCCAGTGACAAGCCGCTAGACCGCTTGGACCACAGACAGCAACACATAGCAACCAAACCGCTGAAGGGAAACCGCCAGACCGCCTGGTCATCAACTCGCCAAGTCAGACCGCCAGACTGCCCGGTCACCACTTCAACAGCTTATTCGAAGAAATTTTGGTGTGATGTCATCCCCATAGACGCATGTCATGTTCTATTAGGACATTTGTGGCTTTACGACCATGATGTTACTCATTTGGGACGTGCTAACACCTAAGAATTCAAATTTAATGGCAAGGCCATTATTTTGAAGCCCACTCCACCTAAGGATCCTTCCGTCCCTTCTAAATACACGTTTATTCCGGTAGAGAAAAGAACACTAATTCTGATAGGTAAGATGGAGTTTGCGCGCGTGGTAACTATAAATAGAGCTACCACCGCGTGGTAACTATCTACCGCCGCACGGTTCCATTAATCAATGCCTAATTTCACGTGTTACCACCCAGGTCCTCCAATTATATGCCAACACGTAGCCACGACGTTACAGCTTCGCTATCACCGCGTGATAGGATGTTAGCACCTCGTGGTAGCGGGGACGGTTACGACATGACCGGTCCTGCTACCGCCACGTAATAATTACTACTGCTGCATGGTAGAAACCTGAGAGCTTCGACAAACAAATTTCCAATCTACCGTCTGTGTATCACTACCGCCAGGCGATAACTTCCCGAAAGCTCGGCCAATAAATTGGCTAGCACCGCGATAACAACATATTGTCGTGCGATAGACTAGGCGTTGAGTCACCTAGCCTAACTCAATGCTCTCGACTTCTGATGCTACCACCATGCGGTATCAGCCTACCTCCATGCGGTAACCAAAGCATTGAGTCAACTCGCCTTACTCAGCGCTTTCAATGCCTGGAGCTACCGCGGCATGGCATTGTCCTACCACCGTACGGTACCCTCTTTTACTGCCTACATAAACTTGGGGTATTACACTAGACAGCCCTACACTCAAAGATAACAAATCTCCTACCTCAGGAAAGATAGCCCTACACTTAGAGATATCAAATCTCCTACCTCATGATCTACACAGAGATCCTACCTCAGAGACACAGCTCCTATACTCATCCTTTATAGTACAGGCTTACAACTTAGATCAACTGATGATCTTACAGAATGAGTAAAGGTTTGATGATGATTAACTCCAGAGAAATATTTCTCTGAGCCTCCTTCTAGAATAGAGAAACCCCTGTCATATATTCTTCACAGCAACAAGATTATTGATCTTTAGTATCTCTGCTTATGCTGAGAAGACAACTTCAGAGCTCTATTTCTTCAAGCTATTGATGTAACAGTATTGTATGCAGTCGCCTTGAAGATTATCAGCAACTTTTGATTGCTTTGCTTCTTCTCCTCTTACAGAAAAATGATTTATGTTCTTGCTGTAGAAGACTTAGATATTTCAGTTCATGATCTCTTCAAATAGCCAGCTTCTTTTTGTGATCCTGAGAACTTTTGTAAATTCCGAGCGTAATGGATTTTTTAACTTGATGAAGAGAATGATTATCATATGAAAAGCTCCCTTTTATTTCTCTAAAAAAAGTCATCTTTATTTCCCATGGACCAACGGCTTTATTTTCTGTATGGGCAAGCCGAAATTGGAAACTGTAAAGTACCTTTTCGCATTAATTCTTGTACAGAAGGCATTCTGTGCCATTTGTCTTCTAGTGCATAAGTCTCGCAATATTTGAATTATGGGTGATGTCAGCATGACATAGTGCTTGTGGGCTTAGCAGTTTTCTATCCATCTGCACAGGCATTGAGTGTAGTCAAGTGACTAAACGCAAAAACACTTGGTGGAAAATCTGTTTCCTGAAGCGTTGAGTGAACCTTCATCACTCAACGCATCTTACTTAGATAGCTTAGCTGATAAGTCATTGAGTGAGCCTTCATCACTCAATGCTTTTTAACTTGGCAGAATTCCTCTATATGAAGGCGTCGAGTGAAGCTCTTTTACTCAACGCTTCTTGACTCTGCTAAATTCTTGATGAGGCGTTCAGTGATCTGTCTTCACTCAACGCTTCTGTACTTTGGCAAATTTCTTTTTCAGAAGGAATTGAGTGAACTGCCTTCACTCAACTCTTCTGGACTTAACTAGATTTAAGTCCAGCTACACTAAGGCTTTTACTACTTGAACTTTTGTCACTGCTTTTAGACCTATGGCATTGGGTGAAGTGTATTCACTCAATGCTTCTGGACATACCCTATTTTCTGCATTTTCAGCACCTGTCTTGAGTCCAACTAACATTGTGACCCTAACAACCTATCTAATCACTTAACAGTATACAACCTGCATATATTAAACTTTGAACATATATCATATACAATAATGTGGATACCATTGACATGTGGGCCTTCTTTAAATCTGGGACATTGTGATCAATGGAGCCAACATTTGACCTGAGAGAAGAAACCTTAGATCGTCACGTAGACTTTTGTAGAACCTATTTATCTTTCGCTTCTCATCAGCAAATATAGAGCATGCATACTGCCCTAATATTATAAACTCATGCAACTAGTCATAAACACAACTCTCACCTTATGTCAACATATGGAACTGGTTCTCCATAGAAATCCTCGGAGCAGATGGTAGATACCTTGACAGAAAAAGCCTCAAGAACTCCTCCCTTGAGACCTCGGATAGTTATCTTACAGCAAATTGATGTAGTTACAGCTCATCCCACAAGATTCTTGCCCCTCATTTGAAAAGAAATGTAGCCACAAACACCTTCTGCCTCTCCTCCATCTCAATCGTCGTCAAGATTCTCTTTATTCTTAAGAGACAATCTTCAGCCTATATGGGGGATCTAGTTCTGAAAGTATCTATCATCTACCTAAATCACCTAAAGGGGGTGAATAGGTGATGTTTGTGTCTTTTTGCAGAATAAAAATCACTTAAAAACAAGCACACAAATACAGAGATTTATAATGGTTCCCCATTTTGGGTACGTCCACTTTCCCGCCTCGCCTATCTAATACAAAGGGATAGATTTGGCTACTTCACCAAACTCAGATTTCGTCAAATCTTACACCCCAAAGCCGCAACTCCTATAACTCGGAGACAACGCTCCTACCACTCGATCCACAATCGGATCGACAAACTCGATCCACAAACGGATCTACAAACTCGATCCACAAACGGATCTACAAACTCGATCCACAAACAGATCTACAAACTCGGGGAAAATTTTTCCTACAAGAGGAAATAAATGTTACAATAATATTACACTAGATTTGAAAACTTTTACCCGACGTTCTTCAAAAATAATGGATCTTGAACTTGGAGAACTCGAAATATTGAAATCTTTAAGATCTTGAAACTTTAATCTTCACTCGTATAGATCTAGAGGAATAGGAGTCTATAGAAGGCAGCAATCCAGAAGTATAGACTGAGGAAGATCAGATCTTACAGTGCTTGCATTTATCAGCCAATCGGAAATCGCGTATGCACAGGAAGCCGACGATCGCTGTTTTGGAAACTATTCTTGTTTTGAATCGGAGATAAAAATAGCACATTAGTAAGATTAGAAATTAAGAAAAATATACCTAGGTATTTATAATGATATTTCATCTAATGGGATAAAGAATATTTCCAAAAATGAAATCAGTAAAGTACTGTGCATGGCCGACCGAACCCGTTTCTGGTTTTAGAAAATTTTCAAAAAAATATGACCTAAGTCAAATTACGTCGAGTATCATAATGATACTCATCGAATACATCTTGATATATAATAAAAAGGACTTAGCCAAATCATCCCAGGCCAGCTGGTCACTCAACGTCATGGAGAAGAGTCATACTCGACAAATTCGTCGAGTATCAGCAGGTATACTCGACGAATTCATCGAGTATCACCTGAATTACTCAACGCACTTAACGTTGTGGCACACAATGCCTTTTACTCACTCAACGCCATAGGCAGCATTTGACGAATATCATCGAGTAAACTCAACGCACTCAACGCTTTGATATTCGATAAAAAAGACTTGGAAAAATCAAGAGAAGTAGCGTCGACTGGACTCGACAAATTCGGCGTGTATCACTTAGCATATTCGAAGAATTCGGCGAGTATCGTTAGATACATTCGACGAATTCGAGGAGTATGCACGACGATACTCGACGAATTTTACTTAACAAATTTTTCAATATCTTCAATGAATTTACGCTAAGTATATACGATGAATTCGACGAGTATTGGAAAGTATACTCGATAAATTCGGCGTGTATCAACGACGATACTCGACGAATTCGACGTGTATGCTTAAAAATACTCGCTGAATTTTCCTTAGGTAAAATTCCAATTTTCCCTGGGTCAAACCCTTGACCATCCTTGAGCCTTCTCTTATACTTGGTATAGAAGTACACCCCAATGGAAAGATTACACGTGAGTCAACACATTGGCCTACACAATGAGGAATTACATTATATAGTCCGGTATTTACTGACCCACTGTAACCTGACATTGGTGTGTACTTGGCATTGTAGACCTGCAAATACATAACTAAAAAGCAACATCAAATACAGTCACAATTAATCTTAGCTTAACTGGGCCCTTCTTCAAATCCAGGTTATTGTGGATACAATACCCAACAATCTCCCCCTATTTAAAGAAGTCAGAAGCCTATAAGCGATGGTGAATTGTACATAAAAATAATGAAATAATAAAACATTAGGACTTGAAAGGATAACAAATATTAAACACAACACGCATTCCAAGATAATCATTGAAATCATATATATATATATATCAAATTGTTCATAGTTTTGGTGGCAACCCACAACTCAACACAAAATATGACTATTGGTCCATCCTACTCTGACTCTTCTGCCTCTGTCTATAAAAATAAGCCTTTGGCTTTGGAAAATACTTTGGAGGGGGTGCAGGCATCGGATCAGCATCTCTGTGATATTTGAAGTGAATTCTCCTTTTTGTGCAGGACAACTTGTACGTGTTCCATTCTTCCTGATCATAGTGGTGCTGATGTTTTTCACCACAAATATAGACCAAGGAGAATGTATCCAATATAAAACCTCTAGATATTGGACTCCACACTTCTTCCATCTCTCTGTTTGGTTCTAACCTGACAGCATACGGGCCTTCCCTATATCTTCTACATTTATGAACCGGAGGGGGAAAGTATTCAATAATTTCTACCTCTGGAGCCTCAGTAGCAGTATCAGCCTGATAAAAATCCTATGTGTCTGACCAGAACTGTGAGTAATCCTAGGCGGGATGAGTCTCATCATGTGCTGGTATAGGCACAATAGTTACTTGAGATCCTGTCAACTGACTACGCAACAACACACAATTATTGTAACTATAATCATTTAAACTTTTGAAATTTGCTAACATTGCTACTTCAAGTGCATTGACCTTAGCTGCCACCTTATCTTCCAAGGAATCCTCCCCCTTTCTGACTTCTATATCCATAGCATTTGCATATGCCTGCAAGCTGTCGTCATAATGATCCATAAAATTATTGTGTGCTTCAATCGTAGTTTTGGCATTGGTATCAACATTGCACATCACCTTCATATTGCTTTCTAATCCTTTCATAACAAATTCAACTCCTTTTCCCCCTTAGGTAAACCAGGAGTCTAACTTAACATCTAGCTTGTCAAATCTTACGTTAACCTCAGCTAGGCCTTTGTTTTTGTCTCTTTCGGTCTCTTTCATCATTTTCAGAACACTTTTCATGGAAATATCAAAATATGCCTTCTTCTTGGCTAGCATTGCCTCTATACTCTGCATAAGTGTACTATCAGTAGTCAACACTAGAGTCCCTGAGATGGGAGTGCTGGGTAGATCCTCATTGTAAGACTTATCTATCGGAGATAAATGAGCTCTGGAATTAGTATATTGATCTACAACAGCAGTGAGAGTTGGATTCTTCTCCTCTGCATCTCCCTCCTTTCTAGTAAGATCCACAACCTCAACTCTAGCTGCAGGAATGCATCAAGAATCGAAGCTATCCTTTTCTTCATGTTGCTCATAAGTCTAGCAAACTCAGTATGAACTGATATAGAAGTCTTAGTCACCCCCCCCCCCCCCCACAAAAGATGAAGCGGGAACAATTTCAGGGAGAGGAACTATCTGGTTCTCCACTATAATGAGTGCATTAGTAACATTAACTTCAACATCAGCAGACTTATCAAAATTAATTCTCATCTCAGCAGCAGCATCATCAACATCATTTATATCCTCTTCCTCAGCAGCAACTTCCTCAACTATATCAGTATCTGCCTCCTCAACATTATTAGCAATAACTTCATCCTCAATAATAGTATCAGCCTCTCCCTCCTCAGGCACCAACTCTTCAGCAGCAGTCTGAGCCATCTTGGTAATCTCTATCATCAGATCTTCTTGCTCTGGGACTGGAGTAACTGACTCCCCCTCTATTCCTGCCCTCAAACTCTCACGAATGTCACTGGGGTATGGAGAGGTAATCCTGACCTCAGGAGCAAGTTTTGCCTCCTCCAAAGCCAAATCTGGGGCTCCCCTGCCCTGGTGATTCTCCTATCCCACTAGGAAAATATAAATGAGTCTATTTTCTTCAGGTGATGGATAGGAACCCATTTAGTCATATTAAACCTATCACCATCCATCTGATTCAAGTACATGCTGATAATTCTCCCAAAGTTGGGAGTGCGAAGGTTGTCCTTGATTTTCTCGAACAGCAAAGCACCCCAGTCTAACCTCTTCCTACAAATGATTGCCGTAAGAGTCTTGAACATCTCAGTCGAGAGGTAGTCATGTGACCCAGTTTTATATAGCAACACTTTTTTGATGATGTCTGGCAGCAGCTTTCCTTCTTCGTTCATTCCTTTTCTTTTGATCGCTTTTGTACCATTGGGCAAACCATAGAATAACATAGCCCTTGTGAAGTCCTCCTTGGCGAGGTGATCTGCTTTTCCATAAGCTGGGAGCCTCAAGAGACGAGTGAGATGAGAGGCCTTCACCTTAATGGCAGTTCAACAAACTTTGCTCTTGATTACCGTATCTTCGTGTCGAAGCTTCGCATTGTGGAAAAATTCAATAACGTCCTTGTCCAGAACTTTGCATGGGTGTTCTAGGAAGAAGGAGAGTCCAGCGGTCTCCAACATTAATATAACATTTCTGAACTCATTAGATGCATCATCAAAGCCTGTGCAGACCAACTCACTTCCCCCTAGCAAGCCACTGGTGCTTCTAGGAGCCATGGAGAAAACTGAAATTTGGAGAACTATTGCTGGAATTCTGGACTTCTCAGAATTGGCGAAACAGAGTTGTCGAAAACACACCACTGCATAATATCGGGAGAACCTGGAATGACTGACGGCTAGGGTTTGGAAGAAGTTGATAACCCTTATCGAGGGAGAAGAAGCACACACCGCAGGAACTGCTCGTCGAGAATGAGGAACGAACTGCGGGAGTCGAACCATCGGGATTCCTATTTAAGCGAATCGTCAAAAGTTCAACGAATTGACTGTGCGGCTGTCCCCTTATATATATATATATATATATATATATATATATATATATATATATTTATATTTATATATATACATAATTTTCAAATTTTCCTAGGAGGCGCGTACCTTATTTGTCGTTAGTTCTTCGGATACAACATAGTAAGAAAGAATTCCCACACAATTTAAATTCAGCAAGATTCACCGGATACAGAATCTGATTCGGCGAGTATCCACAGATATCCGACGAATCAGCGAGTTTGTCGTCCGATATTCGCCGAAACCTTTGAATTTTTTTTCTTTTCAGACATAGTTCCTGAGAGACTTTCTATTTGCTTGGACTTCTTCAGGATTCAATTTTCAGCGTACCAAGTTCTGTTTTGAAAAATGAGAACTTGGACTCGTCCAGCGGCTTCGTGAAAATATCTGTGACTTGCTTGTCCGTCGAGACATAGCTGAGGGCTATGTCCTTGTTCTCCACAAGCTCCTGGATGAAGTGATTACGCACCTCGATGTTCTTTGTCTGCTATGGGAGACTGGATTGTTTGCGATCGATATTATGTTGGATGAGTCGCAATACATTTGAATCTCTCTGAAATTCAAATTATAATCTTCTAGTTGATTCCGAATCCATAGAAGCTGTGCGCAATAACTACCTGCGGAGATATACTCTGACTTGGCAGTAGAAGTTGCCACACAATTTTTCTTCTTACTGCTCCATGAGATTATCCATCTTCCGAGGTATTGACACTTCCTAGAAGTACTTTTCCTATCATCCCGGTGTCTTGCAAAATTGGCATCTGAAAAACAATTAGCTTGACATCATTATTTCTCGGGTACCATAAGTCAAGATTGGGTGTGCCTTTAAGGTATCTTAAAATTCGCTTTGCAACAATGTAATGAGATTTATTATAGTTCACCTGGAATCTAGCGCAGACGCATGTTGAAAACATTTGTTTGTTACACTGAAAAATATGTACCAGATTTGGAGAAGTCTCATCTTACTCAATGATATACATTAATTTGTATTTTATGGGATGTTTAAGTTTCATTGTGCAGGTGTATGGTTTGCAAGAAAATTCTCTAAGTACAAGTGTCCACACTTGTGAAGAATTGTGTCGACACCAAGAAGTTATGTCGACATTAGAAGTAAGGCCTGTGTCGACACCCAGACATTGTGTCGATACATGGAGAAGAAGCTGTGTCGATACCCAGAATTGTTTCGACACCTAAGGCAGGAATTGTGTCGACACCTAAAGCAGAAGCTGTGTCGACACCCAGGAGTTATGTCGACATCAGAAGAAAGGCATGTGTCGACACTCAAGATTTGTGTCGACACCTGAAGAAGGTTTGTGTCGACACACAGGACTTGTGTCGACACACACTCAACGCCATTTACCTACATCAGCTATGTCAAAACCAGAAGCTGTTGTGTCGACACACAGGACTTGTGTCGACACACACTCAATGACATCTGGATGATACTAAATGCCATCTAATAACATCAACTATACTGAGTCTGAAGGCTTGTGTTGACACACAGGACTTATGTCGACACACACTCAACAACGTCTCGACACACACTCAACGATAGCTGGACATACACTCAACGCCATCTATCAGCATAAGTTATGTCGAGACCAGGAGCAGTTGTGTCGACACACAGGACTTGTGTCGACACATACAAACAGAAGCTGTTTCGATTAGCAGAAGAATGATTATGTCAACACATGGAGTGTTGTGTCGACATCATCAAGACTTGTGTCGACACTTAGTCTATTTGTGTCGACACATGTGAAGCAGTTTGCTGAGTGCTTCATGCTGAGTTGAAAAGTCATGAGGAATAAACTGTCATGATTAGTGACTCGACAGCTGTCATAACCAACAGTCTGATACCTTTGTCAGAACTGTTAGAAGGTTGTTACAAACCGGATCAGCAGGTAATCATGAGGAAACTCTATATAAGAGACTGATCCTTGACAACCAAGAATAACTAAGGAAGTAATCAAGCAATTATGGGAAAGAGAGTTTGACAACAAGTAAAGGGGAAACCCTTAAGAAGGCAGATCCAGAACAGTCTGTAAAAAATATTCAGATCTAATTCTTAATCTTAGGAGGGAGCTATCTGAAGATCAACTTCTACATCAAGTGAAGATCAACCTTATTTTGTTCAATCAAGAAGCTTTGAAATAACTAAGTCAGGTTGGTTCTGAAGATTAAGTTTATTCAAGAACTGATCAAGAAGCTCACACCAATAGAGAGTTCTATCTGGTGAATTTCTGTACCCTTTAAAACATTAAATTTTATTGTAGGATCTTTTGTATGATCTGTGCTATAAGCCTGTAATTATAAAGGCTAAGGTAGGGCTGAGTGTCTAAGGTGTAGGACTTGTGAAAGTCTGAGTTGTAAGCCTAGTTATAAAGGCTGAGGTAGGGCTGAGACCTGAGGTAGAATTCTTGGGAAGAATCTGAGGTAAGACTTGTATAAGTCTGAGCTGTAGGAACCAATCTGGTTCTGAGTTATAAGATCTGTGGATCTGAGTAAGTGGAAGGAAGTTGGGCTGAATCCAGTTCTCTACTGGATAGGCGAAGGGGGAAAGTGGATGTACCCATATCTTGGGGAACCACTATAAATCTGGTGTACTGTATTGTGCTGTGATTGGTGTGCTGTGATTGCTGTGTTGTGATTGCTGTGCTGAGAATTGTATTATCTGTATTAAGTTAGAACAAGCTAATTGCCTAAAATTCTTAAAGAAAATTAGAACCTATTCACCCCCCCCCCCTCTAGGTGTCTAGGCTCTTGAAATCAAGTCTTTCAAGTGGTATCAGAGAGAGGTTACTCAAAGATAGACCTAACAGTCTGAGTGAATCTCTAAGGCAATTAATAGATTTCAAGATTGGGTTCAAATGAGAATCAAAAGGAATTTGGATCTATGAAACTGCCTATCTGCAGGAAAGAATGCTTTGGCATCTGGAAGGAAAGGGTCAGGTTGTTCATGAAATCATCTGATCCAAGAATCTACATCACAGTACAAGAAGGCCCCTTCATTCCAATGAAGGTATCAGTTCTGGATGCAAATGATAGAATCCTAAAGAGTTATTCTGAAATGACCAAGGATGAGATCATCCTGACAACATTAGACAAAAGAGCACAAAACATTATTGTAAGTGCTATAGATGATGCAATATTTCAGAATCTGGTGCATTGCAAAACATCTAAGGAGATGTTGGACACCTTGATTGTATAAATGGAGGGAATTGAATAAGTCACAAAAGACAGGAAATATATGTTAAATCAAGAATATGAGAGCTTTAGACAAGCCAAGTCTGACAGCATAGCTGAATGTTACAAGAAGTTCTTCAGGAGAGTAAATGAGCTGATGACCTATAGAAGAGTATTCAGCACAAATGAACTGAATGACAAGTTTCTCATATCACTAACAAAGGACTGGGACACAAAGATATGTGCCATAAGAGAGGTGGCCAGGCTTGCTGATAAGGCTCCACCAATACTATTTGGAAAGTTGCTATCCTATGAAATGCAGCTCACTGCTAGAAAGGAGGAGGAGAAAAGCAGTAGGTCTGAGTACAAAGAGAAGTCAGTAGCCTTCAAGGTTGAAGGCACAAGAAAGGGTAGGAGAAAGTCTCCTTCTCCACCCAGAAGGAGTGCTGAGGCAGAAGAAGAAAATCCTTACAACAGCACATCAGATAGCCACACCTCTGCTGAGGACTTTGCTGCCTTTATAAGGAAGTTTCAAAGGTTCATAAAAAATAAGAAATGGAGAACCAGAACATCTACATCCTTCTCCAAGGATGAGTATTACAAGAAAAAGAAGAATCCCAAGGAGGACAGGTATACCTCAAAACCTAGTAAACAAACTAATTCTAAAATTGTTTGTTATTATTGCAACAAGCCTGGACATGTCATAGCTAATTGTCCAAACAAGAGGACTGAATCTAGGGACAAGAAGAAGCATCAAGTGAAAGGAAAGAAGGAGAAATCCTTTGTTGCTCAAAAGCAGAAGAGTTGGACAGACTCTTCATCTTCAGGATCAGGAGAAGAAGATGATGTAGAAGCATATGTTGGGTTATTCTCAATAGAAGAGGATTCTAGAGAACTAGAATTCCTACAAATGCTGGACTCCATAAATGGAGTGAAATATTATTGCTGTAGAGGGCTGATGGCTCTATCAAAAAATGATCACTGCCAGGATCAGCCTGGTACAACCAAGGTATATAATTCTCCCTCAGCTTCTGATTATTGTACTGGATCAGAATCAGTAGCATCAACTTCAAGAGAAGTGGATGGTTCTAATTCTTAGGGGGATGTACATCAACTCATTAATGAGTGTGGTGGGTTGTTGCAAGCTCTGAAGAGGAGCAAGTTTCTTGTCAAGGAGCAGGCAAATGAAATTGAGTCTCTTAAGCAGGCTGCATCAGATTCAGCCATGTTGATAGATTTAAAACTGAAGGAGGTTGCCAAACTGAAAAACATTACTGTTATTCAGATGGGCACAATCTCTTTCAAGGAAAATTATATCAAGAAACTGGAGGCAAAACTTCATTAAGAAAGAGAGTTAATGGCTAAATTATCTAAGCCAAAATCTGTCTTGCCCTTAATAGACAATTTCATTTCTCATAAAGGAAAGACTGGTCTAGGTTTTAAGGGAAGTACTAGGGCCACCAATTCTCATAGAAAAGGTAAGGCCCCCGTTCAGCCACTAGCTAAAAAGCCCCCTATTTTCTTTAGGAAAGTGATGCAACCTACAAACAGGTATGATAATGATATTACTCATGGTCACTGTGAGTATGGAGATCTCATGGGCAGTGGTGAAAATGCCAATAGGTTACTTTATAGGCAAGCCCATCAAGTTCAAAAGGAATTCTTGGGGTTTGCTGCTCTAGCACCAACTTAACAGGACTGCTGGCAACAAAGTTGTGAAGACTGTACCTAAAAGAAGGTATAATAGATTTGAGTGTTGGTGTTTTGGCAAGGTGGGCCACTTTGTCATGGATTGTTGGTTCAACACAAGTGTTAAAACAAAGAATAGTTTACATGTCAGAATAGCTGCAGGATTTCAAACTAACAAGGACCTAGGACCCAATAATAATTTGGGTTCTAAGGATAAGTGATTCTTTATTTAATGCAGGTGAATCCAAATGGCCACACTCCTATATGGTACTTGGACATTTGATGTTCCAGACACATGACCGGAACAAGAAGAATGTTGAGGGACTATGTACCCATAGAGAATGGACCCAAAGTAATCTTTGGTGGAACAGAAAAAGGAATCATCAAAGGATCTGGTAACATTTCTAGTGATTCAATTACTATCACTAAAGTTGATTGTGTGAAGGGTCTAAAACACAACCTGATAAGCATAAGTCAACTTAGTGATCTAGGTTATGACATCTCTTCCCTCAAAGGGGAGTGCCAAATAAGGAGGTCTAGTGATCAAGAGATCATTTTGACTTACACTAGGAAAGGGAATGTATATTATCTTAACCTAGATTGTGAGTTTAACATCTCACCCATTAGTCTAGTTGCAGGAGAGAAAGCTTCAATATGTGTCAAATGGCACAAGAGGCTAGCTCATCTGAATTATAAGTCAATAGGACAACTGTTCAGCATGGGGTTAGTGAGGAATGGTCCTCAAGTCAAGTGCATTAGAGAGGGTGTGTGTTCAGCTTGCCAAAAGGGCAAACAGACTAAGTCCTCTTTCCATGCACTTGATACCAAAGATTCAATGAGATGTTTATATCTCTTGCATATGGATTTGTTTGGTCCTATGCAAGTTCATAGTCTTGGTAGGAAAGTATACACATAAGTTATTGCGGATGACTATTCTAGATTCACATGGGTTTTCTTCTTGAGGCAGAAATCTGAAACTCCTACTGTTTTCCAGACCTTTGTTAGATATATTCAGAATGAATTTAATAATTCAGTGGTCAAAATCAGAAGTGACCATGGAACTTAATTTCAGTCTGAATGTATGAAAAAGTTCTGTGAAGAACTTGGGATTCATCAGGAGTTCTCCTCACCTAGAACACCCCAGCAAAATGGTGTTGCTAAAAGAAAGAATAGGACTCTAATTGAGGCAAGTAGAACACTACTTAGTGACATTACTCTCCCTGAGTACTTCTGGGCAGAGGCAGTAAATACTGCATGTCATGTACACAATAGAGCCTCCATCAATAAGAAACATAAGATGACTCCCAATCAGATTTTGAAAGATAAAAAACCAAATATTTCCTACTTCAGAATCTTTTGTAGCAAGTGTTATGTCCTAGTTAATGGTAAGCACTACAAAACTAAGTTTGTTGTCAAATCCCTAGAAGGGATATTTATTGGGTACAATAATAATAGTAGTGCATATAGGATCTAAACCTTGACTACACAAGTTGTAGAAGAATCTGTCCATGTAGTATTTGATGAGTCTAAGTTTATTAATAATGAATTTTCTAGCTCTTTAAGTAGTTCTACAGGTTTAAACATAGGCTGGACAAGCTGACTATCAATGAAGAAGCACCTGCTAGGCTGGATGAAGAAAAGTATGCATGTTGTCCAGGGGGAGAAAAAGACTCACTGAATGAAGAAGACAATGAGGAGCATTAGGTTGAGGAAAATGAAGAAGGCCAAGAGGTTGGAAGATTTCCTCCAGCAAGAAGACACCTAAATGATCATCGAGCTCATCAAATTATTGGTGATGCAAGTCAAGGTGTACTAACCAGGAGCAAGAACATGAACATAGTTTTATGTTCAAGTTTCTTGCCACAGATAGAACCCAGGAAGTTTGAAGAAGCCATGCTAGACACAAACTGGATTGATGCTATGCAAGAAAAGCTGAATCAATTCAGAAGATGTAAAGTCTGGGAACTGGTTCCTAAACCAAAGGATCACAACATTATAGGAACCAAGTGGATCTACGGAAACAAACTTGATGAGAATGGCACTATAATCAAGAACAAGGCAAGACTAGTAGCAAAAGGCTATAGGCAATGGGAAGGGATTGACTATGATCAAACCTTTGCCCCAGTGGAAAGGCTGGAGGCTATAAGATTGTTCTTGTCCTATGCTGCCTATCAAGGGCTCAAGGTATATCAGATGGATGTAAAGTCAACATTTCTGAATGGTGACATAAAAAGGGGAAGTCTATGTTGAACAACCCTAAGGTTTTGTAGATTCTCATTATCCTGATTATGTATATAGGATTAGGAAAGATCTATATGGTTTGAAAAAATCCCCTAGGGCTTTGTATGAAACCTTGTCTACTTTTCTTATTTAGAATAAATTCTCTAGAGGAAAGATAGACAAAACTCTATTCTTTAGGGAATCTAAAGGCAAGATAATCCTAGTCCAGATATATGTTGATGACATTATCTTTGGATCTACTGAAAACAACCTTTGTAGAAAGTTTTCCAAAATTATGCAAGGGAAGTTTGAGATGAGCAGTATGGGTGAGCTGAAGTTATTCTTGGGACTTCAAGTAAGCCAGACTGATGATGGATTGTCCATATCCCAGTCTAAGTTCACCAAGGAGTTAATTAAGAAATATGGAATGGACTCAGCCTCCACCATAAAAACTTCAATGGGAACAAGTATGTCTATAGGCAAAGATGAGACAATTTCGCAGCCGGTCATTGAGAGGATTTTCCGATCAAGGGAAGGTGCTTTGAATTGATAGAATTACAAGGAAACCTGTTGATGAGTCTTTTGTATAGAGGGATAATTGGATCCCTACTCTACTTGACTACTAGTAGACCTGACATCATGTATGCTATATGTGTCTGTGCTAGGTACAAAGCTTCCCCAAAGGAATCTCTTTATACTGCAGTTAAGAGAATTTTGAGATATCTTAAGGGCACACCTAATCTAGGTCTTTGGTACCCTAAGAATAGAGATTTCTTACTAACAGGCTTCTCAGATGCGTACTTTGCAGGATGCAAAGAAGACGGGAAAAGTACTACATGAACTTGTCAATTCCTAGGTGGAAGGTTGGTGTCATGGTGCAGCAAAAAGCAAACAAGTGCAGCTATCTCAACTGCTAAGTCAGAATATATAGCTGCAGGCAGTTGTTGTGCACAGTTGATGTGGATAAAGCATCAACTTGAAGACTATGACATCAAGGTAAGTAGAATTCCACTATTCTGTGATTCTACTAGTGTTATTTCTATTTCTAAGAATCCTGTATCACACAGTAGAACTAAGCATATAGAAATTAAGTTTCATTTCATAAGAGAACATGTGGAGAAGGAAGATATTAGTCTAGAATTTGTAAACACAAATAATCAAATTGCTGATATTTTTACAAAACCTCTGGATGAAACTAAATTGAATTATTTTAAAATTGAATTAGGCATGTTGAACCTATAATAGGTCAGCTCAAGCATTCTTAAGTAGAATATGTAAGCACAATATTTCTCAGGAAATTTGTCTAAGTACAAAGTTTGTGTCGACACAAGCAAATTGTGTCGACACACTCAGTATGTTGTGTCAACAAAGAAAAAGGATGTGTTGACTGAAGAATAGGTGTCGACACAACTATGTCAAGACATGACCAGCACGTGTCGACACTAACACAAGTATGTCGACACATAGATATGTCGACATATAGAGATGTCGACTAAAATTAAGTTTTGTCGTGACCTAAGTCTTGTATTTCGACATATGTATAACTATGTCGACATGTATTTTTACTAAGTAAGGTGCGTCCTTTGACCTACCCTTTACCAGTAGACTATAAATAAGGGAAGACAAAATCTGGTCAACTACGCCTTCAGATTTCTTGACTCTAGACCTTGTGTCGGCATAGATATTCACTTCTCTTCTCTTCTCTCTATCTCCCTCTCATCAATGGAGCCCCATAAGGACGATAAGGTGAATGAAGGTTATGATCTTGTTCGTGGGGGATTCACGACAGCCTCACAAGACATCCAGGATGTAATTACCTTAATTTCAGAAAATGGTTTGGAGTTCTTGGTCTCAGAACCAACAAGAATTTGGAAAAATGAAGTTCTAGAATTCTATTCATCAGCAGCTGTGGACACTGAAGGGAAGAAGATCAAAGCGACAGTTCAGGACTCTCAAGTGAAACTAACACTAAAGACAATCAGGAAATCACTCCAACTTCTCATGTTTAAGGATGATTATGAAATAGTTCCATCCATGACTAAAGATGCACTAAGTTGGTGCGGGCTGAACCCTAATACCAAAGTTGGATCATCCATTACCCGAAAAGGGATGTATTCCCAAGGAAAATTTCTGTCTGAAATAGTAGGCAAGGTGATTCTGTGTAAGACAGATGGACATGATAGAGTTTCAATCTGCATGTTCAATCTAATGACAAGGGTCATATTCACTGTAAAAATAGACTGGGCATCAATAGTATTTGACAAGATCCAAGGAGTAAAGAAGCCAAATCTGGGAAGGATACTAAGCTTATGTCTAGCTTCTACAATACCAGATGTTATGAACCAACTACCAGGATCAAAGATCAACCATATGAGGTGAATGAATGTAAGGATTCTGTCCATATGGTATAGAGTATTGACCAAAGAGGTTTCTACTCCACAGAAGCAGGTCAAGAAAGATAAGAAAAAGAAAGAAATTGTTCAGCAAGAAGAATCCTCCAGTGATTCTGAAGAGGAGGTAGCATTCAGTTCAGATGAAGACCAACAACAAAAAGAAGCTCAAGATCTAGAAGAGAGCAGTCAGCACCACAAAACACAGATAGCCTCCACTCTAGCGGGAGAACACCCTGAAGCAGCAGAACAAGACACTTAACTATCTGAGCTCCAAGCCTAAGGGGGAGGCATTGCTGAAGCTACTCTAGAGAGTGAGTATGTTGTTGATACATTGATGGACATTGTATCAGATATAAACAAAGAAGCACTGGAAATTGCTGAGAAGGAAGTACAAGATGTGCAGATAAAAGATACAGCTCAAGATGACCAAGTAAGTATCTCTTTTATAAAGAAGGCCCTTGACAAAAATCTGGATGTCCAGGGAGAACCTTTTGTTTTCCAAACTAATCTAGTTCCTATTGTACAAATGCAGCAAGATGTAACTATGGAAGAGTTGTTTCCTGATTTACTATCTGCAAGGACATAGGGGGAATAAGCACAGGTAGAAAAGGAACTGTCAGGAACTTAGGGGGAGGAGCTACTGAATGCCCCTTCTAATAAGGAAATAGTTGATATAGAAAGCTTATCCCAACCCTCTGATGATGAGGAAGCCTCTAAGGGTAAGAAGAGGAAGATGGTTGCAATCAGGAAAAAGAGAATAGGCTATAAAAAGGCATTACAAATAATCAATCAACCACCTGCTCCAAGCATGGACATCAGTTCATTACTGGCCCAACTACAAGTCAAATTTGATGAACAAAGGCAGTCCTTAGATAAATATGTGGATGAGTCAAATAAAGAACTGCAGTTTCAGCTGGCTCAAGACATTAAATCCATCAGATTTGAAGTCAATCTGCATAAGAAAGAGATAACAGATTGCTTCCATAAGGGAGGCAATGCTGTAGTATATTTGGCTGAGCAACAACAACTGCTGAAGACTGAGGTTGAGGACATTGGCACCAAGCAAGGATATGTTTTAGAAAATCAATTCAGGTCTAATGAAAATCTCAAAGACTCCATGAATAAATTCCCACAAAACTGGGAAGTATTTCCACTGATTTGAAAACTGAAATATCAAAGCAAATACAAGAAGATCTAGCTGCTGTCCAAACAGCCATTGGAGCCTCTCAAAAGACTATTTCTGATTACCTAGCTGAGTTCAAAGCCTACTATCAAGAAGGTACAAAATATCTAGCTGATCAAATAAGGTTTCAAAAGAATGATCTTAGGGATCATATAACTAGAGAAGTCATAAAGGGGGAGAGAATGTTAGTCAAAGCCAGCTCTGACCATGCAAAATGGGTATCTAACACCATCAGATCTACACTTGGATTTCCACCACTATGTGAAAATGATAATACTGCTGAGTCTGGAGTGCAACCTGCCTACATTGAAGGGGATCAGCCAGAGGTTGCACAGGTCATTTACCCTCCAGCTGATTTTGACATAGTCCAATAAGAAGTTCAAACAATGTATAGCCCTCTACAGGAAGCACAAAATATTATCATTGAAAAAGTAGACATGTCAGAGGCTGCCAAGGAAGCTTAGAAGGAAGCATAGCTGTCCAAGAAAAGGTTTAGAGAAAAGGCGGAATTGAAGCCTGATTTTGAGCAGTAGAGACCTACTTCCAGGAATATTATTTTGATTGCCTGGAAAGCTGTGAAGGACAAGACGTATGATAGGGGTAAATGGTACTTTGAGCAAGAGTGGAACAAGTATCAAGCCAGGTAAGAAGCCATTCTTCAGTACAGAAGGAGTGTAAAAGCTAGGAAGTTACCTGCTAATGCTCTGGAGCCTAACAAGTACTTACCTAAGCCTTTTCACTATTTTGAAAGGCAAAGGATAAAGGATGAAGAACTGAAGAAGAAGGATCTGAAAGGAAAGAAACTAGCTGATGATACTGAACCTACTGTGCAGGCTAAGATCAGATCTGGGAAGAGAATTGTAATAAAGGAGCCTAGTCTATCTTAGAATAAATTGGTTATTGTCTATAACAATGTAATATTTTGTTTTTTATTGTTCTATAGAAAAACATGTAAACCTTGAATTTTATGATTAATGAATAAAATCAGTTTCAGTATTGATGTTTGTTGTTATCTTGCTGTGAAATGAATGTACATCTTTTTTTGTGTTTTATTATGAGTGATGTATATCTTTGACTAAGGGTTATGAATTCTCCAAATAGGGGGAGATTGTTCGGTACACTGACAAATATATACCAGATTTGGAGAAGCCTCATCTTACTCAATGATATACATCAATTTGTATTTGATGGGATGTTTGAGTTTCATTGTGCAGGTGTAGGTTTTGTGATGAGTCCTATTTATATAGGGTTTTTCGGACTCATCTGGGCTAGTTTTAACGCACTTGCACTTCACTTTTAGTATGTTATCGCTGATATTTCTTTCATGCTGCTTTTCACGCTAAGTGCACTATTTTGGCCCGAGGGTGTGCAATTATGCATTCTTTTGTTGGGGGTAAGAACATGGTGCTCCCCATGGTTCTTTTATTTATTTTATACTGTGTGTGGTTGCTGGGAGCTAGTGCGCTAGTTGGTTTCATTGTTGTACAGGTAGTCGGGTTGTCCCGAAGTTCATTTTCAATTTCTTTGTAAAACGCATGGTCGTGCGCGTTTCTTCGCGCGCGGTTTCAGTTCGATCGTGCGTTTCACATAGCAATTCTGGGGACTTCTGTTTCTACCCGTGCGTTTTGTTCCCGCACGGTTTAGGCCAATCCGTGCGAGAAGGAATCACACTGTCTTCACATTTTTCTCTATTTTCCTACATTCTGGGGTAAATCGTACGTTTCCTTCACGCACAGGCAAACGCGCCCGTGCGCGAGTAAAACACGTGGTTCCCCTGTTTCTCTTGATTTCCAGCGCTCTGTCATTACCCGTGCGATTTCCTTCATGCACGGGCGGAATTGCCCGTGCGCGAGTAAAATGCACGGGTCAACGCATCTTTTTTCGCGATCAAGATCTGCAAGTTAATAATGCACGGTTAGCGCACGGTCGTGCGCGGGACCGTGCGTGACCATTTTTCTGATCTTTTTATATTTAAAGCGCAGATTTCAGCCATTGCGGAGTTCTTCATTCCAGCCGTCTCTCCCGTGAATTTTAGGGCGAAATCTGCCGTTCACCCTAGGAAAAGAGATCCGGGCAAGCATTCAACGCCAAATCCAAGCCGGAGCTTCCTCTCGGCCTCCTCCTTCATCCTTGAGCTTCAATGAGAGTTTTGATCTAGCTTTCTCCACCGAGCTTGGAGAAGTTGTTCCATATTCTTCTGCATCGTGACACGAAGAAGACGGGTCCATTGGGAGTGAGTGACAACCTCCTCTACCCCGGACGCCGTTGAGGACCGAGCTTGCACGGGGATTGACAACCCGTCGATTCCAACCGTAAATCCTCAACAAGACTTCGGATCCAGTCGATTTCGCACACATTTTCTCCTCTTGTTGTTGATAGTTAGTTGAACTCTTTGTATTTGATTAAGTGTTTATAGTTTGTAAAATGTTATTGTTTAATCATGTCTATGTGATTATATATATTTCGTTATATTTTCTTGAGGTGCGCCATATTCCATCCTCCATCATCCACCCTTGCCGCACTAGCAATTGCTAGTGGCATGCATTGTGAAGAGGTTCTTGCGACCCTCACTGTTCTCTCGATTCTTATGCTTGCCTACTCGCCCATCCGCCTAGCGATTTGGTGCATAGCGGCCCGACTAGTCTTCCATCCTACCTGGCGAAGCATCGCATAGTGGCGTTGCATAAGAGTAGTTGTTAGAGTTTTATTATCCTTTTCCGCAACTGTCAAAACCCCCATCGTTAACCCTGACATAAGGACTTCAATCCAAAGTCCTCCTCGAAATTAACTCCACCTTACTGTGTTCCTTGAGAGATCGATACTTGGGGTGCTGGGGAACACAGTCATGTGAGTTTTTGGAGAGGGAGATTGTTGATTGAAGCCCTGTTCCATTTGTGCATATCATTCTTCGTTTTTTTTATTTTTTGTTTTGCTTATTCCTTTTTGCCCTTTCTCTGATTTTTTATTTAGATAGCAGATCCGTGTTATTTCTATTCTAGTTGTGTAGCGCTCTTCCTTTAATTATTTTTGTTCGCGATGTATTCGGAAGCTGAGTGTCGTCTTATTGACACTTTGCGCTGATGCATCAATGTCATGGCTGCTCAGAATGTCGAGCATTGTTTGAGATGCTTGTTATGTCAAGGTGTGGGCCACATATTGAAGGACTGCCCTCTCATGTGTGAGCCTTCTTCCTCTTCGGGTGTGCCTGAAGCAACCTCTAATTCCAGGAATACTGCTATAGACAGACCTAGCAGGTTGTTGCCTAGCTCGTACACTGACATGGATCATCTAGCTCATTCTCTTCCCGTCATGATTACGGAAGAATCACTCGCCGCATATATATCCTTCATGGGTTCCTCAGCCCCTTTTACAAGCTTCCTTTGAGTGAGCTCTCTCACTCGAATGTTAGCCCGTAGGGAGTGGATCGGGAACTCAGGGGACGATCCAGTATGGGACGATGAGATAGTTTCAGTCATCGACGGGGTGGCGTCTGTTGATGATGCTGCGTTGGGGCCTGCTTATTCAGTGCTTGATTTTGAGAGCAGTTTTGCCCCTCCGTAATTTTTGTCGGATTGTGCTACACCTTTTTCTTGTGAGTCGGCCGATGATGCCGTATTTTTGGATGATTTGGTGCCCGAGGTTGAGCCGAAGTGGGATGATGATTCCTCTATCTCCGATGGAGAATGTAGATCTTCAGAACACTTTTACGCACCCCAGTGGGATGAGGAATATTTCCTATTCGATGTGGAGGTTTGCCACCACTTTATTTGACGAGGTCGTTCCTCTTACCACCGCGGACCTCGAGTTGTCGGATTCCCCCAGATATGACTCGTATGAAACCGATGATGATCATTACTTGGATCTCGCTGAGAGTGAAGCCGGAGTCACTCTCTCATTTTCGGATTATTTTAGTTCTTCATCTCTTTTATTCCTTGATCCCCCTTCCTTATCTTAGCCTGTGCATCATAAGTCTCCACGGGTATAGTGGGATGACGATGAGCCTGGTGTCCATGTCATTGTCATCGCTTCCTGCATACCGGTGGTGGATGATACCTTGCCAGGCAAGGATATTTTTGTGGAGAGATGAGCGAGGACCAGAGCTCCTCCTCATCTTACTTCTTATTTCCTCTACCTGTGTTGAGCAGGTATTATTATGTAGGTAGAGGGGTAACTGCTCTTTCTCTGTATCGGTACCTGTTACCGCAATGGATAATAGGCCAGTTACCTGTGCAGTTTTCTTTTCATAGGCCCATTAGCTAGAACTATTTAGAATTTAATAAGTCGTGATGGGATGACAGTAACCCCAGTAGTTATCTTTGATTTTCTGTATTTTTAATTTTTTCATGTCTAGGTTAGTTTTAGTATTTCCTTGTATTTTTTATAGTTCTCTTTTGTTTTTGCGGAGCTCACCCCTGCAGGTATTTATGGCAACTTCGTGTTGGCGGGGTTGTGATTCTTCGTATGGCGGGCCTACTTCAACTTTTCATACGTCTTCTGTTATGTTCACTTGCTGAGCATGGGGTAACCTCTTCCCTTAGCTCTATTTGATTTTTAAAATTCTATATCTTATGATGTGTTGTTTAGTTTAAGTCTGGGGGACAGCTATTACTTGTTACCATTTGCACGTGCACATTTCATGTGCATACTAGAAGCTTTTGTAGTATTATTTTGTTTAGTTCAACACATTTCATTGCATCGCAAACCACTGCACCCACATGAGCGCGTGCTTAGCTTTTTGCGTGTTGCGAGCTAAACCCGTGTCTTTGTTCGATTTGGGAAAATTATGGTGTTGGCTTAGGATTGTGAGACAGAGTAAAATGTTGACCTTGCTGTGCTTCTAGTCAACTACTCCCGTCTCGTGTAGAAATTTGAATAGAATAAATTTTTCTGTATTCTTATAGTTTTATATTTTTCTGCTTGCTTAAATACTTTTTATTCTACTCAAAAGTTGGTGAATCCGGTGTGAATCGAACGGAAGTGTAGGAATGTGTGTAGTCGTCACTATACTCATTTTCCTCGACTCGGGAGGATGGATCATCTTTCTTTGTGGCTAAGAACATGCCCTAAGCTACTCTCGAAGCATTGGTGCATGGTTAGTCAAGCGCTAGTGTGATGTAGGCCTTCATTTGTTTAGTTTGAGCCTTGTACCGTTCCCGTCGTCTATCCGTTGCAATCCCCGTTGAGCCTATCCCTTCCTTTGTCAACCCTACGCCTCGCTACCAATGCCTATAGCCTCACCTTCTAGCACATCCGGATATGAACGCTCGGTTAGTTTGTTTTATTTTTTATTGTCATTTGTATCCATTCTGTGTGGTAGTCATGTTGTGTTAGTGCAGCTTGTGGTGTTGCCGTGTTTTGTATTTAAGCTTCGGCTATTTGAAAAAAAAAACAGAGAAAAGAAAAAAAAGTAAATGTAATGAAATTTCCCAATTGGGAATAAAAGAAAAATATGTATTGCTATTAAGTTGTGAAATATTTTGGTTTTGTATGCATGGTGGGTGTGCACGCACAGTATAAAAATCCAAGTCTAGTGGTGCACCGCGCGTGTTTGTCATGTTTATAGTTGTGAGTGTTTTTGAGCGGTTTCATTTTGGATATGCGTGTCCGTCTTGTTTACCCTTTGTATACCCCGTCTTCACCTAAGCCCAATTCTATCGTAAGTCCTATGGATTTGCGCTTGAGTCGAACTAGTGCCATGGAGAGAGTGTGAACGGGCAAGCGTATGGTCCCCGACATTGGTGGATTCCTTTGAAGGGGATCCTTAGCCCCGATCATTGGCAAAGCTCACCTTAGTGGCCTGCCTACTTTCTTCCTATGCGTGACCGGCTGATTCACCGTGATTCAATTTTTGAGTAATAATAAAATTTTGATGCGCATTGTGAAAAACATAAACTATTTTGCATACTTAAAAATTTCCTCTATTATATTTTTATGCGCACGAGCATGCGACTTCGCATGGTACTCCATGTCGCAATTTCTATGTTAGCTAAGTCATTTTTCCTATATGCATAGATTTAGTTTGCTCGGGACGCGCAAATAGTTAAGTCTGGGGATGTGATGAGTCCTATTTATATAGGGTTTTTCGGACTCATCTGGGCTAGTTTTAACGCACTTGCACTTCACTTTTAGTATACTATCGCTGATATTTCTTTCATGCTGCTTTTGACGCTAAGTGCACTATTTTGGCCCAAGGGTGTGCAATTGCGCATTCTTTTGTTGGGGGTAAGCACATGGTGCTCCCAATTGTTCTTTTATTTATTTTACGCTGTGTGTGGTTGCTGGGAGCTGGTGCCCTAGTTGGTTTCATTGCTGTGAAGGTAGTCGGTTTGTCCCGAAGTTCATTTTCAATTTATATGTAAACCGCACAGTCGTGCGCGTTTCTTCGCGCACGGTTTCAGTTCGATCGTGCGTTTCAAACAACAATTCTGGGGACTTCTGTTTCTACCCGTGCGTTTTGTTCCCGCACGGTTTAGGCCAAACCGTGCGCGAAGGAATCGCACTGTCTGCACATTTTTCTCTGTTTTCTTGCATTCTGGGGTAAATCGTGCATTTCCTTAATGTACGGGTAAATGCGCCTGTGCGCGAGTAAAAAGCACGGTTCCCCTGTTTCTCTTGTTTTCCAGCGCTCTGTCGTTACCCGTGTGATATCCTTCACGCACGGGCGGAATCGGCCGTTTGCGAGTAAAACGCATGGGTCAACGCATCTTTTTCCACGATCAAGATCTGCAAGTTAATAATGCACGGTTAGCGCACGGTCGTGCGCAGGACCGTGCGTGACCATTTTTCATAAGTTTTTCTATTTAAAGCACAGATTTCAGCCATTGCAGAGTTCTTCATTCCAGCCATCTCTCCCGTGAATTTTAGGGCGAAATCCGTCGTTCACCCTTGGAGAGGATATCCGGGCAAGCATTCAATGCCAAATCCAAGCCGAAGCTACCTCTCGGCCTCCTCCTTCATCCTTGAGCTTCAAGGAGAGTTTTGATCTAGCTTTCTCCACCGAGCTTAGAGAACTTGTGCCATATTCTTCCGTATAGTGACACGAAGAATATGGGTCCATTGGGAGTGAGTGAAAACCTCCTCTACCTCGGACGCAGTTGAGGACCGAGCTTGGACGCGGATTGACAACCCGGCGATTCCAACCGTGAATCCTAAACAAGACTTCGGATCCAGTCGATTTTGCAGACCTTTTCTCCTCTTGTTGTTTATAGTTAGTTGAACTCTTTGTATTTGATGAAGTGTTTTTAGTTTGTAAAACGTTATTGTTTAATCATGTCTATGTGATTATATATATTCATTATATTTTCTTGAGGTGCACCATATTCCATCCTCCATCATCCACCCTTGCCGCACTAGCAATTGCTAGTGGCATGAGTTGCGAAGAGGTGCTTGCGACCCTCACTATTCTCTCGTTCTTACGCTTGCCTACTCGCCCATCTGCCTAGAGATTCGGTGCATAACGGCCTGACTAGTCTTCAATCCCGCCTGGCGAAGCATCGCATAGCGGTGTTGCATAGGTGTAGTTGTTAGAGTTTTATTTTCCTTTTGTGCAACCATCAAAACCCCTATCGTTAACCCGGACCTAAGGACTTCAATTTAAAGTCCTCCTCGAAATTAACTCCACCTTACTGTGTTCCTTGAGAGATTGATACTTCGGGAAATTCGCCCATTTTATATTACTTGTGCGACCGATACACTTGTCGTGATCCAATGCATCAGTTTGCAAGAAAATTCTCTAAGTACAAGTGTCGACACTTGTGAAGAATTGTGTCGACACCCAGAAGCTGTGTTGACACTAGAAGCGAGGCTTGTGTCGACACCCAGGCATTGTGTCGACACCTGAATAAGAAGTTGTGTCGACACCAAGAATTGTGTCGACACCTAAGGAAGGAATTGTGCCGACACCTAAAGCAGAAGTTGTGTCGACACCCAGGAGTTATGTCGCAATCAGAAGAAAGGCATGTGTCGACACTCAGGAATTGTGTCGACACCTGAAGAAAGTGTTTGTCGACACACGGGACTTGTGTCAACACACACTCAACGCCATTTGTCTGCATCAGCTATGTCAAGACCAGAAGCAGTTGTGTCGACACACACTCAACGACATCTGGACAACACTCAATGCCATCTAACAGCAATAACTATACTGAGTCTGAAGGCTTGTGTCGACACACAGGACTTGTGTCGGCACACACTCAACGATGTATCGACACACACTCAACGATAGGTGGACATACACTCAACGCCATCTGTCAACATCAGTTATGTCGAGACCAGGAGCAGTTGTGTCGACACATAGGACTTGTGTTAACACATACAAACAGAAGATGTGTCGAGTATCAGAAGAATGACTATGTCAACACATGGAGTGTTGTGTCGACATCATCAAGACTTTTGTCGACACTTTGTCTATTTGTGTCGACACATGTGAAGCAGTTTGCTGAGTGGTTCATGCTGAGTTGTAAAGTCTTTGAGGAATCATCTGTCAGTACTAGTGACTCGACAACTGTCATAACCAACAAGTCTGACACCTTTGTTAAAACTATCAGAAGGTTGTTACAAACCGGATCAGCCGGTAATCATTAGGAAACTCTATATAAGGGACTGATCCTTAACAACCAGGAATAACTATGGAAGTAATCAAGCAATTATGGGAAAAAGAGTTTGATAACAAGTAAAGGGGAAACCCTTATGAAGATAGATCCAGAACAGTCTGTAAGAAAGATTAGGATCTAATTCTGAATCTAAGGAGGGAGCTATCTGAAGATCAACTTCTATATCAAGTGAAGGTCAACCTTATTTTGTTCAATCAAGAAGCTTTGAAACAGTAAAGTCAGGTTGTGTCATAACCCGCATTTTCTCCGAGGGAAACGAATTATCAGAGTAGGAGAAAAAACGCGTCATGATGCCACGTCGAGCAGGGGATAACTGTCGACGTTCAGACAAACCGCTATCAACTATACTTTATGAAAATTTATGAGTTAAATGAATAGAAAATCAGTTATATTTTTTGAAGGCCGTATCCCTCGGCTAGGTGGATCATCTAGTCAACAGTTTAAAATCAATACTTATACGTTGTGGAAAAATACTTTATTCAGGTTTGACATCCTAAAAGAGTGCATAAGTGTCCCCAAAGGACAACTTATACTATGCAGGACCCTACTTTTAATTTATACTATATATAAGAAAATGATCTTTTTACGTTGTTTGAAGAATAGTGACGAGTTTTATAAAACATGCTGATTATGAGTAATACTTATAATAGTTTTTTTAGACTTAAAAGTAACTAGCAACCTAACATAAATCATACCAAGAGCAAGTAGACTATCTCCAATAAAGGTAGCAGCAAAAGTAATATATCTAGTATCAAGGTAAAAACTACCAGTGGGTGCCAACAAAATGACACGAACCCACTAACAAGTATGTATGTCTGTAAGAAAAACACATCAAAACTACCTCGCAAAACAAGGAACTGATCTCAAAAGCACCAGAGACCACCAGCAACAGCACAGCACCACTAGCCGTCAAAGTGGCTACTATCCAGAACCTGAGGCATTGAAAGAACAAAGAACCTCAGCAAGCAAAACAAGATAACTGCTCGAAAGAGTCAATCAGAAGATAAGTAAAAGTGGAAAACAAAGCAGTAACAGTCACAACTTCCCAAGGCAAGGCAAAAAGAAAGAGCACTAATTGCGAGGACACAACAGTAGCTCTGCCCAAAAGCAGCAGAGTCAACAAGGCTACCATGAGCCTAAATGATGTAATCTACCAAGGAAGAAACATCTAATACCCTAAGCTGTGGGAGATGGTAGTAGCAAAAACATCCCGGATCCGGGTTGGAGGCAAACTCAGTCTCCCAACTACTATTTCCAAGCAACAAAGCTCAGGTGTTTACATGTGAAAGCACTAGGGACCTCTCACCCCCTTGCCCAGCCCGTACTTGGAGCAAGATAAAAGAAAAGGGTGGCCACAGCTAAATTACACAATACCACCCCCCCATAAGAGCTTCAAACCACCACTACTAACCACGACCCACGATTCGGCCTTTGGGAAAGAAAACATAGCCGACAAGGCACATCAACATCAAGAAATTCACTCGGGGGAAGAAATCAAGGTAAGGGAAAAGCATTAAGATGACTCAACATGTCTTGGCATTGAGTGAGCCCCACTCACTCAACGCCTAACTAGACTGAAAGTGAGGAAAAGATCTACCTTAACTCTAGAGGGGGGTGAATGGAGTATTTTAAAATAATTCATAATTAAAAAAGTATAGCAGTGGAAGACTTAAATTTAGGTATATGTGTAAGGTGCTTGCAGTGAAGTAAAAACTAAAGCAAGAAATAAAGAATCACACAACACACAGCAACCAGAAGACACAAGGATCTATAGTGGTTCCCCAACAACCTGGGTACATCCACTCTTCTACCACCCTAGGTAGGAATCCACTGCAGGAAGGGTTGATCAGGTGTCCTGGGCACCAATGAGCTTTTGATAAGGTGCTCAAAAACCAAACCAGATTTTTTGATTAGGTGTCTTGCCACCACTGAGTTTTGATCAGGTCTCAGAAACCAAGAGTTCACTTTTGAAGGGAGAGATAACCCTGTACAGATGATGGTAAAATAAAAAGGTGATGATGTCTTCTCTGTCTCAAATCACTGAGAGAAGACTAGTGGATTGTTGATGTTGTCAAAGCTCCCCCTGAGATGTAGAATGGTTCAGGAGTGAAAGCTTTGCTAGGGTGATAGGTATTCAGATGCTTCAGATCTCCAGCAGAAGATAATTCCAGCAGATGCTAAAATGTTTGGTGTCTGGAGTCCTTGATGTTGAAGCTTTTGAACACTTGAATATTTGGAGGAGTTGAGTAGCAGAAGATCTCCTCTACGACAGAATTTTCTTGTGTTCTTGAAGATTCAGTAGATTTGAAAATCACAAAAGATGAACTGTTGATCAGAGAAGTTGTATTGTTCAATCTAATTCTTCTATGTCTCTTTGTATTCTCTGTATATTGTTGTTGTTATCTCTATTCTCTTCTGCATGAGTATATCAAAAATCTGACTTAGATGGCCGTTACTCAGTCATAAATGACTTCCATAAATAACAATTGTCTCTGGGGAAAGTCCTAAGCAACATTCCATTTAGTCCTTCCTTGAAACTTGCATCAGATTGCTTGAAATGGCTAGAAAATCCTTTGTAATAAATGCAGAAAATAACTCTGAAGGAATTTGAATTAATTCCATAACTGTTCTTGAATTTGAATTCTGAAAGCGTCGATCTCTCACAGAAATCGTCGATCCGAGCTCTACGATCGTTGAGCTGAGCTCAGAGATTGTATTTTCATAGCAGACAGAAAACGTTGACCTGAGCTCTTTCTTTGTTCTGAAAGTGTAGTGATGTTAGAAGTATCTTTCCCTTGTTCTCTGGCCTTTTTCAACTGATCTAGAGTAGCAAGCTCTTTCATGGCAGTCCATGATAAAGGATTGTTTTCTGGATCCTCAAAAGGGATTGAAGGTTCATATCTATTTATGGTTTCTAAAGCAGTAGATGTTGTAACAACAGTATCTCTGAGTTTGTAAGGAAAAGGACCTTGAGTTGAATCCATATACCCTTGTCCTTCCCTTTGCTGTTTGCAATAGGTTTTATATTCTCTCTGACTTCCTCTATGTTGTCCTCTTCTTGAATGATAACCTTTTTGATATTGTCCTCTGGGCTGATATCTTTGAGAGGGTTGAGAGGAACTTTGCTTTGAATCTGAAGATTGAAATGCAGAGCCTCCACCAGATCCTGAATCTGGAGGAGGAGGAGGAGGTTGATACTGAGAGGATCCTTTCTCATACTTGTCCAGTTTCCTTTTCTTCTTCATAGCCTTTAACTGATTTTTGGAATATTGCATCCAGGGCTATGTAATCTGGCAGTCATGCAGAATATAATATGGTATGTCATTTGCATCTTTGGCCTTTGCAGGAGGAACTCTCATCATAGCTTTGCTTCTATCTTTCCTCTTTTTGGCAATGGTGCCAGCAGAGTCATCAGATTCAGTATTTAATTTGTCACTGTCAGAGCTCTGTGGTCTGTCATAAAGATCATCAATTCTTTTTATGTATTCCTCTTGAATTTTTGATTTCTCAGAATCAGCAGGAGAAGGAGGTGTTGGAACAGCAGTAGGAATCTCAGCAGGAGCAGTTGGAATAACAGACACTTGTGGAGAAGTTGCATCAACAGGATTCTCAGAAACTTGTTCTTCAAGATAACTTGCCAGTTTTTCATCAACAACAGTGAGGTCTTCAGCCTTAAGAGACTTGGCATAGGATATGATCAGGCTGGGATCACATACAGAAATAGGCACAATGGCCTTAGTGAGGTCTTCAACTCCCTGAGTTGGTAAGCTTCTTCTATGAAGAAGATCAAATGCAGACAACAGTGACCTGAGGTCCTCTGTGAGTACTGGTTCTGGAGCAGCAGGCATTACCTCAGCTTCATAAGGCATCTCCTCCTGCCTTGATTCAGTCATGACTTAATCAAGGCACTCCATAGAAGGAACTGCCTGAGGAGAGGAAAAAGAGGTTAGCCTGTCAGATAGCTCCTTTATTGATTGCAGGAGTGGAGCCATGGTGGTCTCCAACAGGCTTACTAGCTTGGGGGCTAGTATCCCATATAGCCTATCTGCTAAAGCTGATAAATCCACTTGCTCAAGTGGGACTTGAGTAGAGGTGGAGGATGGAATTGCTTGAACTGATGGTGAATGGGCTGCAGTTGATGCTGTGGTGGATGGGAGAATTGATGGTTGAGATATAGGGATGGTGGAGATGGATGGTATGGGTGTGGAGATGGATGGATTGAAGGATGGTTGGGAGAGTATATCATGAAGAAGTTGTTGGTAGGAGGAGGTAGAGGGATGCTCAGGAGGAGAGGAAGGGGAATCATCCATGAAGGAATCTTCCAATATGTTGAAGGATGGAATGGTAAGAGGTGGATAGTAGTGGAGTGGATGGAATGATTCTGAGGTGGCTGGAGGTGAAAGAGGTGATGAGATGGTAATTAGGGAAGAGATGGTTATGGTTGAGGAGATTGTTGTGGTTGATTTGGAGGTGGAGGTAGAAACAAGAGGAGGAGAAGGAGGATCAGAGGTGGAGGCAGGCAGTTCTTCCATGAGGGCTGGAGCCTGAGGGGAAGTGACTACAGGAGTCCTTGTGCCTGAAGCTATAGTAGTCCTGGCAGGTTTGATGATCTGCCTGTCCCATTTCCCAAATAGGGCACAGGTTAATCTTTTAGATGCATTAATGTGCATCCCATTGGAAACCAGCAGCTCTGGGCACCTGGAGTGCAGGAAAACCCCTAAAATCCTCCCAAAAATGAAGAAACTTTTATTAATTTTCTTCTTGATCAAATCAAAGAAGATTCTTCTCCAATTCAGATGTTTCTTGTCCACTATAACTCCCATCAGACAGAATTGATACCTTGATATGGTATCATGTGCTGAGTGCTTAGCCAGCAACACTTTCCCCACAACATCAGCCAAAAAATGAAATTCAATAGATAGATTCTTTTTCAATAACTTATTAGGGTTTGCAGCAGAGTGACCCATTCTATCCAACATAGAATCAAATTCTTCTCCAGACATATCAGTAGAATCATCTCCAGTACTTAAATTGAATACCTCGGTCAGAAGGGTAGGGGACAATTGTACCTGAATCCTGCGGATAGTACCGACTATAGTATTCTCATCCAGAATGTTTGCAGTAAATACCCATTACTTTATTTCGTCAGCCGTAATCTTCATTCTGGTCGACATAATATCCACTAGTTATTGTTCCTTGAATAGTTCCAGGATATCCTTTAAGATTTGATTGCTGCCGTTGAATGAATCCATATCGATATCAAACCTGGTATCAAACTTCATCTTCGCGAGAGCCGCAACATTCACCGCCATTGAGGACCTGCAAAAAATTACCAAACACAACCAAGTGCAGTAGAATTTGGAGGGAAAGAAATAAATTGCAGAGAGTATGAATGCGCAATCGAAGAACGACGACGAAAAATGATTTTTATATTAGGGTTCGATGGCGGAATGGAAGGATCGTTGAACTCCGTTCGACGATCTAGGCTTCTAATGGAATCTGAAGAGTCTTCAATAACGTCGATCTCCGTTCGATGATACTGGAGAGCGTCGAACTCCGTTCGACGATCGTTGACCAGAGGAAGATAGCCTAGCGCTTCCTGGAAAACGCTGAACTCCGGTCGATGCTTATTGGAAAGCGTCGATCTCCGTTCGACGATTTTTGGAAAAAAGTCGAGCGCAGTTCAGAGACAAAATAGAACCTACAGACACTAAAAAATATAAGTTTTTAGCCTAGTCTTGGTCTGTTTTTAGATTTAAAAATCTTGGGATTTATTTTAAACTTCCTCCATCTAACATTCCTAACTTATTTAGGAAGAAGGTGTGTTTTTTTTCATCCAAATGTTTGGTGAAAATATCTCCCCTTTGCAAATCAGTTGGGATATATTGAATTTCAATTTTATTTTTCTCTACATTGTCTCTTAGAAAGTGATGCATAATCTCTATATGTTTTTTCCTACTATGGAGGACTGAATTTTGTGCTATGTAAATAGCACTAGTATTATCACAAAATATTTTTGACCCTTCTAAGTTGTAGACATAGTCTAGGAGCTGGTTTTGAATCCACAGAATCTGTGAGCAACAACTGCCTGCTGCCATGTATTCAGCTTCAGCAGTTGAAGTGGACACAGATGTCTGTTTCTTACAGAACCAAGAGACAAGTCTGTCACCAAGGAACTGGCAAGTTCCACCAGTGCTTTTCCTGTTTACTCTACATCCAGCATAATCAGCATCTGAAAATTCAGTTAATTCAAATCCTGAGTCTTTTGGATACCAGAGTCCTAGATTTGGACAACTTTTCACATACCTGAGAATCCTCTTTACTGAAGTTTAGTGTGACTCTCTAGGGCTTACTTAGAACCTAGCACATATGCATGTAGCAAACATTATATCAGGTCTACTAGCTGTAAGGTACAATAGAGAGCCAATCATTGCTCTATATGTTGTCTGATCAACATGTTTTCCATGTTCATCAGCATCTAATACAGCATTAGTAAGCATAGGTGTTTTCATACAAGATGCTTCAGACATACCAAATTTCTTAACCAGTTCCTTTGCATACTTGGTTTGAGAAATGAATATGCCTTCAGCATGTTGTTTGACTTGCAATCCTAGAATGAAGGAAAGCTCACCCATGCTACTCATTTTAAATTTAGAATGCATTATGTTAGAAAACTTCTTGCACAAATTTGAATCAGTAGAACCAAAGATAATATCATCTACATATATTTGTACTAGTATGGTATGGGACTTATGGGTTCTAATAAAAAGAGTTTGGTCTACCCTACCCCTTATAAAATCATTTTTCAGAAGAAAGCATGCTAAGGTCTCATGCCATGCTCTAGGAGCTTGCTTGAGACCATATAATGCTTTATGCAATTTGAAAACATGGTCAAGATAAGTTGAAGAGATAAAACCTGGAGGTTGTCTAACATAGACTTCCTCTTTGATGTCTCCATTGAGAAATGCACTCTTCACATCCATTTGGTAGACCTTGAATCCTTTGTGAGCAGCATAAGCAAGAAATATTCTTATGGCCTCTAACCTTGCCACTGGTGCAAAGGTCTTGTCATAGTCTATCCCTTCTTCTTGAGAGTAGCCTTGAGCAACTAGCCTTGCCTTGTTCCTTACAATAACACCTTGATCATCCAACTTGTTTCTGAACACCCACTTTGTTCCAACAATTGAGTGATCCTTAGGCCTTGACACAAGTTCCCAAACTTGATTCCTCTCAAATTGTAGTTCCTCTTGCATAGCAATGATCCAGTGTGGATCTTGTTCTACATCTTGAATGGATTGAGGCTCAACTTGAGATATAAAGCAAGTAAGCATCAGGTTCTGGTTGACCTGATTTCGGGTTTGCACACCAGCTGAGATGTCTCCAATCACTTGGGAGATTGGATGATCTCTTGTTGTTACTAAATCAATAGGGGATGTTGATTGTTCACCAATCATTGTTGTTGTTTCCTCTTATGGAACAACAACTGGCTCTTTTAGGTGTTGCACATCCTCTTCATCACCACTGCTCTCATCCTTTTGCTGGATAGGTGGAGGAGCTGTATCCTTTTCTTTAACCTGTAATCTGTCCATACTTTCTAAAAGAGAGTGTACCTGCATAGGTTCTATGGTAGAAGCAGACTTCTCCTTATAAAACATGTTAGTCTCATTAAAAGAAACATGAACAAATTTTTATATTTTAAGAGTAGATTTATTATACACCCTATAAGCCTTGCTGATCATGGAGTATCCCAGAAATACTCCTTCATTAGCCTTAGCTTGAAATTTTTTCTAAGTATTTCTTATCATTATTGTGAATATAACAAATACAACCAAAAATTTTAAAATAGTTTACTTTAGGTTTCTTCCCTTTGAGCAATTCATAGGGAGTCTTGCCCTTCAGTTTATGTATTAGACTTCTGTTCAACACATAGTTGGAGGTGTTCACTTCCTCAGCCCAAAAAGATAGAGGTAGGTTAGCATCTGTCAATAATGTAGTAGCAGATTCAATTAGGGTTCTATTTTTCCTTTTAGCTACCCCATTTTGTTGAGGAGTTCTAGGAGCTGAGAAAGTATGTCTGATCCCTTCACTCTAACAGAACTCTAGCATAAGAAGAGAATCAAACTCTGTCCCATGATCACTTCTGATCAGGGCAATGTGAGTATTGAACTCAATCTGTATACATTTGAGAAACTCTGTCAGACACTTAAAGTTATCAGACTTCTTCCTCAGAAAGAATACCCAAGTGAATCTGAAGAAGTCATCTACAATCACCAAAGTATAAGATTTCCCTCCTAAGCTTTGCACTGTAATGGGTCCAAAAAGATCCATGTGTAACAGATACAAAATCCTAGGTGAATCACTCTTATTAAGTGACTTAAAACTATTTTTAGTTTGCTTGCCTAATTTACAGGCCCTGTAGAGTCCTTCCTTCTTGTAGGGGCCAG
This sequence comes from Platanthera zijinensis, assembly GCA_039513925.1. Classification (NCBI taxonomy): domain Eukaryota; kingdom Viridiplantae; phylum Streptophyta; class Magnoliopsida; order Asparagales; family Orchidaceae; genus Platanthera; species Platanthera zijinensis. Next base: position 182,202,976 of record CM077078.1, read on the forward strand.
AAAGTAGTCCTCTAACAAGGTTGTCCTTGGATAGCCTAGCAATGGTTCTAAGGTTTAAGTGTCCTAGTCTTTTATGCCATAAATTATTTGGTTTGCAGACTGAATTAAATAAGCAAATATCTATGTTGGTTGAAAGGAAATCTACAAGATAAATGTTACCTTTCCTTTTACCTATTAACACTGTGGTGTTATCCTCTGACTTTATCTGGCATAAGGATTTGTTGAATGTCACTTGATATCCTTCATCACAGAGTTGACTGATGCTGATTAGGTTGTGCTTCAGTCCTTCCACATAAGCCACCTTCTTGAATGTGACTGAGCCAATCTGAGCAGCACAATATCCTCTTGTTTGACCAAAGTTTGAATCTCCAAAGATCACTTTGGGTCCAAGTTTTGATTTGAAGGATGTGAGATTGTCCTTGCTCCCTGTCATATGCTTTGAGCACCCACTATCCAGATACCATTATTTGTTCATTCCTAGATAGGTCTTCACCTGCACATAAACAATTTATATGTTTTTGACCAAGTTTACCTTGGGTCTAGGTTGATTGCCTTTAAATTCATAAATGAAAGATATCCCTTGCTGACTCTTATATCCTTCAGGATGGTATCTCCTAGGAGGTACTATCCATTCAGTATAAGGGTTGAAGCTTTGGGATGAGTGACTTCTAGGATTGACTTGAGATTTACCTCTGAAAGAAGGTTCAAAGCTCTGAGCTCCGTTCGACGATCGTCGATCTGATTTCGACGATCTTGGGTCAGATCGTCGACCTCCGTTCGAAGATCGACTATACCAGAGTTCAGAGTTCAGAAGTCGTCGATCGTAGTTTGACGATCCAACCTTGGATCGCCGAGCTCTGTTCGACGTTCGTCGAGCTCTGTTCGACATTTTCTGTTGAACTTGATTCTCCTTAGGTAAATCTGGATTCTTCCTAGCTACCTCTACAACACCCTTTCCTTTATCAGAAATAAATTTAATTAGGGTTTTTAATACTATAGGTTGGCTGGGTGTAGCACCCAAGCCCAGTCTACTGTTGAATCTTGAGTTCACTATGCTTGTAATGTCCATCAGTCTGATGCTTCTCCCATTAAGGGATTCTTCAAACTTCTTTGTCTGGGATAGCTCACTTTTCAGTGAAGCTATCTCCTCCCTACAGCATTCTAACTCCTCAGAGAGTTTTAGGTTATTTGACTTTAGGATACTGTAGTCAGATAATTGATTTCTGAGAGAGATTATCTCTTTCTCAGACTTTAGCAAATCTAAACACAGTGTCTTAAATTAAATTTTAAAGTCCTCAGAAGTAAAATCAAAAGAGTTTATTACTTCATCCTCTTCAGATCCAGTTTCAGCTTCAAAATCAATCTCTTGTTCTGCATCAGAGTTTTGCTGGGAGGCATTGATTGCCATCATGTAGAATTCTTTTTCCTCAGCATCAACCTCATTATCACTTGAGCTGGATGAGACTTATGATTCTTCTTCTGTATCACTCCAGCTTTTAGCTACAAACCCCTTCCTTATATGTTTATTTTTGCTGGAGGAGGATTTGTTGCTGTTGTTTCCCCTGGAGTCCTTGTCTTTTCTCCTATCTTTCCTGTCCTTCTTGTCCTTGTTCTGATTTTCTGGACAGTCAGGCACAATATGGCCTTGTTTCCTGCATCCAAAACAGATTATTTCTTTATTATTTGATTTGTCATAACTTGGCTTCTCATGCCCTCTTGATGACCTCTTTCTGAAATCTTTCCTGGTCATTTTATAGAATCTTTTGGCCAGCAAGCTCATCAATTCTTCATTGCCTGTGACCTTGTCTTCAGGCTTCTTTTCTATGGCTTTGAAAGCTATGGTCTTCTCCTTTCTGATGACTAGAGAAGTAGTCTTTTGCTCTTCTTCCCTATTCTTAATGAGCAGCTCATAAGATTTTAGCTTGCCCAAAAGTGCTTCTATAGTTATTTCAGTTAGACTTCTGGCATCTTTAATTGGCCAGATTCTTAAATCCCAAGTGATGGGGAAGCACATTAGGATTTTGTCCTTAAGTTCAGTGAGTGTGATCTCCTTATCCAATGTCTTCAACTCACTAACTATCAGACTAAGCCTATTGTACATATCTGTAACTGACTCAGCTTTCCTTTCTTGAAATTCTCATATTGACTTATGAGATGGGATCTCCTATCCTTGCTTTCATCAGCAGATCCTGAGACAATTTCAGATAACTTGTCCCATATCTCTTTTGTTGAACTGCATTCAGACACTTTTTGGAATATCTCATTATACATGGTCTGAGCAAGAATATTCATAGCCTTTGCATCTGCAACTTTCCATTTCTTTATTTCTGCATCTGTTCCTGAAGGAGGTGAAACAGCACTTGTACTTGTGATCACTTGAGGTCTTGGACAAACTGTCAAAACAGAGTTAAAAATTTCCTCATCAATAGAATTCATGTAAAGCTTAATCTTTGCTTTCCAAAGTGCAAACTTAGAGAGGTTGCACACAGGAGGTCTGGTGCTAGCATAATCTTTGTTCTGTGCCATGGTTTTGTATGAAAATAAATATAATATAAAAAGTAATAACTATCCTCTATAGAAGGTTTATCTTATCAAGGATCTTTTGTTGCAGGTGTTAGCCTTTTCAACCAATCTGTTGAAAATTCAGATGTTGAATAACCAACCTCCCTCTGATACCAATTGAAAGTGAGGAAAAGATCTACCATAACTCTAGAGGGGGAATAGAGTTTTTTAAAATAATTCACAATTAAAAAAGTATAGCAATGGAAGACTTAAATTTATGTATATGTGTAAGGTGCTTGCAGTGAAGTAAAAACTAAAGCAAGAAATAAAGAATCACATAGCACACAGCAAAGACAAACACACAGCAACCAGAAGACACAAGGATCTATAGTGGTTCCCCAATAACCTGGGTACATCCACTCTTCTACCACCCTAGGTAGAAATCCATTGCAGGAAGGGTTGATCAGGTGTACTGGGCACCAATGAGCTTTTGATAAGGTGCTCAAAAACCAAACTAGATTTTTTGATCAGGTGTCTTGCCACCACTGAGTTTTGATCAGGTCTCAGAAACCAAGAGTTCACTTTTGAAGGGAGCGATAACCATGTACAGATGGTGGTAAAATAAAAAGGTGATGATGTCTTCTCTGTCTCAAATAACTGAGAGAAGACTAGTGGATTGTTGATGTTGTCAAAGCTCCCCCTGAGATGTAGAATGGTTCAGGAGTGAAAGCTTTTCTAGGGTGATAGGTCTTCAGATGCTTCAGATCTCCAGCAGAAGATAATTCCAGCAGATGTTTAAATGTTTGGTGTCTGGAGTCCTTGATGTTGAAGCTTTTAAACACTTGAAGATTTGGAGGAGTCTAGTAGCATAAGATCTCCTCTACAGCAAAATTTTCATGTGTTCTTGAAGATTCAGTAGATTTGAAAATCACAGAAATGAACTGTTGATCAGAGAAGTTTTATTGTTCAATCTTCTGTGTTGTAATCTAATTCTTCTGTGTCTCTTTGTATTCTCTGTATATTGTTGTTGTTATCTCTATTCTCTTATGCAGGAGTATATCAAAAATCTGACTTAGATGGCCATTACTCAGTCATAAATGACTTCCATAAATGACAACTGTCTCTAGGAAAAGTCCTAAGCAACATTCCATTTAGTCCTTCCTTGAAACTTGCATTAGATTGCTTGAAACGGATAGAAAATCCTTTGTAATAAATGCAGAAAATAACTCTGAAGGAATTTGAATTAATTCCATAACTGTTCTTGAATTTGAATTCTGAAAGCATCGATCTCTCACAGAAATCGTCGATCCGAGCTCTACGATCGTTGAGCTGAGCTCAGAGATTGGATTTTCACAGCAGACAGAAAACGTAGACCTGAGCTCTACGATCGTCGTCCTGAGCTCAGCGACTTTGAAAATAGCTGAAGACAAAAACGTCGATCTGAGCTCAAAGATTGTCGACCGGAGTTCGACGACTTGCAGAGTTGAGCTCAGAGAACGTCGAATGGAGTTCGACGTTTCGTCGACCTGAGCTCGACGAAAATTGTCTTGTCTAAGTACTTAGTCCTGATCTCTAAATGGTCCTGGGGGCAGCTCCAAACCTAAGTTCTAAGCCCTAGACTCATTCTAATTTGACCTTTTCAACTATAAAACTAGGTCAAACAATTTTCCTAATAACATAGTGATCCTTGCACAAATTAGTAATAGGGTGTTCCAACATAGACCTTGGCATTGAGTGAGTCAGCCCCACTCAGCGCTAGAAACCACCATGGCGTTGAGTGAGGTTCACTCACTCAACGCCCTTCGCAAGAACAACTTTGGCGTTGAGTGAGCTAACCTCACTCAATGCCAAAACATCCATGGCGTTTAGTGAGGTTCTCTCACTCAACGCCTCCCGCAAGAAAACTCTGGCGTTGAGTGAGCTAACCTCACTCAACGCCAAAATAGCTATGGCGTTGAGTGAGGTCCACCCCCTCAACGCCTTCAGCAAAAGAGGCAGTGGCGTCTAGTGAGCTAACCTAACTCAACGCCAAAACAGCTACGGCGTTGAGTGAGGTCTACTCACTCAACGCCTTAGCACTTTACCGCAGGAAAACCCTAAACCAACACCAACAGGAAGAGGTCGGCGGGAATGCCGACTGGTTCTCACCGAATCGGCGGGAATCTAGATTGATTCTCGTCGAATCGGCAGGAATCCTGATTGACTCGCCGAATCGGCGGGAATCCATATTGATTCTCGCCGAATCGGCGGGAATCACTGACGATACCCGTCGAAATCGGCGAGAATCACTTAGTGATTCCCATCGATTTTGACTTAGACGAATTTATAACTCAGACACCTCACTACTTAGCCGCAAAAGAACAAACTAAACTATGGCTTTGAGTGTGTGCAACACACTCAACGCCAAATCCCGGGCGGCTTTTGGTTTTAAGTGTGTGCACCACACTTAACACCAAATCCCGAGAGCCTACCAAGACTGGTTCTAACCAGAGCACTACCACAGAAACCTCCTCTCTCTCTCTCTCGGCTCCACCCGTAGAAGCACCAAACCAAAACTAAAAATCTGGAGTCAAAATGGTGAAAACAACCAGCGGGTTGAGCGAAAATAGCACAAGGAGGGGGGCTCATAAAGGGAAACTTAAGCACAAAGTTTAACAAGCAAAAAGAGAAAAGCTAGGCTTATATCCTAGGTCTAACCGGGTAGTTAAGAGGGGAAAATAAATAAATCAAAAATGCAAGTGCAAGGACCACTTGCCTCGATTTCTGACGAAGCTTGGTCGGTTTTCCCTTATCTTCACACGGCACCAGCAGCAGCAACACCCTAACAGAAAAATCTCGAACTTTAATGGCGGAAAAGGGCCAAAACAAGAATTTTGATCCTCCTAAAAACTCCACGAAAATCAAATCTCTTACCGTAGAAACGTAGTTCTAAGAGAGAGCAACCCAAATCCGCTTTAGGAATTGAATTCTGTCCACAAATGCTCCTGGAATCGTTGTCCGAAGGTTAGCGGGTCGGTGGTTTCTCCGCGGTTTTTTTTCCGCGTACAGGAGAGGCGGGTTCGGTCTCGGGAAGAAGAATAAGAGTGGGCCCGCCATCTACTGATTAAGGCTTTTTAAAATAAAAATACACGCCTATTTGGCCCTAACCGCTGCCTAAACTACCGGTTCACTTAAGCTAAGAAATTTCCAATTTGTTTTTACAAATAGCACACCCAAAACGACTCGAAAACCGAACTACCTCGGAATTTGACGAAATTCGCACCGTAGCTAAATACCCATGCTACGAACGCAACGACGAAGTCGAAATTAATTTTCGACGAACATAACTCGAGTTATACCCACCCGAAGCCAAAACACAAGCATCCCCCGAGAGGCCACACCGGGTCACCCAAAACGACTCGGCTTGCTAGGGAGATCTTGCCAATAGGCTACAAAATAGGCCACTAAGTTCTAAGGAGTTAAGACCACACTCCACAGATGACACAAGCCAAGAAAATGCGTCGACATAATGCCAAACGAGAATTAAATAAACGCAGAAAAAAATCGGGGGCGTTACAGTAACCCCCCCTAAAAGAAAGTTTTGTCCCGAAACTTTAAGCACAACACTTATACTATAGAAGAAAAAGTAACAAGCCAAACATTACAAGAAGAAAACAAACCATCCTAATCAGGGAACAGTTGAGGGTGAGCCTCCCTCATAGCCGACTCTAACTCCCAAGTCGGGCTTTCCAAACCCTAATTCTTCCATAGAACTTTGACCATCAGGATGGACTTCCTTCGCAGCACCCGATCTTGAGTATCCAATATGCGTACCGGCACTTCAATAAAAGAGAGATTAGGCTCCAACAGGGGAACAACATCCAAGACTTGCCCACTACAGCGCACACACTTCCGCAATTGGCTTACGTAAAATACATTATGAACACTTGGGAAGTTTGCTTGCAAATCTAACCTATAAGCTGACACGCCAATCCGTTCAACTATCTTAAACGGGCCCACATACCTCGGGTCCAATTTCCGATTCTTACCGACCCTCTTAACTCCAAACATCGGGGAAACCTTAAGAAACACGAGGTCCCTACAGAAAACTCCAAGTCCGACCTACGCCGATTGGCGTTCTTCTCGTCTCTTTCCTGAGCTAAACGAAGCTTTTCTCAAATAAGCTTCACTGCGACTTCCATCTCCTCGAGCGCATCCGGACCCAACAAGGGTCTCTCACCTGCCTCAGCCCAAAACAGGGGAGTTCTGACGCACCTCCCATACAACGCTTCAAACGGAGCCATTTGCAAACTTTCTTGATAACTGTTATTGTATGCAAACTCCATAAGTCGCAAACGCTCATCCCATGCTCCACCGTGGTCTAGAATGTAGCATCTGATCATATCCTCAACTATCTGGTTCACCCGCTCCATCTGCCCAATGGTCTGTGGGTGGTAAGCAGTCAATTACCTCAGATCGGTACCCAAACCCTCCTGCAGACTCTGCCAAAAGCGAGAAGTAAACCGGGAATCTCGATCGGAAATGATGCTAGTAGGCACACCGTGCAGTCTGATGACCTCATTCAAGTACAACTCTACTATCTTCTTCATCAGGTAGTCAATCTTATACGGCACGAAGTGAGCACACTTCGTCAATTTATCCACTATAACCCAAACAGAATCAAATCCCCTTGGAGATTTCAGTAAGCCCATGATGAAGTCCATAGAAATACTTTCCGACTTCCAAGTCGGGATCTCTAACGGAGTTAACTTGCCACTAGGCCTTCCGTGATTGGCCTTCACACGCTTGCAAGTGTGGCACTCAGCAACAAATCGGGCTATATAACTTTTCATGCCAACCACCAGACAATTTGCTTCAAATCATGATACATCTTCGTAGATCCTGGATGGTAGGCAACACTGGATCCATGAGCCTCTCTACATACCATAACCCTGATGTCTCCAACAGCAGGGATGCAAAATCTGCCACGGTACTTCAAAGTACCCGCATCATCGATGGAAAAATCCGGCAACTCCCCACTCTCAGTCCTGAGGTATAAGTGCACCAGGTCCGGATCGTCCTTCTGGTGCAACCTAGTAAGGGAAATCAAGGACGGCTCTACCACTGCTAAACTACCCTGCATATCGCAGCATCCCACTAAGATATCAATAAGGAGGAACTCTTCCACTAAACGATCGGCGGAGAGATTAAAGATCTTCCCCGTCTTCCGACTCAGGGCGTCGGCCACCACATTGGCCTTGCCTGGATGATACTGGATCTCTACATCATAATCGGCCACATACTCTAGCCACTGACGCTGGAGCAGATTCAACTCCTTCTGCGTGAACACATACTTCAGGCTCTTTTAATCAGTGAAGATCTAGCACTGAGCCCCATAAAGAAGATGCCTCCACATCTTCAACGCATAAATCACCGCTGCAAACTCAAGGTCATGCGTAGGGTAATTTCTCTCATGAGTCTTTAATTGCCTTGACACATACACAATCACTTTTCCAACTTGCATCAACACGCAACCTAAACCAACATGCGAAGCATCCACGTAAACTTCATACTCAACACCTTGAGTAAGTAGGGTCAAAACGGGAGCAGTGCACAATCTGTTCTTTAGCTCAAGGAAGGCTTATTCGCACTGCTCGCTCCAAACAAAGGCCGCGTTCTTCTGAGTCAACCTAGTCAAAGGTGCAGCTAGGATAGAGAAACCCTCCACGAACCTCCTATAGTAGCCGGCCAACCCTAGAAAGCTCCTGATCTCCTTGGGCAAGCCCGACATTCTCCAATCCATCACTGCTGCGATCTTTTCCGGGTCAACCGAGATCCCATCCTTATTCACCACGTGGCCCAGAAACGAGACCTGAGGCAACCAAAATTCGCACTTGCTCAACTTGGCAAATAACTTGTGATTCCTCAACTCTGATAGAACCAAGCGCAGATGCTGCTAATGCTCCTCAGCGTTGCGAGAATAGACCAGCACGTCATTGATGAAAACCACAAAGAACTTGTCCAGGAAATCCTTGAACACCCGGTTCATCATATCCATGAAAGCTGATGGTGCGTTGGTAAAACCAAACGACATCACCAAGAACTCAAAATGTCCATGCTTCGATCTAAACACAGTCCGTGGAATATCTGCCTCACGGATCCTAAGCTGATGATAGCCAGAACGAAGACCGATCTTAGAGAACACCGTGCTACCGCACAACTGGTCAAACAAGTCATCGATCCTCGGCAGAGGGTACCTGTTCTTAATAGTGACTTTGTTCAACTCCTTGCAGTCGATGCAAAGCCGCATCGACCCATCCTTCTTCTTCACAAATAGAAAAGAAGCACCCCAAGGCGACGAACTCTTCCTGATAAACCCTTTTGCCAGCAACTCATCTAACTAGACTCGCAACTCCTCTAGCTCACGAGGGGCCATCCGGTACGAATCCTTAGCAATAGGACGCGTACCCAGTTCTAAATCAATCACAAATTTGACATCCTGATCGGGAGGAAGACCAGGAAGGTCATCAGGAAACACATCAGCGAAACCGCGAACAACGGGAATCTCCTTTAAGCGCGGTATACTAACAGCGGTCCCAACCACCGAGACTAAACAAGCAAAACAACCAGAAGGAAACAACTTTTGAGCACATACCACAGAAATGACAGGAGAATCTTGGCACGGATCATCATACACGCTTCCCGGCTGACCATTGTCCTTGATGAAGTCCAAGCGCTTCCCTTTGCACTGAATGACTGCATCATACTTAGACAGCCAGTCCATGCCCAGAATGACATCGAAGTCCTCCAGGTCAATCATCTTCAAGTCTGCCCTCGCAAGAAAATCCCCTAACAAAACAGGGCAATCTAGAATGCCCAAATCTGATAGCACAGATTAACCAGAAGGTAACTTGACGTGGAAGTTATCCCGAACTCGATCTAGAGTTAACTGATGTCGCTCCACAAAGGCTCTAGCCACAAATGAGTGGGTAACTACGGAGTCGAACAGAACGCACGCCCAGCGGTTCTTCACCTTAAATTTCCCTATAGGAGTATACACATCTAAGGATCTACCAAAACAACACTGTAACTATTCTAACAAATAAAACTTTCAAGCTGGAAAAAGAAATAACTAACCTGAGATGACCTGAGTCAAAGCTTGGGCCTCCTCGGAAGAGATCACATTCAGCTTTCCTTTACCCTTGTCCACATGCTGAGACGGAGGTAGCCCCTGAATTGGAACTGCATGAAGAGCAGGCTGGACCTGAGGACACCAAGACTTGATGTGACCCTTTTGCCCACACAGATAGCAGACTTTATCCTTGGACCAGCATTGGGCAGCATCATGCCCGGGTCGCTTGCAGACAGAACAGGAGACATCCCTCGTAGGAGCACCCTGAATCGCATGGACCTGCTCCTTTTTCTTAGCTGCTGCCTTCTTAAAACACCTCTCAACAGGGTGGCCCGACCGGCCACAGAAACTACACACCACCTTGCTCTTCTTTCTCGAAGCAGCATTGGGTACCTGGGGTTTCTTCTCCTCGACGGACTTCCTCTTGTCCTTCCTCATTTGCTGGCCTCTGCTCCTTGCGGTCTCGATAGCCTCCACCTTCAGAGCAGCCTCCACTACCCCTGCATAGGTCTCCGATCCATAAGCACTGGTCAACTACTGCACCTCGCTCCTCAAGCCACCAAGAAACCGCTTGACTCGATCAGCCTCAACACTCACCAACCCAGGAGCAAATCGGATCCACTTGCTGAACTCTATCTCATACTCACCAACTGTGATTTGCCTTTGCTTACGGTGGAGGAAGTCGTTCATAAGACCGTCACGCTCGACCGAGGGCAAGAACTTCCTCAATAGCATTTCCTTGAACATTTCCCAAGAGAAACCAGCTACCAAGCTCTCCTTTTCTCTAAGCCACCAATTCTTAGCCAAACACTTAAGCTGATAGGCGGTTATCATCACCCTCTGATAGTCTACAATACTGGAGTAAGAGAACATCTCCTCCATGGAGATCAACCAATCATCTATTACCATGAAATCTACCTTCCCATCATACGTAGGAGAGCTAAGTCTCTGAAACTGCGAGATGAATGCCATCTCCGCTGGCACAACCACTGGAGGTATCAGGGGTGCAGGAGGAGGTGGAACAGCAATCCCCCCCTGCAATGCCTTGCACTCCCTGAGTCTATCCTGCCACAACTGCCACCAAAGACTAGATCTGGGCTCGCTCCTCCACCAACTTCCTGCTCAAGGAATCGCTACTCTGTAGCAAGCTCTCGATCACCGCATCATTCTGCGCTCTAGATTACTCACCCTCAGATAGGGGGGTCGATCTAGTCGAAGGGCGTCTCGCCATCCTAAAGTCATATCAACCTTAGTCAGATCCTAGTACGACAGTTGCAACTAACTACAAGTACAGACAATACATACATAAATATGAACTTAAAGCTGCTTAACTTGCTCTGGGAGTTTATTTTTTACAAGAATTGATGTTATGCCTTAACCTAGGATGGTTAACCACCACCATACTAACTCTTGTGCCTAGATCGGGAATGCATGACTTTATATTATTTTTGACTCAAAAATTATGTGTGTACATATATCATCCTGCCAGTCTTTAGCTTCGCACGTTGTGCTTATGCAATGTTATGCTATGCATGTTTGTGCTATGCATTCTAAAAAGGCCCTAATGCATGTTATGAGCGGCGTACACATGAAAATGTTATGCATCCCATACTACATAAAATTTTCATGCAACGAAAAGAAAACGAGCTAGTCGCAGCCATGTGGTGAGGTTATGCATCTCATACTACATAACCCTCACATGTTTCCCCTATGGTGGATCCATATGCGAACACATATTATGCATCCCATATTACATAATATGCCCAGTATACTTCATGTTATGCTATGAGTATAGTGTTCGTGCTTTTGCCAAGACGTGCTGATTATATATCAGTGTGTGAATGATATGATGCTGAACTACTAATGCAATCAAAAGGGAAGGTTGGCCGACTAACTAGTCCAGCAACCTCCCTCTGATACTACTTGTCACAACCCGCATTTTCTCCGAGGTAAACGAATTATCAAAGAAGGAGAAAACACGCGTCATGATGCCATGTCAAGCAGGGGATAACTATCGACGTTCAGGCAAACCGCTATCAACTATACTTTATGAAAATTTATGAGTTAAATGAATAGAAAATCAGTTATATTTTTTGAAGGCCGTATCCCTCGGCTCGGTGGATCATCTAGTCCACAGTTTAAAACCTATACTTATACGCTGTAGAAAAATACTTTATTCAGGTTTGACATCCTAAAAGAGTGCATAAGTGTCCCTAGAGGACAACTTATACTATGTAGGACCATACTTTTAATTTATACTATGTATAAGAAAATGATCTTTTTACGTTGTTTGAAAAATAGTGACGAGTTTTATAAAATATTCTGATAATGAGTAATACTTATAATAGTGTTTTTAGGTTTAAAAGTAACTAGCAACCTAACATAAATCATCCCAAGAGCAAGTAGACTATCTCCAATAAAGTAGCAGCAAAAGTAACATATCTAGTATCAAGGTAAAACTACTAGTGGGCGCCAACAAACTGACACGAACACACTGAAAAGTATGTATGTCTGTAAGAAAAACACATCAAACCTACCTCGCAAAACATGGAACTGATCTCAAAAGCACCAGAGACCACCAGCAACAGTACAACACCACTAGCCGTCAGAGCGGCTACTATCCAGAACCTGAGGCATTCAAAGAAGAAAGAATACCTCAGCAAGCAAAACTAGAAAACTACTCGAAAGATTCAATCAGAAGATAAGTAAAAGAGGAAAACAAAGCAGTAACAGTCACAACTACCCAAGGCAAGGCAAAAAGAAAGAGCACTAAGTGTCAGGACACAACAGAAGCTCTGCCCAAAAGTTGCAGAGTCAACAAGGCTACCATGAGACAAAATGTTGTAATCTACCAAGGAAGAAATATCTAACACCCTAAGATGTGGGAGATGGTAGTAGCAAAAACATCGCGGATCCGTGTTAGAGGCAAACTCAGTCCCCCAACCACTATTTCCAAGAAACCAAGCTCAGGGGTCTATATGTGAAAGCACTAAGGACCTCCCACCCCCTTGCCCAGCCCGTACCTAGAGCAAGATAAAAGAAAAGGGTGGCCATGGCTAAATTACACAATACCACCCCCCCCCCCCCCATTAGAGCTTCAAACCACCACTACTAACCACGACCCACGATTCGGCCTTTGGGAAAGAAAACATAGCCGACAAGGAAAATCAACATCAAGAAATTCACTCGGGGGAAGAAATCAAGGTAAGGGAAAAGCATTGAGATGACTCAACACGGCTTGGCGTTGAGTGAGCCCCACTCACTCAACGCCTAACCAGACCTTGGCGTTGAGTGAGTAAGCCTCACTCAATGCCAGAAACCACCATGGCATTGAGTGAGGTTCACTCACTCAACGCCCTCCGCAAGAACAACTCTGGCGTTGAGTGCGCTAACCTCACTCAACGCCAAAACAGCCATGGCATTGAGTGAGGTTCTCTCACTCAATGCCTCTCGCAAGAAAACTCTGGCGTTGAGTGAGCTAACCCCACTCAACGCAAAAACAGTTATGGCATTCAGTTAGGTCCACCCCCTCAATGCCTTCAGCAAAAGAGGCAGTGGCGTTGAGTGAGCTAACCTCACTCAACGCCAAAACAGCTACGGCATTGAGTGAGGTATACTCACTCAATGCCTTAGCACTTTACCGCAAGAAAACCCTAAACCAACACCAACAGGAAGAGGTCGGCGGGAATGCCGACAGGTTCTCGCCGATTCGGCGGGAAACTAGATTGATTCTCGCCAAATCGGCGGGAATCCAGATTGATTCTCGCCGAATCGGCGGGAATCCAGATTGATTCTTGCCGAATCGGCAGGATTCCAGATTGATTCTCGCCGAATCGGCGGGAATCCAGATTGATTCTCGCCGAATCGGCGGGAATCACTGACGATACTCGTCGAAATCGGCGAGAATCACATTGTGATTCCGGTCGATTTTGACATAGACGAATTTCAAACTCAGTTGCCTCACTTCTTAGTCGCAAAAGAATAGATCAAACTATGGCTTTGAGTGTGTGCACCACACTCAATGCAAAATCTCGGGCGGCTTTTGGTTTTGAGTGTGTGCACCACACTCAACACAAAATCCCGAGAGCCTACCAAGACTGGTTCTAACAAGAGCACTACCACAGAAACCTCCTCTCTCTTTCTCGGCTCCACCCGCAAAAGCACCAAACCAGAACTAAAAATCTGGAGTCAAAATAGTGAAAACAACCAGCGGGTTGAGCGAAAATAGCACAAGGAGGGGGGCTCATAAAGGGAAACTGAAGCACAAAGTTTAACAAGCAAAAAGAGAAAAGCTAGGCTTCTATCCTAGGGCTAACCGGGTAGTTAAGAGAGGAAAAAAATAAATCAAAACTGCAAGTGCAAGTACCACTTGCCTCGATTTCCGACGAAGCTTGGTCGGTTTTCCCTTATCTTCACACGGCACCAGCAGCAACAACACCCTAACAAAAAAATCTCGAACTTTAATGGCGGAAAAGGGCCAAAACAAGAATTTTGGGCCTCCTAAAAACTCCACAAAAATCAAATCTCTTACTATAGAAACGTAGGTCTAAGAGAGAGCAACCCAAATCCGCTTTCGGAATTTAATTTCGTCCACAAATGCTCCCACAATTGCCGTCCGAAGGGTAGCAGGTCGGCGGTTTCTCCGCTGTTTTTTTTTCCGCGTACAGGAGAGGCGGGTTCGGTCTCGGGAAGAAGATGAAGAGTGGGCCCCCATCTACTGATTAAGGCTTTTTAAAATAAAAATACACGCCTATTCGGCCCTAACCGCTGCCTAAACTGCCGGTTCACTTAAGCTAAGAAATTTCCAATTTGTTTTTACTAATAGCACACCCAAAACGACTCGAAAACCGGACTACCTCGGAATTCTACGAAATTCGCACCGTAGCTAAATACCCATGCTACGAACGCAACGGCGAAGTCGAAATTAACTTTCGACAAATAGAACTCGAGTTATACACACCCGAAGCCAAAACACAAGCATCCCCCGAGAGGCCACACCGGGTCACCCAAAACGACTCGGCTTGCTAGGGAGATCTTGCCAATAGGCTACAAAATAGGCCACTCAGTTCTAAGGAGTTAATACCAAAGTACACAGATGGCACAAGCCAAGAAAATGCATCGACGTAACACCAAACGAGAATTAAATAATCGCAGAAAAAAATCTGGGACGTTACAGGTTGTATCTAAAAATTTAGTTTATTCAAGAACTGATCAAGAAGCTCACACCAATAAGAGTTCTATCTGGTTAATTTTTATACCCTTTAAAACATTCAATTTTCATGTAGTATCTTTTGTAAGATCTGAGTTGTAAGCCTTTGATTATAAAGGAAGAGGTAGGGCTGAGTGCCTGAGGTATAGGACTTATGAAAGTCTGAGTTGTAAGCCTAGTGATAAAGGCTGAGGTATGGCTGAGTCCTGAGGTAGGATTCTTGGGAAGAATCTGAGGTAAGACTTGTATAAGTCTGAGTTGTAGGAACCAATATGGTTCTGAGTTGTAAAATCTGCGGATCTGAGTAAGTGGAAGGAAGTTGGGCTGAATCCAGTTCTCTACTAGATAGGCGAAGGGGGAAAGTGGATGTACCCATATCTTGGGGAACCACTATAAATCTTGTGTACTATACTGTGCTGTGATTTGTGTGCTGTGATTGCTGTGTTGTGATTGCTGTGCTGAGAATTTTATTATCTATGCTAAGTTAGAACCAGCTAATTACCTAAAATTCTTAAAGAAAATTAGAACTTATTCACCCCCCTCTAGGTGTCTAGGCTCTTGAAATCAAGTCTTTCAACATTATATCTAGTCTACTGGCAGTGAGGTAGAGCAAGGATCCTGTTAACCCTGTTTTGACCACTCACCTGGATGACCTCAAGTACCAGCGGCAAAGCATTCTCTAGCCGTCTAGTTGTATTACCGCGGAGTCTCCTCGGCATGACGGTTGCTGAGAAGTTCTCGTTCAGTGGATGGTCTATCCGCCTAACTGCGTGGATTGGTGGCCCCTCTTCTTTCCCACTGTAACTGGTCATCGCTTCCTGTTTCCCCTGTATGAGGGCATCCGGTATTCTAATCCATTCCCGTTTGGGCAGACTCCCTGAGCCTTAAAAAGGCGTTAACAATACCTCCCAAGGGATCAAGTTCGGAACCCTAAGCTTGCTGCTTGTGGCAGTGGATTCGAATTCTTCCTTTAGCAGGTACCTATTTGCTCGGGCTCTCTGTGCTAACTACTATAACAGTTTTCTCCTTTTATTAAAGAAAACTCTGTCGCAAGAGAGGTATTCAGACCGCGGCGGGTGAAGTCTGGTGTCACTGCTTCGTACGGCTTGCTATGATCTCTACTCTGACTGCTAGTAACCGACAACCCAACAGTCTCTTCCCTACTCCTTCCCCTATGATCGAACGATTAACTAGGTGGTGCCTTTTCGCACATCAACAGTTAACACGCGACCTTAAGATCTTGGTTAGTCGGTGAATTTATTCATTTATACAATATCAGACCATCAGACTGCATAGAACTACCTTCATCCTAGCGAGGATACTCTCTTGGAAGCTGTCGTGTAGTTAGATCGGAAAGCCGACCAAATTCGCCAGGAAATCGCTTAGCAGTTCGCGGCAACTAACGATGTCTTAGCCACTATTATTCAGCGACAAGATTCACAGCCCGCACCAACGCCGATTATATCCGCCAACTTGGAGCCATCAGTGGAGAGCCCGCCTGTTAAACAGCCTACTTGTCCGCCAGGTGGACCATTTGCCTATCCGCAAGTCTGTCCGCAAAACTGTCTGGCATCTTATTCGCCTAAGCTAGCCGCAGCCCTCCTGCGGTTACCAGTTGTTGGGCAAGAGAGGGTATGTTCTTATAAACCCGGTCCCCAGTCCGTCGCAAACTCTGCCAATCACACGAAGATAATGCAAAAAACCTCTGCTTCTATGAAAAGAAAAAAAATGCGTCAACTTTATTCCGAGTCAGACAACGTGAGAATGAGACACTTTCTTATTTTATTGGCCGCTTTCAGAAGGAGGTTTCGGAAGTTGAGAATGCCAATCCAGAATTGTATAAATTCGCTCTGATTGAAGGCTTAAATGAAGGACCATTCAGGTTCGAAGCCACCCTCAGAAAAGAAAAAACATATCAGGAGATAATTAATCTTGCTAACAAGTACTTTCGTGCTGGAAGAAGTAATTCTTACTATGTCATGAAGAATAAACCAAATTGTAAGAAATATTTTCGGCCTGTAGACCAGAAATCCAAGGGCTCTGATCAGTACTATGATTATCATATGGGAAAGGGTCACTTTACAGAAGATTGTAGAGCTCTTCAACAACTAGTGGAGAGAATGATGAAGAAGGGAAAATTTGGTGACGCCATCAAAAAGATTTATGCATCTCACTCAAGAACCTGAAAAGGCAAAGACGTTGGACATACTCCCCGGCTTGGAATAAATAGATCTAAAAGCCTCACATTCATTGTTGAGAACAAATGAGTTAATTTATTTGTATGACCAACTCATTTCCTAAAACGTCTTTATTGAATATGTGTTTCTATCATATGTTTTTACCTTATACCTCAAGGCCTCTTACTAACACTTTTCCAAGTGTTTCCTTTTCTTAACAGCTTGAGAAGTAAGGATAACTAACTTTAGGAGAAATCGTCATGTTCAGCTTGGAACCCCCCCCCCCCCTTGAATCATTGTCATTAGCGTAACACTACGATGATCACGTGTAGCGGGGAGATTTCGCACTGTGTAGTTTGAGCTTACAGATTCTAGTGAGGTGGGCCACTGAATTATGGATCCCGGCTGGTATCTCTGACCCCACCTCTGCATTCCGGAGGGACAGGGTGGGTGCTAGTTCTACCATGCCTTGTAAGGGATATCGTTACAACTTTGATGATCATGTGAGGAAAGAAATGCTATATGCACCTGCCCACAGATTATCCTAGATTGTGACCCTAGAATACTCTTTGGAACCCTCAAGCAGTGCCTGCAGGAGACCCACAGTTGGGTTGATCTCAGAGGAAAGAAATGGGCTTTAAGTGCACCTTCCTAAAAGATTAACTTGGGATGTACTCGAGGCAAGAGGGCAGTAAATCCTTCCCCTTTTTATTGGGTGTGGATTGAGTGCACAACTTTTGTGACCCTATGAGGAAAGCAATGCTATATGCACCTGCCCACTTATTCACCTATGTTTGTAGCTCATTTCTTAGCTGGTAGAATTCTGGTATTCACTTCATTCTGCAAAATTTGATTTACCAAGTTACCGAGATATGTTCTTATTGGATGATTAGGTCAATATGCACCTGCCCTCTTTGTCGCATAAGTCTGTAGTTATCTTTCTTAGCTCGCAAATATTTATCGTTAGAGTGCTGCTTAATGAAAGAACGGACTGGAATTGGTGTTCGCTAAAGTCTAGATGTTTATCCCATTAAAGCAAGCAGTTAATAATGCCTTTGCTTGATTTAATATTACTCGATATTCTTATCGATTAACCGCGCGGTCAGAGGTCAAGCGGGCTAGTTTTCTCTAGCTTATCGTAGAATTCATACTACGGATATCGTTATTTACCGCTCGAGTAGAATATGCATGGTAATAACTTATCTATGTCCTTTAATATTACAGATGCCATTGTTAACCGCTCAATGATACTGTTAAAAAATACTTAGCCTCCCAGCAAGATAAACTTCAATGTTTATTATACAAGCTGCCCTTCGTTAATGGACAGCTTGGCTAGATTTATCTATTCGCGTCAAAATGTGTGCGACTTAACTATACTACTTGATCGAATTCGTTCATTTTATTCGCCTATGTTTCGTTTAACGGATTATCGGGATCTACATGCATGTGTCGTATTCGCGCGAAAACAAATAATACCAATCGGATAATATGGGTTCATTACTCAGCAAAAATGAAACAGAAATTATATCATTTACATTGTCAAAAAATACAAGATCTTTATCCACGCGGCTTACATAATTCATACCATTGGATCAAAAGACAGCTAAAAAGAAATTATTATTACACATCAGTTTTCGCCTTTTTCCGCTCGGGCTCAGAATCCGTCTCACTAGAGAAACTTGAAGAGCTGCAAGTTTTAGTTTATTTTAAATCCAGAGATTTCTCCCCACTCGAGCTACTAGACTGGCTTGAATTTTTATCCATACCAGTATCTGTGGGTACATCTTCCTGATTGCTTATAACCTCATCCTTTGCGAGGATCTCTTCAACAACAACTCTTGCCGCCTCATCTCGCGCGGCTTCAACTTCCTAGAAGCCAAGGAATAAGTCGTCAAAAGAGACTTTTTCATGAACGGGCTTAAATACTCCCCGCTCCCTTAGAATATCCAGCATATCCTCCCCGCCTTCCTGCAAATATACGGCAATTTCATTCAGGAAGGCCGGGTTCTCCGGGTCGTAGTTGAAAGAGAAGGGATAGATACTACTCTAGAGGGGGGGTGAATAGAGTAATCAAAAATTGCACTTAGCAAAGTTGACTTTCTACTCAACTCCCTTGGAGTTAAATGCGGAATGAAAGTTATAGATATTTAAGATTAAACCTTAGAGCCTAACACAAGTGTTATGCACAAACTAAAGCTAACTGTAATTACAGTTTAGCTTTGGATCCTATCCAGCAACTAGCAAACCTAGTTAAGATCTAATCACAGCCACAATGCAAGTAATTAAACAAGGCAATCAAGACGACACAAGGAATTTATAGTGGTTCCCCAAACAACTTGGGTACGTCCACTCTTCTACCAACAAGATAGGAATCCACTCAGGTTTTTGATCAGGTGCCCTGCCAACAACAAGATCTGCTTCAGGTAGATCAAGAGACCCTTTAGACTTTTGATCAGGTGTCTAAAAACCAACACAGGTTTTTGATCAGGTGCCCTGCCACCAAGGGATACTTTTGAAGGGAGTAATAACCCTGTACAGGAGGGGGAAAGGAGGTTAAGGTGTCTTCTCTATTTTACAATAGATTAGAGAAGCACAATAACTTGCACTGAGCTAGAAAGCTCTAAAAGAATCAAGGCTCCCCCTGGCTCAAAGAACGTCCAGGTGAAGTCTTGCTTCAGTGCAGAAACACTTCAGTAAATACTGAAGGAAGAACTACAAGAAGATATAAAATAAGAAATGAAAATCTTCTAGCAGCTATCTTCTTCTTCTTCTTCAAAAGTTCTCTGAGTCAGAACTTCCTGGAATAGGAGAACTCAGGTTGAAGAAGAGCAGAAGAGCTAACACTTCTCAGTTAGAGTGAAGATTGCTGAGAGCAGTTAAACTTGTTCTTGCTGTAAGCTTGCTGAAAGAATATGATCTGAGAACTAGTTAATCTCTTTTCTATGTGGACTAGTTGATTTCTTCTTCAAAGAAGTCTTTATATATCAGCAGCAGCAACGGCTCTAATTGAGTTTGAATCTTGTCGTTTTCTGAACTCTGCAAGCTGGGCTGCAAAAAGCATAAAGCAAAAACAAACTACAGCAGGCAGATATCCTATAAAAGGATAAAGCTTTCTAAGAAGCTGCAAATACTTCTGATGAAATAATATAAGAGAAAGTCACATCAGAAAGAACTCTTTACGGCCAAGGAAGACTTTTTGAGTCTAACGGCTATAAAGGACAGCCTGGCAGATAAAGCAGATTGCATATCTCAGCTATAAGACAAACAACTTTGACAGAAAAGATTAGCTCATGCATATAGAATAGAACTGATATTGCATGGAAATAATGTCACAAATTATTCAGATAATCTTTTATAAAACATGCCAAAATAGATATGAAATTAGTCACATCATAGAAGACGACAAACTAAATAAGAGCATACAGCAAAACGTCGAACGACACTCGGAGATCGTCGAACGGCGCACGGAGATCGTCGACCTATCAGACAGATAGTCGAACGATCCAGATAGTCGAACTATCAAAGAAGATAGTCGAACTACCTTGGCAGATAGTCGACCTATTAGAACAGATAGTCGAGCTATCAGATAGTCGATCTATCCGGACAGATAGTCGAACTACCAAACAAAAACAGATAGTTGACCTATCCAGCAGATAGTCGACCTATCACAGAAAATAGATAGTCGACCTATCAACAGATAGTCGACCTATCAAACAAAACAGATAGTCGATCTATCAACAGATAGTCAAACTATCAGATAGTTGAACTATCCAAGCAGATAGTAGAACTATCAAAGCAACACAGATAGTCGACCTATCAACAGATAGTCGAACTATCAAAGTGACACAGATAGTCGACCTATCAACAGATAGTCGAGCTATCAAATAGTTGAACTATCAGAACAGATAGTCGAACTATCAAAGACGACAGATAGTCGACCTATCAACAGATAGTCGAACTACCAAGACAAACAGATAGTCGATCTATCAACAGATAGTCGAACTATCAACACAGACAAAACGTAGACCAACAGATAGACAATAGTCGATCAGCCGATAGACGATAGTCGAGCGACGTTCGACTATAGTCGAACGAAAAACTACTTAACCAAAAATTCATCTGGAAAAGCAATTCTACACAACTAGAGAATCTAAACTATCAACTAACCTTTGACCATAGATAAATCATGGGTCAAGAGACAGAAAGAGAGGACTGAACTCAAATCAACACCTAGGGTTCCAACAGTAGGGTTTCTGCAAAAGAAGTTCAAGGTAAATTTTCGGCCAATGCTAAGATAATCGGAAAAGCCGCGAGGTAAAATCTTACCGCATTAGTATTCTTCAATTTTTACTTTTCCTCTTTGAGCTGCTCCACTTCCTTGTCTAGCCGCTCGGCTAAGATAACTACTTCAGCAAGAGCTTTGGCAATGAAGTGGTCCATTATAAAGCTTCTCCTGCGAATTTGTGAGGCTAGAGCAGGAAGCTTTTTTGGGGTAATTGTTCATAGGTCGTCCAAGTTCTCCTTGTCGTACATCGCCTAGCTAACCACGCGGGCATGCTTGGATATCGTCCCACTCTTCAACAAAGGAAGAGCAGTAAATACCTGAACGTGCTTCCCGCGGGGGTTCCACTTTATGGCCACCTTTCCGCAGCGGTATTTCAACTTCTAACCCATTCCGCAGGATGTGAAGGATTCAGAGTCGTAGCTTATCAACTAACCTTTGACCATAGATAAATCATGGGTCAAGAGACAGAAAGAGAGGACTGAACTCAAATCAACACCTAGGGTTCCAACAATCTCCCCCTATTTGAGTTAAGTCTCTCAATAAATAAAATAAACAACACTAATTACAGAAAGTAAATAAAATGCATAAAGGGAAATAACTAAGCAGATATCATCAATCAATCAGATAAAAATTAACTGTCAATCAATGACTAATTACAGTGCTTTAGAGTTAGATTCAGGATTAGAAGAACTAGAGACAAAAGTAATTTTCCTTGTAGGATCTAGAGCTTCTTTCTTTGATAGCTTCAAATCTTGTTCTCCAATAATTTTCAATTCAGTTGTTCTTGGGACCACTGCCTCTGGATGCTTTTTCATATATTTTGAAGGATCAAACATCTCAGGTCTGACCTGGAACTTTTTGAGCTCCTTCTTTTTGAATTTAGACATAGTAGTCAATCCGGCAGTGTCCTTTCCTTCTTCTTTAGCTTTCCTGATCTGCGCTGCTCCAACCAGTTCGAGAAAACGAGCCATCCTAAAGTTAGGATCAAGCTCAGGACTTTCTTAAACAATCTCATAAGGAGTATCATCTGGTTCTTTATCTTGATTAACTAGATAAGACAGGGGAGCAGACTTAGCAAAGTTCTTGCTAGAATTTTTAAACAAAATAAATTACTTACCTTTTGGAACATCTTTCTCAGAATGCACTGGCTTTGGAGATGGAACCTTTTTCTTTGGAGAAGGAGGAGGGGAAAAGGTTGGTCTTTGATAAACTACCTCCTTAACTTGTTCCTTAACTGTATCAGTTCTTTGATAGCCAGATTGGCTTTTACCTTGGAAACTTTGAGAACTTTTCCTTTGAGCAGGCTGGGATGGATTTGATCTTTCAGATTGAGAGGCAGATTTAGAAGATAGATTTCCTGAGGCTCCTACACCGGGAGGTGGAGGAGGAGGACCTCTGGGATTCCATCTAGGAGCAGGAGGGTCATACCTCTTAGCCTTTTTCCTTTGCTTTTATTGATTTTTAGAAAACCACATCCAATGCTGGAATTCTTTTGACTTGGCATAAATCCCTTTCAGTATATAATATGGTGTATCATTGTCTGGATTTGTAGGAGGAGGAGCCACAGCCTTTCTTTTCTTTTTAGCAATCCTTTTTCCCTTAGAATCAGCAGATTCATCAGAATCAATTTCTTCTTCAGAATTTGAAGAGATAGGCATATCATAGGGATCAATAGCCTCTTTTAAAGCTCTTTCTTTTTTCCTTTAAAGCAGCTTTTTCGATTTCTTCTTCCATGGAATCCTGTGCCAGGAGAGTATCTAAGTCTAAGCCTGGGGAATCATCCCATACGGTAGATTTTTCAATTTGACTTTCAGAATCCATTTCTTGAAGCTCAGGAACTGTCGTGGGGACCAGTTCAATTTGCACTGCTTGCTGAGCAGGTTCAGCAACTTCAGGAACTTGAACAGCTGCTTCTGGTTCAGGTTGAACTTCAGAAGCAGGTTCACTTACTGGCTCTACAACCACTTGAACATCAGGAGCAGATACAGGTTCAGGCTCTATAGCATCTAAAATCTCTAGAGCAGGTTCAGGTTCAGGTTCTGGTTCTGGCTCTTGGACAACAACTACTTCTTCCATTATATCTGTAGGATTAGGAATAAAATCTTGCTAAATGACATCTATTCATCCCTTCCAGATATTCCCATACTAACATATCAATTAAGTAATCTACAAATTGAGAAAGAGACATACCTTCAGGATATTCTTCAGGGTTTCCTAACTCCCATAAATCATCTAGAAAGGAGGTGATAATTCCTTCAAGGTACTGGGCAACCAAGGGAGTTGAGGATTCTTCTAAGAAAACTTTTACTACAAACTCTGTCAACATGATTGCATCAGATATTTCCTTTTCAGATGGTGGAGGAGGAGGAGTTGAATCTTCTGCTACTATCTCTGTTACTGCAAGAAGAACTGCTGGAGGGGAGGCCAAAGGCTACTCTGAGATATCTTCATCAAGCATCTCCCCCTGCCTGATTTCAGTAGAAACTGAAACCAGGCCCCTAGAAGAAGAGGGCTCAGCAGACTTTGAGAGTGCCTGAATAACAGCAGTCAAAGAAGATATAGAAGAAACAAGGGGAGCAATTGCCTTATCAATCATAGTTTTGATTGAGGGGGTAATTAACTCCACAATGCTGGAGATATAACAAAAGAAGATGATGATGATGATGGAATTTCTGAGGGTGGAAGAACAGCAGGGGTGGTATGTGCAATATGAGCTGGAGAATGTGCTGGAGATGGAGCTGGAGAATGATGTGGAGATGCATGGTTGGATGCAGGGTGATCAACATGTTCTGAAGATAGAATTGGAGAGAGAGGAGGAGTTGGAATTGGAGAATGAACTGGAGAAGATATTTCAGACGCCAACAAATCAAAGCTGGGTTGAGAAATCCCAGCAAGATCAGTCGGGAGAGAAGATGCAGGAGGAGAGGCAGAATGTCGTACTTCAGTTGAAGTTGAAGGAACTTCAACTGCAATAGACGGCAAAGCTGAGGAAGAGGATGGAAGAGAGATATCAGCTGAGCCAGCTACTAGAAGGGGGGAAGTGACTGCGACAGTCCTGGTGCACTCAGATATAACTGGAGCAACCCCTGTAGGAGCGGGCTTCAGGAATGTCCTTTTCCATTTTGAGAATAGCGAGGGATCCATCTTCTTACTCGCATTAATGGAGGTGGCGGCAGATACAAGCAAATGGTGGTATTTCTCCTTCAGAAAAATACCAACAACCCTTCCTAGGGTAACCTCTTTCTTTCCATTCTTCTTTCTTATTAAATCAAACATAATGCCAGCCCAGTTTATCTGCTTCTTATTAACAATTGCACACATTAGTGCAAATTGTTGTCTGGTGATATTATCATGGGCTGAGTGCTTTCCTAGTAGCACTTTTCCAACAATTTCTGCAAGAAACTTAATCTTAAAGGGAAAATTCACCTTGAGCAGCTTGGAGGGGATGCCTTCGGCATGTCCCAGCTCAGTTAACATTCTTCCGAATTCAGGAGCGTCTTGCTCATACTCTTCTTCACCATTAATTAAACCAAAAATTTCAGTTAGAACAGCGGGAGTCAAAATTACCACTTCTCCGCTGATTGTCCCGGTCAACGAATCATCAGTCGACGATGAAGTGAAGGCCCACTCTTTGATTTCTTGAGTGTTTATCTTTACTCTGTAAGACATGAGCCTCTCTAGGCCTTGTTCTCTGCACAGATTTAGGATTTCTACTATCCCTGGTTCGCAACTGCTGAAGGCGTCGAAATCAACGCTGAATCCGGCATCAAACTTTACCACTGCAAGAAGCGCTGGAGCAATCGCCATTGAAACCGTTGTAGAAGTCGAGGGAGAGACGACGAGGACGGAGCGCAAGATAGAGAGCAAGACAAAGAGCAAGCGGGAAGACGGAATGCGAAAAGACGCTCTCCGTCGACGATAAAAGCAACTATCTTTTAACCTAGGTCGACTATCGGCTTTATATTAAAACAGCGATCGTCGATCTATTTAAAAGATACTGGAGACGATAGTTGAACGGTCGTTCGACGATCGGTCCTGAAGCAGAGTAGTCGATCAATCGTTCGACTATTTCTGTCTTCACAAACAACAAGCTGTCGTCAACCATAGATCGACGATGAGCTCAACCTGTTCGACGATCTTCGAACGCTGGTCGACGATCTTCAAGCAGATAAGCCATCATCAACCATAGGTCGACGATAGGCTTGATCCGTTCGACGATCTTCGAGCATCGTTCGACGATCTTCAAGCAGGTTTCAATACGGCAGATAGTCACACTTAGTCTCGTCCATTAATCATGCCTAGTTGAACTAAAAAGAACAGATGCTTCTGTTCATCTAAGGGCTTGGTGAATATATCACCTCTCTGAAGGTCTGTGGATATGAACTCAAGGCTAATCTTGTTCTTTTCCACACAATCTCTCAGGAAATGGTGTCTAATCTCAATGTGCTTCGTTCTAGAGTGGTGCACTGGATTTTGTGCAATGGAGATAGCACTTGTACTGTCACACATGATTTTAGTGTTCTTGTGTGAGTACCCATAATCCAAAAGCTGATTTTGTATCCACAGGATCTGTGAACAACAACTAGCAGCTGCTATATATTCAGCTTCTGCAGTTGAAGTTGATACAGAGGCCTGCTTCTTACAGAACCAAGAGACCAATCTCTCTCCCAAGAACTGACAAGTTCCTGAGGTACTTTTCCTGTCAACTCGACAACCAGCATAATCAGAATCAGAATATTCAATTAATTCAAATTCTGACTCAGCTGGGTACCAGAGTCCTAGATTTGGACATCCCTTCAGGTATCTCAAAATTCTCTTGAGAAGAATCAGATGAGATTCCTTGGGGTTGACCTGGAATCTAGCACAAAGGCATGTAGCAAACATTATGTCTGGCCTACTTGCAGTTAAATACAATAGGGAACCAACAATGGCCCTATAATTCTTTTGATCTACAGGCTTTCCCTGATCATCAGAATCAATAACTACATTAGTAGTCATAGGTGTATGCATTGCTGAAGCATCTGCCATCCCAAACTTCTTTACCAATTCCTTGGCATATTTGGATTGGGATATGAAGATGCCATCAACATCTTGCTTTACTTGGAGACCAAGAAAGTAAGACAGCTCACCCATACTACTCATCTCAAACTTGGAATGCATCAAGTTGGAAAACTTTTTGCATAGTTTGGGATCAGTGGAACCAAAAATAATGTCATCTACATACACTTGAACTAACAGGATTGTGTCCTTGTGGTGCTTGACGAAGAGGGTTCTATCAACTATTCCCCTAGTAAAGTTGTGCTCTAACAGGAAACTGGCTAAAGTCTCATACCAGGCTCTGGGAGCTTGCTTTAGTCCATAAAGAGATTTCTGCAACTTGAAAACATGTGAGGGCTGAGTTGAAGAAACAAAACCGGGTGGCTGTTCAACAAAAACCTCTTCCTTTAGCTCACCATTAAGAAAAGCACTTTTGACATCCATTTGAAAAACCTTAAACTTCATGTAGGCTGCATAGGCCAAGAAGATCCTTATTGCTTCTAGCCTTGCAATAGGAGCAAAGGTTTGGTCATAATCTATACCTTCCTCCTGTCTGTAGCCCTGAGCTACAAGCCTAGCTTTATTCCTTACAATGATGCCATTTGCATCCAACTTGTTTCTATACACCCACTTGGTGCCTATGATCAGTTGGCCTTTAGGTCTTGGAACCAAAGTCCAAACTTTACATCTCTCAAACTGATTGAGTTCCTCTTGCATAGCAATGATCCAGTGGGGATCTAGCTCTACATCTTTAATGGTGAGGGGCTCAATCTGTGAGAGGAAACAAGCATGCATCACATCCTGTCTTAACTGATGTCTTGTTTGAACACCAGCTGATATGTCTCCTATCACTTGAGATGTGGGGTGATCTCTAAGTGTGACAACATCAGAAGGTGGGATGTGATCTTCAACAACAGTTGGGATTAATTCCTCAGGAGGAATTTGATCTGCTGTTGGTGGAACAACAACAGCTTCAGCAATTTCTTCATCACTGTCTGATTCAGTGATATGAAGAGTTGAAAGATGGAGGATATCTTGAGTGACATCTTTGGAAGAATCTTGTACCTGTAATGAACTTGAGGAAGGGGAAGTTTCCTTCTCCTTGTAAAACATTTGGGATTCATCAAAGGACACATGAACAGACTCTTCAATTTTAGAAGATGATTTATTAAATACCCTATAAGCTTTGCTTACTTGGGAATATCCTAGAAAAATTCCCATTGAAGCCTTTGCTTCAAACTTTCTAAGATATTCTTTATTATTATTATGAATATAAACTACACAGCCAAAAACTCTAAAATAATTTATTTTAGGTTTCTTTCCTTTAAGTAACTCATAAGGAGTTTTACACTTAAGCTTGTGTATCAGACTTCTATTCAAGACATAGTTGGCTGTACTAACAGCTTCTGCCCAATAGGAAAGAGGCATATTAGCATCTGCCAACAATGTGCCAGCAGCTTCAATTAGTGTTCTGTTCTTCCTTTCAACTACCCCATTTTGTTGGGGAGTTCTAGGAGCTGAGAAGCTATGTTTGATACCTTCTCTCTCACAGAATTCTTGCATGAGAAGAGAGTCAAACTCAGTACCATGATCACTTCTGATCAAAGCCACATGAGTAGAGTACTCAGTCTGTACACATAGTAGAAAGTCTGTAAGGGCTTTGAAGTTATCAGCCTTAGTTCTCAAAAAGAACACCCAAGTGAATTTAGAGAAGTCATCTACAATGACTAGGGTGTAATACTTCCCTCCTAAACTCTGTACATTTATTGGGCCAAATAGGTCCAAATGTAATAAATACAGGATTCTAGGAGAATCACTTTTATTTACTGATTTAAAAGAATTCTTGGTTTACTTGCCTAGTTGACAAGCCTTGCATAGGCTCTCCTTCTTGTAGGGGCAAGAAGGTAAACCTCTAACAAGGTTGTGTTTAGATAACCTAGATATGTTCTTGAGGTTAACATGGCTAAGCCTTTTATGCCACAAGGTGTTATTATTAGTTACTTCATTAAACAGGCAGATTTCAGAATCAATTGAATTAAAATCTACTAAATAAATGTTACCTTGTCTAATGCCTACCAATACAACACTATTATTTAAAGTAATATTACAGAGAGAGTTAGAGAATGATACCTGGTATCCAGCATCACATAATTGACTTACTGAAATTAGATTATGCTTCAGTCCAGTCACATAAGCAACTCTCTTGAAAGTAACAGCTCCAATTGTCATCCTGCCATAGCCTTCAGTTTGACCACAGCTTGAATCTCCAAAGATTACCTTTGGGCCAAGCTTTGCATTGAACTTTGATAGATGTTCTTTATTTCCTGTCATATGCTTGGAGCAACCACTATCCAAATACCACTTATTTTGAGTGATAGGATCGGTCTGCACCTGCAAATAAAACAATTTAAACATTGTGGACCCAGGTAACCTTGGGTCCCTTGTTTTTCACATAAGAAAAACTGGAAATAAAAGAGTAAGCAGGCTGAGGGTGATAACCTAATGGGTAAGATCTCCTAGGTGGGATTCTCCATGCAGATGATGGGTCAATGAACCTAGGGTTTCTATTCATATTCGGGTTTCTAAGGTTCTGGGTGTAATTTTGAAATTCATATTGGAAACGTCGACCAGCGTTCGACGATGGCTGCTCAGATCGTCGATCTCCGTTCGACCACTGAGCTTGCGATCGTCGATCGACGTTCGACGATAGATGCTCAGATCGTCGAGCTTCGTTCGACCACTGAGCCTGAGATCGTCGAGCAGCGTTCGACGTTCTTTGTAATTCTTTAAATTTCTGTTTTCTTTTCTCTCTTTAAGCTTTATTAAAAGCTCTATTTACTTGATTGACTTGCTCAGTGTTCTTTATCCCATCAGCTGAGATAAAGTTCACTGGAGTTGAAAGTTGGTTTTTAAGAATGATTGGGGGTTCACTAGAAGATACTCCTAAGCCTAATTTGTTATTGCCTGTCCTAGTGTTAGACATGCTGGTTATTTCAAGCAGCTTAAGGCTTCTACCATTTAGAGACTCTTCTAACCTTTTGGATTTAGCTAACTCATTCTTAAGAAATTTAATTTCTTCACTAGAATTAGTGAGATCTTCCTTTAACTTAATGTTTTCAATAGATATGATTTCTGATTCAGCTAGCCTATGTCTAAGTTCTTTAATCTCTTTTTCAGAACTGATTAAATCTAAACATAAGGATTTAAATTCTAATTTAAATTCTGCAGAAGTGAAATCATAAGAAGATAGTACCTCATCTTCTGTTGGCATTTCTTCATCTGAATCTGAAATCTCTGCAGCTGAGTGATTGCTGCAGGCATCAATTGCCGTTAGGCAAACTTCCTTTGCCTTCTTTTCTTCTTCATCCTCACTGGAGCTTGAGGAAGAGGATTCCTCATCAGAATCGCTCCAGGTTTCAGCGACGAAGCCTCTCCTTCTTTTTGTTCTTGTAGGAGGATGGCTTGGAGTGCTTCCTGTGCTGATCCTTATCTTTCCTCTTTTCTTTATTCTTTTCCTCTGAACAATCTGGAAGGATATGTCCAGGCTTCCTGCAACCATAGCAGATAATTTCTTTAGAAGGGGTGCGATCATACCTTGGCTTTTCTTCATACTTTGAAGACTTTTTTCTGAATTCCTTCCTTCCCATCTTGAGAAACCTTTTGGCAAATAATGCCATCAGTTCCTCATTTGACTGGTTTCCTTCAGAAGTGTCAGCAACTTTAAGAGCAAGAGTTTGCTCTTTTCTTATAGGAGTTGGTGTCTTTGCTTCAGCTTCAGCTTCCCTGGACTTCAGCACTTGCTCAAAAGACTTGAGCTTGCCGAGAAGGGCTTCTGTTGAAATTTCATTTGTGCTTCTGGCCTCCTTGATAGGCCAGATCCTCAGATCCCATGTGCTAGGGAAGCACATAAGAATCTTATCATTGACCTCTGTCAATGAAATATCCTTGTCAAGGGTCCTCAGCTCATTGATGATTGAGCTGAGCCTTGTGTACATGGCTTCAACTGATTCAGCATCAGTTTTCTTGAAATTTTCATATTGTGAGATAAGGTTGGATCTCCTGTCCTTCCTTTCATCAGCTGAACCAGCTACAATCTGGTTCAGTGTATCCCACATAGCTTTTGCTGAGGAGCAGTCAGCAACCTTCTAGAATACTTCATCAGACATTGTCAGAGCCAGAATGTTCATTGCCTTGGCATCTGCTATCTTTGCCTTTTTGTACTCATCATTGTAGTCTGGAGGAGGCACTACACTCATATCAGATGATGAGGCAGTAGCAGCAGCAGGTGCTCTTGGTGGTCCTGACAAAATAGAAGCAAAAATACTTTCATCAATAGAATTCATATATAATTTGATCCTTGCCTTCCAGATACCAAACTTAGACAAGTTGCATGCTGGAGGTCTGGTGCTAGAATAATCCTTGGACTGGGCCATGATAGTGAAAGTGAATATCTATAAACTTTGGTATCTATCAGGATCTTGTGACTTAGGTGTTAGCCTATTCAGTCAGTCAACCTCCCTCTGATACCAATTGAAAGAGAAGGGATAGATACTACTCTAGAGGGGGGGGGGGGTGAATAGAGTAATCAAAAATTGCACTTAGCAAAGCTGACTTTCTACTCAACTCCCTTAGAGTTAAATGCGGAATGAAAGTTATAGATATTTAAGATTAAACCTTAGAGCCTAACACAAGTGTTGTGCACAAACTAAAGCTAACTGTAATTACAGTTTAGCTTTGGATCCTATCCAGCAACTAGCAAACCTAGTTAAGATCTAATCACAGCCACAATACAAGTAATAAAACAAGGCAATCAAGACGACACAAGGAATTTATAGTGGTTCCCCAAACAACTTGGGTACGTCCACTCTTCTACCAACAAGGTAGGAATCCACTCAGGTTTTTGATCAGGTGCCCTGCCACCAAAAAGATCTGCTTCAGGTAGATCAAGAGACCCTTTAGACTTTTGATCAGGTGTCTAAAAACCTATACAGGATTTTGATCAGGTACCCTGCCACCAAGGGATACTTTTGAAGGGAGTAATAACCCTGTACAGGAGGGGGAAAGGAGGTTAAGGTGTCTTCTCTATTTTACAATAGATTAGAGAAGCACAATAACTTGCACTGAGCTAGAAAGCTCTAAAAGAATCAAGGCTCCCCCTGGCTCAAAGAATGTCCAGGTGAAGTCTTGCATCAGTGCAGAAACACTTCAGTAAATACTGAAGGAAGAACTACAAGAAGATATAAAATAAGAAATGAAAATCTTCTAGCAGCTATCTTCTTCATCTTCTTCTTCAAAAGATCTCTGAGTCAGAACTTCCTAGAACAGGAGAACTCAGGTTGAAGAAGAGCAGAAGAGCTAACACTTCTCAGTTAGAGTGAAGATTGCTGAGAGCAGTTAAACTTGTTCTTGCTGTAAGCTTGCTGAAAGAATATGATCTGAGAACTAGTTAATCTCTTTTCTATGTGGACTAGTTGATTTCTTCTTCAAAGAAGTCTTTATATATCAGCAGCAGCAACGGCTCTAATTGAGTTTGAATCTTGTCGTTTTCTGAACTCTACAAGCTGGGCTGCAAAAAGCATAAAGCAAAAACAAACTACAGCAGACAGATATCCTATAAAAGGATAAAGCTTTCTAAGAAGCTGCAAATACTTCTGATGAAATAATATAAGAGAAAGTCACATCAGAAAGAACTCTTTACGGCCAAGGAAGACTTTTTGAGTCTAACGGCTATAAAGGACAGTCTGGCAGATAAAGCAGATTGCATATCTCAGCTATAAGACAAACAACTTTGTCAGAAAAGATTAGCTCATGCATATAGAATAGAACTGATATTGCATGGAAATAATGTCACAAATTATTCAGATAATCTTTTATAAAATATGCCAAAATAGATATGAAATTAGTCACATCATAGAAGACGACAAACTAAATAAGAGCATACAGCAAAACGTCGAACAACCCTCGGAGATCGTCGAACGGCGCACGGAGATCGTCGACCTATCAGACAGATAGTCGAATGATCCAGATAGTCGAACTATCAAAGAAGATAGTCGAACTACCTCGGAAGATAGTCGACCTATCAGAACAGATAGTCGAGCTATCAGATAGTCGATCTATCCGGACAGATAGTCGAACTACCAAACAAAAACAGATAGTCGACCTATCCAGCAAATAGTCGACCTATCACAGAAAACAGATAGTCGACCTATCAAACAAAACAGATAGTCGATCTATCAACAGATAGTCGAACTATCAGATAGTTGAACTATCCAAGCAGATAGTCGAACTATCAAAGCAACACAGATAGTCGACCTATCAACAGATAGTCGAACTATCAAAGCGACACAGATAGTCGACCTATCAACAGATAGTCGATCTATCAAATAGTTGAACTATCAGAACAGATAGTCGAACTATCAAAGACGACAGATAGTCGACCTATCAATAGATAGTCGAACTACCAAGACAAACAGATAGTCGATCTATCAACAGATAGTCGAGCTATCAACGCAGACAGAATGTCGACCAACTGATAGACGATAGTCGATCAGCCGATAGACGATAGTCGAGCGACGTTTGACTATAGTCGAACAAAAAAAAACTTAACCAAATATTTATCTGGAAAAGCAATTCTACACAACTAGAGAATCTAACCTATCAACTAACCTTTGACCATAGATAAATCATGGGTCAAGAGACAAAAAGAGAGGACTTAACTCAAATCAACACCTAGGGTTCCAACAGTAGGGTTTCTGCAAAAGAAGTTCAAGGTAAATTTTCGGCCAATGCTAAGATAATCGGAAAAGCCGCGAGGTAAAATCTTACCGCATTAGTATTCTTCAATTTTTACTTTTCCTCTTTGAGCTGCTCCACTTCCTTGTCTAGCCGCTCGGCTAAGATAACTACTTCGGCAAGAGCTTTGGCAATGAAGTGGTCCATTACAAAACTTGTCCTGCGAATTTGTGAGGCTAGAGCAGGAAGCTTTTTTGGGGTAATTGTTCATAGGTCGTCCAAGTTCTCCTTGTTGTACATCGCCTAGCTAACCACGCGGGCATGCTTGGATATCGTCCCACTCTTCAACAAAGGAAGAGCAGTAAATACCTGAACATGCTTCCCGCGGGGGTTCCACTTTATGGCCACCTTGTCGCGGCGGTATTTCAACTTCTAACCCATTCCGCAGGATGTGAAGGATTCAGAGTCGTAGCCTGCGGCAACCTCATTCTCTTCGCGACGGTCATCCTCACTTTTCTTACGCGCCTCGCTCTGCGTCAGAACAGGTCCTCAAGGTATTGCCGGCCTATTCGTCGGAACTTTCAAAGTGGCTGCAAAGGGATAAAGCTTTTAGCTGCATGATAAGACGGGTAACAAATAACTAATTGCTAAATACATACCTTCTTCTACAGGCCAGTTAGCCAAGACTGGAAGCATCAGGATGTAATGCCGAATATCAAGCCTCTAACCGGCAAGGAAATCGGCAATCTCTTTCTCGATACCTTCAACTTCAAACCGCTCAAACATCCTTGTTGGCTGAACTTGCGGGCAAACAGGTAGAAGGCCCAGATTCCCCTCGAATATGAGGAATCTTGTGGACCAGTTCAGGAACTTATTCGGTAAGTTCACCGTCTTCATCCCTGTGCCGCAAAAATATACAATGCCTTTGAAGATCCGGCTATCTTTCTTGCCGGAAATGATGGAGTGGACTACAAAACAGTGGCGGAAGAGATCCATGTTGAACTTTACCCGCTCGGTCCTCAGGTAAATAATGAAGCTCACCACTGAGGCAATTGTATTCAGCGAGAGTTAGCCGGGAACAATTCCGAAAAAATCTAGAATTTCGACGAACTCGAGTAGCGATGGAAGGCTGAAATCGTAGTAAAATTGGTCGATCGGGATGGCCACCAAATTCCTCCCGGAACTATTAATTCGCTCATCTTCTTGAGGTAGTCGCGCGATTACATCGAGATTCATCATATGGGCGGCGACAAAGCGATCAAGTTCGGTTACCGTCATTTCTGATCTCCTATTCTCGGCATCGAGAAAGGAAGAGGCAGTGGCAGCTTGCGCGGGTGCCATTGAATCTTGCCGCAGGAATTAGGACCATGATATTTTTTCCATATAATATGGAGCTAGACCGTATTTATAGAACCTGCAAAACGAGCTTCTAGTCACGTGACTAGATAAAAGAAGCCGCTTAGTTATTCATTATTACCTGCAGGTATCTTTGCAAGCAGTTTAAGCATCACAGATCGTATAGACAAATAAATCAAACCGCAAACATTAAAAGATACTAAAAATGATAATGTATCAGCGATAATAAGGTCAGTTCATTCGAACTCATTATTATTACAGGTAACATTCTCTCTCCTCGCGCCACTCCCCGCCTGGTTCTGTGGGGTCCCTGCCAATATGAGCCACTTGGTCGACAATGCTCAGTAAAACTGACATCGCGGTTATCAAGTGTTGGCTCAATGTGTTTTGGGCCCGATGTATCCGGGACGCATCCCGAACTACGCAGCTAATTGGAACAGTTGGCTTAGCAAAAGCCACTTGTTCGCTAGGCCGCATGGGTATGTTTGTCTGACTGGCCACCGGGGCAGAAGGTTCCCCCTAACAGAGCTGTGACCTGATTCCCGCGGTTTCTCCAAACTCGCGAAATCAGGTCGCCGGCTCTTCTCTCTTTCCACCCCCTCGTAATATTTTCTCTTGTAGTGAGCAGCATCATCCTCAGGCTCTTGAAGTCAACCTGGCCTAGGTTGAGACTTGATCGCAGGCAGCTCTTTCTCAATCGCGGCTAGTAGTCAGTTCAGTAGAAATAGCGCTTTCCCTCCCGCGGTAAGCCACCAAATCCGCGAACAAAGACTTTACCCGCTCCTCCAAGCTCCTCCTAGCCTCTTCCTTAACCTGGAGCCTCGCCTTTAACTGCTCGAAGTCGATGAACAGCTCAGATAAGGTGTGTTGGCCTTCATCATTCTTGAGTCATCGCGCGGTTTCATTCAGGAAAATCAGAGAATTCAATCCCGCAAAGTGTGCTTCACAAAGCGAACAAACGGACAGAGTTAGTCTTGTCGAGCTGCAAGATCGGCAATCAACAATACTGAGAGAATAGGCACCTGAGCAGAGGCTCTCATCTTCTGTAGTCGTGGCCGCAGTCTGACGGCTAGAAAAAATAGGTCTCCTCAACCTATCAAGATCTGTCTTCTTCAGGAAGTTGTGCCTTAGAAGTCATTCGACCTGCCTAATCTTTTCAAGCTCTTCGTGCGACAGGAGCAAGTCGTCTTTCTCAGTAATTATGCGGATAGACCTTTTTGACCGTAGCGGTTCCTTGTAAAGTGGAGGAATTTTTATTACCTTCGGGCCGGGTTTAAGCATACCTGTCCGCAGAAGCTTGGCGGCTGCCTGGCGATCAGCTTCAGCTTGTTCTTCAACCGAAAAAGCCGAAAGATCACGGGATTCTTCTCCGGCGGCTAGCAGCTTCTTCTCGACAAGAATCTTTTCCCGCAGTTTTACCTTGTCGTCCCCTTCGGATGGCCCGGGGACTTCTTTTCCTGTTTTCACCGACAAGACCTCCAAGTCGGAGTCGCCCCCGGATAGTGGCTTGCTGATGGAAATATTTTCCTTCTCTTGCAGGATATCGCAGTTACCGGGAAGGTTAGAGTTAACCGCTAAGCCGTCCTCTGTCTCAAGGAGGCGATCAAGCTTTTCGAGAGAAGTTACCTCGTCAGACCGAGCGGTTATGTCGGCTTTGTTGGTCTCTTCCATGAGTGTCGTGGGTTTCTTTTTTTCTCTCTTCTTTCTACGGATAATCGCCTCTATCCTCTCCTCAGCTGATAGAGTCGGCTTGTGCTTCGATTTATTTGTCGGGATTGCGGCCTTCATTACACCCATGTTCTCCCTGAGTTTGTCGGTGGCATTCTTGGCAGCCTGCTTCGCCTTGTCGATGACTTCAGCAATCTCTCTGCTTGTCTACTCAAGTTCAGCCACAGAATCCCCCTTGTCGTTATCTTCGCTTGATGGGGTTGATGTGATATCCACATTCGTGGTAATCAAGGGCTGAGGAGTGGTCGCCCGGGCAGTTTTTTGAGTCTTGTTACCCTCCGTGTTCTCGGGCAGCTCTTCAGCAGGCTTATCCGCAACCGTCTCGGCAGGTCACTCTTGGGTTCGGCGGCTACTTTCTTGGTAGGCATTTTTGAGGATTATCCAGTCTCTAAAGTTTTGTCCTTAGGTTTCTCCAGTAGTCCTTCGCTTGATCGGTGCGGTTTTAGCGAGACTACCTTGGCAGTATTCACTTTATGCAACTTCTCGCCAGCTTCACGGATAGTTGATTCTTTCTGTGGCGAGTTGGATACGGTAAGGGCCTTGTCGCTTATCCTCACCAGGATACTCTTTCTGGAAGACATTTCGGACCGCAAAATTTTAACCGCAGTAGGGGAGAAGCGACCCG
The DNA here is from genome assembly GCA_039513925.1 of Platanthera zijinensis. Taxonomy (NCBI): domain Eukaryota; kingdom Viridiplantae; phylum Streptophyta; class Magnoliopsida; order Asparagales; family Orchidaceae; genus Platanthera; species Platanthera zijinensis. The sequence goes on from CM077078.1 coordinate 182,239,738, forward strand.
TCTCGAAGGCAGTTTTATGAAAATAGCATCTGCGCCAGCGTTATTTATAGCTTAAAAGGCATTTACTACGTTCGCGGTCAGGCGGTTAACTATATTTTTGAAATTTCCTTGAAATTTAATAATTTGCGGGGATTATTTTAACACGATTTTGACCGCCCACCCGGATGACCTCAAGTACCAACGGCAAAGCATTCTCTATCCATCTAGTCGTCTTTCTATGGAGTCTCCCCAGCATGGCGGTTGCTGAGAAGTTCTCGGTCAATGGCTAGTCTATCCGCCTAACTGCGCAGATAGGTGGCCCCTCTTCTTGCCCCCTATATCTGGTCACCGCTGCTTGTTTCCCCTGTACGCGGGCAATCGGTATTTTTAGCCCTACCCATTCGGGCAGGCCCCCTTAGCCTATAAATGGGCGTGAACAGTACCTCCCAAGGGATCAAGTTCGAACCCCTAAGCTTGCCGCCTGTGGTAGCGGATTTGAATTCTTCCTTTAGCGGGTACCTGTTTGCTCGGGCTCTCTGTGCTAACCGTTGTAACCATTTAATTTTTTTATTAAAGAAAATCCCACCGCAAGAGAGGTATTAAGACTACGGCCGACAAAGTCCGGTGTCGTCGCTTCGTGCGGCTTGCTCTAATCTCTTCTCTGACCGCTAGTAACCGACTACCTGATAGTCTCCTCCCTACTCCTTCCCCTGTGATCGAACAGTTAACTAGGTGGTGCCTTTTCGCGCATCAACAGATCCAATTATGCTTCTGTACTTGGTTTCATCAAAAGGTTTCCCTTTCTCATCCTTGTCCAGAGACACAGTTGAACCCATTGGAATCCTCATAGAGGTTACATTCTCCATTCCGAATTTCTTAAGAAGCTCCTTGGTGAACTTTGTCTGAGAGATGAAAATTCCATCTTCAGATTGCTTCACCTGAAGTCTTAAGAAATACTTCAGCTCTCCCATGCTGTTCATTTCAAACTTCTCTTGCATTAGTTTGGAAAACTTCTTGCAAAGGTTGTCTTCCGTAGAGCCAAAAATAATATCATCGACATAGATTTGTACTAGTTGAATCTTGCCTTTTACTTCCCTAAAAAATAATGTCTTATCTCTCTTTCCTCTTGTAAACTTGTTCTCAAGAAGAAACCTAGACAACGTCTCATACCAAGCTCGGGGACCTTGCTTTAAAACGTATATAGCTTTATTTAAAAAATATACATAAACAGGGAAATTGGAATTTACAAAACCTAGGGGTTGCGCAATGTATACATCCTCTTTCAGATTGTCGTTGAGGAATGCTTACTTCACGTCCATTTGGTAGACGGTGAAGCCTTTGAGGGCAGCATATGCAAGAAACAACTTGATCGCCTCGAGCCTGGCCACTAGAGCAAAGGTTTGGTTGAATTCGATCCCTTCTTCTTATCTGTATCCTTGTACTACCAGTCTTGCTTTATTCATGATGATTACTCTGTGTTCGTCCAGCTTGTTTCTAAATATCCATTTAGTACCGATCATATTTTGTCCCTTAGGCCTGTGTACAAACTCCTAGACTTTGCAACGTTAAAACTAATTGAGCTCCTCTTGCATTGCCAGTATCTAAGAAGCATCCTTGTTTGCTTCTTCAAACTTCTTGGGCTCAACCTGAGATAGAAAACTAAGATGCATAATATCATTAGTTGTACCTCTTCTAATTCTAACGTCATCGCCTGGCCCTCCTATAATTTGATCAGCTGGATGATCTCTTAGGTATCTAGACCCTAGATTCCATGCTCTCCCTCCAGCAGGCTCTACAATATTTGGTGCATCCCATGTAGGTTGTGACAATTATTCCTCTAGTGGTTCTTCATCCATCGAGCCTAGATCGACGAGCTTGACTGAGCTTGGAGCTTATTCCTTGATAGCTTCATCCAAGCTTAGCTCCTTAAACCTAGTACCTGCATCAGCAACAATAACACTAGATGAGCTGCTTTGGAGCAGGCTTGTCTCATCAAATACAATATTTATTGACTCTTCTACCACCAGTGCTTTCTTATTGAAAATCCTATATGCCTTACTATGGCTACTATATCCTACAAAAATACCTTCAAAACATTTTTCACTAAACTTAGTCCGGTAATACTTCCCATTATTAAGTACGAAGCATTTGCTTCCAAAGATCCTAAAGTAGGACACAATCGGTTTTCTGCCCTTCAACAGTTGGTAGGGGTCTTACGATAGCTCTTTTTAATCAGTGCTCTGATTTGCATATGACAAGCGATGTTGACTGCTACAGCCCAGAAGTACTCCGGAAGTGTAGCATCATTCAACATCATTGTACATGCTTCAATAAGGGTTCTATTCCTTCTCTCTACCACTCCATTTGGTTGTAGAGTGCGCGGAGAGAAAAACTCATTAAAGATATCTTGACTTTCATAGAATTCTGTCATGGCACCAGACTCAAACTCTGTTCCTTGGTCACTTTTGATTTTGACCACAGAGCAGTTCAGTTTGTTCTGAATTTGCCGGACTAAATTGGTGAAATACTCGAAGGTGTCTGACTTGTGTTTAAGAAAGAACACCCAAGTAAAATGCGAGTAGTCATCAACAATAACTAATATGTCGACCTTAACTCCTAAGTTATGAATTGGCATAGGACCGAACAAATCCATATGGAGTAAGTATAAGCTTCTCGTAGAATCTTTTTCAGCAATATCCTTGAAGGTATCACTTGTCTGCTTACCCATTTGACAGGAGTGACATGGACTCTCTTTAAGGCACTTAATGCTGGGGGCCTCTCACACTAAGTTATGAGAAAATAACATGTTTATTGTTTTGAAATTAATATGTGCTAATCTCTTGTGCCATTGATCACAAAGAGATGCACTACTTTTAGCCAAAAAACACACTTGGGTAGAATTGTATAAACAAAGAAAATTCAAACAGAAAATATTTCTTCTCCGAGTGCCTGTTTTGACCGTCTCCAAATTTGCAGACAATTTTATCAAACACTTGTCCTAGCAGAACTCAACGATATAGCCTTTATCATATAGCTGACTTATGCTTATAATATTGTGGTGTAATCCTTCAACATAAGTCACGTCTGTGAAAGAGACTACTCTAATGGAGATCATACCATAACCTTTTGTTGTTCCCCTATCTAGCCATCCAAAGATCACTTTTGGTCCGTCTTCGACTGGGGTATACCCAAGTAAAAGGCTTCTTGTCCCGGTCATATACCGAGAGCATCCACTTTCCAAATACCAGATCTGATTTTTGTTAGCCTTTGGACATACCTGCAAAAATAAATTATTTTACCTTAGAAACCCAAACATATTTGGGTCCTTAGTTCCTAGTCAGTTGAACACCACTAGGAACATTAACCTTGCGAGTGGTCGGTCTCACATTGCTAACTCGTGGGGTAACATAATTAGCAGGATTATACCAACAATCTGCGCCAAAATGACCAATCTTACCGCAGCACAAACAGTCAAACATGTTGTACCTCCTTTTGTACTCCTACTTTACCTTTTGGAGCTGAGGTCCAGTATGGGTAGAATTCTTTGAGGTGGAGGCCTCCTGGTTGCTGCATATACAGGAGCTCTCCATCTCTTTAGCTTTAGGCACAACAGTTTTGGCTTTTGGTGCCTTTTTATTGTTATGGTCATATACATACGGACCATAACTCTTCATCTGAATTTCTTCATAAGGTACTTTGAACATGTTGGCACCAAAGTCACGAGGATGGGTCCATACCTGGTATCTATTATTGGGCTCCACATATGTAGGCCTAGCAGAATGACCATAGGATGACTCCAGATCACACTTGTTTGTCGGGAAGATTACCTTCCTAAACGAGGGTTGAACAAAGGGTGCCTTCCCCTTTTCCTTGGCGCTAGCCTTCCTAATAGCCTTACCCTTCCAAGCCACGTGGCTAAGACCACTACCCTTCTTCTGATCTAAAAACTCATCAATGAGAGGGAGAATAGACTTTAGCTTGGAGTAACTATCAACGAGTTTTCTCTCCACCCCGAGCTTCTCTTCCAGCTCATCAAGATATTTTTCTATCAGACTCAATGTCTCAACGGAGCCCTTGAGTTCCTCTTTCAAGAAGTGGACTTCATCTCTGAGAGGAAGTAATTTTGCAATTTCTTCCTTCAGATTATTTTCTACTTCCTTAAGGGAGGGAATCTATTTTAACTGCTTTCGGACTACCTTACGGCATTTTTCGAAAGCCTTTAATAGGTGCGCGTTTTGAGCCATCAATTCTGATTCATTCTCATTAGAAGAAATCCTTCACGGCCATTAGTGGATGTTTCAGACTCAGAGAGTATTGTGTGTGAATTTACCTTCCTATGGTACTCGGAGTCGCCCACTTTCTCATCTGATTGTGCCACAAGCTCGAAGTAGGCTTCCTCATTTTCTGAGCTCGACTCCCTAGATTCACTGTCACTTAGAGTCTTTGAATTCTTGGCGACGAAGCTCTTTTCTTCTTTTCTCTTTCCCTTGAACAATCTCTTTTCTTCCTTCTTGGAATCATCCTTCTTCTTATAGGGACACTCCACAATCACATGTCTTGACTTATTACAATAGTAGAAAACAATGTCATAGGAAACTGGTTTATTAGTTTTGATTTATACATGTCCTCCTTATTGTTTCTTTTCTTCACTCGATCACCGTCATGACGTGATCTCCTGAAATAAGAAGAGGATGACTGATTTTTCATTTTCTCCTCTTGCTCGGCAGTTTCTTGAACTGTTTGAAAATGAGGGAGAACTCTCCGGCAAATAGCTCGGAGCCTGACGTGCTTGGCTCAGATTCTTCAGGAGTATCGTGAGCTCGTGTCCTTATGGGTGACACAGCTCTATATTTTCTAGAACCTTCGGCCTTCAAAGCAACTGACTTGTCTCTGCTTGAAGTTCTGTTGTTCTACTCCTCCTTCTTTTTGGTGTTCATTTGAAGCTCATAGGAGAGAAGCTTCCCGAACAGGTTTTGGGGGTCTATCTCTGGCAGTTTCCCAAACTCCCTAATGGAAACAACTTTGGTATCCCAGTCTTTTGTCAGGTATCTAAGAAATTTGTCGTTTAGCTCGCCATTAGTGAATTTTCGACCATAATTCTTGAGGATGTTACTATCTTAAAGAACTTCTCAAAGCTGTCAGCAATACTGTCATTTGATCCTTACTTGAATGCTTTGTATTCCTAATTCAGTAAAGATCTGCAATCATCATAAACTTCTTATGTACCTTCTATGAGTACAACAAGGCAGTCCAGCATCTCCTTGGCAGATTGGTAGTGGAATAATTTCTGAAGCATTGAGTCATCCACTACGCTTGCTATAATATTCTTTGCCTTCTTGTCCAAGGAGACTAGGTCAATTTCATCCTTTGTGAGATCCATCAACTTCTTGGGAATCATGATGGACAAATTCAGAGCTGATGCTTGTATAGGAATATGCGGTCCTTCTTCCACAATCTGGAATATCCTGGGATCAGCATCTTACATGAAGAACCTTACTCTTTCTTTATACATGGGAAAGTTTTCCTTCGTGCACACCGGTAGCTTCATAGTGGACATGTCTTTTCTTCTGTCCATGATGAATACGCGGAATCTCAAAACTCTAGATCAGGGTTCTTGTTCAAGGTGTTATCCATATCGAAAAAATGCCCCTCTGATACCAATTGAAAGTATCTAGTGTCTACCTAAATCACATAGAGGGGGGTGAATATGTGATGTTTTTGTTTTTTTGCGGAATAAAATCACTTAAAAACAAGCACATAAACATAGAGATTTATAGAGGTTCCCTGAGTTGGGTACGTCCAGTTTCCTACCTCGCCTATCTACCACAAAGGGATAGATTCGGCAACTTCACCAAACTCAGATTTTGTCAAATCTTACAGCTCAGAGCTGCAACTCCTATAACTCGGAGATGATGCTCCTACCACACTATCCACAATCGGATCGATAAACTCGATTCACAAATGGACCTACAAATTTGATCCACAAACGGATCTACAAACTCGATCCATAAACGGATCTACAAACTCGGTGAAAAATTCTCCCATAAGAGGAAATAAATGTTACAACAATATTACACTAGATCTGAAACTTTAGCTCAACGTTCTTCGATAATAATGGATCTTGAACTTAGAAATCTCAAAAACTTGAAATCTTTAAGATCTTGAAACTTGAATCTTCACTCGTCTAGATCTGGAAGAATAGGAGTCTTTAGAAGGCATCAATCCAGAATTATAAACTGAGGAAGATCGGATCTTGCAGTACTTGCGGTTGTCAGCTGATCGGAAATCTGCGTACGCACAGGAAGCCGACGATCACTAATTTGGAAACTATTCTCGTTTTGAATCGGAGAGAAAAATAGCACAATAGTAAGATTAGCAATTTAGAAAAATATCCCTAGGTATTTATTGATATATTTCATCTAAAGTTATAAAGAATATTTCCAAAAACAAAATCATGAAAGTATTGTTTATGGCCGACCGAACCCGTGACTGGTTTTTGAAATTTTTTGCAAAAATGACCTAAGTCAAATTCGTCGAGTATCGTCAAGTATCATAATGATACTCATCGAATACATCTTGATATACGACAAAAAGTACTTAGCCAAATCATCCCAGGCCGGCTGGTCACTCAACTCCATTACGAAGAATCATACTCGATGAATTCGTCGAGTATCAGCAGGTATACTCCACGAACTCATTGAGTATCGCCTGAATGACTCAACACACTTAACGTTGTGGCATTCAACGCCTTTTGCTTACTCAACGCCATAGGCAATATTCGATGAATATCGTGGAGTAAACTCAACGCACTCAACGCTTTGATATTCGACGAAAAAGGCTTGGAAAAATATAGAGAAGTAGCATCGACTGGACTCGACGAATTTGGCGTGTATAACTTAACATATTTGATGAATTCGGCGAGTATCGTTAGGTACATTCGACGAATATGACGAGTATGCATGACGATACTCGGCGAATTTCAATATCTTCAATGAATTTAACCTAAGTATATCCAACAAATTCAACGGGTATTGGTAAGTATACTCGACGAATTCGGCCTGTATCAACGATGATAATCGACGAATTAGATGTGTATGCTTAACCATACTTGCCGAATTTTACTTAGGTAAAATTCCTGTTTTCCTGGGTATAACCCTTGACCATCCTTGAGCCTTCTCTTATACTTGGGATAGAAGTACACCCCAATAGAGAGATTACACGTGAGTCAACACATTTGCCTACACAATGAGGAATTACATTATATAGTCCTGTGTTTACTGACCCACTGTAACCTGACAATGGTGTGTACTTGTTATTGTAGACCTGCAAGTACATAACTAAAAAGCAACATCAAATACAGTCACAATTCATCTTGGCTTAACTGGGTCCTTCTTTAAATCCGGGTTATTGTGGATACAATATCCAACAAGTTCCATTAAACATTTTAGGATAGAATCTCATATCATGCTTTATTTGGTTTTTTGTTGCTCGCCTCATAACAAAAGGCTCATCGGGCACTTGCCTCATAGCTACTGGCTCAACTACGTCAACCTGCGTTAGGGCAACCTCATGGGTAGGAGGCTATACTTGCCCTCCAGGTTGCATATTGATCATTGTGAACATGGCTCCAGCAACCAATCCTAATGTTTTAGCAGAAGGAGGAAGTGTAGGTACCTCAGCTGGTATACTACTCTTTGTCGAGCATTGGGGTTGAGACTGCCCCGCACCGCTCCTAGTCACCTATAATCGTGAAACACACAATTAAGCGACTAGCAATATTAAATAAAAGCAATCAAAGGAACACATATGTTCTACAGACAAGTGTATTTTCATTCCTAAGTAGACATTCAGGGGTTCTTTCAGGTTATAACGGTAATATATAAACACATGTTCACCACCCCTTAAAAGAATTTGATCACAAATTTGAAGAAGGAAGATCGACACCAGAAGCTAATACCTAATTGTAACTCCCCCCATTAGTCTCGTAGAATATAGTAAAAGTTCCAGGTAGGGCCCCACGACATATTTCACGGAGAGTCAGTGGAGTTATGTTTTAAAACCATAACATTAAGGTATCCTAACTCAGAATTGCAGTCTAGCAAAAGCTATAATTAGTTAAGAAGAACCCAACACAAGGAATGTCCACTAACCAATTGAGGAATGATTTTAATATACACAAAGAGTTTGACCTTAAAGTCTTATAAACTATTTCCTTCACAAAATGTTTTACATATATCGGCACACAGGCCGGATATAATGCCCCAAGTTTCTTCATGCAGGGAAAGTTACCGCGTGGCGATAACGATACCGCGTGGTTGTAGCGTTAGGTGTTGAGATCGTTGAGTAAGGCATGTTGACTCGACGCAATGTCTACCGTGCGGCGGTAGGGTGTTATCGCGCGGCGTTATTGTTAAGTCAATATTTATAGTTATTTTAATATAGTTTTTATTAAATAAATAGTTATATTATAATTAGTTTTATCTTAATATATGTATTAATTCCTTTATTTTCTGTATTTCAGGATAATATGGGCTGCTAATAGTAATTTGGAGCTTATAGGACTGATCAGGAGATAAAACGGAGAAAAGCTGGAAAAATCTCAATAACACGCCCCGTTCACGGTCGTGACCAACAAGTCATGGGCGTGACAAGTAGGTGTGACCACTCTAGGACCTCCCGAAATCATTGCCACGTCAGATTAAAATTAAACGCCCAGGTCACGGGCGTGACCTTTGGGTCACTGACGTGACCAGTAGGAGTGACATCCAGACATGTCGCGCTTTATGACGCCAATTTTGGATCCAGCTAGTTTCAAGCTTACATGCCCTAGGTCATGGGCATGACATAGGGGAGTGACTTCCCGCAATAGCCAGATTTTAATTCTCTCCATTTCCAGTAACAGTACAGACACGCCCTAGGTCACGGGCGTGACCTAGGGGCGTGACCCACAGAACGATGAATTTTGGAGGTTTTCTCCCAATGTTCCCAGGCTTTCAAGAGGACGATTTCGTACCTTACACGCCCCCTAGTCACGGGCTTGACCGAGGTGCGTGACTTTCCAGAAAAAATCTTATAAATATCAGATTTAGCTAGGAGCTGAGGGTCATCTAGGAGTAGAGTTTAAGAAGTTTTAGTAGTTTATTTCCACTTGTTCTTGCATTTCCTTTGTGTAATTCCAATTACATAGTTTAGGTTTTAATTCAAGTATTTCTCTTTTATGCAATCATGTTTCACATTCCCTTTTCTTTTATGTACTTTTTAATCATGTTAAGTAGTTAATTTCATTTAGCACTTGATCATGATAATCTTTAGAATAAAATAAATTTCTTTTTTGTCAAACTCTATTATTTTTGCTTCAATCTATCTTTGATTTTGAGTTTAGATCCATATCTTAGATTTACTGAGAGATTGTGAATACGAGTAGGTCACTCATAGGTAGAAGGATTTGCATGCACTCCTTGAGAGAGGAAGGCATGAATCTTCCAGATTTGAGTCAAATCCAATAGTGGGGTTCACCGATTTATGCACGCATAGGGGTTTCGACTGAGCGAGAGGTCTTAATCGATCAACCTAAGTTTAGTCGAGAGTGTATTCTCGAGGAAGGGGCTCTTGCAAATTGGGAACCTCCATGGTCGAAGTAGGTAATTTAATAGTTTGCTTTTTATGAAAGTTTGTTTTATTTCAAAGAGAGTCTAGATCAAGTGTTAATTATAGTTCTTAGTTTTATTAAAATTCTATTTTTATATTCGATAAAATAATATTAATTTGTGTGAGTAGAAGTAGTCAACAGGCCACGAGTCTAATACGACACTTGATCTTATACTCTAGAATGATAGGTACACTTGCCTATTCGATTTAGAATCGCACTCTATCGTGAATTCTAACCAATAAGTTTTTGGCGCCGTTGCCGAGGACTATTTTTGTTGATATTTTGAAAGCGTAGATTTTATTACTTTTATCACTCTCCTTCTCTACCTCCAGTTCTATTTTTAATTTTCTTTTTCAATTCAATTTCATTAAGTAAAGGTTGTTTATTTTTCTTTTATCAAGAAAATGTATTCTCAATTAGCCGTCGCGCTTTCTAAGCTTGAAAATTATTTAAATAATTTGGAAGTCGAGCGTAGGCGAAATATTTCTTGTTATTATTGTGGTGCTCCTACTCGAAGTGAGGATTGTTATAATTATTATTATTATCAAAAAATTTCTAATGAAAATAATTTTATTAATAATTATGAAAATAATTTTTCTCACCTTTATGATAATTTTAATTCAAATTTTTATGAAATTTTTTTTTCCGATTCTTCTATTGTTTATGAAAATAATTTTTCAAATTTTAATGCAAATAATTATTTTGATTTAAATAATTCTTCTTCAACCTCAGATGTTGGTTTTTCTTGTTCGCAAGATCAACCAAAAAATTTCCCGAGTTATGAGAATAATTATTTAGACTCGAATTTTTGTTCTTCTTTTTTTGCACCCCTATCTTATTCTAATTTTTGGGAAGCTTCGCAATTTCAATTTAATCCTCCTCCAAAAAATTTAGAAAATATTAACACTTGTTCTAATAATTTTTCTTCTAATTTTGGGGTCTTTTCACAATTTCAGGTTGATCCTCCTCCCCAAAATTTAGAAGAAATTAATTCTTTTTCTAAAAAAATTTCTAATTTTGGAGAATCGTCGGAAATTCAAATACTTTCTTCTCTCCAAAATTTAAATGATAATTTTTCTTGTTCAAATGATTTTTTCTCTTCTTCGAATATTTCACCTATGGCAAAACATGTATCTTCATGTGCCCCCTTAGTGTCTTATTCCAAAGAGGAAGAAGAATTATTATATCAAGAATTTATTGATATTATGAGCACACCGTGTGACTTAGAAGAAGAACATGTTTCTTCTCCTACTACACCCGATTCTTATTTTCATAAATTTTCAAGCACCTCTTATAATTATTTTGGAATTGAAATTCTTAAAAATGATTTGCCCACTAATTTTCTATTAAATGAATTTTTAGATAATGATTTGAATTTAGAAAATAAACAACCGGAGCCTAATCATATAACTTTGCAAGAGCCTTCTCCTTGCAAAGATTTTTCTGATGCGCTTATTTTTTATTTTTATTTCACTAACGAGTTTCAGGATGGAGAGGAGCCGTTGCAATTAAAAGTCTTCCAAGATCCATTTTCCGCTCCTCTACAAAAATTCAAATCACCTCAGGTATGGAAAGGTGATTTGAATTTACATTCTCAAGTCAACCATTCAAAGAAGGAAAATCAAGAAGCAAGCAGAGTACCCGGGCGAGCAACTTAAGCGTATTCACCCAAGCGAGAATTAAGGGAGTTATCGCCAACTTAAACTTTTGTTTTCCTTGTTCTAAATAATAACCGTCTAGTTTAAAGATGGGAAAAAGAAAAGCGCTCTTAGGAGACACCCCTTGCTTATCATTTTCATTTTAAAAAAAATTAATTTATTTTCTTTTTTCTTTCTCCCTCCAACTTGGCATATACACATTGGGGACAATGTTTAATTTTAAGTATGGGTGTGGATCTCATTTGTTGTTTTTATTTTTTAAAAAAACTAAAAAATTAAAAAAAATCTTTAAAATATTTTTAAAAAAATTATTTTATTTAATAAAAAAAAATACAAAAAATATAGAAAATCGAAAATTAAATTCTTGGAAAGGGCCGTGTTGGGATTTCATCCCACAAAACTGACTAGTACCTTGCAAACCAATCACTGGGTAGCCCTCGGGAAGTCCAAAAATTAACAAAAAAATTTAGAATTATAATTTATATTTTTGGTATTTATGTTTAAAAAATCAAAAATTTATAATAAACCCCTACTTAATTTTTTGTGATTTTTAGGAATTTATTTTGAGTTTATTTATAAGAATTTTTATAAATTTTGAATTTCTAATCTTTTATTTCATCATTGTTAGTTAGATTTAATTTTTTTAGGTTATTTGATTTTAGGAAATACTTTATGAATTAAATTTATTTACAATAATTTATTTAGTTCTTTTTCTGTCTTATTCTAATTAGTTTCAATTTTGTAGTGTGTAGCTCAGCAATTTCTAAATTTCAATTATAGTTACTTGTGCTTTAAGATTCTTAGGAAATTTTAATTTACTATAGTTGCTTTCTAAATATTTTAATTTAATCTAAAAATTTGTTTACCCTTTCCCTTTGCATTTTAATTTTCTTGTTAGCTCATATGTCACAGGAATAAGAGGATAAAATTCATTATCCTCTGATACATATATGCAATTTTTCCTTATTGGTTAGATCATGTGTCATGGGAATCAAGTATTCCTTAGTACACAAATGCAATCCCAAAAATTAAAGATGGAGTAAGAGGATAAAATTCATTACTCCTAAGTATTTTTGTTTTTATTTGGAGTGAGTAAAATATTTGTTCATATGTCATGAAAAATGAAAGGATAAAATTTATCATTTTCTTGGAAACATATGAAAATATCAAAAAGAAAAAAATCATGTGGGGTGAGATGATAAAATCCATCACCTCCAATAAAAACCTCTTCAATTTCCTAATCTCTAAACCCTGAAAAATTGCCTTAGATGTAAATTAAAATACTAAGAGAGCATAAGTAGTAGTTTGAATTTTCCTTTAAGTTTCTTTTTAGTTAAAAAGTATTAATAATTTGTAATCTAATTTTTTTTGCTAACTACTTAATTTTGAAGTCTAATTAACTTATTTGAGAAAATTTTGCTAGATATCTTTGCTCTTAGCATTTTTAATTTCATATTTTAGGACTTAAATTTTAAAACTCTAAAATTTATTTTTAACCTTATTTTGATTTAATAAATTTTTATTTTTATTAAAAATTATATTAATTTCTTATAAGTACTTCCCATAATTTTGCTCTATAATAGTAAAAGCTTAAATATGGGGGTATTTGATATGTTAATATTTATAGTTATTTTAATATAGTTTTTATTTAATAAATAGTTATATTATAATTAGTTTTATATTAATATTTGTATTAATTCCATTATTTTTTTTATTTCAGGATAATCTGGGCTACCAATAGTAATTTGGAGCCTGTAGGACTGATCAGGTGATGAAACGAAGAAAAGATGGAAAAATCTCAAGAACACGCCCCGGTCACAGACGTGACCAACAAGTCACGGGCATGACAAGTAGGCGTGACCACTCCGAGACCTCTAGAAATCATTGCCACCTTAGATTAAACTTACACACCCAGGTCACGGGCGTGACCTTTGGGTCACGGGCATGACCTTTGGGGCACGGGCGTGACCAGCAGGCATGACATCCAGGCATATCGCGCTTTATGACGCTAATTTCGGATCCAACTAGTTTCAAGAATACACGCCCTAGCTCACGGGCGTGGCGGCATAGGGGCGTGACTTCCAAAACTGGCAGATTTTAATTTCCATTGTTTCAAGTTCTTGATGTTTCCAGTAACAGTACAGACACTCCCTAGGTCACGGGCGTGACCTAGGGGCGTGACCCGTAGAATGATGAATTTTGGCGGTTTTCACCCAATGTTTTCGCGCTTTCAAGAAGACAGTTCATCACCTTACATGCCCCCTAGTCACGGGCATGATCAATGGGCGTGACTTTCTAGAAAAATTCTTATAAATACCATATTGAGCCAGGAGCTGAGGGGCATCTAGGGAGTCATCTAGAAGTAGAGTTTAGGAAGTTTTAGTAGTTTATTTCCACTTGTTCTTTCATTTCCTTTATGTAATTCCAATTTCATAATTTAGGTTTTAATTCAAGTATTTCTCTTTTATACAATCATGTTTCACATTCCCTTTTCTTTTATGTACTTTTAATCATGTTAAGTAGCTAATTCCATTTAGCACTTGATCATGACAATCTTTAAAATAAAATAAATTTCTTTTTTGTCAAACTCTATTATTTTCGCTTCAATCTATCTTTGATTTTGATTTTAGATTCGTATCTTAGATTTACCGAGAGGTTGTGGATATGAGTAGATCACTCAAAGATAGAAGGATTTGCATGCACTCCTCGAGAGAGGAAGTATGAATCTTCCAGATTTTAGTCAAATCAAATAGTGGGGTTCACTGCTTTAAGCGAGCTTAGGGGTTTCGACTGGCCAAGAGGTCTTAATCGATAAACCTAAGTTTAGTCGAGAGTGTATTCTCGAGAGAATCCCTCTTGTAAATTGGGAACCTCCACGGTCGATGTACGGAATAGGCATGCTATGTGAAACCCATCCGGACAGGTTTGTCTAGATTGGTGATATTTATATGTTTTGTATGCTGGAGAAGACTCTATGGTAATCGCGTAAATTTTGGATTCGCTGCGTGTGTAGATGACTACGTTAAGAGTACTGGAGGTAGACTCCAGGAAAACTCCCAAAAATGTGGGATGAATTGATAGTCTTTCCCATACCACGCGACATTAGCGCTACTGCCGACGATAGATCCTAGTGAGCATTTAATTGATTTTGAGGCCTGTCTCTTGAAGACCTGAGGGCCAGCATGTGTGAGCTGAGAGCTTGTGTGGCCCAGCTTAGGTGGTTGTGAGTTCAACTTTTGAACATAACTGAGTGTTGTATAATTGTGAATTGGAAAGGGGAGGATGACCTATATCGTGGCTTGTTGTTCCTGGTGATTTGAGCAACGGGAAAGAGCTGAACTATACCCAGCCCTATACCGTCCGACTTGGAGTGAGTTGATGAGTGTATTCGGGGGATCACCGTGACTTTGTCATAGCCATAGTGGTAAGTCTTTAGCATTAGCCTGAAAAGACTAGAGAATGCTCAAGATATGTTAACGGTCACTGAGAACGAAGGTGGGATCCTGGGAATTCCAATACACGATAATGTGCCCTGAGTGCACAGGGCGTGTGGCAGGCAGTGCAAATGTCTGTGGTGAAATGTGCTTAAGTTCCATGTTCTGGATACCAATATTTGGTTATACTAATGCCTGCAGGGAAGGAGCACCGCCACCCCGAGTGAGGGGTGGGGTCGTTATAATTTGGTTAGCTAATGCTGACCGTTTTTATTGTTTGCCACCACATGGTGGAATATTTCATGCAGGTGCAGCCGAGCCAAGTGGGAAATAGCGGGTTGGAGCCTAGGATTGCTAAGCTGTCCCTTGAAGGCCAAAGAGAATTACCCATTTACTTTATCGTTCATGTGTGGTCATCCTGCGTGTCAATGTATGCAAGACAATTTTATTTAAGTTGAACAATGTAAGGCCTTAAGGCCAATACTATCTGTGTATGTAGTTTGTCATTCCTACTTTTTGTGTTAGTGGACATTCAATTGGTTGGGTTCCTTTTAAACTTTTAATTACTTCCGCTAGAATGCACTATGTGAAAGGATGCGTGATTTTCGATTTTTTGTTTCAATTAGTAACTCCTTTGCCTGTTCGTAGTATATGGCGTCGAGCCCCGGTCAGACCTTCTGTTATATGTTATGTGATAGATGAGGGTGTTACACGGAATACACATAACAATAAGTAAACACTATGCTTGGACTTTGAGGGCCGCTATAGGGCAAAGTGGCTTCTATTTGCTACTTCCCGGTTGGCTCTCCAGCACCTACATAAGGACAAACCACCAAGATGTGGCAAACATGGCAATAGTCAGCTTTAGCTGAACAATTTATAACGACCCCACCCCTCACTTGGGTTGGCAGTGCTCCTTCCTTACAAGTTCACAACATGTATATATATTGGCATAAGAACATATAATTTAAGCACTATTCACAACAAATGTTGGCTCATACGGCCACGCGTCTCATGCAATCAGGGAACATTGTTTGTGTACTAGATTACTAGTCCCACTAAAATCCTCAGTCCAAAACTAATGGTTCAATACTGAGCTTTTATCGTCAAGGTCACCTTCTTATGGACTACCCCAAAATCAGATGGTGCATCGAGGAGCTACATCTTCACCAACTAGTAAAGGGTGGGTTCGGATCGGCCTTGCCCATGCTCAAATCATCGACATCATGTTGGCACGATGTGGGTACAGCTTCACCTTGGTCAGTATATAAAAACAAACGTTATCCAAAAATAATCGGCACTCAAGGCCACCAAGTTAGTCACTACATGCCTCACAGCTTAACTTACCACCTACCTTGTCCCTAGGACCTGGGCTCGCAATCACAACTCAGCTCATTGGGAGTTATTGCCAGCGATAACAAACAGAATCATAACATCTGTGAACGTCATAAGTTTCAAGGTAGTTAAACACCTAGAGGGGGGTGAATAGGTTTTCTAGTCTTTTATTATTATATCTTAACTTAGTGTGTAGTAATTTAGCAGTTAGATGCTTTCAAGACAAACCACAAAGAACACAACCAGAATTTATAGTGGTTCCCCAATTTATGGGTACATCCACTCTCCTCCCACCTTTCTTACTTTTTTTAGACAATGCACTTCTCCAAAAACTCAGCTCCTTAGATCTTATACCATAGATCCCTCAGGATCTCTCAGTCTCCTCCAAGACTTACAACTCAAGCACAAAGCCCTACCTCATAGCAAATATTCTCCTACAACTCAGTGATCAAATGATCACCTACCTTAGACTTGAACTCAAGTCCTACAGCTCAGGCTATGGAGGATAGCCCTACCATATAGAGAATGAATCTCTTATAGCCCAGGCACAAGGCCCTACCTCAGATTCAAATCTGGATCCTACACTCAGACCCAAAGGTCCTACACTCAGAGAGTATGACTCTATTATAGCTCAGGAAAACTGCCCTACCTCAAGCACAAAGGCCCTACAGCTCAAATCAAAAAGGATCCTACCTTAGACCTAAAGGTCCTACAAATCAGATTGAAAACTGGATCCTACACTCAGGCAACTCTGCCCTACCTCAGGCACAAAGGCCCTACGACTCAGATCCAAAAGGATCATACAGAAATGAAAGGGGTTTAGATTGTGTTGATTTGACACAGAGATATTTTTCTGTGTCTTCTTCCTGAGCTGAGTTATCTCAGCCCTAAATTTCTTCTCAGCACCTAGAACTGATCTTAAATAAGCTGCTATTAGTGCTTGAAGTATCTCAGTAATTTGTTTCTGAACTTTCTAAAGAAGACTGAAGACTTGACAAATCTTGAGTCCTTCAAACAGCTAACCTGAACCTGCAGGCACTAGAAAGCTCAGCTTCTTCTTCTTAATTAGAAGAATATCTGACCTTGTTGTAGGAGAAGAAATTGCTACAGCTATTTGGAATGAACTTTTAGATCAGCTGGATCGACTTCAAGCTTCTAGCTCGGCAGCAATGGCGAGGAAGATGAAGTTCGGCCACAACTTTTTGAACAGTATAAAACACAAAAAGTTAAGTTCTTCCTTCTAAAGCTGTCCCTTTTATCTTCCGCCGATTAACGGCTCCAAGAAGCAGTGGGGACCACCTGCAGTTGATAGCTGTAATTTGTTTTAATAGAAGAAGACGTACAGTAGAGCGTTGATGTTATTTGTCGTGTTCTGAAGCTTTCCCGTAACTAATTTGAACTTTGTTGACTTAGGCTGACATCAGCAAGTGTGGACTTAGCCAAATCATCAAATTCAGCACCAGGCATTGAGTCTGTTGTGTGGACTGACTTCACTAAACTTCTCTGGACTTGGTCAATCTTTTCGGTATCATCAAACGTTAAGTGGGTTGAGTGAACTGTCTTCACTCAACGCCTTTGGACTTAGTCAATCTTTTTTGCACTGCTAGGCGTTGAGTGCAATGAGTGAATTGGCATCACTCAACGCCTATAGACTTATCTTTAACTTTTTATCTACTAGGAGATGAGAGCGTTGAGTGAAGATTCATCACTCAACACTTTTATACTTAGCTACTACTCTAAAGTCTGCCAGCTTACTGAGGAGTTGAGAGCATTGAGTGAAGCTTCATCACTCAACGCTATTATACTTAGTTTCTTTCTATCTTCTTTATTCTTAGGCTTTGACTACAGAGCCATGACTCAACGCTTTTATTGTCTGGCATTGAGAGCATTGAGTGAAGCTTCATCACTCAATGCTTTTGTACTTAGCCGCTTTCTATCATCTTAGGCTTTATTATAACACGACGCATTCATCTTTGGCATTGAGTGAGTTGTGTTCACTTGACTCTTCTGGACTTAGCCAGATATCTCTTGATAAAATCTTCAGCAGCTTGAGCTTGTCTCAGTACTGCTTCGTGTATGGCATTTAGATCTGTAATCACACGATGCATGTGGACTTAGTCAAATATTCAGCATGCCAATACTAAGGCTTTGACAGATTCAGCTATACGTGACGATTCTTGATATATGGCATTGAGTTTACTGCCATCGTACAATGCCTGTGGACTTAGCCACAGAATTTGCTTTGCATACTGCATGTCTTTGGCTATCCACGACTAACTCAGCATTATTTGGCATCTAGCGTTGAGTGAACTGGCTTCACTCAACGCTTGTGGACTTAGGCAATTTTCAGCCTATCCAGCATCCTCCCTTACATCTGGCGTTGAGTGAACTGGCTTCACTCAACTCTTGTGGACATAGATAGATTCTTTCTCTCAACATATTTACTTTGTAACCACATATTACACCACTTATAATACATGTCCTATTAATGTTACAAGGACTAACCTACATTGATGTTTTTAGATGTCTACCTAAATAACTTAGAGGGGGGTGAATAGGTGAGGTCTGCATCTTTTTACGAAATAAAAATTTGAGCGAAAGAAGATCAGAAAACAAGCACACACAATATAGAGTACGCCAGATATATAGTGGTTCTCCAATCTTGGGTACGTACACTCTCCACCTAACCAATCTAGCCACACGCTAGACTCGGTTACTTCACTATTTTCTCGGATTGAAAACCAATCCTACAACTCGGAGCAACGCCCCTACAACTGTAACATCCCATTTCCGGCTAGACCCCTAGGAGTCGGTCTGTCGTGACAGAACCCTAGAAAGCCCAAAAATTTGAATCCATCGACCAAGACTTCGAGTCACGGGTTGGTCACGCCCGTGACCGACCCGTCATGCCCATGACCTACGTGTCACACCCTTGACCTAGAGCGTGACCCTCTTCGATGATCGTCGATCTCAGGAAGACGATCGTCGAGCGCAGATTTTGCATCCCGGGCCTGTCATGCCCATGACCTATGTGTCATGCCCATGACCTAGGGCATGACCCCCTTCGATGATCATCGATCTCAGGAAGACGATCGTCGAGCGCAGATTTTATAGCCCGGGCTTGTCATGCCCGTGACCCACGTGTCACGCCGATGAGCACAGATTTTGCATCCCGGGCCTGTCACGCCTGTGACCTACGTGTCACGCCCGTGACCTAGGGTGTTACCCACTTCGATGATCGTCGATCTCCGGAAGACGATCATCGAGTGCAGATTTTACAGCTCGGGCCTATCACGCTCGTGACCCACGCGTCACGCCCATGACCCACGTGTCACGCCCGTGACCTAGGGCGTGACCCCCCCCCCCCCCCTCCCCCTTCAACGATCGTCGATCTCCGGAAGACGATCGCCGAGCACAGAATTTGCATCATGGGCCTGTCACGCCCGTGACCGATGTGTCATGCCCGTGACCTAGGGAGTGACCCCCCCTTCGACGAGCGTCGAGCTCAGTTCGACGAACGTCGACCTCAACTCGACGAACGTCGACCGTAGAACACCTATCACGCCCGTGACCTGCGTGTCACGCCCGTGACGAAGGCCGAAACATCGGTTCTGGGCCGAAATTATTCTAACACGCGTTATAATAAATTCTGGTATGGAAAGTTACACCAGGAGTATTAAATGGGTCGTTTCCTTCTCTAATTACTTAATAAAATGAGGAAGAGTTGACCCAATAGGAAATCGCCACCTAGATCAGTCATTTCATCTTCCACATTTTCCTCTCCCTCCACCATAACCGAAATATTATTAAGAAAGAGAGAGCATTCATGGCCATGAACGTTTCACCCTTTCCCCTCCCCACTTGGATATCTATAAAAGCCTCCTTAGAACAAGATGAGAAGGTTACACTCTTGACCAAACGGGTTCAGATTTATTGCTCTTATTGTACGAGAAGTTCGGGAACGCCACCACTGCACCATAATAATCCGACGTTCATCTCATCTCTAAACCGCGAACAAGGTCCTCCTCTACTTTTTCTTTTATGGGTAGATCTTAGGATCTTAAAAAAGAGTTCGTGCTCAACGGAGCCGGACCTATCTCGCGTTTTCATGAAAAACCATGAAAAAAATATATTTTTCGGGTACGCCGGAAACCGCCACGTCCGGCGGCCAAACCACCGCCGACCGATAGCCATCGCCTCGACAGAGGTGGTGGTGGTGGCTGGTCAGGGAAGTTACCGGACGGCCGGCGATGGATTGCGAAAGAGCTACAGGAAAAATAAGTTTCTGAGTTCAGTTTACGGGTTCTATTTTGGTAGGGGAGATGAACAGTAAAATTCTATTATTATTCATTTACTAATTATAATGAATTATTATCTCCTTCTTAACACACCTTTTTACATTACCAAACGAGGCACTTATAAGCCGATTTAGGAAAAATGACCAGAAATAAAAGTTGTAGCCATTCGAGTCTAGATTAATTTAAAATTGATTTCAACCTGTTTGGGTAAGTGGTTTGACCGCAGCACCCGTTTTAGTGGGGGCTATACCTAGAGTTGGGTAGGAACTAAAATGAATGCCCACTCCTTGTCCCTTTTCCAAATGACCTGATATTTGGGCAGTTTGTTACCCATAGCCATACCTAGAGGCTATCAAAAAATGGTAATTTTTGGAGATACTTTGCCTAAAGTTTTTGTTTTAATTTAATAAAGTTAGAATAATTTATTTAAGTGGTCAAATGACCTCCAAACCCTCCCAAATTTTGGTGAGTGTTCCCTGGCTATAAAACCTAGCTCTGTACAAAATTTCAACTCATTTAGATGAGTTTTGAATAGGAAGTCACATATTCTTAACTAGGCGATAATGAGGCATTTTTGAGTAAAAAGTGCACAAGAGGTTAGAACGGTCATATCACCTCAACAGAGGCTGATATTTTGACCATTGACTTAGAGGGGTTATTATAACCCACTTGGAGAAAAAGGTGTGATTAAGGGTTGGTTTACCCTAGGATCCAAACTCAAACCCTGGATGGAGGGTTTTGAGGGTTGTGAAGGACATGGGGGTAATTGCTCTCGTATTGCCTTGAAATTCCGTAGAATTGACATTAGCATGATATGAATCATCTGGATGGAATCTTGGAGGAATTAGAGATAGGTAGATACCCCTAAACACTAACCTTAGCTTTAGGGTAAAATACTGATTAAGTAAAACCTATCACTAAACACTATCTAAATGATGTGAAACTCGGGTAGAGTAAGTTTTGGGGCAGGTAGAATCCATGGTAATTTTACTGGAATTTTATAATGTCTATTTCCAGCACTTCATTTGTAACGATTGTTATATCCCTAATTGATGTTTTAATTATTTGAATCATTTTGTTTATTAAAACCCCATGAAATCTTGGAAGTAAATATTTTAGGTCAGAATGGTTTCTTTCAAATTTTTGTAAAATTTTTAGTTGAGTAAATCTAGTACTTCCTTCACAATTGTTAAAAAAGGGTTTTACGCTTTGAAAATAAATTTTGGATGATATTGTAGCTGAAAAATTATGAAACTTGGAAAATGCTATTTCTAAGGTTGTACCAGCATAATATAATTAATTTATAATTTTTGGATGGATATTTTTGTACTTGATTCATAAATAACGAAAGATAGGAAATATTGATAAAATAGTTTTAGTGCTCTTTTGATGATAGAAAAATTGTGATCCTATGGATTTAATATTTTGAGATAGCAAAATATTTATAATAATTTTGTTGGACATTTGCATGAGTAATTAGGGTAGTTCATGTTCAAACCAGTAGCCCAAGGAATTTTGAGGAAATTAATTAAATGCCAGATAAATTAGGAAAATTATAGTTTTCTGATTACAGGCTAATCATATCATGATAAACCTCCAGTAAATGAGTTAGGGCATTTGGATGAGTATTGGATCATTTCCTAAACGGTTCGACATATAGTCTAGGTTGGTCCGCATATAGCAAATTGTTGAATTGCAATAGGGCATGATCTGGGATAGTTGTTGGAGTTAGTCAGTTTGTCTGGGTGGATAGATGTGAATGAATTCGTAATAGAATGATATGAAGAGTAGTGTGAAGTGGTGTTGGCTAGAGTTAAGAGGTGCTCGGGTTCGACGAAAGATCGTCTTTCCCGAAGAGAAGAAGGTTAAAAGTCACCCTAGGATAGTCTATCGTAATATGAGAAGGGAATGGGTAAAGGGAATCAACCAATAACAATAAGTGCCTTGCGAAAGGGAACGATGGGCTTCAGCTACCATCATTGTCCTTGTGCCCTTTGAGAGCCCTTTACGGGGAATACAGGGGGCAGTCCTGGGTTAACGTAAACTGCAATAACAAACTGACAAGAGAAACTTAGCAATTAGGGTTGCACCTTTCACAAACACTGTTAGCACAGGAAGATTGATGGGAGCTTCAGCTCGGTTTGTTAAGAGACTGACAGAATGGTCCGGGGAGCTTCGGCTCGGTTCGTTAAGAGACGGACGTTTTGGTCCGGGGAGCTTCGGCTCGGTTTTTGTGTGATTACGATTAAATTTGCATGTGCATAAAAAGGAATGAAAATTAAGGTGATGGGTCTTCGGTATTGGAGGGTCGATGAACCGACGCCAAAACGCTGACTCGGCAAGTGTGGTTAGCACTTCGCCAACAGAAGTCCGGTGCGCCAGCCCGCAAAAGTACGCAGGAGTCCGCTTCGTGCACCAAGCGTTGAGGCGTATGATAGGTCTGACCGGCAGTGCTTTACTGGTTTAGAGGTGGGCGAGGCCCAACCCACCGCTTCCGTCTTCCACTACGGAGGTATCCTGGGAGGTAACGACTCCGAAAGGGGGAACTAAAGGTTTGTGTGCACAGAGTGGGGTGTGTGAGTTGCTCTTGCATGTTTCATCATAGCCACTTGCATGTCATAGCATAATCGATTCATCTAACCCTTGACACCTAAAGTATAAGTGGAATGGGACGCTTATACATTAGGACTTGCAAAATGACCCCTTGGTCTATAAGCTTGTGTGGGCAAGTTTATAAATTAAGGTTAAATTCTATAATTATATGCTGATGTTTGATAACCGACACCCCAACGTATAAGTGGTATCGGACACTTTATACGATTAGAGCCTTGCAAGAGATCCCTTGGCTTATGCGTTTCCGCACATAAGTTAAGGTTACTTTACCTACTTTCTGTTTCTGTCATATTTATTATAGAATTGCTAGATTAGTTCCGCTGCCACCCGTTCCTTTGTTTTAATCTCCACCATCATGTCCTTCCCTTTCTTCCTCACCGCTCGGTACCTAGGAGCCATGGGGGAAGGGGTAGGGGATTATAGGGCTTAGTCTTTATGACTAACGGTTTTCGAACCGCATCATTTTAGGGGATCGTAGAGCCCAGTACAGGGAAGCAGCCCCAGAGACCGGTGCGCTTGGAGATGGGGCAGTCTAGCTCCAGAGTTCATACAGCCGGGACCGTGAGTCTCGACCTTGAGTAAATGTTTTATTTTGCTTCCGCATGAGTGATTTGTAGTGAGGACATGATGTACCGGGCATAGGCCCGCATTGATAGTACTCTGATTATTATTATCCTGTGGACACTCTCTTCGTGGAGATTTTATTTCTATATATGTGATTTACCAGTGGACTTGCTTTTACTTAAATTATTGTGCTACCTTTCTGTGATCGAATTGGCCGGCAGAATCGGCGCTTTGTGGTGATGACTCTTCAGGGCGTGAAGGTGTCACCGCAAAGTGGCGGTTCTGGGCCTAAGACCCCAGTGTTTTAAAAAGAAAAAAAGAAAGTGGGTCTTACAACAACTCGATCCACAAAAATGGATCTACACTCGGAAGAAAAAAACTTCCTACAAACTCGGAGACAAAATCTCCTACAAGAATAAAATTATTTACAAATAAATATACAAACTTGTCTTCACAGATCTGGCAGAATCTCGGCTTCTTCCTTCTTGAAAAATTGAAAAGCCCTTTCAGAAAAGTCAAGGAAGAAATCTGAGAATGCTTGGATCTGAGAACTTAGAATCACCACGATCTGGAAAGAGATTTACAGTGGTCGAAATTGCTTGATCTGTTGATTCTTCTTGTCTGAATCTTTTGGATCGAGAAGATCAGAGGCGATGAAGACGATGAGCAGTGGCGCGGTTCTTCCCGATTTAGAATGAATAAAAATGATTCAAAATACTTATTTCTCTGTTAGGGTTAGTCGAATATGATTAGACATTTTATAGGAATAGACTAACAATCATAATCATAAATGACATTACACATGGACCAATAGTCATGGAGATTAATTTGAAAATGTGTCCAGTCAGACTTAATGAAATTTCAGAAAAATCAAACTTTAGTTCTCAAGTGAAGATAAGACTACTCGAGAACAATGTCTGGTTCTCGAGAAAGTAACTACAAGATTCTCGAGAAGAAATACTTAAGGAAATTTCAGGTCTGACTTGTCGAGACATAAAGTACTTTACTCGAGAACTAGCTTATATTACTCGAGAACTAGTAGGTAACTTCTCAATAACAGATAGGATTACTCGAATGACGATTGCCAGAAGGCATTGATTCAAGTCTCTCTCTCGATGCTTTATTACTTAGACTTTACTCAAGTGAAGATTATCAGGAGGCGTTGAGTCATGTCTCTCTCTCGACGCTTTTTGACTTGGACTTTACTCGAGAACTAAATAACTTCTTCTCGAGTACAACAAGTCTTTCTCAAGAACTTAACTTAGTTTTCCCGAGAGATATTTATGCTACTCTAGCCAAAGCACTCTCAATGCTTTAAGCCTTAGACTTCTCGAGTTCTAGCCTTAGCTTCTCGAGTACTGAACTTAACTTCTCGAGAATATTACTTGGTAGATTTTTGAGCTGGACTAAACTGATTACTCGAGATCAAGCAGAGATGTACTCGAGTACTAAGCAGCTTCTCGAGAACTGACATCACAACTTCTCGAGAAATACTTTAGTTATTCGAGTGCTTGACTCAGCTTACTTGAGAACTGATTATAACTCTACTCGAGTACTGAGGTTATTACTCGAGTAAAACACTTAGAAAAATTCTGCTTCTGAAAATATTCTTTCTTCAACGAAATCAGCAACCAGTCTTTCTCCTACAAGTTTAGTGCTTGAAAATTAAGTGTATCCCAATAGAGAGGCTACACATGAGTCAACACCATGGATCACACAATGAGGCATTACATTGTATGGTCCTGTGTTTGGTGACTCATTGTAGACTGACATTGGTCTACACTTAGTAATTAAATCATGCAAACACATAACTCAAACAAGACATCAAATACAACTTAATTTATCTTAGTTTAAGGGTGACTTCATACAAATCTAGTTTATTGTGGATACAATACCCAACAATCTACCCCTATTTGTAGAAGTCAGAACCCTCTATACTAAGGTGAATTACATCAAGATAAACAAATAAAATTACTAGATAGCATAGTGATAATGAGAATAAAATGCTAAGAATTAAGAGATAATCAGATCATCAAAATTAAAGATTTATATTTATATAGAATAGTCCATGAAATCCATTTCTACACAATCTCAAAACACAATCTAGATCATCTTTCAGTTCTTGCTCTATTATTATTGTTATTGTCTTTCTTTCTTCTCTTGTTGTCTTCTTTGATAGCTAAAGGATTTTGGATTATACTTTTGTGATCTAGGAGGAGCATTTGTATTGTTCCTTCCATACTCTCTATCATAAATTCTTCTCTTAGTAATAGATTTCTCATACAAGTCCCACTCATAGGAGCTGTAATGATCATGTCTATTCTCATTATAGTCCATAACTAATTTGAGAGTATCAAGGATTAAAGCTTTGGAAGTAGGGCTCCAAATCTCAGTAAATTCTTATGTCCTCCTTTCAACTCCTGGATTAGGGATGGATTTGCTTGCAGAATCTCCATCACCATACTTTCTTTTCTTGTTCCACTAGAACAAACTGCACCTGTAGTAAGGACAGAAATATAACTAAAACATATTTTGTTACTAATATCTATATTTAGAAAGGAGATTTTTCTGTCGTTACAAAAAAGTACTTTTTTGTAACAAATATTTTATATTTTGTTACAATAGCAAATAATTTGTTACTATAACAATAATAATTTGTAACAAGATTAATGTTGTGTTACAAATAGTAAACTGTCCTCACAATAAGTATAGCAATTATAACAACACCATGAAAGTATTTGTAACAACTAGAATTTTCTTGCAATTAGTATTTTTTGTAATCAATATTTTATTATAATAAATATATTAAATTTGAAGTATTTTTGCTTTTGCGCGCATTTTTGGTCATAGAGCGTATTTTTTTGTCTGAGCATGTATTTTTCACTTGTGAGCATGTTTTATACTCGATCATGCTTTTTTGCGGTAGCAGGGAGCACGTGAGGGCTGCCCGCACGTGCGGGGTGCGTACACATGTGCGCTATCATGACTGACGTGTCGTGTGTTCCTGCGCATGAGCGCGCTCGAACGTGCGCGTGTGTGGTCCATGCGTGTGCGTGTGTTGCACTTGGATTAGGGGTGAAATAAATGTACCCTTCAAGACGCGTATTTTTCTCCCGAGCACGAGTTTTTTACTCGGACGCGCGTTTTTTCTCGAGCACACATTTTTTGCCCAGTCACACTTATTGCACTAGCTCTTTTTTGCTCGGTAGCATACATAAATTTGTCAACGCACACGTTTTTTGCTCGGGCGCTAGCTTTTTCTTTCAAATCACATATTTTTTCGGGCTCGTTTTTTTCGTACCAAAACTTTTTCGCTGGGTGCATTTCAATCCATTCACGCGTTTAATGAAAAAAGATGTCACATCGATTGATAGATGCATACGGTTTAATGAAAATAAATTAAATGTAATGAAATTCATAAACACATGTCATATCGATTGATAATACAACGTGTGGTTTAATAAAAATTACTTTGTAAATTGGACTTATGTTTTTTTTAAATAAAAATTACCTCAGCTCAATTTCGGCCGCTAGCTCTCGGGCGCTAGCTCTATCAACTGAGAGTGTAGAGGAAGCCCCTGTTCCCCACGCGTCAATACTTCTGCCTCGACAGTGCCCCAACGCGAAGACGGCGCTCCAACAATAGGCAAACCCCCGCTCCTAAACTTTAATATAAAGCATCGTCGCGGTGAGACACTATCGATGCAGGGGTAATGTCGCGCCAGACACAAATTATATAAAAATATATTGAATGTTAATGTTAATTTAAATAATTGTAATAGTAGTTAATATTAAATTCAATTCAATTATATATATAACCGTTTGTATATATAGGGAGAGAATATATATCATATACGGGCTGGCAGATGTGCAAGCGTGCAAGATCAGTCGCCCGATTATAAATTTAGTTATTATATATATAATGAGCATATAAAATTTTAAAAAACGTTTTATAAAAAAATTTTAAATGTTTTTATGTAGACTTTATATATAAAGTTTCTTAATATAAAATTATTAACTTTATAAAACATTTATATAAAATTCTTATAAAATCTTTGAAATGTTTTTTATGAAAATTTCTCTACCTCTCTCTCTCTTTTTCACATGAATGGAATATATAGATTGGAAATTTCCCTCCATATAATTTTAGAGTAAAAGTTATAAAAATCACGTGCGGGCCCTGCAAACATGCAAAGACACGGACACAAACACACACAG
Organism: Platanthera zijinensis; assembly: GCA_039513925.1. Classification (NCBI taxonomy): domain Eukaryota; kingdom Viridiplantae; phylum Streptophyta; class Magnoliopsida; order Asparagales; family Orchidaceae; genus Platanthera; species Platanthera zijinensis. The sequence goes on from CM077078.1 coordinate 182,267,486, forward strand.
ACACAAATACACAAACACACACACACACACACACACATACACATACACACAGGTAGACACACATATACATACAGACATAGACACACACAGACACACACAGACCCACGCAGACACACAGAGACACAAGCACGTACATATAGACATAAAGATCACACAGACACACATATACACACAGACATAGACACACACAGACACAACCACGTATATATAGACATACATACACAAACACACATACACACAGACACAGACACACATACACACAAACATAGACACACACATACACAAACACATATATATAGACATACAGACACAGACACACATACACAGACACATACATATATAGACACACACATACATAGACAAGAGAAGGCAGACACACAGATACTAACATACAAACACAAACACAGACATAGTGCAAGAAACATAAACACAAACACACACACATACAAAGACACAAACAGACACAAACATAAATACAAACACACAAACACAGACATATATACAGATTTACATTGGCACAGACATAGTCAAACACAAATACACACACACATAGACACAAAGACACACACATACAAACACAAGCATAAACACACATATATACACAAACTCAGACACACACACACACACACACACACACACACACACAAGCACAGACATATATGCATAGACACACAGACACACACACCTAGACCTAAATAAACATTCACAGACAAGCACAAACACACATAGACATATAGGCACACATGCATAGACACATAGACACTTGGACGACACACGAACACATAAACACACACAGACACACGCAGACACATGGGCACAGACACAGACATATACAGACACAAGTACACAAACACAGATACATGGACAAAAACACAAACACATGGACACAGACACAGACACATGGACCGACAAAAATACAAACACAGACACATGCAGACACACACATACACACACACACACACACACAAATACACACATAAATAGAGATACACATAACCACATACACACACATAGATACACAGACACAAATACACATAAACACATAGACACACATAGATACACACATACATATACAGACACGCATATGCACAAGCACGTATAGACTACACATAGACACAGACACATACCCTAATAGTCATATACATGCATATACACAAACACTGACACACACAGACACATGCATGCACGGACACACATAAGCACAGATACACCCAACCCAGACCCCAACACATGACACATACACAAATATATACATGACCCAGATGTAGAGATAATCACACAAAAGCATGTTGAATTAAGGTAGCTCGAAAAGTTGATGAGCCGACTCGAAATAAGCTCGACTCAAGCTCGGTCCTCTTGAGCTTGAGCTCGAGTTTAATGCATGCTCAAGCTCGATTACGAGTTGAGATCGAGCTCGAGTTTGATGAGGTTGAGCTCGATTACTAGTCAATCTCGAGCTCGATTACTAGTTGAGCTCCAACTCAGATATTTTTCATCATTATGGCACGTAAGCCTCTCCAGCTCGAGCAAAAAAATAAGAATATGTCATAGTGCACGAAAAATTTGGAGGGGAATTTCCCTCCAATAATAAAATTATTATCAAAACTAATTCTAAGAACGTACCCTAGATCATTCCGACGCATTCTTATTCTCAAAACACGCATTCCTTTTTTTATCATCCTAACGTTGCTTTAGAACCCAAGTATGGTTTCTTGTATCCCGGCACATTCTTGTATCTGTCTTCTTCCTCCGACAAAACGGTGCCACTCCTCGTGAGAGTGAGAGAGATCAAAGGAGGGCTGAAGCACGAGCGAGAGAAAGACTAGAGAAGAGATTCACAGAAGTGGAGGAGAAGCTGCTTTCGCCTTAGGTATATCCTCTTTCAATTCTTCCTTCTTCTTGAACTTTAGGGCATCAACTTGCTTGTTATCCTTAGGGTTTTCATCCCATAAATTTTAGGGTTTTCAGCTCGATTTTTATCTTTAGAGTTTTCAATTTCTTTCTGATTTTTTCTTGTTCATTGTTAATGATAAATTTTATGTATTGTTAACTTTAGGGTTTTCATTTTCTTTCTTATTTTTACAATCCCTGACCTGTTTAGGTCTCAGTAGGCATTCTAGGTACAACATTCTCTATTTAATTCTATAGGTGCAGTGTTCTTGCTCCAGGCCCTATTTAGGTTTCTTTTCCCCTTTGATTCATCCAGGTTTTACCTTATTGCTTGAACCAAAGTATGGTTTCTGACGGCTATTAAGGCGCCCAGTGGTTACCATCTGTTTTTCTTCATCCAGGTGCGATTGTTGGTGCTTTTGCTGATTGTTTTAGCAGATAATCAAGGTATAAATATTTTGCCCTTTGTTTCCTTCCAGCTTATAGGTTGTTTAGTTGTTTGGTTTGTTATTGTCATTTTATTTTTTATAGGGTTAATTTGGAGTTCAAGTATTTTTTTTTGAGGTTTATGTATTTTGTAATAGGGATTTTCCTACTGTGGACCAATGTATTTTCCTATCCACGTTGTTATAAGAGATTATCTTGTTATGGAGTTTGATTTTAATGATTTTTTTCCATTTTGTGTTAGAGCTTTTCCTATTAAATGATATTATTCAACAAAGTTATGTTGTTGGGCGACAAATAACAATTTAATAAAAGCTTTACTGTTAAATTTTCAAATATTTAGGGCGGTAAATAGTAGTTTATGTTGTTGCAATAAGTGATTTGGGAGGCATATCACAACTCCATGATGTTTTTTGTCCACTCCTTATCAGAGTTTCAACCTTGTAAAGGAACCCTATGTCTTAACATTTTGCAAGTTAATTTATGTTGTGTTATTCCTTTAACCTGGCTGAACTGTGAACATTATTATGCATATGGATATTAGCATATCACCCTGACTGTGAACATTACTAAACTATTTCTCTCCTTTCTTTTTAATGACTCCTTTCAAATTTGTCTCATGTCTGTTTTCATATATATTGTATATGTGTTTCTTGGTAGTATTAATTCCCATTCTTTTTTTTGTTAGTTATGGATAAAAGCTAGATTTATGAACAAGATAGATTCAGTTCTACCTATACAAGAGGCGTGGATTTATTTCTAGATTTTGCATGAGAAAATTCTATTTACTTTGAAGATAAAATTCTTTTCCCATGCAATGTATGTCGAAACACTAAAACAAAGAGCCTCATTGAAGTTAAAACAGACTTGCATTTGAATGGGTTTTACAAATATTATAAGGAGTGGATACATCATGGAAAAGCTAAAATGTCTAGTTCTTTTGTGTTCAGTTCTAATAGTAACAATAGTGGACCTTCTCAAAGTCAGGAAAGTAACGATGATATTGAAGACATCGATGATTTCGTTGAGTTGATACATGCGATTGGAGATTAAAAACTTCCTAAACATTATAACAAAGATAGTACTGGAACTTTTTCAAGTCTATTATGTAATGCTAGACGTGAACTATACCCAGGTTGCAGAAAGTACTCTTTGTTAGCATTCATTGTTAAACTGTTGCATATCAAAGTAATGAACAAGATGTCAGATAAGTTTGTTAATATGTTTCTTGAATTGCTAAAGGACGTGATGCCAAAAAGTAATTTTATTCCAAAATCTATTTACTGGGCTAGGAAACTTCTTTCTGGTTTAGGTTTGGGATATAAGAAGATAGACGCATGTAGACATGATTGTGCACTATTTTGGAAAGAGAATGAGAAGAAAGATGTGTGTCCTTTGTGTGAAGAACCATGTTGGAAATATAACAAAGGAAAAGGAAAATTATTTGCTCAAAAAATTTTGTGGCATTTCCCCTAAACACCAAGGCTACAAAGACTTTATATGTCTTCTAAAATAGCAGCTTACATGAGATGGCATACTGAGAAGCATATAGAGATAGAAGGTACTCTGAGTCATCTAGTAGATTCACTTGCATGGAAGTGTTTTGATACACACTATCCCAGTTTTGTCGTAGATCTACGGAATGTTAGGCTCTGATTAGCTACTGATGGGTTCAATCTGTTTGGAAATATGAGTACTTCTTATAGTATGTGGCCATTTGTGCTAATTCAATATAATATGTCGTTATACAAAGATATGAAAGATGAGTTTCTTATGATGTCATTATTAATTCCTAGCCCACGTGCACCTGGAAAAGATATTGTGTTTATCTTAAACCATCAATAGAAGAATTAAAAGAATTAGGGAATGGTGTTGAGACTTATGACACATACACCAAAGAGACTTTTAAAATTCATGCTGCACTTATGTGGACAATTAATGATTTTCCAGCACTTAGTAATTTATTTGGGTGGACCACAAAGAGTTACGGGGCAGGCCCAACTTATTTATATGATACAGATTCTAATAGAATTCGAAGTAAGATATGCTACATGGGGCATCGTCGTTATCTACATAAAGATCACCCTTATCGAAGGAGTAAATTGTTCAATGGAAAGTCGGAAACACATTCAAAACCAAGGGAGTGGAGTGGCACACAATTGCGTTCAGATTTAACCAAACTTGGACGTAACTTTGATAAATTTGGAAAACACCCAAGCAAGCAAAAGAGGAAGCGCAATAGTGAAGAAGGAAATTGGGTAAAGATAAGCATCTTTTTTGAACTACCTTACTGGCATAAGCTTTTGATACGACACAATATTGATGTAATGCATGTCGAAAAAAATATTTGTGATAGTGTGTTGGGCATATTACTGAACATTGATGGAAAAAACAAAGATATGAAAAAAGCGCGAGAAGAATGGCGAGACCTTAACATTAGGAAGGAGTTACACTTGATTAGAAATGTAAGCACTATAATAAAACCTCAAGCATATTATAATCTATCTTCCGATGAGAAAAAAGGTTTTGTAATTTATTAAAAAATGTCAAGTTTCTGGATGGCTGTGTCAAATATTTCAAGATGAGTAAAGGATGGGAAAATTTATGGACTTAAATCTCATGATTGTCATGTTCTACTACAACGGTTAATTCCTATTGGCATTCGTGGGTTTCTATGCCCAGATGTCATTGAGCCACTATATGAGCTAGGAGATTTTTTTAAAATTTTATGCTCAAAGACACTAAAGGTAGAGCATATCGAGAAGGTTGAGATTAATATCATAATTATTCTATGCAAATTGGAGAGAATATTCCCTCCAGCCTTTTTTGATGTAATGATTCACTTGGCTATTCACCTTCGGAAAGAGGCAAAGATTGCTGGCCCAGTTCACTCACGTTGGATGTACCCGATTAAAAGGTACTTGTTTTTTATGCATTTATACTTTATTATCTTACATAACATAATTGAACAATTTTGTTGTTATTATCATTGAGTTTCCCCTTTAGGTTTCTTAAAACTCTTAAAGGATACGTACGCAATAAAGCTCGTCAAGAGGGTTCTATAGCAGAAGAATATATTGTAAAAGAGTCTTTGAAATTTGTGTCAATGTACCTAAATGAAATTGAAACAAGGTTCAATAAAGAAAATAGAAATGAAGATTTAGTGGAGCACCAACAAGAGTGTGAATTGTCTATATTTGCATCAAAAGTGAGACACTTCGGGCCTCTTTGCCGTTTCAAAGCACTTTCTAAAATGGATCTAGATGCAGCTCATAAATTCATATTAAACAATTGTAGTGAAGTAGATGATTTTCGAAGGTTCGATACATGAAAGAGCTCAATTTCCTTACTTTGTAACTAGTTTTAATGTACTTATTTTTTATTCTTAATAGTAAGCACATGGAGGACCTTCGAAGGAAAAATGAAAGAAATATTAACAAAACTCACCAAGAGCAGTTTCACTATTAGTTTCAAGCTCATGTAAGCTCCAAATACAAAGATACCCTTGAGGACTATTAATTTATAGTTTCAGCTATCTAATTAGCTTTATATTGTATTTTGTATAGATAAATAGAGTGCATCACACAAACTCGGGCGAAGTTTCCAAAAAATTATGAGCATTGACAAAGGGTCCACAATCATACGTAACAAAATTTTACTCTAGTTGTATTGTTAATGAAGTACAATTTCATATACAAGATCGAGATGATCGCCAAACAACACAAAATAGTGGTTTACTTGTTCAGGGGGAACATCAAAATATCTTGGTAGAGTTTTATGGAGTATAAAGTAGGGTCGTTGAATTGACTTATCTTCATGGGTATAAAGTAGTATTGTTTTGATGTAAGTGGTTTGACACTAGTGGGAAAAAGACTATGCATAAAGATAAATATTTTTTGTGTATCGACATAACTTCTCGTTGGTGTGAGGATGATCCATTTGTTCTTCCAAACCAAGTGCAACAAGTGTTCTATGTCGTTGACACAAAACTTGGTGATCCTTGGAAAATTGCACAACTTGTATGTCATAGACACCTTTGGGATATAGAGGAACACGCTGACCTAGAAGTGGAGGAGATGAATGATAACATTGTTCAACAATATGAGTCCTCGGAAACTGAATTAATATATGCTACTGAAGATCAGAACTTGCAATTCCTAGGAAGAGATGATATAGAACCTGATATTATTAATATAGAAGTTCTAACTAGAATCCATGAAGAGGAAGAACTTAATAATATTGTTGACAGAGATGAGTCAATAGATGAGGATGATGAAACACTAATGCAATATTATGATGACAGTGATGATAACATGTAAATCTAGCTAATGCAAATGGTACATTAAGTTTTTTCTTATTCACTAGTACGAAACAATAATACAATTCTTCCTTTTTTTATTATTTCTCTAAAGAAATTAATGTGATGTTTAACGTTTGCATCTTATTTACTTTGCAATAATATGCCTCCAAAAATGTTATTCTACGCTGACCTACGACAAGGAGCTGTAAACAACTGTTTGTTAATGAAAAATCATCAAATAATGAAGTTGTTGAATTGTCACCTGCACGAAATACACCTTCACCTGACCTGTAACAATCACAAAGTAGTTCACAAGCTCTTGATGATGATACCACCATTAATGAAGTAAATGATGAAAGTCCAATACAGGGTTCTGATAATACTAGTAAGTATACCTTATTTAATTTCACAAATTTGTATCATTTACTTGAATCATATATTTTTTAAGGGTTTTTAATTATGCAGTGGGAAGCTCCTCTATAAGAAGATGTCGTGGGGTGACCACCGGAAGGTCGATTGAGAAAGTTATACTAGAAAATGTATGCTTTATTTAGGTATATTAAAACTTACATACACTTACTATATGTTTACAAACTTTTATCGGTTTTATAAGTATAAGAATCTACTTGAGATTGAGTTCCCTGAAGGTTTTAAGAAGCCGCATCGCTTTATAAAGCACCTTGCAAATGGTGTAGGTGTCATTATAAGACACACTGTGGGTTTGGAATTTTTGACCCCATGGAGTGAGCTAGGGGAAGAGCTGAAACTTACTTTATATGCTGGATTACACGTAAGTAAATATTTATATACCGTATATGTGAATTTGTTTGGGATAACCAAATATTTTAATCTTTTGTAGCAATTGTTTGAGATAAAGAATTGGGAAACAGATAAAAATGTGCAAGAGTACATGGAGGAGATGTTTCAATATATCTACACACTTTGGAGAGGAAGATTATCTGCAATGTATAGAGGTTATATTATGGCAGGAAAGAATCCAAGAGCTAGTAGCCCATTTGAGTGGATCTCAGTCAAGAATTGGTGTCAGGTGTGCAATCTCTTTGAGAGTGAGACTTTTAAGATGAATGTGACTATTTAAGTAAATTTTGTTTAACACATTCAATGACTACCATTCAATACTTTTGTTAAATTGCTGAAAAGGTCCAAGACAAATGCTATTAATAGATCACACATGCCATTTACTCATACGTCAGGTGCCAAATCCTACCATTCAAGACTGCTGGAAATGGTAATGCAATGATTACATGTGAATTTTTTATTACTATGATATATTCTCAAATATTTAATTGATATAAAGGTTAATCGAAGCCTCGTTGAGAACTTACCTAACACCCATAAGAAGAATGGGGTGTTTGTCAGTGAGAAAGCAGAAGCAACATACGTAAGTCAAAATATATTTGAAACTTTCATAAAAATTGATTGATTACATACGTTTCTATTATAACACTATATTTTACAGCGTGAAATGGAAAGGCTGAGAACAATATCAACAGATTCTAACAGTGATCTCATAAGCTCTGAGAGAGAAATTATAAAGACTACACTTAGAAATATGTCTGGTTATGACAAAGGGTTAGGCTACGGTGTTGTGCCTTCAAAATGAATGAAGAAGACAATGATAGAGTCCACTCAGTTAAAAGAGAAGTTGAATGTACAGTAAGAAGAATTGCGCAATGCTATGACTCGTAATACATCACAAACAGAGCTTATAGATAAACAGGAAGCTTTGATTCAAACTCACACTGCAGAGATTACAGGTTTAAAAGAGGGGAAAAATGAGCTGAAAGCGATGCTATCTGCTGTTCTGGGAAAATTTGGCACAATGCCTTGACTAATTGATGCACACACCATTCACTTTTTGGTTCCCTTTTTAGTTGTCAAATGGTTTATGACTGTTAGTATTTTGGCAAACTGCTTTGTTACTAATTTATTACTTCTGCTTGGTTTAGACTATTATTTGACTGTTAGTTTTTTGGCATAGTGTTTTGTTACTATTTTATTACAACTGCTTGGTATAACTTTGATATATCTGACTTGCATGTTTGGTGACCAACTACTAAAACCTACTAAAACATACACTGTACATTTATACTTTATTACTTCTACTTAGTATAACTTAACTTTGAAATATATGAAATTGTTGCTATGTTATTATTTGGGTCTTATGGTACTGAGATGTTTTATTGGAAGCCTATATATTATCTGAAATTGCTGTGTTATTCTGTTGGATACCTATATAATATCTTAATAAACAAAACTGAGATACATTCACAACTATATTATGGTTTATTCCAAAGAATTTATCTTTTCAGATACCTTAATAAGGATGTGGTCTCTGCTCTTCTTTATTATCTTCATATAGATGAGACGAAGGTAAGTGCACCTTTTTGCATTTTGCATTACTTAGGTCCTGGCCAAGTCTTCTCCAGGGTATAATAGTTCAAAGATCTGATGTGGTTGGGTTTATTATGCGTCGTATTGGGATTGCATCTGATATTTTGAAGGCATCAACCTCCCAGGCTCAGTCACCATTGATAAAGGTATTTATAATATTCAGACATATTATGACCTACTTAAGGAAGAGAATGTATGTTAGCTGATTTTGTTAATTGGGCAGTTAATAGTTAGGTAATCTGATTTTGTTAATTACCACACATATGGCCATATAGGTTGTATGTTATCTGATTCCTTATAGTAATTTGATTCTTCATGCATACAAATTACTTCTACTTAATTAGTATAACTTAACTTTGATATATCTGAAATTGTTGTTATGTTGTTCTTTGAGCCTTGTGGTACTGAGATGATCTATTGGATGCCTATATATTATCTAAAATTGCTATGTTATTCTGTTGGATAATTATATAATATCTAAATAAATGAAACTGAGATCCATTCACAACTATTTTATGGTTTATTCCAAAGAATTGATCTTTTAAGATACCTTAATGAGGATGTGGTCTCTGGTCTTCTTTATTATCTTCATATAGATGAGACGAAGGTAAGTGATCCTTTTTGCTTTCTGCATTTTCGTAGGTCCTGACCAAGTCTTCTTTAGGGTATAAAAGTTCAGAGATCTGATGTGGTTTGGTTAATTATGCATCGTAATGGGATTACATCAAATATTTTCAAGGCATCAACCACCCAGGCTCAGCCACCAATGATAATGGTATTTATAATATTCAAACATATTATGAACTAGTTAAGGAATAGAATGTATGTTATCTGATTTTGTTAATTGGGCAGTTAATAGTTGGGTAATTTGATTTTGTTAATTACCTCACATATAACCATATAGGTTGTATGTTATCTGATTCCCCATAGTAATCTGATTTTGTTAATTGGGCATACGAATTACAACTTCAACAATGTGGTTTTGATACATAAAATGTTGATTATTCTTTGCGATGAATGCTTCTTTGCGGCGACGCACAAAAAACTTTTGTTCCCATGATTATTATCCTCTTTAGCCTTTTCAGATATTTTCGTTTCAAGCTAAATCTATTGAAACATATTTTCTTTGCAGAATGCCCGGGGATCAGACCCGCTCTTCGGTGACCAACGGCCTCCGAAAGAAGCTTAAAGATGAGTTGATGATGGATTTCTAGGGGCTTAGACAAAGGATGATGACAGACTATAGGCATGAGGTTGAGTGACGCTACTTTTTCAAGATAGGGGAGGTGTCATCAGAGGCGGTGGTGGAGAAGATGATTTCCGAACGTAAAAGCGTGGTGGTGAGCCTGGCCATTATGCATGAGATCCAGGACCGAGACGATGTTACCAAGGTGGTGGAAAGAAGTTTGCTGGAGCTGCACCAGGTTATCTTGGATATGGCGATTATAGTGGAGGCGCAGGTGGATAAGATGGATGTCATTGAGCACTATGTGATTAACGCCGCCCACTACATCAAAGGTTGTATCCAAGGAACTGAATTCAGCAAAGGCATACAAAAGGAGTGGCCAGAAATGGTTTCTCATCGCCATCATTATCCTCCTTATGCTAATCATGCTAGTTGTAATCCCTGTTGCAACCAGCCTAAAAAAGTCATGATTTTTTATGTCTATATATGCCGCTGGATTCTTTGTTTTCTTGTTGCTATTTTTTCCTACTTGTTTTAGTGCTCTGTGTAAGGAATTGAGGGAATTGTTGTCCTTGTGAATATTATAATAATCTTAGTTATTGATGACTTGAGATTATTGTGTGAAATGACTAATTGAGATTAGTGTTTTAATGTGTTGTAATGTTAATGTGTTGTAATGTGCTGTAATGTTAAACAAAAATAATATTTAATGTGATGTAATGTTAATGTGTTGTAATGTTAATGTTCTGTAATGTTAAATAATGTAATGTAATGTTATCTGATTCCCCATAGTAAATGATGAGTCAATAAAACATTTGTAACAAAATAGTATTTATCGTAACAGATTTTTTGTGAGGGAAAAAAACATTCGTAACAAAATAGTATTTATCGTAACAGATTTTTTGTGAGGGAAAAAAACATTCGTAATGAAATAATATTAATTGTAACTAATTTATTGTGAGGAAGAATCATTTTTGAGTGAGAAAGTATCATTTATTACAATTAATTTATAACGACAGGCATACAATCGTTACAAGAAGTTTTAGCGTAGAGCTTTAGAGGATGACCGTTACATAAAGTTTTTTCGTTGCCAAAGAATTTTTGTAATGATTTTTGCTACTTATTGTAATGATTTAGGTCCTTACTATAAGTGTAATTTGTTGTAGTGTGCCCTGGGATTTCTAGAGGAGGAGCTTAAGGCATTTCAGAGTCTGACCATGATTTAGCATAACTATCTGGAGGTGGTTCTTGATCTTCAGGTCTAGGAGTGAATGTTGGCTGTTAAACTTGAGAATGCTGAGCAAGAGGGTTCAGATGATATGACATAAGCTTTCCGAAGAGGTTTTGATGGTCTGTCTCTACTAGCTTTCCAAATTCTCGGATAGCACAAACCTTGTTATCCCATTCCTTAGTCAGGGATCTAAGGAACTTATCATTCAGTTCCCTATTTGTGAAGATACGACCATAGACTCTTAGGCCATTGACAATCTTGAAGAAATTATCAAAGGTATCTGCAATGGAGTCCTTGGGACCTTGTCAGAATGCTTCATATTTATGATTTATAAGGGATCTTATATCATCCCTAAATTCTTTAACGCATTCCATCAAGATGATGAGAGACTGCCACATTTCCTTTGCGGATTGGCAGTGAATTAAATTCTTCAGTATAGAATCATCAGCTGCACATGCAATGATATTTGTAGCTTTCTTATCTAAAGAGACAAGTGCAATCTCATCCTTATCAAGATCTATCAGTTTCCTTTTTGCGGAATAAAAATTTGAGCGAACAAAGCACAGAAAACAAACACACACAACACAGAGTACACCAGATATATAGTGGTTGCCCAATCTTGGGTACATCCACTCTCCACCTTCATCGATCTAGCCACACGCTAGACTCGGCTACTTCACTATTTCCTCGGATTGAAAACCAATCCTACAACTCAAAGCAATGCCCCTACAACTCGATCCACAAAAACAGATCTACACTCAAAAGAAAAAAAAAACTTCATACAAACTCGAAGACAAAATCTCCTATAATAATAAAATGAATTACAAATAAATATACAAACTTGTCTTCACAGATCTGGCAGAATCTCGGCTTCTTCCTTCTTGAAAAATTGAAAAGACCTTTCAGAAAAGTCGAATAAGAAATCTGAGAATGCTTGGATCTGAGAACTTAAAATCACCACGATCAAGAAAGAGATTTGCAGTGGTCGAAATTGCTTGATCTGTTGATTCTTCTTGTCGGAATCTTTTGGATCGAGAAGTTCAGAGGCGATGAAGATGATGTGCAGCGGTGCGGTTCTTCCCGATTTAAAATGAATAAAATGATTCAAAATACTCATTTCTCTGTTAGGGCTAGTCGAATATGATTAGACCTTTTATAGGAATAGACTAATGGTCATAATCATAAATGATATTACACGTGGACCAATAGTCATGGAGATTAATTTGAAAACGTGTCCCGTCAGACTTAACGAAATTTCAGAAAAATCGAACTTCAGTTCTTGAGTAAAGATAAGACTACTCGAGAACAATGTCTGGTTCTCGAGAAAGCAACTACAAGATTCTCGAGAAGAAATGCTTAAGGAAATTTCAGGTCTGGCTTGTCAAGAAATAAAGTACTTTACTCGAGAACTAGCTTATATTACTCGAGAACTAGTAGATAACTTATCTAGAACAGATATGACTACTCGAGTGAAGATTGCTAGAAGGTGTTGAGTCAGATCTCTCTCTCGATGCTTTTTGACTTAGAATTTACTCGAGTGAAGACTGCTAGAAGGCATTGAGTCAAGTATCTCTCTCGACGCTTTTTGACTTAGACTTTACTCGAGAACTAAATAACTTCATCTCGAGTACAGCAAGCCTTTCTCGAGAACTTAACTTAGTTTTCCCAAGATATATTTCTGTGACTCGAGACAAAGCGGTCTCAATGCTTTAAGCCTTAGACTTCTCGAGTGCTAGCCTTAGCTTCTCGTGTACTTAACTTCTCGAGAATCTTACTTAGCAGAATTTTGAGTTGGACTAAATTGATTACTCGAGAGCAAGCAGAGATGTACTCGAGTACTAAGCAGCTTATCGAAAACTGAGATCATAACTGTACAACCCTGAATCCGGCGAGTGGGTCGACAGAATCCAGAACATCCAGTCCAGACCGTCCAGTCCAGACCGCCCCGCAGCCCGAGCAGGGTCCATCCCGAGTCTGAGCTCGACAATCGTCGTGCCGAGCTCGACAATCGTCATGCCGAGCTCGAAGTTCCTATAACTGATCCCAACGATCGACTCAGTGAGTCGGTACGATCAGGGCACGAACTCATGCTCTCCCCAGGCCAAGGGTCAGGCGAGTGCGAGTCCATCCCCCCTCCTTTTTCTTTTTTAGCGAGTGGATATTTCAGGAGGTGGCATCAGGCGATCTCGCCCAGTGTTCAGAGGTGTGTTTTACCACTCTGTCCCATGGGTATGCCCCTAGCTCCTCGGAACAGCGGAGTTACGCTGTTGACAGACCGATGTGGGCTGCATAAATCCTTTCAGAACAGCAGAGATTGGCTATTTGCAGGCTATTTTTAGTTTCCTATAAATAGGACCAAAGGGGTACCTCAGAAGGGCATGCTTACTTGTTCTCGGGTCTTCTAGTGCTTTCTGAGGTACCTTATCTTCAGCACCTATCTAAGGAGGGGAAGCGCTCTAAGATCTTCCGGGTGTGTGGAGGGACCTCCGTGCTGGATCCTTGGGTCCGTCCCTAGTTCTTTTTCCTTTGTCTCTTGGGCTCGCGGGAGAGAAGTATTTGTGCGGTCACCCCTTCCCTGAGGGTGAACTCCATAGAGACCGTTTCTCCGGTTTCAATAACAACTTCTCGAGAAATACTTCAGTTATTCAAGTGCTTGACTCAGCTTACTCGATAACTGATTATAACTCTACTCGAGTACTAAGGTTATCACTCGAGTAAAGCACTTAGAAAAATTCTGCTTCTGAAAATATTCTTTCTTTAATAAAATCAGTAACTAGTCTTTCTCCTACAAGTTTAGTGCTTGAAAATGAATTATATCCCAATAGAGAGGCTACACATAAGTCAACATCATGGATCACACAATGAGGGATTACATTGTATGGTCCTGTGTTTGGTGACTCATTATAGACTGACATTGGTCTACACTTGGCAATTAAATCCTGCAAACACATAACTCAAACAAGACATCAAATACAACTTAATTCATCTTAGTTTAAGGGTGACATCATACAAATCTAGGTTATTGTGGATACAATACCCAACATGCATGCATGAACTTGAACATTTATTAAATACAACAATGTGTATATCATTGACATGTTTAACTTCTACAAATCTGGGACATCATGGGCAATGGACCCAACAATCTCCCTCTATTTAAATAAGTCAAAACCCTCAATCAAAATCTTGAGTCCTGAGTTAATTACATACACTAACATATGCAGCAATAAAACATTAAATAAGAAGACTTATAACAAGATAACAAGTTATAGGTTACCATCCTTTCCTTGCTTGCAGGGTGCTCCCTGCTCCCCATGAATTGTTGCTACACGTCCTTGATCATTTCCTTTTCCTCCCCCTTTTTGACTTCTGTAAATAGTCAGGGAGGTGTTCTGCTCCTTCTTTATAGGAAATTGAATCTATCTCTATAAGTGTTGGACTTGCTCCCCCTCAACTGAAGCATCCTCTACCATACTTCCTATTAGACAGTCTAGTCTATACCAGTCTGGATAGCACTTGAACCATTTAAAAAACATGATACCACTGAAGGTATACAACTTAAAAAATCTTCATTCCACTGAAGGACATTTCAACCTGCAAGAAATAGTACAAAATACAAAAAAGAAACAACATGAGGAGCAACTAAAGTTATACTAGGTTCAACATACCCAACTCAAACTTAAAGGTGTTGAACTTTGCTTCATCTAATGGATTAGTAAAGATGTCAGCCACTTTCTTGTCGATAGGGACAAACTCAAGGTTGATTTCTTCACATTCCACATGCTCCCTGATGAAAATATATCTTATCTCAATATGCTTAGTCCTGCTGTATGAGACAAGATTCCTAGCAATTGAGATAGCACTAATAGAATCACAATATAAGGGACTTCTACTTATTTGGAGGTTATAATTTGGAGCTGATGCTGGATCCACAGCAACTGAGCACAGCAGCTACTTGTTGAGATGTACTCTGACTCTATGATTGAGATTGCAACACTTGTTTGCTTCTTGCTTCTCCAAGACACTAGTCTTCCTCCCAAGAACTGCCAGGTGCTAGAAGTGTTCTTTATGTCCTCTCTATAGCCTGCAAAATATGCATCTGAATATCCTATTAGTTCAAACTCCACATTTATAGGGTACCATAGGCCAAGATCTGGTGTGCCCTTAAGATACCTCAAAATCTTCTTTGTAGCTGAGATGTGAGATTCTTTAGGCATAGCCTGATACCTTATACAAACACATATAGTATACATGATGTTTGTCCTACTTATAGTAAGATATAGAAGGGAGCCAATTATCCCTCTATACAAAGTTTCATCAACAGGTTTCCCTACCACATCTTTTCCTATAGACATACTTGACCCCATGAGAGTTTTAATGGTGGAGGCATTCTCCATACCAAACTTTTTTATTAACACCCTGGTAAACTTAGACTGGGATATGGACAAGCCATCATCAGTCTTTCTTACTTGGAGACCCAAGAAGAAATTAAGTTCAATCATACTGCTCATCTCAAACTTCCTTTGTATATATTTAGCAAACTTCCTGTAAAGGTTGTCATTAATAGATCCAAATATAATGTTGTCTACATATATCTTGACTAGGTGTATCTTACCCTTAGACTCCCTTAGGAATAGGGTCTTGTCTATCTTCCCTCTTGATAATTTGTTCTCAATGAGAAATCTAGACAATGTCTCATACCATGCTCTAGGGGCTTACATCAGCCCATATAGAGCCTTCCTAAGTCTGTAGATAGAATTAGGTGAGTTAGGAATAATAAAACCTGGAGGCTGCTCAACATAGACTTTCCTTTAAGTCACCATTCAGGAAGGTTGACTTTGCATCCATCTAGTAGACCTTAAATCCCTTGTGTGCATCTTATGCAAGGAACAGTCTGATGGCTTCCAATTTTGCTACAGGGGCAAAGGTTTGATCAAATTCAATGCATTTTTCTTGTCTATACCCCTTAGCTACTAGCCTTGCTTTGTTCTTGATTATAATGCCATTTTAATCAAGTTTATTCTTATAAATCCACTTGACTCCAATGATATTATGCCTATGTGGTATGGGAACTAGCTTTCAGACCTTACATCTCTTAAACAGGTTCTGTTCCTCTTACATTTCTATAATCTAGAACTGATCTATGTTGACCTCTTCAAATTTCTTGGGCTCAACCTGTGACAGGAAACTTGCATACATTACTATATTAAGGCTCTTGCTTCTTGTCACCACTCCCTGGTTTGTATCACCAATGATCTGGTGTCTTGGATTATCACTTAGATGTCTGACTATCGGAGGCAATCTTCTTTGAGCATCTGATTCAGTAACAGCTTCTTGTTGATCTTCATCCATTTCAAGTGATCCTGGTACATATTCTGGAATGTCCATTCCCTCAGCTTTATCTTGGACTTTTGGAGTAGCTTTCTTGATAGTTAGCTTGTCCATCATCTTCTCTATACCTGTAATACTAGAAGAGAAGCTTAGCAGCTCACTGTTAATCATGGTAGACTCATCAAAGACTACATGTAAAGACTCTTCTATAACTTGTCTTTTCAAGTTGTAGATCCTATAGGCTTTACTATGATTATTGTACCCAACAAAAATCCCATCAAAGGACTTAGCAACAAACTTAGTCACATAGGACTTTCCATTATGAAGCACATAGCACTTACTACCAAAGATTATAAGATAGCCCAGGTTTTGTTTTCTGCCCTTTAAGATCTCATAGGGACTCTTCGTGTGGCTCTTGGTGATAGAGGCTCAGTTAAGGACATGACATGCAATATTAACTGTTACAGTCCAAAAATATTCTGGGAGAGATGTGTCACTCAACAAGGTCCTTCAACCCTCTATGAGAGTCCTATTTTTCCTCTCAACAATCTCATTTTGCTGGGGTGTTCTTGGAGAAGAAAATTCTTGATGAATCTCTAGCTCTACACAGAACTTTGTCATGCTATTAGACTGGAATTCAGTCCCATGGTCACTTCTGATTTTGACCAAGTACTGTCAAACTCATTCTGAATTTGCTTGACAAACTTCATGAAGACTTTTAGAGTTTCATTCTTTTTTAAGAAAGAACACCCAAGTAAACTTAGAATAGTCATCAACCACCACAAGGTTATAGACTTTCCTACCAATACTATGAATTGGCATAGGATCAAACAAATCCATATGTAAGAGGTATAAGCACCTCACAGAGTCTTTGGTCCCAAAGCCTTTAAAGGAAGCCTTGGTCTGCTTGCCCTTTTGGCATGCTGAGCATAAGATTCCCTTGGTGCATTTCATCTTAGGACCATTCCTAACTAGCTCTTCACTAAAGAGCTTGACAATAGTCTTGTAATTCAAATGATCTAGTCTCTTGTTCCATTTCATACAATAAGAAACTTTCTCATTTGTCACTAGACAAATAGTAGATTCTGTATCTAGATAAAGGAAATTTAAGAAATAAACATGTCCACTCCTATTGCCTGTCAAGATGACCTCTTGGTCACTTGATCTCTTAATCTGGCACTCATCCTTGTGGAAGACAATGGCATAGCCAAGATCAGAGAGTTGGCTAATGCTTATAAGGTTGTGTTGCAATCCTTTAACATAATACACCTTTGAGATGGTGACTATGTCATTGGTAATCTTACCATAGCCTCTTGTCACTCCTCTATCTGAATCACCAAAGATAACCTTGGGTCCATCTTTCACTGGAGTGTACTCCTTTAAGTTGCTCCTTATCCCAGACATGTTCCTGGAATAACCACTGTCCATGAACCATATAAGTGTATGGACACTTGGACTAACCTGCATCACATATTGTATTTTACCTTAGGACCCCAATATCTATTTGGTCCTAGGTGCAAGTTAGTCTTAAAATGGATTTGTCTACCAGCAGCTCTTCTTACTGGTGGACTAAAAGCTACTCTTGCCACACTTAGATTATGCTAGCAGTCTATAGCAAAGTGGCCCACTTTGCCACAGCACCAACATTCATGAATGTTATATCTTCTTTTTTGTGTAGGCCTTAGAGTTTGGTT
This sequence comes from Platanthera zijinensis, assembly GCA_039513925.1. Taxonomy (NCBI): domain Eukaryota; kingdom Viridiplantae; phylum Streptophyta; class Magnoliopsida; order Asparagales; family Orchidaceae; genus Platanthera; species Platanthera zijinensis. The sequence continues at coordinate 182,285,977 of CM077078.1, forward strand.
AACTATTGACTGAACAGAAGGATGAGGAGCAACATCCTTCTTCAGATTCCTTTCAGCAAGAATCTGACTGAAGTAAGTCTTCTTACTGGGTTATTTAGCCTGCTCTAAGTTCAATCAGCAACAATCTTCTTAGAAGGAGACATGCTCTTGATATCATATGAAATGCCCAAATCTGGCATGCTAATTGACTGACCCTTTGTTTGAGTCTTTGCTAAATGGTTCTGAAACATGGCCATAGCCACATTCTTGAGAATGGGGGCGAGGGCACGAAATACAAATGGCCCATAATGGCTATTTGAATTTCTTCATGGGTAGCCTTAACGGCACTCACTCCCCTACTATACCTTCCACCATAGCTATGAACCTCCTTGTTCACACTAGTGGATCTACCATTCATCCAGTGACCATAGATGTTGTCTTGGTAATACCTATTTGAAGGTAACTGAACTTTCCTAAAAGGAATGGGAGGCTTGGAAGCCAGAGGCTGAACAGGAGCTTTTCCCTTCCCTTTGGAAGGGGCAACTCTAGTGTTTCCCTTAAACTCCAACCCCTTCTTACCATTTAAGAGGAGAAGGAGTCTATTAAGGGCAACACTATATTGGGCTTAGAGAAACTAGCCACAATTCTCTTCTCCCTCTGGAGCTTCTCCTCAAGGTCCCTAATGAGACTATTCTTGTACTTGATGGAGCCTATCTGAATGAGATTCATGACCTTAAGTTGGCTAACATACCTGTACTTCTAATCCAGAAAAGATGATGTCTCAGACAGCTGGGAAGTAGCTAGCTATAGAGAGGCAATCTCCATAGCTTGCATTTTAGACAACTTCTTGCACTTCTTAAAGGCATCCAAAAGTTATCCATACCTGTCAATCAATTGATTGACATCTCATTTTGATTCAGAATCATCTTCACCACTGGATGAAGAAGCTTCTGTATAGGGACTAGTCTCATTCCCAGACTCAAAAGAACAACTAGACAATGGAAGTACCTTTTCTAGACTAGGCTGACCCTAGTTGGATTCTTCATCAGATATTGTCATTAGCCTATAGCAGTTGTAGGCATCTTCTTCATCTTCATCCTCCTCTGAATCACTGTCTGAATGTGATAGAGGGGCCCTGGTGCCTATCCTGGCAGCAGGATAGTCTTTATCTGCTGCTTCAGCTCTTTCTTTAGAAGTAGTAGCAACCAGCCAAATATAGGCTACTTCTTCTTCAGACTCTGATGAAGATGAATCTGTCCAACTCTTCTCCTTCTTTGCAATGAAGGACTTTTCCTTCTTCCCCTTGTACTAGTGTTATTTCTTCTCACTAGCCTCCTTTCTCTTGACTGGGCAGTCAATTATAAAAAGCCTAGGTTTGTTGTAACAGTAGCAAATAACTTTAGATGAAATATGTTTACTAGGTTTTGAATCATAGCTGTCAGCATTGGAGTAATTCTTCCTGTGATGAGAAGAGGTGGAAGGTCTGCTCTTCCATTATTTCTTCTTCATCAGCTTTTGAAAATGCCTGGAGAAGGAAACAAAGTCCTCATCAGACATGCTACAGTGTGATGTATCTAATTCTGAGATGTTTGAGTCAGCTAGCCTCCTTGGAGGAGAGGGAATCCTCTCCTTACTCTTTCTGGTGATGTCTACTCTGAAGGCCAAGGTCTTTTCCTTGGCTAGGAATTTTTTGGTGGCCTCCTCCTCTTTCCTGGCAACCAACTGCATCTTATAAGAAAGCAGCTTTCTAAACAATATATGAGGAGTATCAGCTAGCTTGGACATTTCTCTAATGGCACAAATGTAAGTATCCCAGTCTCTAGTGGGAGACCTTAGAAACTTGTCATTAATCTCATAATGACTAAAGACCCTCCCATAGGTCCTCAGATCATTTATTATCCTGAAAAATCTTTCATAGCAAGCAGCTATTTTCTCTTTCAGTGACTGCCTGAAAGCCTCAAACTCTTTGTTGAGCATGGACTTTATGTCATCTCTTACCTCTTCAGTACCCGCCATGTAGACCACAAGAGTGTCCCATATCTCTTTGGAGGTCTAGCAGTTGACCAGATTCTGAAATGTTGAATCATCTATGGCACTAACAATAATTTTTTGTGTCCCCTTGTCTAATGTAGCCAAGATGACTTCATTCTTTGTCATCTCTGAATATTTCTTAGGTGTCTGGACATTGGAATCCAGAATTGAGACCTTCATAGGGATGAAAGGTCCCACTCTGCCTGTCACAAAGATCCTTGGGTCATAGGCTTTCATAAATAGCCTGACCCTCTCTTTCTAGATTCCAAAACTCTCCTTCTTGCATATGGGGAGTTTCATAGAACCTAGCTAATTATGGTTCTCTTCAGAACCCATAAGTATAGAACTTTTTTCAGCTACCCTTTGGGGTCTGCTCTTACTGTTAGGTCCTTCTTGTGCAACCTCCCTATGATACCACTTGAAATTCTTTAGTTTCTAGGTAGCCAAACACATAGAGGGGGGTGAATAGGTTTCTAGTCTTTTATTATTATCTTTTAACTTAGTATGTAGTTTGTTAGTCGTTAGATACTTTCATGACAAACCATAAAGAATAAACACAGAATTTATAGTGGTTCCCTAGATTATGGGTACATCCACTCTCCTCTCACTTTTCTAACTTTTAATTAGACAAGGAACTTCTCCAAAAACTCAACTCCTTAGAGCTTACACCACAGATCCCTCAAGATCTCTCAGTCTCCTCCAAGACTTACAACTCGGGCACAAAGCCTTACTTCAGAGCAAATATGCTCCTACAACTCAGTTATCAAATGATCACCTACCTCAGACTTGAACTAAAGTCCTATAGCTCAGGCTATGGAGGATAACACTACCTCAGAGAGAATGACTCTCCTACAGCTTAGGCATAAGGCCCTACCTCATATCCAAATCTAGATCCTACACTCAGACCCAAAGGTCCTAAACTCAGAGAGTATGACTCTCCTACAGCTCAGGAAAACTTCCCTACCTCAGGAACAAAGGCCTTACAGCTCTGATCCAAAAGAATCCTACCTCAGACCTAAAGGTCCTATAACTCAGATCCAAAACAGGATCCTACACTCAATCAAATCTTCCCTACCTCTAGCACAAAGGCCATACGACTCAGATCCAAAAGGATCCTATAGAAATGAAAGGGGTTTTGATTGTGTTGATCTGACACAGAGATATTTCTCTGTGTCTGATTCCTGAGCTGAGTTATCTCAGTCCTAACTTTCTTCTCAGCACTTAGAACTTGATCTTCAATAAGCTGTTGATATTGCTAGAAGTATCTCAGAAATTTTTTTCTTAACTTGCTGAAGAAGACTGAAGACTTGATAGATCTTGAGTCCTTCAAACAGTTATCCTGAACTTGAAGACACTTGAAAGCTCATCTTCTTCTTATTTTTCAGAAGCTTATCTGACCTTGCTATAGCATAAGAAATTGCTACAGCTATCTGGAATGAACTTTTATATCAGCTGGATCGACTTTAAGCTTCTAGCTCGGTAGTAATGGCGAGGAAGATGAAGTTCAGCCACAACTTTGTGAAAAGTATAAAACCCTAAAAGTTAACTTCTTTCTTCTGAAGCTATCCCTTTAATCTTCCCCCGATTAATGGCTCCATGAAGTAGTGGGGACCACCTGCAGTTGACAGTTGCAACTTGCTTTAAAGGAAGATGATGTATAGTAGAGCGATGGCGCTATCTGTCGTGTTATGTTTCTTTCCCGCAACTAATTTGAACTTGGTTGACTTTAACTGACGTCAGCAAGTGTGGACTTAGACAAATCTTCATATTCACCACCAGGTATTTAGTGCGTTGAGTAGGCTGGCTTCATTCAACGCCTTTGAACTTGGTCAATCTTTTTTGTATCATCAGGAGTTGAGTGTGTTGAGTGAACTGGCTTCACTCAACTCCTCTGGACTTAGTCAATATTTTCTACACTTTCACGCGTTGAGTGCGTTGAGTGAATTGGCATCACTCAACACCCTTGGACTTAGCTACAACTTTTTATATGCTTGGCGAGGAGAGAGTTGAGTAAAGCTTCATCACTCAATGCTTTTATACTTAACTGCTACTCTCATGTCTGCTAGCTTGCTAAGGCATTGAGAGCGTTGAGTGAAGCTTCATCACTCAACGCTTTTGTACTTAGCCGCTTTTTGCCTTCTTTCTTCTTAGGATTTGAGCATGACTCAATGCTTTTGCTATCTGGTATTGAGAGCGTCGAGTGAAGCTTCATCACTCCACGCGTTTATACTTATCCGCTTTCTATCATCTTAGGCTTTATCATAACACGACGCCTTCTACTTTGGTGTCGAGTGAGCTGTGTTCACTCGATGCTTCTGGACTTAGCCATATATCACTTGACAGAATCTTCAAGAGCTTGAGCTTGTCTCGGCGCTTCTTGGTGTATATCATTGAGAGCTGTAATCACACGATGCATGTGGACTTAGTCGAATATTCAGCACGCCAATACTGAGGCTTTGATAGATTCATCTATACTCGACGATTCTTGATATATGGCGTTGAATGAACTGTCATCACTCAACGTCTATGGACTTAGCCGCAGAATTTGCTTTGCAGACTGCATGGCTTTGACTGTCCATAACTAACTCAACGTTGTTTGGAATTTGGTGTTTAGTGAACTGGCTTCACTAACCGCCTGTGAAGTTAGGTGATTTTCAGCCTATCCAGCATCCTCCCTTGCATCTGGCGTTTAGTGAACTGGCTTCACTCAATGCCTGGGGAAATAGACAGATTTTTGTCTCTCCTCATCTTTACTTTATGACCACTCGTCACACCACTTGGAATACATTTCCTATCAATATTACAAAGACTAACCTGCATGCATGAACTTTAACATACATTAAATACAACAATGTGCATATCATTGACATGTTTGACTTCTACAAATCTTGGACATTGTGGGCAATGGACCCAACAATCTGCATTCAGCTAGGCATAACATGCATTCTTTTTGTCTGATGCTACACAACCCATCCTCGGGACCTGGGTTTCACATCAATCATAATTAGCTCGCAGGATATGAAAAGGAGCTACCGCCAGCGGTATTGCAACCGTCGGGCAATAATAGACAGAACAACATTGCTATCCCAAACTTGGGTGTTTTTGGAGCACACCTCCACTACTACCTGCAGTAAGCTGCACTCCCAAAATTCCATAAATCTATACATTTTTTAACGTCCCGATTAATGCTAGACTCCTCTCATGCATATTTGAGTCAAGAGAGTTGACTCGGGCTTGGGGTAAACTGGTAGGCAGGCTTGCACTCGAGCCGAGGAAGCGCCGAATTGACGTTGGGTGTCAGGTTGCTACCGCACGATAGTAGCGGGATTCCGCGCAGCAGTAGCAAGCGTTCAGTGTTCAAGATGCCTCTCGACGAGCGTTGAGTGCTACCGCGTGGCGGTAGTTAATTACCATTGGCGATAGTGTGCGTCAAGTGTGTCGACTAAATTCGGTGAGCGTTGAGTGCGTCAAGTGCGTGGAGTGTACTCGACGATCGTCAAGGTACTACCGTTAGGCGGTAGCAAGATATTGTGTGGCAGTAGTCGAACTGGGCATAGGCAAAGCCCTCTGTAAGCAACCATCCGACGGTAGAAGTATCGTTGGCGGTAGCATTTTGACACACCTACTGCGCGGCAGTAGAAAGAGTACTGTGCGGCGATAGTGGGCTAGGTGGCATCGTTTGAGTGGTGGATCTAGAGGTACCACACGGTAGTAGCTCCCGGATTAGGAAACCCTAGATATAACTGACCGCTCCTTTATAAATGATGTCCAAGATTTATCGCCAATCTTCTTCCTCACGAACTGCCCCCTTCGCTGAGAAGAACGAGAGCCTAAGGTCGGCGTCATCATGCCGCCAAGGAGGAGTACACGGTCCATGGCCGGAAATCAGGTGAGCTTCCTACCCACTCTCTTAGTGCTAGATCTTTAGATCTATTATAGGAGAGATGTCCGCTCAAGAGAGCTTGACTTTGGTGCATAATAGAGATCTCCTACGTAGAGACCACGTTAGGACCTTTGTCCTAGGGTTTTGTTGTCTTCAACCTTTCCTGTCTGCATTATGAGGACGATGGACTTAGTTTCATGAAGAATGGTGGTCTATTGAGGGTGAATAAGGGAGGAGGAAGAGCTGAATGTATCTTTGTATGAATGTTTAGAGGAAGAAGACGACCGATGTCATTCGTTCGACTTTACGATTTGTGCAGAAATCTGATTTCTGTATGCAGCAGGATTCATGCTCAATTTAAGACATGATCCAAGAACTTTTAGTCCTTGGGCAGAACACAAATGTTGTATCCCTCAGAAAGAAATTCCCGATGGATGGTTGCACGTTTTATGGTGAGCAATTTGGATCCTGCAAAGTGCGACGAAAGTTGCTGCGTTAAACTAACATAAGGCCAAGACATATTTTCGGTCTAAGTAGTTGATGTGTTATCCTGGTGTTTGAATCTTAGACTTGGTAGGAAATCGTAGCCTTGTAAGACATCTTGCATTGGGATAATCTAGTTTGAGGAAACCGTGATGAGAGAATACATTATGTATGAGTTTTGATAGACCTTGGATGTACAAATGGTTTATCTATGCAATCAGATGAAAATTCATACAATAATACTATGATGGTTGATATGTATTGGTAGAGTAATTTGTGCGCTTGTATGATATACACAATTAATAGCAAGTGATGAACTATTAACAATGAAAGAACTTGTTGTGTGTAATTGTTCATGATTATTAATTATCTAGAAACGTATATGTTATGTTGATCATTTCCGGAAATAGAATGTGTTGAAAGATAGATGATTTAATGTGCGTGTGCATGCTAAACTTAGAAAAAGGGGCTAGATGAATATTATTCCCATGGTCATGCTATGAGCTTATTGATCATATGAATTGAAAGTATGATTGGAATAAGTCCACCGCTTAGAGTTATGTTAACTCCCTATGGGTAGCAGTGAGGATCGTATAGCAATCGAAGGGATTTGATATCTTAGGTTATGATGGAACCTTGCATGCTTGGAGCACGGGTAAGTTGTTATGAAGGGACTCGGTGTGGAGCCCTTGTGTGCTTTTGGGCACGAGTTTGGTATGATGATAAGGGGCTCAGTGTGGAGATCTTACATTCTTTTAAGCATGGTATTGGTATGATGAGAATGAACTCGGTTGGAGCCCTTAGATGTTTGATGGCATGGCTAAGTGTTATTGTATGCGGTTTGTGTTGATACGTGATGTCATAATCTTGGGTTAAGGATAGTGTGGCAGGTCTACAGGTTCGCCAAACGTCACACCGATAGGAGTTGACAGATAGACCTTGGGTGGTTGGGCTTGGTCCTTAGTGCTCAGTCCCGAGCCTCCTTCCGTGCCAGTGGACGGTTAGGCTTGGTCCTTTGGTGATACGCTCCTAAAGGCTCCTTTTGTGCCAGTTATAGGCCAATTGGGTTGTGTTCTTGGTGCAAATCTACCCGAGGCCCCTTCTGATCCATAGTACGCAGAGGCTCCGCTGTTATGTTCTTAGCGTTGAGGCGTACGGAGGCCAAGGCCTAGAATTATTGATTCCCTCCTAGTAGTGGATATTCTCGCTCTACTGTCACTATTTGGCCATAACAGATGATGCCTGAGAGGTCAGCGACCTGCTCGAAAAGTGGGAACTAAAGGACTTTGTAAACATAGCAAATAGAGTGTGTTAGTTGTATGGGTGCATCATAAAACATCATCGCATTGCATTGCACCGCATAAGATCCTCATCATATAAATTTGTATGGCACTTCTATATGATGAGTTACTTTTTGTTAAGCTTATCCTTAACTTATAAATCTATATGGGCATTTTTATAAGTTAAGTTCTATTTCTATTTGTAGATTACATGCTAATAGTTGACTGTTCTTACTCTTACAATACTTCTAGTGTATAATGATGTTGTTATTTGATGTACACTTCTACTGTTACTTTATGATAAGTATAGATATACCAGCTGCTTGTACTTACAGTTAATATACATATATTATATTGTTCCTTCTTTCTCCCGCCTGGTGCCTAAGAGTCATCGGGGGGAGAGGATGAGATTGCCACTTAGTCTTTATGACTAATGGTTGCTATGACTACTATTTTAGGAGGACACCCAACGGATAGAGCAAGAGCAGCAGAAGCAGGTTATGTAGGAGGGCTGCCAGGCCAGGGGGACAGGACCTGATTCGATGATACCCTCGCTGTCGTTGGTTACTAATGTGAGATTTTGAGATACTATATGTTGTATCCCTTAAGGCACTTAACTATGATGTATTCAGGAACTATGAAGCTATCTGTGCCTTTTCATTTGGACTTGTACTAGTGTAGATTTTGACTTCTATGTATTCTTTATATTTGGTTGGCATGGATGATATTTTTGAGAGCCGGCAGAATGGGCGTCTTGTAGTACCGATCAACCCATGTGTTGACGCTACCGTATGGCGACTGTTCAAGGCATAAGACTCCCTTCAACCATGTGTTGTGTTCCGGGAGGGGGGTCTTGCACTGATAGAGAAATTATAAAATTTGTGTTGATTGAAGAAAAGGGTTTGGAAATGAGGTTGATGATATTCTCCGATTCTATATCCGATAAAGGCAAGTACACCTTATCGTTTATAGTATAGGATATTTAAGTTCAATAATAAGGTCATATTACCCAGGGCGGATTGATTACTTCTACTTTGAGGAATTACTATTATCTTATCAAATGATTTTTGGTTTGTTTTATTTAACTAAAGGAGAGATAAATTGCAAGTTATAAAAAGGGTTAAAATTTATGGAGAAAAGATTAGTACTCGATTTTGAATCACTTTGACATAAGTTAATCAAAATGAAATAACAAACTAAATCTTAATAAAGTACAAGGCAACTTGACCATGGGGGTTCCCGAAGTTTGGACACGCACCTCTCGAAAAAGTGCCCAACTGATTTTAGGACGATCCGACCAAACTCTCGTCCCGTATTTGAATGCCTAAATCTCGCCTTAAGTGGTGAACCCCGCTATTGGATTTGACTCCAATCTAGGAGATTTATGTCATTCTCTCTCAAGAGAAGCGTTCAAATCTCTTTACTCTTGGGTGATCAATTCAAAAAATGAGTGTACAACCCCATATCAGGAGAATGGGATCGGCAGGAGCAAGACCAGCCAACTCAGACAGTCCAGGTCCCAGGCGAGCCAGGAGGGATGCAAGAGCCATGTAGCCTCGGCGACTAGCCAAGCGGGGTAGGATATGTGAGGGGCGAGTCAAGCAGTCGGACTAACACTCGTCCCATGATCTCGGCAAGTAGAGGGCGAGTGGGGCAGGCCGAGCCCGCACTCGCCCAAGGCAGAATGAGGCGGCGAGTTCCAGCTTCATCGAGCACTCGCCACCTCAGGCGAGTGGAGGTTTTAGAGGGCTGAGAGGTCTAAGTTGTTAGCCTAAATCACCTAGAGGGGGGTGAATAGGTGAAATGCATGTCAAATGCGGAATTAAAATCTAACACAGCACACATCAAGCAATCACAGACGACAAGAGATTTATAGTGGTTCCCCAACCTTGGGTACGTCCACTTTCCTCACCGATCTAGCAAATCACTAGACTCGGCTACTCCACTATCTCGGATTGAAAACAATCCTACACCTCGGAACCACGTTCCTACAAAACTCGATCCAAAACGGATCTACAAAACTCGGATGAAAGGTCTTCCTACAAATCTCGGAGAAAAACTCCTACAATGAAATTTTGGTTTGAGAATAAAAAAAATCAAAACAACAATCTCAGATCTGGATCTTTGACAGTCTTCTTCTTTAGGAACTTCGGCTTGATCAGAAAAGGTTGAAGATGACTTGAGAGAGATCCACGAATCTGAAAACTAGAACCACCTCAATCGAGAAGATAGATCTGAAATCTTTGAGGCTCGGCGAGATTGAGTGATTCACTTTTGTCTGGATTGCTGGAGAAATAGTCGTTGAAGACAGAGATCGGCGATCCAGAGTTTCTTCTGTGAACAACGATGGCGGCGGCGGCGTGAGAATTAGGGTTCACGGAATTTTCTCTTTCTTAAAAAGAATATCTCTGTAATCTTCTTTTTTAGTCAATTCTGAAATGACCTATTTATAGGTGGACTCCAACGGTCATAATCTTAATTAAGGATGACACGTGGACCAATCAGAAATGACGGATTCAAAATACTTATGGCGAATTCGAACTTAGAAAAATTCTGGAATAGAGAACTGCTATACTCGAGTAAGAGAAGATATACTCGAGTATGGGAATTTAGATACTCGAGTGACAAAGAGGAGTATACTCGAGTATGAGAAGAGATATTTACTTGAGTGAAAAATGAACTACTCGAGTATCAGAAGAGATATACTCGAGTATCAGAAAAGATATACTCGAGTATCAGCAAAGATATACTCGAGTGAAAGGAGAATTACTCGAGTATCAGAATATGTATCCGGGAAACATTCACTTACTCGAGTTATGAAAGTCAATTACTCGAGTATAGAAATACTTACTCGAGTATTAAAATCAACTACTCGAGTATCGAATAATTTACTCGAGTATGAAAATCAATTACTCGAGTATAGAAACACTTACTCGAGTATGAAACGAAACTACTCGAGTATGACTACTTGAACTTGCAGAGAGGAGAAGAAATGGATCTACTCGAGTATGATACATGATTTACTCGAGTGATTAAGTTACTTACTCGAGTATGAAAAGAACTTACTCGAGTGACTAACTAACTACTCGAGTATAGATTTATCTACACGAGTATTCAGAGCCTACTCGAGTAAGTCTAACTGATTACTCGAGTAAGTCTAACTAACTACTCGAGTATGTCTAACTAGCTACTCGAGTATTAAGTCTGATACTCGAGTATAAAAAGGGGTTACTCGAGTATTTTGGACTTAGAAATATTTTTCTGAGGAAATTAGCTCCAATGCTTCTGTCCATCAATCCAAGTGCATGAATGAGAAGTGTATCCCAATAGAGAGGCTATACATGGGCCAACACTTTGGATCACACAATGAGGGATTACATTGCATGGTCCTGTGTTTGGTGACCCATTATAGACTGACATTGGTCTACACTTGGCAATTAGAACCTGCACACATACAACTCAAACACCACATCAAATACATCTTAATTCATCTTAGTTCAAGGTCTGACTTCCTACAAATCTGAGGTATTGTGGAGACAAACCCCAACAATCTCCCCCTATTTGTAGATGTCAGCACTCTCTATACTAAGGTGAATTACTTAAGAGTAAAAGAACAACATGCATATAACAGGAGAATAAACTAAACTAAAGCAGGGTAAACAAAACATTGCCATAATCAGAATTAAATATATATATATATATAGAAATGTTTTAAGCAAAGAAACAAAAGTCCAATTCCACATTCTCAGTTCAACTCAAGATGGGGCATCCTTGTGCATCCTTTCTCTTTTCAGCTCTTGCCTCTCTAGGTAGCTGAAAGGTTTTGGAAAGTAAGTCCTGGGCCTAGGAGGAGCAGCTGGGTTGTTGTGCCCCCAATTCCTGTCATGGAGCCTGATCTTTATCTGAGATGCTTCATAGGCTTTCCATTCTGAATAACTGTAGTGGTTATCTCTGTTCTCACCAAGATCTGTCACTAACATCAAGGTATCAAGAATTAGAGACTTAGAGGTAGGACTCCACACTTCAGCATGTACAACAGGTGGTCTACCTTCAGAAGCTGGCTCTTTCTTGGGTGCAGAACGGCTGGCAGAAGCGCCGTCACCATATTTTCTTTTCTTCTTAGAAGTACCTTGAGAACTGGAAGGAAAATCATCTTGCCATGCTTCAGTATAGGATAGGGGAGGCTCAGTCACATCACCCTCAGGTCTGGGTGATAAGACTGGCACACCTCCTTGAAAGGTTGCTTGAGCTGAGACATCTGCTGGAGGCTGTTCTGCAAGAGGATCTAGATGCTGAGGTATAATGGTAGGGTCCAGTTGAAACTCAGGAAAGTTTTGATTATGCAGCCAGACAGCAGTGTCATAGGTATAGAATTTGACAGACTGGAGCTGGGAAAGAATGGATTCTTTCAATCCTTTTACTAGATCACTTATAGCCTCTTGAGATTGGGTAGATAGTTGTTTGATTTGAGCTTCAGCCTGTTCAGATAGCTTTTCAACTTGTTCTTTTACGATCTTCTCCCCCTTGCTGATATCTATAGATAGCTGGGCAATTGCTTCATCTCTGAAGGTGCTCACTTCATTACATACTTTCACAACATTAGTTTCAGCTCTCTCATCTAGCTTGAGCTGATTGTGAGCTACTGTCTCTGCCTGATTCCTCAGCTCACCTATGCTTGTGATGGTGTGATCTGTTGCTTTGCCTCCAATATTGAACAGCTGCTTGAGTGTGTCAGTGTTTGCTTGAATTTCAGCAAAGCCTCTGCTCATCTCCTTTTCAAGAGCAGAGACCTTGGAGGTGACTGACTACAGAGAGGCATCAAAGTAATCTCTCTGTTCTTTGAGCATAAGCTCAATCTTGCTTACAAGATCTGAAGAGGAAGAAGAAGAAGGGGCTGAGGTTGATGCAGGGACTGAGGGAGCAGGAGTATTCCAAGGGGGGATCTCTTCCACAATCACTGAGCTCACAGCTCTCTTGGTTGGAATTATCTCTATGGAATCACAAGGGTCAGTGAAGGAGGGGAGAGAGAAGTCAAGTGTCCTCAGAGGAGGGTCAACAGGTTCTGGGGAATCCTCCTCGTCATCGGACAGGATGATATCATCATGAAGATCTGCTGCTGCTAAGGGAGAGTGAGCAGGGGATGGAGAAGGTTCTGCTGCAGGGGTCTGTTCTTCTGTTAGCTCAGGTTCTTTATCATGACTTACAGTATCTGCTGGAGGAGGGGAACTGGTATCTCTCAGTTCTTCAATCATGCTGGCTATGTCTGCAGCTGATGATAGAGGCTCCTCCTGAACCTGGGTTTCTGGCTGACTTAGAGCTTCTGAGGATATCTGGAGATCTGGAAAGGATGATGGAGAAGGATCTCTGACAGTGTGGACTGGTAGTTCTGAAGTCTGTACCCGAGGGGTGGATGAGGCAGGCTCCCCCTCAATTACTGCACCCAGAGTGTCAGCAATTTGATGTTGAGGAGGAGATGGAGTCCTGATCACAGCCTGATGTTTTGGAGCATCTGCTGTTTGGGAGGCCTTAGAGGATTGAGCAGTGTTCTGAAGCTTGATCTCGTATCTTTGTATAGAGGAGAGGGTGACTTTCTTCATGTGATGTAGGGGAGTACCTGTAGAGAGGTCAAATACTTGAGGATTTATCTCATGGAGAAGGAGTGAGATAATCCTTGCAAAATTAGGTTGCTTGACGCTTCCCTGAATCTTGTCCAGTAGCATCATTCCAAACTGGAATTTCTTTCTGCAGACGATGGCTTGCATTATTTCAAACATGTTATGTGAGATTTCTCTGATTGAGTAGGTCTTGCAGAGGATGACTTTAGAGATTACATCAATCAAGAACTTCCCTTCTCTGTTGCAATAGGCCCGGCTGAAAGTATCACACTCTGGATCAACTCCGCAGTACAAAGCAGTCCGGTCTGAATCTTTAGGAGTTAGGTCGTCTTCTTCATCGACTACAGGGAGTCGGAGCAAGGTGGAGATAGAAGTTTTATCGAGACGGATCTTGATTCCACGGACCTTAGTTTTCAGAACTTTCCCATTCCTTCTTACCTTGAGATTACTATAAAATTCTTCAACTGCGGGAATGATTGCTCTGCACGGCGTCTGGAGGAGAAAAGTTAATCCGGCGGTGTCGAATAAAATGAGGAGGTTGCGGAAGTAATCGGAAAGGTCGGCAATCCCCTCTGGGACGAGTTCAGAGCCTATGCCGATCTTCGAGGAAGGAGGAGCCATCTGTAATCCAGAGAATCTTGCGGCGACGGAAGATGAAGAATAGGAATCGGGAATACGAAAAGTCGGCGGCTACTCGAGTGAATGAGGAGTGGAAAGGACTTTTTCGTTTGGAATATATATATAAATAATCCTAATTAGGTTTAAAAAGGATTAAGTATAATGACGTACCTGAACGAGGCGGCAATTTGCTAGGTGCGAGTAGAGATTTTGAAAATCCAAAAAAAATCCGAGTACTCGAGTAGAAGATGACAGCATACACGAGTATGAGGTTTAGTATACTCGAGTAGGTCACAACATACACGAGTAATCAATAATTTATACTCGAGTATGTAATTAGCATATACGAGTATTAAGTCCTTGATGAATTTTCATACTCGAGTATAAGAAGTTCATACACGAGTATCTTTTGGATTACTCGAGTATATGAAACTTTTTACTCGAGTATTAGCCGTTTACTCGTGTAAGTGTAACGATGCTCGAGTCTCTAATACTTGAAGGAAATTCCCTGGTAGATGTCTATTTCCACTGAAAAGCTGTACCTCTGATCAGCCAACATTACTGATATCTTCTTAATTTGAGAGTCCATCACTGGTCTTCTTTGTTGAGTAGTCCAAGCTCAGTTTTGAAGAACGAGAACTTGGACTCGTCCAGCGGCTTGGTGAAAATATCTGCAAATTGCCTGTCTGTGGAGACATACTGTAGATCTATATCTCCATTTTCCACATGCTCCCGGATGAAATGATAGCGAAGCTCTATGTGCTTGGTCCTGCTGTGGGAGATTGGGTTGTTGGCTATTGCTATGGTGCTGGAAGAGTCACAGAACAGGGGAATGTTCTGGAACTTCATGTTGTAGTCTTCAAACTGATTCTTGATCCATAAAAGCTGTGCACAACAGCTGTCTGTAGAGATGTACTCTGATTCAGCCGTTGAGATGGCTACACAGTTTTGTTTCTTACTGCTCCAGGAAATGAGTCTCCTTCCGAGAAATTGGCAAGTCCCGGAGGTACTTTTCCTGTCATCTTTGCTACCTGCAAAATCTGCATCTGAAAATCCAATTAGTTCACTATCATTACTTCTTGGGTACCATAAGCCAAGATTTGGTGTACCTTTGAGGTATCTCAAGATTCGCTTTGCAGCGATGTAGTGAGATTCCTTAGAGTTCACCTAAAATCTAGCACATACACATGTTGAGAACATTATATCTGGTCTACTTGTAGTGAGGTAGAGCAAGGACCCAATTATGCTTCTGTACTTGGTTTCATCAAAAGGTTTCCCTTTCTCATCCTTGTCCAGAGACATAGCTGAGGCCATTGGAGTCCTCATAGAGGTTGCATTCTCCATTCCGAATTTCTTAAGTAGCTCTTTGGTGAACTTGGTCTGTGAGATGAAAATCCCATCTTCAGATTGTTTCACCTGAAGCCCTAAGAAATACTTTAGCTCTCCCATACTGCTCATTTAAAACTTCCCTTGCATAAGTTTAGAAAACTTCTTGCAGAGGTTGTTATCCGTAGAGCCGAAAATAATATCATCGACATAGATCTGCACTAGCAAAATCTTGCCTTTTATTTCCCTAAGAAATAATGTTTTGTCTATCTTTCCTCTTGTGAACTTGTTCTCAAGAAGGAAGCTAGACAGAGTCTCATACCAAGCTCGAGGAGCTTGTTTAAGACCATATAGTGCTTTTTGCAATAAGTATACATAATTAGGATGGATTGAATCAACAAAACCTGGCGGTTGCTCTACGTACACTTCTTCCTTTATGTCACCATTCAGGAAGGCGGACTTTACGTCCATCTGATAGACGGTAAAGCCCTTAAGTGCAGCGTAGGCAAGAAATAACCTGATTGCCTCCAGTCTTGCTACTAGAGCATAAGTCTGGTCGAAGTCGATTCCTTCTTCTTGACGATATCCCTTGGCGACAAGTCTGGCTTTATTCTTTATAATTGTTCTATCTTCGTCCATCTTGTTCCGGTAGACCCATTTTGTCCCGATGACGTTCTTGTGCTTGGGTCTAGGAACAAGTGTCCAGACTTTGCATCGTTTGAACTGATTCAATTCTTCTTCCATGGCTAGAATCCAGGATGCGTCGGAGTTGGCTTCCTCAAATTTCTTTGGTTCAACCTGTGAGAGAAAACTTAAGTGTAAATTCTCGTTAGTTGTACCTCGACGAGTTCAGACGCCATCCCGAGGATCTCCTATTATTTGGTCAACAGGATGATCCTTCAAGTGTCTGAACTCTAAAGTCCTTGCATCTGGGATCTCTTCAGCCACTGGAGATGCATCTTCAGCTGGGATGTCTTCTTCATCTTGATCATCCACCTCTCCAATGGTGGTTGTAGAGGGGACCTTGATGAATGTCTCATCTTTATCTTCACTAGGTTCATCCAAGCTAAGTTCTTTCAACTTTGTACCTGCATCTACAATAGGCACACTAGACGAGTTGCTTTGCAACAGACTCGTCTCATCAAATACAAGATGTATCGACTCTTCCACCACCAGAGTTTTTCTATTGAATACTCTATAAGCCTTACTATGCCTGCTGTAACCTACAAAAATACCTTCAAAGCTTTTCTCGCTAAACTTGGTAGAGTGATACTTGCCGTTGTTAAGCACGAAGCATTTACAGCCAAAGATTCTGAAGTATGAAATGTTTGGTTTCCTGCCTTTTAGAAGTTCGTAAGGGGTCTTATCATGGTTCTTGTTGATGAGTGCTCGATTTTGCACGTGACAAGCGGTGTTGACAGCTTCAGCCCAGAAGTATTCTGGGAGTGAGGCATCACTCAACATGGTCCGGCAAGCCTCTATGAGTGTTCTATTCCTTCTCTCAGCTACTCCATTTTGCTGTGGGGTACGAGGAGAGGAAAACTCATGAAAGATACCTTGACTTTCACAGAATTCTGTCATGGCTCCAGACTTGAATTCCGTTCCATTGTCACTTCTGATTTTGACGACGGAACAGTTATATTCATTCTGGATTTGCCTAACAAAATTAGTGAAAATGCTGAAGGTATCTGACTTGTGTTTCAGAAAGAATACCCATGCAAAGCGCGAGTAATCATCCACAATAACCAACGTATATTCCTTACCTCCCAAACTTCTAATTTGCAGTGGACCAAACAAGTCTATATGGAGAAGCTGTAAGCTTCTATTGGAATCTTTGCCTATTATGCTTTTAAACGTACTTCTTGTTTGCTTGCCTTTGATACAAGCGTGACAAGGGCTGTCCGTAACGCACTTGACATTAGGCGCATCACGTACTAAGTTTTGAGAGAATAATTTATTAATAGTTTTGAAATTAATATGTGCTAGTCTCTTGTGCCATTGGTCAGCAAGAGATGCACTATTTTTTGCTAACAAACACACTGGTGTCGAAGAGTCTATACAGATGAAGTTTAAACAGAAAATATTTCTGCTTCGAGTGCCAGATAAAATAGTTTCCATGTTGTCAACCGATTTTATCAAACACTTGTCAGCATGAAATTCAACTACGTATCCTTTGTCGCATAGTTGGCTTATGCTGATGAGATTGTGTTCCAATCCTTCAACATATGCTACATTCGAAAAGGATACGCTACCATTAGAAATCATACCATAGCCTTTCGTTGTCCCACGATCTGAACCTCCAAAGATGACCTTTGGTCCGTTGCAGACTGGGGTGAAGTTTTGAAGTAGGCTTCTTGTCCCGGTCATGTGCCGAGAGCATCCGCTGTCCAAATACCAGATTGGCGTTTTGTTGGTCTTTGGACATTCCTGCAATTACAATCACTTAGCCTTAGGAACCCAAACATGTTTGGGTCCTTGGTCTCGAGTTAGAAAGCTCCCCCTACGAGTATTAGCCTCATGAGTGGTCACTCTCACGTTGCTAACTTTAGGGGTTGCAGCATTTTCAGGATTGAACCAACAATCACTGGCAAAATGACCAATTTTGCCACAACACCAACAGTTGAACCTGTTGTATCTTTGCCTTGTGTAGTCCTGCTTGACTTTCTGGAATGAAGGTCTAGCAGGAGCTTTACTCTTGGAGGAAGAGGCTTCATGATGATGGCAGTTACATGAGGTCTTCTCCTTCATAGGCTTTTCTACATTGGGTTTTACTTTTGGTGTCTTTTTGAAATTATGACCATGAGCATAAGGTCCATAGCTTTGAAGCTGAATCTCCTCATAAGGTGCCTTGAAGACACTCTCGCCAAAGTTACGAGGACGAGTCCAACCTTGGTATCTTGACTTAGGATTCTCAGGGATCGGCCTAGAAAACTGTCCGTAGGTGGACTCATAATAGAGTTCGTTCGTGGGAAAGATAACTTTCTTGAACACAACAGGTTCCAAGGGAGCTTTCCCTTTTTCTTCAGCTAGAGCCTTCCGGGCAGCCTTATTCTTTCTCTTGGCCTTGTTTCTCCTAGAGGATTTACTAGAAGAGACAATGTGGCCTAAACCAGCACCCTTGGCCTTAGCAGAGAATTCAGCAATGATTGGAAGAACTGTCTTAGGCTTAGAGAAACTCTCAACAAGCTTCTTTTCAGCCTCGAGTTGTCGTTCCAATTCTTTGATGATTTCCTCTTTAAGGTCGATGTGCTTGAGAGCTTTATTGTATTCCTCCATAGCTACATTGAGGTTCTCTTGAAGAGAGTTAGTCTTATCGACTTCTTCTCTTAAGCTGCTCTCACTAGCCTGTAGAGAATTTATCTCTTTGGCTTGAGTTTTCATTATTCTACGACATTTTTCGTAAGCGGTGAGTAACTCCTTATACTGACCCATGAGCTCAGATTCATCTTCAGAGGAATATCCCTCTTGCTCATGGTCATCATCAGAATCAGAGAGAGGAGTGTGAGATTTTACCTCCCCAGTAAACTGGGGGACTTGTTCATCATCTGAATGAGCCATGAGCCCAAAGTAAGCTTCCTCTTCTTCACTCGACTCAGATGAGTCAGAGTCGCTGAGAGTTTTGCTCTTCTTGGCTACTAAGCTTTTCTCTTTCCTGTTCTTATGGTGTGAGGATTTCTTTTCCTCTCTTCTTCCACCCTCTTTCTTTTTGTGAGGGCAATCGGCGATGACGTGACCTGGCTTATTGCAACAATAACAAATGATGTCAGTTGAGATTTGTTTGTTCTGTTTAGAATTATACCTGTCATGACTGCTTGAGCCTTTCTTCTGATGATCACCGTCATGTCGTGATCTTCTATATGAGGCATCCTTGCCTCTCCATTGCTTCTTCTTGTTCAAGAACTTCTTGAACTGCCTTGAGAGTAGGGAGAACTCTCCATCAGATAGTTCTGAGCCAGATGAGCTGGGCTCAGATGATTCTTCTTCATCAGCCTCAGGAACTGGGGCAGGAGAGCTAGCCTTTATCTTCCTTGAGCTGTCTGCCTTTAGAGCGACAGATTTCTCCTTGGATGCAGACCTGCTTGTCTCTTCTTCAGCTTTTCTTGAGTTGATTTTCAGCTCGTAAGACATAAGCTTTCCGAACAGATTCTGCGGGTCCGTCTCAGCTAACCTTCCAAACTACCGAATGGCACATACCTTATTGTCCCATTCCTTGGTTAGGGATCTTAAGAATTTGTCATTGAGTTCCCCGTTGGTAAAGACACGTCCATAAACTCTTAGGCCATTTACTATCTTGAAGAAGTTCTCAAAAGTGTCAACTATGGCTTCCTTATGACCCTGCCTGAAGGCTTCATATTTCTGGTTCAGTAGGGATCTACGATCATCCCTCACTTCCTCTGTACCTTCCATTAGAGTCACTAGGGATTGCCACATCTCCTTGGCAGATTGGCAATGAATCAAATTTTGCAGCATTGAGTCATCGACTGCACTTGCTATGATATTCTTTGCTTTCTTGTCCAGAGAGACAAGTGCAATCTCATCCTTGTCTAGATCCATCAATTTCTTTGGTACCTTTTTGGTTGGATCTATTGTTGATGCGGTCATAGGAACATGAGGACCTTCTTCAACAATCATGAAGATCCGAGGGTCTACAGCTTCCATGAAGAATTTGACCCTTTCCTTCCACATAGGAAAGTTGTTCTTGGTGCAGATAGGGAGCTTGACAAAATCCTTAGTCTTACTCATGCTTGATACTCAACTTAGAAGGATACGATCAAGGTGTTAACCTTTTAACGATCAACCTCCCTCTGATACTAATTGAGAGGTCTAAGTTATTAGCCTAAATCACCTAGAGGGGGGTGAATAGGTGAAATGCGTGTCAAATGCGGAATTAAAATCTAACACAGCACACATCAAGCAATCACAGACGACAAGAGATTTATAGTGGTTCCCCAACCTTGGGTATGTCCACTTTCCTCACCGATCTAGCAAATCACTAGACTCGGCTACTCCACTATCTCGGATTGAAAACAATTCTACACCTCGGAACCACGTTCCTACAAAACTCGATCCAAAACGGATCTACAAAACTCGGAAGAAAGGTCTTCCTACAAATCTCGGAGAAAAACTCCTACAATGAAATTTTGGTTTGAGAATAAAAAAAATCAAAACAACAATCTCAGATCTGGATCTTTGACAGTCTTCTTCTTTAGGAACTTCGGCTTGATCAGAAAAGGTTGAAGATGACTTGAGAGAGATCCACGAATCTGAAAACTAGAACCACCTCGATCGAGAAGATAGACCTGAAATCTTTGAGGCTCGGCGAGATCGAGTGATTCACTTTTGTCTGGATCGCTGGAGAAATAGTCGTTGAAGACAGAGATCGGCGATCTAGAGTTTCTTCCGTGAACAACGATGGCGGCGGCGGCGTGAGAATTAGGGTTCACGGAATTTTCTCTTTCTTAAAAAGAATATCTCTGTAATCTTCTTTTTTAGTCAATTCTGAAATGACCTATTTATAGGTGGACTCCAACGGTCATAATCTTAATTAAGGATGACACGTGGACCAATCAGAAATGACGGATTCAAAATACTTATGGCGAATTCGAACTTAGAAAAATTCTGGAATAGAGAACTGCTATACTCGAGTAAGAGAAGATATACTCGAGTATGGGAATTTAGATACTCGAGTGACAAAGAGGAGTATACTCGAGTATGAGAAGAGAAATTTACTTGAGTGAAAAATGAACTACTCGAGTATCAGAAGAGATATACTCGAGTATCAGAAAAGATATACTCGAGTATCAGCAAAGATATACTCGAGTGAAAGGAGAATTACTCGAGTATCAGAATATGTATCCGGGAAACATTCACTTACTCGAGTTATGAAAGTCAATTACTCGAGTATAGAAATACTTACTCGAGTATTAAAATCAACTACTCGAGTATCGAATAATTTACTCGAGTATGAAAATCAATTACTCGAGTATAGAAACACTTACTCGTGTATGAAACGAAACTACTCGAGTATGACTACTTGAACTTGCAGAGAAGAGAAGAAATGGATCTACTCGAGTATGATACATGATTTACTCGAGTGATTAAGTTACTTACTCGAGTATGAAAAGAACTTACTCGAGTGACTAACTAACTACTCGAGTATAGATTTATCTACACGAGTATTCAGAGCCTACTCGAGTAAGTCTAACTGATTACTCGAGTATGTCTAACTAACTACTCGAGTATGTCTAACTAGCTACTCGAGTATTAAGTCTGATACTCGAGTATAAAAAGGGGTTACTCGAGTATTTTGGACTTAGAAATATTTTTCTGAGGAAATTAGCTCCAATGCTTCTGTCCATCAATGCAAGTGCATGAATGAGAAGTGTATCCCAATAGAGAGGCTATACATGGGCCAACACTTTGGATCACACAATGAGGGATTACATTGCATGGTCCTGTGTTTGGTGACCCATTATAGACTGACATTGGTCTACACTTGGCAATTAGAACCTGCACACATACAACTCAAACACCACATCAAATACATCTTAATTCATCTTAGTTCAAGGTCTGACTTCCTACAAATCTGAGGTATTGTGGAGACAAACCCCAACAAGGGCCACTCGCCCAGTGTTGTATGATGCATTCTTATCATTTTTCCCCCACTATCCTGCCCATAGTCTTCTAAAATAGCGGAGTCAAGCTATCGGCAGGCCAATCTGGACTACTTATAGCTGTTTGGAGCAGCGGAGGTTGGCTGTTGGCAGACCGTTTTCAGAAAACTATAAATAAACCCAATGGGGTACCTCAGAAGACATGCTTACTTGTGCCCTGGTCTTCTTGTACTTTCTGAGGTATCCTTAGCTCATCACTTTGCTAAGGAGGGGAATCGCTCTAAGATCTTCTGGTTGTGTGGTGGGACCTCCGTGCTGGAGCCCTTGGTCTGTTCCTTGTGCTAAGTCTTTGCTTATTTAGCTTGTGAGAGAGAAGTAAGTGTGTGATCACCCCTTCCTTAAGGATCGGACTCTACATAGACCGATTCTTTGGAGCATGGAGCGTGGTCAGCACCAAAAATCTTCTGTGAGCTCGATGACTGGAGGAGAGGGACAAGGTTCGGGCAGGGACGACTTGCCGCCCACTCCCCTTCTCACCACCGTCGGGATGTTCGAGGATTTCAGGCAGGAGGTGCTTAGCCTCATCAATTTCGCGCTCGGCGTGCGCGCCGAGTGCTCGATGTCGGTCGTCCCAATCACCGCTAACCCAGCCTTAGGCAAGGATGCCCTGGCTAGGCAAGCCGGGAAGGAGGTAGCAGAGGAGGGGAGTGGGCGAGATCTTCCTGAGAGAGTGTTATTCCCCGGTTCGGCATGCACAGGCCGGATCGGCGACGTGGAGCAGCTAGATCACCCAGCTCTCTCGGTAGGGGGTGACAGCCCGTTCAATGAGTTGGTTTCATATGCCCCAATTCCCGAGGGGTTTCGAAAGTCTGAGATGTCCTACTACACTGGGAAGGATGACCCAGTTCAGCACATCCAGTGGTCTGAGGATGTGGATTCGATAAGGCAAATGTCAGATGCCTTTAAATGAAGAGTCTTCGTCATCACCCTCAAGGAGAAGGCAAGAGATTGGTTCCACCAACTATTGCCCAGCTCTATCTACTGCTTCGAGGACCTGTGTCAGGGGTTCATGCTGAGGTTCACCACTTCCAAGAAGAGGAATAAGGAGTCTGAGTCCCTGTTTCACATCAAGCAGGGGGTGAACGAGACCTTGGGGAGCTATGTGGACCAGTTATAGGAAGATGTCACCTAGGTCCAGGAGATGCCAGTGCACACCCTGATGATGGCCTTCACCTTGGGGTTGTAGTAGGGCTTCTACAGGATGGAGTTGAAGAGGGTGCCTCCTCTCTCCTATGAGGAGCTAATGGAGAGGGCAGTGAGGGAGTTCTTCGGCGAGGTATCGAACCTGAAGATTGCCAGGAAGATGGACAAGTGGGCCATAGAGGAGGAGAAGGTGCTAGGAGGTGGAAGAGGTCAGGAGGTGAGGAAAGCTGAAACCCGGCAGAGGGAACAGCAGCAGCAATAATACCAGCCGAGATAGGGGCACCAGGAGCCAAACCATTGGCTTGACTAGAGGCAGAAGGAGTGGTAGGACCAGGGCCGAGGAGAGGTTTCCATTGAGGAGACCAATGCCAGGTGGGCCAAGGTCAGTTCAACCCTCCAGGATGGAGGCAAGGCCAAAGGCCTCCTCTCCTCGATCAACATCAGGCTATGGTGATAGCCTTAGGGATGAGGAGAGCCAGGCAGAGGAGGGGACAGGGAGTTAGGGTGGAGTTGCCTTATTTGCGACTTCAATCAGGAGGAGGGCCATGCTACGACCATGTGCCTGGAGTTTCTAGAGTTAAGGGGAACCTGGGAGCAGCATCAGCAGTAAGACAATTAGGAGGTGCGGATCTAAGAAGTCCTGCTCAGGGGAGAGGAGTACAGATGCGAGGACCGGGCTGATGTCGGAGCCTGAGGAGGGATCAGAGTGATCTACGGGGGGTGGGAGTTGAGGCTGCCCAGAAGGAGAGTCTCCATACTATGTATCATTGGAGCATCACCTCCACATCTCTAGATCCACCCTTGGAGTAGATCACATTCTCCAGGAAGGACATACCAGATCATAAAAATCCTTTTTGCGACACGTTGGTCATCCAGACCGCGGTCGAGAATTTTACTGTCTCCTGAATCCTCATCGTTAATGGGAGTTTGGTCAACGTTAATTTCAAGAAGGCATTTGATGCGATGAAGGTGTAGGCTCGGAGGGTGCTGGCCTCGGATTAACCTCCCTTTGGGTTCTTAGGAGAGAGGAAGGAGGTAGAGGGAGGCGCAGGACTCCATATTACCTTGGGGGGAAGTCCAGAAACTGTAGGTTCGTCATCGTGGACGCGCCCAGCAGTTACAACACTATCTTCGGACGGCCCTTCATCAGTTCCTTCCACTGCGTGCCCTTATCTTTCCATCAGTGTTTGAAGTTCAACACTGAGGGCATCTAGGTTAGGGTGTAGGGAGACCCCAAGTTAGCATGGGAATGTTATGTCACCGCGGTGAACTCCATCTCTTGGCAGGGGGGAGCCAAGGAAATGGAGAGGAGGATGGAGGAGCTGTCTAGGAAGGAAGTCAAAGGAGAAGTGGTGGAGATGGAAGTGGAGTAAGAGGTCTACACCCAGGGGGAGGTGGGGGAAGGAGTTTTGGAGGAGCCGGTCGAGGTGGTGGCTATGGAGGAAGCTGAGGAGGAGGTCACGGTCCAAGGTGAGGGAGTCATTGGAGAGTGGGAAGAGCTGTCCCAACTAGAGATTGTCGAGGAAGTGGTGGATATGGAGGTTCTCACCCAGGGAGGCAGGGTGGAGAACGTG
This sequence comes from Platanthera zijinensis, assembly GCA_039513925.1. Lineage (NCBI taxonomy): Eukaryota > Viridiplantae > Streptophyta > Magnoliopsida > Asparagales > Orchidaceae > Platanthera > Platanthera zijinensis. The sequence continues at coordinate 182,310,583 of CM077078.1, forward strand.
CGGATCAATGGGGTGTTGAGTCGGGAGGAACAGGGGAGGATGCTGAAGTGCCGCCAAAATAATGTGAACGTCATCACATGGAGCATGGCAGAAATATCGAGGATCGATGCGGATGTCGCCTGCCACCGCCTCAACCTGGATCCAGAAGCCCGGCCCATCCAGTATAATAAGAGGTCCACAACGGACAAGTTGGCCGAGCCAATCTGGGAGGAGGTGGCCAAGCTCCTCAAGGCCAGCTTCGTATCTGAAATCCAATACCCCGACTGGGTCTCTAATGTTGTAATGGTTAAAAAAGGAGATGGCCAGTGGAGGATGTGTGTTGATTTTTCCTTGTTAAATAAATCATGTCCTAAGGATTATTATCCATTGCCTCAGATCGACGCACTGATTAACTCAGCCGTCGGTTTTTCTGTGATAAGTTTTTTTGATGCATATTTAGGTTATCATCAAATCAGGATGCACCCGCCCGATATAAAAGATGTCTCCTTCATCATTAGGGATGGCTGCTACTACTACAAGATGATGCCCTTTGGGTATGCGGGGGCAACATATCAAAGGATGATGTATCGGGTCTTCCAAGAGCAGAAGGGGAAGAATCTGGAGGTGTACATAGATGATCTCATGATCAAGTGTCGGGATGTTGACTCTCACCTCTAGGATCTAGAAGATACCTTCTGTTCCCTGCAGAGGTACTAGATAAGGCCGAACCCATTGAAGTGTGTCTTCGGGGCAAGCAGGGGTAAGTTCCTAGGCCATCTCCTCACTCTTACAGGTGTAGTGCCCAATGCTAATAAGATGAGGGAGATCATGGAGTTTTGGTTGCCTCATAATGCCAAGGAGGTCCAGAGGCTGACAAGAAAGTTGGTCGGGCTGAGAAGGTTCCTCTCTCGGGCAGGAGAGAAGTGCTCCCCCTTCTTTAAAGCATTGAGGGGGGTCAGAAGTTCGAGTTGTACAAGGAGTCTGAGGAGGCATTCCAAGCCTTGAAGAGGCAGTTGACCCAGGCTCCACTCCTCCAAGAGCCCAAGGAAGGGGAGGACTTGTTTAGAGATATCTTGGGGTGGGAGCCGAGGCCTTGAGCACTGTCTTGGTCTGGAAAGAAGGGAAGAAACAGTTGCCTATCTACTACGTGAGTAGGGTCTTGAAGAAGGCGGAGATCCGATATCCGATCTTAAAGAATCTGGCTTTCACTCTGGTCATCTCAGCCTAGAGCTTCCGACCCTATTTCCAAGCGCACTCCATTCAGGTGGTGACTGACCACCCCCTCCGCAACATCTTCGAGGGGGTAGAGCACTCAGGGAGGTTGGCAAAGTGGTCGGTGGAGCTAAGTGAGTTCGACATATCCTTCATTCCCTGCCTCTCGTTCAAGGCTCAGGTGATGGCTGACTTTCTTTTTGACTATCTGGTTGATGTAATGGATGTGAAACTCACTCGTCCGGCCCCTTAGAAGATGATGGTCGACGGCGCTTCAGGAAGGCATTCCTTAGGGGTGGGGGTAATCCTTTTAGGGAGCAAGGATAGAGCAAATGGTGGTAATGCATTTTCCTATCACCAACAATCAAGCCGAGTATGAGGTCGTGATAGTAGGATTGCACCTGGCCAGGGAGCTGGGAGTGCATAATGTGGAGGTGCTCACTAACTCCATGGTGGTAGCATCCTAGATTAATGGGGATTTCGAGGTAAGGGAGCCAACTCTCTAGTTGTACTTGGCAAAGGTGAATGGTATAATCGGCATGTTCAAGATGTTCTCATTCCGACACATTCCAAGTGAAGAAAATGAGCAGGTGGATCAATTGGTCAAGCACGGACCCCGGGTGGGTGGCATCATCACTGAATTGTTCCTCACATCCATTGATGAGGGGGAGCTTATGGAGGTTGACCAGCACCCCTCGTAGATGGATCCTTTTGTAACTTTTTTATCCATATGGGAATACCCGGAGGGGAGGGACAAAAAGCAATTCAACCATAAGTCAGCATACTACCTCATGCGGGACGGGCAGCTATATAGGAAGACCCTCTCAGGGATGTTGGCATGTTGCGTTGCCGATAAGTAGATCCAGAGGATTTTGGAAGAGTTTTATTCTGAGGAGTGCTGGAGTTACTCTAAGAGCCATACCCTGGAGGAGAGGATAGTCCAGCAAGGGTATTTTTGGCCGACCCTCGGCCGTAATGTCGCTAAGTTCACTAAGAAATGCCACAAGTGTCAGTTGTTCGCCCCTCTCCAACTTATACCAGTTCAGCGTCTCAAGAGCATCACGGCACCATGGCCCTTCGCCATCTGGGGGATGGATCTCGTGGGACCATTCCCTCAGGACAGTGGGCAAAGCAGGTTCTTGTTAGTCATGATCGATTATTTATCTAAGTGGTTGAAGGTGAAGGCGCTGGCCAAGGTGACCTCCCAGGTAGTTCAAAATTTTGTATGGGGAGAGATTATTTGCACGCACGGGTTTCCCCAGGCCATTATTACGGACAATGGGCCTCAGTTTGCCAACACGGAGTTCATCAGCTTTTATGGACAACTTGGGATCGATCTCAGGTTTGCCTCGGTCCACCACCTTAGGAGCAACGGACAGGTAGAGGCGGCAAACAAAATCATTGTAAACCTCTTGAAGAAGAAAGTTGGGAACTTGAAGTGTAGCTGAGTAGAACAGTTTCCTTCAGTCCTCTGGGCCTTAAGAACCACCCCCAATACATCCACAGGGGAGACCCCTTTCAAACTCTCCCATGTCTATGAAGTAGTACTCCCCATAGAATTTGAGGTCCGGACACGTCGGGTCATTGAGGCAGAAGGAGGTAGAGAAGAGTAGAGAGCTGAGAACGATGATGAGCTACGGCTCTCCTTGGACATGGTGGAGGAACTGCGCGACCTATCATATATCCGACAAAAGGAGGTCAAGCAAAAAATGACTAAGTATTTTGACAATCACGTTCAAGTTAAATAGTTCACGGAGGGGGACTTGGTCTTGAAAAAGGTGGATGCAGCTGGAAGATCAGCTATTGTGGGGAAGCTCAAGCCCAACTGGGAAGACTCATACATTGTACAGGAAGCATTAAGATCAGGAGAATATCGCCTCCAGAATATGGAGGGCGAGACCCTAAGTCACACTAGGAGAAGTGATGACTTGAAGCATTTCTATCCATGAAATATGTACGTACTTTCCTTTGATTAAATAATGAAACCCTTTGATCTTTTAGCTCTTTTTTGCAATTGTGTTCATGGCGGGCCTAGATTTCCTTAGACCCCGAGCAGATCCCGCTGCCAGGCTCCCACCTAGCTGGCAAGGCTGGATATCACTTGATAATTCTACCATAGTCTCGAGATGCTCCCGCTGTCAGGTTTCCATCTAGCTGGCCGGGTCAGGATCCTAGATGGACATCTCTCTTGCTTTGGAGCTAGGTCTCGAGATGCTCTCGTTTTCAGGCTTCCATATAGCTGGTAGGGACGGGATCCTCGATAGACATCATTATAGCTCTGGAGCTAGGTCTCGAGATGCTCATGCTGTCAGGCTTCCATCTAGTTGGCAGGGTCGAGATCCTTAAAGGACATCTTTCTTGCTCTAAAGCTAGGTCTCGAGATGCTCCCACTATCAGGCTTCCATCTAGCTGGCAGTGCCGGTGTAAAACCTCCCCTATAGTTACCGTATACTATGGGTCCGCCGGGGCCCCACAACATATAGATGTCATAGCTAAAGCATTATAAGATGATATAAACTACCCAACTCAAAACTCAGACCAAACATAGCGGAAATAAAAGAACAAGACTTGAAGTTATCCACTAACATATGGGTATCAAAACGGCGTTAAGGCCTTACAACAATTAAGAGTTCAAGACTCAATCAATAACATCAAACGTTAATGTGCATAAGCACTCCTAGGTTACCTCGGCATGCAAGCCGAAAACCTAGTGCATAAAGTATCACATTCCATAAAATAGAGTTATTACACAATGTGAAACACTTCATGAGGCTTAGGCCTTTTTGGCTGGCGATCTTGCTCCTACTTGCGATCCTTGCCCTGTAAAATTGGTTGTAACGTGGGTCAGCAAAGGCTGACCTCAATTGTGTAACCAACACATCTCCTCCCGGCCGTCCCTAGCGGACCCCGGGGCACTTCATCACCCTATAGGTTAGCACTTCGTATGCAATAAGCATGAACATGTAAAGCTATAAAACAAGTTTGGATGACTCATACAACAAACACGTTTCTACGTTGAGCATATAATAAAATGGGGTTGAAAGTGTTAAGTTGTCTACCTAAATCACCTAGAGGGGGGTGAATAAGTGAATTGTGTGTCTATTTGCGGAGTAAAAAATTTAACGATTTGCAAAAAAACAATCAAGCAATCACAGACGACAAGAAGATTTATAGTGGTTCCCCAACCTTGGTTACGTCCACTTTCCCTCACCGATCTATTAAATCACTAGACTCGGCTACTCCACTATAATGCCTCCGATTTTTTCTGCGATTATTTAATTCTCGTTTGGCGTTACGTCGACGCGTTCTCTTGGCTTGTGCAATCTGTGGAGTGTGGTCTTAACTCCTTAGAACCGAGTGGCCTATTTTGTAATCTATTGGCAAGATCTCCCTAGCAAGCCGGGTCATTTTGGGTGACCCGGTGTGGCCTCTCGAGGGATGCTTGTGTTTTGACTTCGGGTGGGTATAACTCGAGTTATGTTTGTCGAAAGTTAATTTCGACTTCGCCGTTGTGTTTGTAGCGTGGATATTTAGCTACGGTGCGAATTTCGTCGAATTCCGAGGATGTTTGGTTTTCGCGTCGTTTTGTATTTTATGAAAAATAATATTATTTATTAAGTATTTTATTACCTAATACTTTGGAAGAGTGGCGGGTGGTTGGCGGTTTTGCTATGTCTTCTATTATTCAATTAATTAGCTATTAAGGTTAATAGGGTTCTATATATTGGCTAGTTTATACTTAAGAAAGAAACCGCTCCTGTTCATCTTCCCGAAAAAAAAAACGAACCAGTCTGCGGCTGTTCGCGAAAAGAAGTGGAGAAACCGCCGAACCTGCTCCCCTTCGGATTTCGATTCCGGGAGCGTTTGTGGACGGAATTCGATTCCGAAAGCGGATTTGGATCGCTCTCGTCAAGACCTTGATTCCTACGATAAGATTTCCAAGTTTCATGGCCTTGCTTGTGGTTTCGAATTTTTGGTTTTGACTTGTTTTCCGCCGTCAATGTCCAGATTTTTGGCCTTGTGCTTCGTTGCCGGATTCGAGTGTGAGGGAAGGAGGCAGACCTAGGATTTGCGGGAAATCGAGGCAAGTTAGCCGTGGCCACCCTTTTCTTTAATCTTGCTCCAGGTATGGGTTGGGCAAGGGGGTGAAAGGTCCCTAGTGCTTTCACATATAGACCCTTGAGCTTTGTTTCTTGGAAATGGTGGTTGGGGGACTGAGTTTTCCTCCAACCCGGATCCGCATTGTTTTTGCTACTGCCATCTCTCACAAATTAGGATGTTAGACGTTTCTTCCTTTGTAAATTGCAACGTTTTGGTCACATAGTAGCCTTGTAAACTCTGTAGGATTTTTGGGCAGGGTTGTTGTTGTTTCCTCGCACATAGTGCTTTTCCTTTTTTTTGTCTTGCCTTGGACAGTGGTGCTTGTTACGGTTTACTTACGCTTCTTGCTTATCATTTAGATTAACATTTCCGTACAGCTTATTTGGTTTTATTTGCTGAGGTATTCTTTTCTTCTTTTAATGCCTCAGGTTCTGGTTAGTAGCCGATTAGGCGGCTAGTTGTGTTGTGTTGTTGTTGGTGGTCTCTCATTCTGTAGAGATCAGTTCCATGGTCTTGTGAGGTAGTTTTGTGCTTCTTTCTTACAGACATACATACTTGCTAGTGGGTTCGTGTCAGTTTGTTGGCGCCCACTTGTACTTTTACATTGATACTAGATATGTTATATTTTTGCTGCTACCTTTTCTGGAGATAGTCTACTTGCTCTTGGGATTATTTATGCAAGGTTGCTAGTTACTTTTAAACCTAGAAAACACTATTATAAGTATATGTCATGATCAGCATGTTTTATAAAACTCAAACACTATTTTCCAAATAACGTAAAAAGATCTTTTTCCTATATATAGTATAAATTAAATATAGGGTCCTGCATAGTATAAGTTGTCCTCTAGGGACACTTATGCGCTCTTTAGGATGACAAACTTGAATAAAGTATTTTCCGTTGTGTATAAGTATAGTTTTAAACTGTGGACTAGATGATCCACTGAGTCGAGGGATACAACCTTTAAAATATAACTGATTTTCTAATCATTAAACTTATGAATTTTCATTGTCTAGTTAAATGGTGTTCGCCTGTGCGTCGACAGTTATCCCCTGCTCGACGTGGCATCACGATGCTCATTTTCTCATACTCTGATACTTCTTAAATTTTGAGAAAATGAGGGTTGTGACAGTTGGTATCATAGGGAGGTTGCTTGACAAGTTAGTCGGGCAACCTTTCCTTTTGATTGCATTTATAGTTTATCATCATGTCATTCATACACCAATATGTCATCAACACGTCTTGGCAAAAGCACGAACACTACACTCATAGCATAACATGAAGTATACGAGGAATATTATGTAGTATGGGATGCATAATATGTGTTCATATATGGATCCACCATCGGGGCAACATGTGAGGGTTATGTAGTATGGGATGCATAACCTCACCACATGATTGCGACTAGCTCGTTTTCTTTTCGTTGCATGAGAATGTTATGTAGTATGGGATGCATAACATTTTCATGTGTACGCCGCTCATAACATGCATTATAGCCTTTTTTTAGAATGCATGGCACAAACATGCATAGCATAACATTGCAAAAGCACAACGTGCCAAGCTAAAGACTGACAGGATGACATATATACACACATAAGTTTTCGATTGAAAAATAATATAAAGTCATGCATTCCTGATCTAGGCAGAAGAGTTAGTATGGTGGTGGTTAACTATCCTAGGTTAGGCATAACATCAATTCTTGTAAAAATAAACTCCCAGAGCAAGTTTAGCAGCTTTAAGTTCATATTTATGTATGTATTGTCTGTACTTGTAGTTAGTTGTTGCTGTTGTACTAGGATCTGACTAATGTTGTTATGATTTTAAGATGGCAAGACGTCCTTCGACGAGGTCGACTCCACTGTCTGAGGGTGAGTCATTTGGAGCACAGAATGATGCGGTGATCGAGAGCCTGCGACAGAGTAGCGATTCCTTGAGCAGGCAGATGGCGGAGATGTAGGCCCAGATCTAGTCTCTGGTGGCAATTGTGGCAGGAAAGACTCAAGGAGTGCAAGGCCCTGCAAGGGGGTTAGCTGTTCCTCCTCCTCCTGCACCCCTGAGACCTCAAGTGGTGGTGCCAGCAGAGATGGCATTTATCTCGTAGTTTCAGAGACTTAGCCCTCCTACTTATTATGGGAAGGCAGATTTCATGGTCATAAATGATTGGTTGATCTCCATGGAGGAGATGTTCTCGTACTCTGGTATTTCAGATAATCAGAGAGTGATGATAGCCGCCTATCAGCTTAAGGTTTTGGCTAAGAGTTGGTGGCTTAGAGAAAAGGAGAGCTTGCTAGCTGGTTGCTCTTGGGAAGTATTCAAGGAAATGTTGCTGAGGAAGTTCTTGCCTTCGATCGAGCGTGACTGTCTTTTGAACGACATCCTCCACCTGAATTAAAGACAACTCACGGTCAGTGAGTACGAGATAGAGTTCAGCAAATTGAGCCGGTTTGCTCCTGGGTTGGTGAGTGTTGAGGCTGATCGAGTCAAACGGTTTCTTGGTGGCTTGAGGAGCGAGGTTCAGCAGTTGACCAGTGCTTATGGATCAGAGACTTATGTTCGGGTAGTGGAGGCTGCTCTTAAAGTGGAGGCAATTGTGACCGAAAAGAGCAGAGGCCAGCAAATGGGGAAGGACAAGAGGAAGTCTGTTGAGGAGAAGAAACCCCAGGTGCCCGGTGCTGCTTCAGGAAAGAAGAGCAAGGTGGTGTGTAGCTTCTGTGGTCGGGCAGGCCACACTATTGAGAGGTGTTTCAAGAAGGCAGCAGTTCAGAAGAAGGAGCAAGTTCATGCTATTCAGGGTGCTCCTAGGAGGGATGTTTCCTGTTCCGTTTGCAAGCGACCCGGACATGATACTGCCAAGTGCTGGTCCAAGGATAAAGTTTGCTATCAGTGTGGACAGAAGGGCAATATCAAGTCTAGGTGTCCTCAGGTCCAGCCTGCTCTTCATGCAGTTCCACTTCAGGCATTACCTCTGCCTCAACGTATGGATAAGGGTAATGGAAAGCTGAACGTGATCTCTTCCGAGGAGGCTCAAGTTTTGACTCAGGTCATCTCAGGTTAGTTGTTTTTCCAGCCTGAAAGTTTTATTTACTAGAAGGGTTATAGTTTGTTTTGGTAGTTCCTTAGTTGTATATACTCCTATATGGAAATTTAAGGTGAAGAACCGCTGGGCGCGTGTTCTGTTCGACTCCGGCGCTACCCACTCATTTGTGGCTAGAGCCTTTATGGAGCGACATCGGTTGATTCTAGATCAAGTTCGTGATACCTTCCGCGTCAAGTTTCCTTCTGGTGAATCTGTGTTATCAGATTTGGGCATTTTAGATTGCCCTGTTTTGTTAGGAGACTTTCTTGCGAAGGCAGACTTGAAGATGATTGATCTGGAGGACTTCGATGTAATTATGGGCATGGACTGGCTGTCTAAGTATGATGTGGTTATTCAGTGCAAAGGGAAGCACTTGGACTTCATTAAGGACAACGGTCAGCCCGGAAGCGTGTATGCTGATCCGTGCCAGGATTCTCCTGTCATTTCTGCGGTATATGCTCAGAAGCTGTTTCAATCTGATTGTTTTGCTTGTTTAGTCTCTGTGGTTGGAACTGCTGTTAGTGTACCGCGCTTGGAGGAGATTCCTGTTGTTCATAGTTTCGCTGATGTCTTTCCCGATAACCTACCTGGTCTTCCTCTCGATCGGGATGTAGAATTTGTGATTGATTTGGAACCGGGTACGTATCCTATTTCTAAGGCGTCGTACCGGAAGGCCCCTCGTGAGTTAGAGGAGTTGCGAGTCTAGGTTGATGAGTTGTTGGCAAAAGGATTTATCAGGCAGAGTTCGTCTCCTTGGGGTGCTCCTATTTTGTTTGTACAGAAGAAAGATGGGTCAATGTGGCTTTGCATCGACTACAGGGAGTTGAACAAAGTCACTATTAAGAACAGGTACCCTCAGCCGAGGATTGATGACTTATTTGATCAGTTGCGCGGAAGCACGGTGTTCTCCAAGATCGATCTTTGTTCTGTCTATCATCAGCTCAGGATCCGTGAGGCAGATATTCCACGGACTGCATTTAGATCGAGGCATGGACATTTTGAGTTCTTGGTGATGTCATTTGGTTTGACCAGCGCACCATCAGCCTTCATGGATATGATGAACCAGGTGTTTAAGGATTTTCTAGACAAGTTCGTTGTGGTTTTCATCGATGATGTGTTGATCTATTCTCGTAGCGCTGAGGAGCATGAGCAGCATCTACGCTTGGTTCTATCGGAGTTGAGGGATCACAAGTTATTCGCCAAGTTGAGCAAGTGCAAATTTTGGTTGCCTCAGGTCTCGTTTCTGGGCCATGTGGTGAACAAGGATGGGATCTCGATCGACCCAGAAAAGATCACAGCAGTGATGGATTGGAGCAGGCCGGGCTCGCCCAAGGAGATCAGAAGCTTCCTAGGGTTTGCTGGCTACCACAGGAGGTTCGTGGAGGGTTTCTCTACCCTGGCTTCACTTTTGACCAGGTTGACTTAGAAGAACGCGGCCTTTGTTTGGAGCGAGAAGTGTGAAAAAGCCTTCCTGGAGCTAAAGAACAGATTATGCATGGCTCCCGTTCTTACCCTACCTACTGAGGGTGTGGAGTATGATGTGTACGTGGATGCTTCGCATGTTGTTCATGGTTACGTGTTGATGCAGGCAAGAAAAGTGATTGCGTATGGGTCAAGGCAATTGAAGACTCATGAGAGGAATTACCCTATGCATGACCTTGAGTTTGCAGTGGTGATTTATGCGTTGAAGCTGTGGAGGCATCTACTTTATGGGGCTCAGTGCAAGGTCTTCACTGATCATAAGAGCCTGAAGTATGTGTTCACGTAGAAGGAGTTGAATCTACGCCAGCAATGGTGGCTAGAGTATGTGGTCGATTATGATGTGGAGATCCAGTATCATCCAGGTAAGGCCAATGTTGTGGCCGACTCCCTGAGCCAGAAGACGGGGAAGTTCTTTAATCTCTCCGCCGATCGTTTAGTGGAAGAGTTCCTCCTTATGGATATCTCAGTGGGATGCTGTGACATGTAGAGCAGTTTGGCAGTGGCAGAGCCATCTTGGATTTCTCGTACTAGGTTGCACTAGAAGGATGATCCGGACTTTCTGCACTTATACTTCAGGACTGAGAGAGGGGAGTTTCCGGATTTTTCTATCGATGATGCGGGTAGTTTGAAGTACCGCGGCAGATTTTGCATCCCTGTTATTGGAGACATAAGGGTTATGATATACAGAGAGGCTCATGGATCCAGTGTTGCCTACCATCCGGGATCTACAAAGATGTATCGTGATTTGAAGCAAATTGCCTTGTGGTATGGGATGAATAGTGATATAGCCCGATTTGTTGCTGAGTGTCACACTTGCAAGCGTGTGAAGGCCGATCATGGAAGGCCTGGTGACAAGTTGACTCAATTAGAGATCCCGACTTGGAAGTGGGAAAGTATTTCTATGGACTTCATTACGGGCTTACCGAAATCTCCAAGGGGATTTGATTCTGTTTGGGTTATAATGGATAGACTAACGAAGTGTGCTCACTTCGTGCCGTATAAGATTGATTATCCGATGAAGAAGATAACAGAGCTATACTTGAATGAGGTCATCAGATTGCACGGTGTGCCTGTTAGCATCATTTCTGATCGAGACTCCCGGTTTACTTCTCGTTTTTGGCAGAGACTGCAGGAGGGTTTGGGTACAGATCTGAGGTATTCTACTGCTTACCACCCACAAACCAATGGGCAGACAGAGCGGGTGAACCAGATAGTTGAGGATATGATCAGATGCTACATTCTAGACCACGGCGGAGCGTGGGGTGAGAGGTTACGACTTATGGAGTTTGCATATAATAACAGTTATCAAGAGAGCTTGCAAATGGCTCCGTTTGAAGCTTTGTATGGGAGGCGCTGCAGAACTCCCCTATTTTGGGCTGAGGAAGGTGAAAGACCCTTGTTGGGTCCGGATGCGCTCGAGGAGATGGAAGTTGCAGTGAAGCTTATTCGAGAAAAGCTTCGTATAGCTCAGGAAAGATATGAGAAGAACGCAAATCGGCGCAGGTCTGACTTGGTGTTTTCTATAGGGGACCTTGTGTTTCTTAAGGTTTCCCCGATGGTTGGTGTTAAGAGGTTTGGTAAGAACAAAAAATTGGACCCGAGGCATGTGGGCCCGTTTAAGATTGTCGAACGGATTGTCATGTCATCATATAGGTTGGATTTGCCAGCAAACTTCCCAAGTGTTCATAACGTATTTCATGTAAGCCAATTGCGGAAGTGTGTGTGTTACAGTGGGCAAGTCTTCGATGTTGTGCCCCAGTTGGAGCCTAATCTCTCTTATGTTTAAGTGCCGGTTCGCATTTTGGATACTCAATATCGGGTGCTACGGAGGAAGTCCATCCCGATGGTCAAAGTTCTATAGAAGAATCAGGATTTGGAAAGCGCGACTTGGGAGTTAGAGTCGGCTATGAGGGAGGCTCACCCTCAACTGTTTCCCAGATTGGATTGGTATGTTTTCTTCTTGTAATATTTGGCTTGTTACTTTTCCTTCTATAGTAGAAGTGTTGTGCGTAAAGTTTCGGGACGAAACTTTACTTTAGGGGGAGTGACTATCACGCCCCCGATTTTTTATGCGATTATTAAATTCTCGTTTGGCGTTACGTCGATGCATTCTCTTTGCTTGTGCCTTCTGTGGAGTGTGGTCTTAACTCCTTAGAACTGAGTGGCCTATTTTGTAGTCTATTGGCAAGATCTCCCTAGCAAGCCGGGTCGTTTTGGGTGACCCGATGTGGCCTCTCGGGGGATGCTTGTGTTTTGACTTCGGGTGGGTATAACTCGAGTTATGTTCGTCGAAAGTTAATTTCGACTTCGCCGTTGTATTCGTAGCGTGGATATTTAGCTACGGTGCAAATTTCATCGAATTCCGAGGATGTTCGGTTTTCGCGTCGTTTTTTATTTTTTGAAAAATAATATTATTTATTAAGTATTTTATTATCTAATACTTTGGAAGAGTGGCGGGTGCTTGGCGGTTTTGTTATGTCTTTTTATACATTATTTAATTAATTAGTTATTAAGGTTAATTGGGTTCTATATATAGGCTAGTTTATACTTAAGAAAGAAACCACTCCTGTTCATCTTCCCGAAAAAAAAACGAACCAGTCTGCGGCTGTTCGCGAAAAGAAGCGGAGAAACCGCCGAACCTGCTCCCCTTCGGACGCCGATTCCAGGAGCATTTGTAGACGGAATTCGAGTCCGAAAGCGGATTTGGATCGCTCTCGTCAAGACCTTCATTCCTACGGTAAGATTTCCAAGTTTTGTCGCCTTGCTTGTGGTTTCAAATTTCGGGTTTTGACTTGTTTTCCGCCTTCCATGTCCAGATTTTTGGCCTTGTGCTTCTTTGCCGGATTCGAGTGTGAGGGAAGTAGGCAGACCTAGGATTTGTGGGAAATCGAGGCAACTGGTATTCTTGCCCTTGCCAAGTAATTATTTTCCTTGTTTTCTTCGTAAAGCTTGTGGCTGTATAAAGCCTTTTGTTCAGTAGCTGTTGTTATACAAGCCCTACTAGCCTTAGGCTAGAAACCAGGTTTATTATTTTCGCTTTAATCTGTGCTTAGCCTTCCAATTATGAAGATCCTGTTAAGCTTCTCGTACGTTTTTTTGTTTACCCTAAGCCTACCTTTTTATTTCCTTCTTGTTGTAGCTTGATTGTTCTCGGGCTGGGAGATGATGTAAGGGTTAGGTTAGTTTCGTTTTCCTGTGCAGTGGGTGTAGCCGGGTAGGAGATAGAAGTTTTAACTCGGTAATTTTTACTAAGTCCTAATACTAGCCCTTGTATTGTGCATAGTCAATTAGGTTGATTGTTGGTTCAAGCATTTGAGAATTCAGGGATCGGCGTTGAGTGTGGTGCACACACTCAATGTCGGGTCTGCTTTGGCTTGGCGTTGAGTCTGGTGCACACACTCAATGCCGGGTCTGCTTTGGCTTGGCGTTGAGTGTGGTGCACACACTCAATGCCGGGTTTGCTTGTGCTTGGCGTTGAATGTGGTGCACACACTCAACGCCAGGTCTGCTTGGGCTTGGCGTTGAGTGTGGTGCACACACTCAATGCCGGGTTTGTTGTGGCTTTGCGTTGAGTGTGGTGCACACACTCAACGCCGGGTCTGCTTGGGCTTGGCGTTGAGTGTGGTGCAAACACTCAACGCCCGGTCTATTTGGGCTTTACGTTGAGTGTGGTGCACACACTCAACGCCGGGTCTGCATGGGCTTGTCGTTGAGTGTTGTGCACACACTCAATGCCGGGTCAGCTTGGACTTGGCATTGAGTGTGGTGCACACACTCAACTCCATAGCCTCTTGGTCTATTCTTTTGCGGCAAAGTATCGTGGTGTTGAGTGAGTCGACCTCACCCAATGCCATGGCTGTATAGGCATTGAGTGAGGCAGACTCACTAAACGCCGCAGCGAATCCATGCGGTTAAGTCGGATGGCATTGAGTGAGTGGGCCTCACTCAATGCCATGGCGGTTAAGGCGTTGAGTGAGGCGGACTCACTCAATGCCGCAGCCCATCCTTGCGGTTAAGTATTTTGGCGTTGAGTGAGTCGACCTCACTCAATGCCAAAACTGTTTTGGCATTAAGAGAGGTGGACTCACTCAATGCCACAGTTAGTTTTTGTGGCCAAGTGCTAAGGTGTTGACTGAGTGAACCTCACTCAACGCCGTGGCTGTTTTGGCGTTGAGTGAGGTTAACTCACTCAATTCCACCGTCTGTTTTGGCGTTGAGTGAGGTTAGCTCACTCAATGCCACAGCCAGTGTTGTAGAAGGCATTGAGTGAGTAAACCTCACTCAATGTCGTAGCTGTTCTGTCATTGAGTGAGGTTAACTCACTCAACGCCACCGTCTGTTTAGGCGTTGAGTGAGTGGAGCTCACTCAACGCCATGCTGTGTTGAGCCATCTCAACGCTTTTCCCTTACCTTGATTTTTCTCTCCCGAGTTAATTCCTTGATTTTGAGGTTCCTTGTCGGCTATATTTTTCCAAAGGCCGAATCGCGGGTTGTGGTTAGTAGTGGTGGTTTGAAGCTCTTAATGGGGGTGGTGTTGTGGCAATTCTGGGCCTAAGACCCCGGTGGTTGAAAAAGAAAAAAAAAAGGGGGTCTTACATGGAAGGTCCCTAGTGCTTTCACATGTAGACCCTTGAGCTTTGTTTCTTGGAAATGGTGGTTGGGGGACTGAGTTTGCCTCCATCCCAGATCCGCGTTGTTTTTGCTACTGTCATCTCTCACAAATTAGGATGTTAGACGTTTATTCCTTTGTAAATTGCAACGTTTTGGGCAAATGGTAGCCTTGTAAACTCTGGAGGATTTTTGGGCAGGGTTGTTGATATTTCCTCGCACATAGTACTTTTCCTTTTTTTCTTGCCTTGGATAGTGGTGCTTGTTACGGTTTACTTACTCTTCTTGCTTATCATTTAGATTAACATTTCTGTACAGCTTATTTGTTTTTGTTTGCTTAGGTATTCTTTTCTTCTTTAAATGCCTCAGGTTCTTGTTAGTAGCCGATTAGGCGTCTAGTTGTGTTGTGTTGTTGCTGGTGGTCTCTCGTTCTGTAGAGATCAGTTCCTTGGTATTGTGAGGTAGTTTTGTGCTTCTTTCTTACAGACATACATACTTGCCAATGGGTTCGTGTTAGTTTGTTGGCACCCACTGGTAGTTTTACCTTGATACTAGATATGTCTTCTTTTTGCTGCTACCTTTTTCTGGAGATAGTCTACTTGCTCTTGGGATGATTTATGCTAGGTTGCTAGTTACTTTTAAACCTAAAAAACACTATTATAAGTATATATCATGATCATCATGTTTTATAAAACTCAAACACTATTTTCCAAATAACATAAAAAGATCGTTTTCCTATATATAGTATAAATTAAATGTAGGGTCCTGTATAGTATAAGTTGTCCTCTAGGGACACTTATGCGCTCTTTAGGATGTCAAACTTGAATAAAGTATTTTTCGCTGCGTATAAGTATAGTTTTAAACTGTGGACTAGATGATCCACTGAGTCGAGGGATACGGCCTTTAAAATATAACTAATTTTCTAATCATTAAACTTATGAATTTTCATAGTCTAGTTAGATGGTGTTCGCTTGTGCGTCAACAGTTATCCCCAGCATGACGTGGCATCACGATGCGCGTTTTCTCATACTCTGATACTTCTTAAATTTGGAGAAAATACGGGTTGTGACACTCCACTATCTCGGGTTAAAACCAATCCTACGTCTCGGAACCAAGTTCCTACAATCTTGATCAAAAGGGATTTACACTCGGAAGATGAAAACTTCCTACAACTCGGAGAACAACGCTCCTACACTCGGAGAATAATCTCCTACAAAATTACAAAGAGATTTGAAATACAAACAAAGATTTGTCTCAGATCTGGAAAAATTTATCTCTAGGTCTTCTTCTGAACTTTGCGGCTTTTTCAGAATTTGTTGAAGAAGACTTGGTTGATCTGATCTGAGAAAACTTTAACCTACTCAATCAAGGAGAAGATGAAGATTCCTTGAATAGCAAGTCGTTCTTTATTGAAAATAGTCGAGCGATCTTCAACCTGAGCGGCGGCGGTGGCGGCTTCTGTAAATTCGTTCTTGGAGAGAGACGGCTGATCAGAAATTTAGAAAGTGTACGGTTCACCGCTTAGAGTTTGTCTTAATGAAAAGATATTATATAGGATTTCCCCTAATGGTTAGAATTGACATTAATGACGACATGTGGAACAATCACGTCAAGTCATTTGAAAATCCTGTCGATCTGGACTTAAGTAAATTTTCTGAAAAACTGGACTGCTGTTCTCGAGAAGTATGAATAAGTTCTCGAGAACAAGGTTGATTTCTCGAGAGCTATACTTTCTAGACTTAAGTTAGTACTCGAGAAATAAGCGTTGAGTCAACTCAAGAACTAAATTACGCTTCTCGAGAATTAAAATAACATTACTCAAGAGCTAAAACTTGTACTCTAAAACTAAGCTGACTTCTCGAGAACTAAAAGCTAAGTTCTCAAGAACTATAACCAGCTTCTCGAGAGATGGACTTAGAAAATTTTTCACAGCTGTCTCTGCCTACTCGAGAAATATAAGAAGTGACTTCTCGAGAACTAGGCTAAGCTTCTCGAGAACTTTAATGATGTTACTCGAGAACAAGTCTAGGCTTCTCGAGAACCAAGTGAAATTCTCGAGTCTACTAACTTTACTTCTCGAGAACTATACCAGACTTCTCGGGAAGTGGACTTAGAAAAATTTTGAACTTAGAAACTTTTTCTCTTCAAGAATCCAATCTTCATTCCATTGTCCAAGTGCTTGAATAGTAAGTGTATCCCAATAGATAGGCTACACATGAGTCAACACCTTGGATCACACAGTGAGGGATTACACTTTATGGTCATGTGTTCATGACCCACTGTAAACTGACATTTTTCTACACTTAACAATGATAGTCTGCAAACACACAACTAAACAAAGATATTAAATTCAACTTAATTCATCTTAGTTCAAGGGTGACTTCATGCAAATCTGGGTTATTGTGGATGCAATACCAAAAAATCTCCCCCTATTTGTAGAAGTCAGAACCCTTTATACTAAGTTGAATTATACCAATAAAGAAAGAAATGTATATGAAGAAAAGATTCAAATGCAAGAAATGAAAAATTAAACACAGAATTAGCAAAACCAGAAATTATATATATATATATATATATATATATATATAATGTTTTAGATTTCCAATCAACATCCATTTCATCCATAATCTCAAAAACAAGTTATCAACAGAAAGTCATTCCTTGCTTTTATGTTGCATGTCATGCTTTTCTTGTTATCTTCTCTGGTAGCTGAAAGGCTTTGGGTAGTACCTTGGAAGTTTTGGAGGAGCCTTATGATTGTTCTTGCCATACTCTCTGTCATAGATTCTCGTTTTAGTCATGGACTTCTCATAGAGTTCCCACTCAGAAGAGCTGTAGTGGAGATTCCTGTTTTCATTGTAGTCCATTTCTAATTTGAGAGTATCAAGAATTAAAGGTTTAGAGGTAGGACTCCAGACTTCAGTAAATTCTTGTGCTTTTCTTTTCTCTGTGTCTGGCTTAGGAATACTTTTGCTTGTAGAGGGGCCTTCCCCATACTTCCACTTCTTAGAAGTGTTGATTTCAGGTAAACCTTGAGGAATCACATAATCCCATACTTGGTCATAAGAAGCAGGAGGAGGATTTTGATCATCTGGCCTTGGAGGGAAATAGGGCATCTGAGGTTGCATCTGAGCAGGCATCTGACTTGACTTACCTTCAGCAAGAGGGTTCAGGTGATGAGGAATGATATTAGGATCAACCTAAAATTCAGGGAATATTTTGTTATGCATCCAGACTGCAGTGTCATAGTTATGGAATTTCACTGACTGGATTTGTTCTAAAACATTCTTATTAATTTCAGTTATCTTGTCAGACCAAACTGTGTTTGCTGCAGCAGTAAACTTGTCTACAAGCTTGTCCACATGCTCTTTCACCAAGCTCTCCCCCTTTCTGAATTCTACAGATAGTGTAGCTATAGCATCCTCTTTGAAGGTACCAACCTCTTCATAGATTTTCATGAGGTTTTCCTGGGCTTTCTTTTCCAAAAAGATTTAATTGTTAGCAAAGTTACTGTTTGATCCATGACCTTACCAAAACTAATGATAGTGTGGTCTATACCTTTACCACCAATTTGAAACAGCTCTTTGAGAGAGTCAGTATTGTGCTGAATTTCTGCAAATCCTCTGCTCATCTCTTTCTCTAGAGCAATGACTTTATCTTGGACTACTTTGAGGGATTAATCAAAATATTTTCTTTGCTCAACCAACATAACTTCAATCTTACTTAGTATATCAGAACTTGCGGGCAACAGCAGCAGGAACAACAACAGTAGTAATTTGAGGTGGAGGAGGGACTTCCTATGGAGGGATTTCTTCAACAACAATAGAGCTTTTAGCTCTGGTAATATGAATGACTATATCTCCTTCTTCATCAAGGAAGGTAGGAATAGAGAAATCAAGTCTCCTTAGAGGAGCTTCAACTGCCTCAGGTTCTGGATCATCCTCTTCTGATAGAAGGATGGTATCTGGTTGAGGTGAGCCTTTTCTTGGAGAAGGAGGAGTTGCTTTGGGAGAAGGTACTGGAGATGGAGAAGGAGCTGGAGATGAATCCTTTTAAGGTTCTTCAGCAGTTTCTGTGTGGAGGGGAGGAAGAGGTTCATCAGAGGTGAGCTCTTTTATCATGTTTTTTATATCTTCTGCAGTAAAGTTGAGGGTTTTCTGAGCTTGCTCATCTAAGAATGTCTCATATGATATGTCTGCCAATGGGGACCTGAATGGAGATCTGATAGGACTCCTGACTGGACTTCTCACTGGACTTCTCACTGGAGATCTATCTGGTGATCTTGCTGGACTTCTGACTGGAGATATAGCTGGTGATCTGGCTGGACTTCTGACTGGAGATCTATCTGGAGTAGGATAGGGAATTCTTTCAACTAAAACAGAGGAAGAAGGCTCCACCTCAATTCATACACCAGATGGTTCAGCAACTTCATGAGAGGAGGGAGATGGGGTCCTGACCTCTGAAGCAGGGGCTACAAGCTCTTTAGCTATCTGATGACTACTTTTAGTCATCGATTTTTTGGGGTAGTTTAGTATGCAAAATGCCTAAGTTGATTAATATTTTATGCTTGTTATGTTTTTATTTCATATTTTAATTATATATTAATTCCTAGTTTAATTATTTGTTTTATGCATTTTTATGTTTAATTTTATGCTCTATGTTAACTTGTCATTTGTTATGAATATAAATATTATTATGTTATGTTATGTTTGTTTAGTTTAGTTTAGTTTTAATAACCAATATTATGTTATGTTTTGTTATATAACTAATGTTATTATATTTCTTTTTTTGTAGGTTCAAAGCCCAAGCATTGTGAAGCCCACTTTAAGAGCAGCCTGGCCACTATTAGAGCAGCCCACCCACCCTACTCGAGCTCACAAAGCATCTCTCCAAGCCCAAACCCGAGCCCCCTCTTCAAGACAAAACAGCCCACTCACATGCATGCACCTTGCCACCTTTGCATGGTCGGCCTCCCCTCTCTTTCCCCCCTTTATTATTTCCCCCCACTTTATTTCTCATTCATCCCTCTTTTCCACTCTTTCATTCTCATTTAAACCCATCCATCCCCCCTCTTTTATTTATTTTATTTCTTTTTATATTCCAAAATGAAATGCATTACATTTAGCCTATTCTCTCTCCCTCATTTAATGAAATTCATGCACCCTCTCCAACATGCATGGTCGGCCACCCCCCTTGTCTCCTCCTCTTCCTTTCATTCTAGATTCTTCCTCCTCTCCTATAAAAGGAACTCTTAGTCAAGCATTTGAAGGATGTATTGTGGAGAGCAAGTTAGATAGCTACTAATAGTTTATTTTTCTTCTTTCCTTGTTGTTAAGTAGATTTCTTTCTTCATTGTTGTAATAGTCTTTTTATTAGTGCAATATTATCTTGTCTTTTTAGTATTATTATTGTGTACCTTTCTTCTTTCTTAAACAATGCAAATGAAATCTTTTTCTTTTACTTTCATGGTTTCCCTTTCTATTATGCTTTGCGAATTATATTTTGTGCCCGATTGCGATGAGCTTTGCGATAAAATAACGCATCTTTAATTTATGTTTGCATTTGTATTTTTTTTCTATTTTTGATCCTTCTTTGATTTTTATCGTGTTGACTCTGTATTCTGGTATACGGTAGTAGGCAATTCATCTCATTTCATAGAAGTCGAGAGGCTCATTGATTTGAAAGATCACTCAAAGAAGGAAGTAGTTGCACGCAACCCTAGAGATAGGATGACGTAAATCCTCCGGATTGGAGTCAAATCCAATAGTGCGGGTCACTTCAGTAATGCAACTTTAGGCCATTTTGACTTGTAAAGAGATTTCTGTCAAAACGTCTATAAGTTAGGGTATTTAATGCTCTAGTGAGATTACTTCTTAATATCGGATCTGTCACGGTCTTAATAGTATTGCAAATATTAAACTAATTTATTTCGTTATTTTATTTCAAAGTGAATCGCCGATCGAGCACTCTTTTGCAATAGTTTATTTCACTTTTAATTAAGTTTAGTTTATTTTATTTTCAAAACCCATCAATAGTTCGGTAGGATAATAGAGTCATTGTGAGTAATAGTACTTGTCTGCCCCGAGTTTTTATACAACCTTGATATATTTTTATCATTATACTATAAAACAATAGGTACACTTGCCTATTCAGATTGTTGTCCGTGAGATGATTTTTACGCATCACTATCTGCTTTGGATTCTTCAGTTTTAACTCCCACCTTTGAATGGAAGTTAAGGAGATCTTCTTTAACTTATGAATTGGTGTACCTTTTGAAGTCTTGAAGACCACTGGATCAATCTCATGCAACATAAAGGAGATTATCCTTGCAAACTTTGGTTCTTTAATGTTATCCCTTATCATGTCAAAAATCATCATACCATATGGAAATTTCTTCATGTAGACTATGGCTATCATGACATTGAATAGGTCATTGGTTATGAAACCTATAGACCCTATCCTGCACCAAAGAATTTTCCCAACTATATCAACAAGGAGTTTGCTAACATCATTCAAAGCAGTCCTCCTTAGAGAGGAAATGTCCACTGGAATTCCACAGAAATAACAAGTTCTTTCATTGTCATCTTCTATCAGTTCATCCTCATCATCCACAATAGGCAATCTCAGAAGTCTGGACACTATGGTCGGGCTTAGCTTAATCTTAACTCCCTTGACCCTGGATTTTAGTACAGTGTTATTCCTCCTTATCTTGACATTTCTATAGAACTCTTCTACTTCTGGAAATAGAATCTTACAAGGTTCTGAAAGAACAAAGTTCAAACCTGCGGTTTCTAGCAGAAGAAGAAGATTCTTGAAATCGTCTGAAATTTCTGCAATCCCAGCGACCACAAGTTCACTACCGACTCTGATTCTAGACTGCTGTGCCATTGAGACTGATGACGGCGATGGACGGAGCACAAGAAAGCGGTGGTGTCGAAGCTCTGGTCGGCGGAAGGCGAAGAGTTTTTGAGAGAATGGATTTTTAAATGTCGGTTGATTTGAGATTTCTAAAGTTTTAAATATATAACCCTAGTAATGTTGATTAGGTGTCTAATTAATCAAAAATAACCCTTGGATTAAAGCAGAAATCGATCGGTTTTCAAAATTGAAGAAATGAACAAAATTGAAAATAGACGGGGCATTTCTCGAGAGGTAGGGTTAGTTCTTGAGAGACATGGTTATAGTTCTCGAGAAGTATATTTATTGTTTTTGATAACTTATTGTACTTCTCGAGAGACATATCTTTAGTTCTCGAGAAGTGGACTTAAGTTTTCGAGAACTAGTTATGTACTTTTAGAGATGTAACTGTATTTCTCGAAACTGCCTTCCACTTGAGAAATTTCTAATTTTTTTGTAGTATCCTCGGTTCTTGAGCTTTGAGATGATCCATTTTGGTCTATCCTTCTCTGTTCAGCATCCCAAGTTCAGTTTTGAAGAAATTGAACTTCGTCTCGTCTAGCGGCTTTGTGAAAATATCTGCAACGTGCCGATCTGTTGGCACGTACTGCAAATCCACTACCCCTTGCTCCATATGCTCTCGGATGAAGTGATATCTGAGCTCGATGTGCTTTGTCCGGCTGTGCGAGACTGGGTTGTTGTCAATTGCTATTGCGCTGGAGAAGTTGCAAAATAATAGAATGTTTTTAACCTTCATGTTGTAATCCTCTAGCTGGTTCTTTAGCCAAAGAAATTGTGCACAACAACGGCCGGCAGAAAAATATTCTGACTCGGCCATTGAGATTGCGACACAATTTTGCTTTTTGCTGCTCCATGAGATAAGCCTTCTTCCATGGAACTGACACGTCCCAGAAGTGCTTTTTCTGTCATCTTTGCTACCTACAAAGTCTGCATTTGAAAAACCAATTAGTTCACTGTAATTACTTCTTGGGTACCATAAGACAAGATTCAGTGTACCTTTAAGGTATCTCAAGATCCGCTTTGCAGCAGCATAGTGAGATTCATTACAGTTCACTTGGAATCTAGCACAGACACATGTAGAGAACATTATGTTTGGTCTACTAGCAGTAAGGTAGAGCAAGGATCCAACTATGCTTCTGTACTTGGTTTCATAAAAAGGTTTCCCTTTCTCATCCTTGTCCAGAGACATAGCTGAGGCCATTGGAGTCCTCATAGAGGTTGCACTCTCCATTCCCAATTTCTTAATCAACTCCTTGGTGAACTTCGTCTGTGAGATGAAAATTCCATCTTCAGATTGTTTCACCTGAAGTCCTAAGAAATACTTCAGCTATCCCATACTACTCATTTCAAACTTCCCTTGCATAAGTTTAGAAAACTTTTTTCAGAGATTTTCATCTGTAGAACCAAAAATAATGTCGTCAACATAGATTTGCACTAGCAAAATCTTGCCTTTAATTTCCCTAAGAAATAATGTCTTATCTATCTTTCCCCTTGTGAACTTGTTCTCGAGGAGAAAGCTAGATAGCGTTTCATACCAAGCTCGAGGAGCTTGTTTCAAACCGTATAGCGCTTTTGATAATAAATAAACATAGTCAGGAAAGTTAGGATCAACAAAACCTCGGGGCTGTTCCACGTACACTTCTTCCTTTATGTCACCATTAAGGAAGGCGAATTTTACGTCCATTTGATAGACAATGAAGCCCTTTAGTGCAGCATAAGCCAGGAATAGTCTGATGGCCTCCAGCCTTGCCACTGGAGCGTATGTTTGGTCGAAGTTGATTCCTTCTTCTTAACGGTATCCTTTGGCGATGAGTCTGGACTTGTTCTTTATGATTGTCCCATCCTCGTCCAACTTGTTCCTGTAGACCCACTTTGTCCCGATGACATTCTTATCTTTGGGTCTTGGAACTAGCTTCCAAACTTTGCAGCGCTTAACTGGTTCAGTTCTTCTTCCATGGCTAAGATCCATGATGTGTCTGAGTTTGCTTCCTCAAACTTCTTTGGTTCAACCTGTGAGAGAAAACTTAAATATAAATTCTCGTCAGTTGAACCTCGACGAGTTCTGACACCATCCCGGGGATCTCCTATGATTTGGTCCAATGGATAATCCTTCAGATGTCTGAGCTCTAGGTTCTTAGTATCTGGAACTTCTTCAGCCACTGGAGTGACTTCATCAACTTGGATGGTTTCTTCATCTTGATCGTCTACCTCTTCAATGTTGGTTGGAGTAGTGATCTTGATGAACTTTTCTTTTTCACCTTCAGTCGGTTCTTCCTAGCTGATTTCTTTTAGCCTTGTACCTGCATCTTCAATAAGCACACTAGACGATTTGCTTTGCAGCAAGCTCATATCATCAAATAC
This sequence comes from Platanthera zijinensis, assembly GCA_039513925.1. Classification (NCBI taxonomy): domain Eukaryota; kingdom Viridiplantae; phylum Streptophyta; class Magnoliopsida; order Asparagales; family Orchidaceae; genus Platanthera; species Platanthera zijinensis. The sequence continues at coordinate 182,334,318 of CM077078.1, forward strand.
AATATGTATGGATTCCTCTACAACCAAAATTTTTCTATTAAAAATCCTGTATGCCTTACTATGGCTACTATAACCTACAAAAATACCTTCAAAACTTTTCTCACTAAATTTGGTAGTATGATACTTACCATTGTTAAGCACGAAGCATTTACAGCCAAAAATTCTAAAATAATAAATAGTTGGTTTCCTGCCTTTTAGAAGTTCGTAAGGTGTCTTATCATGATTCTTATTGATGAGTGCTCGATTTTGCACGTGGAATGCAGTATTGACGGCTTCAGCCCAGAAGTACTCTAGTAGTGAAGCATCACTCAACATAGTTATGCAAGCCTCTATGAGTGTTTTGTTCCTTCTCTCAGCTACTCCATTTTGCTGTAGAGTGTGAGGAGAGGAAAACTCATGAAAGATACCTAGGCTTTCACAAAATTCTTTCATGGCCCCAAACTTGAACTCTGTTCCATTAGCACTTCTGATTTTTACTACGGAATAGTTGTATTCATTCTGGACCTGCCTGACAAAATTAGTAAAGATTTCGAAGTTATCTGACTTGTGTTTCAGAAAGAACACCCACGCAAAGCGCGAGTAGTCATCAACAATAACCAATGTATATTCCTAACTTCCCAAGCTTCTAATTTTCAGTGGACCGAACAAGTCCATATGAAGTAGATGGAGAAATCTACTTGAATTTTTGTCAATAATGCTTTTAAAGGTAGCTCTTGTTTGCTTGCCTTTTACGCATGCATGACAAGGTCTATCTTTGACGTACTTGACATTTGGGGCATCACAAACTAAGTTCAGGGATAATAATTTATTAATAGTTTTAAAATTAATATATGCTAACCTCTTGTGTCATTGGTCACCAAGAGACACACTATCTTTTGCTAAAAAACACACTGGTGTAGAAGAATCTATACAAATGAAATTTAAACAAAATATATTCCTACTTTGAGTGCCAGATAGAATCATTTCCATATTGTCAACAGACTTTATCAGACACTTGTCAGCATGGAATTCAACTATGTATCCTTTGTCGCATAGTTGGCTTATGCTTATAAGATTGCGTTCCAATCCCTCAACATAAGCTACATCTGAAAAGGATACACTCTTGTTAGTGATCATACCATAGCCTTTAGTTATCTCTCGGTCTTAACCTCCAAAGATGACCTTTGGTCTGTTCAACACTGGAGAATAATTTTGAAGTAGGCCTCTTGTCCCGGTCATGTGCCGAGAGCATCCACTGTCCAAATACAAAATTGGCGTTTTGGTGGCCTTTGGACATCCCTGCAATCATAATCAGTTTGCCTTAGGATCCCAAACATATTTTGGTCCTTGGTCTCATGTTAGAACACTCCCCCTACGAGGTTTAGCATCATGAGTGGTCATTCTCATGTTGCCAACTTGAGGAATTGCAACATTTCTTTGATTAAACCAACAATCGATGGAAAAATGACCAATTTTGCCACAGCACCAACAGTCGAACCTGTTGTATCTTTGCCTTAGGTACTCCTGCTTGACCTTCTGGGATACTGGTCCAGCAGGGGTAGCATTCTTGGAGGAAGAAGCTTCATGATGATGGCAATCAAATGATTTCTTCTCCATCACAGGCTTTTCCATAATGGATTTTACTTTTTGTGCTTTCTTGAAGTTATGACTATGATCATAAGGACCATAGTCCTGAAGAATTACTACTTCATAAGGTGCCTTAAAGACACTCACACAAAAGTTTCTGGGGCGAGTCCATCCTTGGTAACGAGACTTTGGCTCTACATAAGTAGTCCTAGTCAAGTGGCCGTAGGATGAGTCAAGATCAAATTCATTAGTTGGAAATATGACTTTCTTAAAGACAGTCTGATCTTGAGGGTCTTTCCCCTTTTCTTTGGCCAAGGTCTTCTTGGCGGCCTTATTCCTTCTCTGAGCCTTATTCCTCCTTGAAGATTTACTAGGAGCTTCTACATGGCAAAGCCCAGCACCCTTGGCCTAAGCAAAGAACTCATTAACAAGAGGAAGAACTACCTTGGGCTTAGAGAAACCTTCAACAAGTTTCTTTTCGGCTTCTAGTAATTCTTCCAACCCCTTGATGATTTCATCCTTCAGATCAAGGTGCTTGATAGCCTTGTTGAACTCATCAACAGCAGTATCTAAGTCTTCTCTGAGTGAGTCCATCTTAACGACTTCCTCTCTCAGAGAGCTTTTTATGGATTTTAGAGACTTGATCTCTTTTGCCTGAGTTTTCACGACCTTTCAAATTTTGTCGTAAGCCATGATCAACTCCTTATACTGGGCCATGAGTTCAAACTCATCGTCAGAGGAGCTGTCCTCAGGATCATGCTCAGAAACTTAAGATTCTGAAAGAGGGGTGTGAGATTTTACCTCCCCAGTGAATTGGGGCTCTTGTTCATCATCTAATTGAGTCATAAGCCCAAAGTAGGCCTCCTCCTCTTCAATTGACTCTAATGAGTCAGAGTCACTAAGATTCTTGCCCTTCTTGGCTATCAGGATCTTCTCTATCCTCTTATTGCTGTATGAGGACTTCTTTTCTTCTCTCCTTCAACCCTCCTTCTTCTTGTGGGGGCAGTCAGCTATAACGTGACCTGGCTAATTACAATAGTACAAAACTATGTCAGTCAAGATGTGTTTGTTCTATTTAGAACCATACCTGTCGTGGCTGCTTGAGCCTTTTCTGTGTCGATCACTGTCATGTCGTGATCTTCTATGAGAGGCATCCTTGCCTTTCCATTGCTTTTTCTTGTTTCAGACTTTCTTGAACTGCCGTGAGAGTAAGGAGAACTCTCCTTCAAATAGCTTAGATCCCGAGGTACTTGGTTCAGAGTTTTCTTCTTCACTACCTTCTTGTGCTGGGGTTGGAGAGGTAGCCTTTGACTTCCTGGAGGTTTCTACCTTTAAAGCAACAGACCTCTCTTTGCATGAAGACCTGCTCTTCTCTTCTTCAGCTTTCTTGTGTTGAGTTGAATCTCATATGACATCAGCTTCCCGAAGAGATTCTGAGGATCTGTCTTAGCTTGCTTTCCAAATCCCTGATGGCACAGACCTTGTTGTCCCATTCCTTGGTTAAGGATCTTAGGAATTTGTCATTCAGTTCTCCGTTGGTGAAGACTCAGCCATATACTCTGAGGCCATTAACTATCTTGAAAAAGTTCTCAAAGGTATCTGCAATGGTATCTTTGTGCCCTTGTCGGAAGGCTTCATATTTCTGAATCAAAAGGGATCTTTTGTCATCCCTTACTTCTTCTGTACCTTCCATCAAGGTGATGAGGGACTGCCACATCTCCTTAGCAGACTTGCACTTGATTTTGCAGCATAGAGTCATCAACTGCACTTGCAATTATATTTTTAGCTTTCTTGTCCAAGGAGACAAGTGCAATCTCGTCTTTATCTAGATCCATCAGCTTATTTGGGACTTTCTTTGTTGGATCTATTGTTGAGATAGTCATAGGAATGTGGGGACCTTCTTCAATAATTATGAAGATCCGGGGATCCACAGCTTCCATGAAAAATTTAATTCTCTCTTTCCACATGGGAAAATTGTTCTTTGTGTACAAGGGAAGTTTGGCAAAATCTTTAGCCTTGTCCATTGCTTGAAAATTCTCAAGAGACAACTTAGAGAGGAAATTGATAAAGGTGTTAACATTTTAACGACCAACCTCCCTCTGATACCAATTGAAAGTGTTAAGTTGTCTACCTAAATCACCTAGAGGGGGTGAAATGTGCGTCTATTTGCGAAATAAAAAATTTAACGAACTTGCACAAAAATAATCAAGCAATCACAGACGACAAGAAGATTTATAGTGGTTACCCAACCTTGGGTACGTCCACTTTCCCTCACCGATCTAGTAAATCATTAGACTCAGCTACTCCACTATCTCGGATTGAAAACAAATCATACGTCTCGGACCCAAGTTCCTACAATCTTGATCCAAAGGGATCTACACTCGGAAGATGAAAACTTCCTACAACGTTGAGAACAACGCTCCTACACTCGGAGAATAATCTCTTACAAAATTACAAAGAGATTTGAAATACAAACTGAGATTTTTCTCAGATCTGGAAAAATTTATCTCTAGGTCTTCTTCTGAACTTTGTGGCTTTTTCAGAATTTGTTGAAGAAGACATGGTAGATCTTATCTGAGAAAACTTTGACCTACTCGATCAAAGAGAAGATGAAGATTCCTTGAACAACAAGTCATTCTTGATCGAAAAAAGTCGAGCGTTCTTCAACCTGAGCGGCGGCGGCGGCTTCTGTAAATTCGTTCTTGGAGAGAGACGGCCGATCAGAAATTTAGAAAGTGTATGGTTCACCGCTTAGGGTTAGTCTTAATGAAAATACATTATATAAAATTTCCCCTAACGGTTAGAATTGACATTAATGATGACACGTGGACCAATCATGTCAAGTCATTTGAAAATCCCATCGATCTGGACTTAAGTAAATTTTCTAAAAAACTGGACTGTTGTTCTCGAGAAGTATGAATAAGTTCTCGAGAACAAGGCTGATTTCTCGAGAGCTATACTTTCTGGACTTAAGTTAGTACTCGAGAAATAAGCATTGAGTCAACTCAAGAACTAAATTATGCTTCTCGAGAATTAAAACAACATTACTCAAGAGCTAAAACTATTACTCGAAAACTAAGCTGACTTCTCGAGAACTAAAAACTAAGTTCTCAAGAACTATAACCAGTTTCTCGAGAGATGGACTTAGAAAATTTTTCACGGCTGTCTCTGGCTACTCAAGAAATATAAGAAGTGACTTCTCGAGAACTAGGCTAAGCTTCTTGAGAACTTTAATGATGTTACTCGAGAACTAGTCTAGTCTTCTCGAGAACCAAGTGAACTTATCGAGTCTGCTAAGTCTACTTCTCGAGAACTATATAAGACTTCTCGAGAAGTGGACTTAGAAAAAATTTTGAACTTAGAATCCTTTTCTCTTCAAGAATCCAATCTTCATTCCATGGTCCAAGTGTTTGAATATGAAGTGTATCCCAATAGAGAGGGTACACATAAGTCAACACCTTGGATCACACAGTGAGGGATTACACTGTATGGTCATGTGTTCATGACCCACTGTAGAATGACATTGGTCTACACTTAGCAATGATAGTATGCAAACACACAACTAAATAAAAATATTAAATCCAACTTAATTCATCTTAGTTCAAGGGTGACTTCATGCAAATCTTGGTTATTGTGGATGCAATACCCAACAGGGGCCTACAATACAGCATGTATGCAAACCTGGGCTTCACCCAAGGCACCCTAAAGCGTATGTGTTGAAACCTAGAACTGGTCTCTTGTGGAGTTCACCCTTGGGGAAGGGGTGGTCGTGCACCTACTTCGCTCCTGAGGGAAAAACAACCAAGGAAAAGAGTAAAGGACTAGACCAAGGGCCCGGCGCAGAGGTCCCACGACACACCCGGAAGTTCACTGAGCGCGTCCCCTCCTTAGACAAATGTCGGGCTAAGGTAACTCAGAAGGCGCTGGAAAATTGGAAACAAGTAAGCATGCCTTCTGAGGTATCCCTTGGATCCTATTTATAGATTTCTGAAAACGGTCTGCAAGTAACTAACCTCTACCGGCCTGAAATTACTGAAAACCCCTTGGGCTGGCCTGCCAACAGCCAAACTCCACTGTTCTGAATAGTTATGTGTAGCCCACCTGGGTCTGCCAATAGCGAGACTCCGCTGTTCTATGGTGCTATAGGCAGGCCAGCGGAGGCAAAATGGTGGAAAACACATCACAACTGAAGGGGGCAAGCTGCCCTGCAATGGCCTCTACTCGGCAAAGACGGAGAGTATCGATGGAGCCGGTACTCGTGGCCTCGGCTCGGCAGTAGGCGAGCTTAGTCTCGTCCTACTCCACTCATCTGTCGCGAGTGCGAGCTGAGGGGTGTTTGGATGCCCCTCAATGCCGAGGTCAAAAAGCGTTGAGAGAACTCGCCTAACTCGACGTCGTGGCTGAAGGCATTGAGTGAGCTCGCCTCACTCAGCGCCATGGACGAAGGCGTTGAGTGAGCTCCACTCACTCGGCGCCATGGCATAAGGCATTGAGTGAGCTCTACTCGACACCGCGGACTTGGCTCGCCTTGGGCCTAGGCTACACTTGGCCAATCTGGCCCCTGCCAACCCCACTCACCAGATACGGGATTGTACACAATCCCCGCTCTTTGCGAGGTTGGCACAAACTCGGAAATAAACATCCAACCCCGCAGGATTAGGCGAGTGGGACAGGACCTGAGGGAATCTCTCGTTGGGGTCCACTGGCGGCTATATATATACCTGCACATACATGTCGGGCTGACCTTTGCCCTTCCCTTCACCACAGCCTTATTAAGATGCCGCTCCACAAAGAGGTTCTGGAGCGATTGGCGTGATCACGGGTGGAGACTGCGGCTTGCGTCGCGGGCCTGAACAACCTCAGCGCCCCGCCTCGCAACCTTGCCGAGTTCGGCTCGCCCAAATGGGTGAAGCCCCTTCCAAAAGATGATGAGCCCATCTATCACGATCTCCAGACTATCCTGAACAATGGGGCCGACTCTTCCATGCGGCCGACCACGTCTCAAGGGAAGGAGGCCATTGCTCCTCTTGTCTCCCAGACCAGCTAGGGGCATAGTGGGGAGAATTCTTCACCGTAGGCCAAGAGCCCTCTCAGCAACCCGCAAGATCAGGCGTCCGACGCGCACTTGCGAGTCTCCCCCCTAACTTCGGCACTACAGGGCGAGACCTCCAAAAGCCAATGTCGCCAACTCGCCACCCTTCTCAGCTACAGTTCGCCTCTGCACCTCGGGGGGAAGGGATCGAGGTCATCCATACCCCCGGGTTCATTCGCCTTTCTCCGGAGATTCCTCATTTTGGCCGCGGAAAGGTTTTGGAGGGCCTGCCCCCTCGCCGTGTTGGTCTGGAAGGGGGAGTGCATGGTAAGCTTTCTCGAACTTTGTTTTTGATCCTGACAGTGCTCGCCTCATCTTGCTGAACCTCGGCATGGCTTGCGCAGATCTTACTGTGGACTCAAAGGCTGATGAGTCTATGATTCAGACTCGGTACTCGCCTCTGCCCTCCCCGCGCACTTTGGATGCCTTTCTAGATTCCCAGCTGGAGGGCCCAGAATGGTCGAGGCGAGAACAGCTGGTTCTCAAAAAGTTGGTGTGCGAGTTCCATGAGGTGCGGAGGGACAATCTCAGACTACAGCGGGAGTGCAAGCGACTTGCTGTCATGGCGGGGGTTAGCCCGGCATTGGAGGAGGCATCTTATTCCATGCTTCTGGATAAAATTGATGAGAGTTTACAAATAGCCCACCGGAACCGGGGGCAACTTCGCGAGCTCCACGCGCGGCGATTCGGGGCGTCAGGGTCGCGAGACTGGGGTAGCTAAGATTGGCCCCCCTAATGGGCCTACAAGTACTCGCCCCTGTTCTCCCCTAGCCCGCGCGGGTGGGAGGATTTTTCGTTCTTCTTTCTTGAACGTTATGTGAATTCTGTCTGTAATAATCTGAACATTTTGTTCGTTATTGTAAATACGCTTAATTTATAACCATCTGCGCATCGCGAGTCTCGTCTCGTCATAGCGGAGGATTGATCTGTGGAAGTTAGTGAGGTAAAATCGGCGAGTAGACTAATCATATAGGCGAGTGGGCGAGAAAAGGTAGGCGCGTTGGGGCGATCGGGCTAGGGTGGTCCCGAATTCTTCCCTCTATAAATAGGCCTCCCCACCAACCCCTATCATGCCTTTATTGCCTATATACTCTCTTCGTTGTCATTCCCTGCCGTTATTGCTTCTGCATTTTAGATCCCGGGTCAACATGGGCAAGGGCAATCCAAACTCGGTGCGGAGGGCCAAGTGTGCTCGGCATTTTGTCGAGCACTACTTCTTTGAAGGGAACACCACGGCGGAGGAACTTGCCGAGTGCGTAGTTGATTACATTCCCTCTAGTTTTGTGGCCCGCCTTCCCACCGAACACGAGGCCATTACCTCATTCTACCCTGTTGGGTACATTGGAAAATGTGTACCTGATTTGAAGAAGCCCAACTTAGCTCAATGATATACATCAAGGTGTATTTGATATTGTTTTAAGTTGACATGTGCAGGTGAAGAAATGTTAAAGAATGCAGAAAAATATTCTAAGTCCAGGTGTCGACACCTGAAGAAACAGTGTCGACACTTCAGAATATTTGTGTCGACACTTGAAGGAAGCTGTGTCGACACAGAGAAAGATAGTCGACCAAATTTGTGTCGACACTGGGAAGCAGTGTCGACTCACAGAGAAAGATAATCGACCATATTTGTGTCGACACTGGGAAGTAGTGTCGACACACAGAGAAAGATAGTCGACCACATTTGTGTCGACACTGGGAGGCTGTGTCGACACAATGAGACAGAGTCGACACACATTAGCAGAAGTCGACAATACTTGTGTCGACACCAGAAGTCTAAGTCAACACATACTGAGTTCTGAATCTACAACAACTATGTCGACACACAGGACTTGTGTCGACACACTGCAAAGTCAAGACCAAGTTATTCTCTGAAGAAGCTGTGTCGACTTAAAGGCAAACTTGTCGACATCATCAAAGGCTGTGTCGACACCAAAGTTACTTATGTCGACACATACAGACATTTGGTCTCGACACTTCCTAATAGTCTATCTCAACACATTGCTGACCAAGACTAAGGCACAGGATCTGTTTGAAGACTTGACAGCTGTGGGTTGCAGCCAGTTAACTGATGTTGTCAGACTTGTCAGAAGACAGTAATAAACCGGATCAGCCGGTTACCATTAAGAAGATCTATAAATAGACAGATTCACAGAGAAGTAATGTATGAATGAGAAGATTGAACTTTGGCAATCAAATTGAGAAATCAAATCAAGAAGGTGTAATACACTAAAGAAGATCTTCATCAGAAGATCTAAGAAGACGATCTCAGGATCGATCTAAGAAGAGTTCTAACAAGAATTCAGAAGTATCATCAAAGGTGTTGGACAGAGAGGGATCCACTCATTTTGAAGAAGAAGAAGGAAGCCATCAGTGGCTTCTCAAGAAGCTGTTTGGAAATCAACTCAGCTAAGTTCAGATTCAAGAAGCTTTGAAGAAAGCTCAGATTCAGTTGATTTCATCAGCTGATCAAGAATTGTCTTGTCCTCTTCTCTCTCAACAAAGGCAAGACATTAAAACTTCTTTTCAAAATTTCTGTAGGATCTGTTTTACACAGATCTGAGTTGTAAGCCTGTGATATAAAGGCTGAGTGTAGGAGAGTTGATCTCTGAGTGGTAGGGCTGTTTGCCTGAGTGTAGGAGAAGGTTCTTCTCTGAGTTGTAGGCCTTGTGGCAAGGCTGAGGTAGGGCTATTGTGCCTGAGTTGTAGGAACCTATCCAGGTTCTGAGCTGTAGGATCTGAGGATCTGAGAATAGTGGAAGTTTGGCCGAATCTAGCATACTGCTAGATAGGTGAAGGGGGAAAGTGGATGTACCCAGATCTTGGGGAACCACTATAAAACAGTGTGCAATCTGTGATGATTAAATGTCTGTGAATGCTGTGCTGAATGTTTTAATCTTTGTAATTTAATTCTGCCTAAAAATTTAAACAAACAATTAGAACCTATTCACCCCCCCCCTAGGTGTTTAGGTTGTCTTGAAAGTAAAACTATCAAGTGGTATCAGAGGGAGGTTCCTTAAAAAGGACTTAACAGTCTGAGGTAGATCTGAAAGGCAGAATCAAGATTCAAGAAGATGGGTTCTGGAGAGAATCATAAGGAGCTAGGGTCTATGAAATTACCCATATGCAAGAAGGAAATCTTTGGAATTTGGAAAGAAAGAGTCAGGTTGTTTATGGAGGCATCTGACCCAAGAATATACATCATAGTTCAGGAAGGACCTTTCATTCCAATGAAGGTATCAGTTCTTGATGCTAATATTCAAACTCCAAAGAGTTATTCTGAAATGACCAAGGATGAAATCATTTTGGCAACCATGGATAAAAGAGCGCAGAACATTATTGTAAGTGTCATAGATGATTCAACATTTCAGAATCTGATTCACTGCAAGACCTCCAAAGAAATGTGGGACACATTGATTGTCTACATGGAGGGATCAGAAGAAGTAAGACAGGATAGGAAATCTATGCTCAATCAGGAATATGAAAGTTTTAGACAAGGAAAATCTGATAGCATAACTGAGTGCTATAAGAAATTCTATAGAATTGTGAATGAGCTAATGTCCTATGAAAGAGTCTTCAGTACTTATGAACTGAATGACAAATTCTTGAGATCCTTAACAAAGGATTGGGACACAAAGATCTGTGTCATAAGAGAAGTGGCTAAACTGGCAGAGATCTCTCCTCCCACCTTGTTTGGAAAGCTGCTATCCTATGAAATGCAACTTTTGGTGAGGAAGGAGGAGGAAAAGAATTCAAGAGGAGAGCATAGAGAAAAGACTGTGGCATTCAATGCAGAATCCATCAGAAAGAATAGGAGGATATCACCATCCCATCCTAAGGAAATTGCAGAAGTCAGTTCAGAAAATTCAGATAATCAGGGTTCAGAAAGCTGTGATTCAGATGCAGACTTTGCTGCATTCACAAGGCAATTCCAGAGGTTCCTGGAGAAGAAACAGTGGAAGTCTAAGCCCTCTACTTTACAGCAAGTTGATGACTATTATCAGAAGAAAAAGTCATCAAGGAAAGAAAAGAGAAGATCAAAGCCCAGCAAGGCTACTACTTCAAAGATTGTCTGCTATTATTGCAATAGACTTGGACATGTAGTGGCTGACTGTCCTGATAAGAGAAAGGAGTCTTCAGACAAGAATAAGACTCATAAAAAGGGCAAGAAGGAAAAATCCTTTGTTGCAAAGAAGGATAAGAGCCTAACAGATCAGTCAACTTCAGAGTCAGAATCTGAAGCAGAAGCATATATTGGACTATATGCTGTATCTGAAGAAGAGGAGTTTCTGCAGTTGCTAGACTCCATCTATGATCAAGAGGATCATCAGTGCATGGGACTAATGGCAGGATCAGAAGAGGACATATGCCAGAATCAGTCTGGTCCTAATAAGGTACAATATCCTTCTATGAAATCTGTTTGTAGTACAAGTACAGAATCAGCTACATCTGCATCAAGTGATGTAGATGCATCTGAATCTGAAGGAGATGTCTATCAATTGATAGATAAGTATGGGGACTTATTGCAGGCCCTTAAGAAAAGCAAGAACCTGGTTAAGTCACAGGCTCATGAAATTGCTGAACTAAGGGTAGCTGCAACTGAGTTAGAGAAAGCAATTGATCAAAAGTTAAATGAAATTGCCAAGCTGAAGAATATAACTATTATTCAGATGGGCACAATTAATTATACCAATGATCAAGTGAAGAGTCTGGAGGCCAGACTAAGAATTGAAAAATATTTAGTGGCTAGTTACTCTAAGCCAAAGTCTGTCTTACCCTTGATTGATGAATTTGTGAATTAAAAGGGTAAGGCAGGATTAGGATTCAAAGGTAACTCCAGGGCTGGCCAATTCAAGAGGAAAGGCAAAGCTCCTGTCAAGCCACTGAACTTTTCAGTCCCTATTAAGTTTAGAAAGGTGGAAGTGCCTTCTAACCTATATGATCATGAAAATATTCATGGTCATATTAAGTCTAATGTTCTGAAAAACAAGGGTGTAAATGCCAACAGGCCTACCTATGTTCATAAACCCAATGGTTATAAAAAATCAGTGGGTGAAGCTGCTGCAGCACCAGCAATGGACAAAAATTCTTTTGTCAAGGATGTATCTAGAACTAGATACAATAGGTTTGAATGTTGGTGATGTGGCAAGAGAGGCCATTTTGCACTAGACTGCTGGTATAACACAAGTGTTAGAAAGAACAATAGTCTACCTGTTGGAAGAAATAATGGTAGCTTTGTTTATGCTAACTTGAACCAAGGACCCAAGACTTACTTGGGTTCTAAGGGTAAGTAAATCTGTGTTGTAGGTGAATCCAAGTAACCATGCCCCTATATGGTACTTGGATAGTGGTTGTTCCAGGCACATGACTGGAACAAAGGGGCTGCTGAAGGAGTATTCATCTATCAAAGATGGACCTAAAGTGATCTTTGGTGGATCTGAAAAAGGAGTCATCAAAGGGTTTGGTAACATTTCTTCTAACCTAATTACTATCACCCAAGTGGCTTATGTAAAAGGTTTGAAACATAATCTAATAAGCATAAGCCAGCTGAGTGATTTAGGATATGACATTTCATTTGTTAAGGATGGATGTCATATCAAAAGGTCAAGTGATCAAGAGATCATTTTGACTGGGTATAGGAAGAGAAATGTATATAGTCTTAATTTTGTATGTGAGAATAAAGCTTCTCCCATCTGTCTTGTAGCTGATGACAATGCTTCTCATTGTGTTAAGTGGCACAAGAGATTGGCTCATCTTAACTACAAGACAATTGGCCAACTCTTTATCAAAGAGTTAGTGAGGAATGGTCCTCAAGTTAAGTGTATAAAGAAAGGGATATGCTCAGCTTGTCAAAAGGGCAAGCAGACAAAATCCTCCTTTCAAAGCCTTGAAAACAAGGATTCTGTGAGGTGCTTATACCTCTTGCATATGGATCTTTAAGGTCCTATGCCAGTTCAAAGTCTAGGTAGGAAGGTCTACACTTTTGTGGTTGTAGATGACTATTCTAGATTTACATGGGTATTCTTTCTGAGACAGAAATCTAAAACCCCAAGTGTCTTACTTAATTTTGTAAAGCAAATTCAGAATGAACTGAATAGTACAGTGGTCAAAATCAGAAGTGACCATGGTACTGAGTTTCAATCTGAAAGCATGACAAAGTTATGTGAAGACTTTGGGATTTTCCAAGAGTTCTCCTCACCAAGAACACCTCAGTAAAATGGAATTGCTGAAAGAAAGAATAGAACATTAATTGAAGCTGGTAGAACTCTATTGAGTGACACCTCTCTACCAGAATATTTCTGGGCTGAGGCAGTAAATACTGCTTGTCATGTGATCAATAGGGCTTCTATCACCAAGAGCCACAAAAAGACTCCCTATGAGATTATGAAAGGTAGAAAACCAAATCTATCCTACTTCAGAATCTTTGGTTGCAAATGCTATATACTTAACAATGGTAAGTCATATTTGACTAAGTTTGCTGCCAAATCCCAGGATGGGATATTTGTTGGGTACAGCACAAATAGTAAGGCCTATAGAATCTTCAACTTGATTACTCAAGTTGTTGAAGAATCTGTGCATGTTGTGTTTGATGAAACAAGATTAATCAACTGTGAGTTGTCTTGTAGATCAAATGACTCAACAGGTATAAGCAAAGGAATGGACAAGCTCTCCATTACTGAAGCTTCAAGGGAAGATGGAGTATTGGAAAATGAAGGATATTGTCCAGGGGGAGTAGAAGACACAATAGAAGATGAAGAAAACCAAGAGGTTCAGCATAATGAAGGAGCTGGAGATGTTCAACCAGAAGGGAATCTTCCTCCAGCTACAAGACATTTAAGAGACCATCCAACTGATCAGATAATAGGTGATCCAAGACAGGGAGTGCAGACTAGAAGCAGAAGTCAAAGCACAGTTCTGCATTCAAGTTTCCTGTCACAAATGGAGCCTAAGAAGTTTGAAGAAGCCATCCAAGACCTGCACTGGACTGATGCTATGCAAGAGGAGCTGAATCAATTCAGAAGGTGCAATGTCTGGGAGCTTGTTCCTAAACCAAGAGGCCACAATATAATTGGGACAAAATGGATCTACAGGAACAAGTTGGATGAGAATGGAGTAATAGTGAAAAATAAAGCAAGATTGGTTGCTAAAGGATACAGGAAGGAAGAAGGGATTGACTTTGATCAAACCTTTGCCCCAGTAGCAAGGCTGGAGGCAATCAGAATGTTCCTTGCCTATGCAGCCTATCAAGACTTCAAGGTATACCAGATGGATGTGAAGTCAACATTTCTGAATGGTGATATTAAAGAAGAAGTATATGTAGAGCAGCCATCAAGTTTTGTAGATCCTCTTAAACCTGATTATGTTTATAAGCTTAGAAAAGCTTTGTATGGGTTAAAGCAAGCCCCAAGGGCTTGGTATGAAACCCTGTCTACTTTCCTTATTGAGAATAAATTCTCAAGAGGAAAAATTGACAAAACTCTATTCCTTAGGGAATCCAAAGGCAAGATCATCTTAGTTCAGATCTATGTTGATGAAATAATCTTTGGATCTACTGAAAACAACCTTTGTAAAAAGTTTGCCAAACTTATGCAAGGGAAGTTTGAGATGAGCAGTATGGGGGAACTGAAGTTCTTCTTGGGACTCCAAGTAAGACAGACTGATGATGGCTTGTCCATATCCCAATCAAAATTTACTAAAGAATTAATCAAAAAGTATGGTATGGAGTCATCCTCCATCATGAGAACTCCTATGGGGACAAGTATGCCTATATGCAAAGATGATGCAGGTAAACCTGTTGATGAGACTTTGTATAGAGGAATAGTTGGTTCTCTACTATATCTCACAGCTAGTAGACCAGATATTATGTATGCTACATGTGTCTGTGCTAGGTACCAAGCCTGCCCTAAAGAGTCTCATTATACTGCAGTCAAAAGGATTCTGAGATATCTTAAGGGCACACCTAATCTAGGCCTTTGGTACCCTAGGAATAGAGATTTTCTACTAACAGGTTATTCAGATGCAGACTATGCAGGTTGTAGAGAGGATAGGAAGAGTACAACAGGTACTTGTCAATTCTTGGGCGGAAGACTGATATCTTGGAGTAGTAAGAAGTAGACCAGTGTGGCTATATCTACAGCTGAGTCAGAATATGTTGCTGCTGGCAGCTGCTGTGCACAACTATTGTGGATACAGCATCAGCTTAAAGATTATGGTATTCAAGTAAGTAAAACACCTCTTTTGTGTGATTCTAAGAGTGCAATTTCTATTGCTAATAATCCTGTCTCTCATAGTAGAACTAAGTATATAGAAATTAAATACCATTTTCTTAGAGATCATGTAGAAAGAGAAGACATCACATTGGAATTTGTTAAAACAGATTATCAAATAGCAGATGTATTCACTAAGCCTCTGGATGAAACAAAATTCAATAAATTTAAAATTGAATTAGGCATGCTGACCATTGATTAGATTATCAACAAACTATCAAGTGGTTGGTATCAGTGATTAGATTATCAACAAACTTAAAAATAACATATTAGATTATCAAATGGTCTTAAGTGGTGTAGACAGAAACAGAAATTGGCTAAGTAAAATGGTGTTGACACATTCAGTGATAATGTGTCGACTCAGTGAAGTAATGTCGACAAGTCAGAGATAATGTGTCGACACAGAGAATATGTGTCGACACTTAAGAATCATATTATCGACTTATCCAGGAATGTAGTGTCGACTTCACCAGAATAATGGTGTCGACACTTACAGATTTTGTGTCGACACTTATACTAAGAGTCGACACAGAATTTCTGATGCTCTACTATATCTCTCAGGTGTCGACATATCCACATTTGGTGTCGACACATAGTAGACAGATTTGTTGTCGAGACAATAGAAGTTTGTGTCGACACATTCCATTTGTGTCGACACATATAGACTGTTTTTGCCCGCCTTTTGATCTTCTTTCAATAGAACGTATAAATAGGTCAAGAACTTATTCAGTCGACACGCTTACAAGGTTTTCGAGACTGAAACCCTGTGTCAACTTTCTCTCTCTCTCTTCTCTCAAGCTTTCTCACCTGAACAATGGCGCCGAAGATTGAAGACAACGTCAATGAAGGTTATGAGTTAGTAAGGAATGCCTTTGCCGAAGCCCCAGCAGATGTTCAACGAGTTATCTCTCTCATTTCGGAATCCGGATTAGAGTTCCTAGTTTCTGAACCTTCCAAGATATGGAAGAAGGAGGTGCATGAATTCTTTAGCTCTGCATCAATAGGTTCAGATGTTCTCAAGATAAAGTCCATTGTGCATGGGTCGACAGTGAAGATTACCCCAAGAAGTCTAAGGAAGATTCTACACTTACCAATAATTGAGAATGAAGAAGAAGTCCCTACTTCTAAGTTAAGGGAGGCTATCCAATGGTGCGGATTGGATCCCACTCTGAAGATTGGAGCTGCTTTCAATAGAAAAGGAATGAATCAGCAAGGGAAATTTCTGTCTGAAGTAGTTGGCAAGGTGATTCTGTGCAAACAAGGGGGACATGATAGGATTTCAGCCTATATGTTCAGCCTCATGACTAGAATAGTTTTTACAATTCCAACTGATTGGTCAGCTGTAATCTTTGAAAAGATCAAGGAAGGAATGAAGAAGCCAAATCTGGCTAGAATTATGAGTTTATATCTGAATGGAGTAATCACTGAAGTAATGCAACACCTGCCAGGAACAAAGATCAATCACATGAGAAAGATGGACATGAGATTGTTTTCTAGGTGGGATAGGGTGCTGTCTAAGGATGTGCCTGATGAGAGCAGGCAGGACACCCCTGTGAAATCCCCTTCTCATGTTCAAGATACTGAGTAGCTTCAAGAAGAACAAGAGAGGAAGCAGGATGAAGATCACCCTGTGTCTACTCCAGCCCAGCAAGACACTATACCTGCATAAATGCAGGGGGAGAAAGCTCATTCACCTGCCCAGATTGTATCTACTCCTGACCAGGTACAGTTGCAGGGGGAGCTGGTGTATTTCCTTACTAAAGACATTTCTAATATTTCTATTACTGCACAGGTGCAGGGGGAGCAAGTATACTCACCTGCCCAGGTCATTATCAATACTGACCAAGTACAGGGGGAGAAGATGTCTGCCCCAGTGCAAGAGGCAGTCCAAACTGATATCTCCAAAGATCTGAATATAAAAGATCTAATTGATACATCTTATGTTCAAGCTCAGAAGGAATATACTCTAGATGAGTTATTCCCTAATGTTGATATGGCTACTGATAGAGTAGAAGAGGGGCAAGAGATTGAAATGGCCCTTGACATGGAGATAGAAATTGAGAAGGAGCAAATGGTTGAGGGGGAGTCTGTGCATGTTGAGGCTGAACAACATGGCACTGAGACAGATATTCCTCCTCCTCCTCAAGAAAGAGTTCAAGTTGATAGTTCATCTGAATCTGAGACTGAAGAAGCCAGAATGGCTAAGAAGAGAAAACTTGTAGTCTTCAAGAGAAGGAGCAAAGGTTATAAGCAGGCTCTACAGACTACAACTCAACCATCTCATTCTGAATTTAATTATAACAAGTTTATGGTTGATTTGCAAGTTAAGTTAGATGACCATAGAGTGGCAGTTGAAAAATATGTTGATGAGAGCAATAAGGCCCTCCAATTTGACTTGGCTCAGGATATAAAGTCAATTAGATTTGAAGTCAATATGCAAAAGAAGGAGATGACAGATTGCTTCCATAAAGGAGGTAATGCTGTAGTATTCTTGGCAAAACAACAGCAATCAGTTATTACCAAAGCAGATGATATAGCACTGAAGCAGGGCTATGTTCTTACAAATCAGATAAACATGAATGCCAATCTTGAAGACTCTCACAATGAAATTCTTAATGAGTTGAAAAAGACTACTGAAGGGTTGCCTGCAGCTAGAGCAAAGGAAATGGAAGAATTTGATAAGAAATTTCAAGCTGCTATTGAATCTGTTAAAACTGCTATCACTACCTCTCAAAAGGACATATCTGACAAGCTTCACAAGTTAAAACCATTTTTTAAAGAGGGTGTGAATTATCTGGATGGACAGATCAGATTTCAGAAGGAAGATCTAAGGGATCATATTACCAGAGAAGCCATAAAGGGGGAGAGGTTGTTAGTTCATGCAGGCTCAGAGCACACCAAATGGGTGACCAATAGTATTCGAGCCACATTGGGATATCCACCTTTGTGTGATGATGCTATGGTGGCTGAGTCAGGAATACAAACAGGTTCTACCCCGACGAGCTCACCTTCCCCGTCTCACATTTCGAGATGGGGTTGCGCCCTCCCCTCTGACCGGAAATCCATCAGATGCTAAAATACTACGGCGCAGTGCCCGCGCAACTGAACCCGAACGCCATCGCCATGATGGTGGCGTTCGCCTGCTATCTCCGCTGCGAGCAGATTGAGTTCAACTTGATGGTCTTTCGCAAGTTGTTCTCTTACAAGGCCACCACTGACGGGGTCACCTTCTTCGGTGGTACCCTCATCAAGGTTCGCGAAGTCATGAACAAGCATCATAATTGGATGACCAAGATCGTGTTCCTTAAGGGCGATCTCGGCAACATCCCCTTCTCTCCCAAACAGAAGGCCGAGGAGGTGTACCGCCCCCTGTCGGTGTCGGGAAATGACGCCGAGCTCCAAAAATTCTTACTCCACAAAGATTTTGAGGTCGCCTTCCTCTGCCGAGGCCTCGATTCCCTTCTCCCTGTCCTCCCTGATGAAGGTATGTTCATATTTCCTTTCGCTTCTACTGGGCTCGGCAGAGATAGAGTTGGCTAATCTGTCTCTTCTGCAGGGGAGCGACTCATCCCCGAGAATCCACCCTTTGCGGACCCGGGTCTTTTCAATGACCCTCTTGAACTCGCATGGGCAGTAGCACTGGCCTATCAAGATGACGCGGCGATGTCCCAGCCTTCATCCAGTAAGAAAAGGCCGACACCTGGGGGACTGGGCTCATCCCGCCGGCCCCCGGACCGCAAGAAGAAGGCCAAGGTCATCTCCCTGGGGGGAAAGCGATCCCCCAAGTTCATGGACCTGCCCGAGACCCCCTCTGACGCCTCGCCGGGGAGCCCGCTGATGGAGTCGTCCGGGAGGGATCACCGAAAGCGCGAGTCTTTGGCCCCCAATGTCGTGGAGGAATTCACGCCCCGCGAGTTGGGCCTGCCCAAAGAACACCCCAACTTCGGCATGGGGGAGAAATGCAAAGACCCAACCGGCGAGCCGATGATCAAGTTTGATGAGGCGGCCCACCGGGTAACGATCTCCACTCACCACCCTTCTTGGGGTGCCCGCCAGCCTCCCACTGGCCATGCCTACGTGCTTGGCTTCGGCCTTTATAGTCGCGACGGCGCCGAGGCTTACAGGCACATGACCCCTCGTCAGTTGGGTCGCAAGGGCCTTCGACCCCATTTTCGGTCCTTCGAGCTGCACCATATGATGGCGCAGCGCAGCTTCAACCTCAGCAGGCTTTTGTCAAAGGCCGAGCAGGAGCGCAATGTTGCAAAGGATCAGGCCGCTGACGTAGTGAGGCATTGTGGTATCGTTGAGGATCTACTCGCAAAGGCCGCAGGAGGGCCTGTAAGCGTCGGTCGTCCCTCTCTTTTTTTACTTAGACTATTTCTTGATATTGACGATGTATTGGATCCGCAGGATGCCAAGGATGTGCGCGAGTTGCAGGACCGTCCCTCTTGCTTGGAGGAGGAAGTCGTCCGGTTGCAGACTCACCTTACCGAGCAGGACGCTCGCTCAGGCAAGCAGGGGACGCATGCCGTCGAGTAGGGGGCTCACTTTTCTCAGCTAGAGGCAGAGGTGGGGAGGCTGCAAGAGCAGAACTAGGGGCTTCACGCCGAGCTCCATTGGCAGGCGGAGCTTCTTGTCCCGCCGGGCGGTGGCGAGCCTCTCTACCCCTTCCGGCAGCCATGGTTTTTTGGCGAGAAGGAGGTCACGGAGCGGCTATGGGTCAATTCGATCGGGTCCGCCGAGTGCCTCCTAGACGTCATGAGAGGCGCTGAGATATTGGCGGTCGGTTGTGAAGAGGTCGCGGTTCGTGACCTCATGCCAGGTCTGTACCCGCTGAGGATGCCTGGAGAGAAGGAGTACAGCTTCGCCTCCCTATTCGGGGACACGGACAAGGACCCAGGGCATGGAGGCAAAGGAGGTCGTGCCTCTGGGGAGGAGGGCGAGAGCTGAGCTGGATTTCTTGTTTCTTTTTGTTTCCCTTTCACTCTTTTGTATCCTCGCAAAGGCGAGTTCCAAATATGTAATGGACTACATCAATTGTAAATAATTTTTTCTATCATCTTTTCTTTGGTATTTGACTACTGTGATGCACATTTTTCTCTCTCCTCCCTTTTTTGTTTGGTGACCTATGGCCGAATTTGCCACCATTAAGAGTATGTCGAGTCAAAAACTTTTATTTCAGTTAGTCGGGGAACGTCGGTAGTCGCTAGGTCTGCGAGTTTTTGAGTCGCCGGTGGATACTTGCCTCGTCTGCGAGCACTCAACTTGCCTCCGAGCACTCAACTCGCTTGCAAGCCCCGACTTGCCTATAAGCGCTCGACTCGCCTGTAGGCAGGTGTTGAGGGCCTTCTGGGTTTATCCTCCGAGCAACTTCCAACCCTACTAGCTTGGCGGGAGCCTGGCAGCAGGACCTGCTCGGGGTCGAGGGCAGACTCCTCCGAGTGACTTCCAGCCCTGCCAGCTTAGTGGGAGTCTGGCAGCGGGATCTGCTCGGGGTCAAGGGAAGACTCCTCCGAGTGACTTCCAGCCCTGCCAGCTTGGTGGGAGCCTGGTAGTGTGATCCACTAGGGGTCTGAGGCAGACTCCTCTGAGTGACTTCCAGCCCTGCCAGCTTGGTGGGAGCCTAGAAGCGGGATCTGCTCGGGGTCGAGGGAAGACTCCTCCGAGTGACTTCCAGCCCTGCCAGCTTGGTGAGAGCCTGGCAGCGGGATCTTCTCGGGGTCGAGGACAGACTCCTCCGAGTGAATTCCAGCCCTGCGAGCTTGGTGGGAGCCTGGCAGTTGGATCTGCTCGAGGTCGAGGGAAGACTCCTACGAGTGACTTCTAGCCCTGCCATCTTGGTGGGAGCCTGACAGCGGGATCTGCTCGGGGTTGAAGGCAGACTCCTTCGAGTGACTTCCAGCCCTGCTAGCTTGGTGAGAGCCTAGCAGCGAGATCTGCTCGGGGTCGAGGGCAGACTCCTTCGAGTGACTTCCAGCCCTGCCAGCTTGGGTGGAGCCTGGCAGCGGGATCTACTCTGGGTCGAGGGCAGACTCCTCAGAGTGACTTCCGGCCCTGCCAGCTTGGTGGGAAGCTAGAAGCGGCGTCTTCTCGGGGTCGAGGGCAGACTCCTCCGAGTGACTTCCAGCCCTGCCAGCTTGGTGGGAGCCCGGCAGCGGGATCTGCTCGGGGTCGAGGGCAGACTCCTCCAAGTGACTTCCAGCCCTGTCAGCTGGTGGGAGCCTAGCAGCGGGATCTGCTCAGGGTCAATGGCAGACTCCTCCGAGTGACTTTTAGCCTTGCAGCTTGGTCAGAGCCTGGCAGCGGGAACTGCTCGGGGTCGAGGGCAGACTCCTCTGAGTGACTTCCAGCCCTGACAACTTGGTGGGAGCCTGGCAGCGGGATCTGCTTGGGGTCGAGGGCAGACTCCTCCGAGTGACTTCCAGCCCTGCAAGCTTGGTGGGATCCTTGCAGCGGGATCTGGTTAGGGTCTGGGGCAGACTCCTCCGAGTGACTTCCAGCCCTGCCAGCTTGGTAGGAGCCTGACAGCAGGATCTGCTCGGGGTCTGGGATGGACTCACTATTACACTTGTACGAAACATGTTATGAGAATAAGAATTTAGAAAAAAAAATTATTCCATAATACAAGACTTACACGACTTAGGGGTAAAAACGCTTCAGGTCGTCACCAGTCCAGGTGAGACCTAGGGTCTCGCCTTTCGTATTCTGAAGAGGATACCCTCCCGACATTAGGACCTCCCGTACTGTATATGGTCCTTCCCAATTGGGGTTGAGCTTACCCACCGTGGCTGGCCTTCCTACGGCATCCACCTTTCTTAAGACCAAGTCTCTTTCCGTGAACTGTTTGACTCTGACGTGCTTGTCAAAGTAATTGGCCATTCTTCTCTTCACTTCCTCTTGTTGGAGGGCAGAGAGGTCTCATAGCTCTGCAAACATGTCGAGCGAGTGTCGCATATCCTCCTCATTCTCGATCCTCTATTCTTCCTTGCCTTCTCCTGCCACGGCCACCCGAGGCGTCCGGAACTCGAACTCCACTTATAGTACTGCCTCACATACATGGGAGAGTTTGAAAGGAGTCTCTCCCATGGCCGTGTTCGGCGTGGTTCTAAGGGCCTAGAGGACCGAAGGGAGCTGCTCCACCCAGCTTCCTCTCAAATTTTCTACCTTCTTCTTGAGGAGATTAACAATGATCTTGTTTTCCGCCTCCACCTGCTCGTTGCTCCTGGGGTGTTGAATCGAGGCAAACCTAAGATCGATCCCGAGCTATCCATAAAAACTAATTAACTTAGCGCTGGCGAATTGAGGGTCATTGTCCGTGACAATGGCCTGGGGAAACCAATGTCGGCAGATGATCTCACCCCATACAAAGTTTCTGACGACCTGGGAGGTTACTTTGGCAGGCGCCTTAACTTCCAGCCACTTAGATAAATAATCAATCATCAGAGCAGGAACTTTCTCTGACCGCTGGCCTGTGGGAAGGGCCCGACAAAGTCCATTCCCCAAATTGCAAATGGCCAAGGGGGTGTGATACTTCCGAGGCGTTGGGCAGGTTGTAGCTGGAGGGGAGCGAACAGCTAGCACTTATGACACTCGTTTGCAAACTTGGTCGCATCTTGGACCAGGGTTGGCCAAAAATATCCTTTCCTGATGATTCTTCCTTCCAGTGTTCGACTCCCAGAGTGACTTCCACACTCCTCGGAATGGACCTCCTCCAAGACCCTCGGGATATCCCCCTCGGCCACGCAATCTGCCAACATCCCCGAAAGGGTCTTCCGGTATAACTGGCCGTCTCGCATGAGATAGTATGTCGACTTATATTTGAGCTTCTTCCAGTCCATCCCCTCAGGATACTCCTCGGTGGACAAGAAAGTAATGAATGGGTCCATCCAAGAGGGGAGCTACTCCACCTCCATCAGTTCCCCCTCGTGAATGGATGGGCGAAAGATATCTATGATGGTACCCCCCACGCGGGGACCGTGCTTTGCTAGTTGGTCCACCTGCTCATTCTCCCCCCTGGGCACATGCCGGATAGAGAATACCTAGAAGGTGTCGATGATTCCCTTCACCTTTGCCAAGTAAAGCTGCAGGGTTGTCTCCCTTGCCTCAAACTCCCTGTTAATCTGGGAAGCCACCACCATGGAGTCAGTGAGGACCTCCACGTCATTTACCCCCAATTCTCTGACCAAGCGCAGACCTGCAATCACAGCTTCATACTCGGCCTGGTTGTTAGTGACGGGAAAATGCATTACTACAGTCTGCTCGATCCTTGTCCCTTGGGGCTTTCTAAGATGACCCATGCCCCCAGGGAATGCCTCCTCGAGGCGCCGTATGCCATGACCCTCCAAGGGACCGGGCGAGTGAGTTCCTCCTTTGCCACCTCAACTACGTAGTCAGTTAGGAAGTTTGTCATCGCTTGGGCCCTGATCGAGAGGCATGGGATGAAGGAGATGTCGAACTCGCTCAACTCCACGGACCACTGAGCCAATCTGCCCGAGTGCTCCACCCCCCCCCCCGAAGATATTGCGGAGGGGGTGGTCAGTCACCACCCAGATCGAGTGTGCCTGGAAGTAAGGCCGGAGCCTCCGGGCCGAAACAATCAGAGCAAATGCCAGCTTCTCCAGTATAGGATAACGGAGCTCGGCCTTCCTCAGCAACCTACTCACATACTAAATTGGGAGCTGCTTCTTCCCCTCTTCCAAACCAAAACAGAGCTAAGGGCCTCCACCCTGACCCCGAGATACAAGAATAGGTCCTCCCCCTCCTTTGGCCCCTGGAGCACGGGGGACTGAGTCAGCTGCCTCTTTAGGGCCTAGAATGCCTCCTCGCACTCTGAGGTCCATTCGAACTTCTGGCCTCCTCTCAGGGTTTTGAAGAAAGGGGAGCAATTCTATCCGGCCCGAGAGAGGAACCTGCTTAACCCTACAAGCTTCCCTGTCAGTCAATGTACCTATTTGGCATTCCGAGGCGAACCCAGTTCCATGATCGATCAAACCTTGTCTGGGTTGGGTTCTACGCCGGTGGGGGTGAGGAGATGTCCCGGGAAATTCCCCCTACTAACCCCAAAGATGCACTTCAAGGGGTTTAGCCTCATCTTGTGTTTGCATAGGGTGGCGAAGGTTTCCTCCAAATCCTGGCGGTGAGAGTCGACATCCCGACTCTTGATCATGTGGTCGTCAATATAAACCTCCAAGTTCCTTCCCCTCTTCTCTCGGAATACCCTATCAATCATTTTTGATAGGTCGCACCCGCGTTCTTTACCCCGAAGGGAATCATTTTGTAGCAGTAGCACCCATCGCTAGTGATGAAAGAGACATCCTTGATGTCGGGAGGGTGCATCCTGATCTGATGATAACCTGAAAATGCATCTAATAAACTCATTACTGGGAAACCGACGGCTGAGTCAACCAGCGCGTCAATCCAAGGCAAGGGGTAACAATCCTTGGGAAATAATTTATTAAGCAATGAAAAATCAACACACATACGCCACCGGCCATCTCCTTTTTTAACCATTACAAGATTGCAGACCCAGCCGGGGTATTGAATCTCGGATACAAAACTTGCCTCGAGGAGTTTGGACACCTCCTCTCGAATTGGCTCAGCCAACCTGTACATCGTAGGCCTCTTCTTCTGTTGGATGGGGCAAGCCTCCAGATCCAGGTTAAGGAGATGTCAAGCCACGTCCGCGTCGATCCCCAGCATCTCTGCGGAACTCCAGGTGAAGATATCCACGTTCTTCTGGATGCACTCCAGCACCCTTCCCTGAGCCTCCAGGGTCAGCCCTCCACTGACGCGGACCTTCTCCACCTTGCCACCGAGAGTGGGGACCTCCATCTCAACCACCTCTTCTGCCGCCTCCAGACGAGACTACTCCCCCATTATTTAGCATTCCCCCCCCTCTAGGGTTGAGGAACTCCTCCTCGACTACCTCCACAACCATCGCCTCCGCCTGCTCTTGAACCTCCTTCGTCTCCTCCTCCCGAGGGCTAGTCTCCTCTACTTTTATTTCCTCCGGGCCGGCCTCTTGCTCCGCCTCCTCCATCCTCTGCCCCATCTCCTCAGCACCCTCCTGCCATGAGATGGAGTTTACGGCGGTGACATAGCACTCCCTTGCCATCTTAGGGTCTCCGCGGACCCAGACCTAGACCCCCTCGACATTGAGCTTTAGGCATTGGTGGAAGGATGAGGGGACGCAGCGGAAGGCACTGATGAGGGGCCTCACGAAGATGGCACTATAGCTGCTAGGGGCGTCCACAATGACGAACTTGCAATTGTGGGACTTCCCTCCTAGAGAGACTTGGAGTCCTACCCCTCCTTCAACTTCCTTCCTCTCCCCCGATAAGCCAAACAGGGGCCCATCTGAGGCCAACACCCTCCTAGCCTCCACCTTCATCGCGCCAAATGCCTTCTTAAAGATGACGTTGACTGAGCTCCCGTTATCGATCAGGATCCGAGAGACGGTGAAATTTTCGATGGCTGTCTTACCAGCGCATCGCAAAAGGGGTCTTCGTGACCTGGAATATCCTTGACCGTGAAGGTGATTCTTTCTTCCGGGGGCGGGGTCTGGAATATGGAGCCAATGCTTCGTCGGTACATGGTGTGGAGGCTCGCCTTACGGGAAGCCTCAATCCTCTCCCCCCCCCCATGGATTGCTTCGATCCCTCCCCGGGTTCCCACATCTTCCCGGTCTTCGCGCCTGTCCTCCTCTACCCGAGGAGGGACCTCCTCAATCCGCAACCCTTGGCGGTCTTGTTACTGCTGCTGCTCCCTATTTCCCCTCATCTTGAGGAACTCCGTGCACCTGGCCGTGGCATTCACTTCTATTGGAACACCCTATTACTGATTTGGGTAAGGATTACTATGTCCTTAGGAATGTGTCTTGACCTCATTGTATAGTTTTAAAGGTCAACTAGAATAGGTCTAAGGCTTAGAACTTAGGTTTGAAAGCTGCCCCCAAGACCTTCTAGTTCAAAATACAAGTACAGAAGTTTAAGGCAATTATCATCGAGCTCAGATCGACGAGGCATCGAACTCAGTTCGACTATCTCTGAGCTCAGTTCAACGAGTCGTCGAACTCGGTTCGACGATCTCCGAACTCAGATCGACGCTTCTGTCTCTAGCCAAAATCCCGATCACTGAGCTCAGGTCGACGATAGTTGAGCTCAGATTGACGATCTCTATTTCAAGTCAAGTTCCAGTCTCTGAGCTCAGGTCGACGATAGTCGAGCTCAGATCGATGACTTTTCTTGAGAGATCGACGATTTCAGGAATTCAAATTCAGTCAGTTATGGAATTCAATCTGATTCATATCCAGCATTTATTTCAAAGGATTTTATAGCCGTTTCAATTAATCTGTAGCAAGTTTCAAGGAATACTAAATGGAATGTCTATTAGGACTTTCCTCCAGAGACAAATATCATTTAAGGAAGTCATTTATGACTGGCTAACGGCTATCTAGAGGACTGATTTTCAATATATCTTCTCAGAATAATTGAGACAAAATTACATTATCATTCTAAGATATAGATTTTGAGACACAAGTACTACAGGATTACAAGTTAGAATTCTGACAAAACATAAGCAATACAACAGTGAAGGAGATCACCACACAGAAAAGAATTCCTCTATTCTTTCAAGATCTCTTCTGATTCAAGTGTTCAAGGCTTCATCAATCAAGGACTCCAGACAAATCACATTTCAGCCTTTGTTGAAATAATTCTTTGCTGGAGATCTCAAACATACTGAAGGCCTATCACCATGTGCAAAGCTTCTCTTCCTGAACAATTACAAATCTCAGGGGGAGCATTGACAACATCAATCCACTTGTCTTCTCTTTGACTGTTGAACAGAGAAGAACAACTTCACCTCTTTTTATTTTTCTTTGGTGTAAAAGGGTTACTCAAAACTCCCTTCAAAAGTTTTATGCTTGGTTTCTGAGACCTTGTCAAAACTCAGTGGTGGCACGATACCTGATCAAAAAATCTGATTTGGTTTTAGCACCTTATCAAAAGCTCATTGGTGCCCAGGACACCTGATAAACTATTCCTGCAGTGGATTCCTACCTAGGGTGGTAGAAGAGTGGATGTACCTAGGTTGATTGGGGAACAATTATAGATCCTTGTGTCTTCTGGTTGTTGTGTTTGATTTGCTGTGTGCTGTGTTTTGTTTCTTGCTTACTTAGTTTTTATTTACTGCAAGCACAATACACATATATATAAATCAAGTCTTCCACTGCCAATTAATTTTTAAATTAGAAAATTATTTAAATATACTCTATTCACCCCCCCCCCTCCTCTAGAGTTAAGGTAGATCTTACCCTCACTTTCAATTGGTATCAGAGGCAGGTTGGTTATTCAACAACTAAATCCTCATCAGATTGGTTGTTTTACAGGCTAACACCTGAACCAAAAGATCTATGATAAGATCAATCTTTAATAGAGGGTTATTACTTTTATTATATTTATTCTAATATAAAATCATGGCACAGAACAAATATTTTCTAGCACCAGACCT
Source organism: Platanthera zijinensis (assembly GCA_039513925.1). Taxonomy (NCBI): domain Eukaryota; kingdom Viridiplantae; phylum Streptophyta; class Magnoliopsida; order Asparagales; family Orchidaceae; genus Platanthera; species Platanthera zijinensis. The sequence goes on from CM077078.1 coordinate 182,361,753, forward strand.
ACAGTGTGCAATCTTTCTAAGTTTGCACTTTGGAAGGCAAGGATTAAATTATACATGAATTCTATTGATGAGGACATCTTTAATTCTGTTTTGACAGTGTGTCCAAGACCTCCAGTAACTACAAGTACAAGTGTTGTTCCACCCCCCTCGGGAACAGATGCAGAAATCAAAAAGTGGAAAGTTGCTGATGCCAAGGCAATGAACATATTGGCTCAGACTATGTCTGATGACATATTTCAAAAAGTGGTTGAATGCAACTCAGCAAAAGAAATTTGGGACAAGATATCCGAGCTTGTGTCAGGATCAGCTGATGAAAGAAAGGATAGAAGATCCCATCTTATAACCCAGTATGAGAATTTTAAGACGGGAGAAACTGAGTCAGTTGATGACATGTACAATAGACTCAGTCTAATTGTCAGTGAACTAAAGACCTTGGACAAGGAGATCTCATTGACTGAACTCAATGATAAGATCCTAATGTGCTTCCCCAGCACTTGGGATTCAAGGATCTGGCCAATCAAGGATGCCAGAAGCCTAAATGAGATCACCACTGAAGCTCTATTGGGCAATCTCAAGTCTTATGAGCTGCTTATCAAGAATAGAGAAGAAGTGCAAAAGATAGCGTCTCCAGCAACAAGGAAGGAGAAGACAATTTCTTTCAAAGCTACAGAAGAACTGCCTAAAGACAAGGTCACAGGCAATGAAGAGTTAATGAGTCTACTAGCAAAAAGATTCTATAAGATGGCTAGGAAAGATTTCAGGAAAAGGTCATCCAGAGGCCATGAAAAGCCAAGGTATGACAAGTCCAGTAACAAAGAAATTATTTGTTTTGGATGCAGGAATCCAGGCCACATTGTGCCTGACTTTCCATAGAATCAAAATAAGGACAGGAAAGAAAAGAAAGACAGGAGAAGAGACAAGGATTTCAGAAGAAACAACAATGACAAATCCTCCTCCAGCAAGAACAAACACACCAGGAAGGGATTTGTAGCTGAAACCTGGAGTGAAACTAAAGAAGAATCAGAGGCATCATCAAGTTCAAGTGATGATGAAGATGATGCTCAAGAGAAGGAGTTCTGCATGATGGCTATCAATGCCTCTCAACATAATTCTGATGCAGAACAAGAGTCAGAATCTGAATCTGAACATGAAGCTGAAGAAGATCAGGTAATAGATTCTTTTGATTTCAATTCAGAGGACTTTAGATCTGAATTTAAGGCACTTTGTTTAGACCTGCTAAAGTCTGAGAAAGAGATTATCTCTCTCATAAATCAATTATCTGAATATAGCACTTTAAAAACAGATAACCTTAAACTCTCTGAGGAGTAAGAATGGTGTAGGGAGGAGATAGCTTCACTGAAAAGTGAACTATCCGAGGCAAAGAAGTTTGAAGAATCGCTCAAAGGGAGAAGCATCAGACTGATGGACATTACAAGCACAGTGAACTCAAGACTTAACAGTACACTGGACTTGGGTGCTTCATCCAGCCAACCCATAGTGTTAACAACCCCAATTAAGTTTATCTCAGATAAAGGAAAGGGAGATGTAGAGGTAGCTAGGAAGAATCCTGATTTACCTAAGAAAAACAAAGTTCAACAGAAAACGTCGAACAGAGCTCGATGATCGCAGAACAGAGCTCAGCGATCTCAAGCTGAATCGTCAAACTCAGGTCGACGATCTCTGATCTCTGAACTCTGGCAAATTCGATCTTCGAACGGAGCTCGACGATCTGACCCAAGATCGTCGAACTCAGCTCAGAGATCGTCGAACAGAGATCAGAGCTTTGAGCAAGGTGTTAAAGGTAAATCAAACTTCAATCCTAGTGGTCCCACATCCCAAAGCTTTAACCCTTATACTGAATGGATAATACCTCCTAGGAGATATCATCCTAAAGGTTATAAGAGTCAACCAGGGATGTCATTCATTTCAGAATTTAAAGGTTATCAACCTAGGCCCAAGGTAAACTGGGTCAAAAATAAGTAAATTATTATGTATGCAGGTGAAGACCTATCCAACAATAAACCAACAATGGTATCTGGATAGTGGGTGCTCAAAGACGATGACAGAAAGCAAGGATAATCTAATATCCTTAAATGCCAAGCTTGGACCCAAAGTCATACTTGGAGATTCAAACTTTGGCAGACCAAGGGATATGGTGCAGTCCAAGTAGGCTCAGTCACATTCAAGAAGGTAGCCTATGTGAAAGGACTGAAGCACAATTTAATCAGCATCAGTCAACTGTGTGATGAAGGCTACCAGGTGACATTCAACAAATCCTCATGCAAAATCAGATCAGAGGACAACACAACTGTGTTGACAGGTAAAAGGAAAGGTAACATCTATCTTGTAGATTTTCATTCAACTAAGGTAGATATTTGCTTGTTCAACTTGTTAGTAAACCAAATGAACTTTGGCATAAGAGATTAGGACATATAAACCTTAGAACCATTGCTAGGCTATCCAATGACAACCTTGTTAGAGGACTACCTTCTGGCCCCTACAAGAAGGAAGGACTTTGAAGGTCTTGTCAGTTAGGCAAGCAAACTAAAAATAGTTTCAAGTCACTTAATAAGAGTGATTCACCTAGGATCTTGTATCTGTTACACATGGATATTTTTGGACTCATTACAGTACAAAGCCTAGGAGGGAAATCTTACACTTTAGTAGTTGTAGATGACTTCTCTAGATTCACATGGGTGTTCTTTCTGAGGAAGAAGTCTGATAACTTTAAGTGTTTGACAGAGTTTCTCAAATGTATACAGATTGAGTTCAATACTCACATTGCCCTAATCAGAAGTGATCATGGGACAGAGTTTGATTCTCTTCTTATGCAAGAGTTCTGTCAGAGTGAAGAGATCAGACACACTTTCTCAGCTCCTAGAACTCCTCAACAAAATGGGGTAGCTGAAAGGAAAAATAGAACTCTTATTGAATCTGCTACTACATTGTTGACAGATGCTCACCTTCCTCTATCCTTTTGGGCAGAGGCAGTAAGCACCTCAAACTATGTGTTGAATAGAAGTTTGATACATAAGCTAAAGGGAAAGACTCCCTATGAATTACTCAAAAGGAAGAAACCTAACGTAGATTATTTCAAGATTTTTGGCTATATTTGTTACATACACAATAATGACAAGAAGTACATAGCAAAATTTCAAGCCAAAGCTGATGAAGGAGTGTTTCTGGGATACACCATGATCAGTAAAGCTTATAGGTTGTATAACAAAGCTTCTCTTAAAATTGAAGAATCTGTTCATGTATCTTTTGATGAAACTAACATGTCTTATAAGGAGAAGAATATTTCTACCATAGAACCTTTGCAGGTACATTCTCTCTCAAAAAATTTGGATAGGTTACACATTATAGAAAAGGATACAACACATTCACCTATCCAATAAAGAGGTGGAAGTAGTGAAGATGAAGAGGACACTCAACATCTTGGTGAGAACCACATTAAAGAGCCAGTTGTTGTTCCACAAGAAGAAACAATAACACAGGTTGGTGAACAATCAACACCACATTTTGACTTAGTAACATCAAGAGATCATCCAATCTCTCAAGTAATTGGAGAAATCTCAGTTGATGTGCAAACCAGAAATTAGGTCAACCAAAATCTGATGCACACCTGCTTTTTATCTCAAATTGAGCCTCAATCCATACAAGATGCAGAACAAGATCCACACTGGATCATTGCAATGCAAGAGGAGTTACATCAATTTGAAAGGAACAAAGTTTGGGAACTAGTGCCAAGACCAAAGGATCATTCCATTGTTGGAACAAAATGGGTGTTCAGGAACAAGTTGGATGATCAAGGAATCATTGTAAGGAACAAGGCAATGCTAGTTGCACAAGGATACTCACAAGAAGAAGGAATAGATTATGAACAGACCTTTGCACCAGTTGCAAGGTTGGAGGCCATAAGAATATTTCTAGCTTATGCAGCACACAAGGGATTCAAGGTCTATCAAATGGATGTGAAGAGTGCATTTCTCAATGGAGATATCAAGGAAGAAGTCTATGTTAGACAACCCCAAGGTTTTATCTCTCCAACTCATCTTGATTATGTTTTTAAATTGCATAAAGCATTATATGGTCTTAAGCAAGCTCCTAGAGCATGGTATGAGACCTTAGCATGCTTTCTTTTGAAAAATTATTTTATAAGGGGTAGAGTAGACCAAACTCTTTTTATTAGAACCCATAAGTCCAATACCCTACTAGTACAAATTTATGTAGATGATATTATCTTTGGATCTACTGATTCAAATTTGTGCAAAAGGTTTTCCAACCTAATGCATTCTAAATTTGAAATGAGTAGCATGGGTGAGCTTTCCTTCTTTCTAGGATTGTAAGTCAAACAACATTCTGATGGCATATTCATTTCTTAAACCAAGTTTTCAAAAGAGTTGGTTAAGAAATTTTGTATGTTTGAAGCATCCTGCATGAAATCACCTATGCCTACCAATGCTATACTAGATGTTGATGAACATGAGAAACCTGTTGATCAGACAATATATAGAGCAATAATTGGCTCTTTATTGTACCTTACAACTAGTAGACCTGACATAATGTTTGTTGCATGCATCTGTGCTAGATTCCAAGTAAGCCCTAGAGAGTCACACCTAACATTAGTAAAAAGGATTCTTAGGTATGTGAAAAGTTGTCCAAATCTAGGTCTCTGGTATCCAAAAGATTAGGGATTTAAATTAACTGGATATTTAGATGCTGATAATGCTGGATGTAGAGTAGACAGGGAAAGCACCAATGGAACTTGCCAGTTTCTTGGTGACAGACTTGTCTCCTGGTTTTGTAAGAAACAAACATCTGTGTCCACATCAACTACTGAAGCTGAATACTGGCAGCAGGTAGTTGTTGCTCACAGATTTTGTGGATTCAAAATCAGCTCCTAGACTATGGTTACAACTTAGATAAGTCAAAAATATTTTGTGATAACACCAGTGCTATTTCTATAACACAAAATCCAGTCCTCCACAGTAGGACAAAACATATTGAGATTAGGCATCACTTTTTAAGAGATAATGTTGAGAAGAATAAAATTGAACTTCAATATATCCCAACATATTTGCAAAGGGGAGATATTTTCACCAAACCATTGGATGAAAAGAAACACACATTCTTCCTGAATCAGTTAGGAATGTTAGATGGAGGAAGTTTAAATTAAGATCCAAGATTTTAAAACCTTAAAATTGACCAAGACTAAGCTAATAACTTGATTTTTCTAGTGTCTATAGGTTGTTTCTGATCTCTGAACTGCGCTAGACGTTTTTCCCCAAGATCGTCGAACGGAGGTCAACGTTCTAAAAAATCGTCGACCGGAGTTCAGCGTTTTCCAGATAGCGCTCGGCTATCTCTTTCTGGTCAAAGATCGTCGAATGGAGCTCGACGCTCTCCAATATCGTCGAACGGAGATCGACGATGTTGAAGACCTTTCAGATTCCTTTAGAAGCCCAGATCATCGAACTGAGTTCAACAATCTTTCCTTTTCGGCGTCGAACCCTAATATACAATTCATTTTTCGGCCATCGTTCCTCTTTTGCGCTTTCATACTTTCTGCAGAGATATTCTTTCCCTCCAAACATCTCTGCACTCGGTCTTGTTTGTTCATTTTTGCAGGTAACAATGGTCATCTCTGTTGTAGTCTTAGCAGCGATGAAGTTTGATACGGGTTTCGACATCGACATGGACTATTTTGAAGGCAGTGATCAAGTCTTCAAGGATATTCTGGAATTGTTCAAAGAGCAACAGCTGGTTCCTATCATGTCCACAAAAATGAAATTAGTTGCAGATGAAATTAAAGAATGGGTGTACACTGCACACAACTTAAATCAGAACCCAGTGATTGGAATAATATCGGTAACACAGGTATCCCTAACTCCTGCTCTCCTAATAGAAGTCTTCCAATTGAGTACTGGGCATGATTCTGTAGAGTTATCAGGAGATGAATTTGCTAGTATGCTGGATAGAATGGGTCACTCAGCAGTAAACCCTCATAAGCTGCTTAAGAAAAATCTGTCAATGGAGTATAGATTCTTAGCTGATGTTGAGGGAAAGGTACTACTGGAAAAACATTCTGCACATGATACCATCTCTAGGTATCAATTCTGTTTGATGGGTGCATTAGTTGATAAGAAGCATTTGAATTGGGGGGGGGGATATTCTTTGATTTAAATAAGAAAAAGATAAACATGAATCTTGTTAATTTTGGGAGAATTCTAGGACTGTTTCTGCATAACAGATGCCCTCAACTGCTTATTTCAAGTGGCATGCACATCAATGTTTCTAAGAGACTATCCTGTGCCCTCTTTGGAAAGTGGGACAGGCAAATTTCCAAACCAAGCAGGGCTCCTACAGTAGTTTCAACTTCAGGCACAAGGACTTTACAAGTCACTTCCCCTCAAGCAACTGCCCTCTTGGAAGAATTGCCTGCCTCCTCCTCCTCTCCACCATCTTCAACCATTGTTTCTTCAACCATCACCACTTCTATTTCATCACCCATCACCATTTCTTCTCCAATCTCAACTCCTACCAGCAACTACTGAAGACCATTTCCATCCTCTACACTATTATCCACACCTTGATATTGATTCATCCATTCACATTCCTTCATTCAATCTACTAGATGATTCCTTCATGGTTGATTCTCATTCCTCACCCCTTGAGCCCCCATCATGATCTACCTCTTACCAACAATTGCTTCAAGACATTCTAGCTCAACCATCCTTCAATCCATCCATTTCCATTCCCGTGACTTCCATCACAACAATCCCCATATCACAACCATCCATTTCACTGCCATCCACATCATTTCTCCACATCACTACAGCTCATCCAACACCATCTACTTCTGCAACCCTATCCTATACCTCTACTTAAGTATCCCTTGAGCAAGTAGATATTCCAGCTCTAGCAGATAAGCTCTATGAGATGTTAGCTCCCAGGCTAGCACTCTTGCTGGAGACCTCCATGGCTCCACTCCTTAAGTCTATACAGGACTTATCTGCCAGGCTCTCCTCTTTCTGTCCTCCTCAGGCAATCTCTTCTGTGGGGTGCCTTGATCCAGTCCATACTGAATCTAGGCAGGGGGAGATGCCACATGAAGAAGAAATGCTGCCTGCCTCAGATGAAGAAGTGCCAGAGATTCCAGCCCCAGCTCTAGTTCTAGTAGTTGACCTCAAGTCACTGCTTTCAAGAATTGGATGCTCTCCATAGCAGATATCTTCCAGCTCAAGAAGTTGAAGACCTTACTAAGGCCATTGTGCCTATTTTCAGTTGTGATCCCAGCCTGATATCTTCGTATATCAATTCTATAAAGGCTGTGGAAAGTGTTACTGCTACTGATGTTGTTATTACTGATTCTCCTGCTGATGAAGTTAGTTGTGATACTGCTAATGATTTGTTGATGACAGAGGCAAATGATTCAGAGCCTGCTGTTCTTGTTGATGAGCCTGCTGTTACTGCTGCTATTATTTCAGAAACTACTACTGTTATCTCTATTTCTAATATTATTGCTGCTCCAATTGTTAGTGTTGCTATCTCTTCTGTTTCTGCCAGTGTTGTTATTCCTGCAAGTACTGCTTCTGTCACTGCTGATGCTGCTGCTTCAACTGAACAATCCAAACAACAGAAATAGTATATCAAAAGGATTGATGAATTATATGATAATCCTCAGAGCTCAGATAGTGACAAGTTCAGAACTTATTCAGATGACTTCTCTGCAACCATTGCAAGGAAGAGGAAATCCAGAAGCAAAGCTTTGAAAAGAGTTCCTCCATAGAAAGTAAAGGATGATAATGACATTCCCTATTATATTCTGCATGACTGCCCTATAACTGAACCTTGGATGCAATTCTCAAAGAACCAGCTGAAGGCATTGAAGAAGAAGAGAAAGTTTGACAAAGGATCATCTCACCATAATCCTCCTCCTCCTTCACCAAATACAGGAACTAGTGGAGGTTCTGCTTCACAGACCTCATATGATAAAACTGAAAGTTCCTCTCAAGCTCAAGATAGATAACAATCAAGAGGGTATCAACAAAGAGGCTACCAATCTAGGAGAGGACAGTACAGAGGAAACCAAAGAGGACACAATGTTTATTCTAGAGGACAACCTAGACAACATCCTTATCACAGGGAAGTACAAGGCCCCATTGATTTAACTTCAGGTCCTTTCCCTTACAAGCTTAAAGAAATTGTTACTTCAAGAGCTCCTCCTGCTGATACAGTCAACAGATATGAACCTCCTATTCCCTTTGAGGATCTAGAGAACAATCCCCTTTCTTGGAAAGCAAGGATGAAATAATTGGTTGCCTTAGATCAAATAAAGAAGGCAAGAGAATAAGGGAGAGATACCTCAGACATCACCACTTTATCTGAGCAAAGAAAGAAAGAACTTGAAAGATACTCCTCAAGAAAATTCTTTGATCCAGAAAGTTATATGAAGATGCACCCAGAGGCTGTTGTTCCCAGACCTAAATCTCAAACCTCCCTAAGTGCTGCTGATGACAGAAGATCCAAGAAGGAAGCTCTAAATCCAAACAGAGAAATCTTGTTCAAAAAGAGAGAAGAAAAGGACTGATTGTGTAAGCTGAATGATATATATCTATCTCTGACTATCTGCTGTGATATCATATCTGCTTCTGCTTTGCTGCATTTCATTATTCTGCTATGTTGTATGAAAGTGAGGGTAAGATCTATCTCAACTCTAGAGGGGGCTGAATAGAGTATTTTAAAATAATTTTTCACAGTTGAAATAAACAGCACATATAAAATTCAATTTATGATATAGTGTAGAGTGCTAGTAAGAAGTTAAAAACCAAGAAGTAAAGAGCACAGCACACAGCAAACAAATCACACAAACAAACCAGAAGACACAAGGAAATATAGTGGTTCCCCAAAAACCTGGGTACATCCACTCTTCTACCACCCTTGGTAGGAATCCACTCAGGATGAGTTGATCAGGTGTCCTGACACCAATGAGCTTTTGATAAGGTGCTCAAAAACCAAGACTGGATTTTTTGATAAGGTGTCTTGCCACCACTGAGTTTTGACAAGGCTCTCAGAACCAGACAGAACTTTTGAAGGGAGTTCAAGAACCCTTTATAGCAGGAAAAAGAAAAAGGTAAAGAGGTGAGGTTGTCTTCTCTGTTCTCAAATCAAATGAGAGAAGACTAGTGGATCTTTTGTTGTCAAGGCTCCCCCTGAGATGTTGAATGAATCGGGAATGGAAGCTTTGCTCTAGGGTGATAGGTCTTCAGATCTTTAGATCTCCAGCAAAGAATTGTTTCAGCAAAGAGGCTGAAAGATGAGGTGTCTGGAGTTCTTTAAGATGAGGCTTTGATCACTTTTCTGTAAGCAAGAGGATGGTTATCTTTCACAGCTTAATTCTTCTTGTTCTTCTGTAACAGTGTGTGTCTCTTGATTCTATCGTGTATTGACTCTGGATTAATTCTCTTGGAGAGTAGTGTTGTTGGAGAAGACGATCTTATTCTCTGAATATAATTCTTCCAAGATAGCCGTTATCAGACATTAAATGCCTTCCATAAAGGATTTGTCTTCTAGAGGAAAGTCCAATGAAACATTCCTGAATAATTCCTTGAAACTTGTTCCAGAATAAATGAAAACGGCTGGCAAATCTTCTTGAAATTAAATGCTGAAAAAAACATTCCAAAGACCGGCAGCATTTGAATCCTTAAGAACGTCGATCTCTCAAAATAAACGTCGATCTGAGGCAAACAGAGATCGTCGACCAAAACTTTCCCGGAAATAGTCGACCTAAGCACAGCCAGAGATCGTCGACCAAAGCTCGACGATCGTCGGACTGAAGCTCGACGATAGTCGACCGAATCCAGCAACAAGCAGAAGGCTGAGGACATAAGTAGTCGACCTAAGCTCGACGATCGTCGACCTGAGCTCGACGATAGTCGATCGTCGTTCGACTATTTTTATCTCTTTACTTAGCTTGAAATCCTGAGCTTGAATGGTCCTTGGGGGCAGCTTCAAACCTAAGTTCTAAGCCCTAGACTCATTCTAATGTTGACCTTTACACTATACAACTAGGTCAACCTGATTTCCTAAGAGAAACATAGTGATCCTTGCCCAAATTAGTAATAGGGTGTTCCAACAATCTCCCCCTATTTGGGTTAGGCTTACTATTTACAGACAAAAATAGGAAATAAATAAGTATACATCAACACAAAAGCTAGATCAATACTGCAGAGGAGATATATAGCAGCAATGCAGATCACAGATAAAAAGACAGCAAATATCCAAGGGAGAATGATGTTCAGCTTACACAGTTCACTTCTTTTCAGTTCCCTTTTTAAACAAAATTTCTCTGTTAGGATTCTGACTTTCTTTCTTTGATCTTCTGTCATCCTCTGCACCTAGAGAAGTTTGAGATCTTGGCCTTGGAACTACAGCCTCTGGGTGCAGCTTCATGTAGTCTTCTGGATTAAAGAATTTCCTTGATGCATATCTCTCTAGTTCTTTCTTTCTCTGCTCTGATAAAGTAGTTATGTTAGAAGTATCCTTGCCTTGTTCTCTGGCCTTTTTCATTTGATCAAGGGCAACCAATTCTTTCATTCTAGCTGTCCAGGACACAGGGTTGTTCTCAGGATCCTCAAATGGAACAGGAGGTTCATATCTGTTGATGATTTCAGAATCAGTAGGAGGAGTCCTGGAGACAACAGCATCTTTTAGCTTATAGGGAAAGGGACCTGAGGTAGAATCAGTATGGCCTTGTCCTTCCCTTTGATGAAATCTGTGCCCTCTCTGGCTTCCTCTATATTGATCTCTTCTGGATTGATATCCCCTTTGATGCTGTCCCCTTTGATAGGATCTCTGATAGGACTGGGAAGAACTATGTCTGGAAACTGGAGCTTGAGGAGCTGATCCTGAACCAGAATCTGGAGGAGGAGGAGGAGGAGGCTGATACTGAGAAGATCCTTTTTCATATTTATCTAGCTTCCTCTTCTTCTTCATAGCTTTTAATTGGTTCTTGGAGTACTGCATCCAAGGCTCAGATAAGGGGCAGTCATGCAAAATATAGTAGGGAGTATCATTAGAATCCTTTGCTTGAGCTGGGGAAACAGACATCATGGCCTTGCTTCTGGCCTTCCTTTTCTTGGCAATAGTGCTAGCAGAATCATCAGAATCTGTCCTGTACTGATCACTCTCAGAACTCTGAGGTTGATCATACATATCATCAATTCTTCTGATATACTCTTCTTGAGATTTAAGCTTTGCAGAAACAGCAGGAGCAGGAGGAGAGGGAGAAGCAGCAGAGCAAACAGAATCAGTAGCAGAAGTATCAACAAGCATATCTGAAACAACAGCAATATCAGCAGAAATATCTACAACAGCAGTAGCAGCATCATCAATAAGAGGCACAATGGCCTTAGTAGCAGCATCACAGATGGACATAACAACATCCACAGCCTTCCAAGAATTTATATATGCTTCAATTTGGCTGGGATTACAGACAGAAATAGGCACAATGGCCTTAGATAGATCTTCAGTATGAGGAACTGGCAGGAATCTGAAGTATCCAACATTAAACTTGGAGAGCAGGCTCTGGAGGTTCATTGCAAAAACTACTTCATATGGCATCTCCCCCTGCCTTGGTTCAGAGATAAGTGAATCAAGGCACCCAGAAGATGAAGTTGCCTGAGAGGGAATGAAAGATGATAGCTTGGAAGACAGCTCCTTGACATGGGTCAGGAGTGGAGCCAGAGTGGTCTCTAGTAATGAGGTTAGCTTTGGAGCTAACAGTTCATATAACCTGTCAGCCAAGGCTGATAGATCTACATGCTCAAGAGGGGCTTGAGAAGAGGTAGGAGAGAAGGTTGTTGGAAGGATGTTGGCTGGAGCTGGTGGCATGGGGAAAGAGGAGATAGGAGGTGAGGGAATGGATGGTTCTGATATAGGAAAGGAGGAGATAGAGTGAGGTGAGGTGGAGATAGAAGGGGTAAGAGAAGGAGTGAAGATAGGTCGAGAGAAAATGTCTTCCATCATTTGTTGGAATGAGGAGGTAGAGGGAGGCTCAGGAGGAGAGGAAGGATGAGAATCATCCATAAAGGATTCATCTAAAAGAGAATATGATGGAGTGGTAAAGGATGGGTAAGAGAAGAGAGGAAGGAATACCTCAGAGGTAGATGCTGGAGGGGATTAAACTGGTGAAGAAATGGTAATTGGGGAAGATATGGCTATGGTAGAGATTGGAGGTGCGGATGAAATGGCTGGGGTAGAGACAGCTGGAGGAGGAGGAGGAGCAGCAACCCTTCTGCTGGTGCAGAGACCAGAGGTGGAGTGACTAAGACAGTCCTTTTGCCTGAAGCAGGAGTCGATGCCGCAGCTCTGAAGGGATTGATGATTTGCCTGTCCCATTTGCCAAAAAGGGCACAGGAGAGCCTCTTGGATGCATTGATGAACATCCCAGAGGAGGTTAGCAACTCAGGGCATCTAAAATGCAGATAGACCCCTAGAATTCTCCCAAAGCTGACAGCAGTCTTATTCAGCTTTTTCTTAATCAGATTGAAGAAAATTGATCCCCAGTTCAGATGTTTCTTATCCAGCAGAGCTCCCATCAGACAAAACTAATATCTTGAAATTATATCATGGGCAGAGTGCTTGGCCAGCAGCACTTTCCCAACTACATCAGCCAAAAACTGAAATTCCAATGACAGATTCTTCTTCAGTAGTTTATTAGGATTCACAGCATTGTGACCCATTCGATCAAGCATGGAACCATATTCTTCTTCAGATAACTCGATGGAATCTTCTCCAGAACTGAGATGAAACACTTCAGTTAAGAGAGCCGGGGACAGTTGTACCTGGGTACCTTTTATGAGGCCGACGATATATCAAATCCGGTGTCAAATTTCATCTTCAAAAGGGCGACAACAGTTGAAGCCATCTGTACCTACAAAGATTGAACAAACGCGACCAAGTGTAGAAGGTTTGGAGGGAAAAAGAATTTGCAGAGAGTATGAAGGCGTAAACGACGAACAGCGGCCAAAAATGATTTTATATTCGGGTTCGACGTGAAAAAGGAAAATCGTGGAGCTCAGTTCGAAGAAGCGTCGAACTCAGCTCGACGATTTGGGCTGTAGAAGGAATCTGAAGAGACGTCAATATCGTCAATCTCCGTTCGACGATGTTGAAAAGCGTCGAGCTCTGCTCGACGGCCTCTGAACAGAAGGAGAAAAAAACCTAGATCTAGCGAAGACTCTGAACTCAGATCGATGACTTCGGGAACGTCGATCTTTGGTCGACGATTTTTGGAAAATCGTCGATCTTCGTTCGACAATTTCTGGGAAAACGTCGAGCGCAGTTCAGAGACAAAACTTGTTCTACAGACACAAAAAGAATTGATTTTTAGCCTAGTCTTGTTCTGTTTTAGCTTTTTAAAAACTTGTACTTTAGTTTAGGCTTCCTCCATCTAACATGCCTAACTGATTTAGGAAGAAGCTGTGTTTCTTTTCATCCAAAGGCTTGGTGAAAATATCTCTCCTTTGCAAATCAGTTGGGATATATTGAAGTTCAATTTTATTTTTCTCTACATTATCTCTCAGAAAGTGATGCCTAATTTCTATGTGTTTTGTCCTACTATGGAGGACTGGATTTTGTGCTATAGAGATAGCACTAGTATTATCACAGAAAATTTTTGACTTCTCTAAGTTGTAACCATAGTCTAGAAGCTGATTTTGTATCCACAATATTTGTGAGCAACCACTGCCTGCAGCCATATACTCAGCTTTAGCAGTTGAAGTTGACACAGATGTTTGCTTCTTACAAAACCAGGAGACAAGTCTGTCACCAAGAAACTGACATGTTCCACTGGTGCTTTTCCTGTCTATTCTGCATCCAGCATAATCAGCATCTGAAAATCCAGTTAAATAAAATGCTGAATCTTTTGGATACCAGAGACCTAGATTTGGACAACTTTTAACATACCTAAGAATCCTCTTAACTAAGATTAAGTGTGACTCTCTAGGGCTAACTTGGAATCTAGCACAAATACATGTGGCAAACATTATATCAGGCCTACTAGCTGTAAGGTACAATAAAGAGCCAATTATTGCTCTATATGTTGTCTGATCAATAGGTTTCCCATGTTCATCAGCATCTATTACAGCATTTGAGGGCATGGGTGTTTTCATACATGATGCATCACACATACCAAATTTCTTAACCAATTCTTTTGCATACTTGGTTTGAGAAATAAATATGCCTTCAGCATGTTGCTTGACTTGCAGTCCTAAGAAGAAGGACAGCTCACCCATGCTACTCATTTCAAATTTAGAATGCATAAGCTTGGAAAAATTTTTGCACAAGTTTGAATCAGTAGAACCAAATATTGTTGGGTACATTGGAAAATGTGTACCTGATTTGAAGAAGCCCAACTTAGCTCAATGATATACATCAAGGTGTATTTGATGTTGTTTTGAGTTGACATGTGCAGGTGAAGAAGTATCAAAGAATGCAGAAAAATATTCTAAGTCCACATGTCGACACCTGAAGAAATTATGTCGACACTTCAGAATATTTGTGTCGACACTTCAGAATATCAGTGTCGACACAGAGAAAGATAGTCGACCACATTTATGTCGACACTGGGAAGCAGTGTCGACACATAAAGAAAATCGTCGACCTCAGCACTGGAAAGCAGTGTCGACACCGTGAAAGATAGTCGACTAGTGAAAGATAGTCGACCAGAAGAAGATAGTCGACTAGTGAAAGATAGTCGACCAGAGAAAGATAGTCGACTAGTGAAAGATAGTCGACCAGAAAAAGATTGTCGACTCACAGAAGAAGATAGTCGACCTCAACTGTGTCGACACTGGGTGGATGTGTCGACACCTTGAGATTGAGTCGACACATATTGGCAGAAGTCGAAAATGCTTGTGTCGACACCAGAAGACTGAGTTGACACATTTTGGCAGAATAGAAGATTGCTGTGTCGACACCTGAAGGCTGAGTCGACACATACTGAGTTCTGAATCTACAACAACTGTGTCGACACACAGGACTTGTGTCGACACACTGCAGAGTCTAGACCAAGTTATTTTCTGAAGAAGCGATGTCGACTTAAAGGCAACTTAGTCGACATCATCAAAGACTGTGTCAACACCAAAGTCACTTGTGTCGACACAGATAGACAGATTGGTCTCGACACTTTCTAACAGACTGTCTCGACATTTTGCTATCCAAGGCTAAGGTACAGGAATTGTTTGAAGACTTGACAGCTGTGGGTTGCCACCGTTTAACTGAAGCTGTCAGACCTGTCAGAAAACAGTTAGAAACTGGATCAGCCGGTTACCATGAAGAAAGTCTATAAATAGACACATTCAGAAGGAAATTAAAGCTAAGAAAAATAACTGAAGAAGATCTAAGAAGAAGAAACAGAAGGATTACAATCCTGTTGTAGCTTCAATTCAAGAAAGTGCTAAGCTCTAAAGAAGATCTTCATCAGTAGATCTAAGAAGAAGAAGAAGAAGTCTGAAGTATCAGAAAAGGTGTTGGATAGAGAGGGATCCAGTCATCTTGAAGAAGAAGAAGGAAGCCATCAGTGGTTTCTCAAGAAGCTGTTTGGAAATCAACTCAGCTAAGTTCAGATTCAAGAAGCTTTGAAGAAAGCTCAGATTCAGTTGATTTCATCAGCTGATCAAGAAGTGTCTTGTCCTCTTCTCTCTCAACAAAGGCAAGACATTAAAATATCTTTTCTAAATTTCTGTAGGATCTGTTTACACAGATCTGAGTTGTAAGCCTGTGTTATAAAGGCTGAGTGTAGGAGAGGTGATCTCTGAGTGGTAGGGCTATTTGCCTGAGTGTAGGAGAAGGTTATTCTCTGAGTGGTAGGCCTTGAGGCAAGGCTGAGGTAGGGTTGTTGAGCCTGAGTTGTAGACCTTTCCAGGTTCTGAGCTGTAGGATCTGAGGATCTGAGAATAGTGGAAGTTTGGCCGAATCTAGCATACTGCTAGATAGGTGAAGGGGGAAAGTGGATGTACCCAGACCTTGGGGAACCACTATAAAACATTGTGCAATCTGTGATGCTTAGTTTTCTGTGAATGTTGTGTTAGATGTTTTAATTTGTAATTGAATTCTGCCTAGAAGTTTAAACAAGAATTTAGAACCTATTCACCCCCCCCCCCTCTAGGTGTTTAGGTTATCTTGAAAGTAAAACTATCAAGTGGTATCAGAGGGAGGTTCCTTAAAAAGGACTTAACAGTCTGAGGTAGATCTGAAAGGCAGAATCAAGATTCAAAAAGATGGGTTCTGGTGAGAATCATAAGGAGCTAGGGTCTATGAAATTACCCATATTGCAAGAAAGAAATTTTTGGAATTTGGAAAGAAAGAGTCAGACTGTTTATGGAGGCATCTGACCCAAGGATTTACATCACAGTACAGGAAGGCCCCTTCATTCCAATGAAGGTATCAGTTCTTGATGCAAATATCCAAACTCCAAAGAGTTATTCAGAAATGACCAAGGATGAAATCATCTTGGCAACCATGGATAAAAGAGCTCAGAACATTATTGTTAGTGCCATAGATGATTCAACATTTCAGAATCTGATTCACTGCAAGACCTCCAAAGAGATGTGGGACACATTGATTGTCTACATGGAGGGATCCGAAGAAGTAAGGCAAGACAGGAAATCTATGCTCAATCAGGAGTATGAAAGTTTTAGACAAGGAAAATCTGATAGCATAAGTGAGTGCTACAAGAAATTCTATAGAATTGTGAATGAGCTTATGACCTATGGAAGAGTCTTCAGTACTTATGAACTGAATGACAAATTCTTGAGATCCTTGACAAAGGATTGGGACACAAAGATCTGTGCCATAAGAGAAGTGGCTAAATTGGCAGAGATATCTCCTCCCACCTTGTTTGGGAAGTTGCTATCCTATGAAATGCAACTTATGGTGAGGAAGGAGTAGGAAAAGAATTCAAGAGGAGAGCATAGAGAAAAGACTGTGGCATTCAATGCAGAAGCCACTAGAAAGAATAGGAGGAAATCACCATCTCCTCCTAAGGAAGTTGCAGAAGATAGTTCTGAAAATTCAGATAAGGGTTCAGAAAGCTGTGATTCAGATGTAGATTTTGCTGCATTCACAAGGAAATTTCAGAGGTTATTGAAAAAGAAGCAATGGAAGTCTAGGCCTTCCACATCACAGCAAGTTGATGACTATTATCAGAAGAAAAGGTCATCAAGGAAAGAGAAGAGCAGATCAAAACCCAGCAAAGCCACTACTTCAAAGATTGTCTGCTATTGTTGCAATAGGCCTGGACATGTAGTGGCTGACTGTCCTGATAAGAGAAAGGAGTCTTCAGACAAGAAGAAGACTCATCAGAAAGGCAAGAAGGAGAAATCCTTTGTTGCAAAGAAAGATAAGAGTCTAACAGACCAGTCAACTTCAGAGTCAGAATCTGAAGCTGAAGCATATATTGGACTATATGCTGCATCTGAAGAAGAGGAGTTTCTGCAGTTGCTAGACTCCATCAATGAACAAAAGGATCATCAGTGTATGGGGCTGATGGCAGGATCAGAAGAGGACATATGCCAGAATCAGTCTGGTCCTAATAAGGTACAATGTCCTTCTATTACATCTGATTGTTGTACCAGTGAAGAATCAGCTACATCTGCATCAAGTGATGTAGATGCATCTGAATCTGAAGGAGATGTCTATCAATTGATAGACAAGTATGGGGACTTGTTGCAGGCCCTTAAGAAAAGCAAGAACTTGGTTAAATCTCAGGCTCAGGAAATTGCTGAACTAAGGGTTGCTACAACTGAGTTAGAGAAAGTTATTGATCAAAAATTAAATGAAATTGCCAAGCTGAAGAATATAACTATTATTCAGATGGGCACAATTAATTATACTAATGATCAAGTGAAGAGTCTGGAGGCCAGACTTAGAATTGAAAGGGATTTAGTGGCTAGTTACTCTAAGCCAAAATCTGTCTTACCCTTGATAGATGAATTTGTCACTCAAAAGGGTAAGGCTGGATTAGGATTTAAAGGTAACTCCAGGGCTGGCAGATTCAAGAGGAAAGGCAAAGCTCCTGTTCAGCCACTAAACCTTTCAGTCCCCATAAAGTTTAGTAAGGTGGAAGTGCCTTCTAACAAATATGATCATGAAGATATTCAAGGTCATATTAAGACTAATGTTCTGAAGAACAAGGGTGTAAATGCAAGCAGGCATACCCATGGTCATAAACCCAATGGTTTTAAGAAATCAGTAGGTGAAGTTGCTGCAGCACCAGCAATGAACAGAAATTCTTCTGACAAGGATGTATCTAGATCTAGATACAATAAGTTTGAATGTTGGTGTTGTGGCAAGAGAGGCCATTTTGCACTAGACTGCTGGTATAACCCAAGTGTTATAAAGAACAATAGTCTACCTGTTAGAAGAGGTTATGGTAGCTTTATTAATGCTAACCTGAACCAAGGACCCAAGACTTACTTGGGTTCTAAGGGTAAGTAATTCTGTGTTGCAGGTGAATCCAAGTAACCATGCCCCTATATGGTACTTGGATAGTGGTTGTTCCAGGCACATGACTGGAACAAAGGGGCTGCTGAAGGAGTATTCATCTGTCAAAGATGGACCTAAAGTGATCTTTGGTGGATCTGAAAAAGGAGTCATCAAAGGGTTTGGTAACATTTCTTCTAACCTAATTACTATCACTCAAGTGGCTTATGTAAAAGGTTTGAAACATAATCTAATAAGCATAAGCCAGCTAAGTGATTTAGGATATGACATTTCATTTGTTAAAGATGGATGTCATATCAAGAGGTCAAGTGATCAAAAGATCATACTGATAGGGTATAGGAAGAGAAATGTATATTGTCTTAATTTTTAATGTGAGAATAAGGCTTCTCCCATCTGTCTTGTAGCTGATGACAATGCTTCTCATTGTGTTAAGTGGCACAAGAGATTGGCTCATCTAAACTACAAGACAATTGGCCAACTCTTTAGCAAAGAGTTAGTGAGGAATGGACCTCAAGTTAAGTGTATAAAGGAAGGGATATGCTCAGCTTGTCAAAAGGGCAAGCAGACAAAATCCTCCTTTCAAAGACTTGAAAACAAGGATTCTGTGAGGTGCTTATACCTCTTGCATATGGATCTTTTTGGTCCTATGCCAGTTCACAGTCTAGGTAGGAAAGTCTACACTTTTATGGTTGTAGATGACTATTCAAGATTTACATGGGTGTTCTTTTTGTGACAAAAATCTGAAACCCCAAGTGTATTACTTAATTTTGTAAAGCAAATTCAGAATGAACTAAATAGTACAGTGGTCAAAATCAGAAGTGACCATGGTACTGAGTTTCAATCTGAAAGCATAACAAAATTGTGTAAAGACTTTGGGATTTTCCAAGAGTTCTCCTCACCTAGAACACCTCAGCAAAATGGAATTGCTGAAAGAAAGAATAGAACATTAATTGAAGCTGGTAGAACTCTATTGAGTGACACCTCTCTCCCAGAATATTTTTGGGCTGAGGCAGTTAACACTGCTTGTCATGTAATCAATAGGGCTACTATCACCAAAAGCCACAAGATGACTCCCTATGAGATTGTGAAAGGCAAAAAACCAAATCTATCTTACTTTAGGATCTTTGGTTGCAAGTGTTATATACTTAACAATGGCAAGTCATATTTGACTAAGTTTGCTGCCAAATCCCAGGATGGGATATTTGTTGGGTACAGCACAAATAGTAAGGCCTATAGAGTCTTCAACTTGACTACTCAAGTTGTTGAAGAATCTGTGTATGTTGTGTTTGATGAAACAAGATTAATCAACTGTGAGTTGTCTTATAGATCAAATGACTCAACAGGTATAAGCAAAAGTATGGACAAGCTCTCCATTACTAAAGTATCAAAGGAAGATGGGGCATTGGAAAATGAAGGCTTCTGTCCAGGGGGAGAACAAGACACTATAGAAGCTGATGAAAATCAAGAGATTCAGCTAAATGAAGGAGCTGGAGATGTTCAACCAGAAGGAAATCTTCCTCCAGCTACAAGACATTTAAGAGATCATCCAGCTGATCAGATAATAGGTGATCCAAGACAGGGGGTGCAAACTAGAAGCAGAAATCAAAACACAGTTCTACATTCTAGTTTCCTGTCACAAATGGAGCCTAAGAAGTTTGAAGAAGCTATCCAAGACTAGCACTGGATTGATATTATGCAAGAGGAGCTGAATCAATTCAGAAGGTGCAATGTCTGGGAGCTTGTTCCTAAACCAAGAGGCCACAATATAATTGGCACAAAATGGATCTATAGGAACAAGCTAGATGAAAGTGGAATAATAGTAAAGAATAAAGCAAGATTGGTTGCAAAAGGATACAGGCAGGAAGAAGGGATTGACTTTGATCAAACCTTTGCTCTAGTAGCAAGGCTGGAGGCAATCAGAATATTCCTTGCCTATGCAGCCTATCAAGACTTCAAAGTATACCAGATGGATGTGAAGTCAGCATTTCTGAATGGTGATCTTAAAGAAGAAGTATATGTAGAGCAGCCATCAGGTTTTGTAGATCCTCTTAAACCTGATTTTGTTTATAAGCTTAGGAAAGCTCTGTATGGGTTAAAGCAAGTTGCAAGGGCTTGGTATGAAACCCTGTCTACTTTCTTTATTGAGAATAAATTCTCAAGAGGAAAAATTGACAAAACTCTATTCCTTAGGGAATCCAAAGGCAAGATCATCTTAGTTCAGATCTATGTTGATGACATAATCTTTGGATCTACTGAAAACAATCTTTGTAAAAAGTTTGCCAAACTTATGCAAGGGAAGTTTGAGATGAGCAGTATGGGGGAACTGAAGTTCTTCTTGGGACTCCAAGTAAGACAGACTGATGATGGCTTGTCCATATCCCAGTCTAAGTTCACCAAAGAATTGATTAAGAAATATGGTATGGAGTCATCCTCCACCATGAGAACTCCTATGGGAACAAGTATGCCTATATGCAAAGATGATGCAGGAAAACCTGTTGATAAGACTTTGTATAGAGGAATAGTTGGCTCACTACTATATCTCACTGCTAGTAGACCAGATATTATGTATGCTACATGTGTCTGTGCTAGGTACCAAGCCTGCCCTAAAGAATCTCATTATACTGCAGTCAAAAGGATTCTGAGATATCTTAAGGGCACACCTAATCTAGGTCTTTGGTACCCTAGGAATAGAGATTTTCAACTAACAGGCTATTCAGATGCAGATTTTGCAGGATGTAGAGAGGATAGGAAGAGTACTACAGGTACTTGTCAATTCCTGGGAGGAAGACTAATATCATGGAGTAGTAAGAAGCAGACCAGTGTGGCAATTTCCACAGCTGAGTCTGAGTATGTTGCTGCTGGAAGCTGCTGTGCACAGCTATTATGGATGCAGCATCAGCTTAAGGATTATGGTATTCAAGTAAGTAGAACACCTCTTTTGTGTGATTCTAAGAGTGCAATTTCTATTGCTAATAATCCTATTTCTCATAGTAGAACTAAGCATATAGAAATAAAATACCATTTTCTTAGAGAACATGTAGAAAAAGAATACATTTCATTAGAATTTGTGAAAACAGATTATCAAATAGCAGATGTGTTTACTAAACCCCTAGATGAGACCAAATTCAATAAATTCAAAATTGAATTAGGTATGTTAACCATTGATTAGTGTAATCACAATTTCATCAACAATGAAGTTGAAGTGGTAACAAGACATTCAAGTGATATAAAGACACATTGAAGTAGTATCAAGTACTTTGTAGTACTTATAAGTTGTGTTGAACAAACAGAAATTGGCTAAGTAAGATGGTGTCGACACATTCAGTAATAATGTGTCGACTCAGGGTAGTAATGTCGACAAGTCAGAGATGTTGTGTCGACACAGAAAATATGTGTCGACACTTAAGAATCTTATTGTCGACTTATCCAGGAATGTAGTGTCGACTTCACCAGGATAGTGGTGTCGACACTTACAGATTTTGTGTCGACACTTATACTAAGAGTCGACATAGAATTTCTGATGCTCTACTATATATCTCTGGTGTCGACATAACCGCAAATTGGTGTCGACACATAATAGACGGACTTGAAGTCGAGACAATAGAAACTTGTGTCGACACATTCCATCTGTGTCGACACTTATAGTCTGTTTTTGGCGACTTTTGATCTTCTTTAAACAGAAGGTATAAATAGGTCAAAACTCATTTTGTCGACACGCTTACAAGATTTTCGAAACCCTGTGTCGACATTCTCCCTCTCTCTCTCTCTTTCTCTCATCTTTCAAGCTTTCTCGACTGATCAATGGCGCCAAAGATTGAAGATAATGTGAATGAAGGATATGAGTTGGTGCGCCAGGCCTTTGCTGCTGCCCCTCCAGATGTTCTCGGGGTTATCTCTCTCCTCTCCGACTCAGGCTTAGAATTTTTGGTCTCCGAACCATCTAAGATATGGAAGAAGGAGGTGCATGAGTTCTTTACTTCTGCATCTGTAGACTCTGAAAGTCATGAGATAAAATCCACAGTTCATGGGTCACCAGTGGAAATTACTCCAAGTAAGTTAAGAACAATTCTACATTTACCTATAATTGAGAATGAAGAGGACGTCCCTGCTTCTAAATCAAGGGAGGCTCTACAATGGTGTGGATTGGATTCCACCATGAAAATTGGAGCTGCATTCAACAGGAAAGGAATGAATCAACAGGGCAAGTTCCTGTCTGAGGTGGTTGGAAAAGTAATTCTGTGCAAGCCAGGTGGACATGATAGGATTTCCGCCTATATGTTCAGCCTAATGACCAGGATTGTGTTTACAATTCCAACGGATTGGTCAACTGTAATCTTTGAAAAGATTAAGGAAGGAATCAAGAAGCCAAATCTGGCTAGAATAATGAGTATATACCTAAGTAAGGAGATTCCTGATGTCATGCAACAACAACCTGGAACAAAAATTAATCACATGAGAAGGATGGACATGAGATTGTTCTCCAGATGGGATAGGGTGCTGACCAAAGAGATGCCTGAAGTGGAAAGGCAGGATTCACCTGAGAAATCCCCAGGTCATGCTACCAGTACTGAGCACCCACAAGAAGAACAAGTAAGACAAGAGGTTGAAGATCAGCCTGCTTCTACACAAGTTCAGGATGCCACAATACCTGCAATTCAAGAAGAAGAAGTAAGAATACCAGCTCAGCAAGTTTATTCACCTACACAGACTGTATCTACTCATGACCAGGTACAGGTGCAGGGGGAGCTGGTGTATTTTCCTACAAAAGACATTTCTAATATTTCTATTTCTGCACAGGTCCAGGAAAAGCAAGTGTCCTCACCTGCCCAGGACATCACCAATACTGAACAAGTACAGGGGGAGAAGCTGTCTGAGCAAGTGCAAGAAGATGTTCAAATTGATATATCTCAAAATTTGAATACTGCAGATGTTCCAGCCCAGAAGGAATATACTCTAGAAGAGTTATTTCCAGATAATGAAATAATTACTGATAGAATGGAAGTGGAGCAAGAAATTGAGGGGGAGCCTGTGCATGTGGAGACTGTACAACATGGCACTGAAGCAGCTGTTCCTCCTCCTCCCAAAGAAAGAGTTCAAATTGATAGTTCTTCTGATTCTGAGAATGAAGAAGTCAGGGTGGCTAAGAAGAGAAAACTTATGGTCTTTCAGAGAAGGAGCAAGAGCTATAAGCAGGCTCTACAGTCTACAGCACATCACACTCCTTCTGACTTTGATTATAACAAGTTTTTGGTTGATTTACAAGTGAAATTGGATGAACACAGAGTGGCTATAGAAAAATATGTTGATGAGAACAACAAGTCCCTGCAATTTGACTTAGCTCAAGATATAAAATCTATTAGGTTTGAGGTCAATATGCATAAGAAGGAAATGACAGATTGCTTCCATAAGGGAGGTAATGCTGTGGTATATTTGGCAAAACAACAGCAGTCTATCATCCCTAAGGTGGATGATATTGCTTTAAAGCAAAGCTATGTCTTGGAAAATCAGATAAGGATGAATGAGAATTTAACTGAATCTCATCATGAGATCATTGAGGAATTGAAAAAGATTGTTCCAGGCCTGCCTGCAGCTAGAGCAAAAGAAATGGAAGAATTTGATAAGAACTTTCAAGTTGCTATTGATTCTGTTAAAACTGCTATCACTACCTCTCAAAAGGAAATATCTGACAAGCTTCTAAAGTTAAAACCATTTTTTAAAGAGGGTGTGAATTATCTGGATGGCCAAATCAGATTTCAGAAGGAAGATCTAAGAGATCATGTTACTAGAGAAGCCATAAAGGGGAAGAGGATGTTAGTTCATGCAGGCTCAGAGCACACCAAATGGGTGACCAATAGTATTCGAGCCACATTGGGATATCCACCATTGTGTGATGATGCTATGGTGGCTGAGTCAGGAATACAAACAAGTCGACTTGAAGGCAATCAACCTAAGGTTGCCCAAGTCATTTACCCTCCTCCAGATTATGATATGATTGATCAGCAAGTTCAAGGAATGTATAGTCCTCCAAAGGAGGTTACTAATGTTGTTATTGGGAAGGTTGATAAGCCTGAGGCTACTTTGAAAGACCAGCAAGATGCTCTACTATCTAAGAAAAGATTTAGAGAGCAGGCTGAACTTAAGCCAGACTTTGAGCAGTGGAGTCCTACTTCCAGAAATATAATCCTCACAGCATGGAAGGCTGTCAAAGACCAAGTGCAGGAAAGAGGCAAGTGGTTCAATGAGATGGAATGGCAGAAGTATGAAGCCAGGCAAGAGGCCATAGTACAGTTTAGAAGAAAAGCCAAGCTGGGTAGGCTGCCTCCAAATGCTCAGGAGCCGAGCAAGTACTTCCCAAAGCCCTTTCATTATTTTGAAAGGCAAAGGCTCAAGGAAGAAGCAAAGAAGAAGGCTGATCTAAAAGACAAGAAGCCAGCTGAAGATTCTGAAGCTCCTGTGAAGGCTCAAATTCTATCTGGCAAAGGGATTGTCATAAAAGAGCCTGATCAGTCTTAATTTTTAGTTCTTTCAAAGTATTTTGTAATGTTCTGATTAAATCATTAAATGTAAATCTCTGTATTCAAACATTATCAAGTTATAAACAAAATGTTGTTTGGTATCATATAATGTTCATTCTGTGATGGATTGTTTTTATTTTGTTTATATTAAGTATTCCTGTTATGTCATATATCATCAGTTTATACTTTTTATAAATGGTGTATATCATTGGCTATAGGGTTATGACTTCTCCAAATAGGGGGAGATTGTTGGGTACATTGGAAAATGTGTACCTGATTTGAAGAAGCCCAACTTAGCTCAATGATATACATCAAGGTGTATTTGATGTTGTTTTGAGTTGACATGTGCAGGTGAAGAAGTATCAAAGAATGCAGAAAAATATTCTAAGTCCACATGTCGACACCTGAAGAAATTGTGTCGACACTTCAGAATATTTGTGTCGACACTTCAGAATATCAGTGTCGACACAGAGAAAGATAGTCGACCACATTTATGTCGACACTGGGAAGCAGTGTCGACACATAAAGAAAATCGTCGACCTCAGCACTGGGAAGCAGTGTCGACACCGTGAAAGATAGTCGACTAGTGAAAGATAGTCGACCAGAAGAAGATAGTCGACTAGTGAAAGATAGTCGACCAGAGAAAGATAGTCGACTAGTGAAAGATAGTCGACCAGAAAAAGATTGTCGACTCACAGAAGAAGATAGTCGACCTCAACTGTGTCGACACTGGGTGGATGTGTCGACACCTTGAGATTGAGTCGACACATATTGGCAGAAGTCGACTATGCTTGTGTCGACACCAGAAGACTGAGTCGACACATTTTGGCAGAATAGAAGATTGCTGTGTCGACACCTGAAGGCTGAGTCGACACATGCTGAGTTCTGAATCTACAACAACTGTGTCGACACACAGGACTTGTGTCGACACACTGCAGAGTCTAGACCAAGTTATTTTCTGAAGAAGCGATGTCGACTTAAAGGCAACTTAGTCGATATCATCAAAGACTGTGTCAACACCAAAGTCACTTGTGTCGACACAGATAGACAGATTGGTCTCGACACTTTCTAACAGACTGTCTCGACATTTTGCTGTCCAAGGCTAAGGTACAGGAACTGTTTGAAGACTTGACAGCTGTGGGTTGCCACCGTTTAACTGAAGCTGTCAGACCTATCAGAAAATAGTTAGAAACCGGATCAGCCGGTTACCATGAAGAAAGTCTATAAATAGACACATTCAGAAGGAAATTAAAGCTAAGAAAAATAAGTGAAGAAGATCTAAGAAGAAGAAACAGAAGGATTACAATCCTGTTGTAGCTTCAATTCAAGAAAGTGCTAAGCTCTAAAGAAGATCTTCATCAGTAGATCTAAGAAGAAGAAGAAGAAGTCTGAAGTATCAGAAAAGGTGTTGGATAGAGAAGAATCCAGTCATCTTGAAGAAGAAGAAGGAAGCCATCAGTGGTTTCTCAAGAAGCTGTTTGGAAATCAACTCAGCTAAGTTCAGATTCAAGAAGCTTTGAAGAAAGCTCAGATTTAGTTGATTTCATCAGCTGATCAAGAAGTGTCTTGTCCTCTTCTCTCTCAACAAAGGCAAGACATTAAAATATCTTTT
Source organism: Platanthera zijinensis (assembly GCA_039513925.1). NCBI lineage: Eukaryota > Viridiplantae > Streptophyta > Magnoliopsida > Asparagales > Orchidaceae > Platanthera > Platanthera zijinensis. The sequence goes on from CM077078.1 coordinate 182,388,390, forward strand.
CTAAATTTCTGTAGGATCTGTTTACACAGATCTGAGTTGTAAGCCTGTGTTATAAAGGCTGAGTGTAGGAGAGGTGATCTCTGAGTGGTAGGGCTATTTGCCTGAGTGTAGGAGAAGGTTATTCTCTGAGTGGTAGGCCTTGAGGCAAGACTGAGGTAGGGCTGTTGAGCCTGAGTTGTAGGAACCTTTCCAGGTTCTGAGTTGTAGGATCTGAGGATCTGAGAATAGTGGAAGTTTGGCCGAATCTAGCATACTGCTAGATAGGTGAAGGGGGAAAGTGGATGTACCCAGACCTTGGGGAACCACTATAAAACATTGTGCAATCTGTGATGCTTAGTTGTCTATGAATGCTGTGTTAGATGTTTTAATTTGTAATTGAATTCTGCCTAGAAGTTTAAACAAGAAATTAGAACCTATTCACCCCCCCCCCCCCTCTAGGTGTTTAGGTTATCTTGAAAGTAAAACTATCATTTCTTCAACTGCCTTGAAGCATAAGCGATGACATGTCCGTGTTGCATCAAGAATGCACCCATCCCTTGATATGAGGCATTAGTATAAATATAAAATCCTTCATTCCCAGATAGAAGTGCAAGGATAGGGGATGAGGTGAGCCTGTCCTTTAGCTCCTGAAATGCTGCCTCGCACTTCTCCGTCTAAGTAAAAGCTGTCTCCTTCTTCATCAAGGACGTGAGGGGGAGTGTTATCCTCGAGAACCCCTCCACGAACTTGCGGTAATATCCTGCGAGTCCTAGAAAACTGCGTATATCCGAAGCTGACTTTGGTCGCGGCCAATCTCTAACTGCCTGCACCTTGGCTGGGTCTACGACCAACCCGACTCCACTGATAGTATGCCCCAAGAATGCCACTTCCTGCAGCCAGAACTAGCACTTGGAGAACTTGGTGTACATTTTGTGCTCTCTCAACTTCCTCAAAACCAATGTCAAATGTTGAGTGTGGTCCTCCTGTGTCCGAGAGTAGATCAGAATGTCATCGATGAAGACTATGACAAACCTATCCAGGTAGGGTTTGAAGATACGGTTCATCAGACTCATGAACGCGGAAGGCGCATTCGTGAGTCCGAAGGGCATCAACGTGAATTCGTACAATCCATAGCGGGAACTGAAGGCCGTCTTCGGAATATCCTCCTCTTGGATCCGCAGCTGGTAGTTTTTGAATCTCAAATCCAGCTTGGAGAACCAGAAGGCTCCCTGAAGCTGATCAAAAAGCTCATCGATCTGGGGCATCGGATATGTGTTTCGGACCGTCAACTGGTTCAACTCCCGGTAGTCGATGCAGAGTCGCAGCGACCCATACTTCTTCTTGATGAATAACACCGATGCTCCCCACGGTGATGATCTAGGTCGAACAAATCCTAACTCTATAAGCTCTTGTAGCTGCGACCTGAACTCTGTTAGCTCCTTTGGGGCCATCCTATACGGTGCCCGAGATACGAGCCTCACTCCTAGCACCAACTGAATCCGGAAGTCCATGTCCCTAGCCGGTGGCAACCCGGGAAATTTCTCTGGAAATATGTCGGAGAAATCCCGAACCACCGGAATGTCAACCATAGGAGTTTATGCTCCCGCCATCTCGAAGCAGATAATATAAACCTCCTCTCCCTGCTCGTGGTGGACACAAAGTGATCCAAGAACGCCTCACTGAACTCTTCCCATGAGATATCTAATAGCTCCCTATAAGTATATGTGGAGTCCAGCATGGACTTCCACCACCTCTTCGCGTGGACATCCAATGCAAAAGATGCCAAAGGTACTGCTTGGCTGACAGGGCAGCTGATGCTTGCCAGTATCTCCTGTATGGCCTCAAGCCATTCTTCAGTCTTCACCGCATTCTCTGTCCTGTGGTACATCAGTGGGGACAGGCTCTTGAATGCACTTAAGCAGTTTGATCCTGGATTTGGCAGCTGTGACGGGACCTTCTAGGCTTTGAAGGCCTCAAGAATTGCCATGAGGGTCTGTCCCATCTCCGTCTGCTGAAAAGGAATGGCAGCCGGAGGGGGAGGGACCGCATTCTCCGGTACGGTGACCTACAGAGGCTGCATAAAGGTAAGGTTTATATTAGAATTGGCCTAACTCATTGCTTAGGTGGACTGTATTATGTGACTTTTTTACACATGGGCACACCATTGCTTCGTTGCATCATTTGTCCGCAAACTAATGCTCGAGCAGGGTGACCCAGTGTTGTGGACTTCTTCTCTTATGATCGTTTGTTCAAGTGATACCAGTTTGTAAGACCCCTCCCCTTACCAAGGAGGCTCCCGGTCTTATGCCTAGAACCTCCGTCTTACGGTGACACTAACTCACGAGTTATTCAACACTGCAAGACGCCGATCCTGCCGACTAGTACGACCATATAACCTGTTTGACCAATCGACAAATAGAAGTATAAAAGCAGAGTATATAACACCTAGTCCACAAGTCACAGCACTATCATTTATAATAAAAAATGAAAGTACAAACGAGTCCAAAATGAGTATACAAAAAGAGAAAGGGCTTATGCCCTGTACATGATATCAAATCTCTCTCTCAAAATGACAACATGCGAAAGCTAAATTATCATCAGTAAGGTCGTCCCACCTGACGACGGGCTGCAGTAGTAGTAAGTGGTGGTGGTATCCACTCCTCATATCCTGCCACCTCGTCCTGCTAGTCGTGCTGGTACTCCCTCTCCTTGAGCCCCAAAAATGATTTGGTGATAACCGACCGTTAGTCATAAAGATTAAGTCGTTTCCTCCACACCTCGCACCCGCAACTCCTAGGCACCGAGCGGGAAGACGAAGCGGAGGACAACAAGGGTTATAAAAAGAAGCAGGTGATAGTGGAGCTATACTACCAAGTATATATAGTATCAATCTACTTCTACTCTAGTAGTTCTATATATATATAACATGTAAAGTATGAAGAACTGTACAAAAAGTAAGGTGCTGTAAGTAAACAAGTAAAGAACGGCAAGTAGAATATGCTACTACTAAGCTACAATCACAGAAGTACCTTAACTTATATGAATGCTCATACAAACTTATAAGTTAAGGTTTCCAAATATAACTTATCATATAAAAGAGCCCATACTAATTTATATGATAAGGATCTTTGCTGCGTATGACATAGTATGAATGTATGTTATGCATGCATTTTATGATTCATGCAATTGCAACTCACCCACATGACTCTGTGATCACAGAGCTTTAGTTCCCACTTTTTGGATCTAGCATCACTCTCTAGTACCACTGTTGTGGCTACGGTAGCAGCGGAACGGGCGCTTCCGCTTCCTAGGCGGGTATACACACTACCAAGACCAGACCCTTCGTACGCCTCTATACATGTCCTAGGTGCACTCTAGAGTCTCTGCGTACTAATGCTGGCACACTGCAAGACTTTCTTGGTCGGGTGTGCGTTTTCGGGGATTGTCCATCGGACTGCAGTATAAACAACCTACTGGCCCCTCAAACCTCACACCTCACCAGATTCACCGTACTGCAATCGGTGTGACGATTGGCCCAGTACCGCATGACCCACCACTAGTTTTGCTTCTATGTACATGCAAGGTATCTCAACCCGAGTCTCCAGCTCGCAGGACCAAACCCGTCCTGATGTCAAACTCTCAAGCATCTAACTCGCAGGACTAACTTTCCTGAGAACCCTCCAACTCTTAACGGGTGAGATTGTAACAACATTATCTTAGCCTATTAGACTACTCTTGTCTAGTATTTGTTATACTTAACAATTTAGGATTAATCCCAGGACTTCCCAGGGCATGCCCGGTGAAGGGCTCTCGGGGGAACTAGGAACTATGATGGGCTGAAGCCCAATGTTCCATTTCACAAGGATATTTACTTTTATTAATGTCTACCCTTGATCCATACCAAACTCTCGTTGTTACTCTGGGACAAACCTAATAACTTAAGATTTTAATGGGAGAGCAGCGGTCTTCCGCCGATCTCCATTTTAGTTACTATCCTTGGGATTTTGCACTCTACCACTCGTTATCAAGAAGTGACCTATTGGACACCAACCAGGGTTTATCTTTCCAACATAGACTCCATCTCAACTGACAACCTTATCCCCTGTGGGTCCTAGTGTTATATGCTATTTATACTAAGCGCACTCATGACCTAGTGTTGACCCGTATGACGTGTCTTCCCAACTCTTGGGCTAACATTCCCTAATTACTTATCAAGGTTTGCTAAGATGTATGATGTTGACCATCCTAGGTTTCACTATTTTCTAAGGAGTTAAGGGCCTAAATTAATTCTTTTAATTGAGTGACCTGGGTCGCCTTGCACATGAGGTATTCTATATAATGGTCCAGCCTACCTAAGAAATTTATCAGATGTTCCATGAGGTCAAATTTGACTTTCTTACCAAGTTTCATAATTTTCCCATGTGAAATTCAATTTAATTTCCATTTAATATTAAATCATAAATTGACTACTTTCCAAATGAAGTAAAGTATTTATACAATCAGAAATTCTAGTAAACTTATTGATGATCCATGTTGATATAATAAAGCTAAATACAGAATTTCAAAATCCAAAACAGTGATTTGACCTAACTTATATCCAAATGAACAATATTATCAAAATGTCATTATTAGGGTTTTCAGTATATAGAGACATCCAAAAATTCTCAAATAATTTAACAGGGATTTAATCACAGAAATAAGCTACTATAAAATTTTCCATAATATTTAAACAATAATTTCCCTTATTTTTAATTAATTTCCATAATGGGCAAAATGGTAAATTCTACTTAAAATCCAAGTTAACATCACCTAATAGTCCCGTAAAATTTTCCTCAGGTGATCTATGTCCTAATAAAGCTTGTGACAAAATTTCAGAATTTAATAAATTTATATGCACTAGATCCAAATTTATTTCCTATCTAGGCATATTTTCCAATAATTCGAATTAATGGGATTTTTGATTCCAAAAATCCCAAACTTTCCATGGGAGGTATATTCCATCCCTATAAGCCACAGTCCAAAGTTTTATGGACATGCAATGGTCCAAATGGGCTAAAGCCCCATTTTCCTATTTTTACTATAGGCACCCCAAGTTTGAACATACCTATATCATGCATGTGGGATTTCCCAAACATGATGAAGTCCAAATGACCAGAACTTTCTACCATGGTTTATATTGACCTAATTGACATGCCACCAAAATTCGGGGGCATTTGGAGTCATATATCTCCATAAATACACTTAATTTAATTATTAGTATTTAACCAAATACTATAACAAAAGTCTGACCAAAAATTCCCTTTTTTGGTCAGAACCTAGATTTACCCTTAACACAATCCTGACCAAAATTTTAGGTCATGAGGATTTATGGTTTGTCTTGGGCATTTATTTTAAGATCTGCCCTAGCCTAGGACCTGTCTTGGTAGAATGGTGCTATAAGGAGTTATACTGTACCAAATCATGACTTTAGGGTGTCATTTTAAAGGTAAGTCATAGGCCTACAGTTTTCATGTTGATAGATACCTCTGAATATGCTTATAACAGGCCTAAAATGTACATACAATATCACTGAAAAAGTGTGACAGATTACACTATTTATAAATAATTATATTGATTAATTTATATGGGATGAAACTGACAGCATCGGTTCATCATCTCCATCAGCCGACGGCTAGGATTCAATCTTCCTGGCCGATATTTCTTGCTTATTCCGGGCAATATAGTCGCTGCCACCGCCAATTATTATCGCTACCACCTCTGTTGAGGTAGTGGCTAGCATTTCTCGGCGGTGAGGCTTCCGGAGGCAGCTCCTCCGGCGATCTCGAGCAAGAAGAAAAGCTCGACATTTAGCTCACGGCTCATATGGTATCAGGCTTGATTGTCTCGCCTTGTTGATCTAGAAAGCTAGCATGGGGTGAGGTGAGGCGAAACGAACCTGCAGCCAGGCTTGGCGGCCAGTGTGGTGGCGATGAGCAATGGCCGAGGCTTGGTCCCGCGATCTAGCCCGATTCTCCAACAAAAGCTTTGCTCCACCCATCGAATTCCACTCGTTTCAACCTCTTGAAGCTGATGGTGGGCTTAGATTTGGCTGGGAGTGGCTGTGGGAGGAGTTTTTGTTGGGTACATTGAAAAATGTGTACCAGATTTGAAGAAGTCTCATCTTAGTCAATGATATGCATCAATTTTTATTTGATAGATGTTTGAGTTACATTGTGCAGGTTTAAGAATTTAAAGAAATTTTCTAAGTACAAGTGTCGACACTTGTGAAGAAGATGTGTCGACACCCAGAAGCTGTGTCGACACTAATGAAGAAGTTGTGTCGACATTTAAAGCTGAAGCTGTGTCGACACTCAAGAGCTGTGTCGACACCAAAAGCAATTGTGTCGACACACGGGACTTGTGTCGACACACACTCAATGCCTTTTGGACACACTCAATATTGTCGACACACACTCAACGCCATCTGCCAGCAACAGTTGTGTCAACACTTTAAGCAGTTGTGTAAACACACAGGACTTGTGTCGACACACACTCAACGTCATTTGACAAACATTCAACGCCATCGGTCTGCAACAAATATGTCGAGACAAGAAGTTGTTGTGTCGACACACAGGACTTGTGTCGACACATACAATAGAAGAAGTGTCGAGAATCGGAAGTTGTTGTGTCGAAACACAGGACTTGTGTCGACACATATAATAGAAGAAGTGTCGAGAATCAGAAGTATGATTGTGTTGACACTTGGAGTATTGTGTCGACACCATGAAGACTTGTGTCGACACTTAGCCTATATGTGTCGACACATATGAAGCAGTCTGCTGAGTGATTTGTGCTGAGTTGGAATAACTTTGAAGATTCTACTGATATGTCTGGTGACTTGACAGCTGTCATATACAACCGGTCTAACACCTATGTCAGAACTGTCAGAAGTTTGTTATAAACCGAATCAGCTAGTAACCAAGGATAAATCTCTATATAGCAGTAAGATCTGTAACAACTAGATCATGATCGATTAAAAAAAAGGGAAAACGAGATAATTTCTTCAACAATAATAGGGGAAACCCTTAGGAAGGCAGATCCAGAGTTGTCTACAAGTAAGATTCAGATTTCAATCTGAATTTAAGGAAGAAGCTGACTGAAGATCAACTTCAACAACAAGAGAAGATTCACCTTATTTTGGTTCTATCAAGAAGCTTTGAAAAGCTAAGTCAGGTTGGATCAGAAGGGTCAGTTCATTCAAGAACTTATCAAGAAGGGTACACCAACAAAGAAATCTAGCTGGTGAAAGTTTTTATTTCTTTACACATTCAATTTCTTGTAAGATCTATTATTAGATCTGAGTTGTAAGCCTGAAATTATAAAGGCTGAGGAAGGGCTGATAGCCTGAGGTATAGGACTTGTGATAAGTCTGAGTTATAAAGGCTGAGGTAGGGCTAAGGCCTGAGGTAAGAGTTTGGGGAAGAATCTGAGGTAGTACTTGGTTAAGTCTGAGCTATATGAATCATTTTGGTTCTGAGATTGTAAGATCTGCGGATCCGAGCCAGTGGAAGGAAGTTAGGTTGAATCCAATTATCTACTGGATGGGCGAAGGGGGAAAGTGGATGTACCCATATCTTGGGAAACCACTATAGATCTGGTGTATGCTGTGATCTGTTTTATATTCTTTGTATTGAATAATCTGTGTTGAAGATTCATCTAATTGTTTGCCTAAAAAAGGATTAGAACCTATTCACCCACCCCCCACACCCCCCCCCCCCCCCCCCCCCCCCCCCCCCCCCCCCCCCCCCTCTAGGTGTTTAGGCTCTTGGAATAAAGTCTTTCAAGTGGTATCAGAGGGAGGTTGCTCAAAGATTGACTTAACAGTCAGAGTTATTCTCCAAGGCAAATAACATATACAAGAATGGGTTCAAATGAGAATCAAAAGGAATTTGGATCTATGAAATTACCCATCTGTAGGAAAGAATCCTTTGGCATTTGAAGGAAAGGTTCAGGTTGTTTATGGAAGCATCTGATCAAAGAATTTATATCACAGTACAGGAAGGCCCCTTCATTCCAATGAAGGTATAAGTTCTTGATGCAAACATTCAAACTCCAAAGAGTTATTCTGAAATGACCAAGGATGAAATCATCCTAGCAATACTAGACAAAAGAGTACAAAATATTATTGTAAGTTCCATAGATGATGCCACATTTCAGAATCTAGTCTACTGTAAAACCTCGAAATAAATGTGGGACACATTGATTGTCTATATGGAGGGCACAGAAGAAGTCAGAGAGGACAGGAAGTCGATGCTGAATTAGGAGTATGAGAGCTTTAGACAAGCCAAAACTGACAGCATAGCTAAATGCTATAAGAAGTTCTTTAGAATAGTGAATGAGCTGATGACCTATGGAAGGGTCTTCAGTACTTATGAACTGAATGATAAGTTTCTTAGGTCCCTAACAAAGGATTGGGACACTAATATTTGTGCCATCAGAGAAGTGGTCAGGCTGGCTGATACACCTCCACCCACACTGTTTGGAAAGCTGCTATCATATGAAATGCAGCTTACTTCCAGGAAAGAAGAGGAGAAGGGAAGCAGATCTGAGTTTAAAGGAAATTCAGTAGCCTTCAAGGCTGAAGGCTCTAGAAAGGGTAGGATAAAATCTCCTTCTCCACCCAGAAGGAGTGCTGAGGCAGAAGAAGGAATTTCTGAAAACAGCACATCATATAGTCATACTTCCAATGAGGACTTTGCTGCCTTTACATGGTAATTCCAAAGTTTCAAGAAGAAAAAGAAGTGGAGAACCAGACCATCATCAACATCCTACTCTAAGGATGAATATTACAGGAAGAAGAAGACTCTCAAGGAGGACAGGTATGCCTCTAAACCTGGTAATCAATCTAATATTAAGATTGTGTGTTATTGCTGCAACAGGCCTGGACATGTCATAGCTGACTGTCCTGACAAAAGAAAAGAGTCAAAGGACAAGAAGAAACAACATTTCAAAGGCAAGAAGGAAAAGTCTCTAGTTGCTCAGAAAAAGAAGAGTTGGACAGACTCTTCATCTTCAGAATCTGGAGAAGAAGAAGCAGAAGCATATGTTGGTCTATTCTCAACATAAGAGGATTCTAGGGATCTAGAATTCCTACAGATGCTGGACTCCATAAATGGAGTTGAAGAACACTGCTATAAAGGGCTGATGGCTCAATCTTAAGATGATCAGTGTCAGGATCAGTCTGGACCAAGTGAGGTATACAATTCTTCTTTAGCTTCAGATTACTTTACTGGATCAGAATCAGAAGTATCTGCTTCAAGAGAGGTGGATGGATCTGAGTCTGAGGGGGATATAAACAAACTCATTGATGAGTATGGTGGGTTATTGCAAGATCTGAAGAAGAGCAAGTTTCTTGTTAAAGAGCAGGCCAAGGAAATTGAGTCCCTTAAGCTGGCTGCAGCAGATTCAACAAATCTGTTGGATCTAAAACTAAATGAGGTTGCCAAACTGAAGAACATTACAATTATTAAGATGAGCACAATCTCTTTCAAAGAGAATCATATCAAGAAACTAGAGGAAAAACTTCAGCAAGAGAGAGAGCTAGTGGCTAAATTCTCCAAGCCAAAATCTGTCTTACCCTTGATAGATAATTTTATTCCACATAAAGGGAAGACTGGTCTAAGCTTTAAGGGAAGAACTAGGGCTACCAATTCTCATAGAAAAGGTAAGGCCCCAGTTCAGCCTCTAGCTGATAAGTCTCCTATTTTCTTTAAGAAGGTGGTGAATCCTACTAACAGGTATGATCATGACAATAAACATGGTCAACTGTGAGTATGAAAATCACATGGGCAAGGGTGCAAATGCAAATAGGCCACTATATAAGCATGCCCATCATATTCAAGAGGAATTCTTGAAGTTTGCTGCTCCAGCACCAACACCTAACAAGACTACTGGCAACAAAGTAGTAATGTTTGTACCTAAGAAAAGGTATAATAAGTTTGTGTGTTGGTGTTGTGGAAAAGTGGGCCACTTTGTCATGGATTGCTGGTTTAACTCAAGTGTTAAAACAAAAAGTAGTTTTCCTGTTAGAACAACTGCAGGATTTCAAACTAATAAGGACCTAGGACCCACTAGCAAGTTGGGTTGTAAGGGTAAGTAATTCTTTATTTATTGCAGGTGAATCCAAGTAACCAAACCCCTGTATGGTACTTGGATAGTGGCTGTTCTAGACACATGACTGAAACAAGAAGAATGTTGAAGGACTATGTACCCATAGAGAATGGACCCAAAGTAATCTTTGGTGGATCAGAAAAAGGAATCATCAAAGGATTTGGTAACATCTCTAGTGATTCAATTACAATCACTAAAGTGGCTTATGTGAAGGGTCTAAAATATAATCTGGTTAGCATAAGTCAACTTAGCGATCTAGGTTATGACATCTCTTTTCTCAAAGGGGAGTGCCAAATAAGAAGGTCAAGTGATCAAAAGATCATTTTGACTGGACCTAGAAAAAGAAATGTGTATTGCCTTAACCTAGATTGTGAGTTTAACAACTCACCTATTTGTCTGGTTACAGGAGAGAAAGCTTCTCTATGTGTCAAATGACACAAGAGGCTAGCACATCTGAACTATAAGTCTAAAGAACTGTTGTTAAGCATGGGATTAGTGAGGAATGATCCTCAAGTTAAGTGCATCAAAAAGGGTGTGTGTTCAGCTTGCCAAAAGGGCAAGCAGACTAAGTCCTCTTTCCAAGCACTTGACATCAAAGATTCAATGAGATGTTTTTATCTCATGCATATGGATTTGTTTGGTCCTATGCCAGTTCAAAGTCTTGGTAGGAAAGTATACACACTAGTTGTTGTTGATGACTATTCTAGATATACATGGGTTTTCTTCTTGAAGCATAAATCTGAAACCCCAACTTTTTTTCAGATTATTGTTAGACAAATACAGAATGAATACAATAGTTCAGTGGTCAAAATCAGAAGTGACCATGGAACTGAATTTCAGTCTAAATGTATGACAAAATTCTATGAAGAACTTGGGATTCATCAGGAATTCTCTTCACCTAGAACTCCTCAGCAATATGGTGTTGTTGAAAGAAAGAATAAGACTCTAATGGAGGCTAGTAGAACACTACTAAATGACACTACTCTCCCTGAATACTCTTGGGCTAAGGCAGTTAATACTTCATGTCATTTTCTCAATAGAGTCTCCATCAACAAGGAACACAAGATGACTCCCTACCAGATTTTGAAAGGCAGAAAACCAAACATATCTTACTTTAGAATCTTTGGTAGCAAGTGTTTTGTACTAGTCAATGGAAAGCATTACCAAAAAAAGTTTGCTGCCAAATCCCTACAAGGGATATTTGTTGGGTACAGCAACCAAAGTAGAGCATACATAATCGACAACTTGACTACCCAAGTTGTAGAAGAATCTGTGCATATTGTATTTGATGAGTCAAAGTTTATTAACAGTGAATTGTCTAGTTCTTCAGTTAGTTCTACAGGTCTAATAGATAGGCTGGACAAGCTGACCATCAATGAAGATGTTCCTGGTAGACTGGATGAAGATAAAGATACCAGCTATCCAGGGGGAGAACGAGTACATCTAGATGAAGAAGACAGTGTGGAGCATCAAGTTGAGGAAACTGAAGAAATCCATAATGCTAACAGATTTCCTCCAGCAAGGAGACACTTGAAGGATCATCCAGTTCACCAAATCAATGGTGATGCAAGTCAAGGTGCTCTGACAAGGAGCAGGAGCATGAACACAGTTCTTTGTTCTATCTTCCTGTCTCAGATAGAACCCCGGAAGATTGAAGAAGCAATGCAAGACTCCAACTGGATTGATGTAATGCAAGAAGAGCTCAGTCAGGTCAAAAGGTGTAAAGTCTGGGAACTGGTGCCTAAACTTAAGGATCACAACATAATAGGAACTATGTGGATCTATAGGAAAAAGCTTGATGAGAATGGCACTATAGTCAAGAACAAGGCAAGACTGGTAGCAAAAGGCTACAGGTAAGAGGAAGGTATTGACTTTGATCAAACCTTTGCTCAAGTGGCAAGGCTGGAGGCTATAAGGTTGTTCTTGTCCTATGCTGGCTATCAAGGTTTCAAGGTATACCAGATGGATGCGAAATCAGCATTTCTGAATGGGGATCTAAAAGAGGAAGTCTATCTTGAACAACCCTCAGGTTTTGTAGATTCTCATTTTCCTGATTATGTTTATAGGCTTAAGAAAGCTCTATATTGTTTGAAATAAGCTCCAAGGGCTTGGTATGAGACCTTGTCTGCTTTCCTTATAAAGAATAAATTCTCTAGAGGAAAAATAGACAAAACTCTATTCTATAGGGAATCTAAAGGAAAGATAATACTAGTCTAGATATATGTGGATGACATTATCTTTGGTTCTACTGAAAACAACTTTTGTAGAAAGTTTGCAAAACTCATGCATGGGAAGTTTGAGATGAGTAGTATGGGTGAGCTGAAGTTCTTCTTAGGACTTTAAGTTAGACAGCCTGATAGTGGATTGTTTATATCTCAGTCTAAGTTCACCAAGGAGTTGATTAAGAAGTATGGTATGGACTCAGCTTCTACCATGAAAACTCCAATGGGAACAAGTATGCCTATAGGCAAAGATGAGGCAGGGAAACCTGTTGATGAGTCTTTGTATAGAGGGATAATTGGCTCCCTACTCTATTTGACTGTTATTAGACCTGACATCATGTATTCAACATGTGTCTGTGCTAGGTACCAAGCTTGCCCAAAGGAATCTCATTACACTACAGTTAAGAGAATATTGAGATATCTTAAGGGCACACCTAATCTAGGCCTTTGGTACCCTAAGAATAGAGATTTCCTACTAACTGGTTTCTCAGATACAGACTTCGCTGGATGCAAAGAAGACAGGAAGAGTACTTCAGGAACTTGTCAATTCCTTGGTGGGAAACTGGTGTCATGGAGTAGCAAGAAGCAAACCAGCATAGTTATATCAACAGCTGAATCAGAGTATATAGCTGCAGGTAGCTGTTGTGCACAATTAATGTGGATAAAGCATCCACTTGAAGACTATGACATCCAGATAAGTAGAATTCCACTATTTTATTATTCTACAAGTGTTATTTCTATTGTTAAGAATCATGTATCATACAGTAGGACCAAGCATGTAGAAATTAAGTTTCATTTCATTAGAGAATATGTAGAGAAGGAAAATATTAGCCTAAAATTTGTGAAAACAGATAATCAAATAGCTGATATTTTTACAAAACCTCTGGATGAAACTAAATTCAATTATTTAAAAATTGAATTAGGTATGTTGAACTTAGAATAGGTTAGCACAATCTTCCCTAAGGAGAATATGTAAGCACCAAATTTCTCCTGAAATTTGTCTAAGTACAAAGTTTGTGTCGACACAAGCAAGTTGTGTCGACACACTCAGTATGTTGTGTCGACTCAATAAAAGGATGTGTCGACACAGAAATAGTATCCGTGTCGACAGAAGAATTGGTGTCGACACAACCTTGTCGAGACCTTATGCATAGAGAATTTTTATGTCGACACATAAGAATTGGTGTCGACACAACTCTGTCGAGACTTTAGTAGCCTGTGTCGACACAGACACAAGTGTGTTGACACTGACACAAGTATGTCGACACAGACACAAGTGTGTTGACACTAACACAAGTATGTCGACACATAAATGTGTCGACTTAAAATAAGTATGGTCGACTCAGGCATTAGAATGTCGGCACATGGCTGTGTCGACTTAACCTAAGTTCTGTCGAGACCTAGGTCATTTCTGTCGACACGTGTGAAAACTTGTCGACTTTGGCACGTCTTTTGACCTGCCCTTACACTTATACTATAAATAGGTGAAGCAAAAATCTGGTCGACTACGCTTTCAGAATTCTTATCTCTACACCTTTTATCGATAAAGATCTTCTCTTCTCTTCCAACTCTTACGTCAATGGCGCCTCATCAAGAAGACAAATTCAATGAAGGATATGAGCTGGTTGGTGAAGGGTTCACGACGTCTTCGGATGAAATTCAGGGTGTTATTGCCCTAATTTCATAAAATGGTTTGGAGTACTTAGTCTCAGAACCAACCAAGATTTGGAAAAAGGAGGTTTTGGAGTTCTACTCGTCAGCTACCATGGATTCTGAAGGAAATACAATCAAAGCTACTATTCAAGAATCTCGAGTGAAGCTTACATTGAAGACAATCAGGAAATCTCTTCAGCTTCCCTTGGAGAAGGATACTGATGAAATAACTCCATCTCTTACTACAAAAGCATTAAGCTGGTGCGGACTGACCCCCCATTTCAAGTTTGGATATTCCATAACTAGGAAAGGGATGAATTCCCAAGGAAAATTCTTATCAGAAATAGTTGGGAAGGTCATACTATGTAAGACTGGTGGACATGACTGAATTTCAATCCATATGTTTAACCTGATGATAAGGATTATTTTCAAAGGGAAAACTGACTGGGCAGCAGTAGTGTTTGACAAAATTCAAGAAGGAATTAAGAAACCATACCTTGGAAGGATTCTGAGTTTATGTTTATCTTCTGTAATACCAAATGTTCTGAAATAAGTAGCTGGATCTAAAATCAATCATATGAGGAGAATGTATGTAAGAATTCTGTCAAGGTGGGATAGGGTTGTGACCAAGGAAGTAACTACTCCTCAGGAGCAAATTAAGAAAGATAAAAAGAAGAAGAAAGTAGTTCAACAAGATGAATCCTCCAGTGATTCAGAGGAGGAAGTGGTATTCAGCACTGATGAAGAATAGCAACCAAAAGAAGCTCGATAACAAGTGAAGGGCAGTAAGCCCCATGAACAATAGATGGACTCCACTCCAGGCAGAGAAAATATTGACGCAACTGTTTGCCTGCCCAATAGGGAGGCATTACTGATGCTGCCTTAAAAAGTGTCTTGGCTGCAGATACTGTAATGAATATAGTATCTAAAATCAACAATGCAACTCAAGAAACAATTGATACAGAAGCTCAACATGAGCCAGTAAGTATCTCCTCAACAGTCTAGTGGTATCTGGTAGTATTCTCCTCAGCAATGTTCAGGGAGAAAGTTTTATTTTAAAAGCTAATCTTGTTCCTTCATAACAGATACAACAGGAATTCAACATGGAAGAATTATTCCCTGATCTTCCTCCAGCAAGGACTGAGGGGGAGCAGATTGTAGTAGAAAAAGATATTCCAAGGACTGAGGGGGAGTTGTCTAAGGATGGCCCGGCTGGTAAGGATACAGTTGATATTCAAAGTACAACTGATTCTTCTGAAGATGAATAAGCCTCAATGGCTAAGAAAAGAAAACTTGTTGCCTAGAGAAAAAAGAGTTCAGGATACAAAAGCAATTGCAAATAGGCACAACACCATCAGCTCCAAGCATGGACTTCAGCTCACTACTGGTCCAAATGCAAGTGAAACTGGATGAGCAAAGGCAAGCTTTAGAAAAGTATGTGGATGAAACTCATAAAGAGTTACATTTTCAATTGGCCCAGGACATCAAGTCAATTATATTTGAAGTTAATCAAAATAAGAAGGAGATGACAGATTGCTTCCATAAAGGAGGTAATGTTGTGGTATTCCTGGCCAAACAACAACAAGATATCAAAGTTAAAGTGGATGAAATTGAAGTAAAGCAAGGATATGTACTTGAAAACCAGATAAGAATGAATGACAATTTTCAAGAGTCACACTTTTGTTATATTGACAAAGATTAATGATTTAACAACTAATGTGAAAGATGAAGTTTCAAAGCAAATTAAGGAAGATATAGTTGTTGTTCAGGCGACTTTTCAAGCATCTCAAAAGAATATATCTGATTTCTTGACAAAATTCAGAGATTACTTTAATGAAAGAACTGACTATGTGATTAATCAAGTCAGGTTTCAAAAAGATGATTTGAGAGATCATATTGTTAGAGAAGTCATAAAGGGGGAGAGATTAATAGTCAAAACTAGCTCTGACCATTCTAAATGGATTTCAAATAGCATCAGAGCCCCTCTTGGATATCCTCCTTTATGTGATGATGATAATGTTGCAGAATCTGGGATACAACCTGCCTATCTTGAAGGAGATCAGCCTGAAGTTGCTCAGGTGATCTACCCCCCAGCAAACTTTGAAATGATTCAAGAGGAAGTGAAGAAAATGTATAGTCCTACACAAGAGGCACAAAATGTGATTCTGGAAAGTGTAGAAATGTCAGAAGCTGCCTTGGAAGCTCAAAAGGAAGCTCAGCTATCTAAGAAGAGGTTCAGAGAGCAGGCTGAGTTAAAGCCAGACTTTGAGCAATGGAGCCCTACATCCAGGAATATCATATTGACTGCATGGAAGGCAGTAAAGGATGAGACCCATGATAGGGGTAAGTGGTATTCAGAGCAGGAATTGAACAAGTACAAAGCTGGACAAGAAGCCATTCTTCAACATAGAAGAAGTGCTAAGGCTGGGAAGCTATCTGCTAATGCTCAGGAGCCAAGCAAGTACTTTCCAAAGCCATTCCACTATTTTGAAAGGCAGAAAATTAAGGCTGAAGAACAAAAGAAGAAAGCTCTGAAAGGGAAGAATCCTACTGAGGTTACTGAACCTTTTGTGCAGGAAAAGATCAAGTCAGACAAAGGAATTGTAATTAAGGAACCTGGACAGTGATAGGATTGCTAGACTTATGAAAAAGAACAATGTAATATTTTGTTTGTTTTTTCTATAAGAAAATCTTGTAAACGTATCATTTTCTTTTCTGAATTAAATAAAATCAGTTCAGTATTAATTTTTGTTGTTTACAATGATTATGTGTTAACCTGCTCTTAAATGATTGCACATCTATTTTAATTTTTGTATGAGAGATGTATATCTTTGACTAAGGGTTATGACTTCTCCAAATAGGGAGAGATTATTGGGTACATTGAAAATTTGTACCAGATTTGAAGAAGCCTCATCTTAGTCAATGATATGCATCAATTTGTATTTGATAGATGTTTAAGTTACATTGTGAAGGTTTAAGAATTTGAAGAAATTTTCTAAGTACAAGTGTCGACACTTGTGAAGAAGATATGTCGACACCCAGGCGACTGTGTCGACACTTATGAAGAAGTTGTGTCGACACCCAGAAGCTGTGTCGACACTAATGAAGAAGTTGTGTGGACATTTAAAGCTGAAGCTGTGTCGACACTCAAGAGTTGTGTCGACACCAAAAGCAATTGTGTCGACACACACTCAACGCCTTTTGGACACACTCAACGCTGTCGACACACACTCAACGCCATCTGCCAACAACAGCTGTGTCGACACTTGAAGCAGTTGTGTCGACACACAGGACTTGTGATAGATTTAACTTCAAGACAACCTAAACACCTAGAGGGGGTAAATAGGTTCTTTTCCTTGTTTTAAACTAAGGCAGAATATAGCTTCAGTTCTTTAATATAAATCTCAAATCTCTACAGCTAACACAGCATATACAATTACAGAATCTAAAATAACACAAGCATCACAGATTGCACAGAGGTTTTTAGTGGTTCCCCATGGTCTGGGTACATCCACTTTCCCCCCTTCACCTATCTAACAGTGTGCTAAATTCGGCCTAACTTCTTCCTTCTTCTCATATCCACAGATCTTACAGCTCAGAACCCTGAAAGGTTCCTATAACTCAGAACCCTATAAGGTTCCTACAACTCAGGCTAACAGCCCTACCTCAGCCTTGCCACAAGGCCTACAACTCAGAGAACATATTCTCCTACACTCAGGCTCAATCAGCGTTACCACTCAGAGATCAAACTCTCATATACTCAGCCTTTATAACACAGGCTTACAACTCAGATCTTTGATAAGTTCCTACAGAATTTGATAAGTAATTTGATCGACTCTTACCCTTGTTGAGAGAGAAAGGATAAGAGAATTCTTGATCAGCTTCTTGATGAGACTGATGACTGAAATCAACCTGTTCTTAGCTTTCTTCAAAACTTCTTGAATCTGAACTTAGTAGGGTTGATCTCCTTTGAAGTTGACTGACTGGCAGCTTCCTTCTTGGATTCCAGATATGGATCTGGATCTACTTAGTAGATTAGTTAAGGATCTACTTCTTAAGAGACTTATGATTGTCTCCTTCTTGACCTCAAAACAGTTGGAGCTCTCTCTCCCAAAATCTTCTGAAGTTCCTTCTGAATTCAGAATAAATTCACCTTAGACAAAATCTGAGTGGATAATCACTTCAGATTGTCTTCTTAGATCTTCTTACAAAGATCTTCTTCTGTGTGACTTGCACTTTCTTGATCAACGATCAATCTCTCAATAGTTGTGTTAGTTGTGTGTGTATGATCTGTTGTTCTGTTTTTTTTTTCTTCTAAATCCATCTATATATATAGACTTCATCCATGGTAACCGGCTGATCCGGTTTCTAACTAACTTCTGACAAGTCTGACAGCTTCATTAAAGTTGTTGGAATGCACAGCTATCAAGTCCTCAGTCAGCTCTTGAACCTTTGTCTCTGTCAGCAAAGCGTCGAGATTGACTGTCATTATGTGTCGAGACAAACTGTCAATATGTGTCGACACATGTGACTTAAGTGTCGACACAGACTTTGGTGGAGTCGACATAGCTGCATTGATGTCGACACTGCTTCATGACACTGCATCTTGAGAATATGTCGACATAGAGTATTTGTGTCAACACAAACACTTTTTCACTCCACAGCAATCAACTATGTTGAAACTCTGTTGTGTGTCGACACAAGTCCTGTGTGTCAACACAGTTGATGTAGACTAAGAATTATGTGTGTCGACACAGCCTCCCGATGTCGACACAGTTGATGTCGACTAACTATTCTGGGTGTCGACACTGCCTCTCGGTGTCGACACAGTTGATGTCGACTAATATATTTTGTTTGTCGACACATTTGCTTCAGGTGTCTACACAGCCTTTCCAAGTGTCGACACAGACTTCCTTAAGTGTCGACACATGGACTTAGAAAATTTTCTTCTGCATTTTAGCCAATACTTAACCTGCACATATAAACTCAAAATAACATCAAATACACCTTGATGTATATCATTGAGCTAAGTGAGGCTTCTCCAAATCAGGTACACATTTTCCAATGTACCCAACAATCTCCCCCTATTTGGAGAAGTCTTAACCCTTTTGTCAATGATATACACCACTTATGATAAATAAACATGATGATGTGTATAAGCATTTTTAACATGGTAACTTATAAACAAAACAAATAATAAACTATCATCACAGAACAAGGATGCAAGTTAAATGAACATGGAACATTGTTTTGTTTATTATATCAAAAAACTTCTTAACACTGTTTACATAGACTTCTTTAAAAACTAAGAATTACATAGTTCTTGAAAAAGCGAGCAAAACTAAACTAAGGCTGGACAGGCTCCTTGATGACTATTCTTTTTCCTGATTTAATCTGAGCATGCATAGTAGGTTCTGTATCTTCAATGGGCTTCTTGCCTTTCAACTCAGCCTTCTTTTGAACTACAGCCTTAATCTTTTGCCTTTCAAAATAATGAAAAGGCTTAGGGAAATACTTACTAGGCTCCTGAGCATTAGAAGGTAGCTTCTTACTATTAGCCTTTCTTCTGTATTGAACTATGGCTTCCTGCCTTGCCTCATACTTCTGCCACTCCTGCTCATTATACCATTTACCTCTTTAATGAACCTGGTCTTTTACAGCTTTCCAGGCAGTTAATATGATATTTCTAGAAGTGGGGCTCCATTGCTCAAAATCAGGTTTTAACTCTGCCTGCTCTCTGAATCTCTTCTTTGATAATTGAGCATCTTGCTGAGCTTTCACACCAGCTTCTGGCATATCTACCTTTTCAATAATAACATTAGTAACTTGTTGTGGAGGGCTGTACATAGACTGAACTTGTTAATGTATCATTTCAAGATCTGCAGGGGGGTAAATAACATGGGCAACCTCAGGTTGATCACCTTCAAGTAGAGTTGGTTGCACACCTGACTCAGCCACATTATCATCATCACATAAGGGTGGATGTCCCAGAGTGGCTCTAATACTGTTGGTTATCCATTTGGCATGATTAGAGCCTGCATATACTAACACCCTCTCCCCCTTTATGACTTCTCTGGCCACATGATCTCTCAAATCATCTTTTTGAAATCTGATTTGCCCATCCAGGTAATTGATTCCATCTTTAAAGAATGGCTTTAACTTTTGAAGCTGATCAGAAATTGTTTTCTGAGAAGTAGTAATAGCGGTCTTAAAGGAATCCAAGGCTTCTTGTAGCTTCTTATCAAATTCTTCTTTCTCCTTATTTCTTGCCTCAGTCATTGCAATAACTTTTTTCCTTACTTCAGTGACTATCTCATTGTGAGATTCAGTCAGATTGTTATTCATTCTTATTTGATTTTCAAGGACATAGCCTTATTTGATAGCAATATCATCCACTTGTTTCTTTATTTCTGCTTGTTGCTTTGCTAGAAATACCACAGCATTGCCCCCATGTGGAAGCAATCTGTCATCTCTTTCTTATTCGGATTTACCTCAAATATGATGGATTTTATATCTTGTGCTAGATCAAATTGGAGTGCCTTATGGCTTTCATCCACATATTTTTCAAGAGCAAATCTCTGCTCATCAAATTTCACTTGTAAATCAACCAAAAAAATTGCTGTAATCAGTCTCAGGAGCTGGTTGTGAAGTAGTAGCTTGCAAAGCCTTCTTATAGTTCTGGCTTCTCCTCTTAAAAACCATCAGTTTTCTTTTCTTAAACTTGTTATCTCCTCATCCTCTGAATAAGAGGAACTGTCAATATTTACTCTTTCTTTGGGACTAGGATGCATCTCCTTTTCAGTCATATGATCTACCTTCTCAAGGTAGACTTGCTCCCCCTCAACTGCTCCCTCTATGTCAGGAAATAATTCTTCAGGGGTGAACTCTTGTTGAGTGTGAATTGCTTTTTCTGGAGCATCAGCAACTATAGATGTATCCTCTATGATCACATCTAGTGCTGAACTGTTGACATGAGGTGTTTCAAGAATAGATTGTGAACTCATTTCACTTGCCAAGTGAATGCTTTCTTCCCCTTGTCCTTGTGCAGAATGTTGCTCCTGAAAGTGAGTGTAAGATCTACCTTTACTCTAGAGGGGGGGTGAATAGAGTATTTTAAAATAATATACAAAAACTATAAAGCAGTGGAAGTCTTGATTTATATATATGTGTAAGGTGCTTGCAAAAAGAAAAACTAAGTAAGCAAGAAATAAGAAATCACAACACACAACAAAAAACAAAACACAGCAAGTCAGATGACACAAAGAGCTATAGTGGTTCCCCAATAACCTGGGTACATCCACTCTTCTACCACCCTAGGTAGGAGTCCACTACAGGAATAGTTGATCAGGTGTCATGGGAACCAATGAGCTTTTGATAAGGTGCTCAAAAACCAAACCTAGATTTTTTGATAAGGTGTCTTGCCACCACTGAGTTTTGACAAGGTCTCA
This sequence comes from Platanthera zijinensis, assembly GCA_039513925.1. Taxonomy (NCBI): domain Eukaryota; kingdom Viridiplantae; phylum Streptophyta; class Magnoliopsida; order Asparagales; family Orchidaceae; genus Platanthera; species Platanthera zijinensis. Next base: position 182,409,841 of record CM077078.1, read on the forward strand.
GAAACCAGCCACAAAACTTTTGAAGGTAGTTTTGAGAAACCCTTTTACAGAAGGAATAAGGAAAAACAAAAAGGTTTAGTTGTTCTTCTCTGTCAATAATCTGAGAGAAGACAAGTGGAAGATGTTGTCAAAGCTCCCCCTAAGGTCTGTAAGGGTTCAGGAAGATGAGCTTTGCTTAGGGTGATAGGCCTTCAGTTGCTTCAGATCTCCAGCAATAGATGATTTCAGCAGATGCTGAAATGTGTGATGTCTGGAGTTCTTGATGAAGAAGCTTTTGAACACTTGATACTTGAAGGAGTAGAATAGCAGATGATCTCCTTTACAGTAGTTTTCCTTGTGTTCTGAGTCTATTCCCAGAAGATGAATTCTTGATGAAATAATTTTCTTATTCTCTCTTCTGTATTCTTTTTCAAATCTTGTCTGTTCTCATTTTTCAGAATGATTCTCTAGGGAGTATATCAGATTCTAACTTCTTGATAGCCGTTAATCAGTCATAAATGACTACCTTAACTGATATCTGCCTCTGGAGGAAAGTCCTTAAGAAACATTCCAATTAGTCTTCCTTGAAACTTGCTCCAGATTGATTAAAACGGCTACAGAATCCTTTGCCATAAATGCTGAAAATAAGTCTGAATGAATTCCATAACTGTCCTAAATTTGAATCCTGAAATCGTCGATCTCTTAGAAAAGCGTCGATCTGAGCTCGAAGATTGTCGACCTGAGCTCAGAGATTGAACTTAGACAGAAAACAGAAATCGTCGATCTGAGCTCAACTATCGTCGACCTGAGCTCAGAGATTGGATTACAACTAGAGACAGAGCGTCGATCTGAGCTTGAAGATCGTCGAACGGAGTTCGATGCCTCATTGAACTGAGCTCAGAGATAGTCGAACTGAGTTTGACGTTTCGTCGACCTGAGCTCGACGAGAATTGTCCTAGTCTTCAGCACTGAATCCTGATCTTTAGAAGGTCTTGAGGGGAGCTTTCAAACCTAAGTACTAACCCTAAGACTCATTCTAATTGACCTATCAGACTATACAGCAAGGTCAAGACAAATTCCTAAGTACATAGTGATCCTTACCCAAATTAGTAATAGGGTGTTCCAACAATCTCCCCCTATTTGGGTTAGGATTACTATTTGCATGACAGAATATGAAATAACAAGCATACATCAGAATTAAAAATAAAACAGAAACAACAATGCAGATTACACATGTTGAGCATTGCAGAATCACAGCAAGAGTCACAGATTCAGTCAGAAATAGATATAAGTATCAGCTTACATAACTTACTCATTGCCCTTTTTTGAAAAGAATTTCTCTATTGGGATTGAGGGCTTCCTTTTTGGATCTTTTATCATCATCTGCACCTAAGGAGGATTGAGATTTTGGCCTTGGAACAACAGCCTCAGGATGCAGCTTCATGTAGCTCTCTGGATCAAAGAATTTTATGGAAGCATATCTTTCTCATTCTTTCTTTCTCTACTCAGATAGGGTTGTGATATTGGAGGTATCTCTGCATTGCTCTCTTCCATTCTTGATCTGATCTAGTGCTGCAAGTTCTTTCATTCTGGTTGTCCATGCTAGTGGATTGTTCTCAGGGTCTTCAAATGGAAATGGAGGTTCATATCTATTTAATTCCACTGAGTCAGTAGGAGGAGCTCTAGTGATAACTGTATCTTTTAGCTTGTATGGGAAAGGACCAGATGTAGAATCAGTAGGGACTTGTCCTTCCCTTTGATATGGATGTTGTCTAGCTTGATTTCTGGAGTGAGTCCTGTAATCTCTCTGTCTGCCTCTTGACTGACCTCTCCTAGACTTATATCCTCTTTGTTGTTGGCCTCTTTGTTGATATCTATCTTGAGACTGGTAAGAGCTTGTCCTAGCAGCAGAAGAAGACTGAAGAGTTGAACCTCCACTAGATCCTGAATCTTGAGGAGGAGGAGGAGGAGGATGGAATTGGGAAGATCCCTTTTCATACTTATCAAATTTTCTCCTTTTCTTCATGGCCTTAAGTTGATTTCTGGAATATTGCATCCAAGGCTTAGAAATTGGAAAGTCATGAAGAATATAATAAGGTATATCATTGTCATCTTTTACTTTTTCTGAAGGAACTCTTTTCAGTGCCTTGCTTCATACTTTCCTCTTCCTTGCAATAGTTGCAGAGGAGTCATCAAGATCAGTATGGAGTTGGTCACTGTCTGAACTTGGAGAATTATCATAAAGCTTATCAATCCTTTGAATATATTTCTCCTGTTGTTTGGTTTGTTCAGCGACAGTGATGGAAGCAGCACTCTCAGATATAACAGTAGCAGCAGCAGGCTTAGCAGGAGCAGAAACACTATCAGCAGCAGCAGGCTAAACAATTTCATCAGCAACTATATCAGCAGCAGCAGCACAATCAGAAACAATAATTTCCTCAGCCTTAAGAGAATTGATATAAGAAGCATTCAGGCTGGGATCACAGCAAGCAACAGGCACAATGACCTTAGTCAGATCTTCAACTTCCTAAGCTGGTGGACAGCTGAAGTGAAGAGTATCAAAATTGGATAACAGTGACTTGAAGTCAACTATTAGAGTTGGATTTAGAGCTGGGACTGGAACTGTCTCTGATAAGAATTCTTCTGAAGCAGCAGGCACTGTCTCTTCTTCACATGGAATCTCCCCCTGCCTTGATTCAGTTTGAACTGGATCAAGGCACCCTATAAAAGGGATTGCCTGTGGAGGGGAAATAGAGGATAGCCTGGTAGATAGCTCCTGGATTGATTTCAGGAGTGGAGCCATGGAGGTATCCAGCAGGGCTACTAGCCTGGGAGCCAGCATGTAAGACCCCCCTCACGGAACACAAGACACGGCACGAGAGGGGTCTTATACCCAGAACAGCAGCCTTGCGGTAACACTAACACTCGGGTCAGCCTGTACCACAAGACACCTATCCTGCCGGCTTCAACCAATATCAACATATAAATGCCAACCCAAGCATACAATAAAAAAGAGTCAATCCACACCAAGCATAAGTCCATAAATATAGCAAAAGAGAAGCTAAACAACTTCTACATAATCAGAGTACGAAAATAAAATTGCCCCAAAGGGCTACAACAAAATCTCTCTCACTCGCATCTGTAACTGACGGTAGCGACAGTACCGTCCCCTCAGGCCCTGTCATCCTGGCCTGGCTGTCCAGGCGCATAGCATGCTGCTCCACCTGCGGGGTTTCCTCCTAAAAAGGAAGTCGTAGCAACCGTTAGTCATAAAGACTAAGTGGCTTCACATCCGCTCCCCCGGCGACTCCTCGGCATCGGGCGGAGAAAGGAACAGGTACAATATATATATAAAACAGTAGTACAAGCAGGTGAAGTAAGTATACAAATCATAGGTAGCAATAAAAATGGTGTACAAATGAACAAGCTCTTATTCTACAATTCTACCATCTACAGCAGCAAGAGAGTATAATGTTATAACAGTAAGTAACTCAACTTATAGTGATGCCCATACAAGCATATAAGTTGAGGGTCGTTCAGCAATAAGTAACTCATCGTATAGGAGTGCCCATACAAACTTATACGATGAGGGTCTTGTGTATGCAATGAAGTGCAATACTATGTATGCAATGCAATGACACACCCATGATCAAGCACATGCAATCGCTATGTCGATACAGATTTATAGTTCCCACTATTCGAGCAGGTAGCTAACCTCTCAGGCGTCAACCGTCATGGCCAAACGGTGACAGTAGAGCGGGCATCTCCACTACTAGGCTGGTCTTCACACTACCTGGCCTAGGCCTCCGTACGCCTCAACATTAAGAACACAACAATGGAGCTCACATGCGTACTACGGCTCAGTGGGTTCTCTTGGGTAAATGAGCACCAAGATCCTAGCCCCGAACTGGCCTATGCGTGGCACGGAAGGAGCCTCGGAAATGAACACGACCAAGCCCAACCGTTCACTTGGCACGGAAGGAGCCTCAGGACGTGAACACCGAGGACCAAGCCACCCCGTCCAAGGTCTAGCTGTCAACTCCCATCGGTATGACGATTGGCGAGCCCGTAGACCTGCCACACTATCCTTAACCCGGGATTACGACACCACGTGTCGACTCACACAACATGCAATTCCACAATATCATGGCATGGAAGGAGCCTCGGTACGATAACACTGAGGACCAAGCCCAACCATCCATTAAATACGGGAGGAGCTTCGGGACGTGAACACCGAGGACCAAGCCCAACCGTCCAACTTTACTCATCTCAGTCTCATTCCGACTATTGACGGTCAACACCGCACTCGTTACTTACACAATGCTACCCGTAGGTAAATGACACTCTAAGCATTGGATTTCTAATTCCCTTTTATCCATTCAACATACATCATGGCCATAGTTAAATCATTTATACATTTATCAAATTATATCTACCCAATTATATCAGGTTCTTTCCTTCAATTAAACTTGTCCACAACTCGATATACGAATTTAGATTTATAACCTCAACTTATCACGTCGCTATGATGATTATGTCAAAAGATTTCACCCGAGCCTCGAGTTGGATCGCAACATTAAATTCAACCAAATCGCATTCCACGTTACACAGCCCAGAATTTAGGTGCAGCCTTAATCCGGGCAGCAACTTCGACCAAGGATTCCCGAGGCTATAGAAATCAGACGAGTGCGTGTAACCACTCGTTGGAAAGATAATTGCAAGGGCTACAACTTTTGTGTTTAGTCGAAAGCCCAGATTTGACCGCATCACACCAGAACTACATTCGAAGCCTGTTGTGTACAGGATTTTTCCCCAATCGCAGCAGATTCGAACTGACTTTCCCGTGACTACAGGTATTGCCTGGAAACGTGCAACCACTCGTTGGAAAGATAATTTTGAGGGCTACGACTTTTGTGTTTAGTCAAAAACCAAGATATGACCACAACAACCCCGAAATTGGCCACTAAGGTCGCTGCGTGCAGAAAACAGATTTTTGCACGCATCTTAAGGCGAGATGAACGGCATCCGTTCATCTTCCTCCTTGCACCAATCTCCCAAAAACTCCTCCAGAAAATCGTCCACCCTTATTCACCCTCACGAAGCCATATTTCTCCACGAATCACTCTCTCATCTTCACTTTGAAGAATGAAGAGGATGGAGGGGACTAAGCCTCGAAAACGACCTAGGCATGGCTTTTCTCTAAGAAATCTCCTCCTCACCATCAAGACTCTAAGGAGTCGATATCTCTTCTAGAATATTAACTACAGATCTAGCACCAAGGGAGAGGGGAGGAAGCTCACTACGTTTCTAGCGGTAACACCATTTCCGGCCATGGATCTAGTCATTCTTCTTTGCGGCATCCCTTGCTTGGTGCAGTTGTTCTTCACGGCAAAGGAAGGAGAGAGAGAGAGAGACAAGGTCGCCTCCAGGAACTCCGACTGCTTCCCGCGGCTCTGTCAGATTCGCGAGTTCCACGATGACGGCAAGAACGATCGGCTAGGGTTCGGCTTTATCTCCTCTTATAAACCGATGTATTAGGTTAAATCCTTACGCCACGTGTCAACGCCCCATTGGACCGCCCCTAATTGGTCATATTGAAGTGACCCGGTCCAAGGAATCATCATCAGCACGAATCCCGAAGTCCGGTTCGGTCCACCTGTTCAAGCCGGCGAATCTGCCTGGGCAAAGAAAACGCACAAGTCAAATTCGATGGGAATCAATCGTCATTCTCGACGATTGGCGAGAATCGGCGAGCATTCTCGACGAATTCGTCGGGTATCAACAATGATACCCGGCGAATTTCACTTAGCCCACTTATCAGAAATTCTTGCGTTGAGTGCGTTGAGTATCAGTCAGCGATACTCGACGATCGGTGGGTATCACAGGGCATTCTCGACGATCGGCGAGAATCGTCAGGCATTCTCGATGAATTCGTCGGGTATCAATAATGATACCCGGCGAATTTCACTTAGCCCACTTATCGGAAATTCTTGCATTGAGTGCATTGAGTATCTTTCAGCGATACTTGATGATCGGTGGGTATCACCGGGAATTCTCGACGATCGGTGAGAATCGCCGGGCATTCTCGTCAATCGTTGAGAATCGCCGGGCATTCTCGTCGACTTTCACTTAACCTAATTCCCAATCTGCAGTTCTGAATCCGGCGGGTATCGACCATCGATACCCATCGAATCGGCGAGTATCACTCCCGATACCCGTCGATCGGTGAGTATCAACTTCCATTCTCGTTGATTTTCCCTTGGGCCATTTCCTTTCGATTCGTTGGATATCACTCAACCCTACACTCAATTCAACGCACTTGACACCTTTTGCCAGTGCGTCCCGAGCCCGAGTCAAGTCTCTTGACTCAAAACTCGTGCGAGGGGCCTAACACGAATTGGGACGTTACAAATCCTATAAACAAAATAAAAGATTTCGTCCCCGAAATCAGGCTAGGGCTATGGGAATGCAAGTACAAAATATTATGCGCTATAAAATGTTACCTTGGGAGAACAGCTCCGGGTAGCGCTTCTGCATCAAGTCCACCGGCTCTCAAGTAAATTCTTCCTTCTGATGATTAGACCATAGCACTTTTACCAGAGGCACACTTTTGCGGCGCAAGGTTCTTATTTCATTATCAACGATCCGCATCGGCTCCAATCGCACAGATCTGTCAGATGCCACCTTACCATCAGTTGTGGGGATGTATTGTTCAGGCCATAATAGCGCCTTCCGAAGCGATGATACATGGAAATCATCGTGGAGATTTTCTAGCTCGGGCGGTAGCTCCAGACGATAGGCCAAAGGGCCAATCCTTTCCACTATGACATAGGGTCCAACAAACCGTGGGCTGAGCTTCTTCACTCCCCGCACCCGTGGCACTCCATGCATCGGCCGGATTTTCAGGAACACTTTATCACCCACTTGAAACTCAACCATACGGTGCTTTGCATTATAATACTTCGCCTGCCGACTTTAAGCCTCCAACTTGCGATCCCTTATCAGCCTAACCACCGCATCAGTATCGTCAATATACTCAATTCCCAATGCCTACGGGTCTTCGTCTTGCACCCAAGACAAGGGGGTTCTACACCTTCTTCCATAAAGGGCTTCATGGGGCGCCATGCCAATGCTAGCTTGATGGTTGTTGTTGTAGGAGAATTCAACTAAGGGCAAGAGTCTTTCCCACGGCTCTCCCCTATCTATAACACACAACCTCAACAGATCCTCCAATGTTCGGATGGTCTGCTCAGACTGCCCGTCCGTCTAAGGATGAAATGCGGTGCAGAAGGTAAGGCGCGAGCCCAAATACGCCTGTATCGCCTTCCACTCCTTGGAGGTAAAACGACCATCACGGTCCGAAACTATCGTCTTAGGTACGTCGTGATACCGTACAAACTGCTCCACAAAAAGGCGTACTAAGACATCCACATGAGCCTCCTTCTTCATAGTAATGAACCGGGCAACTTTCGTTAGGCGATCAACGATCACCCACACTGAATCATTTCCTGAGCGGGAGCGAGGTAGCCCTTGTACGAAATCCATGGAAATATCCTCGAACTTCCACTCGGGGATTGGCAACGATTGCAACAGACCATCGGGGCTCCTGCACTCCACCTTGACTCTTTGGCAGGCTTCACAATGCATGACAAAGTATCGGACATCCTTCTTCAATCCGGGCAACCACATCGTCTTCCGTAAGCCGGCGTACATCTTTGAAATTCCCGGGTGCACGGAATATTGAGAGCAATGTGCTTCTCTCAAGATATCCTCCCGGATTCTTCCACCTTTGGGAATGTAGAGCATCCCGCGAAAGTAAACAAGGTCGTCCTTTAGTGTGTACTCTTTGGTAGTACTGTCTTCGATTAACTTTATTGCCGGGTCCAAAGCCGCATCCAATCCTTGCTCCACTCGGATCCGGTCCCGGATATCACAAACTATGCTCATGCTGGACAAGTACTCCATATATTCCGAAGAAGCCTTAAATATTAAGGTGATGTCCATCTCCTCATCATCCGTGCCAACTCCATGCTCATCAACCGAGACTCTAGGCTCGAGCCGGGTACTTTCCTACTCAACGCATCGGCTGCCGAGTTCGCTTTTCCGGGGTGGTAGTTCAAGGTGAACTCATAGTCGCATAGAAACTCTAACCACCGCCGTTGTATTAAGTTCAATTCCTTCTGGGTATGGACGTACTTCAAATTTTTATGATCCGAGAAGATTTCGCAGTGGACGCCATATAGATAGTGCCTCCATACCTTCAAGGCGAACACCACCGCTCCTAGCTCCAAATCTTGCACCGGGTAATTGATTTCATGCTTCTTCAATTGTCTTGAAGCATAAGCAATTACGTGCTCGTGCTGCATCAACACCGCTCTCAACCCCTGATAAGACGCGTCCGTGTAAACTTGGAATCCTTCCTTCCCAGACGGAAGGACAAGGATGGGGGCAGAGGTAAGTCTATCCTTCAATTCCTGGAATGCCGCTTCACACTGGAGTGTCCACTCAAATGGCACACCTTTCTTTGTCAAAGAAGTAAGCGGGAGGGCAATCTTGGAGAATCCTTTTACGAACTTGCGGTAGTATCCAGCAAGTCCCAGAAAACTCCTCACATCGGCCGCCGACTTCAAGGGAGACCACTCCTTCACGGCACGCACCTTAGCCGGATCCACAGCTAGTCCAGCCCCACTGGTTACATGACCCAAGAAAGCCACTTCCCTAAGCCAGAATTCACACTTACTAAACTTGGCGAACAGGACGTGCTCTTTTAACTTTTCAAGAACTAAGGCCAAATGCCCGGCATGTTCCTCCTCCGACTTCGAGTAGACTAAGATGTCGTCAATGAACACAATGACGAAGACATCCAAATAGGGCTCAAACACTTTATTCATCAAGCTCATGAAAGCTGATGGGGCATTTGTGAGCCCAAACGGCATCACTGTGAACTCATATAAGTCGTACCTTGAGCTGAAAGCCGTTTTTGGAATATCATCCTCTTGTATTCTCAATTGGTAATACCCCGAGCGCAAATCTAGCTTGGAGAACCAATGCGCTCCCACATGTTGGTCGAAAAACTCATCGATCCGAGGTAACAGATAGGTGTTCCATACCGTCAGTCGGTTGAGTTCCCGATAGTCTATACATAAACACAGGGTTCCATATTTTTTCTTAACGAATAGAACAGGGGCTCCCCAAGGTGATTAGCTGGGGCGAACAAACCCTGATTCTACCAACTCCTGCAGTTGAACTCTAAACTCCGCGAGTTCTTTTGGGGACATCTGATAAGGGGTCCTGGAGACAGGCTTAGCTCCTGATACAAGCTTAATTTGAAAATCCACTTCTCTATGCGGGGGTAACCCTGACAATTTTTCAGGAAATACCTCAGGGAAATCCCGTGCTACCCGCACATCCTTCACATCTACCTTCATCTCCTTTAGTTCGAAACATATCATGTAGACTTCATCCCCTCTCATATGAGCTTTCAAAGTCTGGATTGAGGATAACAATATTTGTGGTGCGAAATTTATACGTTGGAAGACTACATCAGTATCCCCATGTCTCAAATAGATGTGCTTCTTCGCCCAGTCGATTCTTGCATGGTGCCAATCCAGCCATGCCATGCCCAGAATGAGGTCGAATTCTGGTATTCTCAAAATTGTGGCGGGGGTATCAAAGGTCTTTCCCCCAATGGTTATCTCCAACTCACACTTCGCGATTGCCGTCATCTCAGATCCATCTGGAAGGCGTACTCTTCGAGCAATACCAGTGAAATATTGTACTTCGTGTATATCCTTTATGAAGTCTTCAGACAAGAAAGAATGTGAGGCACCGGTGTCAAATAACGTATAAGCCGGTTTCCCGCCGACCATCACGGTGCCTAAGTGTCATTTAATAATACTCAAGCTAGACATCTAGTATAACTTAAGCCACTAGAGGATATTAATGGAAGCAAAATGGCTAATTCAAATCGTACCTGCAATCATCTCTTGAGGATTCCGCTCTTGAGTCATGTCCAAGGCATACATCTGATCTCGAGCGGGTCCGGGGTTTCTTCCTTGTGGTCCTCGTCCTCGACCACGCACATACCCACTCCCCCGCGGGGCTGCTGGAGGGAGAGCAAAAGGCGCATCTCCAAACAGTTGCGGGCAGTAGCGTCGAATGTGGCCCGGTTGGTTGCATTCAAAGCACACTCGTTCCTGCCTTCCACCGTATTGCTGAAATTGTTGAGGTGGAGGTAATGCTGGCGGTTGCAGAACCGGGCGCTCCTCTCAAAAGTTCTAGGTGGAACGCCCGCCACCCCTCTGATATCCTCTTCCTCTTCTATTGTCAAATCTCCTTCTGTTGTTGGGGTCGGCTTCCATCACGCCCTCCGCTAGCCTTTTACCACTTCCAAAGTTGTCTGCTTCCAATCTCTTTGCCATATCGATAATCTCTGCCAGACTAGAGTCAGCAATAAATAAAAGGGCTTGCCTTAGGGTATCTCGCAAGCCTTTGTAGAATCGTTTGGCGTACCCTCTATCATCCAACTCATAGGAGTCAGCGAATCTAGCCAAGTGCTGAAACTCCCGTTGGTACTCTGTCACCGACATGGACCCTTGCTTTAGTTGCAAAAATCTCTCTTCAAGACCATCCCGAGCGGCCGAGGGGATGAAATGCTCTAAAAAGGCTTCAGAAAATTCACTCCAACTAATGTCTATGTACACTCTTCCACGAAAAGTGGAGCCCATGAGGGACTTCCACCACCTTTTGGCATGCAGTTCTAAGAGTGTCACCACAAGGGTCATCGCCATATTATTTGGACATTTTATTCCTGCCAACAATTCTTGTATAGTGTCGAGCCACTCCTCCGTATGCACCGCCGACTCTGTCCCAATATAAGAGGGAGGGGAGAGAGCTCGGAAAGTGCTTAACCAACTAGATCCCGGACCCTGTTGTTGTACACGTGCCTGCTGAGATTGGGACCTAAAGGCGTCCAAAATCGCTGTGAGCGTCTGCCCCAGCTCTGATTGTTGGAATTATATAGGCACGGATGGGGCGGGAGTGCCCCTCTCTGGCTCAGCATGTACTGGGATCTACACATACGGTACAAACCTAAGGTTAGGTTGGCTAATCTAAGGTTAAAGATGGAAAAACTTAGTGTGAATTACATATGGGCACACCACTACTTCCGCTAAGTCAGTTTGTCCCCAAACTGACTAATCAAACGGGGGTGGCACCATTGTTAAGTGACTTTCTCCTTGGAGGATCGTAGCAAGCTGATACCATTTGTAAGACCCCCCCCCTCCCGGAATACAATACACGACACGAGAGGGGTCTTATGCCCAGAACAGCCGCCTTACGGTAACACTAACACTCGGGTCAGCTTGTACAACAAGACGCCTATCCTGCCGGCTTCAACTAATATCAACATATAAATGCCAATCCAACCATACAATAAAAGAGAGTCAATCCACACCAAGCATAAGTCCATAAATATAGCAAAAGAGAAGCTAAACAAGCTTCTACATAATCAGATTACGAAAATAAAATTGCCCCGAAGGGCTACAACAAAATCTCTCTCACTCACATCTGTAACTGACGGTAGCGACGGTACCGTCCCCTCAGGCCCTGTCATCCTGGCCTGGCTATCCAGCTGCATAGTCTGCTGCTCCACCTGCGGGGTTTCCTCCTAAAAAGAAAGACGTAGCAACCGTTAGTCATAAAGACTAAGTGGCTTCACATCCGCTCCCCCGGCGACTCCTCGGCACCGGGCGGAGAAAGGAATAGGTACAATATATATAAAACAGTAGTACAAGCAGGTGAAGTAAGTATACAAATCATAGGTAGCAATAAAAATGGTGTACAAATGAACAAGCTCTTATTCTATAATTCTACCATCTACAGCAGCAAGAGAGTATAATGTTATAACAGTAACTCAACTTATATGGATGCCCATACAAGCATATAAGTTGAGGGTGGTTCAGCAATAAGTAACTCATCGTATAGGAGTGCCCATACAAACTTATACGATGAGGGTCTTGTGTATGCAATGAAGTGCAATGCTATATATGCAATGCAATGACATACCCATGATCAAGCACATGCAATCGCTATGTCGACACAGATTTATAGTTCCCACTATTCGAGCAGGTAACTAACCTCTCAGGCGTCAACCGTCGTGGCCAAACAGTGACAGTAGAGCGGGCATCTCCACTACTAGGCTGGTCTCCACACTACCTTGACTAGGCCTCCATACGCCTCAACGCTAAGAACACAACAGCAGAGCTCACATGCGTACTATGGCTCACCGGGTTCTCTTGGGTAAATGAGCACCAAGATCCTAGCCCCGAACTGGCCTATGCGTGACACGGAAGGAGCCTCGGAAATGAACATGACGACCAAGCCCAACCGTTCACTAGGCACAGAAGGAGCCTCCAGACGTGAACACCGAGAACCAAGCCCAACCATCCAAGGTCTAGCTGTCAACTCCCATCGGTGTGACGATTGGCGAGCCCGTAGACCTGTCACACTATCCTTAACCCGGGATTACAAAACCACGTGTCGACTCAAACCACATGCAATTCCACAGTATCGTTGCATGAAAGGAGCCTCGGGACGTGAACACCGAGGACCAAGCCCAACCATCCATCAAATACTGGAGGAGCTTCGGGACGTGAACACCGAGGACCAAGCCTAACCGTCCAACTTTACTCATCTCAGTCTCATTCCGACTATTGACGGTCAACACCGCACTTGTTACTTCCACAATGCTACCCGTAGGTAAATGACACTTTAAGCATTGGATTTCTAATTCCCTTTTATCCATTCAACATACATCATGGTCATAGTTAAATCATTTATACATTTATCCAATTATATCTATCCAATTATATCAGGTTCTTTCCTTCAATTAAACTTGTCCAAAACTCGTTATACGAATTTAGATTTATAACCTCATCTTATCACGTCACTATGATGATTATGTCAAAAGAGTTCACCCAAGCCTCGAGTTGGATCGCAACATTAAATTCCACCAAATCGCATTCCACGTTACACAGCCCAGAATTTAGGTGCAGCCTTAATCCGGGCAGCAACTTCGACCAAGGATTCTTGAGGATACAGAAATCTGACGAGTGCATGTAACCACTCGTTGGAAAGATAATTTCAAGGGCTACAACTTTTGTGTTTAGTCGAAAGCCCATATTTGATCGCATCACACCATAACTTCACTCGAAGCCTGCTGTGTACAGGATTTTTCCCCAATCACAGCAGATTCGAACTGACTTTCCTGTGGCTACAGGTATCGTACGGAAACGTGCAACCACTCGTTGGAAAGATAATTTCGAGGGCTACGACTTTTGTGTTTAGTTTGAAACCCAAATATGACCATAACACCCCCGAAATTGGCCATGAAGGTCGCTGCGTGCAGAAAACAGATTTCTGCACGCATCTTAAGGCAAGATGAACGGCATCCGTTCATCTTCCTCCTTGCACCAATCTCCCAAAAAATCCTCCATAAAATCATCCACCCTTATTCACCCTCACGAAGCCATATTTCTCCACGAATCACTCTCTCATCTTCACTTTGAAGAATGAAGAGGATGGAGGGGACTAAGCCTAGAAAACGACCTAGGCATGACTTTTCCCTAAGAAATCTCCTCCTCACCATCAAGACTCTAAGGAGTCGATATCTCTCCTAGAATATTAACTACAGATCTAGCACCAAGGGAGAGGGGAGGAAGCTCACCTCGTTTCTAGCGGTAACACCATTTCCGGCCATGGATCTAGTCATTCTTCTTTGCGGCATCCCTTGCTTGGTGCAGTTGTTCTTCACGGCAAAGGAAGGAGAGAGAGAGAGAGAAGGTCGCCTCCAGGAACTCCGACTGCTTCCTGCGTCTCTGTCGGATTCGTGAGGTCCACGATGATGGCAAGAACGATCGGCTAGGGTTCGGCTTTATCTCCTCTTATAAATCGATGTATTAGGTTAAATCCTTCCGCCACGTGTCAACGCCCCATTGGACCGCCCCTAATGGGTCATATTGAAGTGACCCGATCCAAGGAATCATCATCAGTATGAATCCCAAAGTCCGGTTCGGTCCGCCTGTTCAAGACGGCGAATCTGCCTCGGCGAAGAAAACGCACAAGTCAAATTCGACGGGAATCAATCGTCATTCTCGACGATCGGCGAGAATCGGAGAGCATTCTCGACGAATTCGTCGGGTATCAACAATGATACCCGGCGAATTTCACTTAGCCCACTTATCGGAAATTCCTGGCGTTGAGTGCGTTGAGTATCAGTCAGCGATACTCGACGATCGGTGGGTATCACCGGGCATTCTCGACGATCGGCGAGAATCGTAGGGCATTCTCGACGAATTCGTCGGGTATCAACAATGATACCCGGCGAATTTCACTTAGCCCACTTATCGGAAATTCTTGCGTTGAGTATCTGTCAGCGATACTCGACGATCGGTGGGTATCACCGGGCATTCTCGACGATCAATGAGAATCGCCGGGCATTCTCGTCGATCGTTGAGAATCGTCGGGCATTCTCGTCGACTTTCACTTAACCTAATTCCCAATCTGCAGTTCTGAATCTGGCGGGTATCGACCATCGATACCCGTCGAATCGGCGAGTATCACTCCCGATACCCGTCGATCGGCGAGTATCAACTTCCATTCTCATTGATTTTCCCTTGGGCCATTTCCTTTCGATTCGTTGGATATCACTCAACCCTACACTCAATTCAACGCACTTGACACCTTTTGCCAGTGCATCCCGAGCCCGAGTCAAGTCTCTTGACTCAAAACTCGTGCGAGGGGCCTAGCGCGAATTGGGACGTTACAAATCCTATAAACAAAATAAAAGATTTCGTCCCCGAAATCAGGCTAGGGCTATGGGGATGCAAGTACAAAATATTATGCGCTATAAAATGTTACCTTGGGAGAACAGCTCCGGGTAGCGCTTCTGCATCAAGTCCACCGGCTCCCAAGTAAATTCTTCCTTCCCATGATTAGACCATAGCACTTTTACTAGAAGCACACTTTTTCGGCGCAAGGTTCTTATTTCATTATCAACGATCTGCATCGGCTCCAGTCGCACAGATCTGTCAGACGTTACCTTACCATCAGTTGTGGGGATGTATTGTTCAGGCCGCAACAGCGCCTTCCGAAGCAACGATACATGGAAATCATCGTGGAGATTTTCTAGCTCGAGCGGTAGCTCCAGACGATAGGCCAAAGGGCCAATCCTTTCCACTATGACATAGGGTCCAACATACCGTGGGCTGAGCTTCTTCACTCCCCGCACCCGTGACACTCCATGCATCGGCCGAATTTTCAGGAACACTTTATCACCCACTTGAAACTCAACCATACGGTTCTTTGCATTATAAAACTTCGCCTGCCGACTTTGAGCCTCCAACATGCGATCCCTTATCAGCCTAACCACCGCATCAGTATCGTCAATATACTCAATTCCCAATGCCTTCGGGTCTTCGTCTTGCACCCAAGACAAGGGGGTTCTACACCTTCTTCCATAAAGGGCTTAATGGGGCGCCATGCCAATGCTAGCTTGATGGTTGTTGTTGTAGGAGAATTCAACTAAGGGCAAGACTCTTTCCCACGGCTCTCCCCTATCTATAACACACAACCTCAACAGATCCTCCAATGTTCGGATGGTCTGCTCAGACTGCCCGTCCGTCTAAGGATGAAATGTGGTGCTGAAGGTAAGGCGCGAGCCCAAATATGCCTGTATCGCCTTCCACTCCTTGGAGGTAAAACGACCATCACGGTCCGAAACTATCGTCTTAGGTACGTCGTGATACCGTACAAACTGCTCCACAAAAAGGCGTACTAAGACATCCACATGAGCCTCCTTCTTTATAGTAATGAACCGGGCAACTTTCGTCAGGCGATAAACGATCACCCACACTGAATCATTTCCTGAGCGGGAGCGAGGTAGCCCATGTACGAAATCCATGGAAATATCCTCGAACTTCCACTCGGGGATTGGCAACGATTGCAACAGACCACCGGGGCTCCTGCACTCCGCCTTGACTCTTTGGCAGGCTTCACAATGCGTGACAAAGTATCGGACATCCTTCTTCAATCCGGGCAACCACATCGTCTTCCGTAAGCCGACGTACATCTTTGAAATTCCCGGGTGCACGGAATATTGAGAGCAATGTGCTTCTCTCAAGATATCCTCCCGGATTCTGCCACCTTTGGGAATGTAGAGCAGCCCGCGAAAGTAAACAAGGCCGTCCTTTAGTGTGTACTCGTCGGTAGTACCGTCTTCGATTAACTTTATTGCCGGGGCCAAAGCCGCATCTAATCCTTGCTCCACTCAGATCCGGTCCCGGATATCTCAAACTATGCTCATGCTGGACAGGTACTCCATATATTCCGAAGAAGCCTTAAATATTAAGGTGATGTCCATCTCCTCGATCATTCGTGCCAACTCCATGCTCATCAACCGAGACTCTGGGCTCGAGCCGGGTACTTTCCTACTCAACGCATCGGCTGCCGAGTTCGATTTTCCGGGGTGGTAGTTCAAGGTGAACTCATAGTCGCATAGAAACTCTAACCACCGCCGCTGTATTAAGTTCAATTCCTTCTGGGTATGGACGTACTTCAAATTTTTATGATCCGAGAAGATTTCGCAGTGGACGCTGTATAGATAATGCCTCCATACCTTCAAGGCGAACACCACCGCTCCTAGCTCCAAATCATGCACCGGGTAATTGATTTCATGCTTCTTCAATTGTCTTGAAGCATAAGCAATTACGTGCCCATGCTGCATCAACACTGCTCCCAACCCCTGATAATACGCGTCCGTGTAAACTTGGAATCCTTCCTTCCCAGACGGAAGGACAAGGATGGGGGCGGAGGTAAGTCTATCCTTCAATTCCTGGAATGCCGCTTCACACTGGAGTGTCCACTCAAATGGCACACCTTTCTTTGTCAAATAAGAAAGCGGGAGGGCAATCTTGGAGAATCCTTTTACGAACTTGCGGTAGTATCCAACAAGTCTCAGAAAACTCCTCACATTGGCCGCCGACTTCAAGGGCGACCACTCCTTCACGGCACGCACCTTAGCCGGATCCACAGCTAGTCCAGCCCCACTGATTACATGACCCAAGAAAGCCACTTCCCTAAGCCAGAATTCACACTTGCTAAACTTGGCGAACAGGGCGTGCTCTTTTAACTTTTAAAGAACTAAGGCCAAATGCTCGGCATGTTCCTCCTCTGACTTTGAGTAGACTAAGATGTCGTCAATGAACACAATGATGAAGACATCCAAATAGGGCTCAAACACTTTATTCATCAAGCTCATGAAAGCTGATGGGGCATTTGTGAGCCAAAATGGCATCACTGTGAACTCATATAAGCCGTACCTTGAGCTATAAGCCGTTTTTGGAATATCATCCTCTTGTATTCTCAATTGGTAATACCCCAAGCGCAAATCTAGCTTGGAGAACCAATGCGCTCCCACCAGTTGGTCGAAAAACTCATCGATCCGAGGTAACGGATAGGTGTTCCATACCGTCAGTCGGTTGAGTTCCGATAGTCTATACATAAACGCAGGGTTCCATCTTTCTTCTTAACGAATAGAACAGGGGCTCCCCAAGGTGATGAGCTGGGGCGAACAAACCCTGATTCTACCAGCTCCTGCAGTTGAACTCTAAACTCCGCGAGTTCTTTTGGGGCCATCCGATAAGGGGTCCTGGAGACAGGCTTAGCTCCTGATACAAGCTTAATCTGAAAATCCACTTCTCTATGTGGGGGTAACCCTGGCAATTTTTCAGGAAATACCTCAGGGAAATCCCGTGCTACCCACACATCCTTAGCATCTACCTTCATCTCCTTTAGTTCGAAACATATCATGTAGACTTCATCCCCTCTCATATGAGCTTTCAAAGTCTGGATTGAGGATAACAATATTCGTGGTGCGAAATTTATACCTTGGAAGACTACATCAGTATCCCCATGTCTCAAATAGATGTGCTTCTTCGCGCAGTCGATTCTTGCATGGTGCCAATCCAGCCATGCCATGCCCAGAATGAGGTCGAATTCTGGTATTCTCAAAATTGTGGTGGGGGTATCAAAGGTCTTTCCCCCAATGGTTATCTCCAACTCACACTTCGCGGTTGCCGTCATCTCAGATCCATCTGGGAGGCGTACTCTTCGAGCAGTACTAGTGAAATATTGTACTCCATGTATATCCTTGATGAAGTCTTCAGACACGAAAGAATGTGAGGCACCGGTGCCAAATAACGTATAAGCCGGTTTCCCGCCGACCATCACGGTGCCTAAGTGTCATTTAATAATACTCAAGCTAGACATCTAGTATATCTTAAGCCACTAGAGGATATTAATGGAAGCAAAATGGCTAATTCAAATCGTACCTGCAATCATCTCTTGAGGATTCCGCTCTTGAGTCATGTCCAAGGCATACATCTGATCTCGAGCGGGTTCGGGGTTTCTTCCTCGTAGTCCTCGTCCTCGACCACGCACATACCCACTCCCCCGTGTGGCTGCTGGAGGGAGAGCAAAAGGCGCATCTCCAAACAGTTGCGGGCAGTAGCGTCGAATGTGGCTCGGTTGGTTGCATTCAAAGCACACTCGTTCCTGCCTTCCGCCGTATTGCTGAAATTATTGAGGTGGAGGTAATGCTGGCGGTTGTGGAACCGGGCGCTCCTCTCTAAAGTTCTGGGGGGAACGCCCGCCACCCCTCCTATATCATCTTCCTCTTCTATTGTCAAATCTCCTTCTGTTGCTAGGGTTGGCTTCCATCACGCCCTCTGCTAGCCTTTTACCACTTCCCAAGTGGTCCACTTCCAATCTCTTCGCCATATCGATAATCTCCGCCAGACTAGAGTCAGCAATAAACAAAAGGGCTTGCCTTAGGGGATCTCGCAAGCCTTTGTAGAATCGTTTGGCGTACCCTCTATCATCCAACTCATAGGAGTCAGCGAATCTAGCCAAGTGCTGAAACTCTCGTTGGTACTCTGTCACCGACATGGACCCTTGCTTTAGTTGCAAAAATCTCTCTTCAAGACCATCCCGAGCGGCCGAGGGGATGAAATGCTCTAAAAAGGCTTCAGAGAATTCGCTCCAACTAATGTCCGTATACACTCTTCCACGAAAAGTGGAGCCCATGAGGGACTTCCACCACCTTTTGTCATGCAGTTCTAAGAGTGTCACCACAAGGGTCACCGCCATATTGTTTGGACATTTTATTCCTGCCAACAATTCTTGTATAGTGTCGAGCCACTCCTCCGTACGCACCGCCGACTCTGTCCCAATATAAGCGGGAGGGGAGAGAGCTCGGAAAGTGCTTAACCAACTAGATCCCGGACCCTGTTGTTGTACAGGTGCCTGCTGAGATTGGGACCTAAAGGCGTCCAAAATAGCTGTGAGCGTCTGCCCCAGCTCTGATTGTTGGAATTGTGTAGGCACGGACGGGGCGGGAGCGCCCCTCACTGGCTCAGCATGTACTGGGATCTACACATAGGGTACAAATCTAAGGTTAGGTTGGCTAATCTAAGGTTAAAGATGGAAAAACTTAGTGTGAATTACATATGGGCGCACCACTACTTCCGCTAAGTCAGTTTGTCCCCAAACTGATGAATCAAACAGGGGTGGCACCATTGTTAAGTGACTTTCTCCTTGGATGATCATATCAAGCTGATACCATTTGTAAGACCCCCCCCCTCCCGGAACACAATACACGGCACGAGATGGGTCTTATGCCCAGAACAGCCGCCTTGCGGTAACACTAACACTCGGGTCAGCCTGTACCACAAGAAGCATATCCTGCCGGCTTCAACCAAAATCAACATATAAATGCCAACCCAACCATACAATAAAAGAGAGTCAATCCACACCAAGCATAAGTCCATAAATATAGCAAAAGAGAATCTAAACAAGCTTCTACATAATCAGAGTATGAAAATAAAATTGCCCCGAAGGGCTACAACAAAATCTCTCTCACACACATCTGTAACTGACAGTAGCGACGGTACCGTCCCCTCAGGCCCTATCATCCTGGCCTTGTTGTCCAGCTGCATAGCCTGCTGCTCCACCTACGGGGTTCCCTCCTAAAAAGGAAGACGTAGCAACTGTTAGTCATAAACACTAAGTGGCTTCACATCCGCTCCCCCGGCGACTCCTCGGCACCGGGCGTAGAAAGGAACAGGTACAATATATATGAAATAGTAGTACAAGCAGGTGAAGTAAGTATACAAATCATAGGTAGCAATAAAAATGGTGTACAAATGAACAAGCTCTTATTCTACAATTCTACCATCTACAGCAGCAAGACAGTATAATGTTATAAAAGTAAGTAACTCAAATTATATGGATGCCCATTCAAGCATATAAGTTGAGGGTCGTTCAGCAATAAGTAACTCATCGTATAGGAGTTCCCATACAAACTTATACGATGAGGGTCTTTTGTATGCAATGAAGTGCAATGCTATCTATGCAATGCAATGACACACCCATGATCAAGCACATGCAATCGCTATGTCGACACCGATTTATAGTTCCCACTATTCGAGCAGGTAGCTAACCTCTCAGGCATCAACCGTCGTGGCCAAATGGTGACAGTAGAGCAGGCATCTCCCCTACTAGGCTGGTCTCCACACTACCTATCCTAGGCCTCTGTACGCCTCAACGCTATGAATACAACAGCGGAGCTCACATGCGTACTACGGCTCAGCGGGTTCTCTTGGGTAAATGAGCACCAAGATCCTAGCCTCGAACTGGCCTATGCGTGAAACGGAAGGAGCCTCGGAAATGAACACGAGGACCAAGCCCAACCGTTCACTTGGCACGGAATGAGCCTCGGGATGTGAACACCGAGGACCAAGCCCAACCATCCAAGGTCTACCTGTCAACTCCCATCGGTGTGATGATTGGCGAGCCCGTAGACCTGCCACACTATCCTTATCCCGGGATTTCGACACCACGTGTCGACTCAAACCACATGCAATTCCACAATATCGTTGCATGGAAGGAGCCTCGGGATGTGAACACCGAGGACCAAGCCCAACCATCCATCAAATACGGGAGGAGCTTCGGGACGTAAACACCGAGGACCAAGCCCAACCGTCTAACTTTACTCATCTCAGTCTCATTCCGACTATTGACGGTCAACACCGCACTCGTTACTTCCACAATGCTACCCGTAGGTAAACGACACTCTAAGCATTGGATTTCTAATTCCCTTTTATCCATTCAACATACATCATGGCCATAGTTAAATCATTTATACATTTATCCAATTATATCTACCCAATTATATTAGGTTCTTTTCTTCAATTAAACTTGTCCACAACTCGTTATACGAATTTAGATTTATAACCTCAACTTATCATGTCACTATGATGATTATGTCAAAAGAGTTCACCCAAGCCTCGAGTTGGATCGCAACATTAAATTCCACCAAATCGCATTCCACGTTACACAGCCCAGAATTTAGGCGCAGTCTTAATCCGGGCAGCAACTTCGACCAAGGATTCCTGAGGCTACAGAAATACGACGAGTGCATGTAACCACTCATTGGAAAGATAATTTCAAGGGCTAAAACTTTCGTGTTTAGTCGAAAGCCCAGATTTGATCTCATCACACCAGAACTTCACTCGAAGCCTGCTGTGTACAGGATTTTTCCCCAATCACAGCAGATTCAAACTGACTTTCCCGTGGCTATAGGTATCATCTTGAAACCTGCAACCACTCGTTGGAAAGATAATTTTGAGGGCTATGACTTTTGTGTTTAGTATAAAACCCATATATGACCATAACACCCCCGAAATTGGCCACGAAGGTCGCTGCGTGCAGAAAACAGATTTCTGCACGCATCTTAAGGTGAGATGAACGGCATCCATTCATCTTCCTCCTTGCACCAATCTCCCAAAAACTTCTCCAGAAAATCGTCCACCCTTATTCACCCTCACGAAGCCATATTTCTCCACGAATCACTCTCTCATCTTCACTTTGAAGAATGAAGAGGATGGAGGGGACTAAGCCTGGAAAACGACCTAGGCATGGCTTTTCCCTAAGAAATCTCCTCCTCACCATCAAGAGTCTAAGGAGTCGATATCTCTCCTAGAATATTAACTACAGATCTTGCACTAAGGGAGAGGGGAGGAAGCTCACCTCATTTTCAGCGGTAACACCATTTCCGGCCATGGATCTAGTCATTCTTCTTTGCAGCATCCCTTGCTTGGTGCAGTTGTTCTTCATGGCAAAGGAAGGAGAGAGAGAGAGAGAAGGTCGCCTCCAGGAACTCCGACTGCTTCCTGCGGCTCTATCGGATTTGCGAGGTCCACGATGACGGCAAGAACGATTGGCTAGGGTTCGGCTTTATCTCCTCTTATAAACCAATGTATTAGGTTAAATCCTTCTGCCACGTGTCAACGCCCCATTGGACCGCCCCTAATGGGTCATATTAAAGTGACACGGTCCAAGGAATCATCATCAGCACGAATCCCGAAGTCCGGTTCGGTCCGCCTGTACAAGCCGGCGAATCTGCCTGGGCGAAGAAAACGCACAAGTCAAATTCGACGGGAATCAATCGTCATTCTCGACGATCGGTGAGAATCAGTGAGCATTCTCGACGAATTCAACGGGTATCAACAATGATACCCGACGAATTTCGCTTAGCCCACTTATCGGAAATTCCTGGCGTTGAGTGCGTTGAGTATCAGTCAGCGATACTCGACGATCGGTGGGTATCACCGGGCATTCTCGACGATCGGCGAGAATCGTCAGGCATTCTCGACGAATTCGTTGGGTATCAATAATGATACTCGGCGAATTTCACTTAGCCCACTTATCGAAAATTCTGGCATTGAGTGCGTTGAGTATCTGTCAGCGATACTCGACGATCGATGGGTATCACCGGGCATTCTCGATGATCGGTGAGAATCGCCGGGCATTCTCGTCGACCGGTGAGAATCGCCGGGCATTCTCGTCGACTTTCACTTAACCTAATTCCCAATCTGCAGTTCTGAATTCGGCGGGTATCGACCATCGATACCCATCGAATCGGCGAGTATCACTCCCGATACCCGTCGATCGGTGAGTATCAACTTCCATTGTCGTCGATTTTCCCTTGGGCCATTTCCTTTCGATTCGTTGGATATCACTCAACCCTACACTCCATTCAACGCACTTGACACCTTTTGCCAGTGCGTCCCGAGCCCTAGTCAAGTCTCTTGACTCAAAACTCGTGCGAGGGTCCTAAGGCGAATTGGGACATTACACAGCATCCCATAAAGCATGTCTTCTAGGGCAGGAAGATCTACTTGCTCAAGTGAGACTTGAGTAGAGGTAGAGACTAGAGTAGAAGGGGCTGCAGAAGTTGTAGTAGAAGAGGTGAATGGTAGGATGGATGGTTGAGAGATTGGAATGGTGGAGATAGAGGTTATGGTAGTGGAAGTGGATGGAAGGAATGATGGTTGGGAAAGAATATCATGAAGGAGTTGTTAATAGGATGTGGTGTATGATGGAAGCTCAGTAAGTGAGGAGGGGGAATTATCCATAAAGGAATCTTCCATGAGATTTAAGGATGGTATGGTGGTGTCTAGGTCAAGAGGTGGATAGAAGTGTAGGGGATGGAAATGGTCTTCTGTGGTCGGAGGTGGAGATAAAATGGTTATGGGGGAAGAGATAGAGATGGTGATGGTGGATAAGGGGATGGTTGAAGGAACAATTGGAGAAGGTGGAGAAGAGGAGAAAACAGGCAAATCTTCTATGAGGGCAGTTGCCTGAGGGGAAGAGACTGCAACAGTCCTTGTGCCTGAAGAAGCAATAGTCCTTGTTGGCTTAACAATCTGTCTGTCCCATTTGCAAAAAAGGGCACAGGTAAGCCTCTTGGAGGCATTAATATGCATGCCACTGGACACAAGCAGCTGAGGGCACCTGGAGTGCAGGAATAGCCCTAAGATCCTCCAAAAATTAACTATACTTTTGTTTACCTTCTTCTTAATCAGCTCAAAGAAAATTTCTCCCCAGTTTAAGTGCTTCTTAACAACCAGTGCACCCATCAAGCAGAATTTATACCTGGAGATGGTATCATGGGCAGAATGTTTGGCTAGCAGGACCTTGCCCACAACATCTGCAAGGAATCTGTACTCAACAGACAGATTCTTTTTCAGCAGCTTGTTAGGGTTTGCTGCAGAATGCCCCATTCTATCTAACATCATCTCAAATTCCTATCCAGACAAATCAACAGAATCTTGTCCTGAACTTAACTGAAAAACCTCTGTAAGCAGGGCAGGTGTTAGAGGTACCTGTGTTCCAGCTATTGTACCGACCACTGTGGTTGAATCAATGTTCTGTGCAGTATATACCCACTCTTTTATCTCATCGGCTGCCAGCTTTATTCTTGTAGACATAATCAGGTCCAACTGCTATTCCTTGAAAAGTTTCAGTATATCCATGAAAATTTGATCGTTGCTTTCAAAGGAATCCATGTCTATATCAAAACCTGTGTCGAATTTCATTTTGGCGAGGGCAGCAACAGACACTGCCATTGTATACCTGCACAAATGAACAAACACGACGAAGTGGAGAGAGGTTTGGAGGGAAAGAAAAGTTTCTGCAGAGAGTATGAAAGCGCAAAAGAGAACAACGGCCGAAAAAATGAGTTTTATATTAGGGTTCGACGCTAGAAAGGAAAGATCGTTGAACTCCGTTCGACGATCTGGGCTTCTAAAGGAATCTGAAGAGTCTTCAATAACGTCGATCTCCATTCGACGATATTGGAGAGTGTCGATCTCCGATCGACGATCTCTGACCAGAAGAAGATAGCCTAGCACTATCTGAAGGCGCAGAACTCCGGTCGACACTTTCGAAAAACGTCGATCTCCGTTCGACGATCTTGGGGAAAAATGTCGAGCGCAGTTCAGAGACCAAAAACACCCTATAGACACTAGAAAAATCATGTTTTTAACCTAGTCTTGGTCAATTTTAGGTTTTTAAAAAACTTGGATCTCATTTTAAGCTTTCTCCATCAAACATTCCTAACTGATTCAGGAAGAAGGTGTGTTTCTTTTCATCCAATGGTTTGGTGAAAATGTCTCCCCTTTGCAAATCAGTTGGGATATATTGAAGTTCAATTTTATTCTTCTCAACATTATCCCTTAAGAAGTGATGCCTAATCTCTATATGTTTTGTCCTACTATGGAGGACTGGATTTTGTGCTATAGATATAGCACTGGTGTTATCACAAAGAATTTTAGACCTTTCTAAGTTGTAGACATAGTCTAGGAGCTGGTTTTGAATCCACAAAATCATTGAGCAACAACTACCTGCTGCCATATATTTAGCTTCAGCAGTTGAGGTTGACACAGATGTTTGTTTCTTACAGAACCAGGAGACAAGTCTGTCACCAAGAAACTGGCAAGTTCCACTGGTGCTTTTCCTGTATACTCTACATCAAGCATAATCAGCATCTGAAAATCCAGTTAATTCAAATACTGAGTCTTTTGGATACCAGAGACCTAGATTTGGACAAATTTTTACATACCTAAGAATCCTCTTAACTAATGTTAGGTGTGACTCTCTAGGGCTTACTTGGAACCTAGCACATATACATATAGCAAACAGTATATCAGGTATACTAGCCTTAAGGTACAATAGAGAGCCAATCATTGCTCTATATGTTGTCTGATCAACATGTTTTCCATGTTCATCAGCATCTAATACAGCATTAGTAGGCATAGGTGTTCTCATATAAGATGCTTCAGACATACCAAATTTCTTAACCAGTTCTTTTGCATATTTGGTTTGAGAAATAAATATGCCTTCAGCATGTTGTTTGACTTGCAATCTTAGAAAGAAGGAAAGCTCACCCATGCTACTCATTTCAAATTTTGAATGCATTAGTTTAGAGAACTTTTTGCATAAATTTGAATCAGTAGATCCAAATATAATATCATCTACATATATTTGCACTAGTAGGATATTGGACTTATGGGTTCTAATGAAAAGAGTTTGGTCTACTCTACCCCTTATAAAATCATTTTCCAATAGAAAGCATGCTAAGGTCTCATACCATGCTCTAGGAGCTTGCTTGAGACCATATAATGCTTTATGCAATTTGAAAACATGGTCAGGATAAGTTGAAGAGATAAAACCTGGGGGTTGTCTTACATAGACTTCTTCCTTGATGTCTCCATTGAGAAATGCACTCTTTACATCCATCTGATAAACCTTAAATCCTTTGTGAGCTGTATAAGCTAGGAATATTCTTATGGCCTCTTACCTTGCAACTGGTGCAAAGGTCTGGTCATAGTCTATTCCTTCTTCTTGAGAATATCCTTGAGCAACTAGCCTTGCCTTGTTCCTTATAATGATCCCTTGATCATCCAACTTGTTTCTGAACACCCACTTTGTTCCAACAATGGAGTGATCCTTAGGCCTTGGCACTAGTTCCCAAACTTTATTCCTCTCAAATTGATGTAGTTCCTCTTGCATAGCAATGATCCACTGTGGATCTTGTTCTGCATCTTGAATGGATTGAGGTTCAATTTGAGATAGAAAGCAGGTGTGCATCAGGTTTTGGTTGACCTGATTTCTGGTTTGCACACCAGCTGACATGTCTCCAATCACTTGGGAGATTGGATGATCTCTTGTTGTTACTAAATCAACAGGGGTTGTTGATTGTTCACCAACCTGTATTGTTGTTTCCTCTTGTGGAACAACAACTGGCTCTTCAAGATAATTCTCACAAGGATGTTGAGTACCAAGATGTTGAGTGTTCTCTTCATCTTCACTGATTTCACCTCTTTGTTGGATAGTGAATGTGTTGTATCTTTTTCTACAATATGCAACCTGTCCAAATTTTTTGAAAGAGAGTGTACCTGCAAGGGTTCTATGGTAGAAGTATTCATCTCCTTGAAAAACATGTTAGTCTCATCAAAAGATACATGAACAGATTCTTCAATTTTAAGAGAAGTTTTATTATAAACCCTATAAGCTTTACTGATCATGGAGTATCCCAAAAACACTCCTTCATCAGCTTTGGCTTGAAATTTTGCTAAGTATTTCTTGTCATTATTGTGAATATAACAAATTCAACCAAAAATTTTGAAATAGTCTACTTTAGGTTTCTTCCCTTTGAGCAATTCATAGGGAGTTTTGTCCTTCAGTTTATGTATCAAACTTCTGTTCAACACATAGTTAGAGGTGTTCACTGTCTCTGCCCAAAAAGATAGAGGAAGGTGAGCATCTGTCAACAATATGGTGGCAGATTCAATAAGGGTTCTATTTTTCCTTTCAGCTACCCCATTTTTTTGAGGAGTTCTAGGAGCTGAGAAAGTATGTCTGATCCCTTCACTCTGACATAACTCTTGCATAAGAAGAGAATCAAACTCTATCCCATGATCACTTCTGATCAGGGCAATGTGAGTATGGAACTCAATCTGTATGCATTTGAGAAAATCTGTCAAACACTTAAAGTTATCAGACTTCTTCCTCAGAAAGAATACTCAAGTGAATCTAGAGAAGTCATCTACAATCACTAAAGTGTAAGATTTCCCTCCTAAGCTTTGTACTGTAATGGGTCCAAAAAGATCCGTGTGTAACAGATACAAGATCATAGGTGAATCACTCTTATTAAGTGACTTAAAACTATTTTTAGTTTTCTTGCCTAATTGACAAGCCCTGCAGAGTCCTTCCTTCTTGTAAGGGCCAGAAGGTAGTCCTCTAACAAGGTTGTCCTTGGAAAGCCTAGCAATGGTTCTAAGGTTTAGATGTCCTAGTCTCTTATGCCAAAGATCATTTGGTTTGCAAACTGAATTAAATAAGCAGATATCTATATTGGTTGAAAGGAAATCCACAAGATAAATGTTACCTTTCCTTTTACCTGTTAACACTGTTGTGTTATCCTCTGACTTGATCTTGCATAAGAATTTGTTGAATATCACTTGATAGCCTTCATCACAGAGTTGACTGATGCTGATTAGATTATGCTTCAGTCCTTCCACATAAGCCATCTTCTTGAATGTGACTGAGCCAATCTGAACAACACCATATCCTTTTGTTTGACCAAAGTTTGAATCACCAAATATCACTTTGGGTCAAAGTTTTGTTTTGAAGGATGTTAGATTCTCCTTGTTCCCTGTCATATTCTTTGAGCACCCACTATCCAGATACCATTGTTGGTTCATTGCTGGATAGGTCTTCACCTGCACATAAACAATTTATATATTTTTGACCCAGTTTGCCTTGGGTCTAGGTTGATAACCTTTAAACTCAGAAATAAAACACATCCCTGGCTGACTCTTAGATCCTTCAGGATGGTATCTCCTAGGAGGTACTATCCATTCAGTATAATGGTTGAAGCTTTGGGATGTAGGACTTCTAGGATTGATTTTAGATTTACCTCTAAAAGATTGTTCAAAGCTCTGAGCTCCGTTCGACGATCATAGAGCTGAGTTCGACGATCTTCGGTCAGATCGTTGAGCTCTGTTCGAAGATCAACTATGCCAAAGTTCAGAAGTCGTCGACCTGATTACGACGATTCAGCCTGAGATTGCTGAGCTCTGTTCGACGATCGTCGAGCTCTGTTCGATGTTTTCTGTTGAACTTTGTTTTTCTTAGGTAAATCAGGATTCTTCCTAGCCACCTCTACAACTTCCTTTCCTTTATCTGAAATAAATTTAATTGGAGTTGTTAATACTATAGGTTGGCTGGATGAAGCACCCAAGCCCAGTGTACTATTAAATCTTGAGTTCACTATATTTGTGATGTCCATCAGTCTGACGTTTCTCCCATTAAAGGATTCTTCAAATTCTTTGCCTGGGATAGTTCACTTTTCAGTGAAGCTATCTCCTCCCTACAACATTCTAGCTCCTCAGAAAGTTTGAGGTTATCTGACTTTAAAGTGCTATGTTCAGATAATTGATTTCTGAGAGAGATGATCTCTTTCTCAGACTTTAGCAGGTCTAAACAAAGTGCTTTAAATTCAAATTTAAAGTCCTCTGAATTAAAATCAAAGGAATCTATTACCTGGTCTTCTTCATCTTCATGTTCAGATTCAGATTCTGATTTATGTTCTGCATCAGAATTATGTTGGGAGGCATTGATAGCCATCATGCATGACTCTTTCTCTTCAGCATCCTCTTCATCATCACTTGAGCTTGATGAAGCCTCTGACTCTTCTTCAGTTTCACTCCAGGTTTCAGCTACAAATCCCTTCCTGGTGTGTTTGTTTTTGCTGCAGGAGGATTTGTCATTGTTGTTTCTCCTGGAGTCCTTGTCTTTTCTCCTATCTTTTTTGTCCCTCTTGTCCTTATTTTGATTTTCTGGACAATCAGGCACAATGTGGCCTGGTTTCCTGCATCCAAAATAAATAATTTCTTTATTATTGGATTTGTCATACCTTGGCTTCTCATG
Source organism: Platanthera zijinensis (assembly GCA_039513925.1). Lineage (NCBI taxonomy): Eukaryota > Viridiplantae > Streptophyta > Magnoliopsida > Asparagales > Orchidaceae > Platanthera > Platanthera zijinensis. The sequence goes on from CM077078.1 coordinate 182,439,214, forward strand.
CCCTCTGGATGACTTCTTTCTGAAATCTTTTCTGGCCATTTTATAGAATCTTTTGGCCAGCAAGCTTAAGAGCTCATCATTGCCTGTGATTGTGTCTTCAGGCTGCTCGTCTATAGCTTTGAAAGCTATGGTCTTCTCCTTTCTGATGGCTGGAGAAGCAGTCTTTTGCTCTTCTTCCCTATTCTTGATGAGCAACTCATAAGATTTGAGATTGCCCAAAAGAGCCTCTGTGGTGATCTCACTTAGGCTTCTGGCATCCTTGATTGGTCAGATTCTTGAATCCCAAGTACTGGGGAAGCACATTAGGATTTTGTCATTTAGTTCAGTGAGTGAGATCTCCTTGTCCAATGTTCTTAATTCACTGACAATTAGGCTGAGCCTGGTTTACATATCAGCAACTGACTCAGTTTCTCCTTTCTTGAAGTTCTCATACTGGGATATGAGATGGGATCTTCTGTCCTTCCTTTCATCAGCAGATCAAGATACAATCTCAGAAAGCTTATCCCTTATATCTTTTGCTGAACTGCATTCAGCCATCTTTTGGAATATCTCATCAGACATAGTCTGAGCAAGGATATTCATAGCCTTTGCATCTGCAACTTTCCATTTCTTTATTTCTGTATCTGTTCCTGAGGGAGGTGGAACAGCACTTGTACTTGTAATTACTGGGGGTCTTGGACACACTGTCAAAACAGAATTAAAGATGTCCTCATCAATAGAATTCATGTAAAGCCTAATCCTTGCCTTCTAAAGTGCAACTTAGAAAGGTTGCACACTGGAGGTCTGGTGCTAGCATAATCTTTGTTCTATACCATGGTTTTGTAAGAATATAAATATAATACAAATAATAATAACCCTCTATAGAAGATTTATCTTATCAAGAATCTTTTGGTTCAGGTGTTAGCCTGTTCAACCAATCTGTTGAAGATTCAGTTGTTGAGTAACCAACCTCGCTCTGAAACCAATTGAAAGTGAGTGTAAGATCTACCTTTACTCTAGAGGGGGGGTGAATAGAGTATTTTAAAATAATTTACAAAAACTGTAAAGTAGTGGAAGTCTTGATTTATGTATATGTGTAAGGTGCTTGCAAAAAGAAAAACTAAGTAAACAAGAAATAAGAAATCACAGCACATAACAAAAAACAAAACACAGCAAGTCAGATGACACAAGAAGCTATAGTGGTTCCCCAACAACCTAGGTACATCCACTCTTCTACCACCCTAGGTAGGAATCCACTGCAGGAATAGTTGATCAAGTGTCATGGGAACCAATGAGCTTTTGATAAGGTGCTCAAAAACCAAACCTATATTTTTTGATAAGGTGTCTTGCCACCACTGAGTTTTGACAAGGTCTCAGAAACCAGCCACAAAACTTTTGAAGGTAGTTTTGAGAAACCCTTTTAAAGAAGGAATAAGGAAAAACAAAAAGGTTTAGTTGTTCTTCTCTGTCAATAATCTGAGAGAAGACAAGTGGAAGATGTTGTCAAAGCTCCCCCTGAGGTCTGTAAGGGTTCAGGAAGATGAGCTTTGCTTAGGGTGATAAGCCTTCAGTTGCTTCAGATCTCCAGCAATAGATGATTTCAGCAGATGCTGAAATGTGTGATGTCTGGAGTTCTTGATGAAGAAGCTTTTGAACACTTGATGCTTGAAGGAGTAGAATAGCAGATGATCTCCTTTACAGTAGTTTTCCTTGTGTTCTGAGTCTATTCCCAGAAGATGAATTCTTGATGAAATAATTTTCTTATTCACTCTTCTGTATTCTTTTTCAAATCTTGTATGTTCTCATTTTTCAGAATGATTCTCTAGGGAGTATATCAGATTCTAACTTCTTGATAGCCGTTAATCAGTCATAAATGACTACCTTAACTGATATCTGCCTCTGGAGGAAAGTCCTTAAGAAACATTCCAATTAGTCTTCCTTGAAACTTGTTCCAGATTGATTAAAATGGCTACAGAATCTTTTGCCATAAATGCTGAAAATAAGTCTGAATGAATTCCATAACTGTCCTAAATTTGAATCCTGAAATCGTCAATCTCTTAGAAAAGCGTCGATCTGAGCTCGAAGATTGTCGACCTGAGCTCAGAGATTGAACTTAGACAGAAAACAGAAATCGTCGATCTGAGCACAACTATCGTCGACCTGAGCTCAGAGATTGGATTACAACTAGAGACAGAGCGTCAATCTGAGCTCGAAGATCGTCGAACGGAGTTCGACGCCTCATTGAACTGAGCTCAGAGATAGTCGAACTGAGTTTGACGTTTCATCGACCTGAGCTCGATGAGAATTTTCCTAGTCTTCAGTACTGAATCCTGATCTTTAGAAGGTCTTGAGGGGATCTTTCAAACCTAAGTACTAACCCTAAGACTCATTCTAATTGACCTATCATACTATACAGCAAGGTCAAGATAAATTCCTAAGCACATAGTAATCCTTACCCAAACTAGTAATAGGGTGTTCTAACAGCTCCCCCTGCAACTGTGCAGTAACTGTCTCCTCATGGACTTGGGCAGTTTCAGTCAGGTCCTGGACCTGTTCCCTAACTTGCTCCCCCTGCACTTGTGTATTCATTGTGTCCTCCTGCACATGATCATGATCAGTAATTTCATGGACTGGTGATTTTGCTGCAGTCTCTTGGTTATCCAAATCAGGTATGTCCTTGGAGAGAACCCTATCCCATCTGGATATTATCCTGATGTCCATCCTTCTCATATGATTTATTTTAGATCCTGGAAGCTGATGCATTACCTCTGGAATTGCTACAGCCAGGTATAAACTCATTAATCTAGCCAAATTAGGCTTTTTGATTCCTTCCTTTATCATCTCAAATAGAACTGCAGACCAATCTGTTTTAATATTATAGATTATCCTTGTCATCAGACTGAACATATAGGCAGAGAGCCTATCATGTCCTCCTGGTTTACACAAAATCACCTTCCCTTCCAGTTCAGATAGAAATTTTCCTTGTTGATTCATTCCTTTTCGGTTTATGGTTGTCCAATCTTCATGGTTGGATCCAATCCACACCACTGGAGAGCCTCCCTTGTCTTTGAGGCTGGGACCTCTTCTTCATCCTGAATTCTTGGAAGGTGAAGAATCTTTCTTAAACTTTTTAGAGTAAGTTTGACTCTATGACCATGAACTGTCGATTTAATCTTCAGTCCAGTGGAATCCACTATTGCAGCAGCATAGAACTCAAATACTTCCTTCTTCCATATCTTGGTAGGTTAAGAAACAAGAAACTCCAATCCATTATCAGTAACACGGGTGATGACCCCTTTAATCTCCGTCGCCGCATCATCAAAAGTATTGCGTACCAGCTCGTAGCCTTCGTTAATGTTGTCTTCAACCTTTGGCGCCATTAGGACGATGAGAAAGCTTGAATAGAGAGAAGAGAGTTTGTCGACACAGGGTTTTAGTCTCGAAAACCTGGAGAGCGTGTCGATAGAATTTGTTCTGGACCTATTTATACCCTTTAAACAAAGAAGGTCAAAAGGAGGGCAAAACTGACTAGATGTGTCGACACAGTTAAAATGTGTCGACACATACTTCTAATGTCTCGACAACAATGTTGACCTCTATGTGTCGACACCAATTGATGATGCGTCGACACTTGACTTATGTAGATGTTGAACAGAAAGACTGTGTAGACACTTATTCGAAGTGTCGACATAAATTTTAAAGGTGTAGACATCACTCCTCTGGATGTGTCAACACTACTTTCCTGGAAGTGTTGACACTTCGACCCTTAGGTGTCGACACTACGACACTGTGTCGACACAATTTCCCTGAATTGTCGACACAACTCCTCTGTGTCGACACTTTATTACTGAATGAGTAGGCACAATTTTACTTAGCCACTTTTGTTAATCTAACATATGGTCAACATTCCTAATTCAATTTTAAATCTATTGAATTTTGTTTCATCTAGAGGCTTAGTAAATATATCTGCAATTTGAAAATCTGTGTTAACAAATTCTAGTGAGATGTCCTCTTTCTCTATATGGTCTCTAAGAAAATGATATCTTATTTCTATATGCTTAGTCCTACTATGTGAAACGAGATTATTAGCATAGATATAACACTTTTAGAATCACAAAACAAAAGTGTTATACTTGCCTGAATATCATAGTCTTCTAGCTTGTGCTGAATCCACAACAGCTATGCACAGCAACTTCCTGCTGCCACATATTCAGACTCAGCTGTGGAAATTGCCACACTAGTCTGCTTCTTACTGCTCCAAGATATCAATCTTCCTCCTAGAAATTGACAGGTGCCTGTAGTACTTTTCCTATCTTCTTTACAACCTGCAAAGTCTGCATCTGAATAGCCTGTTAGTAGAAAATCTCCATTCCTAGGGCACCAAAGGCCTAGATTTGGTGTGCCCTTTAGATATCTCAAAATTCTCTTTACTGCAGTGTAATGAGATTCTTTAGGGCATGCTTGGTACCTAGCAAAGACACATGTTGCATACATAATGTCTGGTCTACTAGCAGTGAGATATAGTAGTGAGCCAATTATACCTCTATACAAAAACTCATCTATAGGTTTACCTGCATCATCTTTGCATATAGGCATACTTGTTCCCATAGGAGTTCTCATGGTGGAGGATGATTCCATAACATACTTCTTAATTAACTTCTTGGTGAACTTAGACTGGGATATGGACAAGCAATCATCAGTCTGTCTTACTTGGAGTCCCAAGAAGAACTTAAGTTCCCCCATACTGCTCATTTCAAACTTCCCTTTCATAAGTTTAGCAAACTTTTTGCAAAGGTTGCTTTCTGTAGACCCAAATATTATGTCATCTACATAAATATGGACTAAGATTATCTTTCCTTTGGACTCCCTTAGGAATATAGTTTTGTCTATTTTCCCTCTTGAGAATTTGTTCTCAATAAGGAAAGTAGACAGGGTTTCATACCAAGCCCTTAGGGCTTGCTTTAACCCATACAAAGCTTTCCTAAGTTTATAAACATAATCAGGTTTGAGAGAATCTACAAAACCTGAAGGCTTCTCTACATAGACTTCTTCTTTTAGATTTCCATTCAGGAATGCTGATTTTACATTCATTTGGAATACTTTGAATCCTTGATATGCTGCATAGGCAAGGAACATTCTAATGGCTTCTAGTCTTGCTACTAGGGCAAAGGTTTGATCAAAGTCTATTCCCTCTTCCTGCATGTACCCTTTTGCAACAAGTCTTTCTTTGTTCTTCACAATAATTTCACTCTCATCCAATTTGTTCCTAAAGATCCACTTTGTTCCAATGATATTGTGGTCTTTTGGTTTAGGAACTAACTCCCAAACCTTGCACCTTCTGAACTGATTTAGCTCTTCTTGCATAGCATTAATCCAGTATGGGTCTAGGATAGCTTCTTCAAATTTATTTGGCTCTAATTGAGACAGAAAGTTTGAGTACAGGACTGTGTTCAAGTTCCTGCTTCTGGTTTGCACTCCATCTCTTGGATCACCAATTATCTGATTTACTGGATGATCTTTTAAGTGTCTAACAGCTGGAGGTAGTCTGTCTTCAGGCTGAATACCTCCAGTTTCTTCAATGTGTTGCACCTCTTGGTTTTCTTCAGCTTCTAGAGAGTCCTGTACTCCCCCTGTACAGCAGCCACCATTTTCCATTTCTTGTTCTGCAGTTGAATCTTCTATAATGGAAAGCTTGTCCATTCTCTCATTTATACTTGTTGGACTGCATGAACTACAAGGCAACTCACTGGTTATCAATCTAGTTTTATCAAATACAACATGTACAGAATCTTCTACAACCTGTGTAATCAAGTTGTAGACCCTATAAGCCTTACTATTGTTGTTGTACCCAACAAATATCCCATCTTGGGATTTGGCAGCAAACTTAGTTAGATAAGACTTGCCATTGTTAAGGATATAGCACTTGCAACCAAAGATCCTAAAATAGGATAAATTTGGTTTTCTACCTTTCATAATCTCATAGGGAGTCTTTTTGTGGCACTTGGTGATAGAAGCCCTGTTGATCACATGACATGCAGTGTTTACTGCCTCAGCCCAGAAATATTCTGGAGAGAAGTGTCACTCAATAGAGTTCTACCAGCCTCAATCAATGTTCTATTCTTCCTTTCAGCAATACCATTTTGCTGTGGTGTTCTAGGTGAGGAGAACTCTTGAAAAATCCCAAATTCTTCACACAGTCTTGTCATACTTTCAGATTGAAATTCAGTGTCATGGTCACTTCTGATTTTGACCACTATACTGTCAAGTTCATTCTGAATTTGCTTGACAAAACTATGTAAAATACTTGGGGTTTCTGATTTTTGTCTCAGAAAGAACACCCAGGAATATCTAGAATAGTCATCTACCACCACAAGAGTGTAGACCTTCCTACCTAGACTATGAACTAGCATATGACCAAAAAGATCCATATGTAAGAGGTATAGACACCTCACTGAATCCTTGTTTTCAAGGCTATGAAAGGAGGATTTTGTCTGCTTGCCCTTTTGACAAGCTAAACATATCCCTTCCTTTATACACTTAACTTGAGGACCATTCCTCACTAACTCTTTGCTAAAGAGTTGGCCAATTGTTTTGTAGTTAAGATGGGCCAGCCTCTTGTGCCATTTGACACAATGAGAGGCTCTCTCATCAGCTACAAGACAAATAGGAGAATCTTTGTTCTCACACTCAAAATTAAGACAGTACACATTTCTTTTTCTATAACCTGTCAAAATGACCTTTTGATCACTTGAAATTTTGATATGACATCATTTCTTAACAAATGAAATGTCATATCCTAAATCACTCAGCTGACTTATGCTTATAAGGTTGTGTTTCAAACCCTTCACATAGGTCACTTGAGTGATAGTAATCTGATTACTAGAAATGTTACCAAACCCTTTTTTTAATTCATTTTTCAGAGCCACCAAAGATTACTTTAGGCCCATTTATAATAGGCAAGTACTCCTTCAGCAATCCCTTTGTTCCAGTCATGTGCCTGGAACATCCACTGTCCAAGTACCATATAGGGGTATGGTGACTTGGACTCACCTGCAATAAAGAATTACCTCTCCTTAAAACCCAAGTAAGTCTTGGGTCCTTGGTTCAAGTTAGTTTCATACTTACCAAATCTACCTGCAGCTCTTCTAACAGGTAGACTGTTGTTCTTCCTGACACTAGTGTTGTGCCAGCAATCTATGGCATAATGACCTATCTTGCCACAGCACCAGCTTTTTATACTTGTTGTATATTTTTTTGGATACATTCTTGATTGTCTGATTGACAGCAAATCTCTTGTATTGTGCGTGTACTGCTGCAGCTACACCTAGTGGTTTCTCACAAACATGAGGTTTATGAACATGGGCTGCCTTATTGACATAAGCACCCTTGCCATTCAGAACTTCCGTCTTACTATGACCATGAGTATTCTCAAGGTCATACTTGTTAGAAGGCACTTGTACCTTTCTAAAAACTATAGGGACTTTAAAATTCAGTGGCTGGACTGAGACTGTGCCCTTTCTTTTGAATTGGACAGCCATGGTGTTACCCTTAAAGCATATTCTAGCCTTACCCTTTTGAGCCACAAACTCATCTATTAAGGGTAAAACTGATTTTGGCTTGGAATAACTAGCCACCAAATCTTTCTCCTTCTGAAGTCTGATTTCAAGACTTTTAATTAGATCATTTTTGTATGTTATTGTGCCCATCTGAATAATTGTTATAGTTTTCAGTTTGGCAATCTCATTCAGTTTTTGATCCAACTCTTTCTCTAAGCCAGATGCAGCCACCTTAAGATCTGCAATTTCCTTAGCCTGAGTTTTGGTCAGGTTCTTGCTTTTCTTTAGTGCTTGCAAAAAGTCCCCATATTCATCTATCAGCTGATGAATATCACCTTCAGACTCAGATCCATCCACATCACTTGATGCAAATGTAGCTGACTCTGTGCCAGTACTACAATCTGAATTTCTAGAAATACATTGTACCTTACTAGGACCAGGCTGATCCTGGCACTTGTCTTCTTCTGATACAGCCATCAATCCCATACACTGATGGTCTTATTGTTCATAGATGGAGTTCAGCAATTGAATAAACTCATCTTCTTCATCAGCTGCATAAAGACCAATATATGCCTCTGCTTCAGATTCAGACTCTGAAGTTGATTGGTCTGTCAAGCTTTTCTCCTTCTTAGCAACAAAAGATTTCTCCTTCTTACTCTTTTGTTGAGTCTTCCTTTTATCAGCAGACTCCTTTCTTTTGTCTGGACACTTAGCCACAACATGTCCAGGCTTATTGCAGCAGTAGCAAACAATCTTTGATGTTGTAGATTTGCTAGGCTTAGACCTGCTCCAGTCCTTCCTTGATGACTTTCTCTTTTGATAATAGTCATCAACTGGCTGTGATGTTGAGGGCCTAGATTTCCACTGCTTCTTCTTCAAGAATCTCTGAAACTGCCTTGTAAAGGCAGCAAAATCTGCATCTGAATCACTGTTATCTGAATTTTGGTTGTCTGAATTATCTGAGGTAATTTCAGCAACTTCCCTAGGAGGTGATGGAGACATCCTCCTATTCTTTCTAGTGGCTTCAACCTTGAAGGCCACAGACTTTTTTTTATGCTCCCCTTTAGCATTTCTTTCCTCCTCTTTTCTAGTCATTAGTTGCATTTCATAAGACAGTAACTTTCCAAATAAAGTTGGAGGAGAAATATCTGCAAGTTTGGCCACTTCCCTAATGGCACAAATCTTGGTGTCACAATCCTTTGTCAAGAATTTTAGGAATTTATCATTCAGTTCATATGTACTGAAGACCCTTCCATAAGACATCAGTTCATTTACAATTATATAGAACTTCTTATAGCACTCAGATATGATATCTGACTTCCCTTGTCTGAAGCCTTCATACTCCTGATTTAGCATAGACTTTCTATCTTGTCGAACTTCTTCAGAACCCTCCATGTAGACTATCAAGGTGTCCCACATTTCCTTGGATTTCTTGCAGTGAATCAAATTCTGAAAGGTTGAATCATCTATGGCACTTACTATGATATTCTGGGCTCTTTTATCCATAGTTGCCAGGATGATCTCATCCTTAGTCATCTCAGAAAAATCTTTAGGAGTTCTTTGATTTGCATTTAGAACAGACAAATTCATTGGAATATAAGGACCTTCTTTTACTGTAATATAGATCCTTGGGTAAGAAGCCTCCATAAATAACCTGACTCTTTCTTTTCATATACACAAATATCTCCTTCCTGCAGATGGGTAATTTCATAGAACCTAGTTCCTTGTGATTTTCTCCAGAACCCATTTTCTTGATTTTTGATTCTGCCTTAGGGATCTAACTCAGACTGTTAAGTCCTTCTTTGAGTAACCTCGCCTCTGATACCACTTGATAGATTTAACTTCAAGACAACCTAAACACCTAGAGGGAGGGTGAATAGGTTTTTTTCCTTGTTTTAAACTAAGGCAGAATATAGCTTCAATTCTTTAATATAAATCTCAAATCTCTACAGCTAACACAGTATATACAATCACAGAATCTGAAATAACATAAGCATAACAGATTGCACATAGGTTTATAGTGGTTCCCCAAAGTCTTGGTATATCCACTTTCCCCCCCCTTCACCTATCTAGCAGTGTACTAGATTCGGCCTAACTTATTCCTTCTTCTCAGATCCACAGATCTTATAGCTCAGAACCCTGAAAGGTTCCTACAACTCAGAACCCTATAAGGTTCCTACAACTCAGGCTAACAGCCCTACCTCAGCCTTGCCACAAGGCCTACAACTCAGAGAACAAATTCTCCTACACTCAGGCTCAATCAGCCTTACCACTCAGAGATCAAAATCTTCTACACTCAGCCTTTAAAACACAGGCTTACAACTCAAATCTTTGAAAAGATCCTACAAAATTTGATAAGTAATTTGATGGACTCTCACCCTTGTTAAGAGAGAAAAGATAAGAGAATTGTTGATCAGCTTCTTGATGAGACTGATGACTGAAATCAACCTGTTCTTAGCTTTCTTCAAAGCTTCTTGAATCTGAACTTAGTAGGGTTGATCTCCTTTGAAGTTGACTGACTGGAAGCTTCCTTCTTGGATTCAAGATATGGATCTAGATCTACTTAGTAGATTAGTTCATGATCTACTTCTTAAGAGACTTGTGATTGTCTCCTTCTTGACCTCAAAACAGCTGGAGCTCTCTCTCCCAAAATCTTCTGAAGTTCCTTCTGAATTCAGAATGAATTCACCTTAGACAAAATCTGAGTGGATAATCACTTCAGATTGTCTTCTTAGATCTTCTTACGAAGATCTTCTTCTGTGTGACTTGCACTTTCTTGATCAACGATCAATCTCTCAATAGTTGTATTAGTTGTGTGTGTATGATCTGTTGTTCTTTTTTTTTCTTCTTCTGAATCCATCTATATATATAGACTTCATCCATGGTAACCGGCTGATCTGGTTTCTAACTAACTTCTGACAAGTCTGACAGCTTCATTAAAGTTGTTGGAATGCACAGCTGTCAAGTCCCCAGTCAGCTCTTGAACCTTTTTCTCTGTCAGCAAAGCGTCGAGATTGACTGTCATTATGTGTCGAGACAAACTGTCAATATGTGTCGACACATGTGACTTAAGTGTCGACACAGACTTTGGTGGAGTCGACATAGCTGCATTGATGTCGACACTGCTTCTTGACACTGCATCTTGAGAATGTGTCGACATAGAGTATTTGTGTCGACAAAAACACTTCTTCACTCCACAGCAATCAACTATGTTGAAACTCTGTTGTGTGTCGACATAAGTCCTGTGTGTCGACATAGTTGATGTAGACTAAGAATTCTGTGTGTCGACACAGCCTCCCGGTGTTGACACAGTTGATGTCGACTAACTATTCTTGGTGTCGACACTGCCTCCCGGTGTCGACACAGTTGATGTCGACTAATATATTATGTATGTCAACACAGCTGCTTCAGGTGTCGACACGGCTTTTCCAAGTGTCGACACAGACTTCCTTAAGTGTCGACACATGGACTTAGAAACTTTTCTTCTGCATTTTAGCCAATACTTAACCTGCACATATAAACTAAAAATAACATCAAATACACCTTGATGTATATCATTGAGCTAAGTGAGGCTTCTCCAAATCAGGTACACATTTTCCAATGTACCCAACAACTTGTGTCGATACACACTCAACGCCATTTGACAAACACTCAATGTCATCTGTCTACAACAGATATGTCGAGATAAGAAGTTGCTGTGTCGACACACAGGACTTGTGTCGACACATACAACAGATGAAGTGTCGAGAATCAGAAGTTGTTGTGTCGACACACAGGACTTGTGTCGACACATACAACAGAAGAAGTGTAGAGAATTAGAAGTATGACTGTGTTGACACTTGGAGTATTGTGTCGACACCATGAAGACTTGTGTCGACACTTAGCCTATATGTGTCGACACATATGAAGCTGTCTGCTGAGTGATTTGTGCTGAGTTTGAATAACTTTGAAGAATCTACTAACATGTCTGGTGACTTGACAGCTGTCATATCCAACCGGTCTGACACCTCTGTCAGAACTGTCAGAAGTTTGTTATAAATCGGATCAGTCAGTAACCGTGGAGAAATCTCTATATAAGAGTCAGATCTGTAACAACCAGATCATGATTGATTAAAAAAAAGAAAAAAACGAGAGAATTTCTTCAACAAGAACAGGGGAAACCCTTACGAAGGGTAATCCAGAGTTGTCTGCAAGTAAGATTCAGATTTCAATCTGAATCTAAGGAAGAAGCTGACTAAAGATCAACTTCAACAATAAGATAAGATCCACCTTATTTTGGTTCTATCAAGAAGCTTTGAAAAACTAAGTCAGGTTGGATCAGAAGGGTCAGTTCATTCAAGAACTGATCAAGAAGGGTACACCAATAGAGAAATCTAGTAGGTGAATGTTTCTATTTCTTAATACATTCAATTTTTTGTAAGATCTAGTATTAGATTTAAGTTGTAAGCCTGAAATTATAAAGGCTGAGGTAGGGCTGATAGCCTGAGGTGTAGGACTTGTGATAAGTCTGAGTTGTAAGCCTAGTTATAAAGGCTGAGGTAGGGCTAAGGCCTGAGGTAGGAGTCTGGGGAAGAATCTAAGGTAGGACTTGGTTAATTTTGAGCTGTAGGAATCATTTTGGATTTGAGATTGTAAGATCTGCGGATCCGAGCCAGTGGAAGGAAGTTAGGCTGAATCCAATTATCTACTGGATAGGTAATGGGGGAAGTGGATGTACCCATATCTTGGGGAACCACTATAGATCTGGTGCATCCTATGATGTGTTTTATATTTTGTGTATTGAATAATCTGTGCTGAAGATTCATCTAACTGTTTGCCTAAAAATAGAATTTAAAAAAGGATTAGAACCTATTCACCCCCCCCCCCTTTAGGTGTTTAGGCTCTTGAAATAAAGTCTTTCAATTTTGATCAAGGGGTGGCCGACCATGAACTTTGGAAGCTCCGCCTGGCTGCCATGTTTCCACCAGCCCCTCAATCTTGATGAAAAGAAGCCTGGGAACTCAGCCAAAGGCTTGGGCAGAGGGAAGGAGGGCCACATGGCCTCCATCCCCTCTTTCCCTCTCTTCTCTCTCCTCATTTTCTCCAAAATTCCTAAGTTACCCCCCATGCATGTATTCTCTCTCCTATTTCAGAGGGTTAGGGTTGTCATTGACCACTTGGGCTAGCATGGGCCTTGATCCATGGGCTTAGTCCATTAGGAATGGGCTTGGCTTATATCATTTCCCTTCTTTAAGCCCTTAAGTTGATTTGTTGACTTTTTAGGTTGCCTTTGTCAACATGATGAGTGGGCTGGCCCCACTTGATGGTCATGGACCCAATGGTAAACCCTAACTTGGTTTGGGCTATGGTGGTGCCCTACTTGGACTAATTGGTCCTTTAGGTATGGGTTTGACCAAATTAGGGTTAGGGTTTACTTTGGTCAATTTGGGTCAATAGGTGACCCAATGACATGGCTTATGGTTCACTTAGATTTTTATTAGGGTTAGGGGTATAGTGGTGGGGTCAATGTGTATCTAAGACCCCAATTTGGGCTAGTTTGACATGGGTTAAATTGGGCCCTATAGTGGGTCCCATGTGACTATACCCTAACTCCATAGTTCAAACCTAACATAAACCCATGCCCCCACCACATATCCTAACCCAATATAAGTAAAGGGATCTAATAGGAAATGGGATGTTACAATTATGGCTCTAGACCTAAGTCTCGAGATGCTCCCGCTGTCAGGCTTTCATCTAGCTAGCAGGGCCGGGATCCTCAATGGACATCGTTATGGCACTGGAGCTAAGTCTCGAGATGCTCCCATTGTCAGGATTACATCTAGCTTCCATGGTCGGGATCCTCGATGGACATCTTTCTTTCGTTTGAGCTAGGCCTCGAGATGCTCCTGCTGTCAGGCTTCCATCTAACTGGCAGGGTCGGGATCCTCGATGGATATCTTTATGGCTCTGGAGCTAGGTCTCAAGATGCTCCCGCTTTCAGGCTTCCATCTAGCTGGCAGGGTCGGGATCCTCGATGGATATCTTTCTGACACTGAAGCTAGGTATCGAGATGCTCCCATTGTCACGCTTCTATCTAGCTGGCAGGGCCAGGATCCTCGATGGACATCATTCTTGCTCTAGAGCCAATCCCTAGCTTGCTCTTGCCAATCAACACAAGGCATCTGAAGTTGAACTTTGGGAAGAGGCCAATGGTAAAGGCCACATGGAAAACTAGGGGTTAGACCAAACAACCCCCAAGCGAGCAGGCAGTGGAAAGTCGAGATCTCCACATCTACTCAAGGAATGCGAGCCGAGACGGTTCTCAACTATACCACCACCCCATCAGGATTTTACTTGGGAAATTTTTAGTTCATAACAAATCTCTAAAGAGTAGGAATCCCGAGGCGAGTTGGGTGGTCGCAGGTCCAGCTCGGCGAGTAGCCCAGCCCTACTATTAAGGGGTGGAAAGATCTCCGGGTCTCTGCGTGAATACGTATCCTAACTCAAATACATTCTAACGGCGAGTGCTATCCTATCGAGGTCGCGCAGTACATGGGCAGCGCGCATGAGGATGCAGTACAATAAACAAATACAAGAAAGTTTTGCTAATATTTCATTAATGAACTCGCAAGTTACAGGGGAACTCGTCTCGGTGAGAGTACAAAAGGGGGGAAGATATTTACATAGCAAAAAGAAAAATAAGAGAAAAAAGAAGGAGATCTATCTCTCCCCCTTCCCTCCAGAATTGCCATCCTTGAAGTTGGGGATGCCCTTGAAGAGCGAGCTGAAGTTATCTTCCTCCTTGTCGGGTGAAGGAGGAGGGAGGAAGAGCTCATGCACCAGATCTTTCGCCGGCATATCCTCGCAGCCCTCCATCAACACCTGCATGTCCTTCATAATCTATAGAGTGAACTAGGCAGTGCTGATGGAGTTGACTCGCAATATTTCAGCGAACACCGCCTTGTTATGATCTTCGACCTCTTTGCTGGGACACCAGGCTCGCTGCCAACCTAAGGGAGGAAGATGTCCATTTAGCGGGTGAGCTCACCCCGGAACACTTGGTTCTGATCCTCCGGCGCTTTGTTCCTCTCCTCCAATGCCTTAGTTTTCTCCTCCAGCTTGGTGGCGCGAGAGCACATGTGGTCCGTGGTATCGGCATCCTGCCAGGCAAGAATAGGGTAAGAAGTTGTTGAAAACCCATGTCAAAAGGAGAAGGGGTCAGCTGATACTTACCACCCCGCTGGCAGCTTTGGCAGGGAGACTCTCGGCGACTTCCATCCGCTTTACGAGGGTGGCAACATCATCCTTCGCAACATGCCACTCCTTCCCAGCCTTTGCCAGGTTGTGGATGAGTTGGTAGCTACAGCGAGTCGACATGTGCACGAGTTCCAGCACGCGCATCTGAGCTCTCGAGCTCTCATAGGCGAGTCCCTGGAGGCTCAGTCCATCAAAGACCGCAGCATCCTCGTGGCCGTATAGCCCAAAACCTATGGCATAGGCATGCTCGCTGTGAGGGTGGTGCTCCGACCAGGAGGGGATGAGGGAGGAGATGGAGACCATGTGGGACTGCTCATTCCATCGAACCATCGGCACACTTAGTCGGTCCTTGGTCTTCCTGCCGAGACCAAATTTGTGGTGGTCCTTTAGCAAGCCCGGCTCGCAGGCTGTGAACTCCTCAGCAGTGTTGGAGGCTGGCAGGTTGCCTCCTCCCTGGTCCTTCTCTGGCGAATTCTCCAGCGTGGACTCCAGGGAGCTCAGGTATATTTGATGTTGTTTTTGTTTCCCCTTAGAGACCGACATCGCCTTCTTCATCTTTTTGAAGGCATGAGGCGGCGAGGTGAGCTGGATTCCGCAGGGTCGGGTCGCTTCTTGTTGGAGGAAGGTTTGTCCGACCCTAGCTCGCTTTGGCAGGCTATTATAGCTGCCCGCTCGCGCGCGAGTGGGTCCAGGTAGAGCCCCGAGTCCATAAAAGGCAGGTTCTCGGGAATCAGCCACTCCCCTACAGAAAGAGACTTAGGAGTTAGAAAATCGTTATTATCCGTAAGCAAGCCAATTGAGGAGCAAAGAAGGAAAAGAGATATATCTTCGCCAGGCAGAACCGAGAGAAGTGAGTCGATGCCCCTTTGAAGGAAGGCATCCTCGAAATCCTTTCCGAGGAAGAATTAGTGGAGCTCGGCATCATCGCCTGTCACCGTCGGGGGCCGATACACCTCCTCGCTCCTCTACTGAGGCGAGAAGGGTATATTACTGAGCTCACCCTTGATGAAGACAAGCTTTGAAAACCAATTATGGTTCTTGTTGGCTGTCTCACGGACCTTGAACTGCAAGCCATCAGGAAGGCGACCGCATCATTGGTCGTCCGGTGGATGAAGAGCTTCTTGAACACCGTCAGGTTGAACTCTTTCCGCTCTCGGCAGAGGTAGCAGATGAATGCCTCCATCATGGCGATGGTATTCGGGTTTAGTTGAGCGGGGACTGCCCCGTAGTACTTCAGGATTTGGCAGATTTCTAGCAATAGGGGGAGGTGTAACCACACCTCGAGGTGCGAGATGGGGAAGGCGAGCTCATCCTCAAAGAATGAGTTAATGGCCTCACTTATCGCGGGTTAGCGTGCAAAGATCCCTACGGGGACGTAGTCGGCAATGAAGTCGGCGAGCTCCTGCTCGCTGGTGTTTCCATCATAGAAGTTGTACTCGACGAATTGCCGAGCACATTTGGACCTCCCGTCAGCGTCGGGTCTTGTCTTACCCATTTTTTCAAAGGCTCTTGTGCAAGTGCAGGTGGCAAGATGTGCAAGAAGGAAGGGGTATGAATCAGTAGTAAAAGCAATGGTCGAGGGGTAGGTGAGGGGGCCTATTTATAGAAAATGAAATTTGTGACCGAGCCGATTGGACAGTCTAGCTCACCTAACTTGACTTGCCTACCCCGAATCGTCGACCCCCGCGACCCATTCTATCCTATGGCGAGCTGAATCCAAAGCGCAGCATGTTATGCAGAATCAATAAACAGTAAAATCTAACAAATGTTCAAGTTATTACAGACAGGGGTTCTCGCAGTACAGAAAAGGAAAGTATAATAAGGAGAGAGTTATTTTAGCGCGCGAGAGCTAAGGGTTGGGGGGCGAGTGCCTGTAGGCTCAGCTAGGGAGCCATTTCCACCTACCCTAGCCTTGCGTCCCTATCCCCGGAGGTTGGCGCGGGTTGTTGAAATCACGGACCAACTCAAGATCAAGGTGGATGAACCGCATGTTCTCTCTGATCCTGTCCATGACCAGGGTGGGGGACATCATCCCGCTTACTGAGCCACGCTTTACCTTATCCACGAGCAACACGTAGTCCTTCTCCAATGCCTGCAGCCTCTGCTCGCCGAGATCATTCTCCTCCTGCATCCTGCACAGTGCGCTCCCCTTCTTCTTGAAGACCTCAACGACTCACTTCCTCAGCTCGGCGGAGTCTAGAGAGATATCCAAGAAGTTCTCTATCGTGTTGGGGGAAGGGGGTGGTGAGTGCTAGGTAGGCTCAAAAGATTCTTAAGACTCGGATTGGCCGGGAAGATCTGCAAAGACAAGTAATCAAGATGAATGTACAACTGACAAGTGCTTCAAAAGAACTAGAAGGGATGGTCCAATTGAAGTGGAGCTTACGATATGGGCTCGGCTATCCTTGATGGGTGTATGAAGGCGTTCAGTCTAGGTCCTTACCGAGACCAGTAAGTCGAGTTCTTTGGGGGATAAGCTCGAAGCTCTAGATCGGGATGGACCCGACATCTCCCCCCGCGAGTGCAAGTGCAGGTGTGGGCTGGCGAGAAGGTTCACGAGCTAGCAACTCCTGCCTCTACAAGTCTAGCCCCGTGATCTTGAAAGGAGGTGACGGGTCGCGCAAGCGAGTGGGGGGAGTTTTGGGCAGCGAGTCGTCAGGGGGAGAGACGACTCGTAGTGTGGAGGCTTCTCCGCCGGTCTGATGGATGTCCGGGTCAGCAGGGACTTTGATGATCTCCTTCCCCTTTGGTTTGGGGGTTGGCCTAGAATCTAGGGTAGAGGACGGGTTACGGTAGACTGACTCGGAAACTTTTGGAGTTCGTTTGGCTTTCTTGGTAGGTTGAAAATTTGAAGACTCGTGTGGCGAGGTGCTGGGATTTTTGGCGACCAGGCTGGCAGTGCGAGCGGCGTTGAGCCCGCGAGCACAGTCCATCCTCTCTTGAAGCTCTTTGGAAAGAGGCATCTCGACAAGATCAAAGTAAGGGAAATTGCAAAGGTCACCCAGGTACACAGACGTGTATATATAGCCACTGGTTGATCCCACCAAAAGATTCCCTTGGGCTCGCCGATCCACTCGATGATCTCTAGGGGTTGGATGTTTCTTTCCAAGTTTGGGGCAATCTCGCAAAGAGCGAGGATTGTGTATAACCCCATATCCGGCGAATGGTTTCAGTAGGAGCCAGACCAGCCAACTCAGGTAGTCCAAGTCCCAGGCGAGCTGAGAGGGAGGCGAGAGCCTTGTATCCTTGCCAACTCGCCAGGAGGGGTAGGACATGTGAGGGGCGAGTGAAGCAGGCAACCTCACACTCTCTCCCATATCTCGGCAAGTAGTGGCCGAGTGGGGCAGATCGAGACGGCACTCAGCCAAGGCAGAATGGGGCAGTGAGTGCCAGCTCCATCGAGCACTCGCCACCTAAAGTGAGTGGAGGTTTTAGAGGGCCACACGCCCAGTGTTGTATGATGCATTATTATCATTTTTCCCCCACTGGCCTGCCCATAGTCTTCTAAAATAGCGGAGTCATGTTGTTGATAGGACAATCTGGACTGCATATAGCTGTTTGGAGCAGTGGAGGTTGGTTGTTGGTAAACCGTTTTCTAGAAAATTATAAATAGACCCAAGGGGGTAGCTTAGAAGGCATGCTTACTTGTGCTTTATCTTCTTGCGCTTTTTGAGGTATCCTTAGCTCAGCACTTGACTAAGAAGGGGAAGCGCTCTAAGATCTTCTGAATGTGTGGTGGGACCTTCGTGATGGAGCCTTGGGTCTGTTCCTTGTGCTAAGTCTTTGGTTGTTTAGCTTGTGAGAGAGAAGTAAGTGTGCGATCACCCCTTCCTCAAGGGTCGGACTCCAAAGAGACTGATTCTTCGATTCCAACAATGAGCCTCTCAGCTAGCTAAGAATGAAAACCTAAGTGGAGACTATATATAGATAATATAATTCCACTAATTTAAATTAAGAGGAAATCGATGGCTAGTACTGTAATAAGAGAAAGAAAGATAAAGCATCATAACTTGATCAACTCATTCTCAGATCATTGCGATCGAGTACTAATGAGGATTTAGTTACTCATGGCAAAAGGGTAAGAGAGAGATAGATGGTAGAAATTCATTAAAAACTAAATAAAGGAAGAGAAAGAGAGAGACTTTTATTACTGAAATAGAAGAGATTACATGTTGAAATAAAGATCACAATTACATGAATGAAAGGTCTAGCTATGCACTAATACATTACAAGCTTATTACAAAAGTTGAATGGAAAGTAAAATTGAAAGTACTTGAAATGAGAGAGAAGAAGAGCAAAATTAAGAACTTATACACGAATAAAAACAAGTAGCAATGCTCAAAAAAACTAAACTAAACTCCACTAATCTTCTTATAAACTGCTCTCAGCTGCTCTAATCTTGTCTGGAACACTTGGAGCTTGCTGGTATTTATAGAAAATTTTTTGGGAAGTACTTGCCCCCTTACACGCCAGTGTATGAGGGGCGTGTAAGCTTTGTTGACTTGGGCTCATGAAAATCCGGCGGGACAGCGACTAGCGCGGAAGTTGGGTTACACGCCCTATATACATGCCCGTATAGTGGGGGTGTATAAGGTTTGACATGATGGTGGCTTGGTGAAAGTCATGTTGTGGCACCAAAAATCGAGACTTTGGGGTATACGCCCAAGTACACGCTTGTGTAGTTTTGGTGTATAAGTTACAGTGTAACGAAAATCGTTCTGCAGTGCATTTTCGAAACTTGACAGGACATGCCCCAGGTACACGTCATGTAAGTGGTACACGATCGTAACCTGGGGCGTGTAAACTGGATTTTTCTTGAACTTGGATTGGGGCGAATCTACGTTGGGATTTGGCTACACGCAAAATATACACGCCCGTGTAAAGGGTACATGGCCATGACCTAGGTGTGTGTAAGGTGGATTTTTCTGGATACGGACTTCGGACCGTGGATTCATTCCAATTGGGTTACATGCCCAAGGTACACGCCCGTGTAGGGGATACATGGTCGTGACCTGGGGGCATGTAAAGTGGAAAATGACCAAAAAGTGTCACAATCCTGAAAAATAGAAAATAAACTAAGTTAGAAAATTTTTTATAAAAGAAACTAATTATAGTCTCAAAATTCATATGGTATATAATTTTAAACAAGAAAATGTATGGATTTACCCAAGTAATTTAGTCTAAAATAAGTATCATCATACACATTTACCCATGGAGTCTTCTCCGGCACGCAAATCAATCATCACCAATCCAGAGAAACCTGTCTGTATGGGCTTCACACAGCATGCATATTTTGTACTTCGATTTCGGATTCCAAATGTAAATTTACTCTCGGGGATATCACTGATCAACCCGTTGGAAATTTCTCATTCTCCACCAATTGATGTGGGTTTCCATACACATGACAAATAAGTACTTTTTTAGTCCAGGAAGGAAGATCGTTATCCTTATTGATTGCTTAGGAACCATGAATTTGCAAAATATCTGGATGGAAGTGTTCACAACACCTTCCTCTCCACAGATCCAACCTTGGCTCGCGAATCCGACCACAATAACTCCTTCCAAGCACTTCGAGAGGACTAAACAAGCCTTCTCCTTCCTCTCCTTTCCTTCTTCTTTTCCTTTCTCAAAGTCCAACAGAAAGTGTGAGAGAGAGCAAGAGAAATGAGGAGAATTTTCCTCTCAGCCCTCTTAACATTCACGGGCCAAGCATCAGCCATCTGATCTCCAAGCCAAAAGGAATAGATGTCTTCTTATGTAGTTTGGAAAGGTTATAGCTAATGGCTCTTTCCAGCAAAAGGTGCACAAGAGAAATTATCTACTCCATAACTTGGATTTGGCGGTTGTGATATTCGTCCTGAAGTTGTGGATGCATTACTTGTATGGCATGAAGATTGACATTTTTACGGACCATAAGAGCCTAAAGTATCTGTTAAACCAGAAGGATTTGAATATGCAACAAAGAAGGTGAATGGAGTTTCTTGGGGACTACACTTTCAAGATACAGTATACTCCCGGTAAGGTAAATGTAGTCACGGATGTATTGAGTCGTAGGGCTCCGGCATAGGCAAATTTATTACAGATGCATGATGAGCATCTGATTATAGAGTTAGTGGCCTTGAATATCTCTTGTGTTGATGGGAGAACTAGCGTGGATGCATGTTTAAGAAGGACGGAGGTGCAATATGACCTTGTGGACAGGATTAGGCAGGCATTGGATCTTGATTGTATCATGAAATGCTATTTAGCAGAGACTATGGATGGATCAAATTCCCAATTTTTTGTTGACGAAAGTCTTTTATGGAAGGACAGTCGGTTGTGCATCTTGTACTTGGGAAAATTATGGGAGGAATTGATGTACGAGGCACACTTTATAAAGTACTCAATCCACCTGGGGAGCACAAAATGTTCAAGGATATGAAAAAGTTTTTCTAGTGACCATGAATGAAGGACATAGCCCTTCATGTGGCGAAGTGTTATACTTGCGCCCTAGTGAAGGCTGGCTGTTAGAAACCTTGTGGTTTCCTGAAGTCATTATCGATACCAGAGTGGAAGTTTGACGATATATCTAAAGATTTCGTGCACTACTTGCTGAGATCACGGTGAGGGAACGATGTCATTTGGGTGATTGTTTACCATTTGACAAAGGTATCATACTTTATTTTGAATTGGAGTGACGATTCAGTGGAAAAGTTGGCAAAGCTTTATGTTGACAATACAATACAATTGCACGGTGTGCCTCGTATCATCATAAGTGTCCAAGACGGGCATTTCACTTTGAATGTTTGGAGGCTAATCCACCAACTATTGAGTACCAAGCTGAAGTTCAACACGACCTTTCATCCGCAAATGGATGGTCAGACCTAGAGGCTAAATAAGACAATGGAGGATATGATCTGCATGTGTGCCTTGGATTTCAAAAAGAGGTAAGATGACCATCTCTTTATGATCGAGTTCGCCTGCAACAATAACTACCAAGCAAGTGTTAATATGGCACCCTTTGAGGCCTTATGCGGTAAAAAGTGTCATACTCCGTTGGCTTGGGTAGAAACAGGTGAATCAAAGTTGTATAATGATGGGCTAAAACCCGAACAGGCAAGCGTACCTGTCGAATCGTAGTATCAATGTCGTATTTAAAACTCGGGGCAGGTAAGTACTATTACTCACAACGATTCTATTATCCTACCGAACGATTAATGAGTTTGAAAATTAAAATAAACTTAAACTTAAAAAGAAATAAACTATTACGAGAAAAGAGTGCTCGATCAACGATTCACTTTGAAATAAAATAACGGAATAAATTAGTTTAGCATTTGTAAATCTATTAAGACCGTGACGGATCCGATATTAGGAAATAATCTCGCTAGAGCATTAAATCCCCTAACTTGTAGACGTTTTGACCGAAATCTCTTTACAGTCAAAAAGGCCTAAAGCCGCATTACCGAAGTGACCCGCACTATTGGATTTGACTCCAATCCGGAGGATTTACGTCATCCTATCTCTAGGGGTGTGTTCAACTCCTTCCTTCCTTGAGTGATCTTTCATATTCACGAGCCTCTCGGCTACTCAAATATGAGATCGGATGCCTACTACCGTATACCGGAATACGGAGTCGACACAAAATAAATCAAGGAAGAATCAAAAATAGAAAAATACAAGTGTAAACATGAAATGAAAGATATTATTCTATTGCAAAGCTCATCGCGATCGGGCACAAAAACTAATTAGCTAAGCATGTTGGAAAAGGAAATGAGAATAAGAGAAAAGAAATTCTTGTTCATTAATATTTAAAAAGAGGAATAGAACAATAATAAAAACAAGACAAGATTAATCTACTTAAAACAAAAAGAAATTTACAACAACAAAAAGTACTACAACAAGGAATAAAGAAAAAGAACTAACACTCTTGAACTAGCTTTCTCTCCAATCCAACTTTAAACTAAAACTACTTAACAACTTCAAGAGGCAAGGGGTCCTTTATCTAGGAGAGGGAGAAGGTTCTAGATGAGGGGAGATAAAGGGGTGGCCGGCCATGCTAGGGGAGGAAGGTTCATGCATTGTATAATGAAGGGGAGAGAGAATATGGGGGTCCAATGTATTGTATTTAATGGAAGGAGAGAGAGGGGATACATGCATGCATTATATTTTAGGAAAATGAAAAGAAAATATAAAATAGAAAAGGGAGGAATGAATGAGGAAGTGTGGAGAAGAAAATAATAAAGGGGAGAGAGAGAGGGGAGAGGCCGGCCACATGGAGGGGAAAAATGCATGCATGCAATTAATTAAATGATTGAGAGATTCATGCATTGCAATTAATGAAGTGGGGAGAGGGAATACATGAGGTGGCCAGCCACATGCATGAAGAGATTAATGTGGAGGGAGAGAGAGGTGAGTGGCCGGCCACATGCATGAAGAATTGCATGCATGTGGTCGGGTTTGATGTTTGGGGCTTCATGGGCTTCAATGGGCTGCTCGGGTAGGGGGGTTTGTTTGGTGGGCTCGGGTAGACTTCTTGGTTACTTGGGCTGCTCCAAGTAGGGCTCGGGTAGGGGCTTGTGGGCTGCATGGGGGCTGCTTTTGCATGTGTTGGGTTGCTCCAATGAAGGGCCAGGTTGCACCATGGGAAGGGTCGGGCTGCACATGTTGGAGGGCTGCACCAAAGACTCTTGAACCTACAA
The DNA here is from genome assembly GCA_039513925.1 of Platanthera zijinensis. Taxonomy (NCBI): domain Eukaryota; kingdom Viridiplantae; phylum Streptophyta; class Magnoliopsida; order Asparagales; family Orchidaceae; genus Platanthera; species Platanthera zijinensis. The sequence goes on from CM077078.1 coordinate 182,462,663, forward strand.
AATATAACAAACAAACCATTAGACACTTAAATAAAACACATAACATATCATGACATAAAATTAAACAAAACTAAACATAAAACATAATAATTCATACTATTAATTAGTTATAAAAATTAAACAAAATAAACATAACATTAGTTAATTTTTATAACATGACATTAATGAAAATAAAACATAACATATCATAGATTATAATAACATAACATAACATAATATTGGTTAAACTAAACATAACAAACATAACATAGTGCATAAATATTTATATTTAAAATAAAACACAAGTTAAACATAGAACATAAAAAAAAATGCATAACACAAATAATTAAACTAGGAGTTTATACTTTATGAAAAGACATTAAAACATGAAATAACAAGCATGAAATATAAATAAACTTAGACTTTTAGGCTACTAAATTACCCCAAAAACGATGACTAAAGCTAGTCATCAAACACCCCCATGCTTAGACTTTTGCTATTCCAAAGCAAAAGGAAGAGAAATATTTATAAGGCATTATAAAATTTGCAATTAAACTAAAAATTTATTTACATCAAAATCTAGCCAAAACTAAAATTTAGGGATTTAAGAATTAAGTCCTAAATTATGAAATTAAAGTGAAAAGAGAGAAGTACTTAGCCAAAAATTCTCTAATAAATTAACTAGCATTCAAAATTAAGTAAAGTGCAAACAAGGTTAGATTGAAATTATAAAAACCATAACTTGAAAGAAACTTAAGGAAAAATTGTGCAACCTACTACTTATGCTCTCCCAATATTTTAATTTAAAGACTAAGACAATAATATTGGCTAAGGGGTTTTGGGAGGGAATAAACATGAAGAGGTCTTTGATTGGAGGTGGTCATAAATATTTTTTTTCACACCCCACACAATTTTATTTTTTTAAATATATATGTAATACCAGAAAATGATAGACTAACATCCTATCACTTCCCCCGACATATATGAACTTTTAATTCCTCTCTTCATTTTTGGGTTGCATATGTGTACCAGAGAATAAGGAACTAACTTCTCCTTATTCCCATGACATATGATCTAACAAATAAAAGAAAAAAGAGGAGAATTGGGTAGGGGGTAAGGGGTTAAACAAGTTTTTTAGAAAATAAACTAAAATACTAGAGATCAACTACTAGTAGATTAAGATTTCCTAAGAATCTAAAAGCATGAGGTAATAATCATTAGAATCTAAAATTGTTTAGCAAAATTACTACAAAATTGAAACTATTTAAAATAAAAGAGAAAAAGTGCTAAATAAATTACTCTAAGCAAATTAAAATCATAAGATTATCCTCAAAACTAAATCACTAAATATTAGATTTAACTAAATATGATGAAATAAAAATTAGCAAAATAAAAAATGCTTATAAACTAACTCAAACTAAATTTCTCAAAATAACAAAAAGCTAAGCATGAGGTATATTATTTTTTTTTATTATTTTTCTAAGATTTTTTCAAATTTTTTTTGGGTTTTCAAATATGATCTTTTTTTGGAATTTTTGATTTTTCTAATTTTTTTTGTTTTTTGATAAGGCTAAAAAAAGTACTAAAGAAACTTAATAAAATTATACTAAAAATTTTTTTTTGTAAAAATGTTGATTTTAAGAAAGCAAAAGATTTTATATATTTTTTTTTTTGAGAGAAAAAAAGAAGAAAGAAACTAACTAAACCCTCCCCCATGCTTAAACCTTTCATTGCCCTCAATGAAAAATAAAAACAAAAAAAGAAAGAGAAGAAGAAAGGGGAGGGGGGATGCAATAAAAAAATAAATAAAAAGAAAACGACTTCCCCGGAGTCGTAAGGCCGAATGCAAATGTCGCTCCCCCATGCTTAAGCTGGACACCAGCTCAAGCCTAAGGAAGAGAGGAAAGGATGGAGCCAAACGAACCGCCGGGGGTTTTATTCCTGCAAAAACAAAAAGAAAAGAAAAAGAAATAACAAAAAGGATAAGCAAGGGGTGCCTCCCAAGAGCGCTCTTTGTTTAACGTCATCTGAGCCCGACGTTATTTGTTAGCTAAATGGAAAATAAAAACTAAAGTGAAGAGGTAACACCCTAAGTATGCGCTTAGGGGAGTAAATCAAAAAAAAAAAGAAATGAAGAATCGCACCGACATGCGGTTGAAACTTCAAAGGAATGATGCCTGAAAATGAACGGACGGAGTTATAGAAGAACTCCGCCGTATGTAAAGCGGGAAAGAAGGGGTCGTCAAAAGAAGAAGAAAAAAAAGAAGAAGAAAAAGAAAGAGGAATAAAAGAAGTAGAAGAAGAAATTTCATCATCGGAAATTTCACAAGGAGAAGGAGAATCTTATGAGATTTCAAAAGAAGAAGGGGTAGAGAGAACTAAAGGAGAATCATCTAAAAGAAAAGAAGAAAAAGAAAAAGGCTCGCTAAAAGTAGAAAAATTTTGAACAGTTAAATTTGAAAGCATAATGGAATCACAAACGTCTTCAGAAGAAGGAATAGGAGACGTCACGTCATCCTCAATGGGTAAGAAGCACACCGAAATATCCATAGGGGTGTCTTCCAAAGGAGAAGGAAATAATCCGGGATATCCGAATAGTTATCCTCCTTGAGAGGAATAAGACAAGCCGGGATATCCGGTGACTCATTACATGAAGAAATTGGAGGAGACGGAGAAGACGAAGAAAAAGATGCGGCCTCACGAGAAAGATAATCCATAATGGTCTTGAAATGCGAATTAATATTATCAATAGAAGTTTGCAATTCAAGATACCCATTATCGATAGAATTAAAATTAAAATTTGGAGGCGCGGCGCTTTGCGGGGCAAAATCATAAGAAAAATAAGACGGGTTCCCCATCTCCCAAGTTGGATAAAAATTTGAGTAAGGGTCAAATTGGCCATTTTGACCTTCCCCAGAAAAATTAAAATCAAAAGAGGGAGGGGTTCCCGAAAGACATTCAGAATAAAAGTGGTCGGGCGACCCGCAAGAAGCGCAAAAATACAATGATTCCATAAAAAAATAAACTGTTACCAAAAGGAAAAAGAAAAATTAATTTTTTTTATTTGTGTTTTTTTTTAGATATATATAAAAAATAGATTTTTTTTAGTGGATTGGCTCTCGAACTTCCCAAGGGCTACCCGGTGAAGGGTTCGCAAGGTACTAGGTAAAATGGTGGCGCTTAAAGCCCCTTACCCTTTTCGAGAGATTTTAGGTTGGGTAGAAATAAGATGAAGTGGGTTAATAAATAATAATAATAATAATAATAATAATAATTTTTTGTTTTTTTTAGTAGAAGTAATAAATTCGATGCTTTCATAATATTGCCAAAAAAACTCCCCGGCAACGGCGCCAAAAACTTGATGGGCTAAAACCCAAACAGGCAAGCGTACTTGTCGAATCGTAGTATCAAGGTCGTATTTAAAACTCGGGGCAGGCAAGTACTATTACTCACAACAATTCAATTATCCTACCGAACGATTAATGAGTTTGAAAATTAAAATAAACTTAAACTTAAAAAGAAATAAACTATTACGAGAAAAGAGTGCTCGATCGATGATTCACTTTGAAATAAAATAACGGAATAAATTAGTTTAGCATTTGTAAACTATTAAGACCGTGAAGGATCCGATATTAGGAAATAATCTCGCTAGAGCATTAAATCCCCTAACTTGTAGACGTTTTGACCGAAATCTCTTTACAGTCAAAAAGGCCTAAAGCCGCATTATCGAAGTGACCCGCACTAGTGGATTTGACTCCAATCCGGAGGATTTACGTCATCCTATCTCTAGGGGTGCGTTCAACTCCTTCCTTCCTTGAGTGATCTTTCATATTCACGAGCCTCTCGGCTACTCAAATATGAGATCGGATGCCTACTACCGTATACCGGAATACGGAGTCGACACAAAATAAATCAAGGAAGAATCAAAAATAGAAAAATACAAGTGAAAACATGAAATGAAAGATATTATTCTATTGCAAAGCTCATCGCGATCGGACACAAAAACTAATTAGCTAAGCATGTTGGAAAAGGAAATGAGAATAAGAGAAAAGAAATTCTTGTTCATTAATATTTAAAAAGAGGAATAGAACAATAATAAAAACAAGACAAGATTAATCTACTTAAAACAAAAAGAAATTTACAATAACAAAAAGTACTACAACAAGGAATAAAGAAAAAGAACTAACACTCTTGAACTAGCTTTCTCTCCAATCCAACTTTAAACTAAAACTACTTAACAACTTCAAGAGGCAAGGGGTCCTTTATATAGGAGAGGGAGAAGGTTCTAGATGAGGGGAGATAAAGGGGTGGCCGGTCATGCTAGGGGAGGAAGGTTCATGCATTGTATAATGAAGGGGAGAGAGAATATGGGAGGTCCAATGTATTGTATTTAATGGAAGGAGAGAGAGGGGCTACATGCATGCATTGTATTTTAGGAAAATGAAAAGAAAATATAAAATATAAAAGGGAGGAATGAATGAGGAAGTGTGGAGAAGAAAATAATAAATGGGAGAGAGAGAGGGGAGAGGCCGGCCACATGGAGGGGAAAAATGCATGCATGCAATTAATTAAATGATGGAGAGATTCATGCATTGTAATTAATGAAGTGGGGAGAGGGAATATATGAGGTGGTCGGCCACATGCATGAAGAGATTAATGTGGAGGGAGAGAGAGGTGAGTGGCCGGCCACATGCATGAAGAATTGCATGTATGTGGTCGGGTTTGATGTTTGGGGCTTCATGGGCTTCAATGGGCTGCTCGGGTAGGGGGGTTTGTTTGGTGGGCTCGGGTAGACTTCTTGGTTACTTGGGCTGCTCCAAGTAGGGCTCGGGTAGGGGCTTGTGGGCTGCATGGGGCTGCTTTTGCATGTGTTGGGTTGCTCCAATGAAGGGCCGGGTTGCACCATGGGAAGGGTCGGGCTGCACATGTTGGAGGGCTGCACCAAAGACTCTTGAACCTACAAAATATAACAAACAAAACATTAGACACTTAAACAAAACACATAACATATCATGACATAAAATTAAACAAAACTAAACATAAAACATAATAATTCATACTATTAATTAGTTATAAAAATTAAACAAAATAAACATAACATTAGTTAATTTTTATAACATGACATTAATGAAAATAAAACATAACATATCATAGATTATAATAACATAACATAACATAATATTGGTTAAACTAAACTTAACAAACATAACATAGTGCATAAATATTTATATTTAAAATAAAACACAAGTTAAACATAGAACATAAAAAAATGCATAACACAAATAATTAAACTAGGAGTTTATACTTTATGAAAAGACATTAAAACATGAAATAACAAGCATGAAATATAAATAAACTTAGACTTTTAGGCTACTAAATTACCCCAAAAATGATGACTAAAGCTAGTCATCATATAAGCATAAATATGTTGAAGATGCAACTTCGACAATACGTTAGATTCGAGAGCAACTCTTGATTGCTCAAGATAGGTAGGAAAAGAATTACAATGCCAAGCACCAAAACATTGAGTTTGTGGTTGGTGATTGGGTTTATCTCAAGATCAAGCCATTTAAAGGTGTATTTAGGATTCACCGCTTGAAGAAGCTAAGTCTGAGATACCTTTGGCCATTTGAGATTATTAAATGGGTAGGTGAAGTTTCCTATCAGCTTGTATTATTAGTTGAGCTAAGTGGTTTGTATGATGTGTTTCACATAATGGTGCTAAGAAAGGCGGTACAAAAGTCGACTCAAGTGGTTATTGTTGATCAAGTGTCAGTCAATAATGGGTTGACAACAAAAGTCAAGCCCATTCGAATAGAAGACACAGAGGTCAAGCATTGCGGAATAAGTCAATCAGAATGGTCAAAATCCATCATGACAATTGTGGTCGTTAGGAACTGTCATGGGAACACAAGCAGACTATAACACCCCAAAATCCATAAGTCCCAAAATGGGGTCAGGCTGGGTGACACAGCCTGGGACACGGGCGTGTCCCAGGGTATGTCCAGTGCACACATCCTGGGACATGGGTGTGTCCTTTACGGTGGGCGTCGAGTTGTGTTATCAAGATAACATGGTCGACGATCGTCGAGAGGAGACACGGCCTGGGACACGGGCATGTCCCAGGGCATGTCCTGCTCGGGTGAATGCCAGGCGGTGTTGAGTGGCGTTGAGTGGAATGGCGTTGAGTGTGGAACACGGCCTATGACACGGGCGTGTCACAGGGGCGTGTTGGGCACACGGCCAAGGACTCGAGCGTGTGCCTTAGCCGTGTTCTTCTCGGGTGATTTGGTCCTTTATTGAATGGATGACACAGCCAGTCACACGGCCGTGTCAAAGTTTACACGGGCGTGTCTACCCTATGATACAGGCGTGTTGGAGCCCGTGTTCTGGTCTGGTTTGAGTCGGTTCATGCACTGCTTGGAGTACACGGCATGTGACACGGGCGTGTCACAGGACGTGTTAGGTCAAAAAATGAGATTTTGGGCAAATCTTGGCCATCCATTTATTTCTAATAGGATCCAATGGCCCATATGCTTTCCTGTAGTGATAAGACTTGGGAGTTGGCTTCTTCTCTCATTCAAACTAAGAGAGAAAGGAATAGCTTGGAGGAGGGGAAGGAGGATAAGAGGAAGCCATTAGTGCAGCTCCCGAGGTTTGATTCGAGATCCGAGGCTAGTTCTGTGGAGGCAAAGCTGCTGCGGTGCTTTCCAACCGGCCAGATTTTCGATGGATCCCAAGAGACCATTAAGGGTAATGATCTTCCTGCTTGGACATGTGAAGTCCTCCTTTATGCATGAGTAAGGAATCCTCTCCACCAAAAGGTGTAAAGAGTGAGTGATTCCGGTGGGTTGATAGTTGTTATCCCCAGGTGAGTCTGCATTTAGACCCGGAAATGTGTAGTACGGGAATGACATGCTATGTGAAGCCCATCTAGATAGGTTCGTCTAGATTGGTGATGTTGCATATTGCGCACCAGAGAAGACTCCGCGTATAAACGTGTAGTTTGTGGGGTCAATGGGTTCTGCCTATGAAGGAAAGTAGCAGGAAGTACTGGAATGAGGAATTCTAGGAAAACACCCTTTTAACGCTTATATTGTATGTTATGAAAGATCAATTTTCTTGCACTGCATGAACTGCAGGGTTTGGGTTGAGTTTTTGTGCAGTTGGAGAGTTCTGTTGAACCCGCTTAGCGACCGCGAAGGACGCCGGAATTAACTCCCCTTTGTGATTGTGAAGCCAGTCCTTGGCGTACATTATGGCTATTGTGAGCTGCGAGCTCTTAAAATGCTTCTTGCCGAACAGGAAAGGTGAAGCCAACCCGTGCCTTTAATTGTAGCCGCAAGTACGATGTGCTTGGTGATGGAAAGGCGATTTGAGAAACGAGGAGTGGTGGATCTGTACCTACGTTATGTTGGTTGTACAAGAAAGTGCCAAGGCATTGGGCTTTCGTTAGCAGCATAATGAAAGTCTTAGTCCTGTGCCATTAAGACTAACTGCTCCAGGGTTGATCCCGGTTCCTCAGTATACCCAAGTGTGCCTGAGTGCACGGATCGTTCGTGTAATACCCCAAAACCCAGTTTTGGTTGTCAGGCCAAGTGACACGGCCTGGGACACGGGCGTGTCCCAGGGCGTGTCAAGCTAATTCTCGAGTTGGTCTCGAGTAAGTTTCCAAGTTGGGTTTCCAGTGATTTTGGAGTGACACGTCCTGAGATACGGGCATGTCCCAGGGCGTGTCCTCCTCGGGTTGTTGCAGGCCGCGCGTTCGACGATCGTTGAGCATTGTGATCGATGATCGACGAGAAGAGGCGACACGGCCTGTGATACGGGCGTGTCACAGGGCGTGTCCTTCTCGACGATCGGCGAGATCATGTCGACGATCGGCGAGAATAATCTCGGCGATCGACGAGATTCGTCGAGAGAGGCGACACGGCCAGAGACATGGGCGGGTCTCAGGCCGTGTCAGGTTAGGCGGTGGTCACGGGCGTGTTCAACCCGTGTGGTGAGGCGGTTCTTTGCCGCTTAAGGGACATGGCCTGTGACACGGGCGTGTCACAGGGCGTGTCAGGGCCGAAATTGACTTTTTGTACAGATCTTGGCCGTTTGTTTCCCTCTTTCCAGATCTGGTGGTCTTCAGTTTTCCCAGCCCCTTGAAGACCCCGAACCAGCAAACTTATCCTCACTTTATCTTCTTAAGTGAGAGAAGGAAGGAGGAAGAAGAAGGAGGAAGGAGAGGAAGATCCAGCTAGTACAAGCTCAGATTCGCGATCGGAGGCCATATTCGGGAAGGCAGAGCTCCAAGCAGTGCTTGTCATGGTTCCAAAACGTCCTCCAAGGGTAACGACTTCCTCCTTGGATATGTGAAATCCTTCCTTTTTGCATATGCATGAATCCTCTACAAAGGTAGAGTTGAATTCTCTTGGGATTTTGAACTCCATCCCTTGATTCTTGTTGGAGTAGTCCCGAAAGTGAGAAGTACGGGTAGGCATACTGTGTGAAGCCATCTGGACAGATTGGTCCGGATTGGTGATGATTGTATGCATATCAGAGCAAGACTCTATATTATTGTGATGCGTGTGATGTTCTTGGTGGACACCTGCAGCTTGGTGCAGCAGGAGAGTATGTGGATGGGTTGATGCTGTGTGATCTCAGCCCATGTAGCTGTGAGTGCTACTTTTGGGGGGTTGATGCTGTGTGATCTCAACCCTTGTAGTTGTGATGCTACTTGTTGAGCCGGTGGGGCTGCAACTGTGGAAAAGCCTGTGTGGCGAACGGGCAAGGTGAAGCTGTACCCGTGTCAATCCGGATCGACGTCTGACATATGTGAGCTACGGGAAAGGCTGATCTGTACCCGCGTTCTGGTTGTCTAACCGTTGGGTGCTTAAGGCCCTGTTAGGATCATAGAATGAGAATCGCTCCGGCTAGTTGAGCCATGGAGGATTGGAATGCTCACGAATTACCGTCATGTCTGGGACCTCTGAACGGTTGTGGGACCCTGGTTTTCCGGTACACCGATAATGTGCCCTGAGAGCATGGAACATCGGGCCGTCGTGCCGACGTTTGTGATGGATGATGACTTGTACGGGCGTACGAGTGTGATGTGCTAAAGCATACTCTTTTGATTGTGTATAAGTGCTATGCAGGGAAGGATTTCCGCTGTCCCGTGCCAGGGACAGGGTCATTATAAATGGTCAGCCAAATGCTGACTGTTGCTTTGTTTGCCACTGCTTGGTGGATCTTTTGCGTGTAGGTCAAGAAGGGCCAAGCAGGGATGAGGGTGGAAGACCCTAAGCTGCTGCTGCTAGATGCTAGCCCTCGAAGGCTAGTTTTGTACCTTGTGTAAGAACTCATGTATGGTCGGCCTGCGTGCCGATATATGGAAGATACCTTCTTGTATAAAGAGAAACACTTGTAAGAGGCCATAAGGCTATACTTGTGGTTTTATATTATGGCATGTTTAGTTTAGCTGTGGACTTCTCTGTTGATGTTTGAGTTCATTCTTGCAACCCTTTAAACTTCCGCTAGAATGCTCTGTGTTAGGATGCGTATTTGGTATTACTTAGTAACGTCTCCGCCTGTTTGTAAGACATGGTGTGGGGCCCCGGCCGGACCTTCTACTATGTTGCACGGAACAGGTAGGGGTGTTACAATTTGGTATCAGATTCCTTGGTTCCCTCCTCTGAATTCGTGGACGAATTCTTTTGTGGGGTGGCGCGCTCGTGTGTGAGTGTATAAAATTGAACTCAAATATGTCCACATAGGATTGAAATGCACTGGTGTATTACACTTGTGTGTTTGTTTTGACTATTTGTTGTGTGGCTTGTCACTGAATTATGTGGTTTGACACATATAGGTGACGTGAAGTGTTGCGGGGCAGTCAAAACCTCAGCATTATGTTGAGAGTGCGGCACCGACAGAGGTGCCCACCCCTCCTCCATCAGCTGACACTGTACGTTTGATTACAGAAACAGTACTTGCGGTGATGAATGCTCAGCAGGCAGGGCAAGCTCGGCCTGAGGCTATACCCGTGCCTGTGGCAGTGCGTCAAGAACCGGTGGGCATAGCGGTTGATCAGCATGCCGCAGACCAGCAGCTGAAGCGGTTTATGAGCTTTCATCCTCCGACGTTTACCGGGGCGGGTTCCCCAGCTCAAATAGAGGATTGGCTTGCTCGGATCAAGCGCATCTTGACCGCCCTTCGGGTTGAGGAGGAACAGAAAGTCACGTTAGCCACTTTTCTTCTTGAAGGAGAAGCTCGGCTGTGGTGGGATGAGGTAGAACTGCACCACTTAGCAGGCAGACAGTTGACGGGAGTCTCTATGGACGAGTTCTCTCGGTTGTTCTTGGGCAAGCATTTGCCGTTGCAGCAACGGATTGCTTTGGAATTGGAGTTTCAGCGGTTGACTCAAAAGGAGAGCAACGTGGATGAGTATCTGCATGAGTTCACGTGTTTGGGGCGTTATGCGGGCGCTATCTTTGCCGAGGAAGAGCGCAAGACCAGTTAGTTTTATGCGGGACTGCGGGATGAGTTGCGGCATTTACTCTCGAGTTCCGTGAATCAGGGATTTCAAGCTCTGGTCTGCACCGCGAGGGCATTGGAAGCAGATTTGAAGCGAGGACAATCTAAAGGACCTTTGGCTGTTGCAAAACCGGAGTTCAAACCGCCGCATCCGGAAAGAAGTGGATTTCGAAAGAAATGGGGTAAGAAGTCCAGACGTTCCGGGCAAGCTCCTTCATCAGTTACTTCGGAAGCGTCGTCGGGCTATGATTCCCGCACTTGCTATACATGTGGCAAGCCGGGACATCTTGCTCGGGATTGTCAGGTTGGTCCTCCGAAAGGTGACAAGAAGCCGGGCGCGTCCTATGCGGATAAAGGGAAGGCGGTGGAGGAGTCTTCTGCTTCGCACGTGCAGCCTCGAGTTTTCAATCTGCGACAACAGGAGGCCATTAAGCAGGCCGACGTCGTCACAGGTGCGCGTGATCTCTGAGTTCTTTTCCCTTTGTGTAGTGCTGCTATGTTTTTGGTGTTTATTGTATTGTTGTTATGTTAGGCTTCGTCCTAATTTGGGAGCATCCGGCACGAGCACTATTTGATACTGGTGCGTCACATTCGTTTCTGTCAAAGGATTTCGTATTGCGCATTGGCGCGCCGATACGAGGCACGACAGAAAGTTTGAAGGTACTCTTACCTAACGGATGTGTTTTGTGCGCGGATCAGTCAGAAGGGAAAATAGGAAGTTAGGACTTCAGATTGGAAGCACTTGTGTTGCCGATTACGGAATTCGACATAATCTTCGGTATGGATTGGTTGTCAGAGCAGCATGCTCGCATTGATTGTAATTCTAAGGAAGTTGTGTTGGGACAGAACACCGAACAAGAAATAAGGTTTAGCGGCATGCAGGGGATAAATGAGATGTTGATATCCGCTCTGCAAGTTCGGAAGGCCGTTAGAAAAGGTGCCGAGTTGTTCTTCACGCTAGTAGCAGCGGTAGAGCCAAAGGCTAGTGTGAATGAGGTACCTGTTGTGTCGGAATTCCTGGACGTGTTTCCAAAAGACCTTCCGGGGTTACCACCCCAAAGAGAAATCGACTTCACGATCGAACTGGTACCGGGTGCAAAACCTGTGGCCCATTACCCCTATCGTGTAGCGCCAAAGGAAATGGCGGAGTTGAAGGTTCAGTTGCAAGAATTGCTAGTTCAAGGTTTTATAAGGCCAAGTCAGTCACCTTGGTGTGCGCCGGTTCTCTTTGTGAAAAATAAGGACGGCAGCTTGCGTCTATGCATAGATTATCGAGAACTGAACAAGCAGACAGAGAAGAATAAGTATCTGATTCCTCGGATCGATGATTTGTTTGATCAGTTAGTTGGCTCTTCGGTGTATTCTAAGCTGGATTTGAAATCAGGTTATTACCAGCGGAGGGTTCGGGAAAGTGACATACCCAAAACGGCGTTTGGCACACGCTACGGGCATTATGAGTTCACGGTGATGCCCTTTGGATTGTCTAATGCACCTTCGGTGTTTATGGATTTGATGCACCGAACGTTTAAGAAATATTTGGATCTCTTTGTGATCATCTTTATCGATGATATCCTGGTGTATTCCCGATCCAGAGAAGAGCATGCAAATCATTTGAGGATGGTGTTGCAAACCCTGAGGGAGAAGAAACTCTATGCCAAGTTTGCTAAGTGTGATTTCTAGTTGTCATCCATGGCTTTTCTGGGCCATGTAGTTAGTGGAGAAGGCATTGCTGTGGATCCTGCCAAAATTGTTGTTGTGCAGGAGTGGCCTGTTCCTTTGTCGGTAGCCGAAGTCAGGAATTTTCTTGGACTTGCGGGCTACTACAGGCATTTTGTGGAAAATTTCTCAAGAATCGCATTGCCTCTCACTACCCTAACGCGGAAAGAACAAAGGTTCATTTGGTCGCCCGAGTGTGCACGAGCTTTTGAAGCGTTAAAGAGTCGGTTGACTACGGCCCCAATTTTGACAACACCTTGTGGCATAGATGGTTTTGAGGTGTACAGTGATGCATCGGGTAGCGGCTTAGGCTGCGTTCTCCTTCAGCGTGGTAAGGTGATAGCATATGGTTCGCGCCAATTGAAAGCCCATGAGCGGAACTATCCAGTCCATGATGTGGAATTGGCCGTAGTCATCTTTGCACTTAAGTTGTGGCGTCATTATTTATATGGTGTAAAGGTGGATATCTATACAGACCACAAGAGTCTGAAATATCTTGTGGATCAAAAAGACTTAAATATGCGACAAAGAAGGTGGATGGAATTTCTTGATGATTATACCTTCCAAATTCATTACATCCCTGGTAAAGGGAATGTAGTCGCAGATGCCCTGAGTCGTAGGACTCTGGCAAGGGCAAATTGGTTGTCATACCATGATGAACGGTTGATCCACGAGCTAGAACAGATGGATATTACTTGTGTGGAGAAAAACACTGCTGCGACCATGTGTTTGAATTGGACAGAGGTACAGTATGACCTAAGGGATAGGGTCCGCCAAGCGACGGAATTGGATGATAGTTTGCAGCATTATGCAGCGGAGGATAAGAGCTCTCGGTTTTCTTTTGACAATGGACTGTGGAGAAAAGACGATCGAGTATGTGTTCCTTGTCAGAGAAATCTTCGTGAAGAAATTATGTACGAAGCCCATTTTTCAAGGTATTCGATTCATCCTGGAATTTCATAAATGTATAAGGATCTGAAAATGAACTTCTGGTGGCCGGGTATGAAGAGAGATATAGCACGTTATGTTGCTAAGTGCCATACATGTGCTCTGGTGAAAGCGGAATGCCAAAGGCCAGGAGGATTCCTGAAGTCATTACCGGTCCCAGTGTGGAAATTTGATGATATCTCCATGGACTTCGTGCATGGATTGCCGAGATCTCAGCGGGGTAATGATGCGATTTGGGTGATTGTGGATCGGTTAACAAAAGTTGCTCATTTCATTCCAAATCGAAGAGATGATCCAGTCGACAAATTGGCTAAAATGTACGTAGATTCGATCGTACGATTACACGGAATTCCCCGTAGCATTGTTAGCGATCGAGATGGCCGCTTCACATCAGGAGATTGGAGGATAATTCATCAGCTGTTGGGCACAAAGTTGCATTTCAGTACGGCCTTTCATCCCCAAACAGACGGGCAAACTGAAAGAACCAACAGGACGTTGGAAGATATGCTCGGATGTGTATGCTCGATTTTAGAAGTCGCTGGAAAGATCATTTGTTCATGATTGAATTTGCCTATAATAACAGTTACCAGGCCAGTATTCAGATGGCACCTTTCGAAGCTTTGTACGGCAGGAAGTACCGTACAACGTTATCTTGGGCGGAGACGGGTGAAACGAAGCTTTACAAGCGGCAAGATGTGACTGATATACATGAAACGGTACGTATAATACGTGAAAGGTTGTTAATTGCTCAAGATAGGCAGGCCAAATATTATAATGCCAAGCACCGAGATGTAAAGTTTGCGGTGGGTGATTGGGCATATTTAAAAATCAAACCTTTTAAAGGTGTGTCCAGGATACGGCATCTGAAAAAGTTGAGCCCGCGGTATCTAGGACCTTTCGAGGTGATTGAATGCATCGGTGAGGCAGCCTATCGGTTACTGCTACCACCTGAGTTAAGTAGTTTACATGATGTGTTTCATGTATCGGTGCTGCGGAGCGCACTAAAAGAGTCATCGCAAGTAATAGTTGTAGATCGGGTATCAGTCGATAGTGGGCTAACTACAAAGGTTAGGCCCATTCGGATTGAAGATGCCACCGAGAAGCAATTGAGGAACAAAACAATCGGGATGGTCAAAGTCCGGTGGGACAATTGTGGTCGAGAAGAGCTTACTTGGGAGCGTGAGCAAACCATGCGGACAGAATTTCCCGAGTTATTTTTGTAACTGGTTGTGTAGTAGACCTTGTAAGAATCAATAAATTTGGACTGTATTGAGTTTTTCAGTCATTTAAATTTCGGGACGAAATTTTCTTCAAGGAGGGGAGAATTGTAATACCCCAAAACCCAGTTTTTGTTGTCAGGCCAAGTGACATGGCCTGGGACACGGGCGTGTCCCAGGGCGTGTCAAGCTAATTCTCGAGCTGGTCTCGAGTAAGTTTCAATGTTGGGTTTCGGGTGATTTTGGAGTGACACGGCCTGAGACACGAGCGTTTCCCAGGGCGTGTCCTCCTCGGGTTGCTGCAGGTCGCGCGTTCGACGATCGTTGAGCATTGTGATCGACGATCGACGAGAAGAGGCGACACGGCCTGTGACACGGGCGTGTCACAGGGCGTGTCCTTCTCGACGATCGGCGAGATCATGTCGACGATCGGCTAGAATAATCTCGGTGATCGACGAGATTCGTCGAGAGAGGCAACACGGCCAGAGACACGGGCGTATCTCAGGTTGTGTCAGGTTAGGCAGTGGTCACGGGCGTGTTCAACCCGTGTGGTGAGGCGGTTCTTTGCCGCTTAAGGGACACGGCCTGTGACACGGGCGTGTCACAGGGCGTGTCAGGGCCGAAATTGACTTTTTCTGCAGATCTTGGCCGTTTGTTTCCCTCTTTCCAGATCTGGTGGTCTTCAGTTTTCCCAGCCCCTTGAAGACCCCGAACCAGCAAACTTATCCTCACTTTATCTTCTTAAGTGAGAGAAGGAAGGAGGAAGAAGGAAGGAGGAAGAAGGAGGAAGGAGAGGAAGATCCAGCTAGTCCAAGCTCAGATTCGCGATCGGAGGCCATATTCGGGAAGGCAGAGCTCCAAGCAGTGCTTGTCATGGTTCCAAAACAACCTCCAAGGGTAACGACTTCCTCCTTGGATATGTGAAATCCTTCCTTTTTGCATATGCATGAATCCTCTACAAAGGTAGAGTTGAATTCTCTTGGGATTTTGAACTCCATCCCTTGATTCTTGTTGGAGTAGTCCCGAAAGTGAGAAGTACGGGTAGGCATGCTGTGTGAAGCCATCTGGACAGATTGGTCTGGATTGGTGATGATTGTATGCATATCAGAGCAAGACTCTATATTATTGTGATGCGTGTGATGTTCTTGGTGGACACCTGCAGCTTGGTACAGCAGGATAGTATGTGGATGGGTTGATGCTGTGTGATCTCAGCCCATATAGCTGTGAGTGCTACTTTTGGGGGGTTGATGCTGTGTGATCTCAACCCTTGTAGTTGTGATGCTACTTGTTGAGCCGGTGGGGCTGCAACTGTGGAAAAGCCTGTGTGGCGAACGGGCAAGGTGAAGCTGTACCCGTGTCAATCCGGATCGACGTCTGACATATGTGAACTACGGGAAAGGCTGATCTGTACCCGCGTTCTAGTTGTCTAACCATGGGGTGCTTAAGGCCCTGTTAGGATCACAGAATGAGAATCGCTCTGGCTAGTTGAGCCACGAATTGTCGTCATGTCTGGGACCTCTGAACGGTGGTGGGACCCTGGTTTTCCGGTACACCGATAATGTGCCCTGAGAGCACGGAACGTCGGGCCGTCGTGCCGACGTTTGTGATGGATGATGACTTGTACGGGCGTACGAGTGTGATGTGCTAAAGCATACTCTTTTGATTGTATATAAGTGCTATGCAGGGAAGGATTTCCGCTGTCCCGTGCCAGGGACAGGGTCGTTATAAATGGTCAGCCAAATGCTGACCGTTGCTTTGTTTGCCACTGCTTGGTGGATCTTTTGCGTGCAGGTCAAGAAGGGCCAAGCAGGGATGAGGGTGTAAGACCCTAAGCTGTTGCTGCTAGATGCTAGCCCTCGAAGGCTAGTTTTGTACCTTGTGTAAGAACTCATGTATGGCCGGCCTGCGTGCCGATGTATGGAAGATACCTTCTTGTATAAAGAGAAACACTTGTAAGAGGCCATAAGGCTGTACTTGTGGTTTTATATTATGGCATGTTTAGTTTAGCTGTGGACTTCTCTATTGATGTTTGAGTTCATTCTTGCAACCCTTTAAACTTCCGCTAGAATGCTCTGTGTTAGGATGCGTATTTGGTATTACTTAGTAACGTCTCCGCCTGTTTGTAAGACATGGTGTGGGGCCCCGGCCGGACCTTCTACTATGTTGCACGGAACGGGTAGGGGTGTTACAGTTCGATCGGGCGACCTACAGTTATGATTGATTGCTTGTGCGTGAGAGCACAATATATATACGATATCTGTCTATTAATGCATTGCTCTGCAGGGAAGGAATGCCACTGCTCCAGGAAAGGGGTAGGATTGTTATAAATTAGTCAACTAAATGCTGGTCGTTGCCTTGTTTACCACCTTCTGGGTGGATTGTCCCTGTGCAGGTGCTGGAGATCCGAGCGGAAAATGAAGGACTGAAGTCCCTACTGCTGCGGTTGATGTTGTTGTCGCTGTTGTTACTGGCCCCCGACTGCTAAGTGAAATGTGTTGTCTTTTATTCATGTATGGCCGGCCTGCGCGCCGATGTATGTAATCCATATAATGTAAAGAGGAACTGTAAGGCCTTAAGGCCCTAACTTTGTATATTTGGTACATTCCTTTGGGGTACATATATAAATGTGCAATTTATCGATAGTGGACATTCCAAATGGTTGGGTTCAATATTAATAGCTTCTGCTAGCATGCTTTGAGTTAGGTTGCGTTTATGATTTGGTATTAACCTGTAGCTTCATCGCTTATTTGTAGCATATAGTGTGGGGCCCCGGCCGGACCTTCTAATATATGTTATTTAACGGGTGGAGTTGTTACTTTTTGGTATCAGCGTCTCTCGGTCTTCCTCTTTCAAATTCGTGGTCGAATTATTTTGTGGGGTGGCGAGCATGTGTCTGTGCGAACCGCTGTAATACTAATGAACTCTGGAATGTCCACTAAGGAATACAAATACACTTGTTTGAGGAACCTGCGCGTTCCTAATTTTTGTTCTTGCTTGCACGAGGGCGTGAATGTGTGCTCTATTTGGGGTCCTTGTGTGTTCCTGCTTCTACTTTGTGCAACATTTTAGTTGCGTACTTGTGTGTTTCACGCTTGTAGATGACTAACAGTAATGCGGGACAGCAAGAACCCCAGCATGCAATGGGGATTAATGAGCCAACACTCCCTCTTTTTGTAGCGATGGTCTGATTGATCACTGATGTGGTTTTTACAATGATCAACGCCCGCCACGAGGGACATGTACAACCCTCTATTCCGATGGTGCCTCTCATGCCGGTTGGTGTGCCTGAGCAGATGGCAAGGAAAAGAGCATCGGCCCCGCCGGTGAATATGCGTCTGATCAAAAGACCATATACGGTCGAGGAGTACTTTCATGCATTTGTGGCGCTAAGATAACATGCAGAGTGTGTGGTTGAAAGTGAGGAGACGAATATCAATAGATTTTATAATGGTCTGCGTGAGGAACTACAAAGTCTATTGGTTGGTCCAAAGTTACTTGGCTTTTGTGCCTTGGTAATGACAGCTCGGTCTTTGGAAATGAACTTAAATCAGTTAAGGGCAAGGTACGGTGCTAGTGTGCCAACCATTACAAAGATGCCAACAACAAGTTCTCGTAAGCGGAAGAAGAATAGACATATGCGGGAGTTAACCTCTTCTACCACCATGGGAACAAAGTAAAGGCGTGTTTGTTTTGCGTGCAGAAACGTAGGGCATATTGCCCGATACTGCCATGGTAATGCGCCAAGGACCTAGAAAGCTAAGGCTGGAGCGGTGGCAGGGCAAATTCCACCCATTTGCTACTCGTGTGGTATAGAAGGACATAAAGCCTGAGACTGCAGAGTTGGCCCTTAGACGAGTTGAAACAAGAAGAGAAAGAATGGACTGTACATAAATAATTGTCACTATGTACTGTACATCTCCTCATGTGTAAGCTTAAAACTTGTTTTGTATATGTATAATTATGTTTTGATGAATAAGCAAAACGTTGGTTTACGGCTTGTTCCACCCTATGTATTTATCTAGGTATCAGAGATACCAGTGAAACGACATGGCCATAGTGGATATAATGCATATGGGTAGAGGTCGTTTGAGGTTATCACAGACCATAGGACCATTTGTGATGAACCAAGGACCAAGAGTGCTTGTATGCTTACTAGTTTTTCGGTCATGTTTGAAGCGAGTCTTCATGCCTCTCGCGGTCTGTAAGCCGAAGGCGGGTTGAGTGACCCTTCTCGTGTGTGGTCGGTTTAGAAAGATGTATTTACTAATGACCTTTATAAGTGATGAAGTCCATAGGAGATCGAATTCGCTATTGCGTTAGTGCCTGGTGCAAAACCTGTGGCCCGCTCGCCATAGCACGTCGCACCAAAGGAAAGGGCTGAATTGAAAGTCCAATTGCAAGAGTTGGTGGAGTAGGGATACATACGCCCAAGTATGTCACCTTGGAGTGCGCCTGTTCTATTTGTGAAAAAGAAAGATGGTAGTTTGCGATTATGTATTGACTACCGCGAGTTGAATAAGCTGACGGAAAAGAACAAATATCTGATTCCACGGATCGATAACCTCTTCGATCAGCTAGCAGGGTCAACCTTCTATTCAAAGTTGGATTTGAAATCGGGATATTATCAATTGCGGATTAGGGAAGGTGACATTCCCAAAACAGCGTTTGGGGCACGCTACGGTTCTTATGAATTCATAGTAATGTCGTTTGGCTTATGTAATGCGCCTTCGGTATTCATGGATCAAATGCACCAGACGTTCTGAGAGTACTTGAATTTATTCGTAATTTTGTTTATTGATGATATTCTTCTGTACTCTCAGTCATGAGATAATCATGCAAACCATTTGCAGTTAGTATTGAGTGTGAGTTTTGGCTATCATCAGTGGCTTTTCTGGGCAATGTGGTTAGTGGAAAGGGCATAGCAATGGATCCGTCAAAGATAAGTGTCATACGGGATTGGCCAATGATGTCTTTAGTGGTTGAAGTCAGGATCTTCCTTGGACTTGCGGCCTACTACAGACGGTTTGTGGAAAACTGCTCACGGATTGCTTTACCTCTGACCACGTTGATGAGAAAAGATTAGAAGTTCATTTGGACGCTGGAGTGCACGCGATCCTTTGAAGAGTCGTTTGACCACGACGCTTGTGTTGACATCATCATGTGGTACAGATGGATATGAGATCTATAGCGATGCTCTTCTGCAATTTGGTAAAGTGATTGCTTATGGCTCACGCCAGTTTAAGGTGCATGAGTGGAACTACCCCGTCTACGACTTGGAGTTGGCGGTGGTAATCTTTGTGCTAAAGTTGTGGCGGCACTTTCTCAATAGCGTTAAAGAAGATATCGATACAAATCACAAGAGCCTAAAGTATTTGTTAAGTCAGAAGGATCTGAATATGCGATAACGGAGGTGGATGGAGTTCCTTGGGGACTACACTTTCAATATTCACTATACTCCAGGAAGGGGAAATGTGGTCGCAAATGCTTTGAGTCGTAGGGCGCCAGTACGAGCAAACTGGTTGCAGAGACATGTTGAGCGGCTAATCCAGGAGATGGAAGCGTTAGAAATATCTCATGATGACAAGGATGCTACGGCCGACGCATGCTCTAACTGGACGGAGGTACAATATGACCTTGCAGACAGAGTTCGGTGAGCAACAGAGCTTGATAAAAATTTCCAACGCTACGCAAAGGATGGTCTTGGTGACCAAATCTCCTGAGATGGTCAGTTGAAGCGTTAGAAATATCTCATGATGACAAGGATGCTACGGTCGAAGCGTGCTGAGCCAACTTCCCAATTCACCCTGGGAGCACAAAACAAATGGATAGAGACATGAAGATGATTAAAGAAAGTCATAGCACATTATGTGATGGAATGTCAAACTTTTGCTTTGGTGAAAGCGAAATGTCGGAAGCATGGTGGCTTCCTTAAGCCGTTACCGATTCTAGAGTGGAAGTTTGATGATATTTCAATGGATTTCGTGCACGGGTTGCCGAGATCTCAACGCAGTCATGATTCTATTTGGATGATTGTAGACCGGTTGACAAAAGTGGCTCACTTCCTTCCAAACAAGAGAGATGATTCAGGGGAAACTGTGGCTAAGCTCTATGTGGAACAGATTGTTCGACTACACGGTGTTCCTCGAAGCATTGTCAGTGATCGTGATGGGTGATTCACCTCAACTGATTGGAGGTTAATTCATCAAAGGTTGGACACAAATTTAGCATTTAGTACGGCCTTTCTTCCCCAAACGGATGGCCAAACTGAGCGAACCAACAGGACGATGGAAGATATGCTCCGTATGTGCGCCATGGATTTCGGTAAGAAATGGGAAGAGTATACCAAACGAGCACCGGTATGGAATCGTTTGAAGCTCTATATGGTCGTAAATGTCATACACCATTAGCTTGGGTAGAAGTAGGCAAATTCAAGCTAAATGGGCGAAAGGAATTCGAAGAAGCTACCTCGATAATATGCTCTATTCGGGAGAGGCTATTGATAGCCAAGGATCGACAAGCAAAGTACTATAATGCCAAGCATCAGAATGAGGAGTTCGCGGTGGGCGATTGGGTCTATTTGAAGATCAAACCCTTCAAAGGCGTATCTAGGATTCGGCATTTGAAAAAGCTAAGTCCGAGATACCTTGGTCCGTTTGAAGTGGTGGAGCGAGTCGGGGAAAATGCCTATCGGCTAGCGCTTTCAGCAGATTTGAGTGGATTGCATGATGTATTCCACATCAGTACTTCTCCAAGCTATCAAGGATCCAGCTCAAGTAGGTGAGAATAATCATGTACCGGTCGAGTATGGGCTAACGAAAAAAGTTAGACCCATTCGGATCAAGGATCGAGCCAAGAATCAGTTACGGAAACAAGATAATCGGGATGGTCGAAGTTCGGTGGGATAATTTTGGCTGTGAGGAGCTGCCATGGGAGCGAGAGCAGACCATGCGAGCTGAGTTTCCCGAACTTTTTGCATAAACGATTGACCGTGTACATTTTGTTATGACAGATCTTTTAACGTTATAGCATTGTGATTCTTGTTCCCTTGCTGAGTACAAATTTCGGGACGAAATTTATCTTAAGGAGGGGAGGATTGTAACACCCCAAAATCCATAAGTCCCAAAATAGGGTTAGGGTGGGTGATACGGCCTGGGACACAGGCGTGTCCCAGGGCATGTACAGTGCACACGGCCTAGTACACGGGCGTGTCCAAGGGCATGTCCTTTATGGTGGGCGTCGAGTCGAGTTCTCGAGATAGTACGGTCGACGATCATCGAGAGCCAACAAAGCCTGGGATACAGGCGTGTCCCAGGGCGTGTCCTGCTCGGGTGAATACCGGGCGGCGTCGAGTGGAATGGCGTTGAGTGTAGAACACGGCCTGTGACACGGGCATGTACCAAGGGCATGTTGGGCACACGGCTAAGGACCAGGCGTCTGTCTTAGCCGTGTTCTTCTCGGGTGATTTGGTCCTGTGTTGAATGGATGATACGGCCAGTCACACGGCCGTGTCAAAGTTGACACGGACGTGTCTACCCTGTGTCACGGGCGTGTTGGAGCCGGTGTTCTCGTATGGTTTGAGTCGATTTGTGCACCACTTGGAGTACACGGCCTATGACACGGGAGTGTCACAGGCCGTGTCAGGTCAAAAAATGATATTTTGGGTATATCTTGGCCATCCATTTATTTCTAATTGGATACAATGGCCCAGGTGCTTTCCTACAGTGATAAGACTGGGGAGTTGGCATCTTCTCTCATTCAAACCAAGAGAGAAAGGAAGAGCTTTGAGGAAGGGGAAGGAGGAGAAGAGAAAGCCATTAGTGGAGCTCCCGAGGTCCGATTCGAGATCCGAGGCTAGTTCTGTGGAGGCAAAGCTGCTGCGGTGCTTTCCAACCGGCCAGATTTTCAATGGATCCTAAGAGATCGTCAAGGGTAACAATCGTCCTGCTTGGACATGTGAAGTCCTCCTTTATGCATGAGTAAGGAATCCTCTCCACCAAAAGGTGGAAAGAGTGAGTGATTCCGGTGGGTTGATAGTTGTTATCCCTGTTCAGTCTGCATTTAGACCCGGAAATGTGTATTACGGGATAGGCATGTTGTGTGAAGCCCATCTAGACAGGTTGGTCTGGATTGGTGATGTTGCATATTGCGCACCGTAGAAGACTTCGCGTATAAACGTGTAGTTTGTGGGGTCAATGGGTTGTGCCTGCGAAGGGAAGTGGCAGGAAGTACTGGAATGAGGAATTCCAGGAAAACACCCTTTTAACGCTTGTATTGTATGCTATGAAAGACCAGTTTTCCGGCACTGCATGAAATGAGGGGTTTGGGTTTAGTTTGGGTGCAGTTGGAGAGTTCTGCTGAACCCGCATAGCGATCGCGAAGGATACCGGCATTAACTCCCCTTTGTGATTATGAAGCCAGTCCTTGGCGGACATTATGGCTATTGTGAGCTGCGATCTCTTAAAAGGCTTCTTGCCGAACAGGAAAGGTGAAGCCGACCCGTGCCTTTAATTATAGCTGCAAGTACGATGTGTTTGTGATGGCAAGGAGATTTGAGCAACGGGGGGTGGTGGATCTGTACCTGCGTTATGTTGGTTGTACAAGAAAGTGCCAAGGCATTGGGCTTTCGTCAGCAGCATATTGAGAGTCTTAGGCCTACGCGCCATTAAGACTAACTACTCAAGGGTTGATCCGGGTTCGCCGGTATACCCAAGTGTGCCTGAGTGCACAGATCGTTGGGCCGGGCGGCTAACGGTTATGATGGATTGCTTGTGCGTGAGAGCACAATATTTATACGATATCTTTCTATTAATGCATTTCTCTACAGGAAAGGAATGCCACTGCCCCGGGAAATGGGTATGATTGTTATAAATTGGTCAGCTTAATGTTGATCATTGCCTTGTTTACCACCATCTTAGTGGATTATCCATGTGCAGGTGCTGGAGAACCGAGTGGAAAATGAAGGGCTGAAGTCTCTGCTGCTACGGTTGCTGCTATTGCCGCTGCTGTCACTGGCCCCTGACGGCTAAGTGAAATGTGTTGTCTTTTATTCATGTATGGTCGGCTTGGGCGCCGATGTATGTAATCCATATGATATAAAGAGGAACTATAAGGCCTTAAGGCCCTAACTTTTTGTATTTGGTACATTCCTTTGGGGTACATATATAAATGTGCAATTTATCTATAGTGGACATTCCAAATGGTGGGGTTCAATATTAACTTTAAGCTTCCGCTAGCATGCTTCTAGTTAGGTTGCGTTTATGATTTGGTATTAACCTGTAGCTTCACCGCTTTTTTGTAGCATATAGTGTGGGGCCCCGGCCGAACCTTCTATTATATGTTGTTTAACGGGTGGAGTCGTTACACAAACCATGCTTGATGAGTTCCCTGAGCTATTCCGTTGAGATACATTTTGTATATTTTGTACTTCTGAGTTATTTTCTATTAAGTATAATTTCGGGGAAAAATTTCTTAAAGGAGGTGAGATTTGCAACACCCCCAGGTTTTCTATATTCGTGGATTTTGAAGCTATCGCTAGCGATAGCGATAGCGATACCGCCTGGCGGTAGTGTTATTCAGTTAGGCTTCGAGTGACTTCGACGCAGCATCGTGTTGTCTCGATGCCAAGGGCTACTACTGGCCCTTACGGTATCGTCAAGCAGTAGTGAGCCATGTGGTAGGCAGCCACATGTTAGTGGGTTGTAAAGAAGCCAATAAGTGGAAAAATGGCATTGACATGGTCAAGCGGCCACAACTGAGGCTATCGTGTCGAGATATCAAGTTATTGCCTGGCGATAGAAATTTTTAAATGAATGATTGGTGTAATCATGGCCATCCATTCCTTTTGGCTTGGATATCCTGTGGCTGAGGTTAAACCCGGGATTGATAAGTAGTTGAAGAGCTTTCATTCCTTTCATTTCTCTTTTTATATCTCTCTATTCAATCTTAAGAAAGAAGAGGAGGAGAAAGGAAGGAGGAAGAGGAAGAAGACCATTTTTAGCTCTTTAGAGAGCAGTTGAAGGAGTTCTTGAGATCAGAATTGCGAGCTAAGGCTAGATCCGTCGAGCGTAAGGCATTTTAAATGTTTCCATCTGAATCAAATCCATGTCCATGGCTCCTAAGCGATCTACAAGGGTAATGATTCTCCTTTTAGACAAGTGAAGTCCTTATTTGGCATATTTGCATGGAAACCCTCACCAATTGGTGAAGAACGGGCAATTTCCAAAGGGTTGATACAAAGTATCCCCGACTTAATTGTATATAGAATCCCGAATCAAAGTATGGAATATACATATTGTGTGAAGCCCATCTGGACAAGTTGGTCTTGATTGCTGATGATTGATTTGCGTGTCGAAGAAGACTCCATAGATAAACATGTATTTGTACGGAGTTTTGGCGTGTGCAGCTTACTATAGTGAGTATTGTAGGTGTTCTCCATGAAACACCCGAGTTTGCAATAAGAACAAGATTTTGTTATTATCTCCCGCAAAAGCGATATCGATGGTGATAGCTCGATTGGAAGAGACCAGTGAGCAGTTATTTGAGCTTGGTGTGAACCCGAGCTTGATACAAATGTAGGATTTTGTCAATATCGCGCGACAATAGTAAAATCGCTAGTGATAGCTCCCAGCGAGCTTTATTTATGTTTACGAAGCCTGTGTCTTGGGTACTAGATGCGTAGCATGTTGAGCCTGAGTGGCTCAGCTATGGTGGCCATGAGAGCCAGACTTGTTATATAATATTGGTTATGTACACAGTAACGAGAAAGGGGAGGCTGACCCACATCGTGCGTAGTATAAATGGTGATTGAGCAACAAGATGTGGATGAATTGTACCCTCGTTATGTCGTTTGGGCTAGATTCATAAAGTACTTGGAATCATTATTGGCATAGGAGAGAGTCATGGCTACGCGCCTGACTGGCGAATTCTCAATGTTGAACCATCAGGTCTTGGATTGAGGATGGTGGTGGGACTATAGAATCTAGTATACTGATAATATACCCTGAGTGCACGGGGCGTATGATCATGCGTGCCAACATCTATGGTGGTTGATATATATAGATATATTATCGTTCTACTTGCTTGCATGGAAAGAGCACCACCGCCCTGAGTGAGGGGTGGGGTCATTATAATTGGTCAGCTAAAGTTGACTATTGCCTTATTTGTCACATCTTGGTGGATTGTCCTTGTGCAGGTGCAGGAGATCTGAGCGGGAAGTAGCAGGCGGAAGCCCCTTTATGCTATGCTGACCCTCGAAGGCCAAGTGAAGCATTTACTTATTTTCATGTGTTTCTGGCCTTCGTGACAAAGTATGTAAACCACCATGGTGCTAAAAAATTTATATGTTGTGTGGCCTTAAGGCCAGACTTTATGTATGACTATCATTCATGTTGTCTTATATAGTGGACATTCCTGGTTGTGGGTTATTCTTATTTAAAATCTTCTGCTAGAATTAAACTCTTAGTTAGGAAGCATGGATGTTTTGGTTTCATTACATAACTCTACTGACTGTCCGTGGAATATAGCATGGGGCTTTGACAAGACCTTCTGTTATATTCTTTGTGATGGATGGGGTGTTATAAAAGGTCTCATTATAGTCAACACCATGAATTTGCTTGAAACCTTTAGCCAATAATCTCCCTTTGAATGTTTGTACATTCCCATCCATGTCGGTCTTTTCTTGAAGACCCACTTGCTCCCTATGGATCGTATCCCTTAAGGTTGTTCTACCAAGATCCAAACTTGGTTTGCATATATGGAGTTCATTCCAAATTTGTTGGCCTCAAGCCACTTCTTGGAGTACGGTCCATTCATAAACTCCTAGTAGGTTGCAGGCTTATCATCATGATCCATAAGTAACACATTACTTATTTGAGATATGATAAATCCATATCTCTCAGGCTCAAACCAATGTTTACAAGACCTACATAGGACTTGTATTTCTTGCGTAGGCTCTCTAGCTACAATAACTTGTAGTCCTTACTCAAGTTCCAATTTTGGCATATTTTTTGTTTGTGGTTCTTGTACTTATTCAAGTTCTATCTATGTAGTCTTTCTGTATATGAACTTTTTCTCTAAAAACACACCAGTACTTACAACAAACACTTTGCCCTCAGACTAATTATAGAAATAGTATCCTTTTATATCCATAGGATACCCTTCTAGATAATATTTATCTGATTTGGCCTCAAGTTTGTTAGGCATTTGACATCTCATATATGTCTCACAATCTAAAATCTTAATGAAAGACAAACTAGGATGCTTTGCAGTCCATATCTTATATGGTGTCTTTAGCACCGTTTTCATTAAAATAAAATTTAATGTGAAAGGAGCAGTCTCTAGAGTATATCCCCAAAAGAAAACGAGCAAATCTACATGACTCATCTTAGATCGCACCATGTTTAAATAAGTATGGTTCTTCCACTCAAAACACCTTTAAGATGTGGTGTTCTAGGTCTAGTGAGATGTGATACAATACCACACTCCTTCAAATTTTCACGAAACTCATAAATCAAATATTCGTCACCTCAATCAGATTGGAGTGCTTTAATTCTTTTCCCAGTTTGCTTTTTACTTCATTCTTAAACTCTTTGAACTTTTCAAAGGTTTCATATTTGTTCATTAAAAGATACATATACGAATCTACTAAAATCATTAGTAAACGTATGAAATAGTGGAACCCACCTCTAGCCATAAAACTCATGGATCCACATATATCACTATGTATTACACCCAAAAGATAATTAGTCATCTCAGTATGACTAGTGAAAGGGGTTTCAGTCTTCTTGTCTAATTAATAAGATTTACATCTCTCAAATGATTCATAATCAATTGAGTCTGGTAGTCTATCTTTATTGAGCTTGGATATGTATTTCTTTTTTATATGGTCCAAACGACAATACCAAAGGTATATAGGATTCAAGTCATTTGCCTTTAGTCTTTTAGTGTTTTCTATATTAAAGATCGGTTGATCTAAGTTCAAAATATATAAACAATTAAATAATTTGTATATACCATTATAAACATCATTCATAAATATAAAACAACAATAATTCTTAATAAGGAAAAAAAATCTTTTCATGTCAATAAATGAAATATATATAATATTTCTAGTTATGGTTGAAACAAAATAACATTTATCTAGGTCTATCAAAAGTCTAGTGGGCAAAGAATGATGATAAACACCATCAGTGACGACAGCAACTCTTGTTCCTCCTACGAGGAGGTCTACCTCTGCTTTACCCAGCAGTCTTCTCCTTCCCAATCCCTGTCTATATGTACAAATGTGAGCACCACATCTAGTATCTAATATCCAAGATAAATGAGCGGAAAGGTTTATTTCTATAACAAATATACATGAAGAGGAAGTCATACTTCTCTTCTTATTCTGGAGATATTTAAGATAAAGAGGATAGCTCCTCCTCCCGTGTCATACCTTACCATAATGGTGGAACTTCCCTTTCTTTAGCAGGCCCTTATTCTTTAGTGCTGAAGACTTAGGATCAAGATAAGACTGATTAGATCCTATCTTGGTCTTCTTAGATCCATTGGCCTTACCCTTGCCTTTATGCAATATCAGTATGGGAGTAGTAGGCTTGGACTTTTTCATATTGTTCTCAAAATTTCTCAACATGCCTAGGAGCTCGGGCAGTGTCTTGTCAATCTCATTCATATTATAGTTCAATACATACTGCTCGTAACTATTCGGTAATGATTGTAGGATCAGATCAATGGCCAACTCTTGGCCCAGGGGAAAGCCCAGTCTTTCAAGTTTTTTGATGTACCCAATCATCTTGAGTATATGAGTCGCTATTAGGTATCGGGCTCCCATCTTGCACTAAAACAATGCCTTAGAGATGCCAAACCTCTCTTGTCGAGTTTTCCCTTGAACATTTTCTTAAGGTGCTCAATTATCTTATGCATGGTCTCATATGCTTCTAAAGCTCAGAGGTCATTGTAGCAAGCATGAGGCCTTCAACATCAAGAGAGTCGTCTTTATACTTCTTATAAACATCTTTATCTGCTCGTGAAGCAGACCTAGCTGTCTTCTTGGGGGGATCCTCTTCCAAGACATATAGCTTTCACTCTTGCCTAAGGATAATTCTTAGGTTTCTACATTAGTCAAGAAATTTTATCCCATTGAGCTTGTCCTTCTTAAGGATGTCTCTCAGGGACAGGGTGGTGTGAGGTCCACTTGCCATAGAATTTCTACAAAATAATGCAAAATAGATTTAATTACTAAATTTTAAAATACAATTTTATATTTAATACAGTCTTTTATTAAATGCTTCTATTATCGTATTCAAATTAATAACCCTTATTATCAATTTAGAGAGTTTATGCAAGTTACACTCTAGTCGACAAGATCTGTATTTCACCCCATCATAAGGCAGTTTTGGCTGATCACCCATAATGTGGTAATTTAGGTAGGAAGTATTTGCCAATTGCATCACCATGTAACTCTTGTTTGGTTGGTGAATAACATTTATTTGTATCCATCTCATGGTGCATACCAAACTTATGCCTATAGGCACTCACCATTGAGGTCACCTAAGTTAGGTTAGGCCCGATGATGAAATCAAAATATCTCAATTATCCACTCACACCCTTACCAAGATAGATTAATGCACCTTAATGTAGCAAACTCATACTTAAGAGATCGAGGCAGGAAGATTGTTAGTCATCAGATGAAGAAGTCAGTGGCTGCAGTGGACTTATGGCCATGATAGAAGGAGAATCCAGCCAGGATCATCCTGATCCTAATGAGGTATTGATTCACTCCATCTCCTCCACTAAATCTGATTATGAAACAAGTCCTGATTTTGGGGCACCTTCATTTTATGATAAAGGTGGCTCGAAATCTGAGAAAGATATCATTTAATTGATTGACAAGTATGGTTTGATCTTGAAAGCTCTGAAGAAGAGCAAGTGGTTTATCTAAAGACAAGCCAAGGAGATTGCTTCCTTAAGAGAAGATATCTCCTTGTACACTGAGTCAGCGTCACAGATGAATCAAATGAGCAAGGAGATATCCTAACGTAAGACAATCACTATTATCCAAGTACCAATCATAAATAGTAAAAATTCTTTAATTAAAGATTTGGAAGATAAGCTCCTCAAAGATAGGATGCTAGTGGCTCAATACTTACAAACCCAAATCAGTATGTCCACTCATTGATACCTAAACCTCCCAAACTAGTAAGAAGTGGTTGGGGTAATTTGAGAGGAATACTAGAAGAAGGAATAAGAGTAAGGGCAAGGCTCCAATCCAGCCTATAATCTCTTTTGAGAAAGCCCTATTTCCATCCAAAAAATATGACCAAGAAAGTATGTATGGTCATTGGTTGAATGGAAGATCTAATAGTATGAACAAAAATGTTCATAGTTATAGTGGAAGGAAGGGGATGGGCTTGAGTGCCTTTAACGCCCCATATGAGTAAATGCATATGGCCAATTCTGGACCATTTGTGTTTGGTGCCCAGCCCCCTCACTCATGGAAAAGGAAGCATCAACTTCCAAGTCCCTTCCAGCTAGACAGTTGGTTGCTGTCCAGCCTGTAGCTCAATTTCACAGGGCAATATCTGATGCTATCAACTTGTACCCAACCACTAAACTAAGACCTGCTGATACCAATAAGACATTTACTTCTAAGACTAACCGCATGCAGGAAAAATGCCAAGGTATTGCTGAAAGAAATAAGAAAAATGTTTTTGTCTTCCTTCATGAACAAAAAACTTAAGTATCTACTTCAAAATCTATTCAGAAAAGAAGATACAACATCCATGAGTGTTGGTGTTGTAGGAAAGTGAGATACTTTTTCATAGATTGTTGGCACAACCCAAATATGCCTAATGCAAAGAAAGACATTCCAGCCAGGCAAGGTTTTGTTAGAAATACTTATGATGCTAACATGCACCTAGGACCCAAGATAAATTGGGCTCCTAAGGATAAGCGATCTATATTTCGCAGGTTTGTTCAAGTACTTTTCTAAATCAGATATGGTACTTTGACAGTGGGTGTTCCAGACATATGATTGGGATAAGGAGCTTACTTAAATACAACGCTCCAATAAAGAATGGGATAGTCATTAAGAATAAGGCAAGGCTGGTAGCCAAAGGCTATAGGAAAGAAGAGGGAATAGACTTTGACCAAACCATTGCCCCGGTTGCAAGGTTAGAGGCCATAAGGATGTTCTTTGCCTATGTTGCGCACAAGGAATTCAGAGTCTACCATATGGATTTCAAGTCAGCATTCTTGAATGGTAATCTCAAGGAAGAGGTATATGTGGAGCAACCCTCAGGTTTTGTACATCCCACTTTAGTAAATCATGCTTACAAATTAAAGAAAGCTTTATATGGTTTAAAGTACGCCCTTAGGGCTTGGTATGAAACATTGTCTTACTTTCTTATCAAGAACAAATTCTTGAGGGGAAAGATAGATAGTATATTGTTTCTTAGGGAAACAAAGGGTAAGTTTCTCCTAGTCCTAATTTATGTGGATGACATAGTATTTGGGTCTACTGATGACAACCTTTGCAAAAGGTTAGTTAACCTTATGTAGGGGAGTTTGAGATGAGCAGTATGGGAGAGCTCAAATACTTCTTAGGCCTCTAAGTGAAATAGTCTGATGAAGGGATTTTTATCTCTCAGACCAAGTATACTAGGGAGCTTATTAATAAATTTGGGATGGAATTAGCTTCCACCATGAAAACTCCCATGGGATCCAATATTTCTCTAGACAAGGATGAGAAGGGTAATCCTTTGATAAATCCATGTATAGATGTATCATTGGATCTTTGTTGTATTTAATTTCTAGTAGGCTAGATATCATATATGCAACATGTTTTTGTGCTAGGTACCAAGCATGCCCTAAGGAATCTCACTACTCAGCTGCAAATAGGATTTTGAGATATCTTAAGGGAAGATAACACATTGGCCTTTGGTACCCTAGAAACAATGATTTTGAACTAATTGTCTATTCATATGTAGATTTTGCAGGTTGTAAGGAAGATAGGAAAAGCACAAGTGGAACTTGTCAATTCCTATGGAAAATACTGATCTCATGAAGTAGCAAGAAGTAGACTGATGTGGCTATATCCACTGTTAAGTCTGAGTATATCTCTACAGGAAGTTATTGTGCACAACTTTTATGGATACAACATCAGCTAGAGGACTACAACCTCAAGGTAAGTAATTCTCCTTTGTATTGTGACTCATCCAATGCAATTTTTATTGCTAAGAATCCTGTCTCATATAGCAGGACTAAGCATATAGAAATTATATATCACTTTATTAATGAACATGTAGATAGTGAAGATATTTGCCTTGAATTTTTTTCTATTGACAATCAAGTTACTGATATCTTCACTAAGCCATTGGATGAGGCTAAGTTAAATTTCTTCAAAATTAAGTTAGGAATGCTTAATATTAAATTATTCATGTACATTAAGTATTTCAATTGTAGATTATATTCTCTACATTTCTACTTTACCTTCATGCTTAAACAATTGTGTTATGTTAGTAGATTGATAGTCGTTAATCACCTTAACTAACTAGTTTGAATAGCTATTCTATTAGAATTTGTTAGTTGCTAGCAAACCCTTAGTAGCATGTTAGGTTAACAACCTTTACCATAATTAATGTGACAAGATGGCTCAGTTAATTATGATTGTATGTCAAACTTATTTTGACAATGTTCACTGAAATATACTGAGGTCAACTGAATCAGCTAAGAAAGGTTCAACTGAAATGCTAGGACCGCTGAGATAGTCTCAGCGGTTCACACAGGTATATGAATTACCCTATCCCAGCGGCTTATCAATCTGTCTCAGCACATCCGTTGAGACGGGCATATTAAAATTAAATCAACTCATTTTATCTATCAAATCAGTAAATATAAAAATCTAGTCCATCCCTTTAACTCCAAAACACTTCATATAAATAAAGGTTCAGTAAATCGAAAGTCATTAAACCATAATCTCTTTTAAAGCCGTTGATACCAAACTCGTCTCAGCGTATCATCTTCCATATCCAATAGCACCAAAGTCTTCAAAAGATCTGCAGGAAGGCTATGAGATTGCCAGTAATGGATTTATACATGTTGTAGTTGAGATTAGAGAAATCATCATGATGTTGGATGCCTAGGTTTAGAATATGTCCTCTCTGAACCTTCCCCCATCCTAAGAGATGATCTATTGGGATTTTTCTCCAATATAAAGCTTTCCCTATATAAAAAATCACTGAAATCCAAAATTGGAGGGATGATGATCAAGATTACTCCAAGGAAGTAGGTTAAGGCCCATCAGTTACCCTCTCTTAACATGATGAAGAAGTGGACATTTCCAACAAGGACAGAGATAATGCTTTGGAAAGGTGTGAGTACAGTGATGCCAAGATTGGAACACTAAGAAGGAAAAAACTTAAATCATAGAGGAAAATTACTTGCAGATATAGTCGGGAAATCCATTCTATGAAAGCCTAGATCACATGACACCATATCCAAGCCCATGTTTGAGATAATCACCAGATTATACTACAGAAGAATACCTTAAGGGCCAATGTCATCTTCTAGCGGATAATTGATTGTTTGCAGGTTCTAAATTTGGGAAGAATCTTATCCCTTTATCTGATCAACTCCTATCCAAACATCTTCAACAAGAAGCAAGGAGTCAGAATTTACTACCTGAAAAGGATGGACATCAAGGCATTGGAAAGATTCTCCAGAATTTACTACACTTAATATTAATTTTAAGGGATTTTATGACATGTGATTAATATTTAATAATTGTACATATTTTATTACATAAATATAAAATCATTTACACCATTCACATTCTAGATACATCCCAGATATGCATAAAAGAAAAAACCTTCAATAATTTATATTTTAGGGCTAAATCAAAACATTTAGAACACATCTAAATCTTCATTTGTAAAAGTACTGGACACATGCATATATATATATATATATATATATATATATATATATCTCCACTTATGCTGTAGATAAGCTCGTTTTCGATGTCAGATTCAAAATCTAAGACATTTAGTTTTACAAAACATTTATTAGGACAGTTATTGCTAAGGACAACAAGGAAATCACAACGAAATCATATGCGCTTCTGGTAGGGTTCCAAAGGGCTGTGCGCCTGGCATAGTCTTAGGGGCAGAGCCCCTAATAGGGTCTAAGGGGCTGCATAAAAATAAATCAGGACATTTAGAATAGTTCTAAATCTCTTAATTTACACGCACTGGATTCAATAAACTTCTGAAAATGATCATCACAACAACCAACCTCTGATATCACTATTGGGTTTTCCTTAAATGGTTACACATCTCTTGTGCACATCGGAATTGGTTATAAGAAAACCTAAAATAGTAAATAGATCTTGCGATAACCATAAATCAAGAAGTAAAAGCAATAAATGTATAGTACATGTACGAAATCGAGTCTCTACTTGATGAAGATGCTTCAAATGTTCCTTATTGTTGAGTTCAAGTAACATTAATGGGAGAAACGCCTTGTTATCATCGCAAAAAGGTAGGTTGGAAGGAGAGATGGAGGCATTCGTCTCCTCAAACTGCTAGGTTTGATTGTAGGAGAGGATCGTCAGCGCTGGGGCTCCAATTTGCAAAAGGACCAACACTAGGTTCTCCACTCTAAACTCTTCAGAATTGGGCTCAGGAGAATGAGATGGCTTAACTCGAGATCTAAATATTATATCTATATATAATATCTAGTGAACCAAGTTTAGCTATAATAGGATTTACCCTAAGAAAGCAAAATCAGGTTCAGGGTTCAATTTGGGAGAATAAATTGTCTATGAGCTACTAATAGTTTTGGTTTGGCCATCAAGTCAAATCTACTTGTAGTTTAGTCGAATCTTTCCAGTCCATACTGAACTTCAAGTTGAATTCTTCCAAACAATCAAGTCGAATTCCTCCAGATCATCAAGTTGAGTTTTTTAAGACCATCAAGTCGAATTCTTCCAGACCATCAAGTCGAATTCTTCAAGACCATCATGTCGAATTCTTACAGACCATCAACTCAAATTCATTTAGGCCATCAAGTCAAATTCTTCTAGACCATCAATTCAAATTCTTACAGACCATCAAGTCAAATTTTTCTAGACCATCAAGTCAAATTCTTCTAGACCATCAAGTCTAATTCTTATAGACAAACTATACTTTCTCCCACTCATTCAAGTTTGTTTCTCCACTCATTTCCTATACAAGTCGAGCCACCCCAATCAATTATCCAATTCATCATATGTTATTATGTGCTGCCCTATAAGCTCATATTACATTGATAATAAGACTAACTTATTGACTACATCCAGATCACATAAGACCCTTACACCCAGGATATAATCATATCTTTTAATCTACACCAAGCCATTACTGCTACCCGTGATGAGTTATCATAAGTCTAGTATAGTGGAATGTGAGTAACGGGAATAGCTCCTTGTGGTACTACATGAATACTTGTGTGTCTAGTAAAGTGATGAGTACACATATAGTTTGCCCTAATATCTTGATCAACCATCTTCAACATCAAGGTAGAATCACAATAAAACTTTGAACACACTTGAAATCAAAAACTATTCAAGTCCATCGTATATATATTCTCTTAGTGCATCATCGATCAAGTAATTAATTATATGATTATTTCAAGTCCAAACCCACTTAGATTTTGAACAAAAGATATTATTACCACCACATACACGTTACCAAAATTTTGGCCCCATTGGACATCATAAT
Source organism: Platanthera zijinensis (assembly GCA_039513925.1). NCBI lineage: Eukaryota > Viridiplantae > Streptophyta > Magnoliopsida > Asparagales > Orchidaceae > Platanthera > Platanthera zijinensis. The sequence goes on from CM077078.1 coordinate 182,497,797, forward strand.
AATTTATATTCATCACTTTAAATTATAACAATACTTTTGACATAACCATAACAAACATGTATCCAAAATTCTAAAACATAACAAGGGTGTCTGCATTGTCATCAAGCATATTTTTACCAACTTTTATAAGCATTGATAAGTATTTTGAGAGAAATTAACAAAACATGGAAATACATAGATTTACGGCACTACTTACTAAAACTAGATTTCTAAGAGCTACATTTCACCAAAAATAATGTGCTACCCTATTCTGAAATGGTCTTCCCAAGAGCTACAACTTTCATGTTTAGTCCATGTTGGGTCCATTGATCCAAATGACATAGATTTATAAGAAGTCAAACAAGTCAATGACACACACACACTGGTTGTATTTGATGTGTGTTTGAGTTTATGCATGTAGGTCAGTCCCAATTACACTAATTGGACAGGTGGACACCAAGTAAGCTGGTGATCAGGAAAAAATTACACTAAGTCAATAGGCATTGAGTGGAGCAAGCCCACTCAACGCCAGCTGCCTTAAGAAAGAAAGTTGGATAGAAAAATACTACTAAGTCCATAGGCGTTGAGTGGATCAAGCTCACTCAACGCCAGAAGTCAAGGAAAGATGTTGGAAAGCAAGAAATTCTACTAAGTCCACAGGCGTTGAGTGAAGCCAGTTCACTCAACGCCATGAGCTAAAAAGCACTGAGTCGGGTGTGGGCAGTCAAAGCCTATGCATCAGCAAGCAGAAAAATTTACTAAGTCCACCGGTGTTGAGTGATGTCAACTCACTCAATGCCAAACTACTTATTCATTGAGTAAAGCTCATTTTGTCAAAGCCACAGAGTTTCTGCCAAAGAAAAAGATTATAAGTCAAGAATCATTGAGTGAAGCCAGTTTACTCAATGTCATATTGGTTCTTGTCAAGGACAAAGAAGATAGACAGTAAAATCTGTCTAAGTACAAAATCATTGAGTGAAGCTAGTTCACTCAACGCCAAATGACAGAAGCGTTGAGACAAGCTCCAGCAGTCAACACAAGAAGGAAGGACAAAATTTGACTAAGTCCAGAAGCGTTGAGTGAAGCTAGTTCACTCAACGCTAAGATCAAAAAGCTTTGAGTCAAGCTAATGTTGTCAGCATAAGAGGAAACAAAGAAATCGGCTAAGTCCAGAAGCGTTGAGTGAAGCCAGTTCACTCAACGCACTCAACGTCATATTTCAGAAGTGAAGGCAAAAAGCATTGAGTGAGGCCACCTCACTCAATGCCTTCAGACATAAGGAGATTTGGCTAAGTATAAAGGCATTGAGTGAAGCTTACTCACTCAACGCTCTCAACGCCAAACATATAGAAAGGGCTGAAGATTAAGCTAAGGAAAAAAGCATTGAGTGAAGCTCATTCACTCAACGCTCTCAATGCTTAGATGAACTGAAGAAATGACTAAGTACAGATTCATTGAGTGAATCCCATTCACCCAACACTCTCAACGTCTGGATGAACAGAAGAATTGACTAAGTTCAGATTCGTTGAGGGATCGTCATTCACACAACGCTCTCAACGCCTGGAGTAATTCTGTGAATTTGGCTAAGTCCAGAATGGCTGACATCAGCATGAGTCAAGAAAAGTCAACAAAGTCAATGCAGTTCAAATTCTTAGCGGGAAAGATTTAGTATGCCATTGATGGCACCGGTGGCCAGCTGTTGTCATATTCTGCAAATGGAAGGTGGTAAATCGGAAATTAAGACTGGTCCCATAGCGTAAAGAGCCATTGATCGACGATCAATAAAAGGGAAAGATTGGCTGAGCCGACAAGAAGCAATTAGGGTTTTCTGATTTCGCATTGCGGCTGAACATCGTCTTCTTCCTCGCCATTACTGCTGAGCCTGAAGATCTTGTTCAGTTTTGTCAACCTGAAGCAAAAAGAGATAGCTGCTGTGATTTTTATCCGCGACAGCAAGGTCGGGACTAATTCCTGAAATAGAAGAGGCAGAGTTTTCAGCAAGTTACTTCCAGAACAAGCCGCGATTCTTCTGAAGATATCTGTTAACTTGTTGTTGTGAAGAAGAGGTTAGGGAAGACTTATTTCAGCCCAGGAAGACAGACACGGAAAAATTTCTCTGGTGTCTGATTGTTTCAGATCACTTCTATTTTTTGTAGGATCCAATCTTGGATTTGAGTGTAAGATTTCTGAGGGAATCCGAGTGTAGGCCTGTGTTATAAAGGCAGAGGTAGGATCTGTTGTTGATCTGAGAGTAGGATCTGTTTTTATTCTGAGTGTAGGATTCTTGTGTGAATTTGAGTGGTAGGCATGTGTTATAAAGACTGAGGTAGGATCTAGTTGGGATCTGAGAGGTAGGGCATAGTGCCTGAGTTGTAGGTATTGAAGAAGACTGAGTGGTCCTACGGGATCGTGTTGTAAGCTCCTTAGACACGAGATTTTGGATAAGAGCTTTGTCTAACACACTGTTAGAAATGTAAAAGGGACAGTAGACGTACTTATCATCTGGGGAACTTCTATAAAATAATTGTGTCTTATGTGTGTGTTATTGAAAGCTTAACTACTTACTCACAAAGCACAGCAAAGTAAATTATAAATTGGATAAATGTTTAAAGAGACCAAAAAACTTATTCACCCCCCCCCCCTCTAGGTTTTAGCTGACCTTGAAAACAAAGTCTTTCAAGTGGTATCAGAGGGAGGTTACTTAAAAAGGACTGAACAGTCTTAGTAGATCTCCAGGGTTAGCAAAAGTTTGTCCTTATGGGTTCAGGAGTGAACTATAAGGAATTGGGTGCCATGAAGCTTCCAATCTACAAGAAGGAAGGATTTGACATCTGGAAGGAGAGGGTCAGGCTATTCATGGAGGCATCTGACAATAGGATCTTTATCACAGTCAAGGAAGGGCCTTTCATCCCTATGAAAGTGTCAGTTCTATATGCAAATGTCCAGACACCCAAGACCGATTCTGAAATGACAAAGGATGATATCATACTTGCCACTATGGACAAGTGGGCACAAAATATTATAGTTAGTGTTATAGATGACTCCACCTTCAAAAATCTGGTACACTACAAGACCTCAAAGGAGATGTGGGACACTTTGGTGGTCTACATGGAGGGCACAGAAGAAGTCAAAGATGACAGAAAGTCTATGCTCAACCAAGAGTATGAGGCTTTCTAGCAAAGTAAGACTGACAGCATAGCTGATTACTATGAGAGATTTTTCAGGATAGTCAATGAGTTGAGGACATATGGCAGAGTCTTCAACACTTATGAGCTGAATGACAAGTTTCTCAGGTCTCTAACTAAAGACTAGGATACTAAAATCTGTGTCATCAGAGAAGTGGCAAAACTTACAGACACTCCACCACAAACACTGTTTGGATAGCTGCTGTCCTATGAAATGCAATTAACTGCCAGGAAGGAGGAGGAGAAAAATAGCAAGTCTGTTGCCAAATAAAAATCTGTGGCCTTCAAAGCTAAAGCTACAAGGAGGAGCAGAAGAAATACACCTTCTCCACCAAGGAGGGATGCTAAATCTGACTTAGAAAGGTCAAAGACAAGCACATCAGACTGCCACATGTCTGATGAGGACTTTACTGCCTTTTCCAGACAGTTCTAGAAGTTTATGAGGAAGAAGCATTGGAAAAGCAGGCCTTCCTCCTCCTCACATCTTAGGAAGAAATCCTCCAAGGAGGACAGGTATGATTCCAAACCAAGTAGACATGTTTTATCTAAGATCATTTGCTACTATTACAGCAAGCCAGGGCATGTAATAGTTGACTTCCCTATCAAAAGAAAAGAAGCTCGGGAGAAGAAGGGTCACCAACACAAAAGCAAGAAGGAGAAATCCTACATTGCTAAGAAACAAAAGAGCTTGAATGACTCTTCCTCATCAGGGTCAAAAAGATAAGAGGAAGATGAAGCCTATATTGGGCTAGTTGTTGCTATGCTGGAAGAAGAGGAAGAGTATCCTGCTGCCAGAATTGAAATTAGGGCCCCTCTATCACAGTCAGACAGTTATTCAGAGGTGGATGAAGAAGAAGAAGATAGCTATTGCCATGGAATGATGGCTATGACTGATGAAGAATCCAGCCTGGAATAGCCTAGTCAATAAAACGTACATTCTTTGTCCAAGTCTTCTTTTGAGTTAGGCTATGAAACCAGCCCAGATTCAGAATCTCATTCATCAAGAGATGAAGGATATTTTGAATCTGAGGAAGATGTCAATTCCTTAATTGACAAATATGGTGTCTTTCTGAGAGCTTTTAGAAAAAGCAAGTTGCTGGCTAAGAAGCAAGCTAAGGAAATTTCCTCCCTTTAACTTGCTGCTTCCCAGCATCCTGATTTAGCTTCACTGCTTGATCAGAAAATGAAAGAAATCAGTGAACTAGAAATAATTTCCTTCATTCAGATAGGCACTATAAAGTACCAAGAAAACAAAATAAGGGACCTGGAAGTGCTGCTGGAGAGAGAAGAGGATATTGGCTAGTTATTCAAAGCCAAGTTCAGTGCTTCCCTTGATAGACACCTTCACTTCCCAGAAGGGTAAGAAGGGGTTAGGATTCAAGGGATCTACAAGAGTTGTCAATCCCAAAAGAAAGGGCAAACCTCCTGCACAGCTATTGGCCTCCAAGCCTCTTATTCCATTTAAGAGAGTACTACTACCTTCAAACAGGTATGGCCAAGAAAGTATCTTTGGTCACTAGATGAATGGTAGATCCACCAAAGGGAACAAAGATGTTCACAATTATGGTGGAAGATATAGCAAGGGTGCAAGTGCCTTTAAGGCGGCCCATGAGGAGATTCAAATGGCCCATCATGGACCATTTTTGTTTGGTGCACCTGCCCCAACACTCAAGAACAAGACATCTGCATGTTCTCAGGATCTCCCAACCCAAAATTAAATCAGGGGCAAGTCTGTCAGCAAGCCAGACTTGGGCATATCTGAGGCCATCAGGAGTATGTTTTCTGAAAAGAAGACTACTACTAGTAGGGCTCAAGATATTCCAAGTACTTCTACTGCCAAACATATCTCAAGTCAGACTGTGGCTGGAAGATACAAGAAAAAGGTTGTTGTACCATCTGGACTGAGAGTTGTTGACAGTACTGCTACAAGACCAACTCTTAAAATAAAGTACAACATTTATGAGTGCTGGTGCTGTGGCAAAGTGGGTCACTATATTATTGATTGATGGCACAATACAAGTGCTCCAAGAGCAAGAGAGAGCTTACCTGTCAGAAGAGATGCAGATAGGCATGGTTATTATAAGACTAACATACACCTAGGACCCAATAAGAATTGGGGTCCTAAGGTTAACTGACTTATATCTTACAGGTTAGTCCAAGTAATCATACCCCTATATGGTACTTGGACAGTGGTTGTTCCAGGCATATGACTGGAACAAGGAGCATGCTGAAGGAGTACACTCCAGTAAAGAATGGACCCAAAGTCATCTTTGGTGGTTCAGATAGGGGAATGACTAAAGGGTATTGTAAGATAATAAATGGCATAATCACTATCACACAGGTAGCTTATATGAAAGGTTTCCAACACAACCTCATAAGCCTAAGCCAACTATGTGATCTTAGGTATGATATTTCATTCCTCAAGGATGAGTGCCAAATTAAGAGATCAAGTAACCAAGGGGTCATCTTGACAGGCACTAGGAGAGGAAATATATATTGTCTTAATTTTGTATGTGAAAGTAAAGACTCTCCTATATGCCTAGTTGCAAATGAGAAAGTCTCATATTATGTCCAATGGCACAAGAGGCTGGCTCATCTGAACTATAAGACTATTGGAAAACTCTTTAGTGAAGAGTTAGTTAGAAATGACCCCAAGTTGAAATGCACTAAGGAGGGTATCTGCTCTGCATGCCAAAAGGGAAAACAAACCAAGTACTCCTTCAAGAGTATTGGGGGTCAAAGACTTAGTGAGGTGCTTATACCTCCTTCATATGGACTTGTTTGGTCCAATGCCAGTTCAAATTCTAGGTAGGAAAGTCTACACCCTTGTGCTTGTTGATGACTTTTGTAGATTTTCTTGGGTGTTCTTTCTTAGGAAGAAATCTGAAACCCCTGATGTCTTCAAGCCATTTATCAAGCAAATTTTGAATGAACTTGACAGTACTGTGGTCAAAATTAAAAGTGATCATGGGACGGAATTTCAGTCTGAATGCATGACAAGGTTCTATGAAGAGCAAAGGATTCACCAAGAATTCTCCTCTCCTAGAACACCCCAGCAAAATGGGATTGCTGAGAGGAAAAACAGAACTCTCATATAGCCTGGTAGGACCTTGTTAAGTGACACATCTCTCCTAGAATATTTCTCGGCTGAGGCAAAAAACATTGCATGTCATATCATAAACAGGGCTTCTATCACCGAAAGCCACAAGAAGACTCCCTATGAGATCTTGAAAGGTAGAAAACAAAACTTAGCCTACTTCAGGATTTTTAGTAGCAAGTGTTATGTACTAAACAATGGAAAGTCATATGTGACTAAGTTTGTTACCAAGTCCTATGAAGGGATCTTTGTTGGGTACATCAACAACAGTAGGGCATATAAGATCTACAACTTGGCAAGTCTAGTTGTAGAAGAGTAAGTTCATGTTATCTTTGATGAATCAAACATGATTAACAGTGAGTTACCTAGATCCTCTTCTAGTTCTGCAAACATAGAGAAGGTGATGGACAAGCTTACCATCAAGGAAGATGATCCAGCAGTCCAAGATAGGAGAAAAGATGTGTGTTGTCGAGAGGGAGCTCAAGAATCACAAGTTGAGGATGAAGAACAGCTAGCCGAAGGCAATGAAGAATAGCAAGCGTAAGTTAGATTGACTCCAGCTATTAAGCATCTAATGGATCATCCAGCACACAAAATCATTGGTGAGGCAAGCTAAGGAGTCCAGACTAGAAGTATGATTATCAATACATCACTCTACTCAAGTTTCCTGTCATAAGTAGAGCCCAAGAAATTTTAAGAGGACAACATAGACCAATTCTGGATTGGAGCTATGCAAGAGGAACTAAACCAGTTCAAGAGATGTAAATTCTGGAATCTGGTTCCCAAACCAAAAGGACATAATGTCATTGGATTCAAGTGGATCTACAGAAATAAACTTGATGAAATAGCATTATAGTGAAGAACAAGGCTAGACTGGTGGCTAAAGTATATATATAAGAAGAAGGGATCAATTTTGATTAGACATTTGCCCTAGTAGCCAGATTGGAAGCAATAAGACTCTTCCTTGCATTTGTTTCCTACTAAGGATTCAAAGTCTACCAAATGGATGTGAAGTCAGCCTTCCTGAATGGTGACTTAAAAAAGGAAGTCTGTGTAGAACAGCCTTCAGGTTTTGTTGACTCTAACTCTCCTAATTTTATTTATAGGCTTAGGAAAGCTCTATATGGGTTGAAGCAAGCCCCTAAAACATGGTATGAGACTTTGTCAAGTTCTCTTATTGAGAACAAATTCTCAAGGGGGAAAATAGACAAGACCCATTTCTAAGAGAATCTAAGGGCAAGATCATCCTAGTCCAGATATATGTTGATGACATTATCTTTGGATCTACTGATGACAACCTTTGTAGGATGTTTGCTAAACTTATGCAAGAGAAGTTTGAGATGAGTAGCATGGGTGAGCTCAAGTTCTTCTTGGGACTCCAAGTTAGAAAGACTGATGATGGCTTGTCTATATCCTAGTCTAAGTTCACTAGGGAGTTGATTAAGAAATATGGATGGAGAATGCCTCCACCATAAAAAATCCCATGGGGTCAAGTATGCCTTTAAACAAAGATGAAGCAGGGAAACCTATTGTTGAAATTTTGTATAGAGGGATAATTGGCTCCCTTCTATACCTCATTGTTAGTAGGCCTGACATCATGTATGTTATATGTGTCTGTGCTAGGTATCAGGCATGCCCTAAAGAATCTCACTACTCTGTTGTAAAGAAGATCTTGATATATCTTAAGGGCACACCAGATCTTGTCCTATGGTACCCTAGATATAGGGATTTTGAACTAACAGACTATTCAGATATAGATTTTGCAAGATGCAAAGAGGACGGGAAAAGTACTTCTGGCACCTGTCAGTTCTTAGGAGGAAGACTAATGTCTTGGAGCAGCAAGAAGCAAACAAGTGTTATTATATCAACTGCAGAGTCAGAGCACATTTCAATAGGTAGCTGTTGTGCTCAGTTGCTGTGGATTCAGCATCAGCTACAAGATTATGACCTTAAGGTAAGTAGAACCCCTCTATATTGTGATTCTACTAATGTTATTTCTATTGATAGGAATTCTATTTCACACAGCAGGACTAAGCATATAGAAATTAGATATCATTTTATTAGGGATCATGTGGAAAAGGAAGATATCAAACTTAATTTTTTCCCCACAGACAAACAAGTGGCTGACATCTTTACTAAGCCACTAGATGAAACAAAGTTCAACACCTTCAAGTTTGAGTTGGGTATGTTGAACCTAGTCTAGCTTTAATTACTCCCTATAGTTTTTGTTTTTGTACAGGATGTGTTCTTCTTGTAGGAGATGAAGATCGTAAGTGGTAAGAAGACCAAAGTGACCATCAATAAAATGATGGTAAAAGTGGCTCCTATTGAGGGGGAGCAAGTCCAGCAGTCGCAAGAGCAGAATCAGCCTCATATAAAGAGGTAGCTAGCAGCTGCACTATGGGTATCAACTGACATCAGATAGGGGGAGAAGTACATCAAGACAAGCCAGCTCTTCCCTGACTATTCTTCAGAAGTCAAAAAGGGGGAGAGAAAGAAGGAATTGATCAAGTAGCACGGGAATTGATCAAGTGGAAAAATTAATCAAGTGGCATATCAAGTGGCTTCAAAGATTGTTCAAGTGTGGCATCAGAGGTTAATCAAGTGGTATCAAACTCAGGGGGAGAAAGAAATGCTCCCATGCAGCATTCAAGTGGTATCACACATCTTGCAGCAAAATAGGGGAGTAGGTGATGCTCACCAAACAGGCAAGAAATGTGGTAAACTTCCTAGATCTGTTTTGTTATAATAGTACATTTTATTATTGCATATATTGTGTGTGTCATTGACTAAGAAATGTGAATAATTTGAATAAGGGTTTTGATTTCTTCAAATAGGGGGAGATTATTGAGTCCATTGATCTCAATGACCCAGATTTGTAAGAAGTCAAACAAGTCAATGACACACACACTAGTTGTATTTGATGTGTGTTTGATTTTATGCATGCAGGTAAGTACCTATTACACTTATTGGACAGGTGGACACCAAGCAAGCTTGTGATCAGGCAGAAATTACATTAAGTCCACCGGCATTGAGTGGAGCAAGCTCACTCAACGCCAATTGCCTTAAGAAAGAAAGCTGGGAAAAAAATACTACGGAGTCCACAGACGTTGAGTGGAGTAAGCTCACTCAATGCCAGAAGTCAATGAAAGATGTTGGCAAGCAAGAAATTCTACTAAGTCCACAGGCATTGAGTGAAGCCAGTTCACTCAATGCCATGAGCCAAAAAGCGCTGAGTCAGGTGTGGACAGTCAAAGCCTATGCATCAACAAGCAGAAAAATTGACTAAGTCCACAGGCATTGAGTGATGTCAACTCACTCAACGCCATACTGCATATTCATTGAGTAAAGCTTATTATGTCAAAGCCACAAAGTTTCTGCCAAAGAAAAAGATTCTAAGCCTAGAAGCATTGAGTGAAGCCAGTTCACTCAACGTCATACTGATTCTGTAAAGGCCAAAGGAGATAGACGTACAGGAAAATCTTTCTAAGTATAAAAGCATTGAGTGAAGCTAGTTGACTCAATGCCAAATGGCAGAAAGCGTTGAGACAAGCTCCAGCAGTCAATGCCAGAAGGAAGGACAGAATTTGACTAAGTTTCAAAGCGTTGAGTGAAGCCAGTTCACTCAATGCTAAGATCAAAAATCTTTGAGTCAAGCTAATGTTGTCAGCATAAGAGGAAAAGGAGATATCAGCTAAGTCCAGAAGCGTTGAGTGAAGTCGGTTCACTCAACGCACTCAATGCTAGATTTCAGAAGCAAAGGCAGAAAGCGTTGAGTGAGGCCAGCTCACTCAACGCCTTCAAAAAGAAAGAGATTTGGCTATGTATAAAGGTGTTGTGTGAAGCTTACTCACTCAACTCTCTCAATGCTAAGAATACAGAGAGGGCTGAAGATTAAGCTAAGGTAAAAAGCATTGAGTGACGCACATTCACTTAACGCTCTCAACGCCTAGATGAACTGAAGAAATGACTAAGTCTAGATTCGTTGAGTGAAGCCAATTCACTCAAGGCACTCAACGTCTGGATGAAATGAAGAAATGACTAAGTCCAGATTCATTGAGTGATGTCCATTCACTCAACGCTCTCAACGCCTGGAGTAATTCTGTGAATTTGGCTAAGTCCAGAATGGCGGGCGTCAGCATGAGTCAACAAAAGTCAACAAAGACAACGCGGTTCAAATTCTTTGTAGAAAAGATACAGTATGCCATTGATGGCACCGACGGCCAGCTGTTGTCGTATTCTACAAATGGAATGTGGTAAATCGACAATTAAGGTTGGGCCCACAGCGCAAAGAGCCATTGATTGGCGATCAATAAAAGGGAAAGATTGGCTGAGCTGACAAGAAGCAATTAGGGTTTTCTGATTTAACATTGCGGTTAAACAACGTCTTCTTCCTCGTCATTGCTGTCGAGCCTGAAGGTCTTGTTCATTTCAGTCAACCTGAAAGCAAAAAGAGAAAGCTGCTGTGATTTTCAACTGCGACAGCAAGTTCAGGACTGATTCCCAAAATAGAAGAGGCAGAGGTTTCAGCAAGTTACTTCCATAATAAGCCGTGATTCTTCTGAAGATATCTGTTAACTTGTTGTGAAGAAGAGGTTAGGGCAGACTTATTTTCCGCCTAGGTAGACAGACACAGAGAAATTTCTCTGGTGTCTGATTGTTTCAAATCACTTCTATTTTTTGTAGGATCCAATCTTGGATCTGAGTGTAAGATTTCTGAGTGAATCCGAGTGTAGGCATGTGTTATAAAGGCTGAGGTAGGATCTATTGTTGATCAGAGAGTAAGATCTGTTGTTGATCTGAGTGTAGGATTCTTGTGTGAATCTGAGTGGTAGGCCTATGTTATAAAGGCTTAGGTAGGATCCAGTTGGGATCTGAGAGGTAGCGCATTGTGCCTGAGTTATAGGTCTTGAAGAAGACTGAGTGGTCCTGCGAAATCGTGTTGTAATCTCCTTGGAGCTATGATTTTGGAGAAGAGACTTATCTAACACACTGTTAGAAAGGTGCGAGGGACAATGGACGTACCCATAATCTCGGGAACCACTATAAAATAACTTGTCTTCTATGTGTGTTCTTGAAAGCTTAACTACTAACTCATAAATCACAGCAAAGTAAATTATAAATCTGATAAAGGTTTAAAGAGACCAAAAAACCTATTCACCCCCCTCTAGGTGTTTAGCTGACCTTGACAACAAAGTCTTTCAGTCCATTTTCCAGATCTAAGTGTATCATGCCTAAAACTGGGTTTGAACCCGGCTATGTAAAACTGGATAGAATATGTTATGTATTTAAACTAAAGTTGGATTGCAATGCAGCATTTTCGATTTAAGATCTAGGGAGCTATATAGATTCCCAAAAAACGTACAACCATATTTCGGAAAGGTATTTCCAAGGGCTAACATTTTTATGTTGAGCCCAAGGCCTGAATCTGGCTAGAAATTGCTTAAAATGTGGCTTGAACCCAGCTGCGTACACAAAATAGATCTAGTTTGGTCTGCAGATAACAAATTTGCACAGATCTTTAAGTAGATCTATGTGAGGTTATTCGTCTTCTTCCTTCAGCCAATGAATGGGATAAACATAACCTTCTCTCCTTCGATACTCCTAAAGATCACCAATCTTTACGAGATCAAGTCTTACCACTTTGTATTGAAGAGAGAAGTTGATTAAAACTATTTTTTACAGCAAATGAATCTCTAGAATGGAAGTTATAGTGGGGTGACATCCTATAAATCTCCATGGATCTCATAAAATCAAGCTCTTTTGAGCCCAACATCTCTACTATTTTGATCTAAAGATCTATCACCTAGGGAGATGTAAGAAAGTTCACCTTATCACAATCATGGATCAAGTTTGTATCCTTGGTGGCACGGTGGTGATGGCTTCCGATGATGTTGCTCCAATCTTAGCTCTGGCTTCTTCTCCTAAGTAGGGTTCCTTCAAAACAATGGTTGGTCTCAGCCCTTAGAGAAGTGGGGAAGGTGATTAGGAGAAAAAGAGAAAAATAGATTGAATATGTTTTCTCCTATCAAAGGTTTGGCTGAATTAATGGGGAAGACTTTTCCCATGTATTGAAATGTAACACCCCAAATCCCAATTTGGAGTTCAGGCTTGGTGACACGGTGTGGGACACGGGCGTGTCCCAGGGCGTGTCTAGCTCTGTGTACTTGAGTGGGTCTCGAGTAGGACTCGAGTGGGCCTTGAGTATGTCTCGAGTGAGGCACATGGCCTGGGATACGGGCGTGTCCTTCACTGTATGTCGCGAGTACTCGACGAAAATTCAGTCGACAATCTTCGAGAGACGACACGGCCTGGGACACGGGCGTGTCCCAGGGCATGCCCTACTCGGGTTGGTAGTCGTGCTGTGTCGGGGGAGGAACACGGCCTAGATCCCAGGAGTCTTCTGGGTGACACGGGCATGTCAAAGGTGACACAGGCGTGTTAGGAACCCGTTTCCCTTTCGGGATTGTTGGTCCTGTGTCGATTGAGGGACACCCCTCAACACGGGCGTGTACTGATTAACACAGGCGTGTCAAGTGCTTGACACGGGCATGTCTAAGCCCGTGTCCTGGTCTGGATTGAGTCAGTTGTGTGCCACTTAAGGTACATGGCCTGTGACATGGGCGTGTCACAAGCCGTGTCATCCCTGGAAAGATGCTTTTCAGAGCAAATCGTGGCCGTTCATTTCCTTCTATTTGGATCCTTTGGTCCAAGCTCCCTCCTGCTGTTATAAGGCTTAGGATTGAGAATTAATTTTCATTTCTTTTGGCCATTCTCTTTCTAAAAGAGCTAGAGAGAGAGGAGAGCAAGGAAGGAAGAAGGAGAAGGATTCCGGCTGCCGGTGGAGCTTCGGCGATCCGAATCGAGAGCCGAGTTCAGCGTTGTGGAAGCAAAACCATCGCGGTGATTACCATCCGGCTAGATTTCCATGGCTCCAAAGCGATAATCAAGGGTAACAATTTCCTTCTTGGATAAGTGAAGTCCTACTTTATGCATGTGCATGGAATCCTCCACCAAGAGGTGGAAAGCGTAAGTGATTCCAGCGGGTTGATAGTTGATATCCCAAATTGAGACTGCATCTAGATCCGGAAATAAGTAGTACGGAATAGGTATGCTGTGTGAAGCCCATCCGGACGGTTAGTCTGGATTGGTGATGTTTATATTGCGAACCGGAGAAGACTCCGTGTATTTAATGAGTAGGTTACGGAGTTTATGAGGATGCTTGTGAGCTTCTTGTGTTGTATGCTCTACATGAGCTGTATGCGATGTGGTTGGGATTGTGGAGCCTTTGTGGCATTGAAATGGAACGCTCTACGTGATCTGTGTGCTGAAGCACGCTGTTATGAGAGATCGATTGGTAGCACTGCAAATAGGGGGATCTAGAGGTCCTTTATACCTGCGTTGTGAGCGATCGATTGGTGGCAACGCAAATGGGGGGCTACGGGCCTTCCCGACTTATTACACTACGGGGGTAGGTCGATCTAAAGTGCTCAATGGTTGTCGTGAGGTGAACACCTCTAAGTGGTATGGGAGAGGATGTCTCCAACATGCGTGTTGTAGTAGACTAGTGCCCGACCAACAAGCTAATAACCTCTAATCGGTGGTGGGACCTGGATTGATTCAGTACACCGTTAGCGTGCCCTGAGTACACGGAGCGTCTGGCACAAAGGCCAGCATTTGTGATGATGTTGTGCGTGAGTGCACTTGTTGTGATATATGTATTGTGATTGCAATGCATGCAGGGAAGGAACCACTGCCCCGGTTCAGGGGTAGGGTTGTTATAATTGGTCAGCTGAATACTGATCATTGCTTTGTTTATCACCCTTGGGGTGGACGTCCATATGCAGGTTTTGCGGGCTGACTTGAAATGTTCGGGCTGAAGCACTTGTTGTTGCTGCTTGTAGGCTCTTGAAGGCCGTGCGAAGAATTGGATTTCATGTGTGGCCGGCCTGCGTGTCGATGTATGAAACCACCTCTTGTAAAGAGAAACTTGTAAGACCTTAAGACCATGAGCGTTTGTATATTGAATACATTCCTGGTGTTATATATAAATGTGTTATTTATATATTAGTGGACATTCATTGGTTGAGTTCTTGCAAGTAATAAACTTCCGCTAGAATGCTCTGTGTTGGGTCCGGCGTTCCTTCACTTGACCCGTGGCGCTCTGCTACTTATATAAAAAATTAAGTAGCACCCTCTCCAACAGTCCGGGCTTTTAGTGCAGTTGGGTATGCGCTTGATCCTTCAATTGGTATTAGAGGAGGTCACGGGTTCAAGACCGGGGGGCGCTATTAAATCCTGATTTTTCCCTTCTACCTGTGTGGGTCCGGTGGGTCAGGCAACCGTGGACATGTGGTAACCCCACCTCTGAGCCGTGTGGGCCATGTGGTAACCCCACCTCTGAGCCGACGGGTTGTGCTGGACGCCGGGGGGGATTGTTGGGTCCGGCGTTCCTTTACTTGACCCGTGGCGCTCTGCTACTTATATAAAAAATTAAGTAGCGCCCTCTCCAACAGTCCGGGCTTTTGGTGCAGTTGGGTATGCGCTTGATCCTTCACTCTGAGTTAAGATGTGAGTAGAAAGTATTTTGATATTCATACGTGATTCCGTCGTTTGTCTGTGAAATATGGCGTGGGGCCCCGACCGAACCCTCTTTTATATTCCAAATGACAGATGGAGGCGTTATAAAGTGGCATCAGAGGTTAGGGTTTGGTAGGGATCACATAATTGAACTCAAGAATGTCCACTAGGAATGTGAGCGTGTATATTAGGCATGTTTGCTATTTTGGAATGGACGTTAATGATGTATTGTTCACGTATAGGTGACAAGGAGTGGAGTTGGGCAGTCTGAACCCCAGCGTTCGGATGAGAGAGCGGCACCAGCTGAGGTGCCCATACCTCCTCCTTCTGCCCAAACCATACGCTTAGTTGTGGAGGCGCTATTTGCCATGTTTAATGCACCACCTATTGGGCAGGCAAGGCCTGCAGTGGAGCAAGTACGGGTTGGTGCGAGGAAAGAGCGTATTGAGAATCTGATTGACGAGCAAGCGGATGATAAGCAACTGAAACGGTTTATGGAGTTTCATCCACCTACGTTCGATCGGGCGAGTTCTCCAATGCAGGCTGAGGATTGGCTTGCAAGAGTGAAGAGGATCCTGACAGCAATCAGGACGGATGAGGGGCAGAAGGTTACTTTATCCACTTTCCTGCTGGAAGGAGAGTAAAGGCTTTGGTGGGATGAAGTCGAGTTGCACCAATTGGTAGGTAGAGGCCTAGGAGAGATATCGATGGAGGAATTCTCCAGATTATTTTGGGCAAAGTATTTGCCAGTATCGCGGGGAATTGCAATGGAGAATGAGTTCCAACATCTGGTGCAAGGTGAGTGTACTGTTGAGAATTACCTGCATGAGTTTACAAGGCTGGGGGGCTATGCGAGGTCTACTTTTGCGGAAGAAGCGCGGACGACATAGAGGTTCTATGAGGGACTTGGTTATGAGCTGAGGTTGGCTCTCCTGAGTTCGGTGAACCAAGGCTTCTAAGCATTAGTAGATACAGCCTGTGCGCTGGAGAAGGATTTGAAGCGGGTACAGACAAGAAGAACTTGGCAGTGGAAAAGCCGGAGTTCAAAGTTCCGTAGACGGAACAATCGGAATTGAGGAAACGAGATAAGAAGAGGTTCAGGCCTACTGAACAAACTTCTTCGGATGTTGCTTCGAGAGCAACGTATGGACAAGGACGTGTGGAGACACGTACGTGTTTTAACTGTGGGAAGCAGGGACATATCACCTTATATTGTTGGAGTGGACCTTCAAAGGGTGAGAAAAAGACAGGTGCGTCATACGAGGAAAAGGGCAAAGCAGTGGCAGAGTCATCTACATCCCGAGCGTAACCTTGACTGTACACTCTTAAATTGCAGGAGCTGCAAAGCTCGAATCGTGAAGTACAACAGCCTCACGTGTATAACCTGGAGTTACAGGAGGCCGTAAAGCGGATTATGAAAGATGCAGACGAGCGAAAATGAAGTAAAAGAGTGTAATGTTGTTGTAATGTAATGTTATAATGATTGTTTGTAAAAAACTATTGGTTGTGCAATGCCGTAGGGCGAGACAAGTTGAGGCCTCTGAGCTCTAAACTCGGATCATTTTTGTTTATATTGTAACGGAGTGGCTGTGTTAGTGTATATGTTGCGCTAAATTTCAGGACGAAATTTCTATAAGAAGGTGAGGGTTGTAACACCCCGAATCCCAATTTGGAGTTCAGGCTGGGTGACACGGCCTGGGACACAGACATGTCCCAGGGCGTGTCTATCTCTATGTACTCGAGTTAGTCTCGAGTAGGACTCCAGTGGGCCTAGAGTGTGTCTCGAGTGAGGTACACGGCCTGGGACATAGGCGTGTCCCAGGGCGTGTCCTTCACTGTGTGTCGCGAGTCCTCAAAGAAACTGCAGTCGACGATCTTCGAGAGACGACACGGCCTGGGACACGGGTGTGTCCCAGGACGTGTCCTGCTCGGGTTCGTAGTTGTGCTGTGTCGTGGGAGGAACACGACCTGGATCCCAGGCGTGTTCTTGGTGACACGGGCGTGTCAAAGGTGACACGGTCGTGTTGGAAACCCGTGTCCCTTTCGGTATTGTTGGTCCTATGTCGATTGAGGGACACACCCCTCAATACAGTCGTGTACTGATTGACATTGGCGTATTAGGTGCTTGACATGGGGGTGTCTAAGCAAGTGTCCTGGTCTGGATTGAGTCGGTAGTGTGCCGTTTAAGGTACATGACCTATGACACGGGAATGTCACAAGACGTGTCAGCCCTAGAAAGAGGCTTTTCAGAGCAAATCGTGGCCATTCATTTCCTTCTATTTGGATCCTGTGGTCCAAGCTCCTTCCTGCTATTATAAGGCTAAGGATTGATAATTAATTCTCATTTCTATTGGCCATTCTCTTTCTAAAAGAGCTATAGAGAGAGGAAGAAAGGAAGGAAGAAGGAGAAGGATTCCGGCAGCCGGTGGAGCTTCAGCGATCCGAATCGAGAGCCGAGTTCAGCGTTGTGGAAGCAAAGCATTCGCGGTGATTACCATCCGGCTAGATTTCCATGGCTCCAAAGCGATCATCAAGGGTAATGATCTCCTTCTTGGACAAGTGAAGTCCAACTTTATGCATGTGCATGGAATCCTCTACCAAGAGGTGGAAAGGATAAGGGATTCCAGAGGGTTGATAGTTGATATCCCTGGTTGAGTCTGCATCATCTAGATCCGGAAATAAGTAGTATAGAATAGACATGTTGTGTGAAGCCCATCCGGACGGTTAGTCTGAATTGGTGATGTTTATATTGCAAACTGGAGAAGACTCCGTGTATGTAATGAGTAGGTTACGGAGTTTGTGAGGATGCTTGTGAGCTTCTTGTGTTGTATGCTCTGCATGAGTTGTATGCGATGTTGTTGGGATTGTTGAGCCTTTGTGGCGTTGGAATGGTACGCTCTACATGAGCTGTGTGTTGAAGCGACACTGTTATGAGAAATCGATTGGTAGCACTGCAAATGGGAAGCTGCGAGCCTTCCCGGCGTGTTAACTACGGTGGTAGGTCGATCTAGAGGTACTTTGTACCTGCGTTGTGAGCAATCGATTGGTGGCAACGCAAATGGGGGTCTGCGGTCCTTCCCGGCTTGTTACACTACGGGGGTAGGTCGATCTAAAGTGCTCAATGGTTGCCGTGAGGTGAACACCTCTGAGTCATATGGGCGAGGATGTCTCCAACATGCGTGTTGTAGTAGACTAGTGCCAGGCCAACAAGCTAATAACCTCTAATCGGTGGTAGGACTTGGATTGATTCGGTACACCGTAAGCGTGCCCTGAGTGCACTGAGCATCTAGCACGAAGGCCAGCGTTTGTGATGATGTTGTGCGTGAGTGCACTTATTGTGATATATATATTGTCATTGCAATGAATGCAGGGAAGGAACCACTGCCCCGGGTAAGGGGTAGGGTCGTTATAATTGGTCAGCTGAATGATGACCGTTGCTTTGTTTATCACCCTTGGGGTGGACATCCATATGCAGGTATTGCGGGCAGACTTGGATTGATCGGGCTGAAGCCCTTGTTGCTGCTGCTTGTAGGCCCTTGAAGGTCGTGCTAAGAATTGGATTTCATGTGTGGCCGCCCTGCGTGCGGATGTATGAAACCACCTCTTGTAAAGAGAAACTTGTAAGGTCTTAAGTCCATGAGCGTTTGTTTATTTGAATACATTCCTGATGTTATATATAAATGTGTTATATATATATATTAGTGGACATTCATTGGTTGAGTTCTTGCAAGTAATAAACTTCCGCTAGAATGCTCTGAGTTAAGATGCGAGTAGAAAGTATTTTGATATTCATACATAATTCCGTTGTTTGTCTGTGAAATATGGCGTGGGGCTCCGGCCAGACCCTCTATTATATTCAATGTGATGGATGGAGGCATTACATGAAAAGACAAATCAAGGTAGGTGTCCTCCTCCTATTGCCAATATCAGTTCACATCAGTCTTGGATTTAAATGAAAGGCATCTTAGATGCCTTAAAAAGGACAAATCAAGCTATATGTCCTTCTCTTAGTGACCAATGTTAGATTCTAGTCTTGGGTCAAAAAGAAATAAAGTGTAGATATTAAAGGAGGCAAAGCTGCACTAATTTGGAGAAATTGAATAAATTTTTTTAGTACACTCCCTTAGTCATGTTAGTGACTAAGGGCGTGTCAAATTATTCCCGTATCCCGGGACCTACTGTCGCTTTCTGGAAGGATTTCACAAAGTACATACCCATGTACTAAGAGCCAAGTCCGTGTAATAAAGGTTATGTGTGTATGCCTTATCTAAACGGTAGATTATATGTCACGACGATCACGATGATATTTCACTAGGTCACACCAACTTTTCACTGGTCACGCCAATGACCCCTAAGGTCACGCTTGTGTACATGGTCCAAATGATAAATAACACGCCATGAAGATCATGACGATATTCCCCCAGTGCTAGCTCGTACTATATATACCACCACCTCTCAGTAGTAGTTATCGCTCTTCGATAGTACCTACCATAGACGGTACTTCCAAGAGAACTCAAATATCATTTTATCCCTCAGATTTCAAAATTCATTTCAAGAATCTTGAGAGGAGAGATCACACTATCCGTCCTAGGGCCTTGAAGTACTCATATACTTCAACTCCAAGCGATTCAAAAGAAAGAGTGTGTTGGGTTTTTCTAAGAGATGCACATCACATGTGCGCAGCTGAATATCAATCAAGAAACTCAAAGAGAAATGGATCTTGCGATGAATATTGATCAAGAAGTAGAAAGCAACTTTAGATAAAAGTATACCTTAGTGGGATTGAGTCACTACTCAGCCAAGGTGCTCCAAGAAAGTCTGACGAACGCATGTGGCTGGAGTTCCGAGCATAGAAGTATATCCACGCCTCTATGGGTATCCACACTAGCAAGAAGAACCCTTAGACTCTTATCACATAAGATCTAGGTTGGAAGAAGGAATGTCCTCAACGTCTCCCGGGATTGTTAGATCCGTCAAAGGAGAGGCGACAATGACAAAGACGAAGCTTAGGATACACTTTCCCCGTGATGGCAATGGATAAGAACGGTCGGTGGCACGGAGCAGCAGCTGCAACTTCTAGGTTGCCAAACTGTTCCGTCGGGAAGAAGAAGTCGCTACCCTCACGATCTGGATCGATTAGGTCATGCATAGGAGATAACATTTATCTCATATATTTATACTCCAAGACCGAAACAGCTGTTACTCGCAGACCAGCCTGAAATCGGACTTAAAAGAATTAAATTGGAATTAACAGCACTCGTCGAGATGACACGTATATATACGACAAATCAAGGATACATTCGTCGAGATAGCACGAGAATACTCGACGAATTCAGACTGATCAATTCGTCGAAATGTCAAGAGAGTACTCGACGAATCCAAGCCCAATTAGTCGAAATGTCAAGAGAGTATTTGACGAATCCAAGTCCAATTTGTCGAAATGTCAAGAGACCTATCGACGAGTTCAGACTGATTCCTAGAAACATCATGATACCTTTCGACGAATTACCCTTGAGTCTTCCGATAACTTACCAGGTCATCTATATTCACAATATAGGTCCCGGGTTGAAAAACCTCCAAATTTAGAATGTCATAGGCTTGACCTTTCATTCATATCACATATGAGCGATGTCAACACAAACTTTTCCAACTTCTCCAATACACTTATGTGCGACCTCATAGACTCATATTGTTGTGGCAGTGAGACTACCTATTTGACCACTCCTAGGTCACAATGATAACACTAACAGAGTGAACATTAAATGATAATTCAAGAGAAGGTCGTGTGAAGAATAACGACAATCTCGAATGAGCCTTTTTTCCTCTTCCTTTGACGTGCATCTGATATTGAGGAGTTTTGTATTGCTGCTTTTCATTTCACTATTCTATTTTCTGTTGTTGTTTTGAGTGTTGATTGACTATTTTTGTAAACATGGGAAATCGCCTCTAGTGTGGCAACAGAATCACGGTAGGTCTAATGAGTGTAATTTGTCGTACATGTGACGACTAGGTCTTAAGACATATATGGAGTTTTATGGGGAGAAGTCACTTGAGGCTAATCCAAAGGTGAATTAGCCGGGGCCAATCGGTTTGAGTAGTGAGCTGATATAGAAAATAAAAGAATATTATTTTAATGATGAAGACCTCTTTTTATATAATAATAATTAACACTGTACATATCTCTAAAATCATTCAAATTTCTATTTGCAAAAAATTTAAAATTTTCTAACAAATCCCAAAGACCGCACTATCCAACAAAGAACATTCATAATTTGCTTCTTCGTATGTTTACTATATGTGCTTCTTCGTATGTTTACTATATGTGCTTCTTCGTATGTTTACTATATGTGCTTCGTGCTCAACATTTAGCGTTCTTCATTATCTAACCATGCGTCACGTTACTCCATGTGATATGGTCATGACTCCTGAGAACATCTCTATCAACCCTCAAGGCTATCTCAATATTCAGAAATTATTTATTAGAAATTTTGAAAAATGTTCATATATCTGGTTCTCCCCGAGAGTCAGGTTCTGCAATAATAGGCCATAGAGTAGTTGTTTCTTCCCCCCATTCCTCCCTAATAATCTACCCATGGCGATCGCTCCACGCCTGCCGGCTGTGGCCGAGGCGGTGGAGGAAATCATGAGAATTTACAGGTCTTTGCCTCCTCGGCCGAGCATCGAGGAAGCGGAGGCAGCGATGGCAGTGATAATGACCTCAAACCACGAGGAAGAGTTCAAAATAGAGGAGTTAGTCCGGCAGCGGAAGCCCGCCGACATTCCCGATGAGCTCTTCTTCGTTATGCAAGAGGTCAGACGCAACGCCGTCCAGCTCCTGGCCCATGAGCAGCGCCGTGAGGCCTTGCGTGTGATTGACCTCGATCGGCGCTTTAAGATGCTCGACGAGCTCATCCAGAGGGCATCCAAGCTGGTTTCCACCGAAGATGGCGATCTGGATCAGGATAATCCCAAGCCTGCTGTTAACTTTATTGTCCCGCCCAGGATTGATCAGGGCTTGTTGACGACGGAAATTGAGGGGAAAGTTGATTCCGATTTGCCCAAGGAATTGGAACATGATTCCACTTTGAAATCTGTGATTCCGACAGGTTGGATAACGCTCTGTCTATAAATTCTATTTGTTCTAGTTGCGTCAGCTTTGGGTTCTCTCTTTGTGATTAGTATTAGGTAGTAAACCAGCTTATCTTCTTTCTGTAACTCATCAAGCTCCCATGGGCGCTTCTTTTTAGTTGAGCTATAGATTAGTTACTGAATTAGATTGGACTGGAGCTATTGCTCCAGGCTTTTTAACCATCATTAACTTAGGAAATACTTATAATTGATATGGGGCTTGTTAATTTCTCTTCAGATGCTCAAACAGATTTGCATTAAATATTTTTGAAGATGTGCCTACTTATCATTTTTGTATTGTAGTTTGAAACACTAGAGGAAGACACATGGATCCCTGTTCTCTGCATGTGTTCCTAGTGGAGCAAAAAGAGAGTCGTAAATATACACCATAATTAAAGTTTTTTTTTTCGTTTATAGCTACAATGAGTTTGATGTTGTAACCAAAATGATGTTTTGATTTTTAAATAGTGAAATGATAATGGCACATATCCACATGTTTTAGAAATCGATATTTAGAGATTGATGAGGGCCTATTTGCTTAGTGGAAGTTGGAAAAAAAATGTTGGAATGTAGTGAAACTGTAAGAGCCATACATTCGGTGCTTGGATGTAGCTACAAATAACCATTGATTTTTAAAATGTGCAAACCCATGCAAAGTCTACATAACCATTGATTATTATAATGTGCAAACCCAGGCTCTGTTGGAATGCCTTAGTTTTCAAACATAGGTTTGAAAATCAAATTATAATTTTTAAAATATGATTTCCATCAAATGAACCCTGAGAAGATCAGTGCCCTTGTTTTCATGGAAGGACTGCTTATGTTTTCTTTGATGGTGTTTTTATCCTTTTTTTATTTGGGGCATCTTCTACATAACTTTTGGCATTATTTTTTCTCATGGTGGTGATCCGAATTCGCTTTAGAGAAGAGAGCCGAACTAGCAATCCAATTAGACAAGTATACCTATCGAACTGTAGCTAGGGGACACAAGTGTCGTATTGAAATCCGGGAACTGTTGAGTACACTTACTCACACGAACACTATTATTTTATCGACGGAAATCTTTAGGGTTGAAGAGAAATCTAAACGCACTAAAGAAAGGAAATATTGCATAAAAAGAGAACTAATTGCACTAAAATAAAGAGAGCATAAAAGAAACGATTACAACGAAGGATTAGAACGATGAAATGGAAATGCACTCGATCGAGAATCACCTCGGCTAAAGTCGATTAAAAACACGATAAATAAACCTAAACTTAATAGGGTGAAAGGCCCTTGACCGTGGAGGTTCCTAAATCTTGGACACACTTTTCTCGAAGTCGTGCCCAACTGAGTTTAGGAGGTCCGACCGACTCTCGTCTAAATCGGAGGCCTAAAACTCGCTTTACGCGGTGAACCCCACTATTGGATTTTACTCCAATCCGGGAGATTTGGACGTCTGCCTCTCTCGAGGGGTGCGTACAACTCTCTTTACTCTTGAATGCTCACTTCAAACTATCGGCCTCTCGGCTAGACAAGAATAAAAGCTATATTGGGAATTATATATCGACAATATAATTCCAAACGAGAAAAATCAAGAGTAATTCGAAGGCCTATACCCTAAAAAGAAAAGGTGAATTCAAAGCATCATAACTTAATCACTCGAACCTCGGATCATCAAAATCGAGTACAAGGAGGATTAATTAATCATAGTGAAGTGGAGGAGGAGGGATGAGTAGTAAAACATAATAACACAAAGTAAACAAGGACACTTATATTAATCATAAAGAGAGCTACAACTATTTGAAATGAAAATTACAATTGCAATGAAATAAAGTCTAAGCTAGCATTAACACTATGCTACAAATGAAGTACAAAGCTAATACAAAAGCTATTACAAAAGGAGCAATAAGCTAGGATTAAAAAAACATGAAATGACAAAGAGAGAGAGAGAGAAAAAACATAAAAATGACTAGTAAACAAAAGGGCAGCACCTCCCCTCTTAACCCAAGCTTTTCTGAAATGAAAGGGGGGCATCTGAATTTATAGGAAAATTTCTCGGGTTGGTCACGTCCTAGGTCACGCCCGGGGAGGGCGTGTCAGGGGGCGTGACACGTACAAGTTTGACCTCGGATTCTGGATTCTGCCGGGAAGGATGATTGCTTCTGTACGATGGCTGACACGCCCTGGGTCACGCCCGTGTAGGGGGGGCGTGACACGTACGTCAAGTCTCAATCATTGGTCGGAAATCCGTCAGTCTTGGAAAAGGGGGAGAATACGCCCTGTGTCACGCCCGTGACAGGGGGCGTGACAGTACTGTTGGCGTGCTGAGGCGAAAATGCATTTAATGCAGCGGCAGACTTCGGGCAGAGGGCGACACACCCCGTGTCACGCCCTGGGACACGCCCGGGGAGAGCGTGTCAGGGGGGCGTACAACCGTTTTTCCTGTTATCTTATCTCTATCAGTAAGCTTTCTCGGGATCGGGTGACACGCCCTGTGACACACCCAGGGAGGGCGTGACAGGGGGGCGTGTCAGGTTATTTTTGGCCAAAATTCTGGAAACCTGCAAAAAGACAAGAAAATGTTAGTGATAATAATATTTACATAAGAAAGTTAAAAATTAAGCTAATAAGACACGATTAGCGCCTTCAAAATTAGAAAATACGATAATAGTTTAGGCTACAAAACGTATTATCAAATTCCCCCAACCTTAAGATTTGCTTGTCCCCAAGAAAAAAAATATAAAAACTAGATAACCATAAAATAGGACTAATAAAAAAGTTCTAATTATGTCTATACAAGTACTATGTAAAATTCTAAGTAGGGATATGGTGAAACGTAAATCTAAAACAATTATTTAGGTATGATTTAACTTTTATAAACTTTACCTTACGAAAATAAATCATCCAAAATTTTGACGAAATTCTTTAAATAGATTTAAACAAAACAACGAAAATGAAAAAACGCATTGAGTTGTTACTAGATCCAAGCAACGCATTATAACTATATCAATTAAATAACAAAAATCTAAGTTTAAATCCAAAACTGAAACGGATTTACTTTTCTTCTTTTCTTAGTTATTAAATAGAATTCAAAAGTATGAATCAAAAGAACTTAATAGGACCGAAGCGTTTGGTTTAGGACTATGATTATGAGTGGAATTCAAAGATAAACAGGAAAGCTTAAAATCACACTAAACCAAAACAAAGAGTTTCAAAAAATTTCATTTAAATAAAATATTTTTCTTTCTTTTTTCTTTTCCATTTTTTTCTTTTTTCTTTTTCAAAACAAAGGGCATAAATATTTTTATTTTCATTTTGAATTGGCCAAACAAAACAAACATTTCTTTTGAGCATACTTTTTTCAAAAACTTCTCCCAAAAATATCACAAAATAACCTAACATAATCATAAAAATTTTTTATGAAACTCAAAAAGGCTAGTGTGATTTGTTGAAATCGAAAATCCGTCTCTGTGGAGTTCGACACTTGGGGAAGGGGTGACCGCTCACCTACTGCCCTCAAACGAACGATCTAGGCACAAAACTAGGAACACAAGGGACAGACCCAAGGTCTCAGCGTGGAGGTCCCGCCGCATACCCGGAAGACTAACAAACTCTTCCCCTCCCAAGCCAAGGGCTGAGCTAAGGCACCTTCGGAGGGCTCTCTTGGCCGACCGGAACATCTAAGGAGGATCTCAAGATTCACTCCTTAACTAGAGGTATCACCTCGGGTCTATGTAAAATATTCCCCATCTGCCCTACCAGTCGCGTAACCTCGTCGAGCAGTTCTATTTTACGTTGCCCCAATTGGGCTGCCAACAACGTAACTACGTTGTTCTGAGAGGCCATCAACTGACCCTCAAGGGCTTCCCAGTAACCTTACATCGGGGTCCCCACGGGGCAAGCGGTTCGCGAACATACCGCCCGCCTAAGATGGAAAAGATAAAACACATTCACAGGGCATCACAAGCATTATAAATAATTACAGAAATATGAATTCCATACTTCGGCACGCAGACCGAAAATATAAATAAATTAGGCCTTCTAGGACCGGCGCAAGCTTGGGCTTAAGCCCGCTATTCCCCGCTTGGTACTGCAGCACATGTACGCTAACATCTCGTCGAATGGCTGTCAGCCGAACACAAGTCGGCTAACATAAGCTGGACAAATATACTGCACACACCCCTTTTTCGTGGTTAAGGTGCGCATTCCCTGCAAATATATAATACACAACTTCCACGGAGTCTTCTCCGGGAACCCTAGAACATCACCAATCCGGCTCACACGTCCGGATGGGCTTCACACAGCGTGCCTAAATCCGTACTCACACTTTCGGATACTAAATGCAATTAATAGCGGGGACGCATATTTCAACCCGTCGGAGAGCTCCCTTCCCCCACCCGTTGGTGAAGAGGTGCTTCCATGCAAATATGTAAAATAAGGGCTTCTCCTGCCCAAGTAAAAATTTCGTTACCCTTGGCGCGTATGTTGGCGGAGCCGCGGCCGCGTATCTTGCATGAGGCTCGATGCCTAGCGACTGTGGCGATTGTACACGCACGGATCCGGATGTCGCAGTATGAGCTCTGATTCTTCCTCTCGCTGTGGATCTCGGTAACAATAACCCTCTTCATCAGGGGCTCGGGTAGCCACTTCCAAATGGCCGAGATAAGGCGGCCTTTCCTTGGCAGCGGTGGCCTGGACAGAAAAAAGGAAGGGTTCGGACAACACCTCCAGGCGGCGGCCTTGACAAGAAAAAGTGGAGGGGAGGGCGGCTCGAGCTGTGCTTCCAGGCGGCGGCCTGGACAGGAAAAAATGGAGGGGCCGTGCAGCTCGGGCTGCTGCTTCGGGCGGTCAGAGAGAGAGGGAGGCGGGCGGCTTGCTCCTTGCCCGCGGCCGGAGGCAGATCTGGAGGCGGGCGGCCTCGTACTAGCTTAGGCGGCGGCCGGAGGGAGATCTGGAGGCGGGCGGTGCTGCTCCAGGCCGAGAGAGAGGGAGAGGGGAGGGGCGGTGCTGCCCCAGGCCGAGGGAGAGGGAGAGGGGAGGGGCGGTGCTGCTCCAGGCCGAGAGAGAGGGAGAGGGGAGGGGCGGTGCTGCTCCAGGCCGAGAGAGAGGGAGAGGGGAGGGGCGGGGTTGACGTCGGGCTGCTGCTTCAGGCGGGCGGATCCGGAAAGCCCTAAGGTCTTTCTCCTCTTTTCCTTTTTTTTTATGCCCCCCTGTTCCCCCTTTCCTTTTTTGTTTTTCCCTTTTTAATGCTGCTGCCCCCCACCCCATCTCCTTTCCCCCTCTTTTTTAATCAATCAAAACCTATATATATAATATAATATATATATATAATATAAATTTTAAGCCTATGCACATAGAACCTCCACACGCACGCACGAGGACCCGCACGTCTTCCAACGGGGTCACACCAACTCGTCGCCCGTAACACGCCTCTAGGTTGTTATTTGGGGAGGGTCCCGCTCGCCCGGGTACGGGGTTGTACACAATCCCCGCTCTTTTCGAGGTTGGTACAAGCTCGGAAAGAATCATCCAACCCTATGTATCCGGCGAGTGGGGGTCGACCCAAAAAAAATTTTTTAAGAGAAACTGAAATTTGCACTTGGAACATCAATCTCTCCATGACCTTTTTGATCTTTTTGAATCACTCGATATCTGTAATGTCTACTGCCCTGCCCTTACCCCCCAGGTGTGCATACAACCCTGCCAGCTAGTGAGAGTCTGACAACGAGTCTACCCGGGGCCGAGCAGCACTCGGGGTCCCTTACCCCCCAGGCGAGCCTACGGACCTACCGGCGAGTAGGAGCCAGACAGCGGGTCTACCCGGGGCCGAGCATCACTCGGGGTCCTGCAAAAAGTCTCCAAGAACCAACCCTTTCACCCAAGGTGTGCCTACAGTCCTGCCCAGCTAATGAGAGCCTGAGCAGCGAGTCTACCCGGGGCCGAGCAGCACTCGGGGTCCCTTACCCCCCAGGCGAGCCCACTGACCTGCCAACGAGTAGGAGCCAGACAGCGGGTCTACCCGGGGCCGATCATCACTCGGGGTCCTGCAAAAAGTCTCCAAGAACCAACCTTTTTCCCCCAGGTGTGCTTACAGCCCTGCCCAGCTAATGAGAGCCTGAGCAGCGAGTCTACCCGAGGCCGAGCAGCACTCGGGGTGCCTTCCCCCCAGGCGAGCCTACGGACTTGCCAGCTAGTAGGAGCCAGACAGCGGGTCTACCCGGGGCCGAACATCACTCGGGGTCCTGCAAAAAGTCTCCAAGAACCAACCCTTTCCCCCCAGGTGTGCCTACAGCCCTGCCCAGCTAATGAGAGCCTGAGCAGCGAGTCTACCCGGGGCCGATCAGCACTCGGGGTCCCTTACCCCCAGGTTAGCCTACGGACCTGCTAGCTAGTAGGAGCCAGGCAGCGGGTCTACCCGGGGCCGAGCATCACTCGGGGTCCTGCAAAAAGTCTCCAAGAACCAACCCTTTCCCCCCAGGTGTGCCTACAGCCTTGCCCAGCTAATGAGAGCCTGGGCAACGAGTCTACCCGGGGCCGAGCAGCACTCGGGGTCCCTTACCCCCCAGGCGAGCCTACGGACCTGCCAGCTAGTAGGAGCTAGGCAGCGGGTCTACCCAGGGCCGAACATCACTCGGGGTCCTGCAAAAAGTCTCCAAGAACCAACCATTTCTCCCCAGGTGTGCCTACAGCCCTGCCTAGCTAATGAGAGCCTGAGCAGCGAGTCTACCCGGGGCCGAGCAGCACTCGGGGTCCCTTACCCCCCAGGCAAGCCTACGGACCTGCCAGCTAGTAGGAGCCAGGCAGCGGGTCTACCCGGGGCCGAGCATCACTCGGGGTCCCTTACCCCCCAGACGAGCCCACAGACCTGCCAGCGAGTATGAGCCAGACAGCGGGTCTACCCGGGGCCGAACATCACTCGGGGTCCTGCAAAGTATCCAAGCTCTGTCCAAATTTCGAACTATCTCCATCCACCGAGTGGCATCCAGCCCTGCCAGCTAGGTGAGAGTCTGACAACGGGATCTGCTCAGGATCTGGGGCAGACTCCCTCGAGTGACATCCAACCCTGCCAGCTAAGTGAGAGTCTGACAGCGGGATCTGCTCGGGGTCTGGGGCAGACTCCCTCGAGTGACATCCAGCCCTGCCAGCTAAGTGAGAGTCTGACAGCAAGATCTGCTCGGGATCTGTTAAACGAATACTTCGATCGTCCACATAGATTGCGACAAGAGCATTTCACTCCAAATTTTATAACGATGTCCAGGGTCATAACGATGTCCACAGGGAATCGTCCGGGCTCCCGGGTGATATCGCCGGTTCAGTCAGCTAGGTGAAACCCTGACGGCGGGAGTGTCGAGAGCAACCTCAGAGTGAGGAGACTTGTGATGGCGCGGCTCCTCCAACACTTCCTGATGATGATCCGGTTGCCGCGGCGCAACAATTTAAAGATTTGCGATGTCATGACAACGCCACGGACGCTAACGGAAAGCTGCCATACAACCTCCGTCCGCGGCGCGCAAAGCTTGCTTGAAAAGTTTTAATTTATTTGCTTTTAAAAATATGACTTGTAATATTTTTTATTTTCATGTTGGTGTTCTAATAGACATGTGGTGTGCTATTATCCATCCGGATTGATGAGATCTTCATCTCAATCTTGGATGGTAGGATTTCATTTGTAACTCCTATTTAAAGGAGGCTTTTATGAGGAATGGATTAGAGAAAGAAGCAAAACCTAATTTTTCCCCTTGGAAATTTCGGCTATGGAAAGCTCCACCTAGCCACCGCCCCCCCTTTGGTGTGAAGCCAACCTTGCCTCCTCCATCCCCGTTCGGTGCGACTCCGGCCTGGCTTCTATCGGTGTGATTCCGTGGAAGAAGAAAGCAGCCCATTCGGTGTGAAACCGGTGGATCCGTGGAGAGAGTGATTCTCCCACATATCTTTGTTGTGTTCTTCTTCTTGGTTGGGTAATATTTTCTCTCTCTTGTGTTTTCTTGCTGTGAGAATTTGTGGAGGTTTGGCAACTGGTTTTTCCGTGATTCTTAAAATTTTCGCTTGCAAAATCTGAAATCGGATCCGTTGTTATTAAATCTCTTGTGAACCGGATTGGGAAGATCCGTTGTGTGAGCAAACTAGGCCTAGCATTGGCTTGCTCACCAAGGTTGGCAAACTTTG
Organism: Platanthera zijinensis; assembly: GCA_039513925.1. NCBI lineage: Eukaryota > Viridiplantae > Streptophyta > Magnoliopsida > Asparagales > Orchidaceae > Platanthera > Platanthera zijinensis. The sequence goes on from CM077078.1 coordinate 182,527,914, forward strand.
TGCTAGCAAGGGAGTTGATCTCAACTGAAATTTCGATCGCTCTTTATCGTTTATCGCCGCTCCAAAATATTTTATTGCTGCGTTTGAACGGCTTATGTTGAAAGAATAGATGCTTGTGTAGGTGCGGTGAGTTGTGTGCTTGTTGGAGAGGTAGGTCCTAAGGACGTTGTATCGAGTCCGGCTAACGGCGAGTTGTGTGCTTGTTGGAGAGTTAGGTCCTAAGGACGTGGTATCGAGTCCCGGATTTTTGGGAGCCAACCGACCCCTTTTCGTTCGCTTTTGGTCGGAGCACTCTCTTTATATTTCATGTTCTGTGATGGTTAGATTTCCATTAGCGTAAGCACGTCCGTGTCACGATCACCCTACATCAATTTTTGTATCAGAGGGAGGTCGTTTTAACTTCTACGTTGCAAACATCCTCGCTGCGTTCCTTGTTGGTCAATCTGATCGTAGAAAAATAAAAATAAAAAAATTTTGGTCTGCCAATAGCGGGCTAAAATCTTTATTTTTCAGCAAAATTTCAAATTTTTTTTTTTTAACAATCTACGTGTTATTCACGTTGGGAATCTTTAGAAATATCATATTTTCAATATAGCTACAGCCCTAGGACAAATCATCTTTCCAAAATTTTCCTGAACCTGAATGCGAACTAGGCTAGGAACGGAGTACACGACACCGTCTACATCTAGGATGGCTGCGAGAGAGCATGATGATCCCAACACCCAGGCTATAGCAGGTCTACGTACCGAAATGACTGAGCTTAGGAACATTTTAGCACAGATCCTTCAAAATAAGGAAAGGCCACCCCCACCTCCCGTTAATGTTGAGCGGCCCAACTGGCGCCCGCAAACTCCTGATTCGAATTCCGATGAGGACTCCCCCCGAGCACCCCATCGAGAACACCGCCACGAGAGAGGGTTTGATATCACGAGGGTCATTAAGATTAATGCCCCCACTTACGATGGCATGGGAGATCCCCAAATCTTCCTTAACTGGACGGTGGATATGGAGTGTTACTTCGAGTGGCATAACCTGACGGATCCCCAAAAGGTCCAAGTTGCCCGGATAAAGTTAACTGGTCGTGCTAAGACGTTTTGGCTGAATGAGGAGCGGAGGTTAGGAACCGGACACGGAGCCCCTCTTATAGGTTGGTCGGTGATGAAGAGCCTGTTGACCGATCAGTACGTCCCCGCGTACCATCGGACGCAGATGTTCGATGAGCTTGCCACCCTACGGCAAGGCTCGATGTCGGTAGCTAAATACATGGGTGAACTTAAGGACCGTATGGTGCGATGTGACCTTAGAGAGATCCCCGAAGTCACTTTATCTAGATTTCGAAAGGGACTTCACCCCGATATCCAAAGGAAGCTTTTGCGATACGGGCATACGGACTTGAACACGACTTTCAATGCCGCCTTGGACATTGAAAAATACTTAGCCTCCAAGGCTCACTCCCGTTACTCTCATGCGAAGAATAAGTCCACCACTGGGGCATCTTTTTCCATATATCCTGATAAAGGAAAATTTAGATCCACTGAGTCGAAGTCTGTTGTCATCACCGATAGAAACACTAAGAACCCCGCAAGTGAGCGTGTTCCTATAGGGAAGGTTAGCAAGGCTAACACCACTTGTTACTCTTGCGGCGTTCAAGGCCACTATGCGTTCGAATGCCCAACTAAGACGAAGTCCCTAGCCTTATTAGAGCCAGCTACCGACCCTGACGATTATGAGTACGAGGCCGCAGAGGAAAGTGACCCCGAAGGAGTCCCTAGTGATTTGGAGGACGATCACCGCCTTCTGGTGATGCGTTGTATTTTTACCACCCCTCGCCCCGTAGACGACTGGAAGAGGACGAGCATATTCTCCTTGATCATTAAGAATGGTGATAAGCTCTGCAAACTAGTTATTGATTGTGGTAGTTGCGTGAACGCCGTTTCTGAGAACGCCGTTAAGCGTATGTCCTTGACTGCGGAACCACACCTGACCCCCTATCAGGTTGCTTGGATTAGTAAGGTTACTATTAAAGTTACCCAGCGATGCCTAGTCCCCCTGTCATTCAAATCCTACACGGATGAGGTTTGATGCGACGTCCTGCCAATGGACGTTTGTCATGTGTTGTTAGGCCGCCCCTGGCTCTACGACCGTGATGTGACGCACTATGGTCGCGCCAACACATATGAGTTCAAATTCAACGGCAAGACCGTCACCTTGAGACCGACTGTGCCGAAAGAGCCGGTAGTGTTGGCTAAGGATACCACCGTCCCAGTAGAGAGGAAAGCCTTGAGCTTAGTTGGTAGGAAAGAATTTGTGAAGGATTCCTTCATCGAGGGTGTGATGTACGCTCTCATTCTCATGAGTGCAAAGACTGATAGTGGCGTGTTGGATGCTTTACCCCGAGAGCTACGGGTATTGTTGGATGAGTTTATGGACGTTTACCCGGACGAGTTGCCTTCATCGTTGCCACCACTTAGAGATATACAACATGCCATAGACCTTATCCCCGGATCGTCCTTACCCAACCAACCGCACTATAGGCTTAATCCCGCTGCCCACAAAGAGTTACAAACCCAGATTGAGGATTTACTGAGTAAGGGATTCATTAGGACGAGTATGAGCCCATGCGCTGTCCCGACCCTTCTTGCCCCTAAGAAGGATGGCACCTGGCACATGTGTGTTGATAGCCGGGCTATCAACAAAATTACTATAAAATATAGGTTTCCAATCCCGCGATTAGATGACCTCTTGGATGTCCTTTCGGGTGCCACTATCTTCTCGAAGTTATACTTACGGAGTGGTTACCACCAGATTAGGATCCGAGAAGGGGATGAGTGGAAGACAGCGTTCAAATCTAAGGACGGGTTGTATGAGTGGTTGGTGATGCCCTTTGGGTTATCCAATGCCCCCAGCACCTTCTCCCGGATGATGACGCACGTCTTTAGGCCGTATATGGGGAAGTTTGTTGTAGTATATTTCGACGACATCCTAGTCTTTAGTACCTCCCCCGCCGAACACCTCTCCCACATCAAAGTAGTCCTCTCCACCTTGAGGAAGGAAACCATATATCTAAATCTTAAGAAATGCACATTTTATGTTTCGGAGGTTGAATTCTTGGGTTACATAGTTGGCTCTGAAGGAATTCGTGTTGACCCAGGAAAGGTTCAAGTGATTAGAGACTGGTCCGAGCCCACTAGCCTTCGTGAGGTGCGTAGTTTCCACGGATTAACTACCTTCTATCGTCGTTTCATACGCGATTTTAGTAGCATTATGACACCCATTACTGACTGCATGAAGAAAAGCGAATTCACATGGTCGAAATCCGCCACGTTTGCCTTCCGTTTTATTAAGGAGCTCATGACCGAAGCACCGGTGTTACGTCTCCCAGACTTCACCAAGGTCTTCGAGCTTACTTGTGATGCATCTGGCGTGGGGATTGGAGGTGTTTTGAGTCAAGAGGGTCACCCGATTAGTTATTTTAGTGAGAAATTAGCGAGTGCTAAGTTAAATTATTCCAACTACGATAGGGAGTTCTACGCGATCGTTAGATGTTTACATCATTGGAGGCACTATCTCCTTCCTAAGGAGTTTGTGATCCTCTCTGATCATGAAGCGTTACGATTCATCAACGGTCAGCACAAAATCAGCCCGCGCCATGCAAAATGGGTATCCTTCTTGCAAGAATACACATTTAATCTTAAGCACCTTAAGGGGTCTGAAAATCGAGTTGCTGACGCACTCAGTCGCCTCACCCTCTTACTTTCCTCCATGCAAGTCCACGTAGTAGGGTTCGAGCGCATAAAGGATGAATATGCGACATGCCCTGATTTTCAGGAGCCATATTTATCTGCCCAGGATAGCTCTCCCACGACCATCACGGCCTTTTCACTTAGAGACGGGTATTTATTCAAACAAGGGAAATTGTGTATCCCTCGCTCCTCTTTGCGACTCCACATCATTTGGGAGTTACATAGTGGTGTCTTGAGTGGTCACTTTGGACGAGACAAAACGATTACGCTCGTAGAGGAGAAATTCTTTTGGCCTAAACTAAAGGCGATGGTTGGGAAAGTAGTGAGCAGTTGCCGTACATGTCAAGTTTCTAAGGGTACTAAGTCCAATGTAGGTTTATACACCCCTCTACCTATTCCGTCCGTTCCGTGGGAAGACGTGAGCATGGACTTCGTATTAGGCCTTCCCCCCACCCTTCGACGTCACGATTCTATTCTCGTCGTTGTGAATAGGTTCTCCAAGATGGCGTACTTCCTCCCATGTAGTAAGACCAACGACGCTTCTCACATAGCGAAACTGTATTTTAAGGACGTCGTTAGTCACCGCGGAGTTCCGAAGACTATTGTCTCGGATAGGGACGTAAAGTTCACTAGCTACTTTTGGAAAACCTTGTGGGTTCTTATGAGAACAAAATTATTATTCTCCGCGGCTTATCATCCGCAAACTGATGGCCAGACGGAAGTATTCAATCGGAGCCTAGGAAATCTTCTTAGATGTCTAGTGAGCGATCATAAAGGCACTTGAGATTTACTTCTTCCACATGCACAACTGGCCTACAAAAATTCTAAAAATAGGTCCACGGGTATGTCTCCGAATGAAATTGTTCATGGGTATAAGGCCCCTGTGCCACTTGACTTGGTCCCCTTACCTCCCACATACAAAACAAGTCAGTTTGCACAATCCTTCGCCCAACATATTCACGACTTACATGCACGTATACGAGCTACCTTGACTGCTCAATATGAGTCTTATCAAGCGCACGCTAATCTACATAGGAAGGTGTCACACTTTAAAGTCGGCGATCTGGTTTTAGTACGGTTAGTTTCCGAACGAATGCCAACTGGCACCGTTAAAAAGTTAGCTCCAAAGCGCGCCGGCCCTTTTCGGATTATAAAGAAGCTAGGTGACAACGCTTTCGTATTGGATTTTCCTGCTGAATGGAGTATCTCCTCTATTTTTAATGTCTCAGATTTGACGCTGTTTGTTACGCCTCCACAAGAGTTGGATTCTTTGTCGTCTTCTCCCTCCACTAAAATTTCTGATTGGTTGGGGAGTGGTAGTTCAGATGATCTCTCTCCTTCGGTCCCCGCAGGTATAACATCGGATGGTATGTTGTCTTCTTTTATTCCTACTGCTAACATGTTCCCCAGGTTTCCCAAGAAGTTTCTCCATCCAGATATGATACTAGCTGCTGTGCCACTTGCTACTCCAGATGGTGCTACCTACCGCTTCCTCATCCGTTGGCGTGACCGCCCACCTTCGGACGACTCATGGGTACTCGCGACAGAGCTTCAACGTTTGGATGCCGAGCTTCTCCGCCGCTTTCTCTCGGACCACGCATCGGAGATGCGCGATTTTGAGTGGGGGAGGATTGATGGCGCGGCTCCTCCAACACTTCCTGATGATGCCCGGTTGCCGCGGCGCAACAATTTAAAGATTTGCGACGTCATGACAACGCTACGAACGCTAACGGAAAGCTGCAATACAACCTCCGTCCGCGGCGCGCAAAGCTTGCTTGAAAAATTTTAATTAAGTTTTAATTAGTTTTAATTTATTTGCTTTTAAAAATATGACTTGTAATATTTTTTATTTTCATGTTGGTGTGTTAATAGACATGTGGTGTGCTATTATCCATCCGGATTGATGAGATCTTCATCTCAATCTTGGATGGTAGGATTTCATTTGTAACTCCTATTTAAAGGAGGCTTTTATGAGGAATGGATTAGAGAAAGAAGCAAAACCTAATTTTTCCCCTTGGAAATTTCGGCCATGGAGAGCTCCACCTAGCCGCCGCCCCCCCCCCTTTGGTGTGAAGCCAACCTTGCCTCCTCCATCCCCGTTCGGTGCGACTCCGGCGTGGCTTCTATCGGTGTGACTCCGTGGAAGAAGGAAGCAGCCCATTCAGTGTGAAACCGGTGGATCCGTGGAGAGAGTGATTCTCCCACATATCTTTGTGTGTTCTTCTTCTTGGTTGGGTAATATTTCCCCTCTCTCTTGTGTTTTCTTGCTGTGAGAATTTCTGGAGGTTTGGCAACCGTTGTTTCCGTGATTCTTAAAATTTTCGCTTGCAAAATCTGAAATCGGATCCGTTGTTATTAAATCTCTTGTGAACCGGATTGGGAAGATCCGTTGTGTGAGCAAACTAGGCCTAGCCTTGGCTTGCTTACCAAGGTTGGCAAACTTTGTGCTAGCAAGGGAGTTGATCTCAACTGAAATTTCGATCGCTCTTTATCGTTTATCGCCGCTCCAAAATATTTTATTGCTGCGTTTGAACGGCTTATGTTGAAAGAATAGATGCTTGTGTAGGTGCGGTGAGTTGTGTGCTTGTTGGAGAGGTAGGTCCTAAGGACGTTGTATCGAGTCCAGCTAACGGCGAGTTGTGTGCTTGTTGGAGAGTTAGGTCCTAAGGACATGGTATCGAGTCCCGGATTTTTGGGAGCCAACCGACCCCTTTTCGTTCGCTTTTGGTCGGAGCACTCTCTTTATATTTCATGTTCTGTAATGGTTAGATTTCCGTTAGCGTAAGCACGTCCGTGTCACGATCACCCTACATCAACTTGAAAAACTTTTGCCAAGTATAACTGGAGCACTCTCTTTATATTTCATGTTCTGTAATGGTTAGATTTCCGTTAGCGTAAGCACGTCCGTGTCACGATCACCCTACATCAACTTGAAAAACTTTTGCCAAGTATAACTGGAGGGTAGGCTCCCTCACTTCGAACTCCACGTTAATCTGGGAGGCCACCACCAAGGAGTCAGTAAGAACCTTCACATTATGTACCCCAAGTTCTCAGGCCAGGCACAGTCTCGCTATAACCGCCTCATACTCAGCCTGGTTGTTGGTGATAGGGAAATGCACTACTACTCGAGGACTTGACTTTGCTCGAGGTGGAGACATCCTGTTTACTTAAGAGGTGTTGGAGAGTTAATTGCACCGATTCTTTTACAAATGGAGGATGCATTCTTTTCTTAAGAGAGACGATCTGAAAGTCGTCAAATCGGGAAGCTGGCGTCTGAGCCTGTTCCTAATAATTCCTCCAATCGGAAGAGAGATGCAATCGGGGGGACATGGACCGACATGCAAGGGGGGAGCTGATCTCGACCGTCATTGCAGAGGCTTGGTCTTACAATACCGCTTAAAGTCCCGAGGCATCATCCCATCATCCGAACTAGGCTATTTAGAAGCAACAGGTCGACGGCTCGTATCCTGATCTAATAACAAAGATCACTTTTCGCAATGTCACTCGATGATGAGAGCTAGTGCATGGGCGACGGGTAATGTTCCTGCGAGGGTCCTTTAGGACGCACTCGAGGCCAACGTCTTCCCTTGGGCCAAAACCTGTCCCTTCACAGGTTATCCTGCTTTTACAATAAAAAAGGCATTCACTTGTGATTGCTTGGAGAGATCGGCCCTTTATTAAATCTGGGAGGTTAGCGTCTAGGCCGACATGCAAGAAGGGAGCTGATCTCGGCCGTTAGTGCAGAGGCTCGGTCTTACAAGAGTGCTTAAAATCCCGCGACACCGTCCCATCGTCTGAACTAGGTTATTTAAAAGGAACAGGTTGGACGTTTGGCTTCCAGAGTCGATCGCGAGGCTAACCCTTGAATCCGTTAGGGAGGGAACCCTTTCAGGTCACCCCGGCTCTCAATACCTCTCAGCTGCTCTCTTACCTGATCTTGAAGATAATAACCTCCAGGTTTCTCGTTGATGTAATAAGTGGGGACATATGTGTTTTCACAGGTAGAAGCGCTTCAAATCCTACTCCAAATGCTATGGGATTCCAACAACAGTTATAGGAGGGGACAACTCCGAGTATGAGGACTTTACATACAAAGTATCAATGCATGACCCTAGTCGTCACTTGGTTCCTCTTCTATAGCCATGACGTTCGTCAGAGTTCTTCTGTGCTGGTCACTCTCCACGCTCACCGCACCATAATGTTGAAACCGAAAATCGGTCTTTGTGGAGTTCGACCCTTGGGGAAGGGGTGACCGCGCACCTACTGCCCTCAAGCGAACGATCTAGGCACAAAACTAGGAACACAAGGGACAGACCCAAGGTCTCAGCGTGGACGTCCCGCCGTATACCCGGAAGATTAACAAACTCTTCCCCTCCCAAGCCAAGGGCTGAGCTAAGGCACCTTCGGAGGGCTCTCTTGGCCGACCGGAACATCTAAGGAGGATCTCAAGATCCACTCCTTCTTAACTAGAGGTGCCACCTCGGGTCTATAAAAAATGTTCCCCATCTGCCCTACCAGACGCGTAACCTCGCCGAGCAGTTCTATTTTACGCCGTCCCAATTGGGGCGCCAATAACGTAACTACGTTGTTCTGAGAGGCCATCAACTGACCCTCAAGGGCTTCCCGGTAACCTTACATCGGGGTCCCCAAGGGGCGAGCGGTTCGCGAACATACCGCTCGCCTAAGATGGAAAAGATAAAACACATTCACAGTGCATCACAGGCATTATAAATAATTACAGGAATATGAATTCTATACTTCGGCACGCAGACCGAAAATATAAATAAATTAAGCCTTCTAGGGCCGGCGCAAGCTTGGGCTTAAGCCCGCTATTCCCCGCTTGGTACTGCAGCACATGTATGCCAACATCTCGTCGAATGGCTTCCAGCTGAACACAAGTCGGCTAACATAAGCTGGCCAAATATACTGCACACACCCCTTCCTCGAGGTTAAGGTGCGCATTCCCTGCAAATATATAATATACAACTTCCACGGAGTCTTCTTCGGGAACCCCATAACATCACCAATCCTGCTCACACGTCCGGATAGGCTTCACACAGCATGCCTAAATTCGTACTCACACTTTCGGATACTAAATGCAATTAATAGCGGGGACGCATATGTCAACCCGTCGGAGAGCTCCCTTCCCCCACCCGTTGGTGGAGAGGGGCTTCCATGCAAATATGTAAAATAAGGGTTTCACCTGCCCAAGTAGAAATTTCGTTACCCTTGGCGCGTATGTTGGCGGAGCCGCGGCCGCGTATCTTGCATGAGGCTCGATGCCTAGCGTCTGTTGCGATTGTACACGCACGGATCCGGATGTCGCAGTATGAGCTCTGATTCTTCCTCTCGCTGTGGATCTCGGTAACAATAGCCCTCTTCATGAGGGGCTCGGGTAGCCTCTTCCAAATGGCCGAGAGAAGGCGGTCTATCCTTGCCGGCGGTGGCCTGGACAGAAAAAAGGAAGGGTTCGGACAACACCTCCAGGCGGCGGCCTTGACAGGAAAAAGTGGAGGGGAGGGCGGCTCGAGCTGTGCTTCCAGGCGGCGGCCTGTACAGGAAAAAATGGAGGGGCCGTGCGGCTCGGGCTGCTGCTTCAGGCGGCCAGAGAGAGAGGGAGGCGGGTGGCCTGCTCCTTGTTGAGGCGGCGGCCGGAGGCAGATCTGGAGGCGGGCGGCCTCATCCTAGCTTAGGCGGCAGCCGGAGGGAGATCTGGAGGCGGGCGGTGCTTCTCCAGGCCGAGAGAGAGGGAGAGGGGAGGGGCGGTACTGCTCCAGGCCGAGAGAGAGGGAGAGGGGAGGGGCGGTGCTGCTCCAGGTCGAGAGAAAGGGAGAGGGGAGGGGCGGTGCTGCTCCAGGCCGAGAGAGAGGGAGAGAGGAGGGGCGGGGCTGGCGTCGGGCTGCTGCTCTAGGCGGGCGGATCCGGAAAGCCCTAAGGGCTTTCTCCTCTTTTCCTTTTTTTTATGCCCCCTGCTCCCCCTTTCCTTTTTTGTTTTTCCCTCTTTAATGCTACTGCCCCCCACCCCATCTCCTTTCCCCCTCTTTCTTAATCAATCAAAACCTATATATATAATATAATATATATATATAATATAATATATATATAATATAAATTTTAAGCCTATGCACATAGAACCTCCGCACGCACGCACGAGGACCCACACGTTTCCAACGGGGTCGCACCAACTCGTCGCCCATAACACGCCCCTAGGCTGTTATTTGGGGAGGGCCCCGCTCGCCCGGGTACGGGGTTGTACATGATTAAATATGTTGGAAATTTTGGCTTTGGTGAAAATGATATGAAAATAAGAGCTATCAAATGAAATTGAAAAAAAGGCTCAAAAGCGGCTAACTAGTGGTGAAAGTTTTTAGGTTGGCAGGAAAGCTCAAACGAAAATAAAAATGGTCTAAATCATATCCATGCTTTTAAATTTATTTAAAACATAGATTTGAAAAATTTCAAAAAGCAAGTACTAGATAATAAAAGAAGATTGATGAAATTATCTTGAAAATAAAAATAATAGGTGACTTGGATCGTTCACATATAGTACGTTATTCAAAAGTTGACCTTACAAAAATTACCCAAAAACGAAAAGGAAAATAGTGGATGATGAATTTTTGAGAAAGTAAAGAAAATAAAGAACGAAAATCATAATGAAAATGCGAGTTTTAGAATAAACGTTTTACGTTAACATGCTACCGCGAATTAGAAACACAACATGACAAACATTTTACTTGTGAAACATAATTAAAAAGAGCGATTAGAAATATTATAATTAATTAAGTTGTTTATATGAGATTTTGAGAAAAACAAAACAAAAACAAGAGTTACTATTGAAATACCAAAACGTCTAAACTATTAAAGTAATAACAAAAAGCATATTTTTTTTAATCTTGAAATATTTTCTATTTTTTTGGATTTTTAAGATATTCATTTTTTTTGGATTTTTAAAAATATTCACAAAAAGCAAAATATTCACATATAGCAAAAAGATGGAGGAAGTCCCCCCCCCCCAAGCTTAAAATTGACATTGTCCTCAATGGAGAAAATAAGGTTAGAGAAGGAGAGAAAATGAAATTACAAAATTGAAAGTACATAATTGAAAAACAGGTACTTCCCCGGATTTATTCGCTGCGAATGCTGATTGATGACGCTCCCCCATGCTTGCGCTTTGAATCTTCATGAAATGTCTTCTTTGGACTTCGTGGTGGATTCAGCAATGTTGGAGCAGGCGATCGCAGAAGCTTCAGCTTGTCGGAGCCATCCGAGGCAAAAATTGTAAAATAAAGAAAACAAAAAAAGATAACTTGGGTTGCCTCCCAAGATCGCCCTTTGTTTAAAACGTCGTTTGAGCTCGACGCAACAAAATAATAATGTCCAAAAATATTTTGTCCAAAATAATAATAATTAAAGTTTTTAACAAAAAATAAAAGTTCGAAGTTAGAGTTCGTGCAACAGAAATTTAATAATGTTTGGACTGACATCATCATCACCAGAGAAATATAGTTTAAGACGCTCACCATTTACTTTGAAATTACCCTTATCAGGGTGTGAAATTAAAACAACACTATAAGAAAAAACTTCTAAAACAGAAAACGTCCCAGACCATTCGACTTTAATTTCCCCGGAAATAAACGTAAACGAGAGTTATAAAGAAGAACTTGGTCGCCCGGCTTAAAGGTTTTTGGGTGACTTAAGTGTTTATCGTGAAAACGTTTCGTCCGCTATTTATAAAATTTATTGTTTTCGTATGCGTAAGAGCGTCACTCGTCGAGTTCGTTGAGTTGAAGTTTTCTAAGGTCGCCGACAGTGTGGGGATCGAAATTTAAAAATCTTAAGGCCCAAAAAGCGCGGTGTTCTAATTTTACGGGTAAATGACACAATTTTCCATAAACCAACCGATATGACGTACATCCGAGGGCGGTTTTGTACGCTGTTCGGTAGGCTCATAGAGCATCGTCTAATTTGGCTGACCAGTCTTTTCTAGATGTTGAAACAGTCTTTTCTAAAATTCTTTTAATTTCTCTGTTCACTACTTCGACTTGTCTGTTAGTTTGGGGGTGGTAGGCAGTTGAAAGTTTATGCGTAACACCGTATTTAGTAAGGATTTTAGAAAATTGTGCGTTACAGAAATGAGAACTCCTGTCACTAACGATGGCGCGCGGCGTACCGAATCGAGAAAATAATTTTTTTAAAACGTAACTGCGACTCGGGCGTCGTTCGTAGGAAGAGCTTGGGCTTCAGCCCATCGCGAAACATAATCGACAGCGACTAAAATGTATTTATTCCCGAAGCTAGGAGGAAGGGGGCCAACAAAATCAATTCCCCAGAGGTCGAAGACTTCGCGCTCAAGGAAATAATTTTGTGTCATTTCATTTTTATTGGAAATATTGTCCGACCGTTGACAACTATCACACCTACTCACAAAAGCTTGCGCGTTTTTAAACAGGCTAGACCAGTAAAAACCCGCGCTTAACACTTTGTGAGTGGTGCGAACAGCTTGATAGTGTCCACCTGTCGGTTCTTCATGCAAATGTTTAATAATATCTAAACCTTCTTTATAAGAAACACATCTCCTTATCACTTGGTCCGCACAGACTCTGAAAAGATGCGGGTCCTCCCAAAAGTAGTTCTTCAACTCAGAAAAGAATTTCTTCTTTTGTTGAGAGGAGAACTCTTTTGGGAGCACACGAGCCACTAAATAGTTGACGATGTGTGCGAACCAAGGAGAAGTAGATGTGTTAATTGAAAACAGCTTCTCGTCGGAAAAATAATCGTTAAAAGATTTTTCATCTAGTTTTTCTATAAAGGGATTGTCTAATCGGGAGAGATGGTCGGCGGCCAAGTTCTCTGCTCCTTACTTATCACGGATCTCTAAGTCAAACTCCTGGAGGAGTAAGACCCAGCGAATCAAGCGCGGCTTGATATCCGATTTAGAAAGAAGATATTTGAGGGCTGAGTGGTCCGTAAAAACAATAATTTTTGAAAGTGTAATATAAGGGCGGAATTTATCAAAAGCGAATACTACAGCTAGAAGCTCCTTCTTGGTCGTGGTGTAATTTTCCTATGCAGATGTAAGCGTTTTACTAACGTAATAGATGAGGTGAAAGTTTTTAGATATGCGTTGACCTAATACGGCTCCCACCGCGAAACTACTCGCATCGCACATTATCTCAGAGGGAAGGTCCCACACCGGAGCTATCATAATCGGGGCATTAATTAATTTTTCTTTTATTAAATTAAAAGCAACTAGGCAAAGGTCATCAAAAATAAATGGGGCGTCTTTTTCTAAGAGATGGGTAAGGGGCTTGGTGATCTTTGAAAAGTCTTTTATGAAACGGCGGTAGAAACCAACGTGACCTAGGAAATTTCTTATAGCTTTTATGTTCGTAGGCGGCGGCAGTTTCTCTATAACTTCTATCTTACCAATATCTACCTCAATTCCTCTCGCAGAAATTTTATGACCCAAAACTAACCTTTCCCTCACCATAAAATGACATTTTTCTCAATTTAGGGCAAAGTTAGTTTTTTCGCATCGTTCTAAGACTTTTTCAAGGTTTTCTAAACAACTATCAAAAGCTTCACCGAACACAGAGAAATCATCCATGAATACCTCTAAACAACTTTCAAGGCTTTCTACGTACTTATCAAAGATAGCGAGCATACATCGCTGGAATGTAGCTGGCGCATTGCACAATCCAAACGACATTCTTCGGTAGGAGAAGGTGCCGAAGGGACAAGTAAACGTAGTTTTCTTCTGTTCCTCGGGAGAGATGGGGATTTGAAAATACCCCGAGAGGCCATCGAGAAAAAAATAAAAGCTATGGTCGGATAATCGTTCTAAAATTTGATCGATGAACGGCAAGGGAAAGTGATCCTTGCGGGTGACGTCATTTAACTTACGATAATCTATACACATTCGCCACCCGGTCACCGTCCGTGTCGGGATTAATTCATTATTCTCATTACTAACTACTGTTATCCCTCCCTTCTTCGGCACTACCTAGACTGGGCTAACACACTTACTATCAGATATAGGATAGATAATTCCTGCGTCTAAGAGTTTTCATAACCTCGTCCTTAACTACTTCTTTCATGTTCGGGTTTATACGGCGCTGAGGTTGTATGGAGTTACGCGAATTATCTTTCATTAAGATTTTGTGAGTGCAGAAAGATGGGCTTATGCCCTTGATATCAGAAATTTGTCAGACAATAGCTCGGCGATGTTTACGTAAAACTAAAAGAAGTTTATCATTTTTCGCATCCGTGAGGTAGGCCGAAACTATTATTGGTAACTTGGAATATTTTTCTAGGAGCATATCTAAGATGTTCGGGTAGTTCCTTCAATTCTAGGGTAGGGGAGTCTTCATACGAGGTTTTAGAAATCCATTCTTTTTCAAAAACTAGGTCCTCGTAGACTTTTTTAAACAAAAAATTAAAAGAGGTGGGGCTAGCGGCCATGACGGCTTCTTGCAGCGATTCAGTTGGAAGAGTAGAGGAGGAACAAAAATCAGAATTTTTTTTCAAATTTAGAGAGGCAATAAGAGGATTCTTCACTTAGGTGCATCGATTCAGTTGGAAGAGTAAAGGAGGAACAAAAATCAGAAAATTCTTTTTCAAATTTAGAGAGGCAATAGGAGGATTCTTCACTTAGGGCATCTACGAAAAAACATGAGTCGTCATTTGCTAGGGTGTTCTTCATCGAGGGGGTGATAGAGAAAGTCACTTCATCGTCGCCTACTCGAAGGAAGAGCTTACCATTGCTTACGTCAATGATAGCTCGGGAGGTGACAAGGAAGGGTCGGCCAAGCATCATGGGAACCTCGACGTCTTCTTCGATGTCCAAAATGACGAAGTCCACCGGAAAGATGAACTTGTCGACTTTAACTAAGGCATCCTCCACGATTCCTAACGGGTATTTGACGGATCGGTCGGCGATCTGGATACTCATGCGTGTGGGGTTGAGGCTACCAATTCCTAACTTCTTAAACAACGAGAGGGGCATCAGGTTTATACTCGCACCTAAGTCGGCCAATGCGTTCTTGACAAAAAGATCACCAAAGACACGGAATAAAAAAACTACCCGGGTCACTGATTTTCTTTGGTGAACCGTTTATCAAAACAACAGTGCACTCAGCGTTTAACGTGACATGCGAAAGGTTTTCTAACTTCTTCTTGTTAGTCAGGAGGTCCTTAAGGTACTTAGCGTACTTTGGCATCTAGGAAATCGCTTCGTGGAAGGGTAGGTTTATGTGGATTTGCTTGAACATTTCTAAGAAGCGGGAGTACTGATCATCCTGACGTTGCTTATTTAGTTCGGAAGGGTATGACGGGGTTGGATTATTTTTAAAGATGGGTGGTGGAGTGAGATCTTTTTCTAAAACGGGGGTGATAACTTCTTCAGCAGAGGGTAAAATTTTTAAAATAGGGGCGGAGCTTTGATTTTTAAAAACAGGGGCGAAGCTTGCCTCAGGCTCTTCACTAACCCTACCGGAAACTTGCTTTCCACTCCGAAGAGTTATAACTTTCGCTTGCTCTCTCGGGTTGGGCTCGGTATTGGAAGGAAGAGACCCTGCGGGTCGCTCAGAAATTATTTTTGCGAGCTGTCCTATTTGATTTTCAAGACTTTTAACGCTTTCAGTTAGGGTTCTTATAGTAGCGTCATTTGTGGCTATATATTTAGAAAGTAACTCCTCCAAGCTTGGAGGTTGTGGATAGTTTTGAAGAGGTGGTGCAGGTGCAGAAAAATCATTTTGTGGTGGTGGGCACATTGCGTTCGAAGGATTATTCCACGAAAAATTCGGGTGATTTCTTAAAGTAGGATTATAACTATTCAAAAATACAAAACCGAGCGCAGGAAAATTCGCAGCAGAAAAAGTATTAAAAGCATTTCTAGGCATATTATTAACATAATCTACTTGTTCGGGGGCAGGAGGTTCAGATTCCCATACCTGAGGGGCGGAGGCAGCAGTCATCTCCGTAATTTTTTTGCTTAATTTTTCAACTTGCAAAGCGAGCTGGGAGACGTTGTCCACTTCAAAGATACCTGCAAGTTTGTTTGGGCGGGACCTAGACACATTTCATTGATAAGTGTTCATGGCCATGTCCTCGAAAAGATCAAGAGCTGCTTCCGGGGTCTTATGGTTTAAAGTACTGCCAGAAGCTGCGTCTATCATTTGTTTTGTATTTTGATTTAGCCCGTTATAAAACGTCTGCACTTGTAACCATACATGCTGCGCGTGATGTGAACATCGTCTTAATAATTCTTTTAATCTTTCTCAAGTTTCATATAAGGTTTCAGAGTCTATTTGTCCAAAAGCAGAAATGTCGTTCGTAAGTTTTGCAGTTTTTGCTGGCGTAAAATACTTCACCAAAAATTTTTCAGTTAATTGATCTCAGGTTGTGATGTTATTTTTAGGTAGAGTGTTCAACCACTGCTTAACCCTAGTTCTAAGATAAAAAGGAAATAATCTTAGCCTAATAGCATCATTTGTAACATCATTTATATTGAAGGTGTCACAAATTTCAAGAAAGCTTGGTATATGTGCGTTCAGATCTTCATCTTGAAGTCTGTCATACTGCACATACTGCTGCACCATTTAAATTATGTTAGGCTTCAGTTCAAAGTTATTATTAGTTATAGCAGGGCACACTATACTAGATTCTGTTCCCTCTAGATTCGGCCGTGCATAATAGGACATAGGCCTTTGCACGGCTTCCTCTACTTGGGGTTCTTCCATTCTTAAAGTAGAAAATGACTCGGAATCCTCAACCGGTATTTGGAGAGTAGGGCCTTGAAATCGCGATCTTCTCCGAAGAGTACGCTCAATTTCGTGGTCCAAGTCCAAAATAACCGACGGACTCCCGCGGGTCATGCACTAAAAGAAGAGAAGAGAAAAAAAGAGAAATAAATAAACTAGATAAAAGCTAGATTTTTTTTTTGAAATAGATTTTTTTTTAATAGCTTAACTCCCGAACTTCCCAAGGGTTACCTAATGAAGTGTTCGCAAGGTACTAGACAAGATAGTGACACTTAAAGCCCTTTGCCCTTTTCGAGAGAATTATGTGGCGTAGAAAAATTGTGAAGTGGGTTTCTATTAAGAGTGATAATAAAATTTTTTGGATTTTAAAATTTTTTAGGAGGATGAGAAAGAGAAATGATAAAAGTAATAGGTTCGTGTTTTCAATATATCAACGAAAGTTGCTCCCCGGCAATGGCGTAAAAAACTTGGTGATCCGAATTTGCTTTAGAGAAGAGAGCCATACTAGCAATCCAATTAGGCAAGTATACCTATCGAACTGTAGCTAGGGGACACAAGCGTCGTATTGAAATCCGGGAATTGTTGAGTACACTTACTCACACGAACACTATTATTTTATCGACGGAAATCTGTAGGGTTGAAGAGAAATCTAAACACACTAAAGAAAGGAAATATTGCATAAAAAGAAAACTAATTGCACTAAAATAAACAGAGCATAAAAGAAGTTATTACAACGATAGATTAGAACGATGAAATGGAAATGCACTCGATCGAGAATCACTTCGGCTAAATTCGATTAAAAACACGATAAATAAACCTAAACTTAATAGGGTGAAAGATCATTGACCGTGGAGGTTCCTAAAGCTTGAACACGCTTCTCTCGAAGTCGTGCCCAACTGAGTAAGGAAGGTCCGACCGACTCTCGTCTAAATCGGAGGCCTAAAGCTCGCTTTATGCGGCGAACCCCACTATTGGATTTTACTTCAATCCGGGAGATTTGGACGTCTGCCTCTCTCGAGGGGTGCATACAACTCTCTTTACTCTTGAATGCTCACTTCAAACTATCGGCCTCTCGGCTAGCCAAGAATGAAAGCTATATTGGGAATTATATATCGACAATATAATTTCAAACGAGAAAAATTAAGAGTAATTCGAAGGCCTAAACCCTAAAAAGAAAAGGTGAATTCAAAGCATCATAACTTAATCACTCGAACCTCGGATCATCAAGATCGAGTACAAGGAGGATTAGTTAATCATAGTGAAGTGGAGGGGGAGGGATGAGTAGTACATCATAATAACACCAAGTAAACAATGACACTTATATTAATAATAAAGAGAGCTACAACTATTTGAAATGAAAATTACAATTGCAATGAAATAAAAGTCTAAGCTAGCATTAACACTAGGCTACAAATGAAGTACAAAGCTAATACAAAAGCTATTACAAAAGGAGCACTAAGCTAGGATTAGAAAAACATGAAATGAGAAAGAGAGAGAGGGAGAAAAAGCATAAAAAGGACTGATAAACAGAAGGGCAGCACCTCCCCTCTCAACCCAAGATTTTCTGAAATGGAAGGGGGGCATCTGAATTTATAGGAAAATTTCTCGGGTTGGTCACGCCCTAGGTCACGCTCGGGGAGGGCGTGTTAAGGGGCGTGACACGTACGGGTTTGACCTCGGGTTCTGGATTCTGGCGGGAAGGATGATTGCTTCTGTACGTTGGCTGACACGCCCTGGGTCACGCCCGTATAGGGGGGGCGTGACACGTACGTCAAGTCTCAATCATTGGTCCGAAATCCGTCAGTCTTGGAAAAGGGGGCGAACATGCCCTGGGTCACGCCTGTGACAGGGGGCGTGACAGTACTGTTGGCGTGCTGAGGCGAAAATGCATTTAATGCGGCGGCAGACTTCGGGCAGAGGGCGACACGCCCCGTGTCACGCCCTGGGACATGCCCGGGGAGGGCGTGTCAGGGGGGCGTGACAACCGTTTTTCCTGTTATCTTGTCTCTGTCAGCAAGCTTCCTGGGGATCGGGTGACACGCCCAAGGAGGGTGTGACAGGGGGGCGTGTCAGGTCATTTTTGGCCACAATTCTGGAAACCTGCAAAAAGACAAGAAAATGTTAGTGGCAATAATATTTACATAAGAAAGATAAAAATTAAGCTAATAAGACACGATTAGCGCCTTCAAAACTAGAAAATACGATAATAGTTTAAGATACAAAACGTATTATCACATGACCGGTGTTTCTTTTATCAAAGAAAAAGGTCCCCTCCAACTCTTTGGAATAAAATGCTCCTATGATTGCTAGAGAGAACAAAACGAAGTAGAAAGAATTCTTTGCAGAAAAAGTATGAAGTGTTCATGATTCATATGCTCTTGCGCCAAGGTCACTTTCTTAATGCTCTTTGTTGTATTTAATGATTACAAGATATTTTTCTGTACTACTAAAAAACAAGGTATATTTATCAGTCTCTGCAATTACCAACTTTTCCCAAAAGAGTTGATTCTCTTATGTTTAATGACTTATGTCTGCATACTTCCACTGCACTTTTGCATTGCAATATTTCCTCGGCAAGATTTTCTTTCTTGATGCACCTTCTTATTAATAAAAACAGGCAAATCCACCGAGAAGTTAAGTCTCATAATGGTTGCAAGCTTGATTGAAACATCAGCCAAGAAGGGTGTCGGAGTTCTTGATCTTCAAGGAAAGCTCATGGATCAAATCGAGTGGTTACCGACATCACTTGGGAAGCTACAACACGTCAGTGAATTAAATTTGTCAGAGAACCGAATCCTTGCCCTCCCACCAACCATCGGCAGCCTGAGATTGTTAACGAAGCTCGACATCCACTCTAACCAACTCACGGATCTGCCTGACACATTCGGTGAACTTTCAAATCTTGTCGATCTCGATCTCCA
This sequence comes from Platanthera zijinensis, assembly GCA_039513925.1. Taxonomy (NCBI): domain Eukaryota; kingdom Viridiplantae; phylum Streptophyta; class Magnoliopsida; order Asparagales; family Orchidaceae; genus Platanthera; species Platanthera zijinensis. The sequence goes on from CM077078.1 coordinate 182,547,339, forward strand.
CGCAAACAGATTTAAATCTCTGCCTGCTTCCTTCACAAACCTTACAAATTTAGCGAATCTTGACCTGAGTTGCAATCAGCTATCTATTCTTCCCGATACATTTGGGAACTTGATTAATCTCAGGAGACTAATCATCCAAACAAATGAACTCGAAGAGCTGCCTTTTACTATTGGATCTCTCTTATATCTGATTGAGCTCAGGTTAGATTTCAATCGCCTCAAAGGACTCCCTGAAGCGTTAGGGAAGCTCGAAAGCCTCGAAATATTGACTTTGCACTACAATCGAGTGAAGAGTCTACCCACCACAATGGCTTCACTTTCTAATCTCAGGGAGCTTGATGCAAGCTTTAACGAGCTTGAATCAGTCCCCGAAAGCCTTTGTTTTGCTACCAATCTCTTGAAGCTCGATGTCGGGAGAAATTTTGCAGATCTAAGATCTCTTCCAAGATCAATCGGGAATCTTGAGAATCTCGAAGAGATGGATATAAGCAGCAATCAGATCAGGGCATTGCCAGACTCTTTCAGATATCTTTCAAATCTCAGAATATTCCTTGCCGATGAGACTCCATTGGAAGTTCCACCAAGAGAAATTGTTAAGCTAGGAGCTCAGGTTTGCGAATAGTATCTATTACCATAGTTTATTACATGTTCTTCCTCCTTTCCTTTGACTCATATATGTTTGCATAGCAGGTAGTTGTTCAGTACATGGCTGATTTAGTTGCCGAAAGGCATGCTAGCTCCAGGCCTGCTCCGAAGAAGAAGGGCTTGTGGTCTTGGATTTGTTCCCTGTTTTTGTGTCGTACGACGAACAAGATATCCGGTACAAAGTCTTGAAATGTTTTGAGTGATTGATTTCTCTTTGGAACATGTAAATAGTTTGCTTCCGATATTTTCTTTTAGGCCTGTATGCCTTCTGTGATTGTATCTATCATTGTAATGTTGCAGTTCTTGAAAGGTGTTGTACTCTGTTGTGTTTGTAGAAGTAAGGCTAGTATTTATCTCATTTAAAAAAAACAAAGTCCTATGAGCTATGACTAATATTATTGCAGATTTTGAGGTTTCTTGTTGTGTTTTTTGTAACTTTCCTTCTTTTTCCTCCTCTTTGTTCTGGTGGAAGTCTTATAAAATTATTTTATTAACTAAATGAAGAGGATGCATACAAGATGGTGCAAAGCACTAAAACACACAAATGAAAAGGGGAGTTGATACGAACGGGGCGGATCCGGTCGAAGGAAGATGCTTCACGCACGTTTATACTAGGCCCGCACAGGGAACAGAGACGACATGAGCCCGAGCAGCTTTCAACGGGCTCCGTCAGTTTATCTTAAGTATTTTTATTTACTAGTGTTTTATTTTTTTTGTTTGACCGATCGGCCTAGTTGGTCTCTCCCCTATATAAGGGAGAATATTTGGAGTTGTTTGTATGCTTGGTTTATTTTGGATTTGGAAGATTGAGATTGGAGGAGCCGACCCAGCGATACCCCTCCCAGTGGCCCTAATTTCTTATCGCGTGTTTCCCCCTCTCTCTCCCGCCACTCCCGCATCGTCTTCCCCCTCTCGTGGCTTGTCGTAATCGTGGCTCTACCGCCAGCTATAACCGACTATCACCTGGTCCGACCTCCTTCGCTCGCCTCCCCTCTCACGCATCGCGCCTACAGCTGCTCCGCATCGCACCTACAGCCGCTCCGCATCGCGCCTATAGCCGCTCTGCATCGCCCGTTCGGTGACGCCCGTTCGGCACTTCTTGGTTTCCACGTCGCCCATTTGGCGCTCCTCAACTCCTCCCCTCCATTGCCTCGGCATATGCCACTCACCCGAAGCATGACACGTGACTCCGACTCGGCCGTTGCCACGACAGCAATCTCCAACCGCCTCGACCGGGGCGATACGACCCTGTCGGACCTCCAAGTTGCCGTCCGCGACATCCACGCACTCCTTGCCTCCCTTCTACCATCCCTAGTTGTCTCATCGGCCGCGCCGCTAGCCACCATGATGCCATCCAGTAACCCCGACGATCCTCCGGTCGGCGTTCACCCTCTACATGAGTTTGCCGCTGGCGCTCTCCTCCGCATTGAACTGTCGATTTTCGATGGAACCAATCCCCTGGGGTGGCTCACACGGGCCGAGCACTACTTCGAAACGCAGGGAACGCCTGCGACGCAAATGGTTCCCCTCGCCACAATCTATATGGAGGGCTCGACCCTTCATTGTGTCTGTTTGCTCCTCCAGTCGTGGCCGACCTTGTCCTGGCCGCTCCTCAAAGACGAGTTGATCCGCCACTATGTCGGCAACCCCTATGAGCGTCTGGGCAATATCCACCAAGCAGACTCCATCAACGCCTCATGGACGACTTCATCGATGTGGTCATGCACGTGCTCGACCTATCACCCGACCACTACTTGGGCACGTTTCTCTTTGGGATGTGCCCACACATCTGTAACTGTCTTCGGGTCCACGACCCCACCAACCTATCTCACGCAATGGAGCAAGCGCTCTTCGTGGATGCCGGCTTTGCCACTGTCGTCGCCCGATTCATACCCCCCCGGCCTCCTCCTGTCCGGCCGCCACCTCCGCTGGGTCGGGCAAACCCAAACATGTTGCCCGCATCTGGCCGCCCTGCACCGCATCCACAGCCGCCACCCCTACGGGCTTGACCCTCCATCGGATCTCTCATCAGGAGTACTTTGACCTTCGGGGCAAGGGCCTTAGTTTCCGCTGCAAGGTCCCGTACTCACTGACCCACGAATGTCCCAGCAGGGACCTTTGGATGCTCTTGGGGGCCGAACAGAGGAGATTGCGGTGGCCGAATTTGAGGCTCTCGAGCTTGATGTGGAGCGGCCTCAATACGGCCGAGCCAATCGCAATGTTCCATCAGTTGGAGGTCTCTTGATACTTGGTGCGCGACATCACCGGCCTATACACCATTTAGCTCTTGGCCACCGTGCAACAATCGACAGTGGTCCTTATGATCGATAGTTGCGTCAGTCACAATTTCATCTCCCAGGACCTCGTGGCGGCTCTCCGTCTCCCGGTGACCCCAGCCACAGGCTTTCGTGTCTCCCTTGGGGACGGTCGTCGTGCCCGCATTACCGGACGATGCATTAGCTTGCAATTCTCTATCAATACATACTCGTGTTCTGCGGATTTCTATGTCTTTGGCCTTAGCGGGTTGGATGCAATATTTGGCGTGCCTTGGTTGAGCATGCTTGGGGACTGCATGCACAATTGGGGCGGCTCACGATGGACTTTGAGGCGTCGGTCACGACGCATCACCTTCAGGGAAACTCCTTTCTGGCCCGTTGACCGGCCGACCTCCGCTCCATTCTCCGCACAATCAACCTAGATTTCAGCGTTCTCCTCTGGTACATGGATCTGGGATCTGAACCGCCACCACCACCTGTACATCCGGACATTCAGCGGCTCCTCGACGACCATCAGATGGTTTTCACCATTCCACATAGGCTACCTCCGCCGCGCGCGTCCGACCACAACATCATCCTGCAACCTGGTGTGGCAGCAGTCTTTGTTCGCCCTTATCGATACGACCATGACTAGAAGAACGTCGTGGAGGCCATGATGGCCGAGATGCTTCGTGCATGCATCATCCAGCCGGGTGCCAACCCCTTCTCTAGCCTGTGTTACTTGTGCGAAAGAAGGATAACAGTTGGCGGTTTTACGTTGACTATAGGGAGCAGAACAAGTTCACCAAGCCAGATAAGTACCCCATTCCCATCATCCAGGAGTTATTGGATGAACTGCGGGGCGCTTGCTATTTTTCCAAGCTAGACTCACGCTCGGGCTATCACCAGATCCGCGTGCGAGCAACGTACGTGCCAAAGACGGCCTTTCAGACACATGGCAGCCACTATGAGTTTCTCGTTATGTCGTTCGGCCTAACAAATGCCCCGACCACCTTCCAGTCCACCAAGAATGTCCCACATCTGCGTAAGTTTGTCCTGGTTTTCTTTGACGACATTTTGGTTTATAGTTCATCTCGGTAGCTTCATCTGGCCCACCTCGCCACCGTCCTTCGCCTCCTGGACGCTCACTTGCTCGTGGCCCACCGGAAGAGGTGTACCTTCAGACAACCTCTGGTCGAGTACCTGGGTCATATCATCTCCACTGAGGGGATCGAATTGGACCCGCAAAAGATAGATGTTGTCCTGCACTGGACGATGTCGGCGAGCCGCCGGGTCGTGCACAGATTCTTGGGTCTGACCAGCTATTACCACAAATTCATCCACGGCTACGGGGCTTTGGCCCGGCCCCTGATAGACCTCCTAAAGAAGGAGGTACCCTTCCTGTGGGACGCGACCGCCCAAGAGGCCCTTTACAGCTTGCAGCGCGCTCTCGTGGCGGCACCGGTCCTGAGCATGCCAGATTTTTCCCGTCAGTTTGTCGTGGAGTGTGACGCCTCTGGGAAGGGTTAGGCATCGTCCTCATGTAGGAGGGTTGCCCCGTCGCGTACTACAGAAAGGCCTTCACCGACAGGCAAAAAGTTGCCTCAGCCTATGATAGCGAGCTACGTGCAGTGGTGCTAGCAGTTCAGCATTGGCACCCTTATCTTCTCGTAGCGCCCATCACTGTCGAAACCGACCACCGTAGCATGAAGCATCTATGAAGACAGAAGGTCTCCACCCCGGCCCAACAACTCTGAATAACCAAACTTTTGGGTTACCAATTCTCTATTGAGTACAAGACTGGGCGGGCGAACACGGCCGCAACGACCTTGTCCCATTGTTAGCACAGTGGCACCTTGGAGGGGATCTCCCTCTGCCAGTGGCGGGACACGACAATCCTATAGGAGGAGGTGCGGGCGGATCCCCATTATAGTCGCAAGATCGACGAGCTACGGAGCGTGCCGGATGCGCACCCGCCTTTCTGACTAGTGTGCGACAGACTCTACTTTCGTGACCGTCTCGTTCTCGCAGCGTCATCAGCATGGATACCATGTCTACTAGAGGAGTTTCATTCCACACCGACGGTGGGGCACTCGGGGGCCTACCCGACCTACCACCGAATATTCATGGCCAACTGTTTGGTCCGTCAAAAGTCAAAATACCAGATCCTTTCCCCTGCCGACCTGCTACAACCCCTTCCGGTGCCTGATCTGGTTTGGTAAGACATCAACATGGATTTCATTACCTGCCTTCCACACTCTCAGGTGTACGATTGCCTACTAGTGGTGGTCAATCGTCTCTCCAAGTACAGACATTTCATACCCGTCAAACACCCCTACATGACGAGTTCGCTGGCCCGAGTCTTTGTGTGCGAGATCACCCGTATTCACGGGTTTCCCCGATCCATTGTTAGCAACCGCAACCCAGTATTCATGAGCACCTTCTGGTAGGAATTGTTCCGCTTACAGGGGACCAAGCTATGGTTTAGTACGACATATCACCCCTAGTTTGACAGACAGACAGAGATCCTCAACCGCTGCGTGGGCACCTTTGTTGTTTTACTACCGAGCAGCCCTGCCATTGGACCCAGTGGGTGGCGTGGGTGGAATTATGGACCTACCAGTCGGCGGCAGGCATCACCCCCTTCTAGACAGTTTATGGACCCCCCCCCCCCCCATACTGGTCGGGCTCGCCGAGAAATGCTTGGTACAAGCATTGGTAGAGGACCTACTGGATCGGGATGAGGCTCTACGATAGTTGAAGCATCACCTACGCCGCGAGGTTCTCCTCTCACTGGGAGAGCACGTGTTCGTCAAGTTGTGGCTGCTTCTTCAAAGCTTCTTGACCGGTCGCCTCAACCCCAAGCTCTCCGTACGGTATTTTGTCCCCTCCCTGGTTGTGGAAAATATAGGCGAGGTAGCATACCGCTTGCAACTCCCACTCGACAGTAGAATCCATCCTGTATTTCATGTGTCACAGTTGAAGCGGGCGTTGGGGAATCACCCCCTCCAAGCCATCCTGCCCGAAAGCCTTTGTAGTGAAATCATTCCACGTTATGAGCCCAAGGCGGTGTTGGGCAACCACACCGAGCACGTCCAAGGCCAACCCGCGACGCAGGTTCTCATTTAGTGGAATGGACAAGCGAAGGACGTGACAATATGGATCTTGGCGGAGCAAGTGAAGGCCCGGTTTCCAGGTTTTGAACTTGAGGATAAGGTCGTTGAGAACTCCGGGGTAGTTGATACGAACGGGGTAGGTCTGGTCGTAGGAAGGCACTTCACTCTCGTTTATACTAGGCGCACGCGGAGAACGAAGACGACATAAGCCCAAACAGCTTTCAGTGGACTCCCTCGGTTTAACTTCAGTGTTTTTATTTACTAGTGTTTTATTCTTGTTTGTTCGGCCGATCGGCCTAGTTGGTCTCTCCTCTGTATAAGAGAGAATATGTGGACTTGTTTGTATGCTTGGTTTATTTTGGATTTGGAAGTTTGAGATTGAAGGTGCCGACCCAGCAGTACTCCTCCAGATTTCCCTAATATCTGATCGTGTGTTTTCCCCCTCTCTCCCACCGCTCACGGATCGCATCCCCCATCCCGTGGCTCGTCGTTCACATGACTCTACCATACAAGCCAAAGTGATATCATAGAAGCTAGATAAGGAGCAAAATTTAACTGTATTGGATGGAAGACCTCCATCCAAATGTGAGGTCCATTGATCACAAGATCATTTTACAAACTATTGTTGAGAAGCAACACTAAGAGGGCATTGGGAAACTAGCTCTTGAACTTCTTATTAAACCATTTACAGAAGTCGTTGAGTTCTGCCAAGTGTTTATGGAGGTCATTGCATTGAAAGATGTTTCGTATACAGATGCATTGCCATATCCATAAACACAAGTTGTCAATTCAAAATACAAGAACATACGTGAAAAGGAGCACAAAGCTTTGGAAACATATAGGAGACCAAATTTCTGACAAGCAGCAAGAAACTGAATAAAGTAGAAACAGCCACTATTGGAGAGGAAGGGGATAGATCCTCAATAGAAAAATAATGAATTTTGCACAACGGTGTTGAATTTTTGAAGTGAAAGTGGCGGTCTGACCGCGCGGTTAGATGGTGGCGGTTTGAACGGGCAGACCGCGCAGCTTGGTGGTGGCGGTCTGGTTGGATTGTCCGCGCGGACTGTGCGGACAGGGGTGGCGGCTAGCCAGATCGGCTAGTGTTTTGCAGGCAGCTAGTTCCAGGAGGTAACCGGGCGAATAAGGCTGTTATCCACAGAGTTCATTGTCCAACGTGTTGCGGACTCGTCTGAAGTTCGCTGAGTCCGGGTTGCGGGCTGGATTGGAGCTCAGGAGATAAGCATGGCTTGTGCCTTGGTCTTGCTCTGATGGTGCGGTTTGGAGAAAACCGCGGGGTTCGCCTGTTTGTGCGGACTGGTGTTGGAGTCCGCCGGTTTGTGCGGACTGGCCGTTGTATCCGCCGGTGCTGTTCGCACCAGGGATGGCTGGTGGTGTGGACTTGGTCTAGATCTGTACCAAGTCCAGGTGTGCTCAGTCTGGGAGATCGCGCGGTTAACGCGGACTGCTTTTTATGTCCGCCGAGTTCGGCAGCTGTCAGTCTTATTTTCTTTGGTTGCAGGATCGGGGTGTGCGGACTGGAGTAGTGTTCGCAGGAGCGTGCAGACTGGAGTTGTGTCCGCATATGTGCGGATTGGTGGAGTTTCCGCAGGATCCGCTGGTGTGGCGGACAAGTCCTGGCTTGGCTTTATGGCGACAAGGCAGATAGGATTTCTTTCCGGCTTTGGTGGAGCGACCTTGGAGGACTGGCTTTCCGGCCTAGTTGCGGCGACAAAGCGGGCTGGCTTTGTGTCCGCGAATTTGCGGATACACTCAGTGCTCGCCGCGAGATAGGTTGGTGATCCTATCGGCTAGGGAGGTGATCATACTCCTCTCCGCGCCTATAAATAGGCCCCCCTATCACATCAACAAACCACCGAATGAACAGTAAGTGAGCTCGGGTGGTTGTTGCAGACATGTTTCTTGTGTTCGCGCGGTTTGAAGGAGTTAACTGGTTTTTTGGTGTGCAGATTGTGCGGACAGTGCTGAGATGCCAGGGACTTGGTACTGACTTCGGTCAGGGATCAGTGCGGACTCTGCGGTTACAATCAGCGGTTAGCAGCAGGTCGCGGCTTGTAGCTAGGCGGTCTTCTCTCTTCGGCAACCTTTTCCCAGTTCAATAAGTTGTCCGCTTCTGGCGGCTTGTTTAGTTCGTCAGTAGCTGTTCGCGGCGATTTGCGGTTAGACAACCTCGCGGTTAGGCGTCTTGCGGATTAGCGGACATAATTCTTCAGCATTGGAATAACGGGTTGTCCGCGCGGCTAGGTTGCGGTTTGGCGGCTTAGCGACTTCAGCGGACTCCGTAGGCAGCTCGACAGAGTCGGCGGTTACTCATTGAGACCGCACGGCTAGATTTGTAATTTCTTGTTTTGCTTCTATCGGGTACATCGGCGAATCATGTCTCGCCATGTATACCTCGTCTTGTAAAGATTGTTGATTGTACAAGGTTTTCTTGCTTTTCTAGTTGCATTTGATTTGCTTGGCTTGTTTTTTGTTAGAGTGTTCCTGCGCCTGGTTTCCCGTTTTCCGCGATTTGCAAATTTTTACATTGTATCAGAGAGAATAAAGGCTTGAGCAGCGATTAACCGTCTGTTTGCTTTATTGCTTTTGGAAGTCTAAGTGAACCAGGATTAGTGTAATGGAAGGTGGACTGGCAAGAAGTCTTGGAATTGAGCTTCTTACATCGACCAGCTTCAAATGTGGAGGTCGTGTATGGAAAGCTATCTTCTAGGTGAGGACCTATGAGAGGTCGTCTGCGGAGACGACAGGCAAGAGGTGACTGTTGTCGCTTGCAATGCTGAAGCGGTGAGAGTTTGGCGGAAGACAAATGCGAAAGAAGAGTTTACTCTCAAGCGGGCTATCTCACCGGAACTCTTCGACCACATCATCGGATGTCGGTCAGCTGCAGAGATTTGGACTTCCCTCGATTGGTTGTTCAATAGGAAGAATGTAACACGGCTACAATTCCTGGAGAATGAGTTGGCGAGAGCCACTCAAAGAGATCTGTCCATCTCAACGTTCTTTCTGAAGATGAAGAACTTGTGCGCTGAGATTTCAGTGTTGGACCCCGATGAGCCTATTTCGGAAGCGAAGCTGAAGAGGCACATAATCCGCGGTTTGCGGAAGGAATATGCGGCCTTTATTACTTCTGTTCTAGGCTGGGCCACTCAGCCGTCTTTACTGGAGCTGGAGAACCTGCTGGCTTCGCAGGAGAGCTTAGGTAGACAGATGGCTGGAGTCACTATTTCTGAAGAAGGTAGTGAGACATTCTTTTCAGGGAAGAAGAAGAGATGGGAGAAGAAGAAGAATTCTGCTGCTGGTGATTACCCTTCAACTTCATATCAGAAAGAGAGGAGTTATGCTCCTAAGCGTGATTGGAAGAAGAAGGAAGAACTAAGGTGTTACCGATGCAACCAGTTGGGTCACTTCAAGAAGCACTGCAAGATCAAGTTGCAGCCGGGGCATGTTGCAGATAAAGAGGAAGCTTGTTCTAATGTTGAGGAAGTCGGATGGGGGAATGTGCTCCTGACAGGCACGTGTGTTCGTGCTTTGTCCACCATCAACTACCAAGATGACTGGATAGTGGACTCGGGGTGTGGTCACCACCTCACCGGGAACGAGTCAAAGTTTTCCTCTCTGCAAGCGTACTCAGGTAACCAAATCATTATTACTATAGATGAAACAGTGCATGCAGTCGAGAAGGAAGGTGTTGTTTCTTTAGGTAGTGATAAGGGTCTACTCAACCTGAGGAGAGTTTATCACGTACTGGGTATGAAGAAGAATCTCTTCTCAGTGGCCAATGCGGTAGATGCTGGCTATCACGTTCTGTTCGGCCCGACATAAGTGAAGTTTCTCCGCAACGTGTCAGCGGTGAAGGCTGACGTTGCTCATGTAGGGAGAAGGGTGAAAGACTTGTTTGTGTTATCAACAAACTCCTATGTTGATCGGATTAGAGCCAATGATAGTGCAGCTATCTGGCACGAGCGACTGAGACATGTTGGGATGGACAAATTGAAAGCGATGACAGTGAAGAGCCTTGTGAAAGGCTTGCCTAAGTTGTCATCCTTCGGCGACGGTCATGTCTGCGCGGGGTATCAATATGGTAAGGCACATCTCCTTCCGTTTGACAAGTCACAGGCTAGGAGTAATGCACCATTGGAGTGTATTCATGGTGATCTGATGGGTCCAACCGTCACCGCCAGTCTTGGAGGCAACATGTACATGCTGGTGTTGATTGATGTCTATGCGAGGTACACTTGGATGTACTTCATGAAGGAGAAGTCAAACGCGTTCCGTTTGTTTGTGGATTTCAAGGAGCTGGTGGAGGGCCGGCTTGGTCTGCGAATTAAGAAGTTGAGAACGGACAACGGAGATGAGTTCGTTTCAAATGTGTTCTCTAACTTCTGCAGGAAGCATGAGATCCGGAGAGAGCTCACTTGTGCGCATACTCCACAACAAAATGGAGTAGCAGGGCGGAAGATCTGTCATCTGACGGAGACCTGCAAGTGTTGGCTTCATGCAAAAGACATTCCTAGGGCCTTCTGGGCAGAAGGGATGACATGCGCAACATATGTCATCAATCAGATGCTTTTGAGTCTGATCAACATGAAATCTCCTCATGAAATGATGTTTAAGGAGAAGCCCAACGTTGGACACCTTTGGGTTTTTGGGTCTACCTGCTACGTAGACGTCTCGGATGCTCTCAGGACAAAGCTGGATGCGAAGGCGATGAAGCTTGTTTTCGTGGGTTATGATGAGCGAAAGAAGGGATGGAAGTGTATGGATCAAGTGACGAAGAAGCCCGTCGTCTCGAGAGACGTGGTCTTCAACGAGCTGACGTCATATGAAGGTGACCCTTCTGTGGAGTAGCAGAAAAATAGGTCGGACGAAGGGCAGGAGGAGGTCGTTAAGGATCTTCTGGTGGAGCTACCTGTGTCACCAGGAGCTCCAGGTGTTTCTAGCTCCGGGACGAAAGCTTCTGGCTCAAGAAGCAGGGGGAGCGATGCTCCTAGTACGTCCGGGATCGGAGCTGATTCGGAAGAAGCAGCGGAGGTGGTGAGTCATGATCAGGTTCTTCGGAGATCGAAGAGGATCATCAAACCACCGACTCAGTATAGCGAAGGGAATATGGTGAGGTTTATCTCATGTTTCTTCGCAAGTCCTCTGGACAAGCGAAGGCCTTCTACATTTGAAGACACCACTAGAGTCAAGGAGTGGATGTTCAATCAAAAGAAGAAGGCGGATAGTAGCATCACCTTGTTTGGGAGGTGCTGGAGTCCCTTGTGGCTAGGCATGTGCAGAGCGAGAATGACATTGCAGGTATCTTCACAGAGCCGCTGTCAAAGGGGAAATTTGATCGGTTACAGGAACTGCTTGGGCTGGCCTCCACTTCTCACTTCAAGGGGGAGTATTGAATTTTAGAAGTGAAAGTGGCGGTCTGACCGGGCAGACCACGCGGTTAGATGGTGGCGGTTTGAATGGGAAGACCGCTCAGCTTGGTGGTGGCGTCCTACTTGGACTGTCCATACGTACTATGCGGACAGGGTTGTCGGCTAGCCAGGTCGGCTAGTGTTTTGCAGGCAGCTAGTTCAAGGAGGTAATCGGGCGGATAAGGTTGTTATCCATGGAGTTCGCTGTCCAGCGTGTTGCGGACTCGTCTAGAGTTTGCTGAGTCCCGATTGCGGACTGAATTGGAGCTCAGGAGATCGGCAGGGCTTGTGCCTTGGTCTTTCTCTGATGGTGCGGTTTGAAGGAAACTGCGGGGTTCGCTGGTTTGTGCGGACTGGTGCTGGAGTCTGCCGGTTTGTGCGGACTGACCCTTGTATCCGCTGGTGTTGTGTTCACACCAGGGATGGCTGGTGGTGTGGACTTATTTGGATTTGTACTAAGCCCAGGTGTGCTCAGTCCGGGAGATTGCACAGTTAGCGCAGACTTCTTTCTATGCCTGCCGAGTTCGGCAGCTGTCAGCCTTGTGTGCTTTGGTTGCGGGCTCGGAGTGTGCAGACTTGAGTAGTGTCCGCAGGAGCGTGCATACTGGAGTTGTGTCCGCATGTGTGCGGACTGGTGGAGTTTCCGCAGGGTCCGCTGGTGTGGCGGACAAGTCCTGCCTTGGCTTTATGGCGACAAGGTTGATAGGACTTCTATCCGGCCTTGGTGGTGCGACCTTGGCGGACTGGCTGTCCGGCCTTGTTGCAGCGACAAGGCGAACTGGCTTTGTGTCCGCGGCTTTGCGGATACACTCAGTGCTCGTCGCGAGATAGGGTGGTGATCCTATCGGCTAGAGCGATGATCACACTCCTCTCCGCGCCTATAAATAAGACCCCCTGTCACATCAACAAACAACTGAATGAACAGTAAGTGAGCTCGGGTGGTTACTGCGGACAAGTTTCTTGTGTTCGAGCGGTTTGAAGGAGTTGACCGTTTTTTTGCTGTGCAGATTGTGCGGACAGTGCTGAGAAGCCAGAGACTTGGTATTGACTTCGGTCAGGGATCAGTGCGGATTCTGCAGTTATAATCAGCGGTTAGCAGCAGGTCGCGACTTACGGCTAGGCGGTCTTCTCTCTTCGGCAACCTTTTCCCAATTCAATAAGTTGTCCTCTTTTGGCGGCTTGTTTAGTTCGGCAACAGCTATTCCCGGCGATCTGGCGGCTAGGCGACCTCGCGGTTAGGCGGCTTGCGGATTAGCAGACAGAGTTCTTCAGCATTGGAATAACGGGTTGTCCGCGCGGCTAGGTTGCGGTTTGGCAACTTAGCGGCTTCAGCGGACTCTGTAGGCAGCTCGGCAGAGTCGGCGGTTACTCATTGAGACCGCGTGGCTAGATTTTTACCTTCTTGTTTTGCTTCCATCAGGTACATCGGCGAATCATGTCTCGCCATGTATACCTCGCCTTGTAAAGATTGTTGATAGTACAAGTTTTTCTTGCTCTTCTAGTTGCATCTGGTTTACTTGGCTTGTTTTTGGTTGGAGTGTTCCTGCGCCTGGTTTCCCATTTTCCGCGGTTCACAAATTTTTACAAACGAGATGTCTACTAGAGCTAAGGGTGGTTGGGAGAATGCTCAGAGATTGATAATTAGCATCCACTTTCGGAGAAGAGGTGGGCAAAAGGCTAATTTGAGAAGTTATAAGAGTAGGCTCTATCATCAAAATAGTAGCGAGGGAAGTTGGGACAGTGGTTGCTTGAGATGGAATATTTGAGGGGAAATAAGAAATGGGATGGTGACTGTGTTTGTGAGGAGGGATTAAATGAAAAGAAGAGTAGTGTTAAGATATATTTTTCTCTTTTCCCTTATAATTTGTGATATGTATTAATGTTCATTTAGTGTCCTTGTCTTGTAATGGGGACTCCATGTATATAACTAGCCCCTTAGGTGGTTAGATGATCATCTTTGAGTGTCAGACATTTGATCTCTTTATGGAGACTGGAATACTATGGAGGACCCATCCTCTGAGTGCTTGGTAGGAGAGTGTATCCCGAGTTGTATCTTTGAATTCATGCAATGCAATTTCTTATTTGTATTCTTGTTCTCGATACGGCATAACTAGCTCACATCAATTGATCCGACTTGCTAGTTATTTAAGGTTTCAGCATTGGACTTGCATACTGGTTCTAGCCGTCTGCGTTCTCGCTCTCCGATTCCATCGTTCTTGTCTTGCGCAGTCGCGCGCCTGTCCAGTCTTTAACCCTTCTTCTACTCATGCTCGACGACAACCAACTTCAGCGCTCCTCTCTGACATGTTCTCGACGATGTTCGATTCGATCTATTCCTCTGCCCTCGCCACCTGTCGTTGTTCATCCTTGCTCATGTCCAGTTCACTTCTACCGCCTTTTCCAATTACTTCCCACAAACCGTGCGTCTCCTTGCATCACCACTGGGCTCTTCTTCTCCAGTCTTGTACGGCCACACCTCAAGTGGTTCCTTCCTGCACTTATGCGTTCTAGCACCGCCTTTTGCTTCCAGCAGTACTTTCTCCGATTCCAGTTCCCTTCCATCACCGCTAGCGCCCTATCCATTTTGCCACCTCCTTCCAGCCGCTAATTCTACAATACTTCCCACAACCCGTGCGTCTCCTTGCGTCACCACTGGGCTCTTCTTCTCCAGTCATGTACGACCGTACCTCAAGTGGTTCCCGCCTGCACTTATGCCTTCTAGCACCGCCTTTTTCTTCTAGCAGTGCTTCCGCCGATTCTAGATCCCGTCCATCGCCGCTAGCGCCTTCTCCATTCCGCCACCTCCTTCCAGTCTCTAATTCTACGATCTCCCTCCTACACCTTTGTTCCATCACATGACTCATTCAATAGTCATCCATGTCTACGAGAACCCCTCCACTAACTCTCATTGCTTGGATCAAGTCTCTAAGTATGACTTGAGGATCTCACTGTCCTTCTTCGAGTGTTCACGACCACAATAGTATACCGCCCCCCGACACCACCACCACCGCCGCAACCCCTTCGTCCCCTCCCGGACTACATGGGGTTTTTCCACCCCACTATGGACATCTATCTGGCCCATCTACGTTAGATCAAGATCCCAGTGTTTGATGACAGATCCCAGTGTTTGACGACACTAACCCTCTCAGTTGGATCGCCCGCGCCGAACAGTTCTTCAACCTTCAATTCACCCACGCCAACCAGAAGGTTCCCCTTGCCACTATCTATATGGAGAGTTTGGTGCTCCATTGGGTGTGATGGGCAGACCAATAGGTTCCTGATCTCTCCTAGACCACGTTGAAGGAGGAACTCCACTGCAACTATGATACCCGCCAAGCGGGCAACGCCTACAAGCTCGTCAGCTCTGTACAACAGTCCAACACCGTGGCCACCTGAATTGAGAGTTTTTTGAGGTCTCCTAGCACGTACCCGGTCTATCCCCTGACCACAACGTTGGATACTTCCTTGGCGGTCTACAATCCCATCTTTGGGCGCGCCTACGGGCCCACAATCCAATGACTCTTTCCCGTTCCATGGAGCAAGCTCATTGTCTTGACGATGAACTTTACATAATCCCAGCCGTCTTCCTCGGCCTGATCACTCAACAAGCCGTTGTTGCCGAAATATCCGCTGAATCTTACCCGCTTGGATCACTTTCCCTCGCATGGGCCCCTGCTGCTAGGCCCACCTCCGCCACCGTCAGTTCCACCAGCCCCGCCTCCACTAGCGACCTGACGTCCCCACCACTTATCTCACGAGCATCACCACAAGCATCGCTGAAAGGGCCTTTGCTTTCGCAGCCAGCAGTCGTACTTGCTGGTGGGATCTTAAGACGGAGGTTCTATGTTCGGGGAATTGGACCCCCTGACGCTCGCGGATGACCCCTACGGAACTCGACCTTGAGAACAAGGTCATTTTTTCGAAGGGTAGTATTGATATGTATTTGTTTTAATGTAGTATCTTTGTCTTGTAATGAGGCCTCCATCTATATAAGAAGCTCCTTAGGTGGTAAGATGATCATCTTTGAGTGTCAGACATTTGATCTCTCTTTGGAGAGGGGAGTACTTTGGAGGACCCAACCTCTGGATGCTTGGCAGCGGCGTGTCTCCCGAGTTGTATCTTTTAATTCATGCAATTCAATTTCTTATTTGTGTTCTTATTCTCGATACGGCGCAACTAGCACGTATCAATTTTCCTCATTGTTCTTTTGGAATGTGTATATAGGCCCTACTTCTAAATACTTTGAGATTATCAAGCTTTTGTTTTCTTTGAAACCATGCCTCATTAAGGGTTGTATTGTGGAGTGTAGTTGTTGTTGGTGCTCTGTTCAGTAGATAAACAGAGTAATTTTCTGCTTTAGCCCAATGTGATCAATTTTTGGTTTTCTGCGAAACAATGTGATGTAGGGTAGGCTAGTGGTGCTCAGAAACTATGACTCTAGGTGCGGGTGCAGGGGTGACACACTAATGCAACTCTAAATGCAAATACAACCGTTGGTTACGGCGACGATTAAATTAAGTAATGAAATTAATAGCATCACGCAAATAATTGAATTAGAAAACAAACAATTAATTTCAGCAATTTTTATAATGGTTTCCTCCGCTCGGAGGGCCAAAGCAAAGCGTGCGGCGAATAATTCCTCCTGCAATTATTAGTATACTAGAGCCAATTTCCACACAAGCAATAGTCGCAACACAATATAGATAAGCACCGAATGAAAATGTCAAATCAAAAAATACAATACCACAAAGCTCACAACGTAGAGAGCTGAATCGAGGCACTGAAGAATTTGAAGGCCGGATGTAAAGACGGGCGATTGGAGGTGAGAAAGGTGGCACGGTGACGGCGAGGTGGCTGCCCACGGTGGAAAAGAGGGGCGGAGGGCCGGAAACGGAGAGATCCGACCGCTAGGAAATAGATTCGGGTGTAGGTGGATAGATCCGGTGTTTTGACGGCGGATCCGGGCTACGGGAAGGGGAATACGGATGAAAATGATGGATCGGAGGGTGGTAGCACTAAATCAAAATAGATCTAGGGTTTTCGGAGCGATGAGAAGTGGATCCACAGAGGGGAAGGAGGCTGCGGGATTGGTATAGGGCCGGCGGATGAACAGTGCGGGTGAACAATAATGGCGGTGAACACCGCGTGTGCACAGTAGCGGTGAACAATAACCGTGAACAGTAATCGTGACCACTAATCAGCGGTGGGGATTGGGATTTGGGGGTTGTAGGGGATGCGGATGAGGGTTTTGGAGGGGGGGGGAGAAGGTTATGGATGGGTATTACCTTGGGGATGAAGAAAATCACCTAGGTGGCTAGGAGTCGTCACCTAGGGCTCCACGGCGTCGGCACCGGGGAAGGATCGCAGGAATCCGAAAATGAACTCTCCAAATTCTGCAATGTCTGAATTCAGCCCTCATATCTTCTATTTAAAAGAAAAGAAAAGACACATTAGGGTTTCCCCATCAACAGCTATGATTGGCCGGTGAGTTCGCCCTTAAAATACATAAAAATAAACTGAATAAAATAAAATAATATAGTATTTTGACTCGCGGCGACGCTCCGGACACGATCCAAGCACGCCATATATGGAAAGTTTCCAAATCAGCACCGAACGGGCCCAAAGCGCGTCCTCGTCTCTGCTCCGCATCACAATCTCTCATATGGGATTGTATTGTGGAGCGCTATTGTTGGTGGACTGTTCAGTGGATTAACAGAGCAATTTATTGCTTTAGCCCAATATGTTTTTAACATTGTTTTACTTTGTATCATATTTCTTTCTATTTCTAATACCGTTTTGTTTTCTTTCTCGAAGTTGTTTTCTTGTGAAGTTATTCGTGTTTTGGGTTCGTTGTGAATACCTTCTTTCCTACAGAATTTTCAGAACTGATGACTCAAAAATTCTTCTCCTCGATCTGTTCTCAAAATTTTAAAATATGCTCCCCACTCTATTTTTCAACAAAAATTGTAGGAAAATTGAGTATGTTTGATACGAA
Source organism: Platanthera zijinensis (assembly GCA_039513925.1). Lineage (NCBI taxonomy): Eukaryota > Viridiplantae > Streptophyta > Magnoliopsida > Asparagales > Orchidaceae > Platanthera > Platanthera zijinensis. The sequence continues at coordinate 182,564,779 of CM077078.1, forward strand.
GATGACTCCCTATGCCGGCCATGCGTTCCCCTATTAGTTTACGTAGCCCTTGTGACACTTTCTTCATTTCATGTATGCCCCACTTCCGCCTATATAAGGAGTGAAGGGGAGTTATTTTCATTACCTCAAAACATTGTTTTGTTTCGGCTTTCAGAGGAGAGATGACTCTTAAAGGGATGTTGCCCTCAAAATTGAGTATCAAGCATTCCTCAGTATTTGTATCAGACAATTTTATTATAGTGTCGTTAGCCTTGCCTATCAACTGGTTCGACCCGTTACTCACTTTGGATTTTGTATTGAGGTCTATTGTTACGTAAGCCAGCACCTCTCACGATCATTTTCTTCCCTCGATCGACTACGCCACTTCAAGTCAAACAATCAAGCCTTACTTGCTCGACCTTCCACATGACGCTCGTACCAGCCTAGCCTTCAATGTCTGCTTCTGCGGAAACCGATCTCGGTGATGCCCGCCGTTCTCCCGCCGATCGACTCTGTCACCGCGAGTCACAATTTACTTGCGACCCTCCATCCAAGCTTGCCTCGCCTCGACCGTACGACTTCTCTTGTGCGCTCTCTGCGCGTCAACCTCGCCTCCAACTCCCCCTCCAGTGTTCTTGTTGACCATAACTGATTCTTGTCCGAGCCTCTTTGTTCCCCAACAACCCCGTCACCCTCCCCTTCCTTCCGGCAGTCGACACAACACCCTCCGCCTCCTTCTAGCAGCCCTAGGTATCTTCTTCGCCCGACCACAGTCCTACATTACAACTACCATAGTCCGCTCCCTCCGGAGTTTCTATTGATCCGCTCTCTTCCCCGAATCCTCTATTACATTCCTCGGACCAGTTTCATGGCTCTCTGCTAGCAAGGATGCCTCCAACTATGCCTCTGCATCTTCATCCAATGATTCCACTCGCTTTCATCGGCTCGAAGATCTCTCTCCCCTCCTTTGAGAGCTCGCAGACACGATGGTCAACCTCCCATCGACACCTCCGATGCCACCCCCACCCCCACTAGGCCCTCCACGTACTACTCAGGGTTCCGCTACCCCACTATGTACATCCACCCGACCCATCTTTATCAGATTGAGATTGTTGTGTTCCACTCACCCCCCCCCCCTTAGTTAGATCGTCTGCGTTGAGCAAGTCTTCAACCTCTTGTTCACCCCGGCCTACCAGCAAGTTCTCCCGACGACTATTTATATGGAGGACTCGGGGCTAAATTGAGTGTGTTTGACAAGCCAACATGTCCCTGATCTCTCTTGGCATACATTGAAGGAGGATCCCTATCGCCAATATGGCATCCGCCAAACGCATAATGCCTACGAGCACCTCAACTCCCTTCTCTTGTCCGACACTGTCAGCACTTAGATCGTAGAGTCTATGTTGTCAAGGCGCGCGCCTGAGGCGCCAGACGCACCGGGCCCAGCCCTCCGCGCCTCTGCATGGCTGAGGTGGACGATGTGCCCCGGGCGCGCGCCTTACCAGCTCCCAGGCACACCAAAGGCGCGCCTGGGCCTTTCAATGTGTTTTCTTCAAGCTATTTTTTGGGAGATGGGCAAAAACATGATCTCAGACGCACCCGAGGAAGCCCTAGGCGCACTTGGGCGCTGAAATTCAGTGAATTGGGCGCTGAAATTCAGTGGATTGGGCGCTGAAATTCAGCGGATTGGGCGCTAAAATTCAGAGAATTGGGCGCGCAATTCGCTGAATTTCAGCGAATTGGGCGCCCAATTCGCTCTCCTTACCATCTCAGGCACTCCAAACGCGTGCCTGAGCCTTTCAAGGTGTTTTCTTCAAGCTGTTTTTGGGGAGATGGGAAAAAACATGTTCTCAGACGCACCCGAGGCAGCCTTAGGCGCACTTGGGTGCTGAAATTCAGCTGATTGGGCGCTGAAATTCAGCGGATTGGGCCCTGAAATTCAGTGAATTGGGCACCCAATTCGCGCTGAATTTCATCGAATTGGACGCCCAATTCGCTCAATTTCTTTTTCCCCTCATTTTTGTGTCTCACGTGCCTCAGGAGCACGCCTTGCGCCTTGCGCCTAAGCTTCAGGGACCCTTTGCGCCTCGGTGCATCTTGCGCCTTTAATAACATAACACAGAGTTCATCGAGGTCGCCACACTGTCACAAGTCTGGCCTCGTATCATTATCCAGGTTACTTTCTCGAGAGCCTGCAACCCCAACTCTGGGTATGCCATCGGGTTGATAACCCAACTACTCTCTCCCGCGCCATGAAACAAGCTCATTGCCTTGACAAGGAACTTTATGCAACACAACCATCCTCTTCCCGACCACTCCTCTAGCCACTACCCTCGTGAAATCTCAATCACATCTCCATTGCTTGGATCACCTGCCTCTACCTTGACCCCCAATGATTGGCCGCCTCAGTCTCAAGTATGACAATCCGGTCTCAGTCGATTTCCCAGCCACCCAGTGTTTATCTCACAAGCAGTACCTTGAGCTTCACCGCAAGGGCCTTTTATTTTTTCCACCACCAACCATACTCGCCCCACCCCCAAATGGCCTCATAAGGACTTATGCTTGCTGCTTGGAGCCGAAGACGTTGATCCTAATTTTGTTGACTTGGATCCTCTGACACTCCCAGATGGCTCCTACTGTCCTTGACCTTTAGGAAATGGTCGATTTTTGGAAGTTGTGTTAATACGAAAACAACTCCTTGAGCTGGCCACGCGTTCCCATATTAATCTATGACGCTGTTACGGGCCGGGCCTGGGGCGGCCGCAGCTGGCCCCAGGGCCGAGGCAGCAGGGCTTCTCCCCGCACCCCGGACGGGCTTTTCCCCCCTCCCGTAACAGGGCCGCGGCCCACACACCCCAACCCTTCTCGCCACGTGTTCTCGGTGGCGCGGGTTGTTGAGGCGAGGGCTTGATCCCCCGACCTCCTTGATGTAAGCTCTTAACGCTAGCTCACATCACCAACTGATCCGCGGCTCAGTTGGTGATGTGAGCTAGCGTTAAGAGCTTACATCAAGGAGGTCGGGGGATCAAGCCCTCGCCTCAACAACCCGCGCCACCCAGAACACGTGGCGAGAAGGGTTGGGGTGTGTGGGCCGCGGCCCTGTTACGGGAGGGGGGAAAAGCCCGTCCGGGGTGCGGGGAGAAGCCCTGCTGCCTCGGCCCTGGGGCCAGCTGCGGCCGCCCCAGGCCCGGCCCGTAACATAAAAGTGCGCACTTTTATGTTACGGGCCGGGCCTGGGGCGGCCGCAGCTGGCCCCAGGGCCGAGGCAGCAGGGCTTCTCCCCGCACCCCGGACGGGCTTTTCCCCCCTCCCGTAACAGGGCCGCGGCCCACACACCCCAACCCTTCTCGCCACGTGTTCTCGGTGGCGCGGGTTGTTGAGGCGAGGGCTTGATCCCCCGACCTCCTTGATGTAAGCTCTTAACGCTAGCTCACATCACCAACTGAGCCCTTTATGTTACGGGCCGGGCCTGGGGCGGCCGCAGCTGGCCCCAGGGCCGAGGCAGCAGGGCTTCTCCCCGCACCCCGGACGGGCTTTTCCCCCCTCCCGTAACAGGGCCGCGGCCCACACACCCCAACCCTTCTCGCCACGTGTTCTCGGTGGCGCGGGTTGTTGAGGCGAGGGCTTGATCCCCCGACCTCCTTGATGTAAGCTCTTAACGCTAGCTCACATCACCAACTGAGCCGCGGATCAGTTGGTGATGTGAGCTAGCGTTAAGAGCTTACATCAAGGAGGTCGGGGGATCAAGCCCTCGCCTCAACAACCCGCGCCACCGAGAACACGTGGCGAGAAGGGTTGGGGTGTGTGGGCCGCGGCCCTGTTACGGGAGGGGGGAAAAGCCCGTCCGGGGTGCGGGGAGAAGCCCTGCTGCCTCGGCCCTGGGGCCAGCTGCGGCCGCCCCAGGCCCGGCCCGTAACATAAAAGTGCGCACTTTTATGTTACGGGCCGGGCCTGGGGCGGCCGCAGCTGGCCCCAGGGCCGAGGCAGCAGGGCTTCTCCCCGCACCCCGGACGGGCTTTTCCCCCCTCCCGTAACAGGGCCGCGGCCCACACACCCCAACCCTTCTCGCCACGTGTTCTCGGTGGCGCGGGTTGTTGAGGCGAGGGCTTGATCCCCCGACCTCCTTGATGTAAGCTCTTAACGCTAGCTCACATCACCAACTGAGCCGCGGATCAGTTGGTGATGTGAGCTAGCGTTAAGAGCTTACATCAAGGAGGTCGGGGGATCAAGCCCTCGCCTCAACAACCCGCGCCACCGAGAACACGTGGCGAGAAGGGTTGGGGTGTGTGGGCCGCGGCCCTGTTACGGGAGGGGGGAAAAGCCCGTCCGGGGTGCGGGGAGAAGCCCTGCTGCCTCGGCCCTGGGGCCAGCTGCGGCCGCCCCAGGCCCGGCCCGTAACAGACGCCCTAGTGGAATTTCATCATTTAATGTATGCCCCAATCCCACCTATATAAGGGAGTGGAGGTGAGTTATTTTTGTTATCTCAGAGCATTATCTTGTTTAGGTCATAGGAGAGACAACTCTTAGAGGGATCCTGTGGGTATAGAGCATATCTTAGTATTTGCATTTGGTAATTTTGTTAGTGTTGTTCGAAGATAAAAGCGCCTATCAATTTCCCTGACATTTGATAAAGAAAGTAAACCCACATCTTTCTAATAAATTTTTTGACAAATAGTACTGTTTGCTTAGAATGTGGGGGATGACGTTGGTCCCCGAATATCAGCATGCATATGTTCTAATGGATTTGCGGCTCTACGGACTTTATTTTTTGGATAATTTGTTCTATGGATCTTGCCTGACATACATCCATTCACCTATTTGCATTTTCTTTGGTAATGCAGGTAGACCAATGACCCTCTCTCCTTAGGAGCTACTGTATGGTGATCCTTGAATATTCAAATTTCCATACCTATAATGCAGTGCTGTTCTATGTAATAGTGTACAAGAAAGAACATGAGTACCTCCCGATGCCATGTGAAGTGGTAACATTGTTAGATGCCATCTTTATTGATGTGATTGTATGACCTGTCTCCTTGTCAGCAATATTACAGGTTGCATTGTTAAAGATGACTTTGTAGCCTTTTTGTTTGACGGTCCAGCATGAACAAAAAAAAGGTATGCTAAGATTAGTCCCTACACCACCTACTCAGACGGTCTACTCATGCTTATAATAGGCCCCGCCTCTCCTATCTTTGACCCGGGTTTTGGAATGGAAAATGAGTGTGGTGGTTTAACATGGTATCAAAGGAAGGTTCACGCTGAGCGGGTATGTTGGACGGTCCAACATGAATAAAAAAAGGTATGCCAAGATTAGTCCCACACCGCCTACCCAGACGGTCCACTCGTGCTTATAATATACCCTGCTCTCCTATCTTTGACCCGGGTTTTGGAATTGAAATGGGTGCGGTGGTTTAACACTTTTTGAATCAACTGCCCTATGCTATGGAGATTTTTGGCTAAACCAGAGACATGCAACAAATAATTGATGCAAATTTCTTCTCCTGTTTTTGATGCAACAGTTATTGTGTCTTTTTCTTCTATTGTTTCTGTTTTCCCAGTTCCTAGTATAAGCTTTGAGTGCTTTTTCAGATTTTCCCTGTTCAGTGAAGTTTGCTTCAGGCTTATGTTCTTTTTATTTTTGAGCCAACAATCATTATCAGTGTGATTAAGGTTCCGTTTGGGAGAACTTATTTTCACCGGTCAAGTGGTTACGACCGCATGAACCAAACCTTAATTATGGTCCAGTTCATGCGGTCGTAACCACTTGACCGGTGAAAATAAGTCCCTCCAAACGAAGCCTAGGTCTCTTGCATGTTTTGCAGTTGAAATAGCGGTATTGGAGATAATGATTGTTTTTTTTGGTGGCAAAGACTGCAGAAAAGGTTGAGATTTGATTTCTCATATCCTCCAAGGCTCCGTTTGGGGGGACTTATTTCACCGGTCAAGCGGTTGCGACCGCATGAACCGGACCTTAATTAATGTCCGGTTCATGCGATCGCAACCGCTTGACCGGTGAAAATAAATTTCCCCAAATGGAGGCTAAATCTCCCCGGCTACTTCCTCTTTGAGGACTTCTGGCATTTCTTGGGTTTGGTTTTCGACTACTACTTTTTGTTTGCCCTTTTTCATGATTGTTCCTTCTAAATGAGATTTTAGTTTGAAAGTCTTGCTCAATTGTCTGATCAAACCATTTGATCCTTACTTCTCATGCTTGTAGTGATCCCATAAGTTCTATACTGGTGAGTATGGGAGAGGTCCTTAGACTCTTATATGACATCTGCCCTGTGATGAAATTTGGAAGGTAAATTTATCAAAATATTTGGAACTGCCTTTCTATTCTCTATTACATCCCCCAAACCTCTTATGGTTCGTATTATACCAGTGACTCTTAAAAATAGATCCGAATAAACTCACCTTCTTACCTTAACAGTGTATCAAATTGCATCCATAATGATTGGAGCTTAATGGAGATTACCCTGGTAGTCTTTAAGTTATGTACATCCCTCAACATTTGGCTGCTATGGTCCTTGGAAAATGCTTTTTCCAACTCCTTGTTGTACAAAGAGTAAGGGTCGTGCATCCTGTTTCTGGTTTCAGGTTTCCTATATAGGCTTTGATGGCGGCTATATCCCGTTAGTCGAAGGTATATTCAAATTGGGTTGTGTGTTCCCATGCTTAACTAAATCCCATAATCCCTGCTATAAGAATAATGTCTTTCCCTTCAAAGATGGGGACTGAGGTCTATAGGAGTAATTGAAACCCTGGTTTAGGAACACTGTCATGTGATGAAAAAGCTATTTGTGAATGATGCGAAGGAGAAATATGAGCAGAGAAGGTGTTAAACCAACACACCTATTTTAAATATACCAACACACCCATTTTCCATTCCATAATCCGGGTCAAAAATAGAAGAGGGGTCTATTATAAGCACAAGTGTACTGGATAGGTGGTGTTTGGCTTAATGGAAAGTTTCTATAAAAAGACCTGAGTTGCACAGTTTGTTTTTATCTGCTTTATTTGTTGGCAGGCGCAAATTTACTGGAGTGATTTGGGGCCCACAGCTGTAGACTTTCTCGAAGAATCCTATTTTTGGCTCATTCATTATTACAATGAATTTTTTTTTGTTGGATTCAGCTTTGAATTTTTTGGAAGCGCTCGGTTTTAGTTTTATAATCGGTGCTTGGTGGACGTCATTTTAGATGCAGCAGCTGCAATCACAATGCGTACATTAAAATGATTATATTATATATCAAAGCAATCATATATTCATATCCCTATTCCGCTATTTCCTTACCTGAACATCCAGCCATCCCGGACTTTGCTTTTGCATTCCGCAGACTGCAGAGGAATTACCGTGACTGCCGTCCCCATCTGCCGACCAATGACAAGCACAAAAAATCCTAGAAGAGTAGAAGACGGTTGGCTTCGTTCGTGCTTACTCCGTTACTCGGGGACGGCCGGACGGCGGGACGGCCAGATAAAATCAGGAATTCTAGAAATGACCTAGCCACGGGAATCGCCGAATCGGGATGGAGACTGGAGAGGAAATACCTACTGCTGGACTGCTGGAGGACATCTGCTCGCAAGAAACTCTCCATCCCAACAGATGCAAGAGCCTGCAGATTCTCCTCACCGTCTTCTTCTCCTCTGCCCAGCTCTTCAAAGTTCAAACCCGAAAAACCGTTTTCCAGTCCTCTTCTCGACTCCAAGCAACCTGATGAAGTGATGAGTGACAAGCGAAAAGTGACGTTGACGCGGGATTTGAAAATAAAGCCTAAAATTCATGAATTGCAAAACAGGTCCGCTGAATAAGAATTTTGGGGGTGCACACTTTAAAATTTGGTCGTACCAATATATATTTTTGGTCTACAAATATAACACCTAATACAGGTGCACAAAAAATGGTGTAAGTGTCCCTTTGGCCCATTTAAATCCACTCCAATATATATATATATATATATATATATATATATATATATATATATATATATATATATATATATATATATATATATGAGAAAAGAGGGTATTAGCTCGAGCTATTTTATAAAATTATAGCGCGAATGCTAAATTTTGGGATTTGGATCACCAAATGTTTCTCATTTGAAAAGGTGATCAACATGAAAGTTGTAGATGTCGATGAGATGCACAACTTTCACGTTGATCACTTTTTCAATTGAAGCCGTTTAGGCCCCCGATTTAGGCCCCGAAAAATTCCACTTCCGCACATTGTACGGATGCGTGATTGCGAAAGAGGCATTTTTCGGAGCCCAAATCGGGGGCCTAAACAGTTTCATTTGAAAATGTGATCAACATGAAAATTGTAGATCTCATCGAAATCTACAACTTTCATGTTGATCAGTTTTTCAAATGAAGTCATTTAGGGGGTCTAAATACGGAAATACTGTATAGCGCGAGTGTATACTCTTCAAGGCCTATATATATATATGTATATATATATATATATACATATATATGTATATATACATATATATGTATATATACATATATATGTATATATACATATATATATACTAGCATCTTCGAACGGGCTCCGCTCGTTCTCGATGCGTCGCTGCGGGCGAACAACCAAGCGGGCTTCGCCCGCTTGGCATTCAAGCGGGCTTCGCCCGCCCCCGACGGGATCTTCGAACGGGCTCCGCCCGTTCTCGATGCGTCTCGCTGTAGGCTTCGCCCGCCCCCGACGGGCTTCGCCCGCGCCCCGGCAGGCTTCGCCCGCCCACCGGCACTCAACACCCACACTCTACCAACCAAAACCTTAATTAATATATAATTATATATGATATAGTACAAAAATCATTCAAAATAAGTCTACAGGTTGTGCACGTGCGAATAATCGCTCAACTTGAAGTTCCAAGTTGCATCGGCAGATATGTATTTATACACATTAATTTAATTTGCTTGACCCGCCAATTATGAAGGAAATGACGCTCGGATGCTTCCGATTTCCACGGAGAAATAATCAAGATTATAAATCATAAAAAACCAAATTATATAATTCTAATTTAATAATTATTTATTTAATAAAAAACAAAATAAAAAAAAGAAAAAAAAACTTGTGCCCGCTATAAAAAATAAAATTATAAAAAGCCAAATAATATAATTATAATTTAATAATAATTTATTTAATAAAAAATCAAAAAATAAGAAATAAAAAAGAAAATCTCGTGCCGTCCCCCCTTCCGCCTCTACTTCCCTGCCCGCGGATGCCACCGGCGGCGGAGCCGCCGGCGGCCTGCCCGGCACCCACCGGAGGGTTCGCCGGCCTCCGGCGAACCCGCCGTGTGTGGTCCGGCGGCGAGGGGGCAGGGCCATCGCCGGCGGTGGCCCTGCCCGTGAGCCCTAAACTGGAGCTCACGGGGCAGGGCCACCCCCGGCGGTGGCCCTGCCCGCTCGCCGCCGGACAACCCCCGGCGGGTTCGCCGGAGGCCGGCGAATCCCCCGGTGGTCGCTGGGCAGGCCGCCGATGGCTCCGCCACCAGCTGCGGGGTGAGCCGGTGAACGGACGGGAGGCGGAAAAGGTTGTATCGGGGAAATGGAAGGAGGGAACAGTGTTCTTCTTGAAGATCTGGCTATTGGCAGGCCGTGTTTTTTAGATCCAATGGCCAGCTGTGATTTCTTGGAGATCGGACGGTCCTGATGAATTTAGCGGTGTGCTTCAAGATATCACTATTGTTTTATATAATAAAGATATATGAATATATATCATATGCGGGCTAGCTTAGGTGCGAGTGTACGAGCTTGGAGATTTGGGGGTCAAGGAGGCTCCAAATCAAAAAGTGATCAACATGAAAGTTGTTCGGATTGCCGAGATCTACAACTTTCATGTTGATCACCTTTTGATTTGGAGTCTCCTTGACCCCCGATTTGAGACCCGAAAATTGGAAAATTTTCGGCTTACTGTAGCAGTCTCGCCGCCCAGACTTTTCGGGTCCCAAATCGAAAGTCACGAAGGCTCCAAATAAAAATGTGATCAACATGAAAGTTGTTCGGATCGCCGAGATCTACAACTTTTATGTTGATCACTTTTTGATTTGGAGGGTCCTTGATCCTTGTCCGTACGCCCGTTTGCCCGCACATGATACATCCCCTATATCTCTACTAATATACAAAAACTACTCTTTGGTGAAACATTGCGTGATGTCCCTATATTGCCATTATAGTTGTATTCATAATTACACAATTATATCACATTTTATATTAGTATATTATAAAGGCAATGTCCTTTTAGGTAATTACATAACTTTACAATATTAAAATACAAAAAATAAAAACACTAGATACCCTAAACCTATTGTCTATAGCTAGGAATGACAAGAGAAAAATTAATGTTTTGACGTTAAAATATTATTTGTTTTACAAAATAAAAATTATATTCTTGATTTATATTTTTTTACGGTCATTTTGAGTACTCATATGTATATGTTGCGGAGCGGGCGGAGCCCGCCGAGAGTGGGCGGGTACTGTCGCACAAAGCCATTGAGGCGGGTACTGTCCACGACAAATGTCGCCGCCCACGACAAATGTTGCCGCTCACGACAAATGTCGCTGCCCACGAAAAATGTCGTCGCCCACGACAAATGTCGTCCCCACGACAAATGTCGCACCACCGGCGAATGTCGCATCCCGGCGAATGTCGCACCCCGCCGAATGTCGCACATCGCCGATTGTCGCACCCCCGCCGAATGCCCCAGGGCCGAAGGCCCGTGCCTGTCACTTGTATATATATATATATATATATATATATATATATATATATATATATATATATATATATATATACTATTCTAAAAAAAAGTATAATGGTCTGCCAATAAAAATGAGTTCAAAATTACAATAATTAATATAAGGCGTTGGATTTGACTAGAAAATATCATGGCCATGGGATGGTGGACTGCACATAGCTGATTGAGAAAATCCCTCTTCTCCCGTCTGGATGAAATCCCGATCGCTGTTGTTAAAAAAATGGATGCTTCACGGATTGCCCAAATCCATGATGCAGGGGTGACGGGAAGGTAAAGTCGTGCAACGACGATGGCCACCGGAGCTGTGCTCCGGCGAGGTACGGCGGAGCATATCCATGGTGGCGCTTCCATGGCGTCCATGGCGGATATGCTCTCTTCCAACTGCTCCGACGAGGGATGACGGAGCCTTGGTCCGGCGAAAGATGGTGGAGTTGTGCTTCGGCGTTGGAGGGATGTTAGAGCCTTGCTCCAGAGAAAGAAGGAAGAGCCATGCTCCGGCAAGGAGGGATGGATCAGAGCAGCTTTTTCAAACAAAAAAGATGAACTATTCATTATTTTTATAATAATTGATGGGATTAACCCATTTTTTATGCATTAGGGGTGCGCATAGCCGTTCCAAATGAGGGGATCATGGGGTTGACTGGTCAACCCACTCCTCATGATCCCCATCATGATAGGAGTAGTGGGAGGGCCAACTTCCCCTTTTATCCCTCCACTAATGTAAGACCCCCTTTTTTTCTCTTTTAAAACCCGGGGTCTTAGGCCCAGAGTCGCCGCTTTGCGGTGACACCTTCACGTCCTGAAGGGTCGTCACCACAAGGCACTGATTCTGCCGGCCAATTCGATCTCAGCAATGTAGCACAAGATTTGAATTAAGAGCAATACAGTCCACAATAATAAATCACATGTAAATAAACTCCACAAAGGGAGTGTCCACAGAATAACAATAATCATAGTACTATAAATGCGGGCTTATGCCCGATACATCATGTCCTCACTACAATATCACTCAATGCGGAAGCAAAACTAGAAACTACTCAGGGTCGAGACTCACGGTCCCGACTGTATGAACTCCGGAGCTAGACTGCCCCATCTCCAGGCGCATCGATCTCTGGGGCTGCTCCTCCATGCTGGGCTCCACGATCCCCTAAATGATGCGGTTCGAAAACCGTTAGTCATAAAGACTAAACCCTATAATCCCCTACCCCTTCCCCCATGGCTCCTAAGTAACGAGCGGAGAGGAAGAAAGGGAAGGACATGAAGGTAGAGATTAATCAAGAAACAGATGGCAGCAGAACTAATCTAGCAATTCTATAATAATATGATAGAAAACAGAAAGTAAGAAAGGTAACCTTAACTTATGTGCGAAAGCGCATAAGCCAAGGGATCTTCTGCAAGGCTCCCATCGTATAGAGTGTCCCATACCACTTATACGTTGAGGTGACGGTTATCAAACAACAACACGTATATATATTGAAATTAACATTTGATTTATAAACTTGCCCACACAAGCCTATAGACCAAGGGGTCGTTTTGCAGGTCCTAATGTATAAGCGTCCCATACCACTTATACTTTAGGTGTCAGGGTTAAATGAATCGATTATGCTATGACATGCAAGTGGGTATGATGAAACATGCAAGTGCAACTCACACACCCGACTCTGTGCACACAGACCTTTAGTTCCCCCTTTCGGAGTCGTTACCTCCCAGGATACCTCCGTAGTGGCGGACGGAAGCGGTGGGTTGGGCCTCGCCCACCTCAAAACCAGTAAAAGCACCACTGGTCTGACCTATCGTACGCCTCAAAGCTTGGTGCACTAAGCGGACGCCTGCGTACTCTTGCCGGCTGGCGCACCGGACTTCTGTTGGCGAAGTGCTAATCACCTCGCCGAGTCAACGATATTGGTGTCGGTGCAATCGAACTCCTCGATATCGGAAACCCACCACCTTAACTTTTTCCTATTTTATGAACATGCAAGTTTAATCGTAAACACACAAAAACCGAGCCGAAGCCCCCCCGGACCAAAACATCCGTCTCCAAACCAACCGAGCCGAAGCTCCCCGGACCAAAACGTCCGTCTCCAAACCAACCGAGCCGAAACTCCCCGGACCAAAACGTCCGTCTCCAAACCAACCGAGCCGAAGCTCTCATCAATCTTCCTATGCCAACAGTGTTTGTGAAAAGTGCAGCCCTAGTTACTAAGTTACTCTTGTCGGTTTGTTATTACAGTTTACGTTAGCCCAGGACTGCCCCCGGTATTCCCCGTGAAGGGCTCTCAAGGGGCACTAGGAACCAAGACGGCGACATTACGGCCCGAAGTTCCCTTTCGCAAGGCACTTATTGTTATTGGTTGATCTCCCTTAACCCGATTCCCTTCTCATATTACGATAGACTATCCCAGGGTGATTTTTTTTTTACCTTCCTCATCTTCGGGAAAGGCGATCTTTCGCCGAGCCCGAGCACCTCTTAACTCTAGCTATCACTACTTCTCTCTACTCTTCATACCATCCTATCGTGATTACATCCACAATTGTTCACCCAGACAAAATGATTAACTCCAATGACTTCCTCAGATCATGTCCTATCGCAATTCACAAATTTGCTATATGCAGACCGACCTAGACTACATGTCGAACCGGTTATGCAGTGATCCAATACTCATCCAGATGCCCTAAATTATTTACTGGAGACTTATCATGATATAACTAGCCTAAATCCAGAAAATGGTAATTTTCCTAATTTATCTGATATTTAATTAAATTCCCCGAAAGTCCCAAGGGTTACCGGTTTGAACATGAACTACCCTAAGTAATCATGCAAGATGTCCAGAAAAATTACTATAAATATGATGTTATCCCAATATGGTAAATCCAAAGTATCACAATTTTTCTATCATCAAAAGGGCACTAAACATATTTTAGAAATAATCTTGATCTTTGGTTATTTATGAAACAAGTGCAAAAAATATCCATCCAAAAATTGTAAATTAATTTTACTAAGCATATAAGACCTTCAAAATAACATTGGCCAGATTTCATAATTTTCCAGCAAGTACATTATCCATAATTAATTTTTAAACAATAAAACCCCTTTCTAACATCTGTGAATGAAGTACTATATTTACTCAACTAAAAATCATACAAAAATTCAGGGGAAACTATTATGACCTAAAACATTTACCTCCAAGATTCCATGAGGTTTTAATGAACAGAAATTTCTAAATAATTAAATCATCATTTAAGGCCTTAGCAAGCTTTACAAATGAAGTGCTAGCAATAATCAACATAAAATTCCAGAAAAATTGCTATAAGTTCTACCTGATCCAAAACTCACTCTACTTGGATTTCACAGCTTTTAAGTAAGGTTTAGTGACTGATTTTACCTATTTGATATTTTACCCTAAAACTAAGATTAGGGTTTTAAGGTATCTACTTGTCTCCAAATTCTCCAAGATTACATCCAGACGATTTTTATCAAGCTTTTGTCAACTCTAAAGAGTTTCAAGGCAATACAAAAACAATTGCCCCCATGTCCTTCACAACCCTCAAAACCCTTCATTTAGGGTTTGAGCTTGGATCTAGGGTAAATCAACCCTAAACCTCACCATTTTTCTCCAAGCAGGTTATAACACCCTTCTAAGTCAGGGGTCAGAATATCAGCCTCTGTTGAGGTGATTTGACCTTTCCAAACTCTTAGTGCACTTTTTACTAAAAGATGTCTCACTAATGCCTAGTTAAGGGTAGAAGGTTTCCCACCCAAAACTCTTCCAAATCAGTTGGAATTTTGTACCGACCTAGGTTTAATAGCCAGGGACCACTCACCAAAATTTGGGAGGGTTTGGAGGTCATTTGACCACTTAAATAAATTCCTCTAAGCTTATTAAATTAAAACAAAAACTTTAGGCAAAGTAACTCCAAAAATTCCCATTTTTGGTTTGCTGTTAGGTATACCTAAGGTTAACACCCTGCCCAAATTTCAGGTCATTTGGACAAGGGACGAAGAGTGGGCATCCATTTTAATTTCTGCCCAACTCTAGATACAGCCCCCACTAAAACGAGTGCTGCGGCCGAACCGCTTACCCAAACGAGTTGAAACCAATTTTAAATTAATCTAGACTCGAAGGGCTACAACTTTTGTGACTGGTCATTTTTCCTAAAACGGTCTCTAAGTGCCTCATTTCGCAGCCTCAAAATATACTCAGATAATATATCTTTCCTCTAGGTGTTACATACTTAATTTATAAATTATAGAATTGATTTTACTGTTCATCTTCACATGAACCCGAAAACAGAACTCAGAAAAGCCATTTTTCCTATAACCTTTCCGTGATCCGTCGCCGGCCGTCCGGTCACTTCCCTGGCCAGCCACCACCACCACCTCCTCCGTTGAGGCGATGGCTTGCGGTCGGCGGTGGTTTGGCCGCCGAAGGTGGCAGTTTCCGGCGAACTCAAGAATACATTTTTCATGGTTTTCCATGAAAACGAGAGATGGGTCCGGCTCCGTTGAGCGCGAACTTCCTTTCTAAGAATCCTAAGATCTACCCATGAAAGAGAAGAAGCAGAGGAGGACCTTGTTCGCGGTTTGGAGGCGGGATGAACGACGGGGTGCCATGGCGCAGTAGTGGCGTAGCCGAACTTCTCCTACAGCAAGAACAAAGATCTGATCCGTTTGATTGAGCGTGTAAACTTCTCCTCTTGCTCCAAGTGGGCTTTTATAAGTCAGCAAGTGGGGAGGTGAAAGGGTAAAGCCTTAATGGTCATGAAGGCTCCCCTTAATAACCTTTCGGTTACAGTGAAGGGATAGGAAACGGTAGAAGATGAACAGGTGTTTGTCAGGTCGATTCCTATTGGACCAACATTTCCTCCTTTATTATATAATTACAGAAGGAAAAACAGCCCGTAATTACTCCTGGTGTAACTTCCCACACCAGCATTTAGTACCACGCGTGTTAGAATAATTTCGGGCCTAAACCGTCGTTTCGGCCAATGTCACGGGCGTGACACATAGGTCACGGGCGTGACAGGCCCGGGTGACAATTCTGAGGTCGACGATCGTCAAACTGAGATCGACGGTCATCGAAGGGTGGTCACGCCCTAGGTCACGGGCGTGACACCTAGGTCACGGGCGTGATAGGCTCGAACGGCAATTCTGAGGTCGACGATCGTCGAACTGAGATCGACGGTCATCGAAGGGTGGTCACGCCCTCGGTCACGGGCGTGACACCTAGGTCACGGGCGTGACAGGCCCGAGTTTCAATTTCGACGATCTCCTTACGGAGATCGACGATCTCCTTACGGAGATCGACGATCGTCGAAGGAGTCACGCCCTAGGTCACGGGCATGACACCTTGGTCACGGGCGTGACATGCCCGGGCTGCAAGTTCGACGATCGTCTCACGGAGATCGACGATCGTCGAAGTAGTCACGCCCTAAGTCACGGGCGTGACGGGTCGGTCACGGGCGTGACCAACCCGTGACCCGAAATCTCGATCGATTTATTTCAATTTTTGGGCTTCCTAGGGTTCTGTGACGACCAACCGACTCCTAGGGGTCTAGCCGGAAATGAGATGTTACAAATCCCAATAAACAAAACAAAAATTTCGTCCCCGAAATTGAGGTTGAGCCTACGGGGATTTCTATTGGAGTAAATTAAACTTGTAACATCCCATACAATCTTTCTATTGGGTTCAAGCGACTATTCGTTTGATAAATGAAGACAATCTCCCCAATAAATAAAAGATTAGCCCCTACCTTTCTGATTGAGTGCGCATGCCTAGGTCCTGAATTTTCCTTATCTAGTCTTAACTGTCCAAAACAAGAAGGCAATCTATAGTATAACGAGAGGTGGTGAGATGTACCTGACTGAACAACTCCGGGTATCTTTGCCTCATCAGGTCCTGTGGTTCCCAGGTGTGCTCCTCCTGACCGTGATTTCTCCACAGAACCTTGACTAAGGGGATCTTCTTGCGGCGCAAGATCCGTACTCCTTTGTCGTCGATCCGAACCGGCTCCAAGTGAACAGATCGGTCTGAAGCTACCGGCCCTTCGGTGGTCAAAATCCGCTGCTCCGAGCGTAGTAGAGCCCTTCTCAGCGAAGAAATGTGGAAGACGTCGTGTAGAGCTGCCAGCTCTGGTGGCAACTCTAGCCTGTAGGCTAGGGGTCCGATCCGCTCCAGGATCCAGTAAGGGCCCATATACCTAGGGCTGAGCTTCTTCCTCCGACCGCGCACCCGTGAGACTCCGTGCATGGGCCGGATCTTCAAGAACACTCGATCCCCTACCCGAAACTCCACCTGACGATGCCGGGCGTCATAGTATTTAGCCTGTCTGCTCTGCGCCTCCAACATCCTATATCTGATCAGTCTCACCTGAGCCTCGGTGTCTTCAACAAAATCCGATCCCAACACCTTCGGATCCTCGTCTTGAACCCAAGAAAGCGGGGTCCTATATTTTCTTCCATACAAGGCTTCATAAGGTGCCATCCTGATGCTGGACTGGTAGCTATTGTTATAGGAGAACTCGACCAACGGTAACATCTTCTCCCACGGCTCCCCTCGGTCCAGTATACACAGTCGTAGTAAATCCTCCAAGGTCCGGTTGGTGCGCTCTGTCTGCCCGTCCGTCTGAGGGTGGAAGGCCGTGCTAAAAGTCATCCGGGTGCCCAAATATGCCTGCACTGACCGCCACTCCCTAGATGTAAACCGTCCATCGCGGTCCGACACTATCGTCCGGGGCACGCCATGATATCGGATATACTGCTCCACGAACTTCCGCACAAGCACTCCCACCGAGTCATCCTTCCTGATCGGTATAAAGCGGGCCACCTTCGTCAACCGATCAACAATCACCCAGATCGAGTCGTTCCCCGTCCGAGACCGGGGAAGACCATGTATAAAATCCATAGCTATATTGTCAAATTTCCACTCCGGCACCGGGAGTGGCTGCAATAATCCTGCGGGGTTCCTGCACTCCGCCTTCACCAACTGACACGCCTCGCAATGGGTCACGAAGTACGTAATGTCCTTCTTCATGCCCGGCCAAAACATCGTCTTCTTCAGATCAGCGGTCATCTTTGTGATCCCTGGGTGCACAGAGTACCGGCTGCAATGCGCCTCCATCATAATATCCTCTCGGATCTGGCCTCCTGCGGGTATATATACTCTGCCTCTGAAATGTAGCAATCCATCTCTCAGGGAATAATCTCCTGTCGAACCTTCCTCCAAGGCTCGGAACATCGGCTCTGCCCACGCATCTGTCCTCTGTCCGTCCCGAATGCGATCCCGAATATCGTCTATGGCCACCATCGATGTCAGATACTCCCTATACAGCTCTGGATCATCCTCGGACACTAGGGATATCTGCATATCTCTGAATGACCGGACTAGCTCCATGGACATAACCTGGGGCCCAGCTTCGGAAGTGGCAGCTCGCCGGCTCAACGCGTCGGCCACCACGTTTGCCTTCCCTGGATGGTAGTGCATCTCATACTGATAGTCTGCTAAGAACTCCACCCAGCGCCTCTGCCTGATATTCAGCTCCTTCTGAGTGTCCACGTATTTCAGGTTCTTGTGGTCGGAGTAGATGTCGCAGTGGACTCCATAAAGATAATGGCGCCAGACCTTCAGAGCAAAAACGACCGCTCCCATCTCAAGGTCGTGCACTGGGTAGTTCTTCTCATGGGTCTTCAACTGGCAGGAGGCATATGCTATGACGTGTCCGTTCTGCATCAGCACTGCTCCCATCCCCTGGTATGATGCGTCGGTGTACACCTGGAATCCTTCCTTTCTAGATGGAAGGGCTAGAATAGGGGCTGAGATGAGTCGGTCCTTCAGCTCCTGGAAAGCCGCCTGGCACTGTGGGGTCCAAACGAAAGGTGCCTCCTTCTTCGTCAAAGATGTGAGGGGGAGGGCAATCTGAGAGAACCCCTCCACGAACTTCCGGTAGTAACCGGCAAGTCCCAAGAAACTTCGTACATCGGTGGCTGTCTTCAACTGCGGCCAATCTCGAACTGCCCGAATCTTTGCCGGATCCACTGCCAACCCGGCTCCGCTGATAATGTGGCCTAGGAAGGCTACCTCCTTCAACCAAAACTGACACTTGCTGAATTTTGCATAAAGGCGATGCTCCCGCAACCTCTCCAGAGTGAGTTTCAGATGCCGAGTGTGCTCCTCCTCCGTCCTAGAGTAGATCAGGATGTCGTCTATGAATACTATGACGAACACATCCAAGTAGGCCTCGAAAACCCGGTTCATGAGGCTCATGAACGCCGACGGTGCATTCGTGAGCCCGAAGGGCATCACGGTGAACTCATACATGCCATATCTGCTACTGAAGGCCGTCTTTGGGATATCCTCCTCCTAGATCCGCAGCTGGTAGTATCCTGACCTCAAGTCCAGCTTTGAGAAATAATGGGCTCCCTCCAGCTGGTCGAACAATTAGTCTATCCGTGGGAGCGGATAGGTATTCTGGACGGTTAGCCTGTTTAGTGCTCGATAATCGATGCACAGGCGGAGTGTCCCATCCTTCTTCTTCACGAATAGGACCGGTGCTCCCCATGGCGAGGAACTCGGTCTAACAAACCCTGCCTCAACCAATTCCTGCAACTGAGTCCGAAACTCTGCCAACTCCTTTGGGGCCATTCGATAAGGGGCCCTAGATGCCTGCTTGGCCCCCGGCACAAACTGTATCTGAAAATCCTGCTCTCGGTGTGGAGGTAGTCCTGGCAGTTTCTCTAGAAAGATGTCAGCGAAATCTCGCACCACCGGGATGTCTGTCACCGACTCCTTAACTTCCGCCATCTCAAATAGAATCTGATAGACCTCCTCTCCCTGCAGACGGGCCTTAACGGCCTGTACCGAAGATAAGAGTATACGAGAGACAGGTCTTATACCTTCAATGATAATGAAAGAGTCCCCGTGTCTCACGGTGATCCTCTTTGCCTGGCAGTCAATCTGGGCATGGTTCTAGTGCAGCCATACCATGCCCAAGATCAGATCGTAGTCTGTCAGCTTCAAAATCATCGCTGGAGCCTCGAATGCCTTTCCACCAATTTTTGCCTCCATATTGCAGTGATCCGTGGTAAGGAGCTCAGATCCATCCGGTAGTCGCACCCTCATCCTCGAGCCTGTGAACCGCTCCATGCCTTTCAGTCCTTCTACGAACGTCTCCGACACAAAGGAGTGAGTAGCTCCAGTATCGAACAGCGTGCGGGCCGGCTTGCCGTTGATGAAGACTATACCTGGGGTGATTAGATATCTTAGGGTTCTATAGTGAGTTTTACTTTCCTTGCTAATCTATCTAGTGCGATTCAAAGTTTTAACCATTGAAAGGGAAATTCTATGAAAATAAAGAGGCATTGCAGCGTACCTGCTATGACCTGCTCCGGATTCCGAGGCTGCGCAAGGTCCAAGGCATATACCTGCTCCCATTCCTGTCTACAATCTCCCCCTGGTATCCACGATCGCGGCCGCGTCCTCGGCCTCCGTAATGCTGAGCTGGTGGGCCGCCCTGTGGTGCTGGAGGTGGTGCCCCCCTCATGGGGCAGTTCCTCCGAATGTGCCCAATCTGATGACAAAGGAAGCACTCTGGTGGGGGATACGCCATTCCCCCGGGTCTCGACATCTCCTGCATCCGAAGAGGTGGAGGGGCCAATATCACCTATTCCCTCGGCTCCTGCCTCACATCCTGACGAGGCTGGTCCTCTGTCCTCCTCCCCTCTGGTACAGCACCTCGCCGCTGGTCATTTCTACCTCTCCGTCCCTGATCCTCTGCTGGCCGTTTCCGGCCCCGAGTGGCGTGCCAATCTGCCTCAATCCTTTTTGCCATCTCCAAAATCCGGGAGATGGGCCCGTCAGATACAAACAACAGAGCCTCCCTCAAGTCCTCCCGCAGGCCCTTATAGAACCTCCTGATATACCCTGCTTCGTCCAACTGGTAGGAATCTGCGTATCGAGCCAGATGGTCGAACTCTCGATGGTACTCCACCACGGTCCGGGTGCCCTGCTTCAGCTGTAAGAACCGCTCCTCCAAATCATCCCTGGCCGACTGCAGAACGAAATGCTCCAGCAGTGCGGCCCTGAACTCCTCCCAGGTAACCTCCGCAACCTCCCTGTCGGCAAATTTCGTGTCCAACAGCGTCTTCCACCACCTCTTTGCATGGGACTCCAGGCAAGAGACGACTAGAGCCACCCTCTCCTCCCAGGGACACCGTATCCCGGTCAGCATCTCGTACATGATATCCAACCACTCTTCCGTCCGAACCGCCGACTCTGTCCCCAAATAGGACGGGGGAGAAAGACCCCGGAAGATGCTCAGCCATTTGGCCCCCGGGTTTGGCTGCAGGACCGGAACCTGCTGGGCCCTGAAAGCCTCTAGGATGGCAGTCAGAGTCTGTCCCATGTCTGACTGAAGGAAAGGAGTGGGGACCGGTGGGGGTGGTGCAACATCCTGAGCCTGTTGAACTCCATCTTGTGGCGTAGGCCGTGCTGGAGGCTGTGTAACAAAAACACATGCTGAGAAAACGTTCAATCTTAAATAAAAGTGGACAATTTATATGTGATCCCCATTTGGGCATACCACTGCTTCCGCTGCTTAGTTTGTCCCCAAACTAAACTCGAGCGGGGGTGACCCAGGGTTAGTGGACTGCTACCTTTTCAGATCGATGTTTTGCCCTCTGATACCACTTGTAAGACCCCTTTTTTTTTCTCTTTTAAAACCCGGGGTCTTAGGCCCAGAGTCGCCGCTTTGCGGTGACACCTTCACGTCCTGAAGGGTCGTCTCCACAAGGCGCCGATTCTGCCGGCCAATTCGATCTCAGCAAGGTAGCACAATATTTGAATTAAGAGCAATGCAGTCCACAATAATAAATCACATGTAAATAAACTCCACGAAGGGAGTGTCCACAGAATAACAATAATCAGAGTACTATAAATGCGGGCTTATGCCCGATACATCATGTCCTCACTACAATATCACTCAATGCGGAAGCAAAACTAGAAACTACTCAGGGTCGAGACTCACGGTCCCGACTGTATGAACTCCGGAGCTAGACTGCCCCATCTCCAGGCGCACCGATCTCTAGGGCTGCTCCTCCATGCTGGTCTCCACGATACCCTAAATGATGCGGTTCGAAAACCGTTAGTCATAAAGACTAAGCCCTATCATCCCCTACCCCTTCCCCCATGGCTCCTAAGTACCGAGCGGAGAGGAAGAAAGGGAAGGACATGAATGTAGAGATTAATCAAGAAACAGATGGCAGCGGAACTAATCTAGCAATTCTATAATAATATGACATAAAACAGAAAGTAAGAAAGGTAACCTTAACTTATGTGCGAAAGCGCATAAGCCAAGGGATCTTCTGCAAGGCTCCCATCGTATAGAGTGTCCCATACCACTTATACGTTGGGGTGACGGTTATCAAACAACAGCACGTATATATGTTGAAATTAACCTTTGATTTATAAACTTGCCCACACAAGCCTATAGACCAAGGGGTCGTTTTGCAGGTCCTAATGTATAAGCGTCTCATACCACTTATACTTTAGGTGTCAGGGTTAAATGAATCGATTATGCTATGACATGCAAGTGGGTATGATGAAACATGCAAGTGCAACTCACACACCCGAATCTGTGCACACAGACCTTTAGTTCCCCCTTTCGGAGCCGTTACCTCCCAGGATACCTCCGTAGTGGCGGACGGAAGCGGTGGGTGGGCCTCGCCCACCTCAAAACCAGTAAAAGCACCACTGGTCTGACCTATCGTACGCCTCAACGCTTGGTGCACTAAGCGGACGCCTGCGTACTCTTGCCGGCTGGCGCACCGGACTTCTGTTGGCGAAGTGCTAATCACCTCGCCGAGTCAACGATATCGGTGTCGGTACAATCGAACTCCCCGATATCGAAAACCCACCACCTTAACTTTTTCCTATTTTATGCACATGCAAGTTTAATCGTAAACACACAAAAACCGAGCCGAAGCCCCCCGGACCAAAACGTCCGTCTCCAAATCAACCGAGCCGAAGCTCCCCGGACCAAAACGTCCGTCTCCAAACCAACCGAGCCGAAGCTCCCCGGACCAAAACGTCCGTCTCCAAACCAACCGAGCCGAAGCTCTCATCAATCTTCCTATGCCAACAGTGTTTGTGAAAAGTGCAGCCCTAGTTACTAAGTTACTCTTGTCGGTTTGTTATTACAGTTTACGTTAGCCCAGGACTGCCCCCGGTATTCCCCGTGAAGGGCTCTCAAGGGGCACTAGGAACCAAGACGGCGACATTACGGCCCGAAGTTCCCTTTCGTAAGGCACTTATTGTTATTGGTTGATCTCCCTTAACCCGATTCCCTTCTCATATTACGATAGACTATCCTAGGGTGATTTTTTTTTACCTTCCTCATCTTCGGGAAAGGCGATCTTTCGCAGAGCCCGAGCACCTCTTAACTCTAGCTATCACTACTTCTCTCTACTCTTCATACCATCCTATCGTGATTTCATCCACAATTGCCCACCCAGACAAATGATTAACTCCAATGACTTCCTCAGATCATGTCTTATCGCAATTCACAAATTTGCTATATGCAGACCGACCTAGACTACATGTCGAACCGGTTATGCAGTGATCCAATACTCATCCAGATGCCCTAAATTATTTACTGGAGACTTATCATGATATAACTAGCCTAAATCCAGAAATGGTAATTTACCTAATTTATCTGATATTTAATTAAATTCCCCGAAAGTCCCAAGGGTTACCGGTTTGAACATGAACTACCCTAAGTAATCATGCAAGATGTCCAAAAAAATTACTATAAATATGATGTTATTCCAATATGGTAAATCCAAAGTATCACAATTTTTCTATCAACAAAAGGGCACTAAACATATTTTAGAAATAATCTCGATCTTTGGTTATTTATGAAACAAGTACAGAAAATATCCATCCAAAAATTGTAAATTAATTTTACTAAGCAGATAAGACCTTTAAAATAACATTGGCCAGGTTTCATAATTTTCCAGCAAGTACATTATCCATAATTAATTTTTAAACAATAAAACCCCTTTCTAACATCTGTGAATGAAGTACTAGATTTACTCAACTAAAAATCATACAAAAATTCAGGGGAAACTATTCTGACCTAAAAAATTTACCTCCAAGATTCCATGAGGTTTTAATGAACAGAAATTTCTAAATAATTAAATCATCATTTAAGGCCTTAGCAAGCTTTACAAATGAAGTGCTAGCAATAATCAACATAAAATTCCAGAAAAATTGCTATAAGTTCTACCTGATCCAAAACTCACTCTACCCGGATTTCACAGCTTTTAAGTAAGGTTTAGTGATTGATTTTACCTATTTGATATTTTACCCTAAAACTAAGATTAGGGTTTTAAGGTATCTACTTGTCTCCAAATTCTCCAAGATTACATCCAGACGATTCTTATCAAGCTTTTGTCAACTCTAAAGAGTTTCAAGACAATACAAAAATAATTGCCCCCATGTCCTTCACAACCCTCAAAACCCTTCATTTAGGGTTTGAGCTTGGATCTAGGGTAAATCAACCCTAAACCTCACCATTTTTCTCCAAGCAGGTTATAACAACCTTCTAAGTCAGGGGTCAGAATATCAGCCTCTGTTGAGGTGATTTGACCTTTCCAAACTCTTAGTGCACTTTTTACTAAAAGATGTCTCACTAATGCCTAGTTAAGGGTAGAAGGTTTCCCACCCAAAACGCCTCCAAATCAGTTTGAATTTCGTATAGACCTAGGTTTAATAGCCAGGGACCACTCACCAAAATTTGGGAGGGTTTGGAGGTCATTTGACCACTTAAATAAATTCCTCTAAGCTTATTAAATTAAAACAAAAACGTTAGGCAAAGTAACTCTAAAAATTCCCATTTTTGGTCTGCCGTTAGGTATAGCTAAGGTTAACCCTCTGCCCAAATTTCAGGTCATTTGGACAAGGGACGAAGAGTGGACATCCATTTTAATTTCTGCCCAACTCTAGGTACAGCCCCCACTAAAACAAGTGCTGCGGCCGAAACGCTTACCCAAACGAGTTGAAACCAATTTTAAATTAATCTAAATTCGAAGGGCTACAACTTTTGTGACTGGTCATTTTTCCTAAAACGGCCTCTAAGCACCTCATTTCGCAGCCTCAAAATATACTCAGATAATATATCTTTCCTCTAGGTGTTATATACTTAATTTATAAATTATAGAATTGATTTTACTGTTCATCTTCTACATGAACCTGAAAACAGAACTCAGAAATGCCATTTTTCCTGTAACCTTTCCGTGATCCGTCGCCGTCCGTCCGGTCACTTCCCTGGCCAGCCACCACCACCACCTCCTCCGTTGAGGCGATGGCTTGCGGTCGGCGGTGGTTTGGCCGCCGGAGGTGGCGGTTTCCGGCGAACTCAAGAATACATTTTTCATGGTTTTCCATGAAAACGAGAGATGGGTCCGGCTCCGTTGAGCGCGAAATTCCTTTCTAAGAATCCTAAGATCTACCCATGAAAGAGAAGAAGCAGAGGAGGACCTTGTTCACGGTTTGGAGGCGGGATGAACGACGGGGTGCCATGGCGCAGTGGTGGCGTAGCTGAACTTCTCCTACAGCAAGAACAAAGATCTGATCCGTTTTATTGAGCGTGTAAACTTCTCCTCTTGCTCCAAGTGGGCTTTTATAAGTCAGCAAGTGGGGAGGTGAAAGGGTAAAGCCTTAATGGTCATGAAGGCTCCCCTTAATAACCTTTCGGTTACAGTGAAGCGATAGGAAACGGTGGAAGATAAACAGGTGTTTGTCAGGTCGATTCCTATTGGACCAACATTTCCTCCTTTATTATATAATTACAGAAGGAAAAACAGCCCGTAATTACTCCTGGTGTAACTTCCCACACCAGCATTTATTACCACGCGTGTTAGAATAATTTCGGGCCTAAACCGTCGTTTCGGCCAATGTCACGGGCGTGACACATAGGTCACGGGCGTGACAGGCCCGGGTGACAATTCTGAGGTCGACGATCGTCGAACTGAGATCGACGGTCATCGAAGGGTGGTCACGCCCTAGGTCACGGGCATGACACTTAGGTCACGGGCGCGACAGGCCCGAACGGCAATTCTGAGGTCGACGATTGTCGAACTGAGATCGACGGTCGTCGAAGGGTGGTCACGCCCTCGGTCACGGGCGTGACACCTAGGTCACGGGCGTGACAGGCCCGAGTTTCAATTTCGACGATCTCCTTACGGAGATCGACGATCGTCGAAGGAGTCACGCCCTAGGTCACGGGCGTGACACCTTGGTCACGGGCGTGACATGCCCGGGCTGCAAGTTCGACGATCGTCTCACGGAGATCGACGATCGTCGAATTAGTCACGCCCTAAGTCACGGGCGTGACGGGTCGGTCACGGGCGTGACCAACCCGTGACCCGAAATCTCGATCGATTTATTTCAATTTTTGGGCTTCCTAGGGTTCTGTGACGACCAACCGACTCCTAGGGGTCTAGCCGGAAATGGGATGTTACAACTAATCCCTCTCCCATGATAAAAGGATGTAACCACCGCCGGCCGCTAGCAGCCGCTCGCCGCCCTCCGCCCGCCGCCCAGCGCCGGTCGCCGGCCGGCCGCCGCCGGCGCGCTGCCGGCCGGCCGCCGCCCGCCGCCGGCCGACCGCCGCCCGCCGGCGGCCGACCACCGGCCGCCGCTGGCCGCCTCCCGCCGACCGATTGTGATGGGGCCTCCGTAGCCGTCCGATCCGTGGGTAACCACCCACTAACCCACCACTTTAGTGGTGGGGCCCGCCGTGATCCTCCCCCGGAGGCTATAGAAGGACCCCCATGGGCTCCTCTTTTCTCACCTTTTCTCTTCTCCGCTTCTTCCTCTTCTTCTTCAGGTGAGAGCTCTCTTGCCTCCTCCACCGAGTCGGCCACCGCTCGCCGTGAACCTGCAACAGCCACCATCGGCCACCAACGGCCACCTGTGACAACCAGCTATTGCCAGCGGCTATAAGCACCCCACCAGTGCACCGTCAGCCAAAGGACGTCCATGACCGCGAGGAAGCCAAAAGAAGAAGCAATCCGAAGCCAGTAAGCGCGCGTCGCCCCGAGCGCGAATGCCAGAAGCATCACGCACGTTTCCCCATCTAAGTCACTTTTGCGGAGCAGCCTGTTGCCCGCTGGAAGCTTCAGTCTTTATCTCTCCGCTCAAGTTGTAACGGGAGCGGCCTGTCGCCCCAAATCACCAAGCAAGTTGTAATCCCCGGAAGCAAGTGGAATTTGACCGGCACAGACCCGGCCACGTGGTTTTTACCCATTTAAGGGGTTTTTCCACGTCATCAAGACTTGTGTTCACTGTTTCATTGTCATCGACTGTGTGCGCGCTCGACCGCTCCGTGAGCTGAGACGGTCCAAGATTATACGGTCCGACCGGGGCATCGAGTTAGTCCGCAACAGTTTGGCACCGTCTGTGGGAAACGATTTCCCAACATTCTTCGAAGCGTAAGATCACCAGCATCGCCCCCTCCAAGTAATGTCTTAATGACAAAGAGAAGCACCCGTACCGCTGAAGGCTCCTCCCTTGGCAGGCAGGCCGAGCTTGCACGTTCCCACTCTTTGGTGAACGCACCACTGACCGCTGAATCTGTATTTGCTCCTATAGAGGGAAGCGTTCGCCAAATGGAAGAACATCAAACTGAAATGCTCACCCTACTGCGAAACCTGGGAGCGCCTCCGGATCCCCCGCTGCAACCAGCTCGTGTGGATCCACCGCCGCAACAAAATCAGGGCAGAGCCCAAGAGGTTACTCCAAGGCAGGAAATATCTGAAGAATATTCTGAAGCTGCAAGTTTCGCTCACGCGGCCCATAGGAGAGCGAGAGCAGACCATCATCATCATGAGCCAGCTAACAAAGTCTGTCTACATCCGTTAGAAAGATTTACTCGGGAGGAAATTCGAGAGGTCATCGCCGAAGAATATCATCAAGCTGGTGCAAGAGATATTTGTACTCGCCGACCACTCTACCAGGGTTCCCCGCTGACACCCCAGATTCTGGACCATCCAATTCCTCACGGTTTCAAACTGCCCGATATCGAAACTTTCGATCGAACTGATGATCCGTTGGAACATGTCAACCACTTCACTATCATTATGAGGATCTATAGCGCACCTTATCAGTTACTCTGCCAAGTGTTTCCGACCACTCTCAAGGGGCAAGCCCGCACATGGTTTCACACCTTGAGAGCGGGAACTATCGCCAACTTCACAGAACTAACGAGACAGTTCACAGATCAGTTTATAGCAAATCGGAGGATCGTCCGCGACCCTTCCCACTTATCAGGTATTCGCCAGAACGAAGGGGAGTCTTTGAAGGATTTATTCCGCAGGTTCTCCGTAGAAGCCCGCCAAATCCGAGGGGTCGACCCTGAACTGTTAAGAGTAATGTTCCTCGAAGGTCTTCGCCCGAGGAGCTTCTATTCAGCATTAATGTGGGAAACCGTCGCTAGCTACCCCGACCTCGTGCACCGCGTAGAGGCTCAAATCGCTGCCCATGAGGCTATTGAAGCTCATCGTCAACAGTTTAACGACAACCAGAAGCGAAAAAGGGAAAACGAGCCGGCCCCTCAACACCAAGAAGGAAGATTGCGACGTAACCATCAGAGAGATCAGCCGCCCCGGGAGTACACACCCCTCAACACCTCCAGGACAAATGTATTTTATGCAATCCAAGGCAAAGAGGCACTCCGCAAGCCCAGACCTCTCGCTAAAAATATTGGGGACCAGATAAAGTACTGTGAATTTCACATTAGACAAAGACATGACACGGAAGAATGCTCAAAGCTCAAGGAGGAGATCAAGTATCTCATCAAACAAGACCTCCTGAGGAGATTCTTACGGGGATAAGAACCAAGTCCACAGAAAGGAACTCCGCCCACCGTTTGCTAGACCGGACTGGGGGGCAACCCCTAAGATGACCAACCCAAGAGAGGGATTCGCACATCAGAAGGGCCATATCTATTATAGCGTTTATCAATTTTACTTTCCTATAAATTATGTGTTCCCACAAGAACAGTTTCACGACTGTAACTCTAAAAAGTAAACATTTTCTCATTTTAAGCCTGTTGACGTCAAGTGTCACCCGTGCAGTCTGAAATGCATACTCACTTTGCCCAAATACGAAGACGTCCCTCTAACCCTACAGAACCTACCTTCGTGCAGCGCGCTCCTTACAACAACTGCCTCCGTGCAGCGCGCTCTTCACAGCAACTGCCTCCGTGCAGCGCGCTCCTTACAACAACTGCCTCCGTGCAGCACACTCCATACAACAACTGCCTCCGTGCAGCGCGCTCCATATAGCAACTGCCTCCGTGCAGCGCGCTCCATACAACAACTGCCTTCGTGCAGCGCGGTCCATACGGCAACTGCCTCTGTGCAGCACGCTGCTCACAGCAACTGCCTCTATGCAGCGCGCTCTTCATAGCAACTGCCTCCGTGCAGCGCGCTCCTTACAGCAACTGCCTCAGTACAACGCGCACCATACAACAACTGCCTCTGTGCAGCACGCTCCTCACAGAAACTGCCTCCGTGCAGCGCGCTCAATACAACAACTACCTCCGTGCAGCGCGCTCCATACAGCAACTACCTCCGTGCACCATGCTCCTCACAGCAACTGCCTCCGTGCAGCGCGCTCTTCATAGCAACTGCCTCCGTGCAGCGCGCTCCTTACAACAACTTCACCTGTGTAGCGCGCTCCATACAGCAACTGCCTCCGTGCAGCACGCTCCTCACAGCAACTGCCTCCGTGCAAAGCGCTCCATACAGCAACTGCCTCTGTGCAACGCGATCCTTACAGCAACTGCCTTCGTACAGTGCGCTTCTTAAAACAGCTTCCTCTGTGCAGCGCGCTCCATACAACAACTGCCTCCGTGCAGCGCGATCCTTACAGCAACTGCCTTCGTGCAGCGCGCTTCTTACAACAACTGCCTCCGTGCAGGGCGCTCCATACAGTTACTGCCTCCATACAGCGCGCTCCATACAGCAACTGCCTCCGTGTAGCGCGCTCCTTATAGCAACTGCCTCGGTGCAGCGCGCTCCTTACAGTAACTGCCTCCATACAACGCGCTCCTTACAGCAACTGCCTCTGTGCAGCGCGCTCCATACAGCAACTGCATCCGTGCAGCGCGCTCCTCACAGCAACTGCCTCCGTGCAGCGCGCTCCTCACAGCAACTGCCTCCGTTCAGCGCGCTCCTCACAGCAACTGCCTCCGTGCAGCACGCTCCATACAGCAACTTCCTCCGTGCAGCGCGCTCCTCATAGCAACTGCCTCCGTGCAGCGCGCTCCATACAGAAACTGCCTTCGTGCAGCGCTCTCCTCACAGCAACTGCCTCCGTGCAAAGCGCTCCATATAACAACTGCCTCCATGCATCACGCTCCTCACAGCAACTGCCTCCGTGCAAAGCGCTCCATACAGCAACTGCCTCCATGCAGCGCGCTCCTTACAGCAACTGCCTTCGTGCAGCGCGCTCCTTACAGCAATTGCCTCCATGCAGTGCGCTCCATATAGCAATTGCCTCCGTGCAGTGTGCTCCTCACAGCAACTGCCTCCGTGCAGCGCGATCCATATAGCAATTGCTTCCGTGCAGCGCGCTCCTCACAGCAACTGCCTCCATGCAGCGCGCTCTTCACAACAACTGCCTCCGTGCAGCGCGCTCCTTACAACAACTGCCTCCGTGCAGCGCGCTCTATACAGCAACTGCCTCCGTGCAGCGCGTTCCATACAGCAATTGCCTCCGTGCAGTGCGGTCCATACAGCAACTTCCTCCGTGCAGCACGCTCCTCACTGCAACTGCCTCCGTGCAGTGCGCTCTTCACAGCAACTGCCTCCGTGCAACGTGCTCCTTACAGTAACTGCCTCCGTGCAGCGCGCTCCATACAACAACTGCCTCCGTGCAGCGCGCTCCTCACAACAACTGCCTCCGTGCAAAGCGCTCCATACAGCAACTGCCTCCGTGCAGCATGCTCCTTACAGCAACTGCCTTCGTGCAGTGCGCTTATTATAGCAACTGCCTTCGTGCAGCGCGCTCCATACAGCAACTGCCTCCATGCAGCGCGCTCCATACAACAACTGCCTTCGTGCAACGCGCTCCATACAACAACTGCCTCCGTGCAACGCTCTCCTTACAGCAACTGCCTCCGTGCAGCGCGCTCCTCACAGCAACTGCCTCCGTACAGCGCGCTCCTCACAGCAACTGCCTCCATGCAGCGCGCTCCTTACATCAACTGCCTCCGTGCAGCGCGCTCCTCACAACAACTGCCTCCGTGCAGCGCGCTCCATACAGCAACTGCCTCCGTGCAGCGCGCTCCTTACAGCAACTGCCTCTGTGCAGCGTGCTCCTCACAGCAACTGCCTCCGTGCAGCGCGCTCCTTACAGCAACTGCCTCCGTGCAGCGCGCTCCTCACAGCAATTGCCTCCGTGCAGCGCGCTCCTTACAGTAACTGCCTCCGTGCAGCGCGCTCCATATATCAACTGCCTCCGTGCAGCGCGCTCCTCACAGCAACTGCCTCCATACAGCGCGCTCCTCACAGCAACTGCCTCCATACAACGCGCAACTCAAGCCGCGAGCAACCCTCAGATAACACCGCGGGAGCCTGCCCCCCACACGAAGAAGCCGAGAGCATCCCTCGCGCAACCTAAGCCCCGAGTAACCCTCGCGCAATCTAAACCGCGAGCAGCCCTCACACAATCTAAGCCACGCGCAATTCTCACGCAAACTAAGCCGCGATCGCAAAACGCGCAAATTAAGTTGGAAGCCAGCCTCATGCAAGCGAAGCCGCGAGCCAGCCTCGTGCAAACTAAGACGCGGTCACAAACCGCGCAAGGCAAAGTCACAAGCAAGTCTTGTGCAAGCAAAAGTCACTAGCCAAGCTCGTGCAAGCAATAGTCGCGAATCAGTCTCGCGCAAAACAACGTTACGCGTCAAACTCACGCGAAACAACATGAACTTTGCCAACTGAGGTACCATTCTGAAAGCACCATATTCACATCCGGGAACCTCACCGGAGCAAGTTTCCCCGTCTGACCTTGTATAAGAAGTACTCAGTGATATACTCGGGGGGCATATGAAACTCCACCTCATTAATCTCTTCCCTTGGGCGCTTAGTTCGCCATGCATGTTACACCTTGCGCACATCGCGTATGCAGCATGCATCACGCACGCGTCACTCACTATCCATCGTACACATTACATACAATGCACATCGTACCTCGTGCACATGCCGCACACCTTGCGCATATCGCGTACGCAGCACGCATCGCGCACACATCGCGTAAGCGACACCCGTTATGCATCGTTCACATCACATCTCGTGTACACGATACATGCCACGCACTTTGCGCGCGCACAAAGAGCGACTAGGCATATCGCGCCATGCACGCGCAAAGTCAAAATATACAGCTCACGCACCCGTGCGCCGGGTCCCGCGCAGGGTCGCGCACACACACCCTCAACAGCAGGGTCGTGCGCGCGCACCCGCGCGCAGGGTCGCGCGCGCCCGTACCCGCGCGCAGGGTCGCGCGCGCCCGTACCCGCGAGTGTACCCACACGCAGGGTCTCGCGAGCGCACCTGCTTGGGGTCGCGCGCGCGGGCACCCACGCGTGGGGTCGCGCGCGCGCACCCTGCCGCACCCCCGCGCATCCGCGCACCCGCGCGGGGTTGCGCGCGCGGGCACACGTGCGCAGGGTCGCGCGCGCGCGCACTCGCGCGCAGGGTCCCGCGCGCCGGGTTGCGCGCGTGTGCATACGCGCATGCACCCGCGCACGCGCCCCCGCGCATGGTCGTGCGCGCGCGCACCCGCGCGCATGGTTGCATGCGTACCCGCGCACCCTCGTGCGCGGGCAGTCACGCTCCCCATGTACGGGCAGTTGCGTGCCGGCCAACGCGCGGCCAGGTGCGCCCGCATCTGCACCCATGGCCGGCCTTGCACGCTGCCCGCCGCATTCCCTTTAAGCGCATACACGGCCGCGGGAGGCTAGGGGTGTATCCCCGGCCACGCGCCTCGATTCTGCGGAGACGAACACCGCTCTTGACGCCGCTCGACATCGCTCGACTCCGTCACCAGGCGTCTCTCCCTTCATGAAACTCACATGCATCCCTTCGAAGCACCCCTCTCCGTCACTTCTTCCTTCTCTCCGGAAGAAGTCATGGGGGTAAGGAGGAGGGAGATGAGGAAAAAATCCTAAGTTGTTTCTTCACTTTGTTCCCCAACAACAAGGATTGGGGGGGCAATTGATGGGATTAACCCATTTTTTATGCATTAGGGGTGCGCATAGCCGTTCCAAATGAGGGGATCTTGGGGTTGACTGGTCAACCCACTCCCCATGATCTCCATCATGATAGGAGGAGTGGGAGGGCCCACTTCCCCTTTTATCTCTCCACTAATCCCTCTCCCATGATAAAAGGAGGTAACCACCGCCGGCCGCAGCCCTGCGCCGGTCGCCCGCCGCCCGCCCGCCGCCCGCCGCCGGCCGCCTGCCGCCCGCCGCCGGCCGCCTGCCACCCGCTGCCGGCCGCCCACCGCCCGCCGCCGGCCGCCCACCGCCCGCCGCCGGCCGACCGCCGCCGCCGACCGCCGCCGTTCGCCGCCGGCCGCCTCCCACCGACCACCACCGTCCGGTGGCACGCCGCTCATGCCTCCACCGTCCGATTGTGATGGGGCCTCTGTAGCCGTCCGATCCGTGGGTAACCACCCACTAACCCACCACTTTAGTGGTGGGGCCCGCCATGATCCTCCCCCGGAGGCTATAAAAGGACCCCCATGGGCTCCTCTTTTCTCACCTTTTCTCTTCTCTGCTTCTTCCTCTTCTTCTTCAGGTGAGAGCTCTCCTGCCTCCTCCACCGAGTCGGCCACCGCTCGCCGTGAACCTCCAAAAGCCACCATCGGCCACCAACGGCCACCTGTGACAACCAGCTGCTGCCAGCGGCTATAAGCACCCCACCAACGCACTGTCAGCCAAAGGACGTCCAGGACCGCGAGGAAGCCAAAGGAAGAAGCAATCCGAAGCCAGCAAGCGCGCGCCGCCCCGAGCGCGAACGCCAGAAGCATCACGCACGTTTCCCCGTCTAAGTCACTTCCGCGGAGCAGCCTGTTGCCCGCTGGAAGCTTCAGTCTTTATCTCTCCCCTCAAGTTGTAACGGGAGCGGCCTGTCGCCCCGATTCACCAAGCAAGTTGTAACCCCCGGAAGCTAGTGGAATTTGACCGGCACAGACCTGGTCATGTGGTTTTTTACCCATTTAAGGGGTTTTTCCACGTCATCAAGACTTGTGTTCACTGTTTCATTTTCATCGACTGTCTGCGCGCTCGACCGCTCCGTGAGCTGAGACGGTCCAAGATTATACGGTCCGACCGGGGCATCGAGTTAGTCCGCAATAATAATAGTATAACAACGGTTAATATATACTATCATATTAGCTCTTTTCCCATTTTTAATGTCTCTCCACGACAAATGTCCCTTTGCGACAAATGTTGTCCTCCGACAAATGTCTCACCCACGACAAATGTCGCACCCAGGACAAATGTCGCACCCAAGACAAATTTAGCCCTACGATAAATGTCGCCCCCACGACAAATGTACCCTGTCGAATGCCCCCGGGCCGAAGGCCCGTGCCTGTCACTTGTATATATATATATACTATATTTAAAAGAAGCATGGTGACATGGTAAATAAGACATTCCTTTTATCCTAGTCATCCGTTCAATTCATGATTCCTAAGATTTTACCACCCCCTTTATTTGGAACTACGAAACTTCTTGCCTCTGCCAAACCTTTTCCGCGATTCTCCTCTGAAACCCTTTCTCCGCTCCGCCCCCTCCTCGCCTCCCCTGACATCCATTCCCCACATCAAAACCATTCAACAGATTGCCAAAGCTTTGTGACATAAAAGCACCAGCCAATTCCGCTTCCGCCAAAACTCATTCTCGCAGGTCTTCACAGTTCCTCATCGCAACGACTCCGCGACAACCTCTCCCACACTCACAGTTCCTCCACGCAACGACTCCGCGACAACCTCTCCCACGCTCTCAATTCCTCTGTGCAGCAAATCCTGCGACAACATCTCCCACACTCACGGGCGACTCGTGATTCTACTGGAAACTCAAGATTCTACGACGCATCCTTCGCATGGCTCAAAGGAGACCACAGCGGAGGGAGAAGCCGAGGATGATGAGCTAGATAATGTGGATGAGGAGGAAGGCTTGACCGGAAACGATCTCGCTCCCGCCATTTCCGACCTCACAGGCGCCGATCTTGACCACTCGCAACCCCCCTAGGCCGCATCCAGGCACCCACACCAGTACGTCACATCATTCTGCCCGCAGACCTGATCCGGCCGGAAGCAGTTTACGGGGCAAAACTCGTCGTCGTATTGCGAAACTGGACATAGGTTTTTGTCTACGAAGACCGAGTTCAGCTCCTCTTATTGTGCGGCAGAGAGGAGGAAAACGGTGAGGAAAAGGAGGACAAGAACAACCGATTGAGCGAGAGATACGACGATCGACATGGAGGGCAAATCGATGGGAGATCACCGCATATGATTGAGATTTGTGATGGAGATCAGCTCAATTGTCTCTTCGAGGAATGGAGATAAACTTTTATATGTTAAAATTTCTCAAGATGATCAGGAGATAGCTCTAGTACCAAGTAAAAATTTCAGAGCTATCAAGATGACAACTTGATTAAGTGAAAAGCGGAAACCAGACGCAGAAACACTCCAACCATAAACCGTGCTCAATAAACCAGATATAATAGAAGACAATAACAAGTCTTGTATTATCAACAATCTTCATACAAGGAATGGCATACATGGAGAGACATGATTCGCCAATGTACAAAAGTAGAGAAAACAAACAAAATAAGAACAAGTCGGGCAGACAGCCTCAGAGACCGTCGAGTTCGCCGAGTCCGTCGAGTCAGCCAAACCGCTGCTGCACCAAACTGAGCTACAGAGTTCGCGAAGTCCGCAGACAACCCGTTATTCTGCTGAACACCTTGTCCGCTCTTTGTAAGCCGCCTAACTGCAGAGGTTGCCTAGCTGCCAGAGTCCATGAACAAGAGCCACTGCCAAATTGAAGAACAGACCGCCGAAACCGACAGACAAGTTATTGAACTGGTAAGCTGGTGAGAAGACCGGCTAGCCGCAAATGCGACCTGCTACAAAACTACTGATTGTAAACCGCAAGCTTCACTGATCCATGACCGCAGTCAGCACCAAAATCCTAGCTTCTCAGTGCTAGTCGAACAACCTACAAATAGCAAACCGGTTAACCTTCTTCAAATCACGTGGACTGAAAAATCAGTGGCCGCAGCTATTAACCCACGTTCAACTTACTATTTATTCAGTTAATTACGATGTCACGGGGTGTCCTATTTATAGGAACAGAGAGGAGTGTGGTCACCTCCCTAGTGGATAGAAACACCACCCAAGCCCGCAGCTAGCACAGAGCAGTTCGCCCAGTCTGCAAGGACAAGCCGGACACCAGCCTATCCGGCTGCTATCAAAGGAGGCCGGACAGGAAGCCAGTCCGCATGCCAGCAGACACCGCACTAGCCCGCAATAAACAATATCCACGACCATAGGCACAAGCCGTCTGGTCAACCAGCGGGCATTGGGGACTCTGTGATCAAAAGTCGAACTTGTCACAAACAACCAAGTTCCAAAACCGGAGAAACACTAGCGCAAGCTCTGCGGACAAGAACAAAGTCCGCCATCTCCCAAGGTAGTCCGCCAACCCGCGAACTTCACGATTACCTCCTAACCGCTCCACCATAAAATAGGAGAAGGGAACAGGCCAAAGTCGATCTCCAAAAGCAGTCCGCATCAAGCGTACTCCGCAAACTAATTCTGAGTTTGCGGAGTCCTGCAGAACCACTATAAATCTGTGTCTGCTGTGATTGGTTTGTTGTGTGCTGTGATTGTTATAGAATTTAACTATACTGAGATTAATTCTTTAACTACTTAAGTAAAAATAATTGAACCTATTCACCCCCCTCTAGGTGTTTAGACATTCTTGAAACTAATTCTTTCAAGTGGTATCAGAGGGAGGTTACTCAAAATTAGACTTAATAGTCTGAGTATATCTCCAAGGCAGTAATAACATAGCCAAGATGGGTTCAGGTGAAAATCACAAAGAACTTGGATCTATGAAACTTCCCATTTTTAGAAAAGAAACATTTAGGATATGGAAAGAGAGGGTCAGATTATTCATGGAAGCATCTGATCCTAGAATCTACATCACAGTTCTAGAAGGTCCATTTATCCCAATGAAGACATCAGTTCTTGATGCAAATTTACAAACTCCAAAGAATTATTCTGAGATGACAAAAGATGAGATCATCTTAGCAATTTTGGACAAGAGGGCACATAACATAATTGTTAGTGCCATAGTTGATTCTATATTTCAGAATTTAGTCCAATGCAAAACTTCAAAGGAAATGTGAGACACTTTAATTGTCTACATGGAGAGGACAGCAGAAGTTAGAGAGGATATTAAGTCCATGCTCATTCAAGAGTATGAAAGCTTCAAACAAGCCAAGACAGATAGCATAGCTATGTGCTATGAAAAGTTTTTCAGAATTGTCAATGAGCTGATGACTTATGGAAGGGTCTTCAGCACTTATGAACTGAATGACAAGTTTCTCAGGTCATTAGCCAAGGAATGGGATACCAAGGTCTGTGCCATCAGAGAAGTGGCCAGACTTTCAGATACTCCTTGTAACGCCCCGAAACTCAAAAGAGGAATATGCAGCGTTTGAGCCAAGTTTGGGTCTTTGTAAGATGAATACGGCCTGTGACACGGGAGTATCACATGGCCGTGTCATGCTCAGGTTGTCGAGGCGAGGTCGACGATCGTTGAGGACTGGGAATACGGCCTAGGACACGGGCATGTCCCAGGGTGTGTCAAGCACACGGCCTATGACACGGGCGTGTCACATGGTCGTGTCCTCTTTTGGAAGTTTTGGCCCTGTTTCGATTGAGGGACACGCCCCGCAATACAGGCATGTAATGTATGACATGGGCGTGTCCAGGGTGATACGGGCATGTCTAAGACCGTGTCCTAGTCGGGATGCGAAGGTTTCAACGTCGATTAGGGTACACGGCCCATGAAACGGGCGTGTCCACGGGTGATACGGGCGTGTCACAAGCCGTGTCACAGGCCGTGTCCTGTTTTGGATTTTCTGGTTTACGACGAGTGTGGAACACGGCCTTGGATACGGGCGTGTCGCAAGCCGTGTTTAGCCCAGTAATTTGACTTTAAATGCGAATCGTGGCCGTTCGTTTCCTTATTTTGGGATCCAAGGGCTCAGGTTAGTCTATGTTGGGATTTAGGCCGGGAATAGGGTTTTCAAACCCTCATTTCAAGTGAGAATTCTCTTTCTAAGGCTTTAAAGAGAGGGGAGAGCAAGGAGGAAGAGGAAATCCAGCCGCGGGAGAAGCTTCGGAGCCCCGATTCTCGATCCGAGTCCAGATCTGTGAAGGCGAGGCCGATACGGCGCTTTCCATCCGACTAAATCTTCATGGCGCCGAAGAGAAATGCTAATGTAACGACTCTCTTTTTGGACATGTGAATTCCCCTTTACTTTTTGCATAGGAAGCCCGCTCTCGCGAGTATGCAGTGAGTTTGAGGTGTACCTTCGGGTAGACATGAATAGTCCCCGTTGTTTTGCATGTAGAGTCCGGAATCGAAGTACGAACATAGGCATGGTATGTGAAGCCTGCCCAGACAAGTTGGTCTGGATCGGTGATGTTTCATTATGCATGAATGGTCAAAGAAGACTCCGTGCCGATAGTTGTTTTTGGGTTTTCTACGCAGTAGATTGCATCAGGGAATCTTGGGGATTGTTGGATCCCTAGTTGGATTTGGGCTAGGTTCACTAATTTAGGCTTAGTCTGACCCATCTTGTATAGTCAGGGTCATGTCTAGTAGTCCTAGAGTTTAGGCTAAGTCCTTTTAGTTCTACCTACCTTGGACCAACCAGCAAAGGACCTCAGAAGACTCAGACTTAGAAGATATCAG
Organism: Platanthera zijinensis; assembly: GCA_039513925.1. Classification (NCBI taxonomy): domain Eukaryota; kingdom Viridiplantae; phylum Streptophyta; class Magnoliopsida; order Asparagales; family Orchidaceae; genus Platanthera; species Platanthera zijinensis. The sequence goes on from CM077078.1 coordinate 182,603,583, forward strand.
AAGATAGTTTGATCAGTTCGAAATTCTTCGAACTCAGCTCGACGATCGTCGATCTCAGATCGACGAATCTCAGAGTTAATTCTTTGTGCTGAGCTCAATGATATTCGAGCTCAGGTCGACGATTTGTTCTCTTCAGACAAATTCTCAGCCCGACAAACTCAGAGTACAGATTTGGCAAGTATTTCTCAGTTAGCAGTTCACAGAGCTCAGGTCGACAAACAGGCATTCTTAGGTCGAAGATCTTGGATCTCAGGTCAACAAATTCTGTTCAGAGTTCGACGCTTTCTGTCCAGTTTCAGAATGAGTTTTTCCTCCTTCTACTCCTTTATTTTCTCATTTATTAGCAGTATTATTCTGAGTATTTAATGCACATATTCATCTGGATATAGCCATTATTGGCTGCATTAAATATGGTATTCATCAGAATAATTATTTGCTTATTCTATCAAGGACAGTTGGGGAAACTCATAAATGTTTTTATTCCAGCTATTTTGAATTCTCCAGATCAGCCAGCATTTAAGGAAGTTATTCAAAATTTAAAGGAGAATTAATTGACAGAATATTAAAAAGAGATTCTCTCTTTTCAAGGACACAGAGACAAGAAAAGAAAAAGATACATTACAGAGAACATTCAACCACTGGATGTCTCATTCATTCTCTCTCAGCATTTTTTCATTCTTTACCAATACTCAAGACTAAAGAAGAACCATCATAAGATATCAAGAGTCTTCTTCATCTTCAGTTCCAGGAATCTATAGAAATCTTTGATTCAACATCAGTCAACTGGATTTCCTGGACATTGGCAGATCAAAGCTGAAGACCTACTCACCCTGAAGCAAAGCTCATTCTTACTAAACCTTCATCTTCTTAGGGGGAGCTTTGAAACCATCAGAATCCATATAGTCTTCTCAAGTTGTTTTTGAGAAAAGAGAAGACTTCAATCAACCTCTTCCCACCCCACTGTATAGGGTTTTAACTCCCTTCAAAAGTAAGCTTGGTTGCAAGTCTCCTGATCAAAAGATTTGAGATTGGTTTTTGAGCACCTGATCAAAAGCTCATAGGTGGCAGTCACCTGATCAAAACCTGTTAGTGGATTCGTACCAGGGTTGTAGAAGAGTGGATGTACCCAAGTTTAGGGGAACCACTATAAATTTCTTTTGTTTTCTGGTTGCACATTTTCTGTTTGTTTTGTTCTAGCTGTGTTTGTGATTGTTGGAATAGTTATACTATTTTCTTTTGCTTAACTACTATATGGTATCACTATTTTCACTCTGATATAAATTAAGAATAAAACAAAAAATTTTAATACTCTATTCACCCCCCCTTTAGAGTAATCAGATCTAACCCCTCCTTTCAATTGGTATCAAAGGGTGTGTTTATTTGGTTGTACAAGTTAACACTTGAATCAAGATCCAGTTAGATCAGATTTTATTCTTCTCAACTTTTCTTCTATCACAATGGCATAGAATAAGGATTATGCAAGCACCAGACCTCCCGTTTGCAATCTAAATAAGTTTGCCATCTGGAAAGCAATAATTAAACTGTATATGAACTCCATTGATGAGGACATATTTAATTCCATTTTGACAGGACCTCTTACTACAGCAACTGCTTCAACTTCTACTTCAAGCACTTATGCTGTTCCACCACCTGAGTGGACAGATGCACAAAAGAAAGCCAAAATTGTAAATGCCAAAGCAATGAACATATTTGCTCAAACCATGTCAGATGACATCTTTCAAAAGGTGGTTGAATGAACCTCTGCAAAAGCAATCTGGGATTCTCTCAACAAGATGGTTGCTAGCTCAGTAGATGAGAGAAGGGATAGAAGATCAACTCTCATCTCATAGTATGAGAATTTCAAGAAAGATGAAGCTAAATCTGTCAGTGACATATACAACAGATTAAGCTCCATCATCAGTGAGTTGAAGACCTTGGATAAAGACATCTCTCTCACAGAGGTGAATGACATGATCCTAATGTGCTTCCCAAGCTCATGGGACTCCAGGATCTGGCCAATAAAAGAGTCCAGAAGCTTGAATGAGGTTTCCACAGAATCTCTCCTGGAAAGCTCAAATCCTATGAGTAGCTGATAAAATCCAGGGAAGCTGTAGAACAAAGGACTCCTCCACTAGCAAGAAAGGAGGAAAATATAACATTCAAAGCAGCTGAAGAGACTGAAGCTTCAATAGTCAATGAAGAATTGATGAGTCTCTTTGCTAAGAGATTCTACAAAATGGCAAGAAAGGATTTCAGGAGAAAGTCATCCAGGAATGATGACAAGCCCAAGTATGATAAAACTCCTACTAAAGAAATAGTGTGCTTTGGATGTAGGAAACCTGGACATTTCATTTCTGAATGCCCTGAGAATATGAAGAAAGAGAAGAGAAGAGAAAAATACTCTAGGAGCAAGCACTACAGCATGCCTTCCTCCAGCAAGCACAAAAAAAAGGAGAAGGTCTTTGTTGCTGAAACCTGGAGTGACACAAAAGATGTAAGACCCCCCTCCCGGAACACAAGACACGGCACGAGAGGGGTCTTATGCCCAGAACAGCCGCCTTGCCGGAACACTAACACTCGGATTAGCCTGTACCACAAGACGCCTATCCTGCCGTCTTCAACCAATATCAACATATAAACTGCCAACCCAACCATAAAAATAAAAGAAAGTCAATCCACACCAAGAATAAGTCCATAAATATAGCAAAAGAGAAGCTAAACAAGATTCTACATAATCAGAGTACGTAAATATAATTGCCCCGAAGGGCTACAACCAAATCTCTCTCACTCACATCTGTAACTGACGGTAGTGACGGTACCGTCCCCTCAGGCCCTGCCATCCTGGCCTGGCTGTCCAGCTGCATAGCCTGCTGCTCCACCTGCGGGGTTTCCTCCTAAAAAAGGAAGACGTAGCAACCGTCAGTCATAAAGACTAAGTGGCTTCACATCCGCTCCCCCGGCGACTCCTCGGCACCGGGCGGAGAAGGGAACAGGTACAATATATATAAAACAGTGGTACAAGCAGGTGAAGTAAGTATACAAAACTTAGGTAGCAATAAAAGTAGTGTATAAATGAACAAGCTCTTATTCTATAATTCTACCATCTACAGCAGCAAGAGAGTATAATGTTATAACCGTAAGTAACTCAACTTATATGGATGCCCATACAAGCATATAAGTTGAGGGTCATTCAGCAATAAGTAACTCATTGTATAGGAGTGCCCATACAAACTTATACGATGAGGGTCTTGTGTATGCAATGAAGTGCAATGCTATGAATGTAATGCAATGACACACCCATGATCAAGCACATGCAATCGCTATGTCGACACAGACTTATAGTTCCAACTATTCGAGCAGGTAGCTAACCTCTCAGGCATCAACCGTCGTGGCCAAACGGTGACAGTAGAGCGGGCATCTCCACTACTAGGATGGTCTCCACACTACCTGGCCTAGGCCTCCGTACGCCTCAATGCTAAGAACACAACAGCGGAGCTCACATGCGTACTACGGCTCAGCGGGTTCTCTTGGATAAATGAGCACCAAGATCCTAGCCCCGAACTGGCCTATGCGTGACACGGAAGGAGCCTCGGAAATGAACACAAGGACCAAGCCCAACCATTCACTTGGCACGGAAGGAGCCTCGGGACATGAACACCGAGAACCAAGCCCAATCGTCCAAGGTCTAGCTGTAGACTCCCATCGGTGTAACGATTGGCGAGTCCGTAGACCTGCCACACTATCCTTAACCCGGGATTACGACACCACATGTCGACTCACACCACATGCACTTTCACAATATCGTGGTATGGAAGGAGCCTCGGGACACAAAAACCGAGGACCAAGCCCAACCATCCATCAAATGCGGAAGGAGCCTCGGGACATGAACAACGAGGGCCAAGCCCAACCGTCCAACTTTACTCATCTCAATCTCATTCCAACTAGTGACAGTCAACACCGCACTTGTTACTTCCACAATGCTAACCGTAGGGAGATGATACTCTAAGCATTGGATTACTAATTCCCTTTTATCCATCCAACATATATCACGGCCATAGTTAAATCATTTATACATTTATCTAATTATATCTACCCAATTATATCAGGTTCTTTCCTTCAATTAAACTTGTCCACAACTCGTTATATGAATTTAGATTTATAACCTTAACTTATCATGTCACTATGATGATTATGTCAAAAGAGTCCACCCAAGCCTCGAGTTGGATCGCAACATTAAATTCCACCACATCGCATTCCACGTTACACAACCCAGAATTTAGGTGCAGCCTTAATCCGGGCAGCAACTTCGACCAAGGGTTCTCGAGGCTACTGATATCGCCTGGAAACGTGCAACTACTTGTTGGAAAGATAATTTCGAGGGCTACGACTTTTGTGTTTAGTCGAAAACCCAGATATGACCAGAACACCCCCGAAATTGGCCACGAAGGTCGCTGCGTGCAGAAAATAGATTTCTGCACGCATCTTAAGGCGAGATGAACGACATCCGTTCATCTTCCTCCTTGCGCCAAACTCCCAAAATCTCCTCCAGAAAATCGTCCACCCTTATTCACCCTCACGAAGCCATATTTCTCCACGAATCACTCTCTCATCTTCACTTTGAAGAATGAAGAGGTTGGAGGGGACTACGCCTAGAAGACGGCCTAGGCATGGCTTTTCCCTAAGAAATCTCCTCCTCACCATCAAGACTCTAAGGATTCGATATCTCTCCTAGAATATTAACTACAGATCTAGCACCAAGGGAGAGGGGAGGAAGCTCACCTCGTTTCCAGCGGTGTCATTGTTCCCGACCATGGATCTAGTCGTTCTTCTTTGCGGCATCTTTTGCTTGGTGCGGTTGTTCTTCACGGCAAAGGAATGAGAGAGCTAGAGCGAGAGAAGGCCGCCTCCAAGAGCTCCGACTTCCCTCGGCTTTGTCGTTCGCGAGGTCTGCGATGACGACAAGGTCGATCGGCGCAAAGGCTCGGGTTCGGCTTAAACTTCCCTTTATAAACCGATGTATTAGGTTACATCTTCTGCCACATGCAACGCCTTGTTGGACCGCCCATAATGGGTCATATTGAAGTGACCCGGTCCAAGGAATCATCCAGCATGAATCCCGAAGTCCGGTTCGGTCCGCCTGTTCAAGCCGGCGAATCCGCCTGGGCGAAGAAAACGCACAAGTAAAATTCGACGGGAATCAACTGTCATTCTCAACGATCAACGAGAATCGTCGGGCATTCTCGACGAATTCATCGGGTATCAACAATGATACCCGACGAATTTCACTTAGCCAACTTATCAAAAAACTTGGCGTTGAGTGCGTTGAGTATTCTCAGCGATACTCAACGATCTGTGGGTATCACCGGGAATTCTCGACGATCGGCGAGAATCGCCGGGCATTCTCGTCGATCGGCGAGAATCGTCGGGCATTCTCGTCGACTTTTGCTTAACCTAATTCCCAATCTGTAGTTTTGGATACGGCGGGTATCGACCATCGATACCCGTCGAATCGGTGAGTATCATTCCCGATACCCGTCGATCTGCGAGTATCAACTCCCATTCTCGTCGAGTTTCCCTTAAGCCATTTCCTTCCGATCCGTTGGATGTCACTCAACCCTACACTCCATTCAACGCACTTGACACCTTTTGCTAGTGAGTCCCGAGCCCGAGTCAAGTCCCTTGACTCAAAACTCGTGCAAGGGGCCTAGCGCAAATTGGGACATTACAGAAGATGAATCCACATCTTCTAGCTCCAGTGAAGAGGAAGAAGAGGAAAAGGCTAGGGAAGTCTTCCTCATGGCTATCAATGCCTCTTGCAGCCCATCAGATGCTGAAGAAGAATCTGATAATGAAGAAGCTTCAGAATCAGAAGTTAATTAGGTACTATCATCATTTGATTATAGTTCTGATAGTTTTAAAATTGAATTTAAAACCATGTGTATAGATTTAATTAACTCTGAAAAAGTAATTAAACTTCTTAGAGAAAGATTAACTGATCAAGACAAGCACATTGCTGAAAAGACTAAACTAACAATTAAACTTGACTCAGCAAATGAACAAATTTTTTTCCTAAAATTTGATCTAGGTAAGGCCAAGAAATTAGAAGAATCTCTCAATGGTAGAAGCTTACAACTGTTAGACATAACTAGTACTATAAATGCTAGGACTAATAACAGTAAACTAGGACTAGGTGCATCATCTAGTGAACCACCTATAATCCAGAAGAATCAGTTATCAAAACCAGTAAATTTTATTTCAGATAAGGGTAAAAAGAATACTGAACAAGTAGATAAAGTAAATAAAGTATTAAAGCAAATTGAACTAAGACAAAAATCTAAGAATAAGAAGAAAAATAATTACAACAATGTTCAACAGTTTTTGTCGAACTCAGATCGACGAAATGTGAACAGTTCGTCGACCTCAGAACGACAAACTCTGAACGCAAACCATAACAACAATGATTCTTCGACCTACGATCGATGAAACCAGTATGGTTCGTCGACCAGAGATCCACGATATTGGTGCCCTGAGAATAAATACCTTCATTCTTCGAGTAGAGATCGAAGATCTTATCCCAATTAGTCGAGCTCAGGTTGACGAACTTGCCAGAGTGCGTCAATCCCAGATCAGTATAACAGATATCTCAATCCTTTTGAAATCTAAAATCCACCAAGAACATTTAATAATAAATTTAATTAATGGATTATCCCGCCTAGGAAATATAATCATTTAGGTTATAAAAGCCAACCTGAATACTAATCTGTTTTCATTGCAGGTGAAAGACTGTTCTACCACAGATTAACAGTGGTATCTGGACAGTGACTGTTCTAAGCATATGACAGGAAATAAGGCCAACCTAACACACTACAAGGCAAAGCTAGGACCAAAAGTAATATTTGGTGACTCCAACTGTGGCCAGACTAAAGGCTATGGAAAAGTTGAAGTTGGAGCTGTCACCTTCAGGAATGTAACATATGTAAGTGGACTGAAGCACAACCTCATCTCCATAAGTCAATTATGTGATGAAAGGTTTCAGGTATCATTTACTAAAACCTCCTGTATTATCACTTCTTTGGACAATAATATAGTATTGACTGGCACTAGAGTAGGAAACATTTACTTAGTTAACTTCCAGACAGCCAAATCTAAAATTTGCTTATTTAATTCAACTAGTAATAATAATGACCTTTGGCATATGAGATTAGGTCAAGTTAACTTGAAAACATTGTCAAATTATCTAGGGACAACCTTGGCAGAGCTTTGCCTTCTTACCCCTACAAGAAGGAAAGCCTTTGCAGGGCTTGTCAATTAGGCAAGCAAACTAAAAATAGTTTTAAATCATTAAACAAAAGTGACTCACCTAGGATATTGTACTTACTATATATGGACCTTTTTGTCCCTATAGCAGTACAAAGTCTAGGAGGGAAATCTTATACTTTAGTGATTGTAGATGACTTCTCTAGATTCAATTGGGTTTTCTTTCTGAGATCTAAGTCTGATAACTTTAAGATTCTTATAACTTTCTCAAGAACATACAGATTGAGTACTCTACTCCAGTTGCATTGATCAGAAGTGATCATGGTACTTAGTTTGAGTCTCTTCTTATGCAAGAGTTCTGTAGGAAGGAAGGTATCATACAATGCTTCTCAGCTCCTAGAACACCTCAACAGAATGGGATTGCTGAAAGGAAGAATAGAACACTAATTGAATCTGCAGGCACATTACTTGCAGATACTTATTTGCCTCTATCCTTTTGGGCAGAGGCTGTAAGCACAACAAATTATGTGCTGAACAGAAGTCTTATACACAAGCTTAAGAATAAGACTCCTTATGAGCTACTGAAAGGGAAGAAACCTAAAGTAGACTACTTTAAAATATTTGGATGCTTATGTTATATTCACAACAACAATAAGAAACACATTAGAAAGTATGAAGCCAAGTCTGATATGGGAATTTTTCTTGGATATTCCCAAGTAAGCAAGGCTTATAGGGTTTATAACAAATCTACTTTAAAAATTGAAGAGTCTATTCATGTTTCTTTTGATGAGACTAACATATTTTATAAGGAGAAGACTGCTTCTATCAGTGAAACTTTGCTGGTACCTAACATGTGTGAGAGACTAAATTAGTTGACCCTCACCAATGAGGCTATTTGATAGTTTTACTTTCAAGACAACCTACACACCTAGAGGGGGGGGGGGGTGAATAGGTTCTAATGCTTGTTAACACTTTTTGGCAGAATTCAATTACAGAATTAAAACACACAGCACAGCAGTCACAAAAATTTAACCATCACAGATTGCACACTGTTTTATAGTGGTTCCCCAAGGTCTGGGTACATCCACTTTCCCCCTTCACCTATCTAGCAGTATGCTAGATTCGGCCAAACTTCCTCTTTACTCAGATCCACAGATCCTACAGCTCAAAACCTGAAAAGGTTCCTACAACTCAGGCTCAACAGCCTTACCTCAGCCTTATCACAAAGCCTACAACTCAGAGAAGAACCTTCTCCTACACTCAGGCAAACAACCCTACCACTCAGAGATCAACTCTCCTACACTCAGCCTTTATAACAAAGGCTTACAACTCAGATCTGTATTGACAGATCCTATAAAAATTAGAAAAGAAGTTTTTAATATCTTGCCTTTGTTGAGAGAGAAAAGAACAAGACAATTCTTGATCAGCTGATGAAATCAACTGAATCTGAGCTTTCTTCAAAGCTTCTTGAATCTGAACTTAGCTGAGTTGATTTCCAAACAGCTTCTTGAGAAACCAATGACGGCTTCCTTCTTATTCTTCAAGTGGCTGGATCCCTCTCTATCCAACACCTTTGATGATACTTCTGAATTCTTGAAAGAACTCTTCTTAGACTGATCCTGAGATCATCTTCTTAGATCTTCTGATGAAGATCTTCTTTAATGCCTTGCACTTTCTTGAAGAGAGGACTTGTCTCTTAACTGATGTGTTGATTAAGAATTAATTTCCTCTTGTATATCTTCTCTCTTTTTTTTTCTTCTGAATTTGTCTATTTATAGATATTCTTCATGGTAACCGGCTGATCCGGTTTCTAACTGACTTCTGACATGTCTGATAGCTTCAGTTAACCTGTCATAACCCACAACTGTCAAGTCTTCAAACAGATCCTGTGCCTTAGTCTTGGACAGCAAAGTGTTGAGGCAAACTGTCAGAAAGTGTCGAGACCAACTGTCTATATGTGTCGACACAAGTGACTTTGGTGTCGACACAGCCTTTGATGATGTCGACTAGTTTGCCTTTAAGTCGACACTGCTTCTTCAGAACTTCATCTTGAGAATGAGTCGACACAGAGAATTTGTGTCGACTCAACACTTCATCTTTCTTCAGAAAATAACTTGGTCTTGACTTTGCAGTGTGTCGACACAAGTCCTGTGTGTCGACACAGTTGTTGTAGATTCAGAACTCAGTATGTGTCGACTCTGTCTTCAGGTGTCGACATAGTTGAGGTCGACTATCTTTCTGTGAGTCGACACTGCTTCCCAGTGTCGACACAAATGTGGTCGACTATCTTTCTCTGTGTCGACACAGCTTCCTTCAAGTGTCGACACAATTATTCTGAAGTGTCGACCCAGTTTCTTCAGATGGCGACACATGGACTTAGAATAATTTCCTGTATTCTTTAATACTTCTTCACCTGCACATGTCAACTTAAAACAACATCAAATACACCTTGATGTATATCATTAAGCTAAGTTAGGCTTCTTCAAATCATGTACACATTTTCCAATGTACCCAACAATCTCCCCCTATTTGGAGAAGTCATAACCCTTTTAGTTAATGATATACACCATTTATAACAAAAATAATATGATGATGTATGACATTACATGAATATTTTATATAAACAAAATATTAATAATTCATCACAGAGTGAACATGAATATATGATTCTAAACAAAATTTTGTTTATAACTTGATAATGTTTGATTACAGATGTTTACATTGAATGATCAAAACATTACAAAACATTTGAAAGAACTTAGAACTAAGACTGATCAGGCTCTTTTATAACAATTCCTTTGCCAGATTGGATTTGAGCCTTCACAGGAGCTTCAGCAACTTCAGCAGGCTTCTTGCCTTTTAGCTCAGCTTTCTTCTGAGCTTCTTCCTTTAGCCTTTGCCTTTCAAAGTAATGAAAGGGCTTTGGAAAGTACTTGCTCGGCTCCTAAGCATCTGGTGGCAGCCTTCCCAGCTTGGCTTTTCTCCTGAACTGTACTATGGCTTCCTGCCTAGCTTCATACTTTTGCCATTCCATTTCATTATACCACTTTCCTCTTTCATGTGCTTGGTCCTTTAGAGCCTTCAATGCAGTTAGTATAATATTTCTTGAAGTAGGTCTCCACTGCTCAAAATCTGGCTTAAGTTCAGCCTGCTCTCTAAATCTTTTCTTGGATAGTAGAGCATCTTGCTGTTCTTTCAAGTTGGCATCAGGCTTATCAACTTTCTCAATAAAAACCTTGGTAACCTCCTTTGGAGGACTATACATATCCTGAACTTGCTGATTAATTATATCAAAATCAGGAGGAGGGTAAATGACTTTGGCAATCTCAGGTTGATTGCCTTCAAGTAGACCTGTTTGAATTCCTGACTCAGCCACCATATCATCATCACACAAAGGTGGATATCCCAATGTGGCTCAAATACTATTTATCACCCATTTGGTGTGCTCTGAGCCAGCATGAACTAACAACCTCTCCCTCTTTATGACTTCTCTGGTAATATGATCTCTTAGACCATCCTTCTGAAATCTGATCTGGGTATCTAGATAATTCACACCATCTTTAAAATATGGTTTCAATTTTTGAAGTTTGTCAGATATTTTCTTCTGAGATGTAGTGATGGCAGATTGAACTGAAGCTATAGCCTCCTTTAGTTTCTGATCAAAAGCTTCCATCTCTTTTGCTCTTTCTTTAGTCATCCCTACAGTAGCCTTTTTGAACTCTTCAAGAATTTCATGGTGAGATTCAGCCAAATTATCATTCATCTTCAGCTGATTCTCCAAAACATAACCTTGCTTCAAAGCAATATCATCCACTTTAGTGAGGATAGACTGCTGTTGTTTAGTCAAAAATACTACAACATTACCTCCCTTATGGAAGCAATCTGTCATCTCCTTCTTATTCATATTTACTTCAAATCTAATAGACTTAATATCTTGAGCCAAGTCAAATTGAAGGGATTTATTGCTCTTATTAAGATACTTCTCCATTGCTAATATCTGCTCATCCAACTTAACTTGCAAATCTACCATGAGCTTGTTATAGTTAAATTCAGATGGAGATTGGTGAGTTGAAGTTTGGAGTGCCTGCTTATAACTTTGGGTCCTTCTCTTGAAGACTATGAGCTTTCTCTTCTTAGCCATTCTGGTTTCTTCAGTCTTAGAGTCTGATGAACTTTCTATTTGAACTCTTTCAGGTGGAGTAGGAGGAATATTAGTTTCAGTGACATGTTGCTCAGCCTCAATAGTCACAGGCTCCCCCTCAACTACTTGCTCCTCCTCAACTCCTTGTTCCTTCTCAGCTTCTTGCTCTATCTCCATGTCTAGTGCCTTCTCATTGTCTTGCTCCTTCTCTACTCTATTAGTAGCAATTTCAACATTAGGAAATAACTCATCTAGAGTGTATTCCTTCTGAGCTTGAACAGATGTTGAATCATTCAGATCTGCAATATTCAAATCTTTTGATAAATCAATTTGTTCTTTCTCCTGCACTGTTTCAGACATCTGCTCCCCCTGCACTTGTTCAGTATTTGGAATATCCTGGGCAGGTGAATACACTTGCTCCCCCTGCACCTGTGCAGGAATAGAAATATTAGTAATCTCCTTGGCAGAAAAATACACTTGCTCTCCCTGTACCAGTACCTAGTCAGGAGTAGATACATTCTGGGCAGAAGAATGAGCATGCTCCCCTACATCTGTGCAGGAATGGTTGATTTCTGAACTTGAGTAGACTCAGGCTGATCTTCAACCTGCTTTCTCACTTGCTCTTCTGGATGCTGGGCAGTGCCTAGATCATGTGCAGGGGCTCTTTCAGGGGTGTCCTGCCTGTTCTCATCAGGCACATCTTTAGACAGCACCCTATCCCACATTGAAAATAATCTTATATCCATTTTCCCCATGTGATTAATCTTTGTCCCAGACAGTTGTTGCATAACCTCAGGGATCACCCCAGTCAGGTATAAACTCACAATTCTAGCCAGATTTGGCTTCTTGATTCCTTCCTTGATCTTATCAAATACTACAGCTGACCAGTCAGTTGGAATTGTAAACACAATTCTGGTCATTAGGCTGAACATATAGGATGAAATCCTATCATGTCCACCTGGTTTGCACAAAATTATCTTCCCAACTACTTCTGACAGAAACTTGCCCTGTTGATTCATGCCCTTCCTGTTGATAGCTGCTCCAATCTTCAGGGTTGGATCCAATCCACACCATTGTAGAGCCTCCCTGGTCTTAGAGGCTGGAACCTCTTCTTCATTCTCAATGTTTGATAATTGAAGTGTTTTTCTTAAATTTCTTGGTGTCAGTTTCACCTTCGTCCCATGAACAGTGGATTTTATCTTGAGACCAGCTGAATCCACTAATGCAGAGGTAAAGAATTCAATCACCTCCTTCTTCCAGATCTTTGATGGTTCAGAAACTAGAAATTCTAATCCAGATTCAGAAATTAGAGTGACAACCCTTTGAACATCTGTCGGGGCATCCGCAAAGGCATTGCGCACCAACTAATATCCTTCGTTGACGTTATCTACAACCTTTGGCGCCATTGATCAGACGAGAAATCTTGAGAGAGAAGAGAGAGAGATTGTCGACACAGGGTTTCAGTCTCCAAAACCTTGTAAGCGTGTCGACAGAATAAGTTCTTGACCTATTTATACCTTCTAGGGAAAGAAGATCAAAAGTCGGGCAAAACAGTCTATATGTGTCGACACAGATGGAGTGTGTCGACACAAACTTCTATTGTCTTGACAGCAAGTCTGTCTACTATGTGTCGACACCAATTGTGGATATGTCGACACCAATTATGGATATGTCGACACCTGAGAGACATAGTAGAGCATTAGAAATTCTGTGTCGACTCTTAGGATAAGTGTCGACACAAAATCTGTAAGTGTCGACACCACTATTCTGGTGAAGTCGACACTACATTCCTGGATGAGTCAACTATTTGATTCTTAAGTGTCGACACAAATTCTCTGTGTCGATACATATTCTCTGACTAGTCGACATGACTTAACTGAGTCGACACATTATCACTGAATGTGTCGACACTATTTTACTTAGCCAATTTCTGTTTTTGTCAATACCACTTGATAATCTAATATTTCTTGTAAGTTTGTTGATAAACTAATCAATGGTCAGCATGCCTAATTCAATTTTAAATTTATTGAATTTTGTTTCATCCAGTGGCTTAGTAAATACATCTGCTATTTGATAATCTGTTTTAACAAATTCCAATGAGATGTCTTCTCTTTCTACATGCTCTCTAAGAAAATGGTATTTAATTTCTATATGCTTAGTTTTACTGTGAGAAACAGGATTATTAGCAATAGAAATAACACTTTTAGAATCACACAATAAAGGTGTTCTACTTACTTGAATACCATAGTCTTTCAACTGATGCTGTATCCACAATAGCTGTGCACAGCAGCTGCCAGCAGCAACATATTCTGACTCAGCTGTGGATATTGCCACACTGGTCTGCTTCTTACTACTCCATGATATCAATCTTCCTCCCAAGAATTGACAAGTACCTGTTGTACTCTTTCTATCCTCTCTACAGCCTGCAAAGTCTGCATCTGAATAACCTGTTAGTAGAAAATCTCTATTCCTAGGGTACCAAAGGCCTAGATTAGGTGTGCCCTTAAGATATCTCAGAATCCTTTTGACTGCAGTATAATGAGATTCTTTAGGGCAGGCTTGGTACCTAGCACAGACACATGTAGCATACATAATATCTGGTCTACTAGTAGTGAGATATAGTAGAGAGCCAACTATTCCTCTATACAAAGATTCATCAACAGGTTTACCTGCATCATCTTTGCATATAGGCATACTTGTTCCCATAGGAGTTCTCATAGTGGAGGATGACTCCATACCATACTTCTTAATTAATTCTTTGGTGAACTTAGACTGGGATATGGATAGGCCATCATTAGTCTGTCTTACTTGGAGTCCCAAGAAGAACTTAAGTTCCCCCATACTGCTCATCTCAAACTTCCCTTGCATAAGTTTGGCAAACTTTTTACAAAGGTTGTTTTCAGTAGATCCAAAGATTATGTCATCAACATAGATCTGAACTAAGATGATCTTACCTTTGGATTTCCTAAGGAATAGAGTTTTGTCTATTTTTCCTCTTGAGAATTTATTCTCAATAAGGAAAGTAGACAGGGTTTCATACCAAGCCCTTGGGGCTTGCTTTAACCCATACAAAGCTTTCCTAAGCTTATAGACATAATCAGGTTTAAGAGGATCTACAAAACCTGATGGCTGCTCTACATAGACTTCCTCTTTTAAATCACCATTCAGGAATGCTGATTTCACATCCATCCGGTACACTCTGAAGTCTTGATAGGCTGCATAGGCAAGGAACATTCTGATTGCCTCCAGCCTTGCTACTGGGGCAAAGGTTTGATCAAAGCCAATCCCTTCTTCCTGCCTGTATCCTTTTGCAACCAATCTTGCTTTATTCTTCACTATTATTCCACTCTCATCCAATTTGTTCCTATAAATCCACTTTGTGCCAATTATGTTGTGGCCTCTTGGTTTAGGAACAAGCTCCCAGACATTACACCTTCTGAATTGATTCAGCTCCTCTTGCATAGCATCAATCCAGTGCTGGTCTTGGATGGCTTCTTCAAACTTCTTAGGCGTTATTTGAGACAGGAAACTTGAATGTAGGTCTGTGCTTTGATTTCTGCTTCTACTCTGCACTCCCTGTCTTGGATCACCTATAATCTGATCAGCTGGATGATCTCTTAAATGTCTTGTAGCTGGAGGAAGATTCCTTTCTGGTTGAACATCTCCAGCTTCTTCTTCATGCTGAACCTCTTGGTTTTCATCAGCTTCTATTGAGTCTTGTACTCCCCCTGGACAATAGTCTTCATTTTCCAATGCTCCATTTTCCTTTGATACTTCAGCAATGGAGAGCTTGTCCATTCTTTTGCTTATACCTGTTGAATCATTTGATCTACAAGACAACTCACAGTTGATTAATCTTGTTTCATCAAACACAACATGTACAGATTCTTCAACAACTTGAGTAGTCAAGTTGTAGATTCTATAGGCCTTACTATTTATGCTGTACCCAACAAATATCCCATCTTGGGATTTGGCAGCAAACTTAGTTAGGTATGACTTGCCATTGTTAAGTATATAGCATTTACAACTAAAGATCCTGAAGTAGGATAGATTTGGTTTTCTACCTTTCATAATCTCATAGGGAGTCTTTTTGTGGTTCTTGGTGATAGAAGCCCTATTGATCACATGACATGCAGTGTTAACTGCCTTAGCCCAGAAATATTCTGGGAGAGAGGTGTCACTCAATAGAGTTCAGCCAGCTTCAATTAATGTTCTATTCTTTCTTTCAGCAATGCCATTTTGCTGTGGTGTTCTAGGTGAGGAGAACTCTTGGAAAATCCCAAAGTCTTCACATAATTTTGTCATGCATTCAGATTGAAACTCAGTACCATGGTCACTTCTGATTTTGACCACTGTACTATTCAGTTCATTCTGAATTTGCTTTACAAAACTAAGTAATACACTTGGGGTTTCTGATTTCTGTCTCAGAAAGAACACCCATGTAAATCTAGAATAGTCATCTACCACCATAAAAGTATAGACTTTCCTACCTAGACTATGAACTGGCATAGGACCAAAAAGATCCATATGTAAGAGGTATAGGCACCTCACAGAATCCTTGTTTTCAAGGCTATGAAAGGAGGATTTTGTCTGCTTGCCCTTTTGACAAGCTGAGCATATTTCTTCCTTTATACACTTAACTTGAGGACCATTCCTCACTAACTCTTTGCTAAAGAGTTGGCCAATTGTCTTGTAGTTAAGATGAGCCAATCTCTTGTGCCACTTGACACAATGAGAAGCATTATCATCAGCTACAAGACAGATGGAAGAAGCCTTGTTCTTACATACAAAATTAAGACAATAGATATTTCTCTTCCTATATCCAGTCAATATGATCTTTTGATCACTTGACCTTTTGATATGACATCCATCCTTAACAAATGAAATGTCATATACTAAATCACTCAGCTGGCTTATGCTTATTAGATTGTGTTTCAAACCTTTTACATAAGCCACTTGGGTGATAGTAATTAGGTTAGTAGAAATGTTACCAAACCCTTTGATGATTCCTTTTTTAGATCCACCAAAGATCACTTTAGGTCCATCTTTGACAGATGTATACTCCTTCAGCAACCCCTTTGTTCCAGTCATGTTCCTGAAACAACCACTGTCCAAGTACCATATAGGGGCATGGCCACTTGGACTTTCCTGCAACACAAATTTACTTACCCTTAGAACCCAAGTAAGTCTTGGGTCCTTGGTTCAGGTTAGCATTAACAAAGCTACCATTATCTCTTCTAACAGGTAGACTATTGTTCTTTCTAATACTTGTGTTATGCCAGCAGTCTAATGCAAAATGGCCTCTCTTGCCACAGCACCAATATTCAAACTTATTGTATCTAGATCTAGATACACCCTTGACAGAAGAATTTCTGTCCATTGCTGGTGCTGCAGCAGCTTCACCCACTGATTTCTTATAACCATTGGGTTTATGAACATGGATAGGCCTGTTGGCATTTACACCCTTGTTTATCAGAACATTAGTCTTAAAATGACCATGAATATCTTCATGATCATATTGGTTAGAAGGCACTTGCACCTTTCTAAACTTAATAGGGACTGAAAGGTTCAGTGGCTTGACAGGAGCTTTGCCTTTCCTCTTGAATTGGGCTGCCCTGGGGTTACCTTTGAATCCTAATCCTGCCTTACCCTTTTGAGTAACAAATTCATCTATCAAGGTTAAGACAGAC
Organism: Platanthera zijinensis; assembly: GCA_039513925.1. Taxonomy (NCBI): domain Eukaryota; kingdom Viridiplantae; phylum Streptophyta; class Magnoliopsida; order Asparagales; family Orchidaceae; genus Platanthera; species Platanthera zijinensis. The sequence continues at coordinate 182,620,671 of CM077078.1, forward strand.
GTTGGCTTAGAGTAACTAACCACTAACTCCTTTTCTATTCTTAGTCTGGCCTCCAGACTCTTCACTTGATCATTGGTATAATTGATTGTGCCCATCTGAATAATAATTATATTCTTTAGTTTGGCAATTTCATTTAACTTCTGATCAATTACTTTTTCAAACTCAGTTGCAGCTACCTTTAGATCAGCAATTTCCTAAGCCAGAGATTTAACCAGGTTCTTGCTTTTCTTAAGGCCCTGCAATAAGTCCCCATACTTATCTATCAATTGATAGACATCTCCTTCAGATTCAGATGCATCTACATCACTTGATGCAGATGTAGCTGATTCTGCACTTGTACTACAAACAGATTTTATTGAAGGACATAGTACCTTACTAGGACCAGACTGATTCTGGTACATGTCTTCTTCTAATCCTGCCATCAGTCCCATGCACTGATGATCTTCTTGTTCATAGATGGAGTCTAGCAATTGCATGAACTCCTCTTCAGTAGCAGCATACAGTCCAATGTATGCTTCAGCTTCAGATTCTGATTCTGTAGTTGATTGATCTGTTAGGCTCTTTTCCTTCTTTGCAACAAAGGATTTTTCCTTCTTGCCCTTTTGATAAGTCTTCTTCTTGTCTGATGACTCCTTTCTCTTATCAGGACAGTCAGCCACTACATGTCCAGGCCTACTGCAATAATAACAGATAATCTTTGAAGTAGTGGCCTTGCTGGGCTTTGTTCTGCTCTTCTCTTTCCTTGATGACTTTTTCTTCTGATAACAGTCATCAACTTGCTGTGATGAGGAGGGCCTAGACTTCCACTGCTTCTTCTTTAAGAATCTCTGGAATTGCCTTGTAAATGCAGCAAAATCTGCATATGACTCACAGCTTTCTGAACCCTGATTATCTGAATTTTCAGAACTAACTTCTGCAACTTCCTTAGGAGGAGATGATGATATCCTCCCATTCTTTCTAGTGGCTTCTGCCTTGAAGGCCACTGTCTTCTCTATATGCTCTCCTTTTGAATTCTTTTCCTCCTCCTTCCTCACCATAAGTTGCATTTCATAGGATAGCAACTTTCCAAATAAGGTTGGAGGAGAAATCTCTGCCAGTTTAGCCACTTCTCTTATGGAACAGATCTTTGTGTCCCAATCCTTTGTCAAGGATCTTAAGAATTTGTCATTCAGTTCATAGGTACTGAAGACTCTTCCATAGGACATTAACTCATTCACAATTCTATAGAATTTCTTATAGCATTCAGTTATGCTATCAGTTTTTCCTTGTCTAAAACTTTCATATTCCTGATTGAGCATAGACTTCCTATCCTGTCTTACTTCTTCAGATCCCTCCATGTAGACAATCAAGGTGTCCCACATTTCTTTGGAGGTCTTGCAGTGAATCAGATTCTGAAATGTAGAATCATCTATGACACTTACAATAATATTCTGAGCTCTCTTGTCTATGGTTGCCAAAATGATTTCATCCTTGGTCATTTCAGAATAACTCTTTGGAGTTTGAATATTAGCATCAAGAACTGATACCTTCATTGGAATGAAGGGTCCTTCCTAAACTGTGATGTATATCCTTGGGTCAGATGCTTCCATGAACAATCTGACTCTTTCCTTCCAAATTCCAAAGATTTCCTTCCTGCAGATGGGTAACTTCATTGACCCTAACTCCTTGTGATTTTCTCCAGAACCCATCTTCTTGAATCTTGATTCTGCCTTTCAGATCTACCTCAGACTGTTAAGTCCTTTTTGAGGAACCTCCCTCTGATACCACTTGATAGTTTTACTTTCAAGACAACCTAAACACCTAGAGGGGGGGGGGTGAATAGGTTCTAATGTTTGTTAACACTTTTTGGCAGAATTCAATTACAAAATTAAAACACACAGCACAGCAGTCACAGAAATTTAACCATCATAGATTGCACACTGTTTTATAGTGGTTCCCCAAGGTCTGGGTACATTCACTTTCCCCCTTCACCTATTTAGCAGTATGCTAGATTCGGCCAAACTTCCTCTTTACTTAGATCCACAGATCCTACAGCTCAGAACCTGAAAAGGTTCCTACAACTCAGGCTCAACAGCCTTACCTCAGCCTTATCACAAAGCCTACAACACAGAGAAGAACCTTCTCCTACACTCAGGCAAACAGCCCTACCACTCAGAGAACAACTCTCCTACACTCAGCCTTTATAACACAGGCTTACAACTCAGATCTGTATTGACAGATCCTACAGAAATTAGAAAAGAAGTTTTTAATATCTTGCTTTTGTTGAGAGAGAAAAGAACAAGACAAATCTTGATCAGCTGATGAAATCAACTGAATCTGAGCTTTCTTCAAAGCTTCTTGAATCTGAACTTAGCTGAGTTGATTTCCAAACAGCTTCTTGAGAAACCAATGACGGCTTCCTTCTTCTTCTTCAAGTGGCTGGATCCCTCTCTATCCAATACCTTTGATGATACTTCTGAATTCTTGAAAGAACTCTTCTTAGACTGATCCTGAGATCGTCTTCTTAGATCTTCTGATGAAGATCTTCTTTAATGCCTTGCACTTTCTTGAAGAGAGGACTTGTCTCTTAACTGATGTGTTGATTAAGAATTAATTTCCTCTTGTATATCTTCTCTTTTTTTCTTCTTCTGAATCTGTCTATTTATAGATCTTCTTCATGGTAACCGGCTGATCCGGTTTCTAACTGACTTCTGACATGTCTGACAGCTTCAGTTAACCTGTCATAACCCACAACTGTCAAGTCTTCAAACAGATCCTGTGCCTTAGTCTTGGACAGCAAAGTGTTGAGACAGACTGTCGGAAAGTGTCGAGACCAACTGTCTATATGTGTCGACACAAGTGACTTTGGTGTCGACACAGCCTTTGATGATGTTGACTAGTTTGCCTTTAAGTCGACACTGCTTCTTCAGAACTTCATCTTGAGAATGAGTCGACACAGAGAATTTGTGTCAACTCAGCACTTCATCTTTCTTCAGAAAATAACTTGGTCTTGACTTTGCAGTGTGTCGACACAAGTCCTGTGTGTCGACACAGTTGTTGTAGATTCAGAACTCAGTATGTATCGACTCTGCCTTCAGGTGTCGACATAGTTGAGGTCGACTATCTTTCTGTGAGTCGACACTGCTTCCCAGTGTTGACACAAATGTGGTCGACTATCTTTCTCTGTGTCGACACTGCTTCCCAGTGTCGACACAAATGTGGTCGACTATCTTTCTCTGTGTCGACACAGCTTCCTTCAAGTGTCGACACAATTATTCTGAAGTGTCGACCCAGTTTCTTCAGATGGCGACACATAGACTTAGAATAATTTCCTGTATTCTTTAATACTTCTTCACCTGCACATGTCAACTTAAAACAACATCAAATACACCTTGATGTATATCATTAAGCTAAGTTAGGCTTCTTCAAATCAGGTACACATTTTCCAATGTACCCAACACTATTAAACATCCTCCTCAAAATGTTGCTGAAGAAAGTTATGATGAAGAAACTGATGTCAATACATAACAACCAACAGATAATCCAATTCCACTAGAGGAATTTATTCCCCAAGCTATTGAATAACCAACTCCACCCACTGACTTTGTCACACTTAGAGATCACCCCATATCTCAAGTAATTGGAGACATATCAGCTGGTGTGCAGACAAGGCATCAACTCAACCAAGATTTGATGCATGCCTGCTTCATATCTCAAATTGAGCCTCAATCCATTAAAGATGCAGAGCAAGATCCACACTAGATCATTGCAATGCAAGAGGAGCTCAATCAATTTGAGAGATGCAGAGTTTGCGACTTAGTTCCAAGACTCAAAGACTACCCAGTCATTGGAACTAATCGGGTATATAGAAACAAGCTGGATTCCCAAGGTGTCATCATAAGGAATAAAACAAGACTTGTTGCTCAAGGTTATAGGCAAGAGGAAGGGATTGACTATGACCAGACTTTTGCACTTGTTGAAAGGCTAGAAGCAATCAGGATTTTCCATGCATATGCTGCCTATAAGAAATTCAAAGTTTTTCAAATGGATGTCAAGAGTGCCTTTCTGAATGGAGAACTAAAAGAAGAGGTCTATGTTGAACAACCTCCAGGTTTCATCTCTCCAACTCATCCCTCTTATGTATTTAGATTGCATAAAGCTCTCTATGGTTTAAAGCAAACTCCAAGAGCTTGGTATGAGACCTTAGCCAACTTTCTTTTAGAACATAAATTTTCTAGAGGCATTGTAGATAGAACATTATTCACTAGGCACCATAAGGATCAAATTTTATTAGTACAAATTAATGTAGATGATATTATATTTGGGTATAAAGATTCCAAACTATGTAAGGAGTTCTCTGAGCTCATGCATTCAAAGTTTTAGATGAGTAGTAGTTGTGAGCTCTCCTACTTCCTTGGTCTCCAAGTGAAGCAGCTACCTGATGACATCTTTATATCCCAATCTAAATATGCTAAAGAGCTAATAAAAAAGTTTGGGATTTCAGATGCCTCAGCCAAGAAAACACCTATGGCTACAAATGATGTAATTGACTCTGATAAACATGGGAAACCTGTTGATCAGAAATTATATAGGGCCATTATTGGATCCCTACTATACCTTACAAGAAGCAGACCTTACATAATGTTCTCTACATGTCTTTATGCTAGGTTCCATGTGAACCCCAAAGAATCTCACCTTACTTTCTTAAAAAGAATTTTAAGATATATAAAGAGTTGTCCTAGATTAGGACTTTGGTATCCTACTGAGTCAGAGTTTGAGTTAATTAGATACTCAGATGCTGACTTTGCTGGATGCAGAGTGGACAAAAAAGTACCTCTAGAACATGCCAATTCCTTGGTACTAGATTAGTCTCCTAGATTTGCAAGAAACAGTCATCTATGTCTACATCAACTGCTGAAGCAGAATATATAGCAACTGTCAGTTGCTATTACCAAATGCTGTGGATCCAGAACCAACTTCTGGACTATGGGTTAAACTTAAATAATTCAATTCTATTATGTGATAACACAAGTGCAATTTCCATTGCACAAAATCTAGTCCATCACAGTAAAACTAAGCATATAGATATTAGACATCATTTCATTAGAGAGTGTATAGACAAAAATAAAATTAACCTTGTCTATATATACACTGATTTGCAAAGAGTAGATATGTTCACCAAACCTTTGGATTAGAGGAACCATCTGTTCTTTATAAATCAGCTTGGTATGATAAATGGAGAAGCCTTAATTTAATTTCTGTCTATGATCGACGAACTAGGAAGTGTTCTTGAGATTTTTCGTCGACCTGAGATCGACGAACTATCTGAGTAAGTGATTTTTCGTCGACTTGAGATCGACGATCTGGCTTCAGAAAATTTTCGTCGACCTGAGAACGATGAAAATTTTTCCCTTCTTCTGACTGAGATCGACGAACTCTTTTGTCAATAAAATATTTCGTCGACCCCAGATCGAAGATTTCTTATGTTTCGCAGGACGGAGTTTGTCGTTTCATATTCTAAATAACCTTATAACTAGGTTTTCTTCAACCTCCATCCCGCGCTTTCAGTTCCCTTGCCCTTGATCTTTCTGTTTCCTTATTACAGGCAACTATGGCGATTTCGGCTGGTGCTCTCGCAGGAATGAAGTTTGACATGGGTTTCGACATTGACTTTGAATCGTTTCAACACTCAAATTAGATATTTCTCGATATTCTACAGTTGTTTGAAGAATTACACTTGAAGAACTTGATGACAACCAGAATGAAGATAGCAGTGACTGAAATCAGATAATGGGTTTACTCGTCATCGGCTCCAAATGCTGATACCATGGTTGGAACCATAGCGGGTAACGCCATTCCTCTAACCCAAGAAACTCTTACAGAAATTTTCGGTTTAGTAAATGGAGAAGAAGAACTTGAAATTGATTCTTCTGAATTTGATGAGATGTTGACTTTAATGGGATATTCTGGAGATAACCCTAATAAATTGCTGAAGAAACATTTGTCTGCCGGGTACAAGTTTCTTGCAGATGTAGTTGGCAAGGTTTTGTTGAGCAAGCATACCACCCATGACTATATTACTAGACAACAGTTTTTAGTTATATGTGTTGTAGTTTACAACAAAGCCATTAACTGGGCTCAGATTTTGTTTTATCTGATAAGGAAGAAAAACACTAAGAAAGAAGTGTGTTTTGGGAGGATACTTGACGTCTTCCTTCAGGCAAAGGCCGCTGAATCACTGGTCGCCCCGACCGTATTCATTAACGCCTCAAAGAGGCTAACCTGCGCCTTATTTGGCAGGTGGGAAAGGAACATCCCAAAGCCATCCAGGGCTTCCTCCTCCAAGACTTTTGAGAGTACCAAGGCTGTTCTAGCCGCTCCCCACCCTGCAAAGGATAATTTTATTCCTCCTCCTCCTCCACTCGTTCAAACTCCTTCCATATCCATCCAACAAATCTCTACAGCTCTAGTTCATCAACCCACACCTACACCTATACCTCCTGCTTCCCCCATCCACCCTTCTTCACCAGTTCATCAACCTATACCTCCACAATCCCCTATTTCTTCTCTAGTACAACAACAACAACATCTAGAGTAAGCTTTTTCACTAGTTTCTGTAACGCCCCCGCTTTTTTCTGCGATTATTTTTATTCTCGTTTGGCGTTACGGTGACGCATTTTCGTGGCTTGTGCCATTTGTGGAGTGTGGTTTAGCTCCTTAAAACTGAGTGCCCTATTTTGTAGCCTATGGGCAAGATCTCCCTAGCAAGCCGAGTCGTTTTGGGTGACCCGGTGTGGCCTCTCGGGGGATGCTTGTGTTTTGGCTTTGGGTGGGTATAACTCGAGTTCTGTTCGTCGAAAATTAATTTCGACTTCGTCGTTGTGTTCGTAGCGTGGGTATTTAGCTACGGTGCGAATTTCGTCAAATTCCGAGGTAGTTCGGTTTTCGCGTCGTTTTGGTGCTTTATGTAATTCTTTATTAAATTATATATATATATATATATATATATATATATATATATATATATATATATATATATATATATATATATAGGTTAGAAATAAAAAGCCCCGTATCATCTTCCCCATTTGAAACCGCCGCCCCTGTACGAGAGAAAACGGAGAAACCGCCGAGGCTTGCCTTCCATCGCCGATTCCCGGAGCGTTTGTGGACGGAATTCGATTCCGAGAGTGGATTCGGATTGCTCTCGTCAAGACCTTTATTACTACGGTAAGAAATTCGATTTTCGTGGAGTTTTAGGAGGATTGGAATTTTTGGTTTTAGGTTTCCGCCATTAAAGTTCGGGTTTGCTTGTTAGGTGTTCTTTTGGTGCTGCTCCTTCTAGTGCAGCGTGAAGAGAAGGGAAAGCCGACCAAGTTTTGCCGGAAATTGAGGCAAGTGGTGTTCTTGCCCTTGCCAAGTTGTTATCTTTTGTTCAAATCCTATTTGCTTCTATCGTTTTTTTCTCCTATTTTTCCATCTCGAATGATTAGGCATAGTTTGTTTGGTAGCGGTGCGCGTCGTTGGTGGTTTCCTGCTGCTACGGCAGTTGCGTGGGTCGTGTGCGTGTTTCGGTGTCGTTCGGGAAATCCCAAACAGTATAGGTTAATCGCGCACGATCATCAACCGTTAGGGCGCACGACCACTGGTCGTGTGCCTATGTTCGTGCGCTTCCACTTATTTATTTTCCTAAGTTCTGTCTTGGTTATCGCACGAGCACAGGCAAACAGTGCGCACGACCTCTGGTCATGCGCCACTGATCGTGCGCAGATGCTAAGTTTTCTGTCAGGTTTTTCAGGTTCACTTCGCACGATCATCAGCCAATGAGTGCGGACGACCACTGGTCGTGCCCCACTGATGTGCGCTCTGTATATTTTTTTCTTCTGCTCCCGTATTTAGTTGGCTTCGTTGCGCGGGTTATGTGGGCATGAGTGTTTTGTGTTGTGTTAAGGTAGTAACGTAAGAGTAGTTGTTGTGATAGTTTCGTTTTGCGTTCACTCACTCAATGCGGTGTCGAGAGGACCCAACGCCAAGTCGTGTTGAGTCATTTCAACACTTTTTCCCTACCTCGATTTCCGTTCCCGAGTGAATTCTTTGTTTATGTTTTGAGTTTCCTTGTCGGCCGTGTTTTTCTTTCCAAATGGCCGAATCGTGGGTCGTGGTTAGTAGTGGTTGTTTGAAGCTCTTCATGGGGGAGGTGTTGTGTAAATTAGCCGTGGCCACCCTTTTCTTCTATCTTGCACCAGGTACGGGCTGGGCAAGGGGGTGGAAGGTCCTTAGTGCTTTTATATGTAGACCCTTGAGCTTGTTGACTTGGAAATGGTGGTTGGGGAACTGAGTTTGCCTCCAACCCGGATCCATGTTGTTTATTTTGCTACTACCATCTCCCACAGCTTAGGGTATTAGGTATTTCTTTCTTGGTAGATTACAGCACTTTGGGCTCTTGGTAGCCTAGTAGGCTCTGCAGGAAGTAGTTTCTGGGCAGGGTTGATGCTGTTTCCTCGCACCTGGTGCATTTCTTTCTGTCTTGCCTTGGGCAGTTGTGACCTTTTTCTGCTTTGTGTTTTCCTCTTTCATTTATTCCCTGGTGGACACTTTCATGCAGTTTCTTTTTGTTTTGCTTGCTGAGGTATTCTTTCTTATTTTGAATGCCTCAGGTTCTGAGCAGTAGCCAGTTTGGTGGCTAGGTTGCGGTGGTGTTGTTAGTTGTCTCTTGGACTTTAGAGATCATGTTGCTTTGTTTGTGAGGTAGTTTTTCTGTACCTTTTCTTACAGACATACATATGTGCCAGTGGGTTCGTGTCAGGTTGTTGGCGCCCACTGGTAGTTTTTACCTTTGTACTAGATATATTACTTTTGCTGCTACCATTTTCTGGAGATAGTCTACTTGCTCTAGGGAGGATTTATGTTAGGTTGCTAGTTATTTTAAAACTACAACTATTACTATAAGTACAGCTCATGATCAGCATGTTTTTATAAAATTAAATCACTATTTTCCAAACGACGTATAAAGATCGATTTCTTATATATAGTATAAATTATATGTAGAGTCTTGCATAGTGTAAGTGGTCCTCATGGGACTCTTATGCACCCTCTTAGGATGTCAATCTTGAATAAAGTATCTTCCGCAGCGTAAAGTATAGTTTTTAATTGTGGAATAGGTGATTCACCGAGCCGAGGGATACGACCTCTAAAATATAACTAATTTTTCTAATCATTAATCTCATGATTTTCTTTCATTAAGTTTGTGGATGGTTTTGCCTGAGCGTCAGCAGTTATCCCCTGCTTGACGTGGCATCATGACGCGTGTTTTCTCATACTCTAATAATTCCTAAATTCGGAGAAAATGCGGGTTATGACAGTTGGTATCAGAGGGAGGTTGCTTGACAAGTTAGTCGGGCAACCTTCCTTTGTTTGCTTTTAGTAGGTCAGCATTATGTCATTCACACACCGATATGTCATCAGCATGTCTTGGCAAAAGCACGAACACTACACTTATAGCATAACATGAAGTATACGGGGCATATTATGTAGTATAGGATGCATAATATGTGTTCGTATATGGATCCACCAAAGGGACAACATGTGAGGGTTATGTAGTATGGGATGCATAACCTCACCACATGGCTGCGACTAGCTCGTTTTCTTTTTCGTTGCATAAGAATGTTATGTAGTATGGGATGCATAACATTTTCATGCGTACGCCGCTCATAATATGCATTAGGGTCTTTTTAGAATGCATAGCACAATCATGCATAACATAACATTACATAAGCACAACGTGCCAAGCTGAAGACTGGCAGGATGACATATGAACACACATAAGTTTTCGAGTCAAAATAATATAAAGTCATGCATTCCCGATCTAGGCACAAGAGTCAGTAGGGTGGTGATTAACCATCCTAGGTTAGGGCATAACATCAATTTTTGTAAAAAAGATAAACTCCTAGAGCAAGTTTAGCAGCTTTAAGTCTATATCTCTATATATATTGCCTGTACTTGTAGTTGGTTCTAGTCGTGGTATTAGGATCTAATTTGTGTTGTTATGATTTGAGGGTGGCGAGACGTACTTCGACTAGATCGACTCCCATGTCCGAGGGTGAGTCATCTGGAGCTCAGAATGACGCCGTGATCGAGAGCCTGCGGAAGAGTAGCGATGCCTTGAGCAGGCAGATGGTGGAGGTGCAGGCCCAGATTCAGTCTTTGGTAGCAGTTGTGGCAGGACAGACTCAGGGAGTGCAAGGCCCTGTAGGGGGGATTGCTGTTCCTCCCCCTCCTGCACCCTTAAGACCTCCAGTGGTGGTGCCAGCGGAGATGGCCTTCATCTCGCAGTTTCAGCGGCTAAGCCCTCCCACTTATGATGGGAAGGCAGATTTCATGGTCATAGATGACTGGCTGATCTCCATGGAGGAGATGTTCTCATACTCAGGGATTGCAGATGATCAGAGGGTGATGATAGCCGCCTATCAGCTTAAAGGTTTGGCTAAGAGTTGGTGGCTGAGAGAGAAGGAGAGCTTGGTAGCTGGATGCTCTTGGGAAATGTTCAAGGAGATGCTGTTGAGGAAGTTCTTACCCACGGTCGAGCGTGACCGCCTCATGAATGACTTCCTCCATCTGAAGCAAAGGAAACTCACGGTGGGTGAGTATGAGATAGAGTTCAGCAAGTTGAGCCGTTTTGCCCCTGGATTGGTCAGCATTGAGGCTGATCGTGTTAATCGATTTCTCGGTGGTTTGAGGAGCGAGGTGCAGCAGTTGACCAGTGCTTATGGGTCAGAGACTTATGTAGGTTTAGTGGAGGCTGCTTTGAAGATGGAGGCTATTGAGACCACGAGGAGTAGAGGCCAGCAAATGAGGACGGACAAGAGGAAGTTTGTGGAGGAGAAGAAACCCCAGGTACCCGGTGCGGCTCCGGGAAAGAGGAGCAAGGTGGAGTGTAGCTTCTGTGGCCGGTCAGGCCACCCCGTCGAGAGATGTTTCAAGAAGGCAGCAGATAAGAGGAAGGAGCAGGTTCATGCGATTCAGGGTGCTCCTAGGAGAGATGTCTCCTGTTTTGTTTGCAAGCGATCCGGGCATGATGCTGCCCAGTGCTGGTCCAAGGATAAAGTCTGCTTTCAGTGTGGGAAGAAGGGACACATAAGGTCTAGGTGTCCTCAGGTTCAGCCTGTTCTTCCTGCAGTTCCACTTCAGGCTCTACCTCAACCTCAGCGTGTGGACAAGGGAAAGGGAAAGCTAAACGTGATCTCTTCCGAGGAGGCTCAAGCTTCGACTCTGGTCATCTCAGGTTAGTTGTCATTCCAGCCTGAAAGTTTTGTTCTTGTTTTGCTTGAATGTTTGCGGTATTGTTGTGGTAGTTCCTTAGTTTTCTACGCTCCTATAGGGAAATTTAAGGTGAAGAACTACTGGGTGCGTGTTCTGTTTGACTCCGACGCTTCCCACTCGTTCGTGGCTAGAGCCTTTGTGGAGCGACATCGGTTGAATTTAGATCGAGTTCGGGATACCTTCCGTGTCAAGTTCCCCTCTGGTGAATCTGTGTTGTCAGATTTGGGCATATTGGATTGCCCTGTTTTGTTGGGGGACTTTCTTGCGAAGGCAGACCTGAAGATGATTGATCTGGAGGACTTCAATGTTATTTTGGGCATGGACTGGCTGTCTAGGTATGATGCAGTCATTCAGTGCAAAGGAAAGCGCTTGGACTTCATCAGGGACGACGGTCAGCCCGGAAGCGTGTATGCTGATCCATGCCTGGATTCTTCTGTCATTTCTGCGGTATGTGCTCAGAAGCTGTTTCTTTCGGATTGTTTTGCTTGTTTGGTCTCGATGGTTGAGACCGCTGTTAGTGGACCACGCTTGGAGGAGATTCCAGTTGTTCGTGGCTTCGCCGATGTTTTTTCGGATGATCTTCCTGGTATTCCTCCCGAGCGGGATGTGGAGTTTGTGATTGATTTAGAGCCAGGTACGCGTCCTATTGCTAAGGCGCCGTACCGGATGGCCCCTCGTGAGTTAGAGGAGTTGCGGGTTCAGTTGGATGAGCTGTTGGCAAAGGGATTTATCAGGCAGAGTTCGTCGCCTTGGGGTGCTCCTGTGCTGTTTGTGAAGAAGAAAGATGGGTCGATGCGGCTTTGCATCGACTATAGAGAGCTGAACAAAGTCACAATTAAGAACAGGTACCCTCTGCCGAGGATCGATGATTTATTTGACCAGTTGCGCGGTAGCACGGTGTTCTCCAAGATTGATCTCCGTTTTGCCTATCATTAGCACAGGATCCGTGAGGCAGATATTCCACGGACTGCGTTTAGATCAAGGCATGGACATTTCGAGTTCTTGGTGATGTCGTTTGGTCTAACCAACGCACCATCAGCCTTCATGGATATGATGAACCGGGTGTTCAAGGATTTCTTAGATGAGTTCGTGGTGGTCTTCATCGATGACGTGTTGGTTTATTCTCGCAGCGCGGAGGAGCACGAGCAGCATCTGCGCTTGGTTCTATCAGAGTTGAGGACTCACAAGTTATTCGCCAAGTTGAGCAGGTGCGAATTTTGGTTGCCTCAGGTCTCGTTTCTAGGCCACGTGGTGAACAAGGATGGGATCTCGGTCGACCCAGAAAAGATCGCAGCAGTGATGGATTGGAGTAGGCCGAATACGCCTAAGGAGATCAGGAGCTTCCTAGGGTTGGCTGGCTACTACAGAAGGTTCGTGGAGGGTTTCTCTTCCCTAGCTGCACCTTTGACCAAGCTTACTCAGAAGAACGTGGCTTTTGTTTGGAGTGAGAAGTGCGAAGAAGCCTTTCTGGAGCTAAAGAGGAGATTGTGCACTGCTCCCGTTCTGACCCTGCCTACTAAAGGTGTGGATTATGATGTTTACGTGAATGCTTCACATGTAAGTCTGGGATGCGTATTGATGCAGGTTGGAAAGGTGATTGCCTATGGGTCAAGGCAACTGAAGACTAATGAGAAGAATTATCCTACGCATGACCTTGAGTTTGCAGCGGTAATTTATGCGTTGAAGTTGTGGAGGCATCTACTTTATGGGGCTCAGTGCAAGATCTTCACTGACCATAAGAGCCTGAAGTATGTGTTCTCGCAAAAGAAGTTGAATCTGCGCCAGCGGCGGTGGTTAGAGTATGTGGCCGATTATGATGTAGAGATCCAGTATCATCCAGGCAAGGCCAATGTGATGGCCGACGCCCTGAGCCGAAAGACGGGAAAGATCTTTAACCTCTCTACCGATTGTTTAGTGGAGGAGTTCCTCCTCATGGATATATCAGTGGGATGCTGTGGCTTGCAAAGTAGTTTATCAATGACAGAGCCGACTTGGATTTCTTTGACCAGACTGCACCAGAAGGACGATCCGGATCTTTTGCACTTATTCACCAGGACCGAGAAGGGGGAGTTGCCAGATTTTGCTATCGATGATGCGGGTTCTTTGAAGTACCGCGACAGGTTTTGCATCCTTGCTGTTAGGAACATTAGAAGTATGATTTGCAGAGAGGCTCATGGATCCAGTGTTGCCTACCATCCAGGATCTACGAAGATGTATCGTGACTTAAAGCAAATTGCCTGATGGTATGGAATGAAAGGTGATATTGCCCGATTTGTTGCTGAGTGCCACACTTGCAAGCGTGTGAAGGCCGATCATGGAAGGCCTGGTGGCAAGTTGACTCCGTTAGAGATCCCGACTTGGAAGTGGGAAAGTATATCTATGGACTTCATTACGGGCTTACCGAAATCCCAGAGGGGATTTGATTCTGTTTGGGTTATAGTGGATAGATTGACGAAGTGTGCTCACTTCGTGCCATATAAGATCGATTTCCCGTTGAAGAAGATAGCGGAGTTGTACTTGAATGAAGTCATCTGACTCCACGGTGTGCCGGTTAGCATCATTTCTGATCGAGACTCCCGGTTTACTTCTCGTTTTTGGCAGAGTCTGCAGGAGGGTTTGGGTATGGATCTGAGGTATTCTACTGCTTACCACCCACAGACCAATGGGTAGACAAAGCGGGTGAACTAGATAGTTGAGGATATGATCCGATGCTACATTTTAGACCACGGTGGAGCGTGGGATGAGCGACTGCGACTTATGGAATTTGCATACAACAACAGTTATCAGGAAAGTTTGCAGATGGCTCCATTCGAAGCCTTGTATAGGAGGCGCTGCATAACTCCGTTGTTTTAGGCTGAGGCTGGTGAGAGGCCTTTGTTGGGTCCTGATGCGCTGGAAGAAATGGAAGTCGCAGTGAAGCTTATTCGGGAGAAGTTTCGTATAGCTCAGGAGAGGTACGAGAAGAACGCCAATCGGCGTAGGTCTGCCTTGGAGTTTTCTGTAAGGGACCTTGTATTTCTCAAGGTTTCCCCGATGGTGGGTGTAAAGAGGTTTGGTAAGAATCGAAAATTGGACCCAAGGTATGTGGGCTCGTTTGAGAATTTGGAGCGGATTGGCGTGTCAGCGTATAGATTGGATTTTCCAGCAAACTTCCCAGGTGTTCATAATGTTTTTCATGTAAGCCAATTGCGGAAGTGTGTGCGCAGCAGTGGGCAGGTCTTGGATGTTGTGCACCAGTTGGAGCCCAACCTCTCTTTTGTTGAGGTGCCGGTCCGTATTTTTGATACTCAGGAGCGGGTGCTGCGAAAGAAGTCCATTCCGATGGTGAAAGTTCTATGGAAGAATCAGGATTTGGAGAGCGCGACTTGGGAGCTAGAGTCGTCCATGAGGAAGGCTTACCCTCACCTGTTTCCCTGATTTGATCAGTATGTTTCCCTTATTGTAACTCCTATTTGTTACTTTTCCTTCTTTAGTAGGAGTGTTGTGCGTAAACTTTCAGTACAAAACTTTCTTTTAGGGGGAGTGATTGTAACGCCCCCGATTTTTTCTGCGATTATTTTTATTCTCGTTTGGCGTTACGGTGACGCGTTTTCGTGGCTTGTGCCATTTGTGGAGTGTGGTTTAGCTCCTTAGAACTGAGTGCCCTATTTTATAGCCTATGGGCAAGATCTCCCTAGCAAGCCGAGTCGTTTTGGGTGACCCGGTGTGGCCTCTCGGGGGGATGCTTGTGTTTTGGCTTTGGGTGGGTATAACTCGAGTTCTGTTCATCAAAAATTAATTTCGACTTCACCGTTGTGTTCGTAGCGTGGGTATTTAGCTACGGTGCGAATTTCGTCAAATTCCGAGGTAGTTCGGTTTTCGCGTCGTTTTGGTGCTTTATGTAATTCTTAATTAAATTATATTATTATATATTAATATATATATATATATATATATATATATATATATATATAGGTTAGAAATAAAAAGCCCCGTATCATCTTCCCCATTTGAAACCGCCGCCCCTGTACGAGAGAAAACGGAGAAACCACCGAGCCTTGCCTTCCACCGCCGATTCCCGGAGCGTTTGTGGACGGAATTCGATTCCGAGAGTGGATTCGGATTGCTCTCGTCAAGACCTTCATTCCTACGTTAAGAAATTCGATTTTCGTGGAGAAAAGAGAAAGCCGACCAAGCTTCGCTGGAAATTGAGGCAAGTGGTGTTCTTGCCCTTGCAAAGTTGTTTTCTTTTGTTCAAATCCTATTTGCTTATATCGTTTTTATCTCCTATTTTTCCATCTCGAATGATTAGGCATAGTTTGTATGGTAGCGGTGCGCGTCGTTGGTGGTTTCCTACTGTTACGACAGTTGCGTGGGTCGTGTGCGCGTTCCGGTGTCGTTCGGGAAATCCCAAATGGTACAGGTTAACCGCGCACGATCATCAACCGTTAGGGCGCATGACCACTGGTCGTGTGCCTATGTTCGTGCGCATCCACTTATTTATTTTCCTAAGTTCGGTATCGGTTATCGCACGAGCACTGGAAAACAGTGCGCACGACCTCTGGTCGTGCGCCACTGATCATGCACAGATGCTAAGTTTTCTATCTGGTTTTCCAGGTTAACTTCACATGATCATCAGCCAATGAGTGTGCACGACCACTGGTCGTGCGCCACTGATCGTGCGCTCTGTATATTTTTTTTCTTCTGCTCCCGTATTTAGTTGGCTTCGTTGCGCGGGTTATGTGGGCATGAGTGTTTTGTGTTGTGTTAAGGTAGTAACGTAAGAGTAGTTGTTGTGATAGTTTCGTTTTGCGTGGCACGTTGAGTGAGTGAAGCTCACTCAATGCGGTGTCGAGAGGACCTAGCGCCAAGTCGTGTTGAGTCATTTCAACACTTTTTCCCTACCTCGATTTCCGTTCCCGAGTGAATTCTTTGTTTATGTTTTGAGTTTCCTTGTCGGCCGTGTTTTTCTTTCCAAATGGCCGAATCGTGGGTCGTGGTTAGTAGTGGTTGTTTGAAGCTCTTCATGGGGGAGGTGTTGTGTAAATTAGCCGTGACCACCCTTTTCTTCTATCTTGCACCAGGTACGGGCTGGGCAAGGGGGTGGAAGGTCCCTAGTGCTTTTACATGTAGACCCTTGAGCTTGTTGACTTGGAAATGGTGGTTGGGGAACTGAGTTTGCCTCCAACCCGGATCCATGTTGTTTGTTTTGCTACTACCATCTCCCATAGCTTAGGGTATTAAGTATTTCTTCCTTGGTAGATTACAGCACTTTTGGCTCTTGGTAGCCTAGTAGGCTCTGCAGGAAGTAGTTTCTGGGCAGGGTTGATGCTGTTTCCTCGCACCTGGTGCATTTCTTTCTGTCTTGCCTTGGGCAGTTGTGACCTTTTTCTGCTTTGTGTTTTCCTCTTTCATTTATTCCCTGGTGGACACTTTCATGCAGTTTATTTTTGTTTTGCTTGCTGAGGTATTCTTTCTTATTTTGAATGCCTCAGGTTCTGAGCAGTAGCCAGTTTGGTGGCTAGGTTGCGGTGGTGTTGCTAATGGTCTCTTGGACTTTGGAGATCCTGTTGCTTTGTTTGTGAGGTAGTTTTTCTGTACCTTTTCTTACCGACATACATATGTGCCAGTGGGTTCGTGTCAGGTTGTTGGCGCCCACTAGTAGTTTTTACCTTTGTACTAGATATATTACTTTTGCTGCTACCATTTTCTGGAGATAGTCTACTTGCTCTGGGGAGGATTTATGCTAGGTTGCTAGTTATTTTAAAACTACAACTATTACTATAAGTACAGCTCATGATCAGCATGTTTTTATAAAATTAAATCACTATTTTCCAAATGACGTATAAAGATCGATTTCTTATATATAGTATAAATTATATGTAGAGTCTTGCATAGTGTAAGTGGTCCTAATGGGACTCTTATGCACCCTCTTAGGATGTCAATCTTGAATAAAGTATCTTCCGCAGCGTAAAGTATAGTTTTTAATTGTGGACTAGGTGATCCACCGAGACGAGGGATACGGCCTCTAAAATATAACTAATTTTTCTAATCATTAATCTCATGATTTTCTTTAATTAAGTTTGTGGATGGTTTTGGCTGAGCGTCAGCAGTTATCCCCTGCTTGACGTGGCATCATGACGCGTGTTTTCTCATACTCTGATAATTCCTAAATTCGGAGAAAATGCGGGTTGTGACAGTTTCTATTACTCCTTCTTTGTCCCCCCTTCCTTCTGAAAGTGAGGATAGATACAACTCTAGAGGGGGGGGGGGGGTGAATAGAGTATTCAAAAATTATGATACCCTACTCAACTCCCTTCGAGTTAATTTGCGGAATGAGTTTATAGATATTTGAAACCCTAGAGCCTAACACAAAGTGAAGTGCACTAGATAAAGCTAACTGTAATTACAGTTGAACTTTGATCCTATCACAGCAACTAGCAATCCTAGTTATCTCTACTCACAGCCACAGTGCAATAAATTAATTAAGCAACACAGACGACACAAAAAGTTTATAGTGGTTCCCTCTAAATAGGTACGTCCACTCTTCTACCACCCTGGTAGGAATCCACTACAGGTTTTTGTTCAGGTGCCCTGCCACCAACTAATCTGCTTCAGGTAGATCAAGTAGACCCTTTGAGCTTTTGATCAGGAGCTCAAGATCCAACACAGGTTTTTGATCAGGTGCCCTGCCACCAAGGTTCACTTTTGAAGGGAGTCATAGCCCTTAATACAGGAGGTTGAGAGAGTTAAAGTTTCTTCTCTATTATTAATACAGATTAAAGAAGCTAGTGGATTGCACAGAGCTAGAAAGCTCTAAAGAATCAAGGCTCCCCCTGGCTTAGAGAATATCTAGGAAGAAGTCTTGCTTCAGGGTGCAGGAACTCTTCTGAATTCTTGACAGAGAACTGTCTTGAAATGCTGAAGGAGAAGCTTGAAGAAGACTCTTGATTGTAATAGGTTGTTCTTCATTAATCAGCTTCCTTTCTTCTTCTTCTTCTTCTAGACACTAAGTAAATGTTCCTGTAAGCAGGATGGACTCAGGGTTGAAGAAGAATGTTGAAGAGAGATGATCTTCTCAATTGAATGTATCAATGACTGAGAGCTGTATATTTCTTCTTGCTTTGAATCTGTGTATCTCTCTTTGTGTTGTCTATCTTGAATATGTATATCTTCTCTTCTTTAAAAAGAAGCTCTTTAAATATGGGCCTTTGTAACGGCTCTAATCTTGGTTTGAATTTTGTCTTCTTCTGAGATCTTCGATTTGGGCTGCAAGTAGCACAAAACAAAACATATCCTGCAGGCAGACATGCTATAAAGAGATAAAGCTTTCTAAGAAGCTGCAAATCCAATTTGATAAAAGGAGTACTAAAGAAAGTCACATCAGACTAAACTTTTTACGGCCAGAGAAGACTTTTTGAGTCTAACGGCTATAAAGGACAGCATGACAGATAAAGCAAAAAGATATTTCAACTAATAAGACAAAGAGCTTTGTCAGATAAAGCATGACTTATGCACAAAGGATGGGGCAAAGATTGCCTTGAGATGTATGCACAAAATCAATGAAATAATCTTTAATAAAATATGCTAAATAAATAGGAATTAAATCATAGAACAGAAGGAGTACAAAATTACTAAAGACAGACAAAAGAACGTCGAACGACCCTCGGAGATCGTCGACCGAAGCACAGAGATCGTCGACCTATCAGAACAGATAGTCAAACGATACAGATAGTCGAACTATCAAAGAAGATAGTCGAACTACCACAGCAGATAGTCGACCTATCAGAACAGATAGTCGAGCTATCAGATAGTTGAGCTATCAAGGCAGATAGTCGAACTATCAAGCAAAATAGATAGTCGACCTATCAAATAGATTTTTGAACTTTCAAGCAAAACAGATAGTCGACCTATCAAACAGATAGTCGAACTATCAAGCAAAACAGATAGTCGACCTATTTAACAGATAGTCGAGCTATCAGATAGTTGAACTATCCAAGCAGATAGTCGAACTATCAAACAGAACAGATAGTCGATCTATCAAGACAGATAGTCGAGCTATCAGATAGTTGAACTATCCAAGCAGATAGTTGAACTATCAAGAAATCTGTCTGGTCAAAAGAAGTCGAGCGGGGTTCGACGATCGACGAGGCAGATACCACAGAATGTCGAGCTAACGAGAGTTGAACTAACTCAGAGATAGACGATCTGCTGACAGACAAAGCTCGACCAACTGATAGACAATCGTCGACCAGTCGATAGACGATAGTCGAGCGGCGTTTGACTATAGTCGAACCAAAAACAACTTAACCAAATTTTCATCTGGATAAGTGAAAACTCTACAACTAGAGCAATCTAACTAAACAACTATCCTTTGACCATAGATAAATCTTGGGTCAAGAAACTAAATATGAAGACTAAACTCAAATCCAAACTAGGGTACCAACAATCTCCCCCTATTTGGGTTAAGTCTCTCAATGACAAAACAAACAAAACAAACTACTGGAAATAAATATAACACAGGAAAGGAAATATCTAAGCAGCAAATAACATCAATCAAACAGACAAAAAAATAACTGTCAATCAATGAAACTTAAGAAGCATCAGAATCTGGTTTAGATATAGAGGAACCAGGAAGAAAAGAAATTTTTCTGAAAGGATCTAAAGCTTCTTTCTTTGATATCTTTAAATCTTGTTCTCCAATAATTCTAGATTCTCCTGTTCTTGGTACTACTGCTTCAGGGTGCTTTTCCATATATTTTGAAGGATCAAAAACCTCAGGTCTAACCTGGAATTTGTCTAGCTCCTTCTTTCTGAATTTAGACATAGTAGTTAAGCCTGTAATATCTTTTCCTTCAGCTTTGGCTTTTCTGATCTGGGCTGATCCAACTAGTTCAAGAAATCTAGCCATCCTGAAATCAGGATTAAGCTCTTGACTTTCATATTCATTTTCACCAGTTGAATCTAAAGGTTTTACAGCTTTAAATTTTGTAGATAGTTCCAACATGCTTGCAGCTGGCTCTCTATTTTCTTGAATAATTAGGGAAGAAGGAGGAGCAAACTCAGCATATTTCTTATTTGATTTTTCAGAGAAAATAATCCTTTTACCTTTTGAATCAGTTTTCTTTGCTTGAGTTGGCTTTGAGGAAGATATACTTTTGGTTTCTTTGGAAAGAGATGCTCTTCTCTTGGGAGAAGGAGGAGGAGAAAAAGTTGGCTTCTGATATACTACCTCCTTTACTTGCTCTCTTGCATCAGCTTGCCTTTGATATCCAGACTGGGATCTGCTTTGATATCCTGGATTGCTTTTTCTTTGATGAGATTGAGATGGAGTGAATCTAGAAGACGGGGCTGAAGGATTTGCAGACATATTACCAGACGTTCCTGCACTGGGAGGTGGAGGAGGAGGACCTCTAGGGGTCCATTTTGAAGCT
Source organism: Platanthera zijinensis (assembly GCA_039513925.1). Classification (NCBI taxonomy): domain Eukaryota; kingdom Viridiplantae; phylum Streptophyta; class Magnoliopsida; order Asparagales; family Orchidaceae; genus Platanthera; species Platanthera zijinensis. Next base: position 182,641,382 of record CM077078.1, read on the forward strand.
GGACTATCATACCTTTTGGATTTCTTTCTTTGCTTTTGCTGATTCTTGGAAAATCCCATCCAGTGCTGATATTCTTTGGACTTGGGATCTATTCCTTTCAAGATATAATAAGGAATATCATGATCAGGATTAGATGGAGGAGGAGCAGCAGCTTTCCTTTTCCTTTTAGCAGATTTCTTTTTCTTGGACTCTTCTGAATCATCAGAGTCATCTTCATCATCAGATTGAGATGATTGAGGGTGATCATAAGGATCAAAGGCCTCTTGCTCAGCTTTTTTCTTTGTCTTTTAATGCAGCTTTTTCTTTCTCTTCTTCTAAGGCATCCTGTGCCAGAAGAGTATCCAGATTCAGTCCTGGGGTGTCATCCCAGACTGTAGACTTTTCTTCTTGAACATCTAAAACTTTTTCTATCTCAACTACAACTGTCATGAGGACCAGTTCATCATTCACAGCTACCTGAGCTGGAGGAGAAGATACATGATCTTGAATAGCAGGTTCTTGCACTGCTTCTGGAGCTGGTTATGATGCTGGTTCTGGAGCAGCTTGAACTTCTTCCACTAGATCTGTAGTATCAGGAACACAGATTTGCTAAATGAAATTGAAACATCCCTTCTAGGTATTCACAGACTAGCATGTTAGTTAACATGTCAAGGAAATGAGTAAATGAATTACCTTCAGGATTCTCTTCAGAATTTCCTAACTCCCACAAGTCATCTGGAAAGGAGGTAATGACTCCTTCTAGGAATAGAGCAACTAAGGGAGTAGAAGCTTCTTCAAGGCATACTTTGAACGCAAATTCTGCTTTCATTATAATATCGGAAGGCTTCTGAACTGGTGCTGGAGCTGCAGAAGATGTTGTCTTGACAACTAGAACTGTTATTACTTCTTGAATCTTAGTTTGGTGCTCTACTGGACGAGAAACAAGGGGCAGTCCTGAGGCGTCTTCCTCGAACATCTCCCCCTGCCTGATTTCAGTAGAAACTGAAGTCAGGCCCCTATCTGAAGATGGCTCAGTAGATTTTGAGAGGGCTAGGATGGAAGATGACAAGGTAGAGATGGAAGAAACGAGAGGGGCAATTGCTTCTTCAATCATGATTTTGATTGAAGGAGTAATTAGCTCCAAGATGGTTGCAATGAAAGCTGGTGTGATTTCGAATGATGGTGGGGGAATCACAGTAGATGGATGATCATCAGGGATGGTGTTCTCCTGATGAGATGGAGTATGAACTGGGGATTGATGGGTGGATGTAGGAAGATCAATATGATCTGAATGAGGAATTGGTGACTAAGGAGGAGTGGATAGCTCAGAAACCAATAAATCAAAACTAGGATGAGAAATCCTAGCAAGATGAGAAGGGAGAGGAGATGCTGGTGGTGATGCATGGAGAATTGAGGAAGGGTCAAGAGGAAGAGAGGCAGTGGATGTAGATGGTAATGAAGATGTGGATGGCACTTCAGTAGAGGTGGATGGTAATGCAGAAGAAGTGGATGGAATGAAGAGAATGGATGAGCCTGCTTCATATAGGTGGGGAGAGACTGAAACAGTCCTTGTGCTCTCAGACACAACTGGAGCTACCCCTGCTGGAGAAGGCTTCTGAAAGCTCCTTTTCCACTTAACAAACAATGTTGGATCCATCTTCTTACAGGCATTGATGGATGTTGAGACTGTAACCAACAGGTCAGGATATTTCTCTCTTAGAAATATCCCAAGTACCCTACCCAGGGTTACTTCCTTCTTGCTATTCTTCTTCCTGATCAAGTCAAACATAATTCCTGCCCAATTTATCTATTTCTTATTTACTATTGCACACATCAAGGTAAATTGTTGCCTGTTGATGTTATCATGAGCAGAGTGCTTGCCCGAAGCACTTTTCCAACTAGTTCAGCCAAGAACTTTATCCTTAACGAAAAATTAACCTTTAGCAATTTAGAAGGAATGCCTTCTGCATGTCCTAATTCGATCAACATCCTCCCAAACTCTGGAGTATCTTGTTCATATTCCTCTTCACCATTCAGTAATCCAAAAATATCAGTTAATACGGCAGGAGTCAAACTTACCTCTTCGCCGCCAACCGTCTCAGTCATAGATTCGTCACTAGAAGACGAAGTGAAGGCCCACTCTTTAATCTCTGGGATGTTTATCTTGATCCTTGTGGACATTAGCTTTTCCAATCCTTGTTCCTTGCAGTGCTGGAGGATTTCTACTATCTCAGAATCACAGGCACTGAAGGAGTCAAAATCTACGCTGAAGCCGACGTCAAACTTCATCACTGACAGAAGAGCTGGAGCAATTGCCATTGATTGGGTTGGAGAAGATGAGAGAGACGACGAAAGCAAAACGGCAGAGAGCATGAGGCAGAGATCAAACAGAAAGGCAGAATACGAAAAGAAGAGCTCCATCGGCGACAAAAAGAACGATCTATTAACCTAGGTCGACCATCGGTTTTATATTAAAACAGCAATCGTCGATCTATTTTAATAGATACTGGAGACGATGGTTGATTGGTCGTTCGACGATCATTTCCTGAAGCAGAGTAGTCGATCAATCGTTCGACTCTTTCTATCTTCACAAACAAATAAGTTGTCATCGCCCGTAGGTCGACGATAGGCTCGACCTGTTCGACTATCGTCGAACGTCGTTCGACGATCTTCAAACAGATTTCAACAAAGACAGAAGTCACACTTAGTCTTTTCCATTAATCATGCCTAGTTGAACCAAAAAGAACAGATGCTTCTGTTCATCTAAGGGCTTGGTGAAAATATCACCTCTCTGAAGGTCAGTGGATATGAACTCAAGGCTGATCTTGTTCTTTTCCACACAATCTCTCAGGAAATGGTGTCTAATCTCAATGTGCTTGGTTCTAGAGTGGTGCACAGGATTTTGTGCAATGGAGATAGCACTGGTACTATCACACATGATTTTTGTGTTCTTGTGTGTGTACCCATAATCCAAAAGCTGGTTTTGAATCCACAGGATTTGTGAACAACAACTAGCAGCAGCTATATATTCAGCCTCTGCAGTTAAAGTTGAGACAGAAGCCTGTTTCTTACAGAACCAAGAGACCAATCTCTCTCCCAGGAACTGACAAGTTCCTGAGGTACTTTTCCTGTCAACTCTACAACCAGCATAGTCAGAATCAGAGTATCCAATTAACTCAAATTCTGATTCTGCTGGGTACCATAGTCCTAAATTTGGACAACCCTTCAGGTATCTCAAAATTCTCTTGAGAAGAATCAAATGAGATTCCTTGGGGTTGACCTGGAATCTAGCATATAAGCATGTGACAAACATTATATCTGGTCTACTTGCAGTTAAATACAACAGGGAACCAACAATGGCCCTATAGTTTTTCTGATCAACTGGCTTACCCTGATCATCAGAATCTATAACTACATTAGTATCCATAGGTGTATGCATTGCTGAAGTATCGGCCATCCCAAACTTCTTTACCAATTCCTTGGCATATTTGGATTGGGAGATGAAGATGCCATCAGCATCTTGTTTTACTTGGAGACCAAGAAAGTAAGACAACTCACCCATACTACTCATCTCAAACTTAGAATGCATCATGTCAGAGAACTTTTTGCACAGTTTGGGATCAGTGGAGCCAAAAATAATATCATCCACATACACTTGAACTAACAGGATGGTGTCCTTGTGATGCTTAACGAAAAGGGTTCTATCAACTACTCCCCTAACAAAGTTGTGCTCTAACAGGAAACTAGCTAGAGTCTCATACCAGGCTCTGTGTGCTTGTTTAAGTCCATAAAGAGCTTTTTGCAACTTGTACACAAATGAGGGCTGAGTTGAAGAAACAAACCCAGGAGGTTGTTCAACAAACACCTCTTCCTTTAGCTCACCATTTAGGAAGGCACTCTTGACATCTATTTGAAATACCTTAAACTTCATATAGGCTGAATAGGCTAGAAAGATCCTTATTGCCTCTAGCCTTGCAACAGGGGCAAAGGTTTGGTCATAATCTATACCTTCCTCCTGTTTGTAGCCCTAAGCTACAAGCCTAGCTTCGTTCCTTATAATAATTCCATTTGCATCCAACTTGTTTCTAAACACCCACTTGGTGCCTATGATCAGTTGGCCTTTAGGTCTTAGAACCAAAGTCCATACCTTACATCTTTCAAACTGATTGAGTTCCTCTTGCATAGCAATGATCCAGTGGGGATCTAGCTCAGCTTCTTTTATGGTGAGGGGCTCAACTTATGAAAGGAAATAAGCATGCATCACATCCTGTCTTAATTGATGTCTTATTTGTACACCAGCTGATATGCCTCCAATCACTTGAGATGTAGGATGATCTCTAAGTGTGACAAGATCAGTAGGTGGGATGTGATCTTCAGCAATAGTTGGGATTAATTCCTCAGGTGGAATTGGATCAACTATTGGTGGTACAGCAACTGCTTCCACAGTGTCTCCATCACTGTCTGAATCAGTTATGTGGAGAGTTGAAAGAGGGAGAATCTCTTGGATAACATCTTTATTAGATTCTGGTACCTGTAATGAACTTGAGGAAGGGGAAGTTTCCTTCTCCTTGTAATACATCTGAGATTCATCAAAAGAAACAAGTACAGACTCCTCAATTTTAGAAGTTGATTTATTAAATACCCTATAAGCTTTGCTTACTTGGGAATATCCAAGAAAAATTCCCATTGAAGTTTTTGCTTCAAACTTTCTAAGGAATTCTTTGTTATTGTTATGAATGTATACTACACAACCAAATACTCTAAAATAATTAATTTTAGGTTTCTTTCCTTTAAGCAACTCATAAGGAGTTTTACTCTTAAGCTTATGTATAAGACATCTGTTCAAGACATAATTAGCTGTGCTAACTGCTCCTGCCCAATAAGAGAGAGGCATGTTAGCATCTGCCAATAATGTTCCAGCAGCTTCAATCAGGGTTCTATTCTTCCTTTCCACTACACCATTTTGTTGGTGAGTTCTAGGAGCAGAGAAGCTATGTTTGATACCTTCTTTCTCATAGAATTCTTGCATGAGAAGAGAATCAAACTCAGTACCATAATCTCTTCTGATCAAGGCAACATGAGTAGAATACTCAGTCTGCACACATAGCAGAAAATCTGTAAGAACTTTGAAGTTATCAGCCTTAGTTCTCAAAAAGAACACCCAAGTGAACCTAGAGAAGTCGTCTACAATTACTAAAGTATAATACTTCCCTCCTAGACTCTGTACATTTATTGGGCCAAAAAGGTCCAAATGTAATAAATACAGGATTCTAGGTGAATCACTTTTATTTACAGATTTAAAGGAGTTTTTGGTTTGCTTGCCTAATTGACAAGCCTTGCATAGGCTCTCCTTCTTGTAGGGGCAAGAAGGTAAACCTCTAACAAGGTTGTATTTAGATAACATAGATATGTTCTTGAGGTTAACATGGCTAAGCCTCCTATGCCATAAGGTGTTGTTATTTGTTACTTCATTAAATAAGCAGATTTCAGATTGGGTTGAATTAAAATCTACTAAATAAATATTACCCTTTCTAATACCTACTAACACAACATTACTATTTAAAGTAATATTACAGAGAGAGTTAGTGAAAGATACCTGATATCCTGCATCACATAACTGGCTTACTGAGATAAGGTTGTGCTTCAGTCCAGTTACATATGCAACCCTCTTGAAAGTTACTGCTCCAATGGTAATCCTACCATATCCTTCAGTTTGACCATAGCTAGAATCCCCAAAGATCACCTTTGGTCCAAGCTTGGCCTTGAATCTTGACAGATTGTCTTTATTTCCTGTCATATGTTTGGAATAGCCACTATCCAAATACCATTTGTCTTTAGTATATGGATAGGTCTTCACCTGCAGAATAGACAATTAGACATTGTGGACCCAGGTAACCTTGGGTCCATTATTCTTCACATAATGAAAACTTGAAATAAAAGAATAAGCAGGTTGAGGTTTATATCCTAAAGGGTAGGATCTCCTAGGTAGGATACTCCAAGCAGTTAATGGGTCCACAAACCTAGGGTTTTGATGCGCGTAAAATACGGCAAGCGTACCGGTCGCTCAAGTAATAAAGTTGGGAATGAATCCCCAGATGTCGGTCTCTTGAGGAATGCAATTGGCGTCGAACGATTTAGACTTTGAAACTATCGTTATAAGAGTTAAATGAAATAAACAGAAAAAGAAAGGGGCTTTGGTTGGTGGTCTTACGACCGATTACACTAACGAGAGCTTTGCGGGTCGCAATCACCGCTTCGCAAGGCGAGATGGATGTAGCGGCCGCGATGCCGTACTTCGGTGGGCGAGTGGGCGGTAAGCTAGTGAGTGAAGTGTGTGATGTGAAGTAAAATGAAGTGAAGCAAATGCGTGGAGTGAACGAAAGAGAGCGAAGCGCATTAACAACGAATCTCACAAGCAAGATGAAAGCATAAACATTTCATTGCAAAAGAGTTTTAATCCGTTCATACTTGCATACATAAACCATACAACAAGAAAGGTTGGAGAAAGCTAAACCACAAGAGTGAAGATCCTTCGCGGGTGTTGGCCGGAGGTGCGGGTTGTCAAACCGCTTCCAAGCGCAGTCCGTGGAGGGCTTCCGGTACCGCCGAACTGTCACTTCGGTGGCCTGTAAGTCCGTTCTTGAGGCAAGCTTCGTCGTCTTCCTCGGTGGAGAACTTGGAGAAGAGCTTTAATGGCCGGAGGATCGCCGGAGGATGAGGGATGCTTCGGAATCACGGGAGAAAGTCCTCCCGTTGGTAGGAATGGAGGTGGAGGTGAATGGGACTGCTGGAGGGCGAAAACGGCGGAATGGCGAAGGTCCCGTAACGATTGTCTCGCCCTAATTCGCGGAACAGCGTATTTATAGCTTGCAGAATAAATAGCGCGCACGACCACTGGCGCACGACCAGTGGTCGTGCGCGACCAAGGTCAGCGCCCGTGCGTGAGCAACCTGCAGACCTGCATCAGAAAATTAGTAGTCGCGCACGATCAGCAGCGCACGATCAGTGATCGTGCGAGGCAAGGCTGATGATCGTGCGGAAATAACCAGACAGACTTTTGCAAAATGGATATGACTGCGCACGATCGGCGGCGCACGAGCAGTGATCGTGCGCGGTATGGCAGTGATCGTGCGGAATGTTCAAGACAGAGTTTCACAAATGAGACCGGGCTGCGCACGATCAGTGATCGTGCGCCAGGAGGTCGATGGTCGTGCGTGGGTAAAAACGCACGACCACTGACTCCTTTGCCAAAAATAGTGAAACGCCTATCCCGAATGCCCTCACGATCCCCAAACCTGCAGGAAACTGCACGGGGCATCGATTGCGGCAGCCACAGCGAATAGTGATAAACACAGCAAGAAAGAAAATGCACATAAGCACGGAAATGGGCCAAAAAGGTGCACAGGGCGTGGAAAACCGTAGCGAACCAAAAGGAGTGCAAATGGCGCTAAACGGTGTGCAAAGACATGGAAATAGGCCTAGATGAGTCCAAAATATAGTATAAAATAGGGACTCATCACACCCCCAAACTTAACCATTTGCACGTCCCGGGCAAATAATCACTTGTGGGCTCTAAAACGGCTAGCTGACGTAGTAATTACAACCTACAGTAGGACGAGAAATCGAGAAGCTCACATGCGTAAAAAAATATAATAGAAAGAGTTTCTAATCATGCAATGCAATTTATAATTTTCGAAAAACGTAAATAGATACTGTCACTACTCAAAGAATGAATTCCGGAGAATCGCACGGTCATGGGAAGGCAGAAAGTAGGCAAGTCGGATGGCGAGGTATTGCCAAAGACCGGGGCTCAAGATCACCTCCAAAGGAATCCACCAATGTCGGGGGCCATATGCTTGCCCGTTCGCACTTTCTCCACGATGCGGGTTTGACTCGAGCGTAAATCCGTAGGACTTGAGGTGAAGAGTGGGGCTTGGGTGTAGATGTAGGTATGGATGGACAAGATAAAGACGAAGGCTACGCACAACCCAACGGAGCTCGCACACATCAGAATTCTCGCTAACAACATGAATGCGAGTGCACCACACCCCCAAACTTAGCTTTTACAACATGAGTGGGTGCACCGCCTACCATAAAACAAATTTCTCAATTTCAAATTTTTTTCATTTATACTTTTCCGTTTCTCTTTTCTTTTCTTGGTCACATTTTTCTTTTCTCTTTTCTTTTCTCAATAATTCAGCATTTATAAACTTTGCGGCATATCCACACGTTCACAAAATCCGCCCATCACAACAACCCAACGAGAAATTAACGAAACAAGAGCTCAATGCGGGTGTGCGACTAGGAGTGGCTTGAGGCTTTGGTGACTTGCATGTGGAGCTGATCAAAAGGGAAGGTAGGCTCAACGGGGCTAGCGAGGGCTATGTTAGGACGGGTGCAAGGATCAACCGGGCCAAAATGATGGCCTACGTCACGCTCACGCTCGACTAACCGGGCACCAATGCTTCGAAAGTCGCTTGGGGCAAGTTCTTAGCCACCGAGAAAAGTGATCCGTCCTCCCGACTCGAGCAAAACAAAGCCAGCGACGCTTACACACATGCCAACACTACCGCGAGATCACTCCGGATTCAGAAGTTGAGTAGGACAGACAGTAGTTACGAATATAGAAAAAATATAAAATGCAAGCATGAGAAGAAACTAGCTCTATACAATTCCTACATAACGTGAGCACTCGATTAGGAGCACTGCACGAGTTTCGAACTACTGTACGACAAAATCCTACGTCAGCACCACAATCTTAAAACTTACGCAACATAAGTACTCAACCCGAGCCGCGCGCGTGGTAAGAGTGCGCGCTCATGTGGGTGCAAACGTGTGCAACAGCAGGAGTCTACAAATATGAAGCATAAATAAATCTACCGGTGTGCGAATGAAATGTGCTCGTGAGTGCATAGGCGGCTCTTCCCCCCAAACTTGAATGAAAACACAAGCAAGAAAAATAAACATTCAACCCGAAAATGAAATCTGAAGCGAGAGAGAGTACCAATGCTCCAAAGAGGGGAGCATGCCGGAAGATTGCATGATGATTCGCGGGAAGTGCTGCATCGCACAAAAGATAAGCTGAACCTGCGAATTAGGCCGAACCATAGAGAATACAAAAAGATAGAAAGCATAAAATAAAATCAAACATAAACAAGGGGACCAAAAGGTCCAAGCTTGGGTTGTCTCCCGAATAGCCCTTTTGTTTACCGTCCTTAAGGTGGACCAAATACCTGTATTAGCAATTGTATATAATGTTTATGCAGCAAAATAAAATAAAGCTCAAAATGTTCCAACACAAAATAAAATGCAGAGGTAGCAGTGGGAGAGAGGAATTGCACTCATTCCTCGTCGCTGCTGTCGATCTCAACGGGCGGCGGGCGGGGAGCGGGAGCGGAACGAACCGGCGGCGGAGGGATGTTTAGGCCACCACGCAAAGCCTGCTGATATACCAGGTTCTGCATCCACAACTGGGAGGCCTCAATATCCGCGAGCCGCTCATTCAAGAATGGAATGCTCTGACCCTGCGTAGCACTGAAATGAGGGTCGGGCTGCCTCTCCGGCTCAGCAGATGGCGGCCGAGAACGACGTGGCTGAGTGCCTCCTGCAGCTCTCCGCCTACCCATGGCGGAAGATTCGGGAGCAACCTCATCCTCATCCTCCTGCAAAGCTCCTCGGGCGTCACCTGGCATAACAACCTCGAATCGACGATCGGATCGCCTCCCAATAACACGCAGCAGATGAAAACTGACCATGTTGGCTCGGGTGATGACGGAAGGGGTGGTAACCTGCTCCATCGGCGGCAAACTATCCCAAACTCCCAAATTCTTGGCGATGCGCGTGATGTAGTAAGCACCACCAATCGCGCCGGCAAGGCGATAAGTAGCCACATGATGGAAGAATGTCGCCAGCATATAGCCAAGATGGATTGGTTCCCGACGGAGCATGCTATAAAGTGAAACTAGATCCTGCCACCCAACCACATTCTGACTAAGTGACCGCGCCGTGAGTGAGTGGCTAAGAAGATGCTGAAGATACCGCAAGGCAGGGGAAATGATCTTGGTCGACTTGGCCTTCCGAGCCACATACTCCTCGTCGGAACCGGTAATTTCGCGCCAAGCAGACCCATGGGAGGACCCTTCAGGGAAGCCGGACCCTAAACCTTGTGGTTCCGAAGCATCTGAGTAGAATCCGGCTCGGACGCCAAGCTCATGGATGGTCATGGAAATGACCCGTCCCCGAATCCGGAAGGAGCAATCAACAGGGCGATAGCCGCGAGTGTCGCATTCCCACTCAAACGTGGACAGGAACTCCAAAGTGAGCTCTTTGAAGCCGGGTTCGCGGCACTCGAAAACGTGGCTCCATTTGTCAAAGGAGTAGAGGTGGAGGATGGAATCCGCAAGAACACCGCCGTCGCCAATGGACCTTAACTCCTCCCAGTCCACAAGACGTTGAGGGAGGAAGGGTTTGTCCTTCAAATCAGTAAACCGGCGCTGGTGAGAGTCCTTCTGAAATGTAGCCATCCTCTGCAGCACCTGAGCCGGAGTGGAGCGCTGGTAGGCGTTGACAGCCCTACGGTTAGAAGTAGAAGCCATAGCAAGAGGAAGATCCGGCGGAGCGAGGAAGGAAGAAATCTCTCGGAGATTTGCCGGAGAAGAAGAGGGGGAAACGGAAGCTCAGGAGACCGACGCACGACGAAAGCTTGGGGGCGAGAAATTAGGGCGCACGCTCAGCGTCGCCCGAGGGGTCCTTTTATAAAAACTGGGCCGTCCGCACGACCAGTGATCGTGCGAAATCAAATAGCGCGCACGATCAGTGGTCGTGCGCGATATATTAAAATTACAGGCACCAAGTTTTATACCAAGATCGCTCGGATAACGCTGCGGGTGCGCACGGGAGATAAGGAAATGAGGCGGAGCTACCACAAACATTGAGATTGGAAAAGAAGAAACAAATTGCTAAAATTCTAGTAGAAAAGAAAAGAACAAGCTACCTAGATAACTATTGGGTTTTCTGTCTCCCAACAGGACTTATTCAACTTCTAAACACGTATTAGCTGATTGGCGTATGAAAATAGAAATGCTCAGGCAATTGCTCAAGCACGCATTTTGGTAGCGGGTACCGGTATGGAGACAGAGCAAATGCCCCACTACCTGTATAAGTATACCTGTCATAAATGTCAGGCATGGGCAGGAAATAACTTGTGAAGCTCGTCGCTTCCAACACCACCTGCAATTGGTTTCTAGCAGTCGTAGGCCGCATTACAGGCCCTTGTACTGATCGAACCGGTTCCACGATGGGGTCCTGCAGGGATGTGGAAACAAGAACAGGGTCAAGAAATAAATCAGAAGAATAACATAAAAGATCCTCAATCTTGGAGATGGTCCCGGAATCATCCCCCATTGGTGGAATTATAGAAAACTGAACATCACTGTTCAGGATGGGACAAGAAGTTCCTAGCGCAGCCTCCACTTCGTCCGTGCATTGAACATCCTCACGTGGGGTAAAAGCAGCAACTTCAACCACGGAATTGTCCTCCGCAGCAGGATCAGACAGAAAACTGGAACTGCTAGGTTCCACCTGCGAACCAAGCTCAACAGAAATATCAGAAAAAGACAGAATATTGTGCAAAGAAGAAGGTGAAGGTACAGAACTCAACGGGAAGTCAAGAACTGGCTCTTCGCAACCGGACTCGATGCTAGGTGATGCATGTTCATCAGAAGTATACGTACCCATGCCGGGATGGGGATCAACATAAGCATCAAGGCATGTACCGGAAGTGCTTTCTCCAAAACATGGAGACGGCGTCGATGCATATCCCGAGGCTGAAGGGGTGCTGCTCACGGTGGAAGTGGGAATAATCCGGAAATCCGGCTCATTATCCACTTCCAATTCAGCCAAATAAGCAGGGCAGTCCTTCAATGCATGATCCCAGCTTCGACAAAAGATGCACTGCTTAGCCGGCTTCCGCGGTGAAGCGGTTGCTGAAGCCGAGAAAAAGTAGTGCGGTAATGGCTCCGCGGGTCGGTGGATGACCGGCTTATGTCTACGAGACGTAGAGTCGTGAATTTCCTGGGGACTATACTTCTGGGGACATCTATCACTTGCATGCGAGACATCTCCACAATGAGGGCAACGGATATTGAAATTGGCCCACATTGCGGAAATATCAAAGTCAAACAGAAGCAACTACTTTGTAAATATTCATCGCGCAAAACTTACAATTCCGACAATGTACTACCGCAGATGAGAAAAGAAATGAACAGAGCAAAACAAATTAACTCATATACCAATATTTTCAGAAATCATAATCGTACAACAGTTGCATTCCCCGGCAACGGCGCCAAAAACTTGATGCGCGTAAAATACGGCAAGCGTACCGGTCGCTCAAGTAATAAAGTTGGGAATGAATCCCCAGATGTCGGTCTCTTGAGGAATGCAATTGGCGTCGAACGATTTAGACTTTGAAACTATCGTTATAAGAGTTAAATGAAATAAACAGAAAAAGAAAGGGGCTTTGGTTGGTGGTCTTACGACCGATTACACTAACGAGAGCTTTGCGGGTCGCAATCACCGCTTCGCAAGGCGAGATGGATGTAGCGGCCGCGATGCCGTACTTCGGTGGGCGAGTGGGCGGTAAGCTAGTGAGTGAAGTGTGTGATGTGAAGTAAAATGAAGTGAAGCAAATGCGTGGAGTGAACGAAAGAGAGCGAAGCGCATTAACAACGAATCTCACAAGCAAGATGAAAGCATAAACATTTCATTGCAAAAGAGTTTTAATCCGTTCATACTTGCATACATAAACCATACAACAAGAAAGGTTGGAGAAAGCTAAACCACAAGAGTGAAGATCCTTCGCGGGTGTTGGCCGGAGGTGCGGGTTGTCAAACCGCTTCCAAGCGCAGTCCGTGGAGGGCTTCCGGTACCGCCGAACTGTCACTTCGGTGGCCTGTAAGTCCGTTCTTGAGGCAAGCTTCGTCGTCTTCCTCGGTGGAGAACTTGGAGAAGAGCTTTAATGGCCGGAGGATCGCCGGAGGATGAGGGATGCTTCGGAATCACGGGAGAAAGTCCTCCCGTTGGTAGGAATGGAGGTGGAGGTGAATGGGACTGCTGGAGGGCGAAAACGGCGGAATGGCGAAGGTCCCGTAACGATTGTCTCGCCCTAATTCGCGGAACAGCGTATTTATAGCTTGCAGAATAAATAGCGCGCACGACCAGTGGTCGTGCGCGACCAAGGTCAGCGCCCGTGCGTGAGCAACCTGCAGACCTGCATCAGAAAATTAGTAGTCGCGCACGATCAGCAGCGCACGATCAGTGATCGTGCGAGGCAAGGCTGATGATCGTGCGGAAATAACCAGACAGACTTTTGCAAAATGGATATGACTGCGCACGATCGGCGGCGCACGAGCAGTGATCGTGCGCGGTATGGCAGTGATCGTGCGGAATGTTCAAGACAGAGTTTCACAAATGAGACCGGGCTGCGCACGATCAGTGATCGTGCGCCAGGAGGTCGATGGTCGTGCGTGGGTAAAAACGCACGACCACTGACTCCTTTGCCAAAAATAGTGAAACGCCTATCCCGAATGCCCTCACGATCCCCAAACCTGCAGGAAACTGCACGGGGCATCGATTGCGGCAGCCACAGCGAATAGTGATAAACACAGCAAGAAAGAAAATGCACATAAGCACGGAAATGGGCCAAAAAGGTGCACAGGGCGTGGAAAACCGTAGCGAACCAAAAGGAGTGCAAATGGCGCTAAACGGTGTGCAAAGACATGGAAATAGGCCTAGATGAGTCCAAAATATAGTATAAAATAGGGACTCATCAGGTTTCTATTTATATTAGGGTTTCTAAGGTTCTGGTTGTAATTTTGAAAATCAAATTGAAATCGTCGATCAGCGTTCGACGATTGATGCTCAGATCGTCGAGCTTCGTTCGACCATTGAGCCTTCGATCGTGGAGCAGCGTTCGATGCTTTTTGTAGCTCTTTAAATATTTGTTTTCTCTTTTCTCTTTTAGCTTTATTTAAGGCTTGATTAACCTTTTTTACTTGCTCAGTGTTCTTTATTCCATCAGCTGAAATAAAGTTTACTTGAGTTGAAAGATGATTTTTAAGAACCAATGGGGGTTCACTTGATGAGGCTCCTAAGCCTAGCTTATTATTTCCTGACCTAGTGTTTGTCATGCTAGTGATTTCTAGCAGCTTAAGGCTTCTACCATTTAAAGATTCTTCTAATCTCTTGGACTTTGCTAGTTCATTTTTAAGAAACTTTATTTCTTCACTAGACTTAGTGAGTTCTGCTTCTAGCCTAGTGTTTTCATTAGAAATAGATTCTGATTCAACTAACTTATTTCTAAGTTCCTTAATTTCTTTTTCTAAACTAATTAAATCTAAACAAAGAGATTTAAATTCAGATTTAAATTCAGCAAAAGAAAAATCATAAGAAGATAATACCTGATCTTCTGTAGGCATTTCTTCATCATCATCAGAACTCTCTACAGCTGAGTGGTTGCTGCAGGCATCAATTTCTATTAGGCAAATTTCCTTTGCCTTCTTTTCTTCCTCATCTTCACTGGAGCTTGAGGAGGAAGATTCCTCATCTGAATTACTCCAGGTCTCAGCAACAAATCCTTTCTCCTTCTTCTTATTTTTGTAGGAGGAGGACTTGGAGTGCTTCTTGTGATGTTCTTTTTCTTTTCTCTTTTCTTTGCTCTTTTCCTCCTGACACTCTAGTAGAATGTGTCCAGGTTTCCTGCAGCCATAACAAATAATTTCTTTAGCAGGAGATCTGTCATACCCTTGTTTATCTTCATATCTTGATGATTTCTTTCTGAAGTCCTTTCTTCCCATCTTGAGAAAACTTTTGGCAAAGAGTGCCATCAGCTCTTCATTTGATTGGCTTCCTTCAAAAGCATCAGCAGCTTTGAGAGAAAGAGTTTGCTCTTTCCTTGTTGGTCTTGGAGTCTTAGCTTCAACCTCAGGTTCCCTGGTCTTTAGAACTTGCTCAAAAGACTTGAGCTTGCCAAGGAGAGCTTCAGTTGAGATTATAGTCGAACCAAAAACAACTTAACCAAATTTTCATCTGGATAAGTGACAACTCTACAACTAGAGCAATCTAACTAAACAACTATCCTTTGACCATAGATAAATCTTGGGTCAAGAAACTAAATGAGAAGACTAAACTCAAATCCAAACTAGGGTACCAACACCTTCTCATCTTGCAGATATACCTCCACTTCAAAATTTCTCATCACTACAATCATTCAACCTTCTTTCATCTCCAAGCCATTCTTTGTCTCCTCCAGATGAACTCATGACAGACTGTCATCCCTCATCCTCTTCTGTCAATCCATCCATCTCTACTCAGACCCCTCCAGAATTCATGGAATTAACTTCACTCACCATTTCCTCCATACTGCAATCCATCACACCCCTACTTTAATAACTTATAACAGAGGCTATTTCACCTCTTGCTTCTTCTATCTCAACTCTTGCTGCTCAGCTTTCTGCCCTCTCTGTCCCTCCTTCTTCTATCAGGGGTCTAGCTCTAGTTTCTACTGAAACCAGGCAAGGGGAGATACTCTGTGAAGAAGTAGCTGCAGCAGTAACAACAACAAATGAAGACATTGTGATATAGAGGTTCCTGATGCAGAACTTGATGAATTTTTGGATTCAGATTTTGAGTCAACCGAGTTACCTCTTTCTGTGGATATTCTTTATGGAAATTGTTTCATTTCTCCAGATCTTGAGCTGAATTCAGTTCTTAATTCTTTTGATTTTTTGTATAGAGGTTGTCTTCCTTTTGTCTCTTTTCAGTTGTGTACAGATATAGTATGTTATACAGATCCTATCAGTTCAGAAATTCTGCAGCAAATTCAGAATAGTTTTGAAGCTCTAGAGCCTGAACTTGTTTTAGTTCCAGAGGCTGAGCTAAGGTGGTTGAGGATACATTTTCTGAGCCCAAGGCTCTTTCTATAGGATCTTGTGGCGCCCTTAGAGGGGGGGGGGGGTGAATAAGGGCTCTTTAAAATTTAAACAAGCTTTTTCTAAAATGCGAAAATAGAAGTAAAGTTTGAGACACACCAATGAAATGAAAAACAAGATTTTATTTCTCCAAAATATATATGTAAAATGATTCCAATAAAGCTTGAAATCAAGGCTTACAACGATAATAGTTTTTAGCTTTTTCACCGATCCTTCTCCCAAGGACCGGTTGGCTATAGTCAATATCTCCCTAGATACGGCTACTAGCCTCCCCCTAAATCAAACCTATGATCTAGACGCCGCACACAAGGTGGCGATTTACTCTTAAGCCTGACAAGGACCTAGACACCACTCACAAGGTGGTGATTTGCCCCTAAGCCACACACGGGCTTAGACACCACACACAAGGTGGTGATTTTCCCTTCCCAATTACAAAGATAAAAAGTGAATATGAAATTACAATAGTAAAACTTAAAAACTCCCTCAAAATCACGAGCTCTGAAGATGATGATGGACCGATGAGAAGATCTCCAATCTTGAACGCACGGTCGTATCTCCTTTGCTCTTGAGATTTCAACGGACTAAGGGAGTTCTTCTGGAAACGGAGATGAAGGCTCTGAAAATTCTCTGGGAAAACTAAAGCTCTGCACGATCAATCAATTCCCTGAAATTTTTGGCCGTATATATCCCTTTTTGCTATCGCCGGCGATAGAGTTAACGCCCCGTGATAGTGATAACTCTCCATTGCTTGACACGTGGCACACGTCGCGCGGACTTTCAGATCTGAGTGAACAATGTGACGATCGTGGGATATCGCTCGGCGATATCGGTATCGCCCTGCGATATCGCTCAACCGTGACTTCGTGTGCGACATCATGCGGATCAAGGCTGACGTCAGCAGTAACTGTCCATGTTATCGCCCGCGGTAGTGTTATCACCAGCGATAGTGTGATTTTCCATTTCTTCAATGCTATGCTCAGCCATTCCTTAGTACTTAAAAAGCCTATTATCCCTGCACATTTCAAACACATACCAAGATCAAACACATCCGGGATTTGTTATTCTCAAACTAAGAAGTGCGGAATGCATGCTCCAACAATCTCCCCCTTTTGATAATAACAAATCAACTGAGAATGAAATTATGTGCGACCAGTAGAATGTGAAACAATTCAGATAATCACTATGAATCATGGTGCACAATTAGTTATAGTAAACTCCCCCTATAACAAAGACTAGTTTCTCCCCCTATAATCTCCCCCTATTTAAAAGAATTAATTTCTCCTCCTAAATGTACTAATCAATTTATTTCGTACTTAATCTCCCCCTTTTGGTATTAGAAAAAACGGTGGGGACAAAAATTTAGCGAGCCGCAAAATGCGGAAGCTTTAAAGAATGGAGAGAGTAACAAATTAGTCATAGAATTTGGAAATATGAGGAGTATGATGACAACATTAACATCCATGAAATAGTATTACCATAAAATTTGGAATTTTATCAGAAAAACTGTTTGTTATGGAGAAAATTAATTTAAGAGTTGAATTTAAACATTGAAAATTTGTCAGGCCAAGATATCAAAAACTTTGGAAACGATGAAATAGAAGAGAAAGACTATGTCTGGTCCAATTCTCATGAGAAGAAATTTTATAAATGATAATGATGTGTACATGTGAAGAGTGATTTAGTATACATATTCCTTAAGAAATAATGTTACATGAGGGCTTGCAATATATTAATACACGAAGCTAATATCTTTACATAAATAACTTCATATCATAAAGATTTTTTTTAATAAATGGCCAAGTTTGTTTGCACAAGACACTTTACAATTCTTGTCAAGGAGCTCAACCTCACAATGCTCATTAAGACTTATCAGGAGGGTGAGTAGAGCTTGATTGGAGTATCCTAGTCATTATTATTATTAATTTTTTTTCTTTATTTGTTTTCTATTCATGTTTGTTTGTTTAGAAACTTTGACTTAGGACTCCGAATTCACTTGTATTGCAAACAAAAAAATGTTTTTTTTTCAGAATGGCCATCAGTTTTGAAAATCAATATGAATGAGGCATAAATGAAAGTTTTAGCGTTGTATTCGAATCTTTGAAACAAACCAATAACATGTAATAAGAAGCTTAAGTATGTGTAACTATCAACCCGTGTCAGTGGAAGCACATTATCAAACATAAAATGTTACTCATACTTAGAGGCATGCGGAAACAAGTCTATGCAAGTTCTAGTCATCAAAGGTATAGAAAGATATCGAGTGCAAGACAAATTAAAAAAATGTGTAAAGAACTTATAAATTAATTATCACACATGTAATAAGTATTGTATCCTGATACCATCCAAAAATTTACAATAACACTAGAAGCAAGGTTGTTGAGAAGGTGTCAGAATATTAGGGAAATATGGCTTAAAAATGCACTATCGCCAGCGGTAGCGATACCGCGCGGCGATAGCATTTTTTGTTATAAAAGTCAAAAAATCGGATAGGGCCGACACCACTCTTCATTTGACCGACCCTGGACCTTTGTGGCTTCGTCTTCCTCAGCGGAAACTCTCAAAAAACTCCAAAAAGGAAGGTGAGATCTCTAATAAAATGATGACGAACATCTATATGTTTGGATCTAGAATGTAACGCAGGATTGTTCGTTAAATCGATAGCACTTTTGCTATCACATTTTAATTCAATATTATTTTGGTGTATGCCAAAATCTTCTAGTGTTTGTGTCATCCAAAGTGCTTGAGCACAACAACTACCAAGTGCAATATATTCGGCCTCAGTAGTGGAGAGGGCAACAGAATTCTGTTTCCTACTCGACCAAGAAATAAGTGTTGGGCCGATGAAATGACAAGTGCCACTTGTGCTCTTTCGATCTAATGAACACCCCGCATAATCAGAATCAGAATATCCATGTAAGATAAAAGAGTCATTATGAGGATACCATAAGCCTAGTGTAGATGTTCCTATAAGATATCTAAAAATACGTTTCACCGCTTTTAAATGTGATTCTTTTGGATTAGCTTGAAACCTAGCACACAAACAAACGGCGAACATAATATCAGGCCTAGAAGAAGTTAAATATAATAAAGACCCAATCATACTTCTATAAAGGGTTTGGTCAATTGAAATACCACTTTCATCTTTTCCCAATTTCAATGAAGCACTCGTAGGAGTATTGGCATGTTTAAGGTTTTCAAATCCAAATCTTTTTAACATATCATGAATGTATTTAGATTGATTAATAAAAATGCCATCATTTCTTTGTGTAATTTGAAATCCTAAGAAAAAAAGAAAGTTCTCCTACCATGCTCATTTCAAATTCATTTTTCATAATTTGAACTACTTCATTACATAACTCTTCACTAGTGGCTCCAAAAATAATATCATCAACATAAATTTGCAAAATAACTAAATCATGATCAATTTGCTTAATGAAGAGTGTAGAATCAGCACTTCCCATTTTATAATCGTGCTTTAATAAGTATTGAGTTAAACGATCATACCAAGCACGAGGCGCTTGTTTTAACCCATAAAGTGCTTTATCTAATTTATAAACATAATTTGGATATATCTCATTTATAAAGCCAGGGGGTTGTTCTACATAAACCTCTTCTTTTATATACCCATTTAAAAATGCAGTTTTGACATCCATTTGATATAATTTAAATCTTTTAAAGCAAGCAAATGCAAGAAATATCCTAACCGCTTCTAATCTAGCAACGGGTGCAAAAGTTTCATCATAGTCTACCCCTTCTATTTGTGCATAACCTTTTGCAACTAATCTGACTTTATTTCTAACAATTCTAGAGTCACTATCCAATTTATTTTTAAAAATCCACTTTACTCCAACTATAGGATGATTTTTGGGTCGTTCTACAAGATTCCAAACCTTATTACGTTCAAATTGATTAAGTTCTTCATTCATAGCTAAAAACCAAAATTCATCATTTAAAGCGGTGGAAACATCTTTTGGTTCTATTTCAGATACAAAGCATAAGTTTGAAAACAAAACATGTAAAGAAGAACGTGTACTGACCCCTTTTTGTGGATCTCCAATAATAAGCTCCTTCGAATGATCCTTTGAAAATATCAATTCACTTGGAGGCACATATTCTTCTCTTTCTTCTTCTTTTTCTTCTTTTTCTTCTTCTTCATGCCCTCCATGTTCTTCATCATCATTTTCCATTAAAGGAAGGAGTTTATCTTCTTTTCCTGTAGTTTTCTTATCTACACATGGAACAAACTCATCAAACCTAACATGAATAGATTCTTCAACTATTTTTGTTTGTTTATTAAAAACTCTATAAGCTTTACTGGTTGAAGAATACCCAATAAAAATTCCATCATCACACTTTTCATTAAATTTTCCTAAGGAATCTTTAGAATTTAAAATAAAACATTTACAACCAAAAACTTTAAAATAAGAAACATTTGGTTTTTTATTAAAAATTAATTCTTACGGAGTTAATTGTAAAATAAGGCGAAGCATTATTCTATTAATTACATAACATGCAGTACTCACCGCTTCAGCCCAAAAAGATTTTGGTAGTGTAAATTCAGATAACATTGTACGGGCTAGCTCTTGAAGAGTCCTATTTTTCCTCTCCACTACACCATTTTGCTGTGGTGTGCGTGGAGTGGAAAGTTCATGTTTAATTCCTAACTCCGTACAAAAAAAAAATAAAATTTTCATTTTCAAATTCCCCTCCATGATCTGAATGTATGCGTGTAATTTTTAACTCAAATTCATTTTGAATACGCAAACATAATTTAGAAAATTCGGAATACGCATCGGATTTAGAGGTTAGAAATAAAGTCCAACAAAAACGTGAATAATCATCAACCACTACAAATGTATATTTTCTACCACCTAAGCTAGAAACATTAATTGGCCCAAATAAATCCATATGAATTAATTGAAGTGGCCTAGTTGTAGAAATAATATTTTTACTCTTGAAAGATGATTTTGAAAATTTTCCTTTTTGGCAAGGCTCACATAAAGAAGTAAATTCCCATTTAGCAATGGTAAACCTTTGATTAATTTATCTTTTGAAAGTTTTTTAATTAACTTGGCACTAGTATGTCCAAGTCGCCTATGCCACAATTCTAACTCATCATTTTTTGACAAAAAACATTTTAAGGTAGAATTTGAAAAATCATGAAATTTAATCATATATACATTATGACATCTGGGTGCGGTAAAAATAATTTCATTTGTTTTGGAATCAATAATTTTGCATAAGTTTGTGGAGGATTCAAACAAAATATTTAAATCCTTATCACATAATTGGCTAATAGAAATCAAATTATATTTTAAACCTTCTACAAACAAAACATTTGAAATTGAAAAACTTTTGTTACCCACAACACCGATGCCGATGATTTTTCCTTTTCCATTATCTCCAAATGTTACAACTCCTCCTTTCTTCATCTCTAGGCTAAGGAACTTATCTTTATTGCCTGTCATGTGCTTTGAACAACCCGAGTCCAACTACCACATGCCTTCTTTGTCCTTCGCCTGCCAACACACCTAGAAAGAGGATGTGAGTAAAGATCTGGCTACCCAAGTGGTTCCACCCATAGTGTAGGTAGAAGCCTTAGGCATCCAGATTTGCTTAATTTTACTTTTTCCTTTCTTCTAGCACGAGTCCGTGGTGTGACCAAATCTATTGCATTTGGCACATGTAATGTAACGAGAATAATATAACTTCTCTGGACTTTTACTGTAAGAATACGTAGCATCATTTAATTTATTATTATCAGAAATTTTAAAATTCGCTTTTCTGAACTTTTCACTATCGCCGGCGGTAGTGGTTATCGCCGGGCGATAGTTTCCAGTCGTGTATCCGAGTCCAAATCTTCCAGATCTGTGACATTAGTAACCTAAGATCATATCCAGTGATCTTTGGCCCAATCCAAACTTTTTCATGGCTAGTGTTAAGTCATGAATCTGGTTCCTCATTTCAGTATTCTCGGATACTAGATTTACACATCTACGTTCAAAAGCTATCTTTCCTTCATGGACTTTGGAAATAGAAGATTTCAGATCTCTCTCTAAAATCTCATTCTTTTTTGTGAGAATTTTTATTTTAGAATGAGCTTTTGAGAGAGACTCTTCAAGTTCTTTTATTCTTCCCAACAAGTGATCACACTCTTGGCAAGACACTTTTTCTTTTCCAAAAGTCTTAATTTCATTTAACAACTTTTTATTTTCAGTTTTAAGAAACTCATTATCTTTTAAACTTTTTTCAAAATATTTGCAAGTCTTTAAAAATTCAGAAAATAATTCATCATAAGTTGGAGGAGTTACCTCAGTGTCGCTTTGGACACTGCACTCGTCATCAGATATGACGCTTTTTCCCATTAGGCACATATTGGCCTCCTCCTCCTCGCTTGAGCTTGAACTGCTTGCATCTTCAGAAGTAGTATCATCCCATGTTTCAGCTTTCAAGACCTTCGTCTTCCCTTTGTGCTTCTTTTCTTTAAGTTCTTTCAAGTACTTTGGACACTTGCTTCGTATGTGTCCTAACTTTCTGCAGTGATAGCACTCCAGTGGGGGTCTCTCTTCCTCCTCATCGTCATCCTTTTGTTTTTTCTTTCTAAACGTCTCCTTCTTAAAATATTTTTTAAAAGTATTTCTTCTCTCCGGATTTCTCATAAATTTTTTAAATTTTTTAACAAAAAGACTTTCCTCATCCTCTTCTTCCTCCTCAGAATTACTATCTACCTCTTTCTTAGATCTTAGAGCCAACCCCTTCTTCTTTGGCTCCATATACTCTTGTTGTTGAATTTTTAATTCAACTTCATGAGTTTTTAAGTTCCCAATCAGCCTTTCAATATTAAGAGACTTAAGATCGTGAGATTCAGAAATAGCCGTCACTTTGGGATTAAATTTAGGGGGAAGAGATCTAAGAAGTTTTCTCATCAAATCACCATTTGAGAAATTTTTACCAAGCACTTTTGAGTCATTTACTATCTTGGTGAATCTGGTGTACATTGAATCTATGTCCTCATCCACTTCCATCCTAAACTTTTCAAATTCCGACTCCAGTTGAAACAGCTTCGAGTCCTTCACCTGCGAGGTACCTTCATGAGTAACTTCAAGTAAGTTCCAAATTTCATAAGCATTATTGCAAGCACAAGTTCTATTAAATTCAGTCCTATCTAATGCACAAAATAATGCATTCATGGCTTTAGCATTATTTTTGCACCTTAGCTTATCCTGATCATCCCATTTATCTTTTGGTTTTTCCATTTCTACATCTCCTATTGTATAAGTGGGATGAGCATAACTATTCTCTACCATATTCCAAACTTCAATGTCAAGAGAAATAAGAAAACATTTCATCCTAGTTTTCCAGTAATTATAATCAGATCCAGTGAATAACGGAGGTCTACTAATTCCTTGCCCCTCAGAGAAAGCATGGTCATGCTGCGCCATAATTCTTAATGGTGAAATCGTATTAGGAATAACCACCTCTGATACCACTTGTAGGATCTTGTGGCGCCCTTAGAGGGGGGTGGGGGGGGTGAATAAGGGCTCTTTAAAATTTTAACAAGCTTTTTCTAAAATGCGAAAATAGAAGTAAAGTTTGAGACACTCCAATGAAATTAAAAACAAGATTTTATTTCTCCAAAATATATATGTAAAATGATTCCAATAAAGCTTGAAATCAAGGCTTACAACGATAATAGTTTTTAGCTTTTTCACCGATCCTTCTCCCAAGGACCGGTAGGCTATAGTCAATATCTCCCTAGATATGGCTACTAGCCTCCCCCTAAATCAAACCTATGATCTAGACGCTGCACACAAGACGGCGATTTACTCTTAAGCCTCACAAGGACCTAGACACCACTCACAAGGTGGTGATTTGCCCCTAAGCCACACACGGACTTAGACACCACACACAAGGTGGTGATTTTCCCTTCCCAATTACAAAGATAAAAAGTGAAAATGAAAGTACAATAGTAAAACTTAAAAACTCCCTCAAAATCACGAGCTCTGAAGATGATGATGGACCGATGAGAAGATCTCCAATCTTGAACGCACGGTCGTATCTCCTTTGCTTTTGAGATTTCAACGGACCAAGGGAGTTCTTCTGGAAACGGAGATGAAGGCTCTGAAAATTCTCTGGGAAGACTAAAGCTCTGTACGATCAATCAATTCCCTGAAATTTTTGGCCGTATATATCCCTTTATGCTATCGCCGGCGATAGAGTTAACGCCCCGTGAAAGTGATAACTCTCCGTTGCTTGATACGTGGCACACATCGCGTGGACTTTCAGATCTGAGTGAAGAACGTGATGATTGTGGGATATCGCTCGGTGATATCGGTATCGCCCCGCGATATCGCTCAACCGTGACTTCGTGTGCGGCATCATGCGGATCAAGGCTGACGTCAGAAGTAACTGTCCATGTTATCGCCCGCGGTAGTGTTATCGCCAGCGATAGTGTGATTTTCCATTTCTTCAATGCTATGCTCAGCCATTCCTTAGTACTTAAAAAGCCTGTTATCCCTGCACATTTAAAACACATACTAAGATCAAACACATCCGGGATTTGTTATTCTCAAACTAAGAAGTGCGGAACGCATGCTCCAACACTTTCTCCTCCCACTTTTGTCTTCTCCTCCTCTCCATTGCCAGATATGGATGAGATTTTTGCTATAGACATTGCTCAGGAAGCTGAAATGGCTTCAGATGCAGTGGTTCTTCCTCTAGTTGTTCCACCTTAAGCTGAAAAGCAAATTCCACAGGAAGTAATAATAGAGATTGATGCATTATATGACAACCCATAGAGCTTCTGAAGATGATCCAACAGATGATTCTGATTCTGATATTGGCAAGAAGAAAGTATTCAAGAAAAGAAAGGTTGTTCCTAAGGCTGCTCCTAAGCCAAACCTAAATTATGACACTCCATATTATATTTTGCAGAAGATAACTCCTTATCCTGGAATGCCTAAATGGATGTGGTTTTCCAAGAATGAACAAAAAGAAAGAAAGAAGAGGAGAAGGTATAGGTCTCCTCCAAGACAATTCAGGAAAGACCCTCCTCCTCCTCCTCCCTCTTCAGGCTCCTCAGGTAACATCATTCAGAAACCTGCTCCTGTGACCAAAACATATCAGAGACATCCTAGGCAAAATAGTCAGCAAACCTCTACAAGTAATCCTCCTCCAGACTCTTCCAAGAAAGCTCCTACTCAATAAAAAAAGCAGGACTCTAGTCCAAAAGGCCAGAGTCTCCTCCCATTCTTTTTGTTGATCCAGAACAGGAGACCTCTGCCAAGATGGGTAGATATCATGAGCTTGTAGGACTCTCTTTGATCAACAAAGCAAAGGCTGAAGGCAAGGACATATCTCAATATTCTACAATGTCAGCCTACAGAAAAGAAGAGCTGAAAAGGTATACAAAGGCAAATAAGTTCTTTGATGTTGATAATTACATGAAACTTCACCCAGAGGTTGTTGTTCCAAGAACATCATCTCAAACTGTTATTGGAGCATTTAACATGTATATGTCAAAGAAATAAGCTGCCAATCCAAATAGGGAAATTATATTCAAACAGCGTGCTGAAGGATCAGATAAGGATAAAACTAAGCAGAGAAAATGAGTTTATCTATTGTGTTGTTCTCCTTTACATTTGAACTCTATTTTTGTTTATATCATGAAGCATGTGCTCTAAATATCTGCTGAATGTTTATTTCTGTCAGATATATTTTCTTTTGCTTTATGATTGTTTATTTTGTTTTGTATTAGTGACCTCACCCAAATAGGGAGAGATTGTTGGATCCCTAGTTGTATTTGGGCTAGGTTTACTAATTTAGGCTGAGTTTGACCCATCTTGTTTAACCTAGGTCATGTCTAATAATCCTAAAGTTTAGGCTAAGTCCTCTTAGTTCTACCTTCCTTGGACCATCCAGCAAAGGACCTCAGAAGACTCAGACTTAGAAGATATCAGAAGACAGTTTGATCAGTTCGAAATTCTTCAAACTCAGCTCGACGATCGTCGATCTCAGATCGACAAAACTCAGAGTTAATTCTCTATGCTGAGCTCGACAATATTCGAGCTCAGATCGACGATTTGTTCTCTTTAGACAGATTCTCAGCTCGACGAACTCAGAGTGAAGATTTGGCAAGTATTTCTCAGTTAGCAGTTCGCAGAGCTTAGGTCGACGAACAAGCATTCTTAGGTCGACGATCTTGGATCTCAGGTAGACGAATTCTATTTATAGTTCGACGCTTTCTGTCCAGTTTTAGAATGAGTTTTTCCTCCTTCTGCTCCTTTATTTTCTCATTTATTAGCAGTATTATTCTGAGTATTTAATGCACATATTAATCTGTATATAGTCGTTATTGGCTGCATTAAATAAGGTATTCATCAGAATAATTATTTGCTTATTCTATCAAGAACAGTTGGTGAAACTCATAAATGTTTTTATTCCAGCCGTTTAGAATTCTCCAGATCAGCCAGCATTTAAGGAAGTTATTCAAAATTGAAAGGAGAATTAATTGACAGAATATTAAAAAGAGATTCTCTCTTTTTAAGGACACAGAGACAAGAAAAGAAAAAGATACAGCACAGAGAACATTCAACCACTGGACGTCTCATTCATTCTTTCTTAGCGCTTTTTCATTTTTTGCCAATACTCAAGACTGATGAAGAAAAATCATAAGATATCAAGAGTCTTCTTCATCTTCAGTTCCAGGAATCTACAGAAATCTTTGATTCAACATCAGTCAACTGGATTTCCTAGACATTGGCAGATCAAAGCTGAAGACCTACTCACCCTGAAGCAAAGCTCATTCTTCCTGAATCTTCATCTTCTCAGGGGGAGCTTTGACACCATCAGAATCCATATAGTCTTCTCAAGTTGTTTTTGAGAAAAGAGAAGACTTCCATCAACCTCTTTCCATCCCACTTTACCGGGTTTTAACTCCCTTCAAAAGGTAGCTTGGTGGCAAGTCTCCTGATCAAAAGATTTGAGATTGGTTTTTGAGCACCTGATCAAAAGCTCATAGGTGGCAGTCACCTAATCAAAAACTGTTAGTGGATTACTACCAGGGTGGTAGAAGAGTGGATTTACCCAAGTTTAGGGGAACCACTATAAATTTCTTGTGTTGTCTGGTTACACATTTTCTGTTTGTTTTATTCTAGCTGTGTTTGTGATTGCTGGAATAGTTAGCCTATTTTCTTTTGCTTAACTACTATATGGTATCACTATTTTTACTCTGATATAAATTAAGAATATCCAAAAAATTTTAATACTCTATTCACCCCCCCCCCTCTAGAGTAATCAGATCTAACCCTTCCTTTCAGGGATTAACTCCAAGGTGCACCCGAAAAACAAGGCAGAAGCGTGATTCTGCCAACTTGGTTGCCTGGGAGCCAACTTGTACATAACTAGGGTATGTAAGATTTGTGTAATCGCTTTGGGACTCGGGGAAGCTTGAACCGCACATATGGCTTACATTGACATTATGGTGTGAGCAACGGGTTAGGCGGAACCGTACCCGCTCTGTGTCGTTCGGTTAAAGAGACCTAAAGTACGTGGCACTTACCGTTGGCATAGATAGAGGGTCTTGCGCTTTGGCCGGAAGGACCAAAATGCTCACGATATTTGACGTCCTAGAGGCGATGGTGGACCGAGTTCACCGTATAAGTGCCCTGAGAGCACGGGATGTGCGGCCGTGTATGCCTACGCCTGTGGTGAAGTGTGCTTAAATTGTACTTTCGCTATCCCATTTGTTTATACTAATGCTTTGCAGGGAAGGAGCACCGCAACCCCAAGTAAAGGGGTGGGGTCATTATAATTTGGTCAGCTTTAGCTGACCGTTGCTTTTATTTGCCACCGTGCGGTGGAATGTTGCTTGCAAGTACTGCAGAGCCGAGTGGAAAATAGCGGGCTAAAGCCCTTGTTGCAGTGCTAGCCCTCGAAGGCCGAAGTGTATTTTTACTTTATTCTCATGTGTGACTGGCCTGCATGTCGTTGTATGGAAGACAAATTTTATTTAAGTAAACTTTTGTAAGGCCATAAGACCCAGTACTTGTTGCATTTGTACGCTCATTCCTCTTTGGGTTTGTTAGTGGACATTCATGCTTTTGGCTAAGTTCTTTCTTTACAACTTATTAAATTGCTTCCGCTAGAATGTACTCAGCGTAGGACATGTGATTGGAAGAATGGTTTCATTTAGTAACCCACCAGTCTGTCTGTGGTATATGGCGTCGGTCCCGGGCCGGACCTACTGCTATATGCTAAGTGATTGATAGGGGTGTTACAATATGGTATCAGACTATCGATTTCGGTCATGCTTAAATGAATTCATGGGCGAATTCTTTTAAGGGGTGGTGAGCACATATGTGTGCGTCATCGTTATAACATAAAAAGAACCCATGAATGTCCACTTAGGAATGGAAATACACATGTTTGAGGAACCTTCGTGTTCCTATAATTGCTTTTTGCAATATTATTCGGTCACTTAATGGTGTTTTGTACGACTATAGGTGACCAGGAGTGTTGCAAGGCCGTCAGAAAATCCGGTTTTTGAGGCAAGTAGTGCACCAAATGTTGAGCCTGCAACACCTCGCTTAGGAGAAACTATACGATTGGTGGTTGAAGCGGTGTCGCTATGATCAATGCTCAGCCTGTAAGACAAGTACAACAGCCTGCCCCTGCTGTGGAGCAAGTACCGCTTCAAGCGGAGGAACCGAGGAGGGTAGAGCAAGTGGTAGTGGAGCCATTAATGCCTAGGAGAGAAACTGAAAAGCAGCTGAAGCGTGTTATGGGCTTCAATCCTCCGGTGTTCTCGGGGACGAGAATCCCAACCCAAGCTGAAGATTGGCTCTCCCGGATAAAGAGAGTCCTGACAGCTATGGAGACGGAGGAGTGGCAGAAGTCGACTATAACCACTTTCTTGTTGGACGGCGATGCAAGGATGTGGTGGGAAGGTTTGGAACTACACCACATTGGGGGAGGAAACTCACGGACGTCTCGATGGAGGAGTTTTCGAGACTGTTCTTGGCAAGGTACCTTCCCTCGGCTCAGAGTATTGCGATGGAGAATGAGTTTCAGAAGCTGGTGTAAGGAGAGAGTAGCGTGGACGAGTACCTCCACTTATTTACACGCTTGAGTCGGTATGCAAGCGCTACATTCGCTGTTGAGGAGCGAAAGACAAACCGATTTTATGAAGGTCTAAGGGATGACTTAAGGCTACTACTCTCGGGGCCTATGACGTAGGGTGTTCTAACCTTGGTCAACACGACCCTGTCTTTGGAAAAAGATATGAAGAATGTGTAGGGGAAGAAGGACTCTGGTGCTATGAGGATAGAGTTCAAGGTGCAGACTAACTCAAAGTCTGGTTATCGTAAGTTTTGTAAGAAGGCTAGGACTTCGGGTCCAACCCCTTCTTCTGGTGATTCAGGGGAAACTATAGGTCGAACCCCGGGTGCATGCTACAATTGTGGGAAGCCGGGGCATTTTTCCCGTGACTGTTGGAGCAGACATCCAAAGTCCGAGAGGAAGCCAGGAGCAACCTACGAGGAAAAGGGGAAGGCGGTGGAGTCAACCACATCCCATTATGCTCCAACTCAACCGAGAGTCAATAACCTTGGCCAGCAGGAGGCCATAAAACAAGCGGATGTGGTAACAGGTATAGTTTAAGTTTATAGCAATTTAACTTTAAATACTTGGTACCTTGTGCATGATAGCTTATTATTGATTGTACTGGGCTTCGTTTTGATTTTCGATAATCCAGCAAGAGCACTCTTTGATAAGGGAGCTTCACACTCCTTTTTATCCGAAGGATTTATATCGCGCATTGGAGTACCTTCTTCGATGGCGAAGGACAAACTGGATGTGTTGTTGCCTAATGGGTGTTCGATGCGCGCGAATAGAATCTGTTGCATAAAGATACAGATTAAGAGTCAGGAGTTCGACTTGCAAGCATCGTTGCTGCCGCTGGTAGAGTTCGACATAATATTTTGTATGGACTGGATCTTGGAGCAGCAGATATACATTGATTGTAATCGCAAGGAGCTCAAGTTGGGAACTGGTCGTGAGATGACTTTTGCAGGCTTGAAAGGGTCGAGCAAGACGTTGATGTCTGCTGTTCAGGTGGTTAAGGAGTTCGTGCTAGTGCAGAGCTGTTCTTCACGCTAGTGGAGGCTTTAAAGCCTAAGCCTACTTTGGACAGTATCTCAGTGGTATCCGAGTACCCTGATGATATCCCTGGAGCCCCACCGCATCGAGAGATTGACTTCACAATTGAGCTAGTGCCAGATGCCAAACCTGTGTCACGCTCTCCGTATCGATTAGCGCCTAAGGAGATGACGGAACTGAAGGTTCAACTGGAATAGATTTTGGAATAGGGTTATGTGCGTCCAATTTTGTCGCCTTGGAGCGCACTGGTCCTCTTTGTTAAGAAGAAGGACGGAAGTTTGCGGCTCTATATAGATTACAGAGAGCTGAATAAGTTAACAGAAAAGAACAAGTATCCGATCCCAAGAATTTATGATCTGTTCGATCAATTACTTGGGTCGTCGGTATATTCGAAGTTGGATCTTAAGTCTTGGTGTTATCAGCTGAGGATAAGGGAAAGTGATATCACCAAGACAGCGTTCAACACGAGATATGGGCATTATGAGTTTACTGTCATACCGTTTGAGCTGACTAATGTGCCATCAATGTTCATGGATCTGATGAATAGAACATTCAGAGAGTACTTGTACCACTTTATGATCGTCTTCATCGACGACATATTGGTGTACTCGCAGTGCGAAGAGGATCACTTCAAGTATCTGTATTTGGTGATAGAGACGGTAAGGAGGATCCAACTATACACCAAGTTCTCCAAATGCGAGTTTTGGTTCTCCTCAGTGGCGTTCCTTGGTCACATAGTAAGTGGAGAAGGGATTGCGGTGGATCCGGCGAAGATAGTTGAGATACGGGAGTGTCCTGTGTTGTGTTCAGTAGCGGAAGTTCGGAGTTTTCTGGGGCTTGCCGGCTACTACAGGCGCTTCATAGAGAACTTCTCGTGGATTGCGTTACCCCTCACGACTTTGACGAGGAAAGATCAAAGGTTTGTGTGGTCGCCAGAGTGCGAGAAAGCTTTCGAGGAGCTGAAGAGACGGTTGACCACGACACCTATTCAATGTTCGCCGAGTGGGACCGAAGGCTTTGAGATCAACAGTGATACTTCGGGCAGTGGTTTGGGCTGTTTTCTACTACAGCACGAGAGAGTGATTGCTTATGGCTCGCGCCAGCTGAAGGTGCATGAGAGAAATTATCTGGTCCATGACTTGGAGTTAGCGGTCGTGATATTTGTTGTGAAGCTGTGGAGACATTACCTGTACGGGGTGAAGGTCGATATCTATACCGGCCAGAAGAGCCTGAAATACTTCTTGGATCAAAAGGATCTAAACATGCAGCAGCGAAGATGGATGGAGTTCCTTGGGGACTACACATTCAAGATTCACTATGTACCTGGGAAAGGCAATGCAGTTGCGGACGCTTTGAGTCGCAGGGCCCCTACGCGGGCCAACTGGTTGTCGGTTCATGACAAGCGGTTTATTCGGGAGCTGGAGGCATTAGAGATCTCTTGTGTGGACAAGCAGAATAGTGCCGAAGCACAGTTGACTAGACAGAGGTGCAATATGACCTTGATGATCGAATTCGGCAGGCGCTAGAGTTAGATAGAAACATGAAGCAAATCTTGGATGAGGCTTTGAATGGGTCAAATTCCCAGTTTGATGTTGTTAATGGATTGTTATGGAAGTACAGACGTCTGTGCATCCCAAATGGGGTAATCTGCGGGAGGAATTGATGTATGAGGCTCATTATATCAAGTACTCGATTCACCTAGGGAGCACGAAGATGTATCAGGATATGAAGAAGTTGTTCTGGTGGACAGGATTGAATAAGGACGTGGAACTTTACGTGGCGAAGTGTTAAACGTGCTCCTTGGTGAAGGCGGAGTGCCAGAAGCCTGGAGGTTTTTCTAAGTCTTTGCCTATCCTGGAGTAGAAGTTCGACGACATTTCTATGGATTTTGTGCACGGTTTGCCAAGATCGCAGAAGGGGAACGATGCCATCTGGGTGATCGTAGATCGTTTGACGAAGGTTTCGCACTTCATTCTGAATAGGAAGGATGATTCGGTAGAGAAACTGGCGAAACTGTATGTGGATAATATTGTTCGACTACACGGTATGCCCCGCAGCATCGTGAGCGACCGAGATGGATGGTTCACGTCCAACGATTGGAGGTTGGTACAACAAATGTTGGGAAACTAGCTTAGTTTCAGCACGACCATTCATCCGCAGATGGATGGTCAGACCGAGAGAGTTAACAGGAAAGCAGTGGGAAGATCACCTGTACTTGGTGGAATTTACGTGCAACAATATCTACCAAGCGAGCATTCAAATGGCGCCCTTCGAGGCCCTATATGGTAGAAAATGTCGCACGTCGTTGTCGTGGTTGGAAAAGGGCGAGTCAAGGTTGTACAAACGGCAAGAGCTGGAAGTCGCAAATTCAATGGTATGAACTATTAGAGAACGGTTACTAATTGCTCAGGACCGACAAGCTAAATACTATAATACCAAGCATCGGAATATGGAGTTCGCTGTTGGCGACTGGGTGTATTTGAAGATCAAGCAATTCAAGGGTGTCTCACGGTACGGTGCTTGAAGAAGCTAAGCTTGAGGTACCTTAGACCGTTTGAGGTTCTGGATCGGATTGGTGAAGCAGTGTAACGCCCCGATTTTTTGCTACGAGTATTAAATTCTCGTTTGGCGTTACTTCGACGCGTTTTCTTGGCTTGTGCTATCTGTGGAGTGTGGTCTTAACTCCTTAGAACTGAGTGCCCTATTTTGTAGCCTGTTGGCAAGATCTCCCTTGCAAGCCGAGTCGTTTTGGGTGACCCGATGTGGCCTCTCGGGGGATACTTGTGTTTTGGCTTCGGGTGGGTATAACTTGAGTTATTTTCATCGAAAGTTAGTTTCGACTTCGTCGTTGCGTTCGTAGCATGGATATTTAGCTACGGTGTGAATTTCGTCGAATTACGAGATAGTTTGGTTTTCGCATCGTTTTGGGTGTGCCATTAGTAAAATCTAATTAGTGACCCTCTTAGTTTAAGTGGACCGGTGGCTTGGGAGACGGTTAGGCTGATCAGGCATGGTAAGGCTTATTTATAAAGCTTTGGTTAGAAGTTGGCGGGCCCACTCTCTTCTTTTTTCCCAAGACCGAAACTGCTGCTCCTGTTCGCGGAAAGAAGAGGCGAAAACGATGGGCTGCCCTAGCTTTCGGACGGTGATTCCGGGAGTGTTCGTGGACGGATTTCGATTCTGAGAGCGGATTTGGATTGCTCTCTCTTAGACCTTCGTTTCTACGGTAAGATATTTGATTTTCGTGGAGTTTTTAGGAGGCCCAAAATTCTGGTTTTGGCCCTTTTCCGCCATAAAAGTTCGGGATTTTTGCTGTTAGGGTGTTGCTGCTGCTGATGCCGTGTGCAGTTAAGGGAAAGTCGACCAAGCTTCGTCGGAAACCGAGGCAAGTGGTTTTTGCACTTGCTGTTTGATTTTTTTCCCTTCTTAACTACCCGGTTAGCCCTAGGATAGAAGCCAAGTATCTCTCTTCTGCTTGTAAAAATTCTGTGAAGTGGTTTTAGGCTAACCCTAAAATTCTGTTTGATCTTCC
Source organism: Platanthera zijinensis (assembly GCA_039513925.1). Lineage (NCBI taxonomy): Eukaryota > Viridiplantae > Streptophyta > Magnoliopsida > Asparagales > Orchidaceae > Platanthera > Platanthera zijinensis. Next base: position 182,675,036 of record CM077078.1, read on the forward strand.
CCTCCTTGTGCTGTTTTGCTCAACCTGCTGGTTTTTTTCACCATTTAGACTCCAGATTTGTAGTTCTGGTTGGGTACTTTTGCGGGTGGAGTCGAGAGAGAGAGTGAGGGAGGTTTTTGTGGTAGGGCTCTGGTTAGAACCAGTCTTGGTGGGTTCTCGGGATTTGGTGTTGAGTGTGGTGCACACACTCAAAGCCAAAAGCCGCCCAAGCTTGGCGTTGAGTGTGGTGCACACATTTAAAGCCATAGTTTGGTCTGTTCTTTTGTGGCGAAGTAGTGAGGCATCTGGAGTGAGAATTTTTGTCTAAGTCAAAATCGACGGGAATCACTAGGTGATTCTCGCCGATTTCGACGAGTATCGTCAATGATTCCCGCCGATTCGGCGAGAATAATTCTGGATTCCCGTCGATTCGGCGAGAATCATTCTGGATTCCCGCCGATTCGGCGAGAATCATTCTGGATTCCCGCCGATTCGGCGAGAATCATTCTGGATTCCCGCCGATTCGGCGAGAATCATTCTGGATTCCCGCCGACCTCTTCCTGTTGGTGTTTATTTAGGGTTTTCCTGCGGGTAAGTACTTTGGCGTAGAGTGAGTTGACCTCACTCAACGCCAAAGCTGTTTTGGCGTTGAGAGAGATGGACTCACTCAACGCCACCGTTGGATTTTGTGGTTTAGTGCTAAGGCGTTGAGGGAGTGGACCTCACTCAATGTCGTAGCTGTTTTGGCATTGAGTGAGGTTAGCTCACTCAATGCCACTGCCTCTTTTACTGAAGGCGTTGAGGGAGTTGACCTCACTCAACGCCATGGCTGTTTTTGCGTTGAGTGAGGATAACTCACTCAACGCCAGAGCTGTACTTGCGGAGGGCATTGAGTGAGTGATCCTCACTCAATGCCATGGCTGTTCTGGCGCTGAGTGAGGCTAACTCACTCAACCCCAAGGTCTGGTTAGGCGTTGAGTGGGTCCCACTCAACGCCAAGCCGTATTGAGTCATTTCAACACTTTTTCCCTTACCTCGATTTTCGTTCCCGAGTGAATTCCTTGTTTATATATTTTTTTTGAGTTTCCTTGTCGGCCATGTTTTTCTTTCCTAAAGGACGAATCATTGGTCATGGTTAGTAGTGGTGGGTTGAAGCTCTTCATGGGGGAGGTGTTGTGTAATTTAGCCAAGGCCAGCCTTATTCTTCAATCTTGCTCCAGGTACGGACTCGGCAAGGGGGTAGAAGGTCCCTTGTGCTTTCACATGTAGACCCTTGAGCTTGTTGGCTTTGAAATGGTGGTTGGGGGACTGAGTTTGCCTCCAACCCGGATCCATGTTGTTTGTTTTTTGCTACTACCACCTCCCACAGCTTAGGGTGTTAGATGTTTCTTCCTTGGTAGATTGCAGCATTTTGGGATCTTGGTAGCTTAGTAGACTCTGCAGGATGTAGTTTATGGGCAGGGTTGATGCTGTTTCCTCGCACGTAGTGCATTCCTTGTTGTCTTGCCTTGGGGCAGTTATGACTTTTACTGCTGTGTTTTTCCTCTTTCATTTATCATCTGGTAGGCACTTTCATGCAGTTTTTCCTTGTTTTTCTTGCTGAGGTATTCTTTATTCTTTTGAATGCATCAGGTTCTGAGCAGTAGCAAGTTTGGGGGCTAGGTTGCGGTGGTGTTGCTGGTGGTCTCTTGGACCTTGGAGATCCTTCTGGATTTGTTTAGTGAGGTAGTTTTCTGCACTTTTCTTAAAGACATACATATTTTCCAGTGGGTTCGTGTCAGGTTGTTGGCGCCCTCTGGTAGTGTTTACCTTTGTACTAGATATATATTACTATTGTTGCTACCATTTTCTAGAGATAGTCTACTTACTCTTTGGAGGATTTATGCTAGGTTGCTAGTTATTTTAAAACTACAATTATTATTGTAAGTATATTGCATGATCAGCATGTTTTATAAAAGTAAATCACTATTTTACAAACAACGTATAAAGATCGTTTTCTTATATATAATATAAATTAAATGTAGAGTCTTGCATAGCATTAGTGGTCCTCTTAGGGCTCTTATGCACTTCTTAGGATGTCAAACCTGAATAAAGTATTTTCCCGCATCGCTTAAGTATAGTTTTTAACTGTGGACTAGGTGATCCACCGAGTCGAGGGATACGGCCTCTAAAATATAACTGATTTTCTAATCATTAAACTCATGAATTTCTTTCATAAAGTATAGTAGATGGTTTTGCCTGAGCGTCAGCAGTTATCCCCTGCTTGACATGGCATCATGATGCGTGTTTTCTCATACTCTGATAATTCTTTAATTTGGAGAAAATGCGGGTTGTGACAGTTGGTATCAGAGGGAGGTTGCTTGACAAGTTAGTTGGGCAACCTTCCTTTGATTGCTTTAGTAGTTCAGCATCATGTCATTCACACACCGATATGTCATCAGCACGTCTGGGCAAATGCATGAACACTACACTCATAGCATAACATGAAGTATATGGGGCATATTATGCAGTATGGGATGCATAATATGTGTTCGTATATGGATCCGCCATAGGGGAAACATGTGAGGGTTATGTAGTATGGGATGCATAACCTCACCCCATGGCTGCGACTAGCTCGCTTTCTTTTCGTTGCATGAGGATGCTATGTAGTATGGGATGCATAACATTTTCATGTGTACGCTCATAACATGCATTAAGGCCTTTTTAGAATGCATAGCACAAACATGCATATCATAACATTGCATAAGCACAACGTGCCAAGCTAAAGACTGGCAGGATGACATATGTACACACATAAGTTTTCGAGTCAAAAATAATATAAAGCCGTGCATTCCCGATCTAGGAACAAGAATCAGTATGGTGGTGGTTAACCATCCTAGGTTAGGACATAACATCTATTTTTGTAAAAAGATAAACTCCCAGAGCAAGTTTAGCAGCTTTAAGTTCATATCTATATATGTATTGTCTGTACTTGTAGTTGGGTCTAGCCGTTGTACTAGGATCTAACTAGTGTTGCTATGAATTTAGGATGGCGAGACGTCCTTCGACTAGATCGACTCCCCTGTCTGAGGGTGAGTCATCTGGAGCTCAGAATGATGCGGTAATCGAGAGCCTGCGATAGAGTAGCGATGCCATGAGCAGGCAGATGGTAGAGATGCAGGCCCAAATTAAGTCCCTAGTGGCGGTTGTGGCAGGTCAGGCTAAAGGAGTGCAAGGTCCTGTAGGGTGGTTAGCTGTCCCTCCTCCTCCTGCACCCTTAAGACCTCAAGTGGTGGTGCCAGCAGAGATGGTCTTCATCTCGTAGTTTCAAAGGCTGATCCCTCCCACTTATGATGGGAAGGAAGACTTTATGGTCATAGACGATTGGCTGATCTCCATTGAGGAGATGTTCTCGTACTCCGGGATTGCAGATGACCAGAGGGTGATGATAGCCGCCTATCAGCTTAAAGGTTTGGCTAAAAGTTGGTGGCTCAGAGAGAAGGAGAGCTTGGTAGCTGGATGCTCTTGGGAAATGTTCAAGGAGATGCTGTTGAGGAAGTTCTTACCCTCGGTCGAGCGTGACCTCCTTATGAACGACTTCCTCCATCTGAAGCAAAGGCAACTCACGATGGGTGAGTATGAGATAGAGTTCAGCAAGTTGAGCCGTTTTGCCCCTGGATTGGTCAGCATTGAGACAGATCGAGTTAAGCGATTTCTCGGTGGCTTGAGGAGCGAGATGCAGCAGTTGACCAGTGCTTATGGGTCAGAGACTTATGCAGGAGTAGTGGAGGCTGTTCTGAAGGCGGAGGCTATTGAGACCGCAAAGAGCAGAGGCCAGCAAATGCAGAAGGACAAGAGGAAGTCTGTGGAGGATAAGAAACCCCAGGTACCCGGAGCGGCTCCGGGAAAGAAGAGCAAAGTGGTGTGCAGCTTCTGTGGCCGGTCAGGCCACCCTGTCGAGAGATGTTTCAAGAAGGAACAAGCTCAGAGGAAGGAGCAGGTTCATGCGATTCAGGGTGCTCCTAGGAGAGATGTCTCCTGTTCTGTTTGCAAGCAACCCGGGCATGACGCGGCCCAGTGCTGGTCTATGGATAAAGTCTGCTTTAAGTGTGGGCAGAAGGGACACATCAAGACTAGGTGACCTCAGGTCCAGCCTGCTCTTCATGCAGTTCTACTACAGGCATTACCTCCACCTCAGCGTGTGGACAGAGGAAAGGGAAAGCTGAACGTGATCTCTTCCGAGGAGGCTCAAGCTTCGACTCAGGTCATTTCAGGTTAGTTGTCTTTCTAGCCTGAAGGTTTTGTTCTTATTTTGCTAGAATGTTTGTAGTATTTTTGTGGTAGTTCCTTAGTTTTATGTTCCTATAGGGAAGTTTAAGGTGAATAACCGCTGGGCGTGTGTTCTGTTTGACTCCGGCGCTACCCACTCGTTCGTGGCTAAAGTCTTTGTGGAGCGACATCGATTGACTTTAGATCGAGTTCGGGGTACCTTCCATGTCAAGTTCCCCTCTGGTGAATCTGTGTTGTCAGATTTGGGCATGTAAGATTGCCCTGTTTTGTTGGGGGACTTCCTTGCGAAGGCAGACCTGAAGATGATTGATCTAGAGGACTTCGATGTTATTCTGGGCATGGACTGGCTGTCTAGTTATAATGCGGTTATTCAGTGCAAAGGGAAGCACTTGGACTTCATCAGGGATGACGGTCAGCCCAGAAGCGTGTGTGCATATCTGAGCCAGGATTCTACTGTCATCTCTACGGTATGTGCTAAGAAGCTATTTCTTTCGGATTGTTTTGCTTGTTTGGTCTTAGTGGTTGGGACTGCTGTTAGTGTACCGCGCTTGGAGGAGATTCCAGTTGTTTGTGATTTCGCCGATGTTTTTCCTGATGACTTTCCTGGTCTTCCTCCCGAGCGGGATGTGGAGTTTGTGATCGATTTGGAGCCGGGTACGCGTCCTATTGCTAAGGCGCCGTACCGGATGACCCCTCGTGAGCTAGAGGAGTTGCGAGTCCAGTTAGATGAGTTGTTGGCGAAAAGGATTATCAGGCAGAGTTCGTCGCCTTGGGGTGCTCCTGTTCTATTTGTGAAAAAGAAGGATGGGTAAATGCGGCTTTGTATCGACTATAGGGAGTTGAACAAAGTCACAATTAAGAACAGGTACCCTCTGCCGAGGATCGATGATTTATTTGACCAGTTGCGCGGTAGCACAGTGTTCTCCAAGATCGACCTTCGTTCGGGATATCATCAGCTTAAGATCCGTGAGGCAGATATTCCACGGACTGCGTTTAGATCGAGGCATGGACATTTTGAATTCTTAGTGATGTCGTTTGGATTGACCAACGCACCATCAACGTTCATGGATATGATGAACTGGGTGTTCAAGGATTTCCTAGATAAGCTCGTGGTGGTCTTCATCGATGACGTGTTTGTTTATTCTCGCAGCGCTGAGGAGCATGAACAGCATCTGCGCTTGGTTCTATCGGAGTTGAGGAACCACAAGTTATTCGCCAAGTTGAGCAAGTGCGAATTTTGGTTGCCTCAGGTCTCGTTTCTAGGCAACGTGGTTAATAAGGATGGGATCTCGGTCGACCCAGAAAAGATCACAGCAGTGATTGATTGGAGTAGGCAGGGCACGCCTAAGGAGATCAGGTGCTTCCTAGGGTTGGCCGGCTACTACAGGAGGTTCGTAGATGGTTTCTCTACCCTAGCTGCACCTTTTACCAAGCTGACTCAGAAGAACGTGGCTTTTGTTTGGTGCGAGAAGTGCGAAGAAGCCTTTCTGGAGTTAAAGAAGAGATTGTGCACTGCTCCCGTTCTGACCCTGCCTACTGAGGGTGTGGATTATGATGTATACATGGATGCTTCGCATGTAGGTCTGGGATACGTATTAATGCAGGTTGGTAAGGTAATTGCCTATGGGTCAAGGCAACTGAAGACTCATGAGAAGAATTATCCTACGCATGACCTCGAGTTTGCAGCGGTTATTTATGCATTGAAGCTGTGGAGACACCTACTTTATGGGGCTTAGTGCAAGATCTTCATCGACCATAAGAGCCTGAAGTACGTGTTCACGCAGAAGGAGTTAAATCTGCGCCAATGTCGGTGGCTAGAGTATGTGGCCGATTATGACGTAGAGATCCAGTATCATCCAGGCAAGGCCAATGTGGTGGTCGATGCCTTGAGCCGAAAGACGGGAAAGATCTTTAATCTCACCACCGATCGTTTAGTGGAGGAGTTCCTCCTTATGGATATATCAATGGGATGCTGTGGCTTGTAGAGTAGTTTATCAGTGGCAGAGCCATCTTGGATTTCTTTGACCAGACTGCACCAGAAGGACGATCCGGATCTTCTACACTTATTCTACAGGACTGAGAGAGGAGAGTTGCCGGATTATTCCATCGATGATGCGGGAACTTTGAAGTGCCGTGGCAGATTTTGCATCCCCGCTGTTGGGGACATTAGGGGTATGGTTTGCAGAGAGGCTCATGGATCCAGCGTTTCCTACCATCTAGGATCTATGAAGATGTATCGTGGCTTAAAGCAAATTGCCTGGTGGTATGGCATGAAAGGTGATATAGCCCGATTTGTTGCTGAGTGCCACACTTGCATGCGTGTGAAGGCCGATCATGGAAGGCCTGGTGGCAAGTTGACTTCGTTAGAGATCCCGACTTGGAAGTGGGAAAGTATATCTATGGACTTCATCACGGGCTTACCGAAATCCCCAAGGGGATTTGATTCTGTTTTGGTCATAGTTGATAGACTGACGAAGTGTACTCACTTCGTTCCATATAGGATTGATTACCCGATGAATAAGATAGCGGAGTTGTACTTGAATGAAGTCATCCGACTGCACGGTGTGTCGGTTAGCGTCATTTCTGGTCGAGACTCCCGATTTACTTCTCATTTTTGGCAGAGTCTGCAGGATGGTTTGGGTACGGATCTGAGGTATTCTACTGCTTACCACCCACAGACTAATGGGCATACGGAGCGGGTGAACCAGATAGTTAAGGATATGATCCGATGCTACATTTTAGACCACGGTGGAGCGTGGGATGAGTGGCTGCGACTTATGGAATTTGCATACAACAATAGTTATCAGGAGAGCATGCAGATGGCTTTGTTAGAAGCCTTGTATGGGAGGCACTGCAGAACTCCATTGTTTTGGGCTGAGGCTGGTGAGAGGCCTTTGTTGGGTCCTTATGCGCTTGAGGAAATGGAAGTTGCAGTGAAGCTTATTCGAGAGAAGCTTCGTATAGCTCAAGAGAGGTACGAGAAGAACGCCAATCGGCATAGGTATGCCTTGGAGTTTTCTGTAGGGGACCTTATATTTCATAAGGTTTCCCCGATGGTGGGTGTAAAGAGGTTTGGTAAGAATCAAAAATTGGACCCGAGGTATGTGGGCCCGTTTAAGATTTTGGAGCGGATTGACGTGTCAGCTTACAGGTTGGATTTGCCAGCAAACTTCCCAGGTGTTCATAATGTTTTCCATGTTAGTCAATTGCGTATGTGTGTGCGCAGCAGTGGGCAAGTTTTGGATGTTGTGCCCCAGTTGGTGCCCAACCTCTATTTTGTTGAAGTGCCGGTTCGTATTTTGGATACTCAAGAACGGGTGCTGCGAAGGAAGTCCATTCCGATGGTGAAATTTCTATGGAAGAATCAGGATTTGGAGAGCATGACTTGGGAGCTAGAGTCGGCTATGAGGGAGGCTCACCCTCAAATGTTTCCCTGATTTTTTTGGTTGTTTCCTTCTTGTAATGTTTGGATTATTACTTTCCTTCTATAGTAGAAGTGTCGTGCGTAAAGTTTCGGGACGAAACTTTCTTTTAGGGGGAGTGACTGTAACGCCCCCGATTTTTTGCTACGATTATTAAATTCTCGTTTGGCATTACATCGACGCGTTTTCTTGACTTGTGCCATCTGTGGAGTGTGGTCTTAACTCCTTAGAACTGAGTGCCCTATTTTGTAGCTTGTTGGCAAGATCTCCCTACCAAGCCGAGTCGTTTTGGGTGACCCGGTGTGACCTCTCGGGGGATGCTTGTGTTTTGGCTTCGGGTGGGTATAACTTGAGTTCTGTTTGTCGAAAGTAAGTTTCGACTTCGTCGTTGCGTTCGTAGCGTGGATATTTAGCTACGGTGTGAATTTCGTCGAATTCCGAGAGAGTTTGGTTTTCGCGTCGTTGTGGGTGTGCCATTAGTAAAATCTAATTAGTAACCCGCTTAGTTTTAGTGAACCGATGGCTTGGGAGACGGTTAGGCTGATCAGGCATTGTAAGGCTTATTTATAAAGCTTTGGTTAGAAGTTGGCGGGCCCACTCTCTTCTTTCTTCCCAAGACCGAAACCGCTGCTCCTGTTCGCGGAAAGCAGAGGCGAAAACGATGGGCTACCCTAGCTTTTAGACGGTGATTCCGGGAGTGTTCGTGGACGGATTTTGATTCTGAGAGCAGATTTTGATTGCTCTCTCTTAGACCTTCGTTTCTACGGTAAGATATTTGATTTTCGTGGAGTTTTTAGGAGGCCTGAAATTCTGTTTTGGCCCTTTTCCGCCATTAAAGTTCGGGATTTTTGCTGTTAAGGTGTTGCTGCTGCTGGTGCCGCGTGTAGTTAAGGGAAAGCCGACCAAGCTTTGTCGGAAACTGAGGCAAGTGGTTTTTGCACTTGCTGTTTGATTTTTTTTCCTTCTTAACTACCCGGTTAGCCCTACGATAGAAGCCAAGTATCTCTCTTTTGTTTGTTAAAATTCTGTGCAGTGGTTTTAGGCTAACCCTAAAATTCTATTTGATCTTCCCCTCCTTGTGCTGTTTTGCTCAACCTGCTGGTTTTTTTCACCATTTAGACTCCAGATTTGTAGTTCTGGTTGGGTGCTTTTGCGGGTGGAGCTGAGAGAGAGAGTGAGGGAGGTTTTTGTGGTAGGGCTCTGGTTAGAACCAGCCTTGGTGGGTTCTCGGGATTTGGTGTTGAGTGTGGTGCACACACTCAAAGCCAAAAGCCGCCCAGGCTTAGCGTTGAGTGTGGTGCACACACTCAAAGCTATAGTTTGGTCTGTTCTTTTGTGGCGAAGTAGTGAGGTGTCTGGAGTGAGAATTTTTGTCTAAGTCAAAATCGACGGGAATCACTAGGTGATTCTCGCCGATTTCGACGAGTATCGTCAATGATTCCCGCCGATTCGGCGAGAATCATTCTGGATTCCCGCCGATTCGGCGAGAATCATTCTGGATTCCAGCCGATTCGGCTTGAATCATTCTGATTCCCGCCGATTCGGCGAGAATCATTCTGGATTCCCGCCGATTCAGCGAGAATCATTCTGGATTCCCGCCGATTCGGCGAGAATCATTCTGGATTCCCGCCGATTCGGCGAGAATCATTCTGGATTCCCGCCGACCTCTTCCTGTTGGTGTTGGTTTAGGGTTTTCTGTGGGTAAGTACTTTGGCGTAGAGTGAGGTTACCTCACTCAACGCCAAAGCTATTTTGGCATTTAGAGAGGTGGACTCACTCAACGCCACCGTTGGATTTTGTGGTTTAGTGCTAAGGCGTTGAGGGAGTGGACCTCACTCAACGCCGTAGCTGTTTTGGCGTTGAGTGAGGTTAGATCACTCAACGCCACTGCCTCTTTTGCTGAAGGCGTTGAGGGAGTGGACCTCACTCAACGCCGTGGCTATTTTGGGGTTGAGTGAGGATAGCTCACTCAACTCCAAAGCTGTTCTTGCGGAGGGCGTTGAGTGAGTGATCCTCACTCAACGCCATGGCACTTCTGGCGCTGAGTGAGGCTAACTCACTCAACGCCAAGGTCTGGTTTGGCGTTGAGTGAATCCCACTCAACGCCAAGCCGTGTTGAGTCATTTGAACACTTTTTCCCTTACCTTGATTTTCGTTCCCGAGTGAATTCCTTGTTTTTTTTTGAGTTTCCTTGTCAGCCATTTTTTTCTTTCCTAAAGGCCGAATCGTGGGTCATGGTTAGTAGTGGTTGGTTGAAGCTCTTCATGCGGGAGGTGTTGTGTAATTTATCCAAGGCCACCCTTATTCTTCTATCTTTCTCCAGGTACGGGCTGGGCAAGGGGGGTGGAAGGTCCCTTGTTCTTTCACATGTAGACCCTTGAGCTTGTTGGCTTGGAAATGGTGGTTGGGGGACTGAGTTTGCCTCCAACCCGGATCCATGTTGTTTGTTTTCTGCTACTACCACCTCCCACAGCTTAGGGTGTTAGATGTTTCTTCCTTTGTAGATTGCAGCATTTTGGGCTCTTGGTAGCTTAGTACTCTGCAGAATGTAGTTTTTGGGCAGGGTTGATGCTGTTTCCTTGCACGTAGTGCATTCCTTGTTGTCTTGCCTTGGGGCAGTTGTGACTTTTACTGCTGTGTTTTTCCTCTTTCATTTATCATCCGGTAGACACTTTCATGCAATTTTTCCTTATTTTGCTTGCTGAGGTATTCTTTCTTCTTTTGAATGCCTCAGGTTCTGAGTAGTAGCCAGTTTGGGGGCTAGGTTGCGGTGGTATTGCTGGTGGTCTCTTCGACCTTGGAGATCCTTCTGGAATTGTTTAGTGAGGTAGTTTTCTGCACTTTTCTTACATACATACATATTTTCCAGTGGGTTCGTGTCAGGTTGTTGGCGCCCACTGGTAGTGTTTACCTTTGTACTAGATATATATTACTTTTGCTGCTACCATTTTCTGGAGATAGTCTACTTACTCTGTGGAGGATTTATGCTAGGTTGCTAGTTATTTTAAAACTACAATTATTATTGTAAGTATATTGCATTATCAGCATGTTTTATAAAAGTAAATCACTATTTTTCAAATAACGTATAAAGATCGTTTTCTTATATATAATATAAATTAAATGTAGAGTCTTGCATAGCATAAGTGGTCCTCTTAGGGATCTTATGCACTTCTTAGGATGTCAAACATGAATAAAGTATTTTTCCGCAACGCTTAAGTATAGTTTTTAACTGTGGACTAGGCGATCCACCTAGCCGAGGGATACGGCCTCTAAAATATAACTGATTTTCTAATCATTAAACTCATGAATTTCTTTCATAAAGTATAGTAGATGGTTTTGCCTGAGCGTCAGCAGTTATCCCCTGCTTGACGTGGCATCATGACGCGTGTTTTCTCATACTCTGATAATTCTTTAATTCGAAGAAAATGCGGGTTGTCACAAGCAGCCTACCGACTGAAGCTATCAGCGGAACTTAGTGGTCTACATGACGTATTCCACATATCGGCATTGCGGAAGGCGGTGCAAGAGCCTTTGTAAGTGATCGCGGTAGATCAAGTACCGGTTGATGTTGGGTTGACAATGAAGGTCAAGCCCGTACGCATTGAGGACTCCGAAGTCAAGCGACTGCGTAACAGGGACATCAGGATGGTCAAGTCTGATGGGAAACCTGCGATCGTTAGGAGCTTTCGTGGGAGCGAGAGTGGACCATTCTCGAGAAGTATCCCAAACTCTTCTTCTCAGGTATCGTTTAAGTTTGATTACTTATTTTTCCTTTCTGTAATTTCGGGACGAAATTCATATAAGGGGGGGGGGAGAATTGTAACGCCCCGAAACTCAAAAGAGGAACGAGCGGCGCTTGAGCCAAGTTTGGGTCTTGGTAAGGTGAACACGACCTATGAAACGGGCGTGTCACATGACCATGTCGTGCTCGAGTTGTCGAGGCGAGGTTGACGATCGTTGAGGGCTGGGAACATGGCCTAGGATACAGGCGTTTCCCAGGGCATGTCAAACACACGGACTGTGACACGGATGGGTCACATGGTCGTGTCCTCTTCTAGAAGTTTTGGCCATGTGTCGATTGAGGGACACGCCCCGCAACATGGGCATGTACTGTATGACACGGGCATGTCCAGGGTGACACGGGCGTGTCTAAGCCCGTATCCTGGTCGGGATGCAATGGTTTCAGCGTCGATTGTGGTACACGGCCCATGACACGGGCATGTCTATGGGTGACATGGGCATGTCACAAGCCGTGTCACAGGCCGTGTCTTGTTTTGGATTTTCTAGTTTACGACGAGTGTGGAATACAGCCTTGGGCACGGGAGTGTTGCAAGCTGTGTTTGGCCCAGAAATTTGACTTTAAATGCGAATCGTGGCTGTTCGTTTCCTTATTTTTGGATCCAAGGGCTCATGTTGGTCTATGTTGGGATTTATGCAAGGAATCGGGTTTTCAAACCCTCATTTCAAGTGGGCATTCTCTTTTTAAGACTTTAGAGAGAGGGGAGAGCAAGGAGGAAGAGGAAATTCGGCTGCCGGAGAAGCTTCGGAGCCCTGATTCTCGATCCGAGTCCAGATCTGCGAATGCGAGGCTAATACGGTGCTTTCCATCCGACTAGATCTTCATGGCGCTGAAAAGAAATGCTAGTGTAATGGCTCTCTTCTTGGACATGTGAAGTCCCCTTTACTTTTTTGCATAGGAAGCCCGCTCTCGCGAGTATGTGGTGAGTTTGAGGTGTTCCTTCGGGTAGACATGAATAGTCCCTGTTGTTTTGCATGTAGAGTACGAAAACAAAGTACGGACATAGGCATGGTGTGTGAAGCCTACCCGGACAAGTTGGTTTGGATCAGTGATGTTTTATTATGCATGAATGGTCAGAGAAGACTCCGTACCGATAATTGTTTTTGGGTTTTCTACGCGGTAGATTGCATCAGAGAATCTTGGGGATTAAATCCAAGGTGCACCCGAAAACTGGGCAGAAGCGTGATTCTGCAAACTTGGTGGCCTGGGAGCCAACTTGTATATAACTGGGTTATGTGAGATTTGTGTAATCGCTTTGGGACTTGGGGAAGCTTGACCCGCGCATATGGCTTAAATTGACATTGCGATGTGAGCAACGGGTTAGGCGGAACCGTACTCGCTCTGTGTTGTTCGGTTAAAGAGACCTAAAGTATGTGGCACTTACCGTTGACATAGATGGAGGGTCTTAGGCTTAATCCGGAAGGACCAAAATGCTCACGAGATTTGCCGTCCTAGATGCGGTGGTGGACCGAGTTCACCGTGTAAATTCCCCGAGAGTACGGGGCGTGCGATCGTGTATGCCTACACCTGTGGTGAAATGTGCTTAAATTGTACTTTCGTTATCCCGTTTGTTTATACTAACGCATTGCAGAGAAGGAGCACCGCCAGCCCAAGTAAAGACGTGGGGTTGTTATAAATTGGTCAGCTATAGCTGATTGTTGCTTTTGTTTGCCACCGTGCAGTGGAATGTTGCTTGCAGGTGCCGCAGAGCCGAGTGGAAAATAGCGGGATAAAGCCCTTGTTGCAGTGCTGGCCCTCGAAGGCCGAAGTGTATTGTTTACTTTATTCTCATGTGTGACCGGCCCGCATGTCGTTGTGTGGAAGACACATTTTATTTAAGTAAACTTTTTTAAGGCAATAAGGCCCAATACTTGTTATATTTGTACGTTCATTCCTCTTATGGTTTGTTAGTGGACATTCATGCTTTTGGCTGGGTTCTTTCTTTGCAACTTATTAAATTGCTTCCGCTAGAATGTACTCTGTGTAGGACGTGTGATCGGTAGAATGGTTTCATTTAGTAACCCATTGGTCTGTCTGTGGTATATGGTATCGTCCCCGGCCGGACCTACTACTATATGCTATGAGATGGATAGGGGTGTTACACTCCTCCACCAACCTTATTTGGAAAACTGATGTCCTATGGAATGCAGTTGATTGCCAGAAAGGAAGAGGAAAAGTGCAGCAGGTCTTATGGCAGAGATAAGCCTGTGGCTTTCAATGTTGAAGCTACAAAGAAGGGCAGGAGAAAGACTCCATCTCCTCCCAAAAAAGATGATGATACTGATTCAGAAAGATAAGAATCAAGTACATCAGATTGACATAACTCTGATGAGGATTTTGCTGCCTTTTTAGGCAATTCCAGAGGTTCCTGAAGAAAAAGATTTGGAGTACCAGGCCACCCTCTTCTTCTTACTCCAAGGATGACTACTACAAGGGAAAGAAGAAAACCTCTAAAGAGGAAAGGTATGGTTCTAAACCTTATAAACAAACCTCTACTAAAATTGTTTGTTACTGTTACAGCAAGCTAGTACATGTTATAGAAGACTGTCCTGTCAAAAGAAATGAGTCTGGTGAGAAAAAAAACACCAGCACAAAAGAAAGAAAGATAAATCCTTTGTGGCCAAGAAGTAGAAAAGCTGGACTGACTCTTCCTCATCAGAGTCAAAAAAAGAAGATGATGCTGAGGCCTACTTTGGGATGTTCTCAACTGAGGAAGATTCTTTAGAAACAGAATTCTTGCAGTTGCTGAATGATATCAATAAAGAAAAATACAGCCAATGCATAGGGCTGATGGCTATAGCTGAGAATAGACACCACTAGGAGTAGCCTGGTCCTAGTAAGGTACAGTCTTCACCTTCAGTGTCAGATTATGTTACTAGCCCAGAGTCAGAAGCAGTTTCATCAAGAGATGAAGGTGACTCTGAATCTGAAGGTGACATCAATCAACTAATTGATGATTATGGAGAGCTCCTGCAAGCCTTTAAGGAAAGAAGGCTCCTAGCCAAAAAGTTGGCAAAGGAAAATGCCACTCTAAAGTTGGCTGCTTCAGACTCAACAAAAGTGCTGGATCTGAAGTTAAAAGAGATTAGTAAATTGAAGAATATAACTTTTATTAAGATGGATACCATTACTTTCAAGAATAACCATATTAGGAATCTTGAAAGTAGACTCCAAAAGGAGAGGGAGCTTGTGGCCAAGTTCTCAAAACCTAGTTCTGTGTTACCATTGATAGATTCCTTCTCTTCCCAAAAGAGTAAGATGGGATTAGGTTTCAAAGGAAGAATAAGAGCTGCCAATTCCAATAGGAAAGGCAAAGCTCCAATTCAACCACTTGCTTCCAAGCCTCAAATTTTCTTTAAAAAAGTGGGTCAACCTTCTAACAGGTATGACCACGATAGTATTTATGGTCATTGTGAACAAGATAGTTGAAATGGCAAGGGTGTAGTGACTATTGGGCAGTCCATGAGAAAACTCAAATGACCCATAATGAACCATTTGTGTTTGGTGTACCAGCCCTAACACTCAAGGACAAGGTAGCAACTGACTCACAAAGTCTGCCAGTTCATTATCAAGCTAAGGGAAAGTCAGTTAGCAAAACAGACTTAGGAATATCTGAAGCTATCAGAAGTATGCATTCTGAGAAGAAGGCAGTTGCAGATAGGGTTCAAGATATCCCAAGCACTCATGCTGCCCGACAAGTCCCTAAGCAAGCCTTGACAGAAAGACTTAAGAAAATAGCTAATGTACCAGCTGGTTTAAGAGCTCAAAACAACATTATTGTTAAGCTAGTTCTTAAAAGAAGGTACAATGTGCATGAGTGCTGGTGCTGTGGCAAAGTGGGCCACTATGTCATTGATTGCTGGCAAAATAAGAGTGTCCAGAGAAGAAATGATGGCATGTCTGTCAGAAGAACTGAAGGTAGGCATGTTAAGTTGATCTAACTTGCACCTAGGACCCAATAAAATTTGGGGTCCTAAGGTTAGATAATATATTTATTGCAGGTTAGTCCAAGTGGTCATACCCCTACAGGGTACTTGGACAGTGGATGTTCCAGACACATGACTGGAACAAGAAGCATGCTAAAGGAATACACTTCTATTGAGAATGGTCCCAAAGTTATCTTTGGGGGCTCAGAAAAAGGGGTAACTAAAGGTTTGGGTAAGATAACTAATGGCATAGTAACTATCTCACAAGTAGCTTATGTGAAAGGTTTGAAACATAACCTTATAAGCATAAGTCAACTTTGTGATCTGGGCTATGACATTTCTTTTCTCAAGGATGGGTGTCAAATTAGAAGGTCAAGTGACCAAGGGGTTATCTTAACAGGCACTAGGAGAGGAAATATATTTTGTATAGACTTTGAGTGTGAGAGTGAGGACACTCCTATATGCCTAGTTGCAGATGAGAAAGTTTCTCATTGTGTCAAATGGCACAAGAGGCTAGCTCACCTGAACTACAGGACCATAGGTAGACTCTTTAGTGAAGAGTTGGTGAGGAATGGTCCTGAAGTTAAGTGCATTAAGGAGGGAATTTGCTCAGCTTGTCAAAAGAGAAAACAGACCAGGTCTTCCTTCCAAAGTCTTGATACCAAAGACTCAGTGAGGTTTTTATACCTCCTGCATATGGATCTATTTGGTCCTATGCCAGTTCATAGTATAGGTAGGAAAGTCTATACTCTTGTTGTGGTTGATGAATTTTCCAGGTTTGCTTGGGTATTCTTCCCAAGGAGAAAATCTGAAACCCTAGATATCTTCCAGACTTTTGTCAAGAAAATTAAGAATGAACTTAATAGTTCTGTGGTCAAGATTAGAAGTGACCATTGGACTGAGTTTCAGTATGAATGCATGATAAAGTTCTGTGAAGGGCTCGGGATTCATCAAGAATTCTCCTCACCGAGAACTCCACAGCAAAATAAAATTGCTGAAAGGAAGAATAGAACTCTCATTGAGACAGGTAGGACCTTGTTAAATGACACTTCTCTCCCAGAATATTTCTGGGCAGAGGCAGTAAATACTTCTTGTCATATTCTCAATAGTGCTTCCATAACTAAAAGCCACAAAAAGACTCCTTATGATATTCTGAAAGGCATAAAACCAAATTTATCCTATTTTAGGATTTTTGGTAGTAAGTGTTATGTACTAAATAATGGTAAGACTCATTTGACTATGTTTGCTGTCAAGTCCCAAGAAGGTAAATTTGTTGGGTACAATAACAATAGTAGAGCATATATGATCTATAACTTGACTACTCAAGTTGTAGAAGAATCTATCCATGTTATCTTTGATGAGTCTAAGTTAATTAACTGTGAATTGCCAAGTACTTCTTCAAGTTCTACAGGTTTAAAAGATAAGATGAAAAATCTGACCATCTGGGAAGATAAACTAGCAGGCCAAGAGATTGAAGATGATGGATGTTGTCTAAGGGGAGCTCAAGACTTTCAAGCTGAGAATGAAGAACAACCACCTGAAGACATTGAGGATCAGCAAGCTGAAGGAAATGAAGGACACCAAGCTGAACAAAAATTGCCACTAGTTATGAGACATTTAAGAGATCATCCACCTCACCAAATCATTGGTGAAGCAAGTCATGGTGTGATGACCAAAAGCAAGAGCTTGAACTCAGCACTATGTTCAAGCTTCCTATCTCAAATGGAACCAAAGAAGTTTGAAGAGGCTATCCAAGACTTACACTGGATTGGTGTTATGCAGGAAGAGCTGAACCAATTCAAGAGATGTAAAGTCTGGAAACTAGTTCCTAGACCTAAGGGACATAATGTCATAGGGACTAAGTGGATCTACAGGAATAAGTTAGATGAAAATGACATTATTATCAAGAACAAAGTCAGATTGGTGGCAAAAGGCTACAGGCAGGAAGAAGTAATAGACTTTGACTAGACCTTTGCCATAGTAGCAGGGCTGGAAGCAATAAGTCTATTCCTTGACTATGCAGCCCATAAAGGATTCAAGGTCTTCCAGATGGATGTCAAGTCAGCATTCCTGAATTGAGATCTAAAAGAGGAAGTATATGTGGATCCTCCATCAGGTTTTGCAGATCCACACTTTCCTGATCATGTTTACAGTATTAAGAAAGCTCTATATGGGTTGAAACAAGCCCCTAGAGCATGGTGTAAGACATTGTCTACTTTTCTCTTTGAGAACAAATTATCAAGGGGAGAAATAGACAATACCTTATTCCTAAGGGAATCAAAGGGCAAGATCTTCCTAGTTTAGATATATGTTGATAACATAATCTTTGGATCTACTGAAAACAACCTTTGCAGGAAGTTTGCCAAACTTATGCAAGGAAAGTTTGAGATGAGCAACATGGGTGAGCTAAAATTCTTCTTGGGACCTCCAAGTAAGATAGACTGATGATGGACTATCCATATCCAAGTCTAAGTTCACCAGGGAGTTGATTAAATAATATGACATGGAGACTGCCTCCAACACGAAAACTCCAATAGGATCAAGTATCCCTATAGGTAAAGATGATGGAGGGAAACATGTTGATGAGTCTTTGTATAGTGGGATAATTGGCTCCTTACTATACTTGACTGTAAGTAGGCCTAACATCATGTATGCTACATGTGTCTGTGCTAGATACCAGGCATGCCCTAAAGAGTCTCATTATTCTGCTGCAAAGAGAATTTTAAGATATCTTAAGGCGACACCAGATCTTGGTCTATGGTACACTAGGAATGGAGATTTTTCTACTAACAGATTTTTCAGATGCAGAATTTGCAGGCTGCAAGGAAGACATGAAAAGTACCACAGGTACATGCCAATTTCTAGGTGGAAGATTGGTGTCATGGAGCAGCAAAATGTAGACAAGTGTTGTTATATCCACATCAGAGTCATAATACATAGCAGCTGGAAGTTGGTGTGCTCAGTTGCTTTGGCTACAACATTAACTTGAAGATTATGACATCAAGATAAGTAAAACACCTTTCTATTTAGATTCAATTAGTGTTATATCAATTGCTAGAAACCTTGTTTCACATAGCAGAATAAAGAATATTGAAATTAGATACCATTTTATTAGAGAACATGTTGGGAAAGAGGGCATAAGTCAAAAATTTGGTTTCTACTAATAAACAAGTAGCAGACATATTCACTAAACCTCTAGATGAAATTAAATTCAATTATTTTAAAATTGAATTAGGCATGTTGAACCTGGAATAGGATGATAGATTAAGAAAAATTATACTCAACATATGACTAAGTAATGTGTCGACATAAGATAAGAGTTGTAGTAATTTGTGTCAATACATAAAGTAGTCTATAACGACACTCAGTAGTGGGTGTCGACGCATAGAGTTGTTGGCACTCAGATGTTGGTGTCAACACTCAGAAATTAGTGTTGATACATAGGGTTGTCAAGACTCTAAACTCCCTGTAAAGACTTTAACAGTCTGTGTCGACACAATCAAAATTGTGTCAACATATGAAACTCTAATTTTAGCCCACCTTTTGACCTTCTCTATTTAGAAAAGTATAAATAGGAGGAAACGAGACCTTGTCGACTACACTCTCAAAAAACTCGAGACTAAACCATCAATGTCGACAAGAAATTCTTCTTCTCTCTCTTCAACATCCACTTCTCTCATCTCTAATGGCTCCCAAGATGGACAACAACATTAATGAAGGTTATGAGCTTGTTCGGGGAGAGTTCAATGATGCAGAACAAGATATCAAAGCGGTGGTGGACCTAATCCAGGAAGCAGGACTGGATTATCTGGTTTCAGAACCAATGAAAATATGGAAGAAGCAAGTTCTAGAATTCTATTCCAATGCTACATTGAATTCATAGGGGAACAAGATTAAATCAACTGTTCACGGAGAAACAGTAAAAATATCCCTCAAAAGTCTGAGAAAATCCCTTCAACTACAAAGGATTAAAGAAGAAACGAAGATTGATTCTACACTGACTGTAGAAGCCCTCAAATGGTGTGGGCTGACCTCAACCACAAACATTAGATCATCCATGACTAGGAAAGGGATGAACTTCAAAGGGAAATTTCTATCAGAAATTATTGGGAAGATAGTTCTCTGTAAAACTGGTGGGCATGATAGAATCTCATCCTACATGTTCAGTCTAATGACAAGAATAATCTTCAAGGTGAAGACTGACTGGAGTGCCGTTATCTTTAACAAGATTAAGGAAAGAATTAAGAAGCCAAACCTAGGCAGAATATTAAGTTTGTATCTGGCTGTCAACATACCTGAGGTGTTAAACCAGCTTGTTGGATCTAAGATTAATTACACGAGGAGAATGGATATAAGAATCATGTCTAGGTGGGACAGATTATTTTCCAAGGAAGACCCTGCACCTAAGTAGAAGTCCAAACAGGTCACAAAATCAAAGAAAGATACAGTGCAAGCTGAGGAGTCCACTAGTGACTCAGAAGAAAGGGTTTAATTTAGCTCTGATGTAGACAACACTGAACTACCCAGGAAGTCTCCAACTCACACACCTGGAACTGAAGCTCAAATCCAGGGGGAGACTGTCCATCTAACAGATGATCAAGAGATTTCAGTCCCTAGGAAAGTTATCAATGAAGCTTAGCTAGACATTGAGACTGTAAACTTCACTGTAATGGATGTGGTTCATGACATCAACACAACTGCTGACCCTTCTGGAAGAGAGGCACAAGATGTGCCTATTCCTGATTTGCCAAAGAAACCTCGGGCTCCTGAGACTGATGTAATCCAAGAATTAAAGACTGACTTCTAGGGGGAGGAAGACGAGGTACACAAGGAAGAAATTTCTGCTGATGTGCACACTGTTGCAAGGGTCGAGGGGGAGGTGCCAGACCTAGCCCCAAGACTAGATATAGATGCTCCAGGCACTACAGTGGAACTTGAGATATCATCTAATTCAGAAAATGAGGAAGAAGCCTCAGTACTTAAGAAAAGAAAAATCATGGAGCTAAGAAAGAAGAGTTCAGGTTATAAGAAAGCCTTAAAGGCAGGATCCTCATCTACTGCCCCTACAATGGATTTTAGTTCTTTGTTAGTACAGCTGCAAGTCAAACTTGATGAGCAAAGACTTGCACTAGAAAAGTATGTGGATGAAAGCCACAAGGAGATGCAGTTCAATCTGGCACAGTACATCAAATCTATAAGATTTAAGGTAAATTTGCTCAAGAAAGAAATGACAGAATGCTTCCATAAGGGAGGAAATGTTGTGGTATATATTGCCGAACAACAACAAAAAACTAAAAATGAAGTGGATGATTTGGTTGTTAAGCAAGGTTTTGTTCTAGAAAATAAGAAAAGGATGAATTAGAATTTGGTGGAAATACATTCCATTACTCTGAAAAAGTTGGCTGAACAAACCACTGCCATATAAACACATATGGACACCAAGATATATGATATCGAAGTACAGATGAAATTGGATTTGGCAGCAGTTGATTTTGCTATCAAAGCTTCTGAGTCTACAATTTCAGCTCAAGTAAAGAAGTTTAAAGCCTACTATACCACTGTGAACTATCATATTGCAGATAAAATAAGGTTTCAGAAGAATGATCTCAGAGATCATATTCATAGAGAAGTCATAAAGGGGGAGAGGGTATTAGTTCAGGCTAGCTCTGAACATACTAAATGGATATCTAACAGTATCAGAACTACCTTGGGATATCCACCCTTATGTGATGACAACAATACTGCAGAATCTGGATGCCAACCTGCATTCTTGGAGGGGAAGCAACATGAAGTATCTCAAGTCATATATCCCCCTTCTGAGTTTAAAGAAATTGAACAGGTAGTCCAGAATATGTACAACCCTCCACTTGAAAAATTGCCAGTAATTTCTGAGGAAGTGGACATGGCTGACTCAGTTTTGCTTAAAGAGCATAAGGCCCAAATATCCAAGAAGAGATTCACAGAACAGACTTAGGCCTGACCTGATTTTGAGAAATAGAGTCCAACCTCCATAAGCATCATCTTAACTGCATGGAATATAGTTACCGAAAGTCAATATGACAGGGGTAAGTGGTACTCCAAACAGGAAAGGGATAAATATCTTGCACAACAAGAAACAATATACAAATACAGGAAGGACTTGAAGGATGGAAGAATCCCTGCAAACTCCATAGAGCCTTGCAAGTACTTCCCAAAACCATTCCATTACTTTGAAAGGCAAAAGCTGAAAGCTGCTCAACTTAAGGCCAAAGACATCAAGGGTAAGAAGCTTGTTACTGATACTAATGTTGAAGTCAAAGCTACTATTCAGACAGACAAAGGGATTGTCATCAAGGAACCAGATCATCCTTAATTTTAGATTGACTAGGTTCTAGTAGATCTATGTAGACCTTTTGTTGTTCTTATAAAAACATAAACCTTGTAATCCTACTTTGGTTATATGATAAAGAAATTCTTGTTTGACAACAGTTTATATATCTATGTCTCTGAGTTGCATGGTTTTCTTATGTTATCTCATTTTGAATATTGTGTGTAACATGCTAGATTTTCTCTTGAATAACTCTGTTTGAAATGTCTGAATACAACATGCTTATTATTTTTATTATATTGGTGTATATCATTGACTATGGGTTATGACTTCTCCAAATAAGGGGAGATTGTTGGGTACATTGGAAATTATGTGCCTGATTTGGAGAAGTCTCACCTGACTCAATATCCATCAGGTTGTATTTGATGGTGTATTGAGTTTACTTGTGCAGGAAGAAGAATGCAGAAAATATTCTAAGTATAAAAGTGTTGAGACATTTATAATGTGTCGATATCGTTGAAGAAGCAGCGTCAAGACTATAAGTAAAGTTGTGTCGACACACAGGACTTTTGTCGACACATGGAATTTGAGTCAACAACAGCTATGTAGACACTCAAGACTAGTGTCGACACACTTAGATTTGAAGTGCTGACATTAGTTGAAGGGCTGTGTCGACACACAAGACTTGTGTTGACTTAAAGAGTTTGAGTCTACGTCAATTTTGTCGACAGTTTCTTGAGTATGTCGACATATTCTACAAAAGCAGTATAAAGACTGAATGAAGAGCTGTGTCGACAGTTGCTGAAGTGTGTCGAAAACATCAAAGGAGTTGTGTCGACACATTCTATAAAAGCTTTGTCGACAGTTTCTGAAGTTTGTCGACGACACCAAAGGAAGTGTGTCGACACCCGGGTAATTATGTCGACAAATACTTCATCTGTTTCGACACATACTATCCTTGTGTCTCGACACATTCAGCTGAGTTAAATAACTCTAAGTACAAAATCTTGGGATTGAAGACTTGACAGCTGCCAGAATTGTCAAGGCATGTTGGACATGTCAGAACTGTCAGATGTCAGTCAACTACTGGATCAGCTGGTTACCTCTGATGTGATCTATAAATAGAGCTGAGCTATTAGAGAAAAACAACTCAGTAAGACAGAGAGAAAATATAGAGGGAAACCAAGAAGGAGGAATACTCCAAGAAGAATTCGCAGAATTTTAAACAGCAAGAAGTTTCTGATTCTAAATCAGAGAAGGGGATATCATCTCATTAGATCTATCAGTGTTTACAGAATTAAGTCTATAAGAAGGAAGAAGCTAAGTCTACATAAACTTCTCAAGAAGATTCAACCTAGGTTCTCGCATTCAAGAAGCTATGAATAAGCTAAGTAAGGTTGAATTTGATACATTGCAGCAATGGTCTGAAGAAAGCAGATTAATCAAGATCTAATTAAGATTCCCTCACCCCTCTTTCTCTCTATCTGGGTGAAGGAAGAAAGTAACTCTTTATACAATTTTCTGTAAGATCTATTTTTAGATCTAAGTGTAAGAGATTTCTATCTCTGAGTTGTAAGCCTGTAATTATAAAGGCTGAGGTAGGGCTATTTTGCCTAAGGTAGGAGATTAAGTTCTCTGAGCTGTAGGCCTGGTGATAAGGGCTGAGGTAGGGCTTGATAGCCTCAGTGGTAGGAGTGTGGATTCACTCTGAGGAAGGTTTCTTGGGAAGAGCCCAAGTTGTAGGACTTGTTGAAGTCTGAGCTGTAGGAACCAGTTTGGGTTCTGAGTTGTAAGATCTGAGGATCTGAGAAGGTGGAAGGGAGTTTGTTGAATCTAGTGTATTGCTAGATAGACGAAGGGGAAAAGTGGATCTACCCATATCTTGGAGAACCACTATAAATCTGTGTGTCTGCTGTGATTGGTTTGTTTTGTGCTTTGATTGTTATAGAATTTTGCTATATTGAGATTAATTCTTTAACTGCCTTAGTAAAAAGAATTGAACCTATTCACCCCCCCTCTAGGTGTTTAGATATTCTTAAAACCAATTCTTTTAAAGATGTCCACGATGTTGTCCTCACTCCGCACATGTTCAACCATAAGAGATCCCTCCAACACCTTCTCTCGAATGAAGTGGTGCTCAATCTCTATATACTTGGTCCGTGCGTGACAAACTGGATTATTAACCAGTTTCAGGACACTCTCATTATCACCGCAAAGCAGAGTTGGACCGCGCACTTCTTCATAGACGTCCTCTACTAGCCTCCTAAGCCAGATGGCTTCCCGAGCTGCAAAAGACGAAGCTTTGTACTCAGCTTCTATAGTAGAGACGTACACCGAGTCTTGGCTTTTGCTACACCAAGATATACTCATTGATCCACACATGAAGACATAACCAGATGTTGACTTCCGGTCGTCTGAATGTCCCCCATAATCAGCATCCCATTATCCTTGATGCGTAAAACCTGTGTCTCTCCCATAAAGGAGACCCATATCAGAAGTGGACATCACATATTTCAGAATGTTCCTTGATGCCATCAGATGAGGCTTCCTGGGTTCCGCCATATTCCGACTTACTCAACCAACTGTAAAAGCAATGTCTGACCTTGCAATCGTCAAGTAAATAAGGCTCCCAACCAGAGCCCGGAACACAAGAGGATCTGGAAGAATCCTCCCGTCATCTCGCCAAAGTTTGATGCCAGAGTCAAATAGAGTAGAGCTACTCTTCCCCTCCCGTATACTGAATCGCTGAACGATCTGTTCCACATAGCCCTTTTGGGAAACGAGTATGCCACTCTCTTTCCTCTCCACCTCGAGTCCAAGGAAGTGGTGGAGCTCACCCAAGTCATTCATCTCGAATCTTATAGCTAGCTTTGCCCTGAGCCTAGCTACCTCCTCCTTAGAGATACCTGTGATGATCATATCATTAACGTACAACAGCACCAAGACTAGAAGCTCCACCTTCTTCTTGATGAATAAGCTCGTGTCTGAATTAGAAGCAAGGTAACCACAGAACTGGAGTTATTTTGTGATTTTCACATACCAAGCTCGAGGAGCCTGCTTCAAACTATAGAGGGCTTTCCGGAGCTTGCAGACGTAGTCCGGATGTTCTTCAGATATATATCCCAGTGGCTGATCCATGACGATGTCTTTGTCGATTTCCCCATAAAGAAAGGCATTCTTTACGTCTAGCTGCCACACCTTCGAACCCTGGCAAGCCGCCAAAGTCATCACCACCTGAACTGAAGTCTTCTTTGCCACGGGACTAAATGTCTCTTCATATTCTTCGTCGTACTATTGTGAAAAAACTCAAGCTACGAGGCGAGCCTTGTATCGCTCGATGTTTCCATCCACCTTCTTCTTCAGCTTATATACCCACTTGCAAGTCATAGGAGTAATACCATCAACCTTGGGAATAATGTCCCAGGTCTCATTCTTCTTGAGAGCAGCCATCACCTCATCCATGGAATCTTCCCACTCCTTGACTCTAGTGGATTCATTAAAGCTGGAAGGCTCTCGCTCGTCTAGAGGGCCTGCGAATAAACAGGATACAAGGCTCACCATGTTTCCTTTGCTATAATGAGTTGGTGGCTTGATGGTCCTCTTCGAACTACAAAGAGTCTAACCCTTGATCACCACCTTCGCTGCTTCTTTAGAATCAGCTCCATTCCCGAGCATACTTGGAGCGTCGCTCCCCCTGCTTCTTGAACCAGAAGCCTCTGCCTTAGAGCTTGAAACACCTAGAGCTTCTAGTGACACAGGCAGCTCCACTTAAAGATCTTCAACAGCCTCCTTTTGCCCTTCATCCAACCTGCTCTTTGATAGCTCCACAGATGAGATACCTCCATATGACGTTAGCTTATCGAAGACCACGTCCCTAGAGTCGACGAACTTCCTCGTCACTAGATCCATACACTTCCATCCCTTATTCCGCTCGTCATAGCTCACAAACACAAGCTTCCTTGCCTTCGTATCCAGCTTAGTCCTGAGAGCATCCGGGACGTGTACGTAGTAGGTTGAGCCAAACACCCTATGGTGTTCCATGCTAGGATTCTCCTTGAACATCATCTCAATGGGAGACTTCATGTTGATCGGACTCAGAGGCATTCAATTGATAACATAAGATGCGCACGACATTCTGTCTACCTAAAAGGACCTAGGAATGCCATTCGCAAGAAGCCAACACTTGCAGGTTTCCGTCAGATGACAGATCTTTCGCTCTGCTACTCTATTTTTGTGTGGAGTATGAGCACAAGTGAGCTCTCTCTAGATCTCGTGCTTCCTGCAGAAGTTAGAGAACTCGGATGAAATGAACTCACCTCCGTTGTCCGTTCTAAACTTCTTAATCCACAGGCCAAGCCGGCCCTCCTCCAGCTTTTTAAACTCCACAAACAATCAAAAAGCATTTGACTTCTCCTTCATGAAATACACCCAAGTGTATCTTGAATAGTCATCAATCAGCACACGCATGTATCTGCTGCCTCCAAGACTAGCGGTGATAGTTGTCCCCATCAAATCACCATGGATACACTCCAATGTTGCTTTACTCCTTATTTATGACTTGTCAAATGGAAGGCGATGAGCCTTTCCGTACTGACACCCCGCGCAAACATGGCCATCGCTGATGGATGACAACTTTCACAAGACTTTTATCTACCATAGCTTTCAACTTGTCCATCCCGACATGTCCTAGTCTTTCGTGCCAGATTGCAACGCTATCATTGGCCCTCATCCGATCAACATAAGAACTTGTTGATAAAACATATCTCTAACTCTTCTCCCTACATGAGCAACATCAGCCTTTACCGCTGATACGTTGCAGAGAAATTTCACTTCTGTTGGACTGAACAGAACGTGATAGCCTGCGTCAACCACATTGGTCACAGAGAAGAGGTTCTTCTTCATGCCAGGTACGCGATAGACAGTCCTTAATGTGAGTGGACCCTAAGCACTACACAAAGACACTACACCATCATTCTCTATAGTATGAATAGTATTATCAGCGATTATGATAGCTTCATTAGCTGAGAATGTTTGCAGCGATGAGAACTTTGAGTCGTCTCCAGAGGGGTGATGACCACACCCCGAGTCAACTATACAGTCATCTTGGTAGTTAACGGTGGAAAGAGCACGGACACACGTGCCCGTCAAAAAATATCCTCCCCACTTGGCTTCCTCAGCACTGGAACTAGCTCCCTCCTTATCTGCAGCATGCCCAGGCTGTAGCTTGACCTTGCAGTCTTGTTTTAAGTGACCTGGCTGATTGCACCTGTAACACTTCAACTCCTTCTTCCAGTTCTTCTTAGGAGCAGCACTCCTCTCTTGCTGATTGGAAGTTGAAGGCCCATCCTCAACAACAGTCTTCTTCTCCCATCTCTTCTTCTTCTTCTTACCTGTGAAGAGACCCTCACTAATTCCTTCAGAGATAGTGACCAAAACCATATGTCTAGACAGGCTCTCCTGCGAAGCCAGCTCATTCTCCAGCTCTAGTAAGGGTGGTTGAGTATGTAACGTCCCCATCAGTTAAATGAAATATAATAAAGGGTCCGACCGGGGCCCCACACCATAGTTCACAAACAGGTGGAAAAGTTACAGGTTAATACCAAAAACTATTCGCATCCTAACTCAGAGCATGCTGACGGAAGCTTTAAAGTTATTTGAACTCAAACTCATTTGAATGTCCATAGCATATAAACCACGATTTATAAAACAGCAAAGGAATGTCACTTTATACATATATAAAAGTTGGCCTTATGGCCTTATAGTTAACCTTCATAAGTGTTGATTATGTTGGGTATTGTATCAACAATATCTCAGATTTGTAAGAAGTCACCCTTAAACTAAGATGAATTAAGTTGTATTTGATATTGTGTTCAAGTTATGTGTTTGTAGTACTTAATTGCTAAGTGTAAACCAATTTCAGTTTACAGTGGGTCACCAAACACATGATCATGCAATGTAATCCCTCATTGTGTGATTCATGGTGTTGAATCATGTGTAGACTCTCTATTTAGATACACTTTATGAACAAGCACTATAAGAGAAGGACAAAGGATCATTACTGAATTTTCAAGAGGAAAATCTCTCTAAGTCATTATCTCGAGTAGACCCCTTCTACTCGAGTAGTTGGGAAATCTCCTATCTCGACAAGTCTAGAAGTACTCGAGAAGAATTCTTCATTATCTCGAGTAGGCAGTTTTGAACCCAGAAATTTTTCTAAGTCTTTTCACTCGAGTAGTCATAATGTACTCGAGTAGATTGGATTCTGTATTTCGAGTGAAGTATAGCTCAGCACCCGTGATGCAGCGTATGTCACCGTGAAATTTTAAACGGAGAAAACTCTAATTCGCCTACAACGCACGCTTGATTGTTCGCACCTACTCAAGCATCTATCGCTCGCAATACGTTCCTTTCCGCATACAATCCAAAACAAATCGGAGGAGTGTCAACTCTAAAATAGCGATCAAAATATGAGTCGACTTGTTCCTTAAGAAAACGCAAAGGTTGCTAATCCTTTTCAAGAACAAGACCAATGCGATTAGCTAAGATCTGATCAAGCAAAATGGATCTACCCGATCCGGAAAAAGAAACGCGATCAATAACAATTTTAAATTAGAGATTTGAAAGCGTTTAAGATTTAAAATCGCGGAGAACACGATGGTTCTTCCTCCACAAATCTAACAAGAAGAACGCACAAGAAAGGAGAGGGATAACCCAACCAAGAAGAAGAACACACAAGATAAGTGGGAGAATCACTCTCTCCACGGATCCAGCGGCTTCACACCAAATGGGGCTGCAACCTTCTTCCACGGAGTCGCACCGATAGAAGCCACGCCGGAGTCACACCGAACGGGGATGGAGGAGGCAATGGATGGCTTCACACCAAAGGGGGGGAAGGCTGTTGGAGTTACCATGGTGATCTAGAAGTGGTCAAACATGTAATCTCACTGCCAACGCGATATGAGCCTGCAGGGTCGCACATAAGAGCATGTGGAGAAATTGGAAGATTAACTGTGTTGGTTAGGGTTACCAATCACCCTTTAGTATGTGACGTCAGGCAAATGTTGCCAAGGGAAAATCGTCGAGATTCGACAGGAGTCGTCGAGTATGACTCGTCGAATGAGGCATAATCGTCTAGAATCGACGAGAGTCGTCGTGTTTGTCTCGCCGACTAAGGCATAATCGTCGAGAATCGAACTGTTCGATTCTCGCCGATTCTGCATCTGATTCTCGCTGACTGATTCTCGCCGACTGATTCTCGCCGACTGATTCTCGCCGACTGATTCTCGCCGAATATGGAGGTGATTCTCGCCGAACGGTCCAGAAACCCTAACTTATGTGGTCTGCGGATAGCGATTCCTATGAACTGTTTATGCCTTTGGTATAAATAGGACACTTAGGGTTTTGAGGAAATTAATCGACCAATATCGGGATTCCTGTAGAAATACGGAAGCCGACGAAAAGAGTTCCGCCGATCTCCCGATCCGCCGAATCCCGATTCCGTCGGACAGAAACGTTCTGTCGCCGGCTGTTCGCTCCGTCGACCACCTCCTCTCCGGCGACCATCGATGGTCTTGCTTTCCCTGACGCGGACCTAGCAGTCCGTGGGAAGTGCAAAGGTGCGGCTGATCTTCTTTCCGATCATCCATGTGACGGAAGTTTGGAGTTCTCCCTCTCGTGTGGATTTCTGCAGAGACGTAGATATTATTCTACGTGGAACTCGCCACCGACAAGGAATCACATTTGGAGCATCTTCGTTGAGTTGTGACTCAACACCGAAGAGGTAATTTTTGCCTAATTTTTGTTAACTTCTTGATTCAACATGCATGGCCCGATCTAATCCCTTTTGGGTTGTTCTAGATTTTATTACTTCCGCTGCGTGCACAAGTGTTGTGCCAACCTCATAGAGAAACCCAACAGTGGTATCAGAGGGAGGTTTCGGCCATGTTTGTTGTATTGGAAGTTAGGTTATTCCAGTACGTGTAAACCTAGGGATTTAGAAGTGTTCTAAATGTCTAGATTTAATCTTGGCACCCCGCCGGGAACGTCTGGAATCTTGTAGTAATTTCTAATCGTTAGGAATTACTGTCTCCTTAGCAGTAACCATCCCTCTATTTTGTTTTGGATTTTGAATCCAACAAGGAGAGATGTGCTTGTCTACTGCTTTAAGTTGAGTTGCCTTTGTCCCTTGTCCAATGCATATAAACCTGAAGATTTGGAAGTGTCCAGATGTTCAGATTTATCCCTTTTCTTCTATCAAATGTTGATAGTGTACTGTTGTGTACATAAGGGATGCATGGGGATTTTAGTGAAGTGTTTTTCTTTGGATGTGAACATTGATCAAATGTTGATCATGGTTAATTGTTAACCTATCATCAAAAATTCCTTCATCAAATATTAAGTGTTCGGATGCCTTCCGATGGATGACACTCTTCCTGCCTCGATCGATGAAGTGTGGGCTTGCCAAAGCAAGGTGCATTAATCTATCTTGGTAAGGGTGCGAGCGGATAATTGTGATATCCCACTGTCAACATCGGGTCTAACTTAACTAGGTGACCTCAAAAGTAGAGTGCCTAGAGGCATGGGGTTGGCATGCACCATATAATGGATGCGAATAAGGAGTTATTCACCAACCATACAAGAATTGCATGAGGATTCAATTGGCAAGCGTTGCCTACCTAAATAAAAGCATTGTGAGAGGAAAGCCAAAGCTGACTCATAGTGTTGGTTAAATACGGATCTTGTCCACTAAGAGAGTAGCTCGCATGAACTCTCCGAATTGATAGTGAGGGCTATTATTTCGAATAAAATAGTGGGAGTTTTTAATTGAAGTCCAAATTAAGAAAATAATTGTATTTTGAAATTTTGGTACTGATTTATTCTGCATGAATTCTTGTAGAATTCCATGGCAAGTGGTTCACACTCCACTCTGTCTCTGAGATCCATCCTTGAGAAGGATAAGTTCAGCGGGACTAATTACATGCACTGGTACAGGAACCTGAGAATTGTTCTCAGGCAAGAGCGAAAGCTCTACGTCTTGGAAGAAGAAGCCCCCGAGGTGCCGACCGGTAATTATTCCCATGCTGATAAAGATACTTATAAGAAGTATACTGATGACGCCTTGGACGTCGAATGCCTTATGCTTGCCACCATAAACTCTGAGCTTCAGAAGCAACATGAGAACATGGGGTGCAAGGAGATTAACGAGCATCTCAAGAAAATGTTTCAAGGGCAAGCTCGTCAAGAGAGGTTTGACGTCACCAAAGCGTTGTTTCAGTGCGAGATGGGAGTTCGAGACTCAGTAGGGACTCACGTACTCAAGATGATTGGGTATATAGAGAACCTTGAAAGACTGGGTTTTCCTCTGGGTCAATAGTTGGCCACAGATCTGATCCTGCAATCGTTGTCGGACAGTTACGAGCAGTTTGTCTTGAACTACAACATGAACGAGATAGACAAGACACTGTCCGAGCTCCTAGGCCTGTTGAGAACTGTCGAGATCAATATGAAGAAAGCCAAGCCTGCCTGCCCCATACTGATGGTGCATAAGGGCAAGGGCAAGGCCAAGGACTTCAAGAAGACGAAGGTGGTACCTAAGTCACATCTTGAGCCCAAGTCTTTTGCACTGATGAAGAAGAAGAGCACGGTGAAGGAGGGGAAATGCCACCACTGTGGCAAGGCTGGTCATTGGAGGAGGAACTGTCCTTCATACATTGAGGGTCTGTAGAAAATGAAGGGAGGTATGACTTCCGCTTCAAGTATTTACGTTATAGAGATAAACCTTTCTGCTCCTTCATCTTGGGTATTGGATACCGGATATTGTTCTCATATTTGTACAAATGTGCAGGAACTGGGAAGGAGAAGATTATTGAGTAAAGGGGATGTGGACCTGCGAATCGGCAATGGAGCAAGAGTTGCTGCTGTAGCCGTAGGGGTTTACCGTCTTTCTTTGCCCAGTGGGCTTGTAATAGAACTAGATAACTGTTATTTTGTTCTGACAATAACTAGAAACATTATATCCATTTCATGTTTGGACATGATTGGATTTTCTTTTATGATTAAGAACAACTGTTGTTCTATATTTAAGAATGATGTTTGTTATGTTGTAGCCCAATTGTTTAATGGTCTTTATGTTTTGAATTTGGACTATCAGATCTATAATGTAGAAAATAATAAAAGACTAAGAACAAATGACTCAAACCCTACATATCTCTGGCATTGTCGTTTGGGCCATATAAACGAGAAGCGCATATCCAAGCTCCATAAAGATGGACTTTTGGACTCATTTGATTATGAATCATTTGATCGATGCGAATCTTGTTTTTTAGGCAAGATGACTAAGGCCCCTTTCACTGGTTATACTGAGAGGGATGAGGATCTCTTGGATGTTGTACATAGTGATGTATGCGGACCCATGAGTTCCATGGCTAGAGCTGGGTATTTCTACTTCGTTACATTTACTGATGATTTCAGTAGATACGGATATGTGTATCTTATGAAGTGCAAATACGAGACCTTTAAAAAGTTCAAAGAGTTAAAGAATGAAGTAGAAAACCAGTTGGGTAAAAGGGTTAAAGCACTCCGATCTGATCGAGGTGGCGAATACCTGAGTCATGAGTTCCGTGATCATCTGAAAGAGTGTGGTATTGTATCACAGCTCACTCCACCTAGAACACCACAGGATAATGGTATATCTGAGAGGAGAAATCGTACTTTGTTAGACATGGTACGTTCGATGATGAGTCATGCAGACTTGCCTGTTTCCTTTTGGGGTTTTGCTTTAGAGACTGCTGCAATGACACTGAATCGCGCTCCAATGAAAACGGTTCTAAAGACACCATATGGATATGGACTGGGAAGCGTCCTAGTATGTCGTTCATTAATATTTGGGGCTGTGAGGCATACGTGCGACGTCAAATGCCTGACAAGCTGGAACCCAAATCAGATAAATGTTATCTGGTGGGATATCCTAAGGAAACGAAAGGGTATTACTTTTACCAACCATCTGAGGGCAAAGTGTTTGTCGCAAGGACTGGCGTTTTCTTGGATAAAGAGTTCTAATCAAGAAAGACTGAAAAGGTAGAACTTGAAGAAGTTCAAGAACCACAAGTAGTGAATGAACCGGAATTGGATTCTAAGACAGGACTACAAGATGTTGTAGCTAGAGAACCTGCTCAAGAAACACAAGTCCTACGTAGATCTGGTAGACCGAGGTTTGAGCCTGAGAGATATGGATTTCTCATGTCTCAAATAGGAAATGTGTTGCTTATTGATGATGATGATGAACCAGCAACCAACCAAGAGGCTATGAATGGACCGGACTCCGACAAATGGCTTGAGGCTATGAAATCCAAGATGGACTCCATGTATGCAAACCAAGTTTGGAACTTGGTGGAACCACCTGAAGGGGTACGACCCATAGGGTGCAAATGGGTCTTCAAGAAGAAGACCGACATGGATGTGAATGTACAGACATTCAAAGGGCGACTGGTGGCTAAGGGTTTCAAGCAAATTCATGGTATTGACTATGATGAGACCTTTTACCCTGTTGGCATGGTAAAGTCCATAAGGATATTACTTGCTATTGCTATGTATTATGACTACGAGATCTGGCAGATAGATGTCAAAACGGCTTTCCTTAATGGAATCCTCCTTGAGGAAGTGTACATGACACAACCCGAGGGTTTTGTATCCCCAAATGAAGCCACTAAAATATGCAAGCTGAACAAGTCCATCTATGGACTGAAACAGGCCTCTCGAAGTTGGAATCTTCGTTTTGATGAGAAAATCAAAGAGTTTGGTTTCATCAAAAATGAAGATGAGCCTTGTGTTTACAAGCGAATCAGTGGGAGCATTGTTGTCTTCCTGATATTGTATGTAGATGACATACTTTTGATTGGGAATGACATTCCTACCCTCAAAGTTGTTAAGAACAACCTAGGGAACTGCTTTTCTATGAAGGACTTGGGTGAAGCGACTTACATACTTGGTATTAAGATCTATAGAGATAGATCGAAGAAGTTGCTGGGTTTGACCCAGAGTACATACATTGAACAGGTGTTGAAGCGGTTCAACATGCTTGAGTACAAGAAAGGATTTTTACCCATGTCTCATGAGGTGAATCTCTCTAAGGACCAGTGTCCAAAATCTTGTGAAGATAAGGACCGCATGAAGTTGATTCCATATACTTCGGCAATTGGATCAATCATGTATGCAATGTTATGTACTCGACCCGATGTCTCCTTTGCTTTGAGTATGACTAGCAGGTATCAGTCAGACCCCAGTGAATGTCACTAGATTGCAGTTAAGAATATCCTGAAGTACTTGAGAAGGACTAAGGATGTGTTCTTGGTGTATGGTGGAGAGGAAGAGCTCGTTGTAAGTGGTTACACGGATGCTAGCTTCCAAACTGATAGAGACGATTCAAAGTCTCAGTCAGGGTTTGTGTTTTGCCTTAATGGAGGAGCTGTGAGCTGGAAGAGTTCCAAGCAAGAGACAGTTGCTGATTCTACAACAGAGGCCGAGTATATCGCTGCAGCTAACGCAGCGAAGGAGGCTGTATGGATTAGGAAATTCATCGGCGAGCTTGATGTAGTTACTAGCATTGTTGGTCCCGTAGTTCTCTACTGTGATAACAATGGTGCAATTGCACAATCTAAGGAACCTACATCCCATCAGCGCTCCAAGCACATACTTCGGCGGTTCCATCTTATTGGTGAGATTGTCGAACGAGGAGATGTGAACATTTGCAGAGTGCCGACTGAGGAGAATATTGCGGATCCACTGACAAAGCCTCTTGCGCAGAGAAAGCATGATGGTCATACTAGATCAATGGGTATACGATACCTAAATGATCAACTCTAGTGAGAGCCTTGTGGGTTGCATGTAAACATATATTCTGTTGGCTGTTTATTGTTTATTTATATGATGAATTATGTACCAATGTTTTTCTTTTACAATTAATGGCATGTTCTTTTATTATGTTTTCTCTATGCGATAGTTAAATATTATCATAATAAATACCTTTAGAATGTTCGCTTCCATAGGACATCAAGTACGTGACTTGAATGTGAGAGCCTATGATTTATTTGAAGCTTCATTCTTAAAAGGTCCCTGGTCGTTGTATCATCATGGAAGCTTAGGGTGATGATGATACCTTAAGACTAGCACGTGCGTTGACTGATGACCAGTTCTCACAGGTCATGATATTGTGATATCAAGTCATCACGTGGGTACTTGTTAATGAACAAGTTGTACTGGACAGACCCATCCTGAGACTACTTTGTGGATTGTTATCTAATCGTGTCACAAGTAGGTCTCTATTGGCAATGGTGTTGTGGTCCTTTGACCCGACGTCACAATATTCTTCAAGTGAGGAAGAGCGTGCTTTGATGTCATCTAAAGTCTTCCTTGAGAAAGGTATGATAAGGATGGTTGTTGGGTACATTACGAATCATTTGGGTGTTTGTGTGTGAGCAGATATGGGATTTGTCCTCCTATATGACAGGAGTTGCATCCATGGGCCCCTTGATGGAACTGGACTGAGAAATGCATGGCCATGTTTGGTTGAGTCAGTATGTGATATTGGACTTACCATTCTCTGGAAGTCCGTTCTAGATCAAGAAACTCTAATTGAGCTACTATGAGGGTGACACGGTCCATACCTCTAGTTCTTTCCGGATGTAAGGGACAAAGGGACAAAGACAACGCTGGAACATTGGTTATGAAGGCTTATGAGTTATGAACTCTTATTGCTTAGGGAGCAATGATGCATTGCTAGATGCCGCTCATTGTTTGTGAGGTTTTTGGTTTGATACTTTCAAGATCAAGTGGGAGACTGTTGGAGTTACCATGGTGATCTAGAAGTGGTCAAACATGTAATCTCACTGCCAACGCGATATGAGCCTGCAGGGTCGCACATAAGAGCATGTGGAGAAATTGGAAGATTAACTGTGTTGGAGGGTTACCAATCAACCTTTAGTATGGGACGTCAGGAAAATGTTGCCAAGGGAAAATCGTCGAGAGTCGACGGGAGTCGTCGAGTATGACTCGTCGACTGAGGCATAATCGTCGAGAATCGACGGGAGTCGTTGTGTATGTCTCGCCGACTAAGGCATAATCGTCGAGAATCGAACTGTTCGATTCTCGCCGATACTGCGTCTAATTCTCACTGACTGATTCTCGCCGACTGATT
This sequence comes from Platanthera zijinensis, assembly GCA_039513925.1. NCBI lineage: Eukaryota > Viridiplantae > Streptophyta > Magnoliopsida > Asparagales > Orchidaceae > Platanthera > Platanthera zijinensis. The sequence goes on from CM077078.1 coordinate 182,710,929, forward strand.
CTCGCTGACTGATTCTCGCCGAATCTGGAGGTGATTCTCGCTGAACGGTCCAGAAACCCTAACTTGGGTGGTCTGCGGATTGCGATTCCTATGAACTGTTTATGCCTTTGGTATAAATAGGACACTTAGGGTTTTGAGGAAATTAATCGACCAATATCGGGATTCCTGTAGAAAAACGGAAGCCAGCAGAAAGAGTTCCACCGATCTCCCGATCCGCCGAATCCCGATTCCGCCGGACGGAAACGTTCCTCCACCGGCTGTTCGCTCTGCTGACCACCTCCTCTCCGGCGACCGTTGCTGGTCTTGCTTTCCCTGACGCGGACCTAGCAGTCCGTGGGAAGTGCAAAGGTGCGGCTGATCTTCTTTCCGATCATCCGTGTGACGGAAGTTTGGAGTTCTCCCGCTCGTGTGGATTTCTGCAGAGACGTAGATATTATTCTACGTAGAACTCACCACCGACAAGGAATCACATTTGGAGCATCTTCGTTGAGTTGTGACTCAACACCGAAGAGGTATTTTTACCTAATTTTTGTTAACTTCTTGATTCAACATGCATGGCCCGATCCAATCTCTTTTGGGTTGTTCTAGATTTTATTACTTTCGCTGCGTGCACAAGTGTTGTGCCAACCTCATAGAGAAACCCAACAGCGGCAGCTAGAGGAGTCTCTCCATGGCTGAAATTCCTTAGCAAGGGGAATGGTATAGGTTTTCCAAATCTTCAACATATTAATTCATCATAATAGCCTCCTTTAAATTGGAGTTACAAATGAAATCCAACCATCCAAGATTTGAGATGAAGATCTCAAATCTTAACTCATCATAATAGCCTCCTTTAAATAGGAGTTACAAATGAAATCCAACCATCCAAGATTTGAGATGAAGATCTCATCAATCCTGATGGTTAACAGCACACCAAATGTCTAACAACACACCAACATTAAAATAAAAATATTACAAGTTATATTTTAAAGCAAATAGAGTTAAACTAATTAAAACTATTTAAAACTTCTTCAAGTAGGCTTTGTGCGCTGCGGACGGAGGTTGTAATGCAGCTTTCCGTTAGCACCCGTGGCATTGTCATGACGCCTAAAATCTGTATGTTGTTGCGCCGCGGCAATCGGGTCGTCATCAAGAAGTGTTGGAGGAGCCGCGCCATCAACCCGAGTGTTAAGGCTTGTCTCGAGTAGACTGTATATGTTATCTCGAGAAGATTGCAAGTACTCGAGACATCCTCCTGTTTTATCTCGAGTTGTCAGAAAATTTGTCTTCAGAATTTTCTCTAAGTCCAGGACTCGAGTAGACTCCTACTCGAGTAGTGCATAATTTTCTTCGAATATTTTCTAAGTAAAGAACTCGAGTAGACTCCTTCTACTCGAGTAGTGTAGATATTTCTTAGTACTCGAATTCTCAAGTTTTATCTTGAGTGACAGAAGCCAGGTACTCGAGAAAGTTTTGTAGATCTCGATACGGTGAATCTGTTTACTTGAGTAGATTGTTTTCACTCGAGTGGTTCTTCTTTAGAACAGAAATATGCCTCTAGAATTTTTCTAAGTATAGCTCTCGAGTGTTTTCTTCCTTTCTCTCGAGACGTCTAGTGATCCTCTCGAGTGGATATGTTCCACTCAGGCTATCCAGAAGAAAATCTCCGAAAATTCTGCTAAGTCATGGTGGACCAGTTTATTTTCTAATCTTCATTTTTATTGGTCCACATGTCAAGACTTGATGATTTTGACCGTTTAGGGTTTCCTATAAATAGTCTAATCATGTTGTCTAATTCAACAAGTACATTCATTAGACAAATTAGAAGATTATCATTACGAAAGTTTTTCAAGAACTCTGAATCGTCGTCGGATCTGTTGTTCGGGAAGTTGCCACTGCCGATCGTCGATCCCGTCGTGGCTGTAGATCGTGATTTCGCCGCCGTTCTTCTCCGACTTTTTTGATTCAGAGAAAGAGAAAGATCAACTGACCGAGTCGTTCGTAATCTCTAAAATCAGATCTTGATCGTGTTGATTTAGTTTTTCAGATCCGCAAGGTTTTCAGTCGTTCCTCTTCGATATTATCTAAAAGGGCTTCAAGTTCATCCAGAAGAGGATTTCAAAATTCAGATCTGAATATTTTATCGTATGTATTGGATATCTTGAATTACAAACCCTAGTTCTTGTAGGAGATTTCATCTCTGAGTTTTGTAGGAAGTTTTATCTTCTGAGTGTAGATCCGTTTTCGTGGATCGAGTTGTAGGAGCGTTGCTCCGAGTTTTGTAGGATTGGTTTTCAATCCGAGGATATAGTGAAGTAGCCGGATGTAACGTGAAGCTAATTCGGTGAGGTGGAGAGTTGAGTACCCAAGATCGGGGAACCACTATAAAATTTGTGTACTCTATGCTTGGATTGTTTGTGTTTCTGCGTTCTTTATTTATATTTTTTTTATCCGCAAAAAAAGAGTAGACCTCACCTATTCACGCCCCTCTAGGTGATTTAGATAGACAACTAGAAACATCAATTGGCATCAGAGGGGAAGTTGTTCATCTAGCGGTTAACACCTTGAACATACTTCCTCCTAGTTGTCTTTAAGAGGATTGAAAGCATGGACAGAGTTAAGGATTTTGCAAAACTTCCATTGTGCACAAAGAACAACTTTGCTATGTGGAAAGAGAGAATAAGGTTCTTTATGGAAGCGGTAGATCCGTGGATTTTCATGATAGTTGAAGAAGGTCCTTATGTACCAACAATAGCCTCCACCATAGATCAAACCAAGCAAGTTCCTAAGAAACTCATGGATTTTGATAAGGATGAAATTGTTCTTGTCTCACTAGATAAGAAGGCTAAAAATATCTGTGTCAGTGCAGTTGACGACTCTATGCTCCAAAATCTGATTCACTACAGTTCAACCAAAGAGATGTGGCAATCTCAGATAATCCTAATGGAAGGTACTGAAGAAGTGAGAGATGATAGAAGATAACTTCTGAATGAAAAGTATGAAGCCTTCTGACAGGGTCCCAAGGATACCATAGCAGAGACATTTGAAAATTTCTTCAAGATAGTGAATGGCCTAAGAGTATATGTCCAAGTCTTTACAAATGGGGAGATGAAAGATAAGTTCCTAAGATACCTAACAAAGGAATGGGATAACAAAGTTTCGCTATCTGGGAGTTTGGAAGACTAGCTGAGACTGAGCCAAATAATCTCTTTGGGAAGCTCATGTCTTATGAACTCCAGATCAATTCGAGAAAAGATGAAGAAGAGAAAAGCAGATCAACTTTAAAGGGAAAGTCTGTCGCTATCAAGACAGATACTTCAAGGAAGTCTAAAGCTGCTTCTCCTACTCCTGTGCAAGTTAAATGTGAAGAAGAGACTTCAGAGTCAAATACCTCAGGGTCTGAACTATCAAATGGAGAGTTTTCTATTCTCTCAAAATAATTCAAAAAGTTCCTGAATAAGAAGAAGTCATGGAGAGGCAAGGATGCCTCATCAAGGAGATCACATTATGATGGTGATTGATATAAGAAAGACTCCATCAACAAAGATAGGTATAATTCTAAACCTAACAAACATATTTCATCTGACATCGTTTGATATTGCTGTAATAAGATAAGGCATGTGATCGCTGATTGCCCACATAAGAAGAAAGAAGGTGGTAGTAGAGAAGAAAAGAGATCTTCTCATAATAAGAAGAAATCTGAAAGGAGCCTATTTTCCAAGAAGGGCAAGACTCTTAGTGACACTGACTCATCTGAGTCAAGTGATAATGAAGAGGCCTACTTCGGACTAATGGCTTATTCAGATGAAGAAGGTCAAGTCCCTCAGTTTACTAGGGAGGTAAAATTTCATACACCTCTTTCTGATTCAGATGTTGCTGATAATGAATGTGAGGATTGTCTCTCCGAAGATGAATCTGAACTTTTAATTCAATATAAAGAGTTACTAAAGGCTTTTGACGAATGTCGAAGAGTCTCTAGAACTCAAGCCAAAGAAATCAAAACTCTAAAAATGAAGAAAGCCTACTGAGGGAGGACCTCAAAATGATGGACTCACTCACGAAGGATATTCAAAATATCACGGAAGAGTATAATAAATCCCTCGAGCACCTGAGCCTAAAGGAGAAAATAATCCTAGAATTGGAAAAACAACTTGAGGCAGAAAAGAAACTTGTTGAAGGTTTCTCTAAGCCCAAGACAGCTCTTCCAGTTCTGGCCCAATTTTCTGCTACGGGTAAAGGAGTTGGATTGGGCCATGTGACTTCCTCTAGAAAATCTTTTAGAAGAAATTAAGCTCGAAGGAAGGATAAGGCTGCCAAGAAGGCACTAGCCAAGAAAAAAGGGAAAGCTCCTATGGAGTCAATCTCGTTCAAGAAGGTTATCTTCCCATCGAACGAGTTTGATTTTGAGTCAACCTACGGTCACTTTACTAGGCCGATCCATGAAGAGCCTAAGTATCGTTACCAAGGATGGACTTGTCCTTGAAACTTTGGCCAGAGTGTTTTCAAGGAATCTTACGAGGAGATAAATCTTCAGAGCTACGGACCTTATTGTCATGGTCATAACATCAATGAAGCTCCAAAAGTCAAACCAGTTGTAGAAAAGCCACTTAAGGAGAAGAAGGTTTGTGAGTGTCAACACCACGAGGCTTCAACCTCCAAGACATCTGACCATGCTAGACCACTTCGTCAAATGGTCAAGCAAGAGAATTTCGGGCAAAGATACAACAAGTTTGATTGTTGGTGTTGTGGTAAAATTGGCCATTTTGCGATAGATTACTGGTTTAATACCAGATATGATGAAACACCTAGAGTTATCAAAGTGAGAATAACTCCTCATAATGTTAATACTCGTAGGGGGAGCATACTAACCCGAGACCAAGGACCCAAACGTGTTTGGGTTCCTAAGGCAAACTGATTATTCTTGCAGGAATGTCCAAAGGCCACCAAAACTCTAATCTTGTATTTGGATAGTGGATGCTCTCGACATATGACCGGGAATAGAAGCCTACTTCAAAATTATTCTCCAGTCGTGAACGGACCGAAGGTCAACTTTGGAGGTTCTGACAAGGGAACTACAAAAGGCTACGGTATGATTTCAAATGGTAGTGTATCCTTCTCGGATGTTGCTTATGTTGAAGGATTGGAACACAATTTGATCAGCATAAGTCAGCTCTATGATAAAGGATACATCGTAGAATTTAGTGCTGACAAGTGTTTGATAAAATCAGTCGAAAATTTTTACACGATTCTATCAGGCATTCGTAGAAGGAATATATTTTGCTTAAATTTTTTTTGCATAGATTCTTCTATGCCAGTGTGCCTTTTTGCAAAAGATAGTGCATCTCTTATTGACCAATGACACAAGAGATTAGCACATATAAATTACAAAACTATTAATAAGTTGTTTTCTCTAAAATTAGTACGTGATCTGCCTAATGTTAAGTGTGGTAAAGATAGACCTTGTAATGCATGCGTTATAGGCAAGCATAGAAGAGCTACTTTTAAAAGCATTAGTATTATATACTCAAATAGATGTTTACATCTACTTCATATGGATTTGTTCGGTCCTCTGCAAAATAGAAGTTTGGGAGGTAAGGATTATACACTGGTCATTATTGATGACTACTCTCGCTTTGCGTGGGTATTCTCTCTAAAACACAAGTCAGATACCTTTGACATCTGTACTAATTTTGTTAGACAAGTCCAGAATGAATATGCATGTTCCATTGTCATAATCAGAAGTGACAATGGAACAGAATTCAAGTCTAGAGCCATGACAGAATTTTGTGAAAGGCTTGGTATCTTTCATGAGTTTTCCTCTCCTCGGGCACCTCAACAGAACAGAGTCTCCGAGAGAAGTAATAGAATACTCATAGAGGCTTGTAGAACAATGTTGAGTGACACTTCACTACCAGAATACTTTTGGGTTGAAGCTGTCAACACTACTTGCCGTATGCAAAACAGAGCGCTCATAAACAAAGACCATAATAAGACACCTTACGAACTATTGAAAGGCAGAAAACCGACAATCTCATATTTCAAAATCTTTGGTAGCAAATGCTTTGTACTAAACAATGGGAAGTATCACACTTCTAAATTTTGTGAAAAGAGTTTTGACGGTATTTTCGTAGGTTATAGTAGCCAAAGTAAGGCATATAGGATTTTTAACAAGAAAACCCTGATCGTCGAAGAATCTATTCATGTTGTGTTTGATGAGACGAGCTTATTTCAAAGAGTCCTCTAGTATTTTCATTGAAGATGCAGGTTCAAAATTGAAGAAATTAAGCTTGGATGATAAAGATACGGAGAAGAATCAAGAGCTCATCACGATCACCTCTCCAACTCCTATTGGAGAAGAAGATCTTTATGAAGATATCATTCAAGAGCTAGAGGAAGCTCCACATGCAAGAACTCTAGAGCTCAGACATCTGAAGGATCACCCAATGAATCAGATCATAGGAGATCCCCGTGACAGTGTCAAAACTCGTAGAGGTATAGCTAACGAAAATCTATATTTATGTTTTCTCTCGCAGGTTGAACCAAAGTAGTTTATGGAAGCAAACTCAGGCACATCTTGGATTATGGCAATGGAAGAAGAATTGGATCAATTCAAGCATTGCCAAGTCTGTAAACTAATTCAAAGACCCAAAGATAAGAACGTCTTCGAAACAAAATGGGTCTATCAGAATAAGATGGATTAAAATTGAACAATTATAAAGAACAAATCCAGACTCATTGCCAAAGGATACAGACAAGAAGAAGGAATCGATTTCGACCAAACATATGCTCCAGTGGAGAGACTGGAAGCAATCTGATTGTTCCTAGCATATGCTGCTCTTAAGGGATTCACTGTCTATCAGATGGACGTGAAGTCTGCCTTCTGTAATGGTGAGCTAAAGGAAGAAGTATATGTGGAATAACCGCCAGGTTTTGTTGATCCTAACTTTCCTGAGTATGTTTACTTTCTATTTAAAGCGCTATACGTCTTGAAACAAGCTCCTCGAGCTTAGTACGAGACGCTATCTAATTTTTTACTTGAGAATAAGTTCACAAGGGTAAAGATAGATAAGACATTATTTCTTATGAAAATAAAGGGAAAGATTTTGCTAGTACAAATCTATGCCGACGACATCATTTTTGGCTCTTCATACAACAACCTATGCAAAAAGTTTTCCAAACTTATGCAAGGGAAGTTTGAAATGAGCAGTATGGGGGAGCTGAAATATTTCTTAGGACTCCAGGTGAAATAATCTGAAGATGGAATTTTCATCTCTCAGATAAAGTTTACCAAGGAATTAATTAAGAAATTCGGAATGGAGAGCGCATCTACGATGCGGACTCCAATGGGTTCAACTATGTCTCTGGATAAGGATTAGAAAGGGAAACCTTTTGATGAAACCAAGTACAGAAGCAAAGTTGGCTCTTTGCTCTACCTCACTACCAGTAGACCAGATATTATGTTTTCAACATGTATATGTGCTAGATTCCAAGTGAACTGTAAGGAATCTCACTATGCTGCTGTAAAGCGAATTCTGAGATACCTTAAAGGTACACAAAATCTTGGATTTTGGTACCCAAGAAGTAATGATAGCGAACTAATTGGTTTCTCAGATACAGATTTTTCAGGTAGTAAAGATGACAGGAAAAGCACTTCCGGGACTTGTCAATTCCTTTGAAGAAGGCTTATTTCCTGGAGTAGCAAAAAGCAGACTTGTGTTTCAATTTCAATGACCGAGTCCGAGTATATCTCTGCAGGCAGTTGTTGTGCATAGCTGCTTTGGATAAAGAACCAGTGTGAAGATTATAACTTGAAGTTCTAGAACATTCCTATGTTTTGTGACTCCTCAAGTGCTATTACAATTGCCAACAACCTAGTTTCTCACAGCAGGACGAAGCACATAGAGCTGAGGTATCACCTCATAAGAGAGCATGTCGAGAATGGAGAATTCGACCTCCAATATGTTCCAACTGATACACAAGTTGCATACATCTTCACAAAGCCGCTGGATGAAGCCAAGTTCTCGTTCTTCAAAACAGAATTGGGCATGCTCAACAAAGTCGAATGAAGCAAAAGGACTTTCCAGAAAGCTCAAGGGTAAAGCTCAAGTTAAAAAATTCAGAAATTGAAGAAAATTCCTAAGTCTGGACATAAATTCTCGAGTTCAAGTCTTTCACTCGAGACAACCTCTCGAGTAACCTTATTCCACTCGAGACAGCCTCTCGAGTAACCTTAGTCCACTCGAGATAACCTCTCTAGTCCCAGCAATCCACTCAAGAGAAGCACCTCTACTAGAGACCGACACTCGAGAAGTCAAGGTCTAGATTTTCCATTCTATTTCAAATTTCTTTTATTCACACTCGGAGTATATGTCGCCATTTCTGAGGTATGTATACTCATTTTATCATTCCTTAATCTCAAATTAGGTTTCTATAAATAGAAAAATCCGGAAATCCACATTTACACGAATTCGAGAAACGGTTCGTCTTTTAATTCTGAGACTGCCGCCACTTCCTCTCTCGTGATTCCTCTCGCATATGGCAGCTGTCTCCTCTTCTCTCGATTTCAGTGGATTTATCTTGTCTAATGGCACCTCCTTCCAAGATTGGGATTGGGAGTGAACTCATCTCTACAGGCATAGCCGATATTTCCATCGATTTCAAGAACATACTGTTACTTCTTGAATCAGATGGATTGTCATTTATCTTGGAGCAGCCATGAATGGTCATCTTTTCCGAAGTCGAGCAATTCTTCACGAATGCTAAGATCAAGAGAAACGGGCAGATTCTTAAGACTTCTGTCCAAGGCATCAAGATGAAGCTTGACAAAAACCATGTTTCTCACCTTCTTCGACTTCCAGTAGTTGATGAAGACAATGATCTTGATGGTGAAGATTATGCTAAAGCCTTCAGTTTTTGTGGTATTCCTTCAGGTGAAGATTATGATAAGTCAGTACTTCTGTAACGCCCCTATCCGTCGTATGGTATATAACAGAAAGTCCAGCTGGAACCAGACGCCATATACCACGGACAGTCGGAGGGGTTACAGAATAATACCAAATACTCAACTATTCGTCCTAACACAGAGCATTCTAGCGGAAGCTTTTAAACGGTTAATTGAACCCAAAATTTGCACATGCATGGCATGAATGTCCACTAACCAAAATAGGAATGAAATAAAACGAATACACAAAAGAGTACATGGCCTTATAGCCTTACAAAGTTTCTCTTAATAAGGTAATATCTTACAAACATCGGCTCGCAGGCCGGCCATAAATGACAGAAAATAAAATATAGCGGTTCACTTCAGCCTTCGAGGGCCTGCACAGCAGCTTAGGCTTCAAACTGCTACTTGGTGCTTGGTTCCGCAGCACCCGCAAGAAATCATTCCACCATATGGTGGCAAACAAAGCAACGGTCAGCTAAGCTGACCAAAATATAACGACTCCGCCCCCTTATTCAGGCGGCGGTGCTCCTTCCCTGCATAATGTTAGCCCAGCTAAATAATAAAGTGCATATAAAGACTTTCGCCATAGGTGTAGGCTCGCTCGGCCAAACACCCCGTGCACTAAGGGCACATTCACAGTGAATCCAGTCAATTCCGTGGCTTCACCACCATCCTTAGGATGGAAAGCTATGTGAGCATTTTTGAGTCCTTCTGACCGTAGTTCAAGACTCCCGACTATTCCAACGGCCAGTTCCACTTTAGGGCCTCTAGCACCGAACCGCATAGCCCAGGTCCGTATCCACCCGCCCGTTGCTCACGCCGCCTAGTCACTTTAAGACATACGCGCGGGCCAAGCTTCACCCGGATCCTAAATCATTACCAAACAACACATAACCCAGTTATGTTTAAGGCTGACTCCCCAGCCGCAAAGTTAGCAGAATTACGTTTCCGGCCAGTTTTCCAGGTGTGCCTTGGAGTTAATATCCAAGGATCCCTGCCGCAATCTACTGCGTAGAAACCCGAAAACAACGCACGGAGTCTTCTCCGGCTATTCATGCAATGCAACATCACTAATCCAAACAAATACATCTGGGTAGGATTCACACACAATGTCTATGCCCGTACTTCGATTCCGGACTCTAACAAGGGGGAGTTCACATATCTACCCCAAGGAACACCGCGCATTCACCGCACACTCGCGGGAGCGGGTTTTCTTATGCAAAAGAAGAAAAGCTTCAAGTGCTCAAGTTGAAAATCGTTACCCTTGAAGTCTGCTTCGGCGCCATGAAAAACTAGTTGGATAGAAAGCTTTGCAAAGTTATTCTCTCCACGGATCTGGTCTCGGTTCTCAGATTGGTGCTCCAATGCTCCGCCGGCGACCGGATTCCTTCATTCCTTCTTTCTTGATCTTTTCTCTCTCTAACTTCTTAGAAACGGGGAGTTAAAGATGGAATGAGGAATTAAACCTCTAATCCCAGACTAAACACAAGCAGGAACTCATCTGGGCCGTTGGATCTTATTTAAAGAAAACGAACGACTCAGATATGTCTGAAATCTTTAATCCTGGGCCGAACACGGCTTTACACATGGCTGTGTCCCAGGCCGTGTGCCTCGATCCTGCCACGAATATCGAGCACAGGAAAGGACACGGGTTGGGAAACAGGCGTGTCCCAACCTGACACGCCCGTGTCGGGTCCTCGATATGCCCGTGACCAGGGGCCGTGTCACGAATAACCGCCACGCCAACCGTCACGTCGCTTGGTGGACATGGGTGACGACACACCCGTGTCAGATTTGATATGCCTGTGTCGACCAGTACATGGCCATGTTCGACAGTCGACACAAAACCCAAAATATTCCAGAGAAGTACACGGCCATGTGACACGCCAGTGTCCCATGCCGTGTGTACTGATATGCCCTGGGACACGCCCGTGTCCCAAGCCGTGTCCTTCACTGGACGACTCGAGCATGACACGCCCGTGTGACACGCCCGTGTCATAGGCCGTGTTCACCCTACCAAGATCCAAACTTGGTACAGATACTGCCCGTTACAACTCTAAATTTCGGGGTGTTACAAATCTCCTCCCCTTAAAGAATTTCATCCACGAAATGAAGAAAAAGGTTACACAAAACAATTTAAATATTAACTGCGTTGAATAGTTCGGGATATTCCTCAACCATAGCCTGCTCTCTCTCCCAAGAAAGCTCCTCACATCTGCAGTTATCCCAACAGACCTTAACCATTCGAATTTCCTTGTTGCAGAGCCGTTTGACTTCGAAGTCTTCAGTGCAAACTGGCTTGACCTTCGTCGTCAACCCACTATCAATCGGCACTTGATCGACAGCAATGACTTGTGAATGCTCTTGAACCACCTTTCGCAACACCGATACGTGGAATACATCGTATAGTCCACTCAGCTCCACCGACAACTTCAATTGATACGCTGCTTCGCCAACACGCTTAAGGATCTCAAACAGTCCAAGGTATCTCAGACTCAGCTTCTTCAAGCGTCAAATACGCAAGACACCCTTGAATGGCTTGATTTTCAGATACACCCAATTGCCAACACTGAACTCCACATTCCTATGCTTGGCATTATAGTATTTTGCCTGCCTGTCCTGGGCGATCCTTAACCGTTCTTGAATCGTACGTACCATTGAAGTGGCTTCTTCCACTGCCTGACTTTGAATAACTTTGACTCGCCTACTTCCAACCAAGAAAACGGTGTGCGGCACCTTCTCCCATATAGGGCCTCAAAATGCGTCATTCCAATACTTGCTTGAAAACTGTTATTATATACAAACTCTGCCATGTACATGTGATCCTCCCAGTGTTTTTTGAAATCTAGGACGCACATGCGGAGCATGTCCTCCATCGTCCTGTTGACCCTCTCGATCTAACCATTTGTTTGCGGATTGAAGGCTGTGCAGAAACTCAGCTTAGTTCCCAACAACTTATGCACCAGCCTCCACTCATTGGATGTGAAGCGCCCATCTCGGTCACTAACAATACTTCGGGGCACACCATGCAACCGTATAATATTATCCACATAGAGCTTGGCTAACTTTTCCACCGGATCTTCCTTTTTATTCGGAATGAAATGCGACACTTTTGTAAATCTATCTACGATCACCCAAATGGCGTCATTTCCCTTCTGTGACTTTGGCAAACCGTGCACAAAATCCATGGATATGTTGTCGAACTTCCATTCCGGTATAGGTAAGGACTTTAAGAAACCTCCAGGCTTCTCGTACTCCACCTTTACCAAGGCACATGTTTGGCACTTTGCCACATACAATGCTACATCCTTCTTCAGCCTTGGCCACCATAACAACTTCTTCATGTCCCTATACATCTTCGTGCTCCCTGGGTGGATTGAGTACTTGGTATGATGAGCCTCGTACATCAACTCCTCCTGAAGACTATCCGCATTAGGAATGCATAGGCGACCGTCCTTCCTTAGAAGTCCATCCGCAACTACAAACTAGGAATTTGACCCATCCAACGATTCATCCAATGCCTCCTTCATACTGCTATCCTGAACCAAAGTCCGCCAAATCCTATCAGCTAGGTCGTACTACACCTCCGTCCAACACAATATTGCTTCAGCACTAGACTGCTTGTAGACGCAAGAGATCTTCAATGCCTCCAAATCACTAATTAATCTCTCATCATGCACCGCCAACCAGTTGGCCTGCGCCGGAGCCCTACGACTCAAAGCATCCGCCACTGCATTTCCTTTCCCAGACACATAATGTATCTTGAAAGTGTAGTCCCCCAAGAACTCCATCCACCTTCGCTGCCTCATGTTCAGGTCCTTCTGATCTAGTAAGTACTTCAGGCTCTTATGATCGGTGTAAATGTCAACCTTTACACCATACAAATAGTGCCTCCATAGCTTTAGAGTAAATATCACGGCCGCTAATTCCAAATCATGGACCGGATAATTTCTCTCATGGACCTTCAGCTATCGCGATCCGTACGCTATTACTCTCCCATGCTGTAGCAAAACACAATCCAAACCACTGCCCGAAGCATCACTATAAATTTCAAATCCTTCGGGCCCACTCGGCGAACACAAGATAGGTATCGAGACCAACCGCCTCTTCAACTCTTCAAAATCCTGCGCGCACTCCAGCATCCACACAAACTTTTGATCCTTCCTTTTCAACGTTGTGATTGGTAGTGCGAACTGTGAGAAATTCTCCACGAAGCGCCTGTAGTAGCTGGCAAGCCCCAGAAAGCTCCGGACTTCCGCCACCGTAGTCAATACTGGCCACTCCTGAATCACCGTTATCTTCGCCGGATCCACCGTTATGCCTTCACCACTAACAATATGACCAAGGAACGTGATTGTGGTTAACCAGAACTCACACTTGGAGAACTTAGCATACAACTGATTTTTCCTCAACGTCTCCAACACCATATGCAGATGCTTAATGTGATCATCCTCACACCGCGAGTACACCAAGATGTCGTCGATAAACACTATCACGAATTGGTCCAGATACTCTCTGAATGTCCTGTTCATTAGATCCATAAACATGGATGGCGCATTGGTCAGCCCTAACGACATGACCGTAAACTCATAATGTCCAAACCACATGCTGAATGCTGTCTTAGGGATGTTAGATTCCTTTATCCTTAGCTGGTAGTATCCGGATTTCAGATCTAACTTCGAATATACTGTTGACCCAACTAACTGATCAAATAGATCGTCAATCCTAGGGATCGGATACTTATTCATTACCGTAAGTTTGTTCAACTCCCGATAATCAATACAAAGTCGCAAACTCCCATCTTTCTTCTTAACAAAAAGGACCGGTGTGCTCCAAGGCGACGAACTTGGACGCACATACCCTTGCTCTAATAATTCTTGAAGTTGTACCTTCAACTCCATCATCTCCTTAGGCGCTATCCGATACGGAGAGCGTGACACCAGTTTGGCACCCGGCACCAGCTCAATTGTAAAATCAATCTCCCGTTGAGGAGGGGCTCCCGGGAGATCGTCTGGAAATACATCAGGATACTCGGACACCACTACAATACAGTCTAGACTAGGATTAGGCGTTGAAGTTTGTACTGAAATGACAAACAACTCAGCCACAGACCGAACTGCCTTAATCACCTGAAGAGACGACATCATAATCTTGCTCGACCCTTTCAATCCCGCAAACCTAGTCTCCCGCTCAGTATTCAGTCCCAACTTAACCTCTTTTCAGTTACAATCAATGCAGGCTCACTGCTCCGAAAGCCAATCCATTCCAAAGATTACGTCAAACTCCACTAACAGCAGCACCGATGCTTGCAAATCGAACTCCTGATCCCCAATCCGCAACTTTACCACGCAGATTCTATCCGCGTGCATTGAGCACCCATTAGGCAACAACACATCGAACTTGTCTTTTGCCATCAAAGAAGGGAATCCGATGAGCGATACGAATCTTTCGGATAAGAAGGAATGTGATGTTCCCGTATCAAACAGGGCTCTCGCCGGACGATCGAAAATCAATACAAAGCCTAGCACAAACACAAATAAGCTAACACATACAAAGGTAACAGTTACAACAAAAAGCTAAACTGTAATAAATCTAACTCATACCTATCACCACATCAGCTTGTTTGATGGCCTCTTACAGGCAAAGGTTATAAACTCTAGGCTGGGCCGGAGCATGGTGGGATGCGGTCGACTCCGCCGCCTTCCCTTTTTCCTCATAAGTTGCTCCTTGCCTCCTCTTGGACTTTAAACGTCCGCTCCAATATTCTCTTGCAAAATGTCCTACCTTTCCACAGTTGTAACAGGCTCCTGGGGATCGAATAGGGTTTGCCCCCATCGTACCAGGCGAAGGGGCTGAGCTCGAAGTCTTCTACTTCTTGTTCCATCTGAGGAAACCTGACTTTGTATTTGGCACTTTAAACTCTGACTTCTTCTCCACTGGGTCCTTCTTCTCTTGCACTTTCCTTGCAACCCTTTCCAAAGACCGAGCCACATTTACCAAGGCTAGGAAGCCCTGCGCCTTAGGCCCAGCAAGGAGTAGTTGTAGGTCGCTCCGTTGACCCTCATAAAATTGGTTGGTCTTTCTCTCTTCTTCAGTAAACATAGCACAAGCATAATGACCTAACCGAGTAAACTCGTGGAGATACTTATCCACGCTACTCTCTCCCTGAGTAATTCCAAGGTACTTATTCTCCATCCCAAGCTTCTGGGCAGAAGGTAGATATCTGGCCAAGAACAACCTTGAGAATTCCTCCATCGGTACTTCGGCAAGTTGCCTTCCCACTAAAAGATGAACCTCCAACTCGTCCCACCACATCCTTGCCTCACCAGCCAATAGGAAGGTCGCTATTGTGGTCTTCTGTCACTCTACAGTTTCTGTGGCGGTCATGACCCTCTTCATCGTAGAGAGCCAATCCTCAGCTTGAGTCGACATTCTCAACCCATCGAATACCGGAGGATTAAAGCTCATCACGTGCTTGAGCTGTTTCTCCGTGGCTCTTCTTGGTGCTACCAAATAAACTGCCCCACGCTCTACTACTACCAGTACTGCCACTCTAATCGGTTCTTGCTCATTAACAGGTGGTGCGTGCTGCACTTGCTGGGCATTTATCATGGCAAAAACTGCTTCAGCCACCAATCTGATGGTTTCTACTGAAGGAGGTATTGTAGGCACGTCTCTTGGTGAACTACTTTCCACTGATTGCGGACGCTCCGATTGCCCCGCACCGCTTCTAGACACCTATAATAGCATAAACCCTTGATTAGGAGACACACAAATTGCTAAAAGCAATCATTGGAACACTCAGGTTCCTCAAAATAAGTGTATTTTTTCATTCCTAAGTAGACATTCATGGGTTCTTTTATGTTATAACGATGACACACATAAATGTGCTCACCACCTCTTAAAAGAATTCGCCCACGAATTCGATTACAGACGACCGGCACCCTAGTCTGATACCAAATTGTAACGCCCCTATCCGTGGAATGGTATATAACAGAAAGTCAAGCTGGAACCTGACGCCATATACCACGGACAGACGGAGGGGTTACAGAATAATACCAAATACTCAACTATTCGTCCTAACACAGAGCATTCTAGCGGAAGCTTTCAAAAAGTTAATTGAACCCAAAATTTGCACAAGCATGGCATGAATGTCCACTAACCAAAATAGGAATGAAATAAAACGAATACACAAAAGAGTACATGGCCTTATGGCCTTACAAAGTTTCTCTTAACAAGGTAATGTCTTACAAACATAGGCTCGCAGGCCGGCCATACATGACAGAAAATAAAAATAGCAGTTCACTTCAGCCTTCGAGGGCCTGCACAGTAGCTTAGACTTCAACCCGCTACTTGGCGCTTAGTTCCGCAGCACCTGCAAGCAATCATTCCACCACATGGTGGCAAATAGAGCAACAGTCAGCTAAAACATACCAAAATATTACGACCTCGCCCCCTTATTCGGGCGGCGGTGCTCCTTCCCTGCATAACGTTAGCCCGACTAAATAATAAAGTGCATATAAAGACTTTCGCCACAGGTGTAGGCTCGCTCGGCCAAACACCCCATGCACTCAGGGCATATTCACAGTGAATCCGGTCAATTCCGTGGCTTCACCACCAACCTTAGGATGGCAAGCTATGTGAGCATTTTTGAGTCCTTCTGACCGTAGTCCAAGACTCCCGACTATGCCAACGACCAGTTCTACTTTAGGGCCTCTAGTACCGAACCGCATAGCCCAGGTCCGTATCCACCCGCCCGTTGCTCATGCCGCCTAGTCACTTTAAGACGTACGTGCGGGCCAAGCTTCACCCGGATCCTAAATCATTACCAAACAACACATAACCCAGTTATGTTCAAGGCTGACTCCCCGACCACCAAGTTAGCAGAATTACGTTTCCGCCCAGTTATCCGGGTGCGCCTTGGATTTAATCTCCAAGGATCCCTGCCGCAATCTACCGCATAGAAACCCGAAAACAACGCACTGAGTCTTCTCCGGCTATTCATGCAAAGCAACATCACCGATCAAGACAAACACGTCTTGGTAGGCTTCACATACAATGCCTATGCCCATACTTCGATTCCGGACTCTAATAAGGGGGACTTCACATATCTACCCCAAGGAATACCGTGCATTCACCGCACACTCGCGAGAGCGGGTTTTCCCATGCAAAGGAAGAAAAGCTTCAAGTGCTCAAGTTGAAAATCGTTACCCTTGAAGTACGCTTCGGCGCCATGAAAAACTAGTCGGATAGAAAGCTTCGCAAAGTAATTCTCTCCACGGATCCGGTCTCAGTTCTCAGATTGGTGCTCTGATGCTCCGCCGGTGGCCATATTCCTCCCTTCCTTCTTCCTTGATCTTTTTTCTCTCTAACTTCTTAGAAAGAGGGAGTTAAAGATGGAATGAGGAATTAAACCTCTAATCCCGGACTAAACACAAGCAGGAACTCATCTGGGCCGTAGGATCTTATTTAAAGAAAACGAACGACTCAGATTAGCCTGAAATCTTTAATCCTGGGCCGAACACGGCTTTGCACACGGCCGTGTCCCAGGCCATGTGCCTCGATCCTGCCACGAATATCGAGTACAAAAAAGGACACGGGTTAGGACACACCCGTGTCCCAACCTGACACGACCAATCGGGTCCTTGACACGCCCGTGACTAGGGGCCGTGTCACGAAATACCGCCATGCCAACCGTCATGTCGCTTGGTGGACACGGGTGATGACATGCCCGTATCGGATTAGACACGCTCATGTCGACCAGTACACGGCCGTATTCGACAGTCGACACAAAACCCAAAATATTCCAGAGAAGTACACGGCCATGTGACATGTCCGTATCCCATGCCATGTGCACTGACATGCCCAGGGATATGCCCGTGTCCCAGGACGTGTCCTTCACTGGACGACTCGAGCATGACACGGCCGTGTGACATACCCGTGTCACAGGCCGTGTTCACCTTACAAAGATCCAAACTTGGTACAGACACCGCCCGTTAAAACTCTAAATTTTGGGGTGTTACAACTTCGCAGGCCGAATTTGAATACAGAGAGTAGGTTCCTGGTAAATGTTTTGGAGAAAGTGTTATTATGTAAGACAACATCCATAAGTCACATATCTAGTGATTTATTTGATATGATGATAGCAATAATATGCAGGAAGAAATTCCAATTTGGAATGTTGATTTCTGGAAAAATCAATGCTAGTATAAAAGCCCAGAATTATGCAAGAATAGTTTCATTGCTCTTGCATGAGTTTAACCCAGCCATCTTCAATCTATCAAAGAGAACACCCCTCCATCATATAAAGAAAGTTTCCATTTCCTCCATTCAGAGATGGGATATCAAGTTATCAAATCCCAAAGCTGCCACAGCCACTGCATCTCCAGAGCCTGAGGTCAGGATTCCATCTCCTCCTGTACATCAGCTAACAGATTCAGTTAGTAAGGGGGTGTAAGACCCCATTTTTTGTTTTTAAAACCACCGGGGTCTTATGCCCAGAATTGTCGCTTGCGGTGGCACCGACACTCGGGAAGGCTACCACTACAAAACGCCAATTCTGCCGGCGGTTTCGATCACAAGAAAGAGAAGTAAATATAAACTGAATATAATCAAGTCCGCAGAATCATATGTAAATGGAAATCACAACAAGTCTATAAAAATAAAGAAAGCAGAGTACTGCAAAAGATCAGTTCAGATGAAATATAAACGGGCTTAGGCCTGGTACATCAAATCCTCACTACACTCTCTCGTAGAAGCTATAAGAAAGACTAATCACTCACGGAGCTGGTCATAAGTGCTCCAGAACTAGACTAGCTCACCTCCATGCGCACTGTACTCCGCTGGTGCTGGTCCCTGGGCTGCTTGTCCCTGTACCCCATCCAGAGCTCCTGTAATGTTGTGGTCCGAAAACCATTAGTCATAAAGACTAAGTCCTATCATCCCCTAACCCTCCCACCACGACTCCTAAGCACCGAGCGGAGAGGAGGAAAGGGAAGCTACAAAGGTGGAGAGTAAGCAAAGCAGATGATAGTGGAACTAATCTAATAGTTATTTATGGTGTATAAACAGCTAAGTATGAAAGGTACATTTACCAGTTCTACAATAGTGAACAGTAAATTAAACATGTAGTAAATCAATATATATATGAAAGGACAAGTTGAAATTAAATATATAACCTTAACTTATATGAATGTTCATACAAACTTGTAAGTTCAGGGGTCTTCTACAAGGCTCCCATCTTATAAAAATCCCATATCGATTTATACGTTGGGGTGTCGGTGTATGCAAATATGAGTATAGTGATATGCTATGCCATGATTCATGCAAGTGCAACTCACGCACACGACTCAATGCGCATAGACCTTCAGTTCCCCCTATTCGGACAGCTAGCTTCACTCCCAGGAACCTCCGTAGTGGAAAACAGAGACAGTGGGTCGGGCCCCCCACTCCTAGGCGGGTATCCACACTATCGGGACTAGCCCTTCCGTATGCCCCTAAAAGAACACAAACTAGAGTATCCGCGTACTAGTGCTGGCTATATCCACCATACTTTCTTTGGCTTAGTGTCCCATACCGCCGAGTCAACGTACCGACGTCGGTGTGAACGACTGTCAAATACCGAAGACCCACCACCTTATTTTGTATTCAAACCCTCGAGCCCCCGGCTCCCCGGACTATCCCGTCCGTGCATCTACCTTCTGAAGCTACCATCCGGATGGCAATCAAACCAATCCTATTCAACAACCCTAGCTACTGGGGTGTGTGAATGTGAAACCCTAGTTATACTTGTTGCTCTTTTAGTTTATTATTCCTACAGTTTACGTTAGCCCAGGACTGCCCCCGGCAAACCCCGTGAAGGGCTCTCAAAGGGCACTAGGAACTATGATGGTAGTTGAAGCTCATCGTTCCCTTTCGCAAGACACTTATTGTTACTGGTTAATACCCAATTCCCAATCCCTCTTGTGTTATATTGGTTCTAACCCTAGTGTATTTGACACTTTCTCTCCTACGGGGTAGACGATGTTTCGTCGTCCCCGTGCACCTCTAAACTCTAGCTAGACTTCTCACTCCTCATCATGACTCCTCATATCACTTAACAACCCATTACACTAATATCCCATCTCCTTAGTTCACTTCTATACCCTAATATGATTCCTGCAGTTTTTACTGAACGCAGACCATCCTAAGTTATATGATGTATATAATGGGAAGTACTCAAAATATTTATCCAAATGACCTAAGTTATTTACTGGGAGTCTATCATGCCATAATTAGGCTAAATCCATAAATTCACATTTTTCCTAATTTGTTTGATATTTAATTAATTTCTTTCCAATCTAATCCATGCTTGAATTGAACATGATGTACAATATTTTCTCAAGTAATAGCCACTAGGAATTTATGAACACTAGATAACAGAGAGTTAACAATAAATATCAAATTCCATAATTTTCCATAAATGCTCTAGCATCTAATTAATTAATCCAAAGTAAATCTAACCATCATGAATAAAGAAGGAAGTAATACAATTTATCATCAGATAATTATAAAAAAATTACTGAATCTTAAGGGTGACCAAATAGGACCTTTGAGCAAATATCATAATTTTTCAAGCTTACTAGGTACCAAAATTAATTTAAATGATTTTACATGAAAAGTATCACTTTGTGAAGCAACCCATATAACAAGACTTCCAAAAATTCCAAAAAGCTTTATAACATCATACAATGTCCTCTGACTAAATTTCATAAGATTCCAGTGAGTGGTTAATTCATAAGAAATTCCTAAGTTGAAAGTACAATTTAATTGTTTGTAAATAAAGTACCATATTTAATTATCAATAATTCATAACAAAATTATCCAGATGTGAATATCACTATGAAAACACTCCTGCCAAAGTTTGACTAAGAATCAAGGTCATATGACCCATTATAAAATTCCTAGGGTGTAAAGACCTAAATACTTATTAAGTGGTTTATGTGGGGTATTTGTGTACAACCACTACCCATTCACTTCCTAGGGCATCTAACCACCCTACAAGTATTTATTCTAAGTACCAAATTCATACAAGTACATAACACCCCATGTCCTTCATAAGACACCCAAAACCATCCTTAGGGTTTGGTCTTGGATCCTAGGGAAAATCTACCCCAATCCATCTCAAACTCCATGAGAGGGTGTGTTTATTGACCATGGGGCTTTGCCCAAGGTCCCAACCCATTTGGGTTAGAATTGGCTCTTCCAAGCCCCAAATACTCCTTGCCCTAATTTATCCCTTAGGAGACCAATCTTTGGTCACAACGAAAATTATTCAAATCAAACTCAATTGGGCTGAGATTTTTATCAGAGACTTATGATATCTCCCAAGATCACCCTCTAAAATATTGGGGGGTTTTGAGCTATTTAAGGCACCTAATTAAATTATATAAGAATTATTAAACTTTTTCAAAACCTATATGAATATGTTTTCCAAAAATCCTCATTTTTGGATAGGTTCTAGATGTAGGTAATATTGAACCCCATCCAAAATTTCAAGTTATTTGGATGGCTGGATTGGTAGGAGCACTCAAAATACCATCTTGTCTAGCCTAGGTATAGACCCCACCAAGATGGGTGTTGTGGTCAAACCACTTACCCAAATGAGTCCAAATTAATTTTAAATGAAACTAGACTTCACGGCCTATAACTTTTACGTTGGTCATATTTTCTGTAGAGGGGCCTACCTATTTTTAATATTTATTTCAAAAACATTCAGTAAACGAGACAATAAATACTAAAAAAGAAATTAATAAATTAGACCAGCACAGATCTTAAAGAAGATCCAACAGCGCTGGGTCGTCTTCTTCCTCCAGCTAAGGGCTGAGATTAGCCCGACCTGGAGTGCATTCCAGACGCTATCGCCTGCCATCCAGCCTCCTCCCTGGTAGGCCACTGCTACCACCACCTCCGTTGAGGTGGTGGCCATTGCCGGGCGGCGGTACGGCCGCCGGAGAGGTGTTTTTCGGCAAACCCGAGAGCTATGTTTTTGTGGGAAAGACCAAGAAGAGAATCTCTTCCCAATCGGGCTCAGTTGAGCCCGATTCTTAATCCTAAGGAAAGCTATGATCTACCCGTAGAGAGAGAGGAGGGGAGGACCTTATTCACGGGGTGGAGGCGTGCAGATCGATGGAAAGCCATTAATGGTGAAGGTGTCGCCGACGGTCTTCAACAGCAGGCAGAACTCTCTTGTCTCCTTCAGGCAAAGTGTGGAAATGAGTTCTTGAGGTGTAGGGAAGCTTTTAAACCAGTAAAAGGAGGGAGGGGAAAGGTCTAACTGTTGGTGGCCATTAATGGTCCTTTAAAGCTTTTTCGGCCATGGTGGTGGGGGGCTGAACACGTATCTGTCCATCAAGATAACGGATGGAAACTCCTCCTCTTCCCTATAGGAGTTGAATTCAGCCATTAAAAGAGGAGTGAAAGGTTGCCAAGTCATTCAAGCTGCATTTGTTGCCATGAAAACCGACTCTCGGCCATGGTCGTGGCTGTTCATTCTCATAACCGTCGGCCACGTGACATTTCCTCCACTTTAACGGTCAAAATTAATTTAAATAAGAATTAATTAGGTATTAATAGAGAAACGGTTAATTAACACCTCCTGGCCCACTTTTCGAAATGGCCTGGTTCAGCTGAACCAGCAAACAGACCAAAAGCGCCTGAAAAATTCTAAGTAAAATGGCGTTGAGTGAGCTCAGCTCACTCAACGCCATCCAGCCTACGGCATTGAGTTAGCTCAGCTCACTCAATGCAATCCATACTACGGCGTTGAGTGAGCTCAGCTCACTCAACGCCATCCAGCCGATGGCGTTGAGTGAGCTCAGCTCACTCAACGCTATACAACCCAAACAAGATGGCATTGAGTGTAGTCAGTGCACTCAACACCGTGTAGCTTATGGTGTTGAGTGCACTCGAAACACTCAATGCCATCCAGCCTAAGAACGATGGCGTTGAGTACAGTCAGTGCACTCAACGCCGTTGAGCTTATGGCATTGAGTGCACTCGACACACTCAATGCCATACAGCCTTTGAATGATGGCATTGAGTGCAATCAGTGCACTCAACGCCATTCAGCTTAAGGCGTTGAGTGCACTCGATGCACTCAATGCCATACAGCCTTTGAACGATAGCGTTGAGTGCAATCAGTGCACTTAATGCCGTTCAGCTTATGGCGTTGAGTGCACTCGACGCACTGAACGCCATTCAGCCTTTGGCATTGAGTGCACTCGACGCACTCAATGTCCGAGTCCAAATCCTGTTTTAAGTAAATTTCTGACCTAATATTTGCAGACCAAGGTGATTTTCACCTTGAGCCCGGGTCACTTAGCCTCCTTGGACTTCCTAGGGCTTTGTCATGACTTGGTCATGACAAAACCTCTCCTAGGGGTCTGGTTGGAAATGGGATGTTACAAATCCCAAAATAAAAATTTCATCCCCGAAATTTAGGTTAAGCCTACGGGGGTTTCTACTTGAATAGAAGAAATTGTAATATCCCTACGGTTTAAGGTATACCTGACTCGAAGAGTTCTGGATACTTTTGCTGCATCAAGTCATATGGCTCCCATGTATGCTCCTCCTGCCCATGATTGCTCCACTGAACTTTGAATAATGAAACCTTCTTACGTCGCAAGACCCGCACTGTCGTGTCATCGACCCTAATCAGCTCTAAGTTGACTGAACGATTCGAGGCCACCGGGCCATCTTCTGTGGAAATCAGCTGCTCAGGGCGTAGCAGAGCCCTCCGTATTGAGGAGACGTGGAATACGTCATGCAATCCCGGTAACTCCGATGGTAGCTCCAGTCTATAAGCCAAGGGGACGATCCGCTCCAAGATCTTGTAAGGCCCCATATACCTCGAACTTAGCTTCTTCCGCCCGCAAACCCGCGAGACTCCGTGCATCGGCCGTATCTTCAAGAAAACTCGGTCCCCCACCTAGAACTCCACCTGACGATGCCTCGCATCGTAATATTTGGCCTGCCTACTCTGGGCTTCCAACATCCTGTCCCGGATCAATCTAATCTAAGCATCAGTATCCCCCACAAACTCCGAGCCTAGTGCCTGCGGATCCTCATCCTGAACCTATGATAGTGGGGTCCTACACTCCGTCCATACAACGACTCGTATGGAGCCATGCCTATGCTGGACTGATGTGCGTTGTTGTACAAAAACTCGACCAGCGGTAGCAATCTCTCCCAAGGCTCGCCGCGATCCAAAATACACAAGCGCAAAAGATCTTCCAATGTACGATTGGTGCACTCTGTCTGCCCATCGGTCTGAGGATGAAAGGCTGTGTTGAATGTCAACCGCGAACCCAGATTAGCCTGAACTGACCTCCACTCCCTGGATGTAAACCGCCCATCCCAATTCGAAATGATAGTCTTGGGCACCCTATGATAACGCACAAACTGCTCAATGAATCTCCATACTAATACACCAACCGGAGCATCCTTCGCCACTGGAATGAATCTGGCCACCTTTGTTAGCCTGTCCACTATCACCCAGATTGAGTCATTTCTCGCACGGGATCGAGGTAGCTCATGTATGAAGTCCATGGCTATATCCTCAAATTTCCACTCCGGCACCGGAAGTGGCTGCAACAAGCCGGTTGGATTCCTACACTCTGCCTTTATGAGTTGGCAGGCCTCGCAGTGCGTCACAAAGTACGTAATGTCCTTCTTCACCCGGCTAGTACATCGTCCTCTTCAAATCTTTTATCATCTTGGTGATCCCGGGGTGCACCGAGTATAGGCTGTAGTGAGCTTCCGTCATAATGTCCTCCCGGATCTGGCCTCCTACCAGTATGTAGACCATGCCTCTAAAACACAGGAGCTCATCCCTCAGGGAGTAATCTGTAGCCGTTCCTTCCTCCAAGGCTCTGAATATCGGCTCAGCTCTCACATCCAGCTTCTGCCCATCTCTGATGTGGTCCCAAATATCATCAGTGGTAACCATCGATCCAAGGTACTCCATGTATAACACTGGGTCATCCTCGGACACTAATGATATCTGCATCTCCTCAAATGACTTAACCAACTCCAAGGCCATCAACTGCGGGCCTACTCCTGACGTACTTGCTCTCCGGCTCAAAGCGTCTGCGACCACGTTTGTCTTCCCGGGATGGTAGTGCATGGTATACTGGTAGTCCGACAGAAACTCCACCCAGCGTCTCTGCCTGATGTTTAACTCCATCTGTGTGTCTACGTATTTCAAGTTCTTGTGGTCTGATAAGATATCGCAGTGAACTCCGTAGAGGTAGTGTCGCCAGATTTTAAGAGCAAAAACAACTTCCCCCATCTCCAAGTCATGCACGGGGTAGTTCTGCTCATGCTTCTTCAGCTGACGGGAGGCATGGGCAATTATGTTCCCATTCTGCATCAGAACAACACCCATCTCTTGATAAGAAGCATCAGTGTACACCTGGAATCCTTCCTTCCCTGAAGGAAGAGCAAGGATGGGATCCGAGGTAAGACGATCCTTCAGCTCCTAAAAAGCAGACTCACATCGTGGCATCCAGATAAAAGGAGACTCCTTTTTCGTCAGAGATGTAAGAGGGAGGACAATCTGAGAGAACCCCTTTACGAACTTCCGGTAATAACCGATAAGTCCTAAGAAACTTCGAACATTCGAGGCTGTCTTATGTGGTGGCTAATCCCGTACTGCCTAGACCTTCGCCGGATCTACTGCCAAACCTGCTCCACTGATGACATGGCCCAAAAAGGCTACCTCCTTTAGCCAGAACTGGCACTTGCTGTACTTGGCATACATCTTATGCTCTCGGAGCTTCTCCAAAGTCAAGTCCAGATGCCTGGCGTGCTCCTCCTCCGACCTCGAATAGATAAGGATGTCGTCGATGACACAATAACGAAGACATCCAGATAGTCTTCGAACACTCGGTTCATCAAGGTCATGAATGCAGAGGGTGCATTCGTGAGCCCGAAAGGCATCACGGTAAACTCTTACAATCCATATCTACTGCTGAAGGACATTTTTGGGATTTCCTCCTCCCGAATGCAAAGCTGGTAGTTCCCTAATCTCAGATCCAGCTTTGATAACCAATGGGGCCCCTCCAGCTGGTCAAATAGCTCGTCTATCCTTGGCAAGGGATACGTATTCTGAACCGTCAACCTATTCAGGGCCTGGTAATCTATACACAACCGAAGAGTTCCGTCCTTCTTCTTGACGAATAACACCGGAGCTCCCCACGGTGAAGAGCTAGACCAGACAAACCCGGCCTCCACTAACTCCTGAAGCTGGCTTCAGAATTCCACCAACTCCTTCGGGGCCTTTTGATAGGGAGCTCTGGATACCGTCTTAGCCCCCGGTACGAGCTGAATCTGGAAGTCCTTCTCTCAGTACGGGGGTATCCCAGGTAGCTTCTATGGAAATACATCGGCAAAGTCTCTCACTACTAGAATATCTGAAATGGAGTCCTTGTCCACGACCGCCTCAAAAAGAACCTGATAAACCTCCTCCCGCTGCAGATGGGCCTTGATGGCCTGCACAGATGATAATAACATGTAGGGGGCTGGTAGAATACCTTCGATAAAAATAAAGGAGTCCCCATGCCTCACGGTGATCCACTTCGCCAAGCAGTCAATCTGGGCATGGTTCCATTATAGCCATGTCATGACCAGGATCAGATCATAGTCTGGCATCCTCAGGATCGTCGTTGGTGCCTCAAACGCCTTCCTGCCGATCTCTACCTTCATATTGCAATGTGCAGAGGTCATTAGCTCTGATCCATCGGGTAGATGTACCCTCATTATCTTTCCGGTGAACTGCTCCATGCCTGCCAGTCCTCTCATGAAATCTTCCGACACAAACGAGTGCGAAGCACTAGTGTCAAAGAGTGTGTGAGCGGGCTTGCCGCTGATGAAAACTATGCCTGAGGTAATTTAGTTTCTTAGTATTCTGGTTATAGTTTGTCTTCTATTAATTTGTAACTAGGCTATGTCTTAGAAAACTGGTTCCTAGGAAGGGAAAGAAAAATTTAAATGTACTGCCATACCTGCGATAACCTGCTCCGGGTTCCGGGGCTGTGTTAGGTTTAGAGCATACAGCTGCTCCCTCTCTGTCCTGTGGCCTCGACCCTGATATACTCATCCTCGATCGTGTCCTCGACCGCCAAACTGTTGGGGAGGTGGGGCGCCCTGAAGTGCTGGTGGGGGTGCTCGCCTCATAGGACAGTTCCTCTTGATATGCCCCGACTGATTGCACTGAAAGCATACCGGTGCCTGCTCTGTTGTCCATGACATCTCCAGCATCTGTAAAGGCTGGGGATCCAATACCCCCTGACTCCTCTGCTCCTGCCCAATCTCCTGACGAGGTTAATCCCCGTTCATTCTCTCCCTAAAAACCTGGCCTTGAGAACGGTCTCTACGACCTCCAGTCACTGCATCGTCAGCCGATCTCTTCCGGCTTTTGACTGTAAGCTAATCCACTTCTCTCTTTTTGGCCATCTCTAGAATCTTGGCAAAGCTCCCCTCTGAGATGAAGAGGAGGGCCTGTCTCATGTCATCTTGCAGTCCCTTGTAAGACCTCCTGGAATAGCCAGCATCGTCCAGCTGATAAGCGTCCGTATAGCAGGCTAGGTGAGTAAACTCCTGATAATACTCCAACACCGTCCTATTCCCCTGCCTTAACCGCAGGAACCTATCCTTTAGCTCGTCCCTCGCCGAATGAGGTACAAAATTTCCCAGGAGTGCTGCTGTGAACTCTTCCAGAGTAATATTTGCGCAATCCATACCTACAAAGGTGGTGTCCAGCTGTGACTTCCACTACCTCTTCCCATGTGACTCAAGGAAGGAAACTGCCAAAGCAACTGCGTCCTCAGTGGGGCATTGAATCCTCGCAAGCATCTCATAGATGGTATCTAACCATTCCTCCGTACATACTGCCGACTACGTCCCCAGGTAGGATGGAGGGGAAAGTCCCCGGAAGACACTCATCCAATTGACCCCATGGTTTGGCTGTGGAGCCGGGGCTTGCTGAGCTCTGAAGGCCTCCAGAATGGCCGTCAGTTTTTGCCCAATCTCCGTCTACTGGAATAGAGCTGGAGCCGGCAGAGGTGGGACAATATTCAGAGCCTTAGGTGTCCCCAGCTGTAGAGTAGGGTTCGTCGCAGGTTACAAGGAAAAATTCCATTTGTTAGACAGCGTATGAATGGAATATAAGAAAGGGATAAGATTGGACTTACATGTGATTTCTCTTATGGGTACACCACTTCTTCTGCTGCTAGTTTGTCCGCAAACTAAGCTCGCACGGGCGTGGCCCAAGGTTTTTTGTGGACTGCTTCTCTTTTTATCGAGATCTGCTTTGATACCACTTATAAGACCCATTTTTTCAAACAACCGGGATCTTATGCCATGAATTGCCGCTTGCGGTGGCACCGACACTCGAGAAGGCCGCCACTACAAAACACCAATTCTGCCAGACTTTTCGATCACAAGAAAGAGAAGTAAATATAAACTGAATATAATCAAGTCCACAGAATCACATGTAAATGGAAATCATAACAAGTCCATAAAAATAAAGAAAGCAGAGTACTGCAAAAGATCAGTTCAGATGAAATATAAACGGTCTTAAGCTTGGTACATCAAATCCACACTACAATCTCTCGTTGAAGCTATAAGAAAGACTAATCACTCACGGAGCTGGTCACAGGTGCTCCGGAACTAGACTGGCCCACCTCCATGCGCACCGTACTCCATTGGTGCTAGTCCCTGGGCTACTGGTCCCTGTACCCCATCCGGAGCTCCTGTAATGTTGTGGTCCGAAAACCATTAGTCATAAAGACTAAGTCCTATCATCCCCTACCCCTCCCACCATAGCTCCTAAGCACCTAGTGGAGAGGAGGAAAGGGAAGCTATAAAGGTGGAGAATAAGCAAAGCAGATGACAGTGGAACTAATCTAACAGTTATTCATGGTGTATAAACAGCTAAGTATGAAAGGTACTTCTAGCAGTTCTACAATAGTGAGCAGTAAAGTAAACATGTAGTAAATCAATATATATATGAAAGGATAAGTAGAAATTAAATATGTAACCTTAACTTATATGAATGCCAATACAAACTTATAAGTTAAGGGGTCTTCTGTAACGTTCCCATCGTATAAAAAGTCCTATATCGATTTATACGTTGGGGTGTCAGTGTATGCAAATATGAGTGTAGTGATATGCTATGCCATGATTCATGCAAGTGCAACTCACGCACACAACTCTATGCACACAGACCATCAGTTCCCCCTATTCGGGCAGTTAACATCACTCTCAGGAACCTCCGTAGTGGCAAACGGAGAAAGTGGGTCGGGCCCCCCACTCCTAGGCCCCATCCACACTACCGGGCCTAGCCCTTCCGTATGCCCCTAGAAGAACACAACCTAGAGTATCCATGTACTAGTGCAGCTATATCCACCAGACTTTCTTTGGCTAAGTGTCCCACACCGCCGAGTCAACGTACCGACGCCGGTGTGAACGACTGTCAAATACCGAAGACCCACCACCTTATTCTGTATTCAAACCCTCGAGCCCCCGGCTCCCCGGACTATCCCGTCCGTGCATCTACCTTCCGAAGCTACCATCCGGATGGCAATCAAACCAATCCTATTCAACCTCCCTAGCTACCAAGGTGTGTGAATGTGAAACCCTAGTTATACAAGTTGCACTTTTAGTTTATTATTCATATGGTTTACGTTAGCCCATAACTGCCCCCGACAAACCCCGTGAAGGGCTCTCAAAGGGCTCTAGAAACTATGATGGTAGCTGAAGCCCATCATTCCCTTTCGCAAGACACTTATTGTTATTGGTTAATACCCAATTCCCAATTCCTCTTGTGTTATATTGGTTCTAACCCTAGTGTATTTGACACTTTCTCTCCTACGGGGTAGACGATGTTTCGTCGTCCCCGTGCACCTCTAAACTCTAGCCAGACTTCTCACTCCTCATCATGACTCCTCATATCACTTAGCAGCCCATTACACTAATATCCCATCTCCTTAGTTCACTTCTGCACCCTAATATGATTCCTGCAGTTTTTACTGAACGCAGACCATCCTAAGTTATATGATGTATATAATGGGAAGTACTCAAAATATTTATCCAAATGACTTAAGTTATTTACTGGGAGTCTATCATGACATAATTAGGCTAAATCCAGAAATTCACATTTTTCCTAATTTGTTTGATATTTAATTAATTTCTTTCCAATCTAATCCATGCTTGAATTGAACATGATGTACAATATTTTCTCAAGTAATAGACACCAGAAATTTATGAACACTAGATAACAGAGAGTTAACAGTAAATATCAAATTCCATAATTTTCCATAAATGCTCTTGCTTCTAATTAATTAATCCAAAGTAAATCCAACCATCATGAATAAAGAAGGAAGTAATGCAATTTATCATCAGATAATTATAGAAAAATTACTGAATCTTAAGGGTGACCAAATAGGACCTCTGAGCAAATATCATAATTTTTCAAGCTAATTAGGTACCAAAATTAATTCAAATGATGTTACATGAAAAGTATCACTTTGTGAAGCAACCCATATAATAAGACATCCAAAAATTCCACAAAGCTTTATAACATCATACAAGGTCCTCTGAATAAATTTCATAAGATTCCAGTGAGTGGTTAATTCATAAGAAATTCCTAAGTTGAAAGTATAATTTAATGGTTTGTAAATAAAGTACCATATTTATTGATCTATAATTCATAACAAAATTATCCAGATGTGAATATCACTATGAAAACACTCCTGCCAAAGTTTGACTAAGAATCAAGGTCATATGACCCATTATAAAATTCCTCGGGTGTAAAGACCTAAATACTTATTAAGTGGTTTATGTGGGGGTATTTATGTCCAACCACTACCCATTCACTTCCTAGGGCATCTAACCACCCTACAAGTATTTATTCTAAGTACCAAATTCATACAAGGACATAACACCCCATGTCCTTCATAAGACACCCAAAACCATCCTTAGGGTTATGTCTTGGATCATAGTGCAAATCTACCTCAATCCATCTCAAACTCCATGAGAAGGTGTTTTTACTGATCATGGGGCTCTGGCCAAGGTCCCAACCCATTTGGGTGAGAATTGGCTCTTCCAAGCCACAAATACTCTTTGCCCTAATTTATCCCTTAGAAGACCAATCTTTGGTCACAACGAAACTTATTCAAATTAAACCCAATTGGGCTGAGATTTTTACCAGAGACTCATGATATCCCCCAAGATCACCCTCCAAAATATTGTAGGGGGGGGGGGGGGTTTGAGCTATTTAAGACACCTAATTAAATTATATAAGAATTATTAAAATTTTCCAAACACTATAGGAAAATGTTTTCCAAAAATCCTCATTTTTGGATATGTTCTAGATATTGGTAATATTGAACCCCATCAAAAATTTCAAGTCATTTGGATGGCTGGATTGGTGGGAGCACTCAAAATACCATCTGGTCTAGCGTAGGTATAGATCCCACCAAGATGGGTGTTGTGGTCAAACCACTTACCCAAATGAGTCCAAATAAATTTTAAATAAAACTAGACTTCACGTCTTATAACTTTCATGTTGGTCATATGTTCTGTAGAGGGGCCTACCTATTTTTAATATTTATTTCAAAACCATTCAGTAAACGAGACAAAAAATACTCAAAAAGAAATTAATAAATAAGACCAGCACAGATCTTAAAGCAGATCCAACAGCGCTGGGTCGTCTTCTTCCTCCAGCCAAGGGCTGAGATTAGCCCAACCTGGAGCGCGTACCAGACGCTACTACCGGCCATCCAGCCTCATCCCTGGCCAGCCACCGACACCACCACCTCCGTTGAGGTGGTGTCCATCGCCGGGCAGTGGCACGACTGCCGGAGAGGTGTTTTTTCGGTGAACCTGAGAGCTATGTTTTGCGGGAAAAACCAGGAAGAGAAGCTCTTCCCGATCGGGCTCAGTTGAGCCCGATTCTTAATCCTAAGGAAATCTATGATCTACCCATAGAGAGAGAGGAGGGGAGGACCTTATTCGCGGGCTAGAGGCGTGCAGATCGATGGAAAGCCATTAACGGTGAAGGTGTCACCAGGCGGTCTTCAACAACACACAGAACTCTCTCGTCTCCTTCATGCAAAGTGTGGAAATAAGTTCTTGAGGTGCAGGGAAGCTTTAAAACTAGTAAAAGGAGGGAGGGGAAAGGTCTAACTGCTTGTGGCCATTAATGGTCCTTTAATGCTTTTTCGGCCATGGTGGTGGGGGGATGAACACGGCTCTATCGAGCAAGATAACGGCTGGAAACTCCTCTTCCCTAGCGGAGTTGAATTCAGCCATTAAAAGAGGAGTGAAAGGTTACCAAGGAATTCAAGCGGCATTAGTGGCCATGAAAACCGACTCTCGGCCATGGCCGTGGCTGTTTATTCTCATAACCGTCGGCCACGTGGCATTTCCTCCACTTGACCGGTCAAAATTAATTTAAATAAGACTTAATTAGGTCTTAATAGATAAACGACTAATTAACACCTCCTGGCCCACTTCCCGAAACAGCCCGGTTCAGCTGAACCAACAAGCAGACCAAAAGAGCTGAACTCATTCAACGCCATCCAGCCTACGGCGTTGAGTGAGCTCAGCTCTCTAAACGCCATCCAGCCGACGACGTTGAGTGAGCTCAGCTTACTCAATGCCATACATCCCAAAAAAGATGGCGTTGAGTGCAGTCAGTGCACTCAACGCCGTTCAGTATATGGCATTGAGTGCGCTCGATGCACTCAACGCCATCCAGCCTAATAACGATGGCGTTGAGTGCAGTCAGTGCACTCAACGTCGTTCAGCTTATGTCGTTGAGTGCACTCAACACACTCAACACCATCCAGCCTTTGAATGATGGTGTTGTGTGCAGTCAGTGCACTCAATGTCGTTCAGCTTGTTGTGTTGAGTGCACTCGACGCACTTAATGCTATCCAGCCTTAGAACGATGGTGTTGAGTGCAGTTAGTGCACTCAACGCCGTTCAGCTTATGGCGTTGAGTGCACTCGACGCACTCAACACCATCTAGCCTTTGGCGTTGAGTGCACTCGACGCACTCAACGACTGAGCCCAAATCCTATTTTAAGTAAATTTCTGACCTACTATTTGCAGACCAAGGTGATTCACCTTGATCCCGGGTCACTTGGCCTCCTTGGGCTTCCTAGTGTTTTTTCATAACTTGGTCATGAAAAAACCTCTCGTTGGGGTCTGGTCGGAAATGGTAAGTTACAGGAAGATCCAGCTCCATCAGTTTTAGCATCAGATTCAAAACTCACAAGATTTCCAACATTAGATTCAGAACTCACAAGATCTCTAGCTACAACTCCATCATATTTGCACACCTACAACATGGTCAGGAAAAGCAGTTCTTCAATAATGCCTTCAGAAGATATAGTGCCTCCACCAGATCCAGTGCCTCCAGTTGAAAAAGAAATTCCTGATTCAGAAGATTTGTCATAAGCACAAGGACAACAACAGTTGGCAGATTCAGCTCAGGCCATTGATAAGTTGATAAATGAACTTACTGAAATTAAGCCTCCTCCATCTACTTCTGCAGCTCTTCCCTCTTCTCAAGTAATTCCTCCTAAGTCTACTTAGTCACCAAGATCTTCTCCTCCAATAGACTCTTTTCTAGCAAAAGCACCAGAGCCATCTCCTAAAAATCAGGATGATGTCATTATGGATGATGTTAAGGTTGATGATGTTGTTGATGATAATGATGATGATGTTATTTTAGTTCATGATTCAGAGGATGATCCTCTAGTTGATGCTGCAAGATTCCAGTTGACCTACCTGATGATATTCCCATAGAACAAGCTGAAGCCCCTCTGAAATCCCTAGACTTCACCTTGCCTACCTTTCTTAATGAAGAGGCTGAAATTGTTTACACTTCAAGAGGCCAAAGTTCTATAATTTTGGAAGAAATTCTACCATGGAAAGCACCAGTGATTCTTTCTCCTACCCCACCAGTGGTAACACACTAGATGATTCTTCGATTGGTCAGATTCAAAAGTTGCTTGCAGCACAAAGGGCTTACTTTTACATTGGTCTTCAGACAGTGACTGATAAGGTAATAGCTCTTGAAAAAGAAATGTCCAAAGGCTTTGCTGAGATTCAAAAGAATACAGATGATTTGAAACACCTTTTCAAGATTGGTGGCAAAGCTTTGGATCATACCATTATAAGTATAGGTCAAGTAATGGAGCAATCCATAACTCTAGCCAATAATCAAATTCAATTAGAGAAAAATGCCCAAGTTCATGCCTTTAACATTACTTCTGAAGTGGGTACTTTCAAGGAAGATGCTATATCCACCCTATCTATATAAATAAGAAAGGGGGATGGATTAGTAAAGGAATATTTAAAAAATCTGATGAGAAAAAGCAGATTGAATGGGAAGCCAAGATAAAAGAGATCAGCACAGATGTTCAAACTCAAGTTCATGATATTAAGTTTCATACTTATGATATAGTAGTGTGGATGCATAATCAGCTCTTTCTTGAGTTTACCATTGATCCTAATAATATCCCTCAGCATCTGCATCCTGCAAAGAGATCTATTGCTCAGCAACCTTTTGTTCCTATTCAGCCTACATTCTCTCCAAGCCCTGAATCTTCTCAAGCTCCTCCTGCTCATTACTCAGAAGTTTGGGAAATTGATAAGCCAACTCAACAAGAAAAGAAAAGAAAATATTGTGATGGAGCCTCTGCAAGTTGCTCCATACCAACTCATGTTCCTAGGCCGTAGGAAAGGCAAGTTCCAAGATCTGAGGAAGTACCTGATTTTGATCATGTTGAGATTTGGAGCCCAGTTTCAAAATATCTTATCTTTGATACTCTAAAGCTTGTCACTGAACTCAATGGCAAAAGGGAAGATTAGTACAGTAGTATTGAGCGGAAAGCATATGAGACATCTCTGACCAAGATAAGACTTCATGATCGAAGCCACAGAAGGAATGATCCGTCAGCACCAGCTCGACCAAGAATGTATTTCCCAAAGCCATACAACTATATTGAGAGGCAAAGAAAGAGAAGGGAAAGAATATTCAGGGAACAACAGCTTTAAGAATGATAATTGTGTAGATGTGGATTTCCTGAATATATTTCTATTAATATTAACTGATAATTTTTCTGATCTATATATTTTGTTTCTTAAATAATTTTTGCACAGCTTTTTCTTTGTTCTTAATTTCTTGTATTATAATTTTTATTGATGTAATTCACCTTAGTGTAGAGGATTCTTACTTCTATAAATAGGGGGAGATTGTTGGGTATTGTATCCGAGGATTTTCATGATAGTTGAAGAAGGTCCTTATGTACAAACAATAGCCTCCACCATAGATCCAACCAAGCAAGTTCCAAAGAAACTCATGGATTTGGATAAGGATGAAATTGCTCTTGTCTCACTAGATAAGAAGGCTAAAAATATCATTGTCAGTGCAGTTGACGACTCTATGCTCCAAAATCTGATTCACTGCAGTTCAGCCAAAGAGATGTGGCAATATTTGATAATCCTAATGGAAGGTACTGTAGAAATGAGAGATGATAGAAGATCACATCTGAATAAAATGTATGAAGCCTTCTGACAGGGTCCCAAGGATACCATAGTCGAGACATTTGAAAATTTCTTCAAGATAGTGAATGGCCTAAGAGTATATGGCCGAGTCTTTACAAATGGGGAGTTGAATGATAAGTTTCTAAGATCCCTAACAAAGGAATGAGATAACAAAGTTTGCGCTATCTGGGAGTTTGGAAGACTAGCTGAGAATGAGACAAATAATCTTTTTGGGAAGCTCATGTCTTATGAACTCATGATCAATTCAAGAAAAGATGAAGAAGTGAAAAGCAGATCAACTTTTAAGGAAAAGTCTGTCGCTCTCAAGGCAGATATTTCAAGGAAGTCTGAAGCTGCTTCTCCTACTCCTGTGCAAGTTAAATGTGAAAAAGAGACTTCAGAGTCAAATAGTTCAGGGTCTGAACTATCTGATGGAGAGTTTTCTCTTCTCTCAAGACAATTCAAAAAGTTTCTGAATAAGAAGAAGTCATGGACAGGCAAGGATGCCTCATCAAGGAGATCACATTATGATGGTGATCGATATAAGAAAG
Organism: Platanthera zijinensis; assembly: GCA_039513925.1. Classification (NCBI taxonomy): domain Eukaryota; kingdom Viridiplantae; phylum Streptophyta; class Magnoliopsida; order Asparagales; family Orchidaceae; genus Platanthera; species Platanthera zijinensis. The sequence goes on from CM077078.1 coordinate 182,747,004, forward strand.
ACTCCAGCAACAAAGACAGGTATAATTCTAAACCTAACAAACATATTTCATCTTACATAGTTTGCTATTGCTATAATAAGCAAGGGCATGTGATCGCTTATTGCCCACTTAAGAAAAAAGAAGGTGGTAGAAGAAACGAAAAGAGATCTTCTCATAATAAGAAGAAATTTGATAGGAGCCTGGTTTCCAAGAAGGGCAAGACTCTTAGTGACACTGACTCATCTGAGTCAAGTGATATTGAAGAGGCCTACTTCAGGCTAATGGCTTATTCAGATGAAGAAGGTCAAGTCCCTCAATTTACTAGGGAGGTAAAATCTCATACACCTCTTTCTGATTCAGATGTTGCTGATAATGAATGTGAGGATTGTCTCTCTGAAGATGAATCTAAACTCTTGATTCAATATAAGGAGTTACTAAAGGCTTATGACAAATGTCGAAGAGTCTCTAGAACTCAAGCCAAAGAAATCAAAACTCTAAAAAATGAAGAAAGCCTACTGAGGGAGGACCTCAAAATGATGGACTCACTTAGGAAGGATATTCAAAATATCACAGAAGAGTATAATAAATCCCTCGAGCACCTGAGCCTAAAGGAGAAAATAATCCTAGAATTGGAAAAACAACTTGAGGCAGAAAAGAAACTTGTTGAATGTTTCTCTAAGCCCAAGACAGCTCTTCTAGTTCTGGCCCAATTTTCTTCTCAAGGTAAAGGAGTTGGCTTGGGCCATGTGACTTCCTCTAGAAAATATTCTAGAAGAAATTAAGCTCGAAGGAAAGATAAGGCTGTCAAGAAGGCACTAGCAAAGAAAAAAGGGAAAGCTCCTATGGAGCCAATCTCATTCAAGAAGGTTATCTTCCCATCAAACGAGTTTGATTTTCAGTCCACCTATGGTCACTTGACTAGGTCGATACATGAAGATCCTAAGTCTCATTACCAAGGGTGGACTCGTCCTCGAAACTTTGGCGAGAGTGTTTTCAAGGAATCTTACGATGAGATTAATCTTCAGAGTACGGACCTTATTTTCATGGTCATAACATCAATGAAGCTCCAAAAGTCAAACCAGTTATAGAAAAGCCACTTAAGGAGAAGAAGATTTGTGAGTGTCAACACCACGAGGCTTCTACCTCCAAGACATCTGACCATGCTAGACCACTTCGTCAAAGGGTCAAGCAAGAGAATTTCAGGCAAAGATACAACAAGTTTGATTGTTGGTGTTGTGGCAAAATTGGCCATTTCGCGATAGATTGCTGGTTTAATACCAGATATGATGAAACTCCTAGAGTTAATTAAGTGAGAATAACTTCTCATAATGTTAATACTCGTAGGGGGCATACTAACCAAAGAACAAGGACCCAAACGTGTTTGGGTTCCTAAAGAAAACTGATTATTCTTGCAGGAATGTCCAAAGGCCACCAAAACTCCAATCTAATATTTGGACAGTGGATGCTCTTGGCATATGACCGGGAATAGAAGCCTACTTAAAAATTATTCTCCAGTCATGAACGGACCGAAGGTCATCTTTGGAGGTTCTGACAAGGGAACTACAAAGGGCTACGGTATGATTTCAAATGGTAGTGTATCCTTCTCGGATGTAGCTTATGTTGAAGGATTGGAACACAATCTGATCAGCATAAGTCAGCTCTGTGATAAAGGATACATCGTAAAATTTAGTGATGATAAGTGTTTGATAAAATCAGTCAAAAATCTTGACACGATTCTATATGGCATTCGTAGCAGGAATATATTTTGCTTAAATTTTATTTGCATAGATTCTTCTATGCCTTCGTGCCTTTTAGCAAAAGATAGTGCATCTCTTGCTGACCAATGACACAAGAGATTATCACATATAAATTACAAAACTATTAATGAGTTGTTTTCTCTAAAATTAGTACGTGATCCGCCTAATGTTAAGTGTGTTAAAGATAGACCTTGTCATGCATGTGTTAAAGGCAAGCAAACAAGAGCTACTTTTAAAAGCATTGGTATTAAAGAATTAAATAGATGTTTACATCTACTTCATATAGATTTGTTCGGTCCTCTACAAATCAGAAGTTGTGGAGGTAAGGATTATACACTGGTCATTGTTGATGACTACTCTCGCTTTGCCTGGGTATTCTTTCTAAAACACAAGTTAGATACCTTTGACATCTTTACTAATTTTGTTAGGCAAGTCCAGAATGAATATGCATGTTCTATTATAAAAATCAGAAGTGATAATGGAACAAAATTCAAGTCTGGAGCCATGACATAATTTTGTGAAAGTCTTGGTACCTTTCATGAGTTTTCCTCTCCTCGGAATCCTCAACAGAACGGAGTCGCCGAGAGAATGAATAGAACACTCTTAGAGGCCTGTAGAATAATGTTGAGTGACGCTTCACTACCAGAATACTTTTGGGCTGAAGCTGTCAACCCTTCTTGCCATGTGCAAAATAGAGCGCTCATATACAAAGACCATAATAAGACACCTTACGAACTATTGAATGGCAGGAAATTGAAAATCTCATATTTCAAAATCTTTGGTAGCAAATGCTTTGTACTAAACAATAGGAAGTATCACACTTCTAAATTTAGTGAAAAGAGTTTTGAAGGTATTTTTGTAGGTTATAGTATCCAAAGTAAAGCATATAGGATTTTTAACAAGAAAACCTAGATCGTCGAAGAATCTATTCAAGTTGTGTTTGATGAGACGAGCTTGCTGCAAAGCAGTTCCTCTAATATTTTCATTGAAGATGCAAGTTCAAAATTGAAGGACTTAAGCTTGGATGATTAAGATTTAGAGAAGAATCAAGAGCTCATCACGATCACCTCTCCAACTCCTATTAGAGAAGAAGATCATGATGACGATTTCATTCAAGAGCTAGAGGAAGCTCCAGATGCAAGAACTCTAGAGCTTAGACATCTAATGGATCACCCACTGAATTAGATCATAGGAGGTCCCCGTGACGGTGTCAGAACTCGTAGAGGTACAACTAACAAAAATCTATATTTAAGTTTTCTCTCGCAGGTTGAACCAAAGAAGTTTGAGGAAGCAAACTCAGACACATCTTGGATTATGGCAATGGAAGAAGAATTAGATCAATTCAAGCGTTGCCAAGTCTGTAAACTTGTTCCACGACCCAAAGGTAAGAACGTCATCGGAATAAAATGGGTCTATCGAAATAAGATGGATGAAAATGGAACAATTATAAAAACAAAGCCAGACTCTTTGCCAAAGGATACAGACAAGAAGACGGAATCAATTTCGACCAAACATATGCTCCAGTGGCAAGACTGGAAGCAATCCGATTGTTCCTAGCATATGGTGCTCTTAAGGGATTCACTGTCTATCAGATTGACGTGAAGTCTGCCTTCCTTAATGGTGAGCTAAAGGAAGAAGTATATGTGGAACAAACCCCAGGTTTTGTTGATCCTAACTTTCCTGAGAATGTTTACTTTCTATTTAAAGCTCTATATGGCTTGAAACAAGCTCCTCGAGCTTGGTACGAGATGCTATCTAATTTTCTTCTTGAGAATAAGTTCACAAGGGTAAAGATTGATAAGATATTATTTCTTAGGGAAATAAAAGGCAAGATTGTGCTAGTGCAAATCTATGTCAACGACATCATTTTTGGCTCTACAGACAACACCTATGCAAAAAGTTTTTCAAACTTATGCAAGGGAAGTTTGAAATGAGTAGTATGGGGGAGCTGAAGTATTTCTTAGGACTCCAAGTGAAACAATCTGAAGATGGAATTTTCATCTCTCAGACAAAGTCTACCAAGGAATTAATTAAGAAATTCGGAATGGAGAGCGCATCTATGATGCAGACTCCAATGGATTCAACTATGTCTCTGGACAAGGATGAGAAAGGGAAACCTTTTGATGAAACCAAGTACGGAAGAATAGTTGACTCTTTGCTCTACCTCACTGTCAGTAGACTAGATATTATGTTTTCAACATGTGTATATGCTAGATTCCAAGTGAACTGTAAGGAATCTCACTATGTTGCTGTAAAGTGAATTCTGAGATACCTTAAAGGTAGACCATATCTTGGCTTATGGTACCCAAGAAGTAATCATATCAAACTAATTGGTTTCTCAGATGCAGATTTTGCAGGTAGTAAAGATGACAGAAAAAGCACTTCCGGGACTTGTCAATTCCTTGGAAGAAGGCTTATTTCCTAGTTTAGCAAAAAGAAGACCTGTGTTTCAATTTCAACGGACGAGTCCGAGTATATCTCTACAATCAGTTGTTGTGCACAACTTCTTTGGATAAAGAATTAGTGTGAAGATTATAACTTGAAGTTCCAGAACATTCCTATATTTTGTGAATCCTCAAGTGCTATTGCAATTGCCAATAACCCAGTTTCTCACAGCAGGACGAAGCACATAGAGCTGAGTTATCACTTTATAAGGGAGCATGTGGAGAATAGAGAAATCGACCTCCAATATGTTCCAACTGATAGGCATGTTGCAGAGATCTTCACAAAGCCGTTGGATGAAGACAAGTTCTCGTTCTTCAAAACAGAAATTGGCATGCTCAACAAAGTCGAATGAAGCAAAAGAACTTTCCAGAAAGCTCAAGGGTAAAGCTCAAGTTTAAAAACTCAGAAATTGAAGAAAATTCCTAAGTCTGGACATAAATTCTCGAGTTCAAGTCTTTCACTCGAGACAACCTCTTGAGTAACCTTAGTCCACTCGAGACAGCCTCTTGAGTAACCTTAGTCAACTCAAGATAGCCTCTCGAGTCCCAGCAATCCACTCAAGAGAAGCACCTCTACTCGAGACCGGCACTCGAGAAGTCAAGGTCTGGATTTTCCATTCTATTTCAAATTTCTTTTATTCGCACTCGAAGTTTATGTCGCCATTTCTGAGGTATGTATAGTCATTTTATCATTCCTTAATCTAAAATTAGGTTTTCTATGAATAGAAAAATCCGGAAATCCACATTTACACAAATTCGAGAAACAGTTCGTCTTCCAATTCTGAGACTGCCGCCACTTCCTATCTCGCGATTCCTCTTACATATGGCAATCGTCTCCTCTTCTCTCGATTTCAGTGGATTTCGTTGGTCTAATGGCACCTCCTTCCAAGATTGGGATTGGGAGTGAACTCATCTCTACCGGCATAGCCGATATTTCCGTCGATTTCCAAAACCTATTATTACTTCTTGAATCAGATGGATTGCCATTTATCTTGGAGCAGCCGTGCAAGGTCATCTTTTTCGAAGTCGAGGAATTCTTCACGAATGCTAAGATCAAGAGAAACGGGCAGATTCTTAAGACTTCTGTCCAAGGCATCAAGATCAAGCTTGACAAAACCCGTGTATCTCACCTCCTTCGACTTCCAGTAGTTGATGAAGACAATAATCTTGATGGTGAAGAATATGCTAGAGCCTTCAGTTTCTGTGGTATTCCTTCAGGTGAAGATTATGATAGGTCAGTACTTTGTAGGCCGAATTTGAATGAAGAGAGTAAGTTCCTGGTAGATTTTCTGGGGAAAGTGTTGTTGTGTAAGACAACATCCATAAGTCACATATCTAGTGATTTATTTGATATGATGACAACAATAATATGCAGGAAGAAATTCCAATTTGGAATGCTTTTTTTTTGACAAAATCAAGGCTAGTATCAAAGCCCCAAATTATGCAAGAATAGTTTCATTGCTCTTGCATGAGTTTAACCCAGCCATCTTCAGTCTATCCAAGGGAACACCCCTCCATCATATGAAGAAAGTTTCCATTTTGTCCATTCAGAGATGGGATATCAAGTTATCAAATCCCAAAGATGCCATAACCACTACATCTCCAGAGCCTGAGGTAAGGATTCCATCTCCTCCTATACATCAGCTAACAGATTCAGTTAGTAAGGGGGAGCCTTCTCCATCAATTCTAGCATCAGATTTAGAACTCACAAGATTTCCAGCATCAGATTCAAAACACACAAGATCTCCAGCTATAACTCCATCATATTTGCACACCTACAACAGGGTCAGGAAAAGCAGTTCTTCAGTAGTGCCTTCAGAAGATATAGTGCCTCCAGCAGATCCAGTGCCTCCAGTTGAAAAAGAAATTCCTGATTCAGAAGATCTGTCAGAAGCACAAGGACAGCAACAGTTGGCATATTCAGCTCAGGCCATTGATAAGTTGATAGATGAACTTACTGAAAAAGAGCCTCCTCCATCTCCTTCTACAGATCTTCCCTCTTCTCCAGTAATTCCTCCTAAGTCTACTCAGTCACCAAGATCTTCTCCTCCAACAGACTCTTTTCCAGCAGAAGCACCAGAGCCATCTTCTAAACATCAGGATGATGTCACTATAGATGATGTTAAGGTTGATGATGTTGCTGATGATAATGATGATGATGATGTTATTTCAGTTCATGATTCAGAGGCTGATCCTCTAGTTGATGCTGCAAAGATTCCATTTGACCTACCTGATGATATTCCCATAGAAAAAGCTGAAGCCCCTCTGAAATCCCTCGACTTCACCTTGCCTACCTTTCTTGATGAAGAGGCTGAAATTGTTTACACTTCAAGAGGCCAAAGTTCTGTAATTTTGGAAGAAATTCTACCATGGAAAGCCCCAGTGATTCTTTCTCCTGCCCCTCCAGTGGTAACACTGCCAGATGATTCTTTGATTGGTCAGATTCAAAAGTTGCTTTCAACAGAAAGGACTTACTTTGACACTGGTCTTCAGACAGTGACTGGTAAGGTAATAGCTCTTGAAAAAGAAATGTCCAGAGGCTTTGCTGAGATTCAAAAGAATACAGATGATTTGAAACACCTTTTCCAGATAGGTGGCAAAGCTTTGGATCATACCATTACAAGTATAGGTGAAGTAATGGAGCAATCCATAACTCTAGCCAATAATCAAATTCAATTAGAGAAAATGCCTAAGTTCATGCTTTTAACATTACTTCTTAAGTGGGTACTTTCAAGGAAGATGCTATATCCACCCAATCTGTAGAAATAAGAAAGGGGGAGGGATTAGTAAAGGAATATTTAAAAAAATCTGATGAGAAAAATCAGATTGAATGGGAAGCCATGCTAAAGAGATCAACACAGATGTTCAAACTCAAGTTCATGATGTTAAGTTTCATACTTATGATACAGCAGTGTGGATGCACAATCAGCTCTTTCCTGAGTTTACCATTGATCCTAATAAGATCCCTCAGCATCTACATCCTGCAAAGAGATCTATTACTCAACAACCTTCTGTTCCTATTCAGCCTACATTCTCTCCAGGCCCTGAAGCTTCTCAAGCTCCTCCCGCTCATTACTCAGAAGTTTGGGAAACTGATAAGCCAGCTCAACAAGAAAAGAAAAGGAAATAAGGTGATGGAGCCTCTACAAGTCGCTCCATACCAACTCAAGTTCCTAGACCCGAGGAAAGGCCAGTTCCAAGATCTGAGGAAGTACCTGATTTTGATCATGTTGAGATTTGGAGCCCAGTTTCAAAATCTCTTATCTTTGATACTCTAAAGCTTGTCACTGAACTCAATGGCAAAAGGGCAGATTACTACAGCAGTACTGAGTGGAAAGAATATGAGACATCTTTGACCAAGATCAAGCTTCATGATCGAAGCCATAGAAGGAATGATCCCTTCTACTCGAGTAGTTGAGAAATCTCCTATCTCAACAAGTCCAGAAGTACTCGAGAAGAATTCTTCATTATCTCGAGTAGGCATTTTTGAACCCAGAAATTTTTCTATGTCTTTTCACTCGAGTAGTCATAATGTACTTGAGTAGATTGGATTCTATCTTTTGAGTGAAGTATAGCTCAACACCTGAGTGCTGAAGCTTGTCTCGAGTAGACTGTATAAGTTATCTCGAGAAGATTGCAAGTACTCGAGGCATCCTTCTGTTTTATCTCGAGTTGTCAGAAAATTTTTCTTCAGAATTTTCTCTAAGTCCAAGACTAGAGTAGACTCTTTCTACTCGAGTAGTGCAAAATTTTCTCCGAATATTTTCTAAGTAAAGAACTCGAGTAGAATCCTTCTACTCGAGCAGTGCAGATATTTCTCAATACTCGAATGCTCAAGTTTTATCTCGTGTGACAGAAGCCAGGTACTCGATACAGTTTTGTAGATCTCGAGACGGTGAATCTGTTTACTCGAGTAGATTGTTTTCACTCGAGTTGTTCTTCTTCAGAACTGTTGAAGCCAAGATTAACCTCAACGAATGTTCACGAACCAAAGTGTAGCCAACGCCTACTTCTCCCAAATCTCGACCCCTGACTGGCTGCTAAGGTCCTAAGACTGACCCAAAGCCTCAGTTGGGAGGTCCCACCTCACACCCGGAAGATCTCTGAGAGCTTCCCCTCCAAAGCCAAATGCCGGGCTGGGAGCTCTTCAGAAAGCACTATGGTTGGAGAATAATCCAAGGCCTGCTTTCCAAAGAGCCCCTATGGGTCTTTTTATAGTCTCCTCTTGACCTGAAAATACTGAAGTACCCCTGATGGGTCTGCCAATAGCCGAATCCCGCTGTCATCCCCAGGGCACCAGGGTAATTTTACCTGTGAATAATGAAATAATGAAATAGCCCTTCTGGACGCGGGACCCTACAACGTGGGCCTACTTGGCGAGAACCCCAGTCGAGAAAGCTCTCGCTAAAAACCAACTGGGCATACTTCGGCGAGAGCTCCTGTCAGGAAGGTTCTCGCCCTTGATGGTCTTGATACCATTGCGGCCTAAGGCTCGCTTAATGCCTTCTCGCCTGCCCCGGGCGGGAGCTACCATAGTCGAGTCACCTGCTTTGGCTAGGTCAATTATCTGCTCTAATAGGTCGTCGATCGGTCTTTGGCTTGTAGCTCGACGATCTGCTTTGGCTTCACCGGTTCTCGCTTGCTCTTGGGCGGGAGCTCCTTCAAGGCAGAAGCTCATCTGGTCTGGAACCAGAAGCTTGGCGCGGCGTGAATGGTTTTGCCCAACGCCAGGCGGGAGCCCTTAAAGACGAGAACTCTATAAGTTTGTCCTAAAGATAACCCAAGGCTAGCCTGAAGCTAGCCCCATCCTGACCACTGAACCCTTAGGGTTCCACCCAGCGAATATGGGGTTGTACACAATCCCCGCTCTTTTTGAGCTAGCCCTGCGCTCGACAAGACAAGTCCAACCCCAAAATATTCGCTGGACACGTGCCTGATAGCCAAGAGAATCTTTTGGCGGGCCCTACTGCGGCTATAAATACACGCCGTCGGGTGACCATAAGTCTTGCCTCCGATCTACTACTTCTTTACTGAGCTCTCGCCTGGGGCTTTCTGTGCGATACCAAGATGTATGCTAAGCGCGTCGGCAAGCCACTTCCGCAGAACCTTCAGGATCGGTTGGTCGCAGCTCAAGCGCGAGCCTTAGCTAACTGCGCTGCGGTAGCGCCCTGGCTGTAGAGGAAATCTCCAAACGGCGGTCCTTCGGAGCCGAAGAAGAAAAAGGGCAAACGAAAAGCGAAGGTGGTCCGGCAAGACCTTGCTTGCGAGAACAGGGATCCACCTTCTCCTACTCCCAATCCCGCGGAAGGCCCCTCCCCGCTTACCAAGATGCTTATGCTACAGGCCCGACGGCTAACGTGGCTTCTCGCAGGAATCCCTTCCTAATGACGACGTCGGGTCTTCCCCGATCCCCCCCCCCCCCAATTTGTCAGCTCCCCCTCCCGAGGGTCGAACGAGGGTCTCGGAGGAAATTCCTCCAGCCGGGACCTAGGTGATAGGTACGTTTTCCGCCACTTCTCGCTATTTCAATCATGCCTTTCCTTTTCTGAACTGTCTTCTCGCAGAGCCATCTTCCGCTCTCCCGGGTTTCGTCACCCGGGAAGATGAAGCGAGAACCAGTGCGTCGATTTCTTCTGCGGCAAATCCCGCCCTGGCGGCGGGAGGGGTGGCCCTCGAGCCCTTCACTTCCCCTAAGGATGCCGATCATCCCTTGGGAGAGGACAACCCTCTCCATGCTTCCGGCCAGGCCGAAACCCCTGTGCGTAAACCTTTCCGCCCAGGGCGGGGTAAGCCTCTCCACCTTCTTTATGGTATTGACGGAGGGGTCGGGCCTTCTCATCCGACGCCAGTCAATGGCTCTCGCCTGACTGCAGGTATGCGAGACATTTTTGTCGGCTGATCGTTAAGCCTTAATCATAACCTTGAGCGCACTTTTCGCAGGGGATCCCAGCTCTCGGCCAGGAGCTAACGAGGAGGGAGAAGAAGAAGAAGGAGAAGAAGAAGAAGAAGAAGAGGAGGAAGACGATTCCCTTCCTCCTTCGTCCGGCGAGATAGAGGAAACCTTGAACGGCGTCGAGAATGTGAAGGAGCGGAGGAAAAAGATCTCGGCCATTTTGGCCAAGCTCATCCGGCGAGACCGCGCCCATGCTGCCGCGGCAAAAGCGTTCCGCGAGTCCGTGGAACAAAGGCTAAAGGCCCTGGAACGGGATTTCTTCTTGGGCGAGACTGATCGACCGGGAGGACCTACCGCCCAGTCTTCGCCAGGGAGATGCATCGCGCAGATCCGGGATCACGCTAGGCGGATCAACCTGGGGTGCACCACGCTGTCCTCTTACTTCAACCCGCTGGTGTAACGTCCCAATTCGCGCTAGGCCCCTTGATTGCGTATTTAAGTCTAGGGGGTTGTGGTGAACCCAATGGGGGTGTGGGTGAACAGGTGCGAACGTATGGGAAATGAGGAAAACAAGGCAAAACGGTAATTTTGGCCGACACGGGTATGGACACGGCCGTGTCCATACCCGTGTGCCTCATGCCAATATTAGGCTTATCAGTCAGAGAGGTACACGGGTATTGGGACACGGGCGTGTCCCTACCCGTGTGCTGAGGACACGGGTCGAGACACGGCCGTGTCTCTACCCGTGTACCGCAACCCCAGCACGGCAAAAAAATATTCTGGGATGAACACGGCCCTAAGCACGGCAGGCGACACGGCCGTGTCACCTGAACACGGGTAGGAACACGGCCGTGTGCCTACCCGTGTCTGCGGTGTATAAAAACGAAAAAGATGTGAAACCCTAGCATTTCATCCCCTTTCTTCTGCCCCGAAATTTTTGAGAGAGTTCTCTTGGCTGGAGGAGAAAGAGGCTTGCCGGAGCCATCCTTGGAAGAAGATTGTCGGGCCATCCTTGGCGGAAACGAAATGCCGCTACGAAGGAGTGCGAGGCTCATGGCCGGCCATGGTGGTACCGTTGAACTTGAGGTGAGCTTTCTCCCCTCTCCCTTGGTGCTAGATCTGTAGATATTTTAGGAGAGACATCGACTCCTTAGAGTCTTGATGGTGAGGAGGAGAGTTCTTAGGATAAGCCATGCCTAGGTTTTCTAGGCTTAGTCTCCCTCAACCTTCTCGTCATTCAAAGTGGAGATGAGAGGGGTTTTCGTTGAGGGTTTGGCTTTGAAAGGAGAAATAAGGTGGGGTGTGATTTCTGGAGAAGTTTATGCGAGGTCGTTGCAAGGAAGAAGATGAACGGATGCCGTTCATCTCGCCTTAAGATGCGTGCAGAAATCTGATTTCTGCACGCGGCGACCTTCGTGGCCAATTTCAGAGGTGTTCTGGCCAGTTCTGGGTGATCGACTCAACACAAAAGTCGTAGCCCTTGAAATTACCTTTCCAACGAGTGGTTGCACGTTTCCATGCGATACCCGTAGCCACGGGAAATCTAGTTCGAGTCCGCTGCGTTCGGGAAAATCCTGTACAGGAAACTGTTTCCTGTACGTATTTGAGTTGAATTTCTGGTATGTTGCGACCAGATCTGGGAGATCGATTCAACACGAAAGTCGTAGCCCTCGCGATTACCTTTCCAACGAGGGGTTGAGCATTGTGATCGGATTCCTGTAGCTCCGGGAATCCCAGTTTTAGTATCGGGCTATCCTATGTTAATGCACTTGTTAATTTATAATGTTAGCACTCTTGCAATGGTTGTGATTTGCTCATTTGTTATCTTGCTCCCATATATTTATAATGCTGTAGTTACTGTAATTTAGCATGGTTAACCATTTGTTTGTGTAATAAGGAATAACCATGTATTGGTAGAGAAATGGATTGGATGAGAAGGCTAGAAATTAAGAGTTGAGATTGGTATAGAATATATTTATATAGTTTGGTGTTGAACATATCTATTATGCGAAATGTTGAGGTGAATTCATTGAATAGATGGGCGTGAATATGATGAACACTATGTGAAGAGTATTTTGTAACCGTAATCCGAGCCCAAGGGGTTTATTAACAACCGATGCTTAGAGTTGAAGCCTCCCTACGGGTAGCATCGAGTGAGTTGTTTTGGGGCATGTGATGTGCGACGATTCATCGTGTCGCGATATTGAGATAATGATTGTGGCAGGTCTACGGGTTCGCCAGTCGTCACACCGATGGGAGCCAATGGGTAGACCTTGGGCGGTAGGGTTAGATACTTGGTGTCCATAACCCGAGATCTCCTCCGCGCCATGAGAACGGTTGGGCTTGCACCTCGTGCGTTTCCGAGGTTCCATCCGGTTCGAAATCAAAGGCCAGGTTGGGCTGTGTTCTTGGTGCACATCTACCCAAGACCCCTTCTGAGCCATAGTACGCATGTGAGCTCCGCTATTGTGTTTTTAGCGTTGAGGCGTACGAGGGCCTAGGATAGGTAGTGTGATACCACCTAGTAGTGGAGACGCCCGCTCCACTGTCACCGTCTGGCCACGACGGACGACGCCTGAGAGGTTAGCTACCTGCTCGAAAAGTGGGAACTTCAAGTCTGTGTCGACATAGCAACTTGCATGTGCGTGCGCATGATTCGGTCATAGCATAACATTCATATCATGTCATTCATTGCATACACAAGATCCTCATCGTATAAGTTTGTATGGGCACTCTTATACGATGAGTTACTTTACTGTTAAGCCGATCCTTAACTTATAAGTTTGTATGGGCACTCTTATGAGTTAAGTTACTATTCTGATTACTTATACCTGCTGTCATATATATATAGATATTTGTAGAACTGCTAGTTGTGTAGCGTAGTTTGTACTCCATCATATTTACAGTCATCTGCTTGTTTACTTGCTTATATATATACATATTGTACCTTTGTCCCTTTCTCCGCCCGGTGCCGAGGAGTCGCCGGGGGAGCGGATGTGAAGCCACTTAGTCTTATGACTAACGGTTGCTACGTCTTCCTTTTTAGGAGGAAACCCCACAGGTAGAGCAGCAACGGACTATGCAGCAGGACAGCCAGGCCGGACGATAGGACCTGAAGTGGTGGTGCCATCGGCACCGTCAGTGACAGTCGTGAGTGTTTTCATGTAGCCGTTTGGCAAAACATTTCTAGACTCTTGTTCTTTTGTACAAGCCTGTTGTGCTTGTTATCTTCCGCTCTTTTGGACTTAAACTTAGTTGTGAATTGAACTGCTTTACTTTTCTGTTATGGTTGGGTTGGCATAGTTATGTGATATAGATTGTAGCCGGCGGAATAGGCGTCTTATGGTAAAGGCTAACCTGTGTGTTAGTGCTACCGCAAGGCGGCTATTTTGGGCATAAGACTCCCCTCGTGCCGTGTGTTGTGTTCCGGGAGGGGGGTCTTACAGCTGGCCCCTCCGCGAACCAGGCGGCGAGAATGAGGGCGATGACGCTGGGAGCCGTATTAGTTCTTCTAGGTCTCGCCCCTTCTTCCTCTTTAGCCTTCGCTTCCGCCATGTACCCTCAAGCCTCTGTAATAACTACTATTGTTAACTTTATCCAGCTCTCGGCCGCGAGAGCACGCTATTACCCATCTCTCCCTTCATTGCGCTGTGAATTTTAAGAATATGCTGGAATTAGGTCGCTTGCGCCAAAGCTAAGAAGCTTGCGCCAAAACCAAGAGGCTCGCGCCTATGAGAGGCGATCGTCGACTGCTGTCATCCTGAGGGGGAAAACCAAGGCGTCGCCGGTTCAGATCGTGATAGCTGTGCTCCGCCGTCATTTTTCTCTCTCTATCGGACGGAGCCGCCACGATCATGGTTCCCTATAAATAGGGAAGCCTACCAACCGCATTTATTTCTCTGATCCGGAACCTCAACCCCCTTTTCTTGCTCTCGCCCTCTCGCTCCCGCTTCTACCTCTCTTAGGATTCTCGCTAGCACCCATAAACTCCAGATGCCAGGCGAGAACGAGGGTCGCGCCCATTGCGCGGAAGCGTTCCGCAAGCACCTCTTCCCCTCCTGCACGCTTACCCTAGACGAATACAACCTGACCGTCGACCATTTCATTCCCGCTGGCTTCTCAGCACGGAACCCGGGCAATCACGACAAGGTGAATACCCCGGGGGCAGGAGAGCTTGCCATCCCCCTCGAACATTTCGAGGTGGGCTTCCGCCTTCCCCTCTGGCCGAAGATTCGTCAAGCTCTCCGCTACTACGGGGTGGTTCCCGCCCAGCTGAACCCGAACTCTGTCGCGATCCTTGTAGCGTTTATATGCTACATGCGATCCGAGAGGATCGAGTTCAGTTTGCCGATCTTCCGCAAGCTGTTCAACTTCCGCGCAAAAGGAGGGGTGGTATTCTTCTCCGGGCAGCTGCTCAAGACCACCGGTCTCGCCAACAAACACCATCATTGGGGCGAGAAGTTCATCTTCGTCACCGGGGACTTCGGCAACATCCCCCTTCAACCTGTTCAATATGAGAACGCTGCCTACAAGCCGCCCACTCTGGGGTCGCGCGAGAGCGCACTCCTGGAGTTCTTCGTAACCAAGGAGTTTGACGTTCTCTTCCTTCGGCGAGACGTCGACTCCCTTCCTCCCGTCCACCCGGGCGAAGGTACGGTCTCGCCCTAGATTCGATCTCTTGTTAGAATCTCCCTGTGCTGAATAGTGCTAACTTTGCAGGAGAGCGAGAGGTCCCTTTAAGCCAACCTTTCGCTGCCGCCCCGGGCGTCGAGGATCGAGTTGCGAGAGGCTCTCTCGCTCTCGCGGAGGCCAGTGCTCGCGCCTGCCGGGATGAACCCGCCCTACCCTTGCCGACCGGAGCTAAGAAGCGGAAAGGCCCCGCTCCCGCCCCGCGACCGCTGAAGAGGCCGAAGCCATCCGCCGCGGACAAGGGCAAGGACTTGGCCGTCTCGCCTGCCCGACATCCTGCCTTGGGCAAGTCCTTCGAAGGGCTGCTCCAGATGGCCAGCGAGATGGGTGCTTCCGCCAGGAGGCGTGCCGAGACTACTACCGAGAACCCTCCAGCCGCCAACAGGGCGGGAGGAGAGGGAGTCGTCGCCGAGACCTCCGCCCGGACTCCGCCCAGGGAAGTGCCAAAAGGGTACAGGAATTATGGCCTCGGCGTGAAGCATGTCGATGCGGAAGGGAAGCCTCTGCTTCAATGGGATCCCGAAACCAACAGGGTTACAGTATCAACGCTCCTCCCTAGCTGGTTGTTCGGGATGAGGTTACCGGTGAGGCCTTCTCGCTGGGCTACGACCTCTATAGCCGAGAGGGCGCCAGTGTCTTCGACCAGACGCCCACCCGGCTCCTGGCCTTCGATGCTACCCGAGCCCTGCTTCGTGGGTTCGAGCTTGCGCATATGTGCGCGCGTCGAAGCATCAACATTGACAAGAACTTCGCCGACATGTACAAGGCGAGGGAAAAGGCGGTGGCCATAGCACGCGCCTCGGAGACAGAGCTTGCGATTGCTCACCAGGAATTGGCGAAAGATCAAGAGGCGTTGTCTCTACGCCCCGCCATCGAGGTAAGCGAGATCTTCCTGGCCCCCTGCTCTCGCTTCTCGAAGTCACGTTTGCGTAATGTTTACTGAGCTGATTTCTTCTCCACAGGATTCCACCCAAGCCACGGCGCTTCGCGCGGAGTTGGCTGACGTTCGCTACGCGAACGTCCTGCTGAGGGATCAACTCCAGCGTGCGGAAGCGGCGAAAGGTCCGCCTCCGACGCTTGACGAAAGACTACAGAGCTGCCAGTTCTCAGTGTACGACATCGACAAGCTGCTGCAGGCGAATGCTCAGGCCACCGTCAAGTTGACCGTCGAGATGCTGCGGGACGCGAAGCTGCTTCCGGAGGATGGCGCAACCATCAACGCTCGCCAACTCCTCCCCTGGCTGTTCGACCCAGTGCCGAAGCCCCCGGGGGCGCTGGACTCTCCTCCCACAGATGTCCCGAAGTCTTCCACCGAGGCCGGCGAGACGTCTAAAGCGAGCTCCGGCGAGGATTCTGGCGAGAGCACCAGCGGGGACTACAGCGCATCCCCTTGAAGCGCCATTTTACTTTTGATATTCTTTTGTAACGAGCGAGAAGCTCTTCCCCCTGTAATTATCAAACATAATGCAATGTTTCATTCTCCACTGCTGTGCTTGCTTGAATGAATAGGTTAGACGGCCAAGTAGCTTCCGCGCGAGACCCTTAGCCTCCTTAGGATCATCTTAGAGATTCGTTAGGCGAGAGCCTTGTGCCATTGATTAAGTCGTCTTGCCCAGGTCTGCCGGGAGCCTTTTTTCAACGAGGTCTCCCCAGGCGAGACCTTACGGCCGAGACCCCTACTTACCGAGTTCCTAACCGGCCGAGACCTTTTCGGGGGCTCTGTCCCTGATCATGACCAGGGTCGTGACAAGATGCCTTCCCATAAACTGGATCAATGCCCCACCGGTGAGCCTTCGGACCTGCCAGCTAAATGGGAGCCTGCGCAGTGGGTCTGCCGGGGGCCGAGCCGAGCTCGGGGTGTTGATGAAGATCAAACCAAACCTCTCCCCCACAGGCGAGCCTTCGGACCTGCCAGCTAGATGGGATCCTGCGCAGTGGGTCTACTTGGGGCCGAGCCGAGCTCGGGGTGTTGATGAAGATCAAACCAAACCTCTCCCCCACAGGCGAGCCTTCGAACCTGCCAGCTAGATGGGAGCCTGCGCAGCGGGTCTACCTGGGGCCGAGCCGAGCTCGGGGTGTTGATGAAGATCAAACCAAACCTCTCCCCCATAGGCGAGCCTTCGGACCTGCCAGCTAGATGGGAGCCTGTGCAGCGGGTCTACCTGGGGCTGAGCCGAGCTCGGGGTGTTGATGAAGATCAAACCAAACCTCTCCCCCACAGGCGAGCCTTCGGACCTGCCAGCTAGATGGGAGCCTGCGCAGCGGGTCTACCTGGGGCCGAGCCGAGCTCGGGGTGTTGATGAAGATCAAACAAAACCTCTCCCCCACAGGCGAGCCTTCGGACCTGCCAGCTAGAT
Source organism: Platanthera zijinensis (assembly GCA_039513925.1). Classification (NCBI taxonomy): domain Eukaryota; kingdom Viridiplantae; phylum Streptophyta; class Magnoliopsida; order Asparagales; family Orchidaceae; genus Platanthera; species Platanthera zijinensis. The sequence continues at coordinate 182,764,123 of CM077078.1, forward strand.
GGGAGCCTGCACAGCGGGTCTACCTGGGGCCGAGCCGAGCTCGGGGTGTTGATGAAGATCAAACCAAACCTCTCCCCCACAGGCGAGCCTTCGGACCTGCCAGCTAGATGGGATCCTGCGCAACGGGTCTACCTGGGGCCGAGCCGAGCTTGGGGTGTTGATGAATGTTAAACCAAAACTCTCCCCCAAATGCGAGCCTTCGGACCTGCCAGCTAGATGTGAGCCTGCGCAGCGGGTCTACCTGGGGCCGAGCTGAGCTCGGGGTGTTGATGAAGATCAAACCAAACCTCTCCCCCACAGGCGAGCCTTCGGACCTGCCAGCTAGATGGGAGCCTGCGCAGTGGGTCTACTTGGGGCCGAGCCGAGCTCGGGGCGTTGATGAAGATCAAACCAAACCTCTCCCCCACAGGCGAGCCTTCGGACTTGCCTGCTAGATGGGAGCCTACGCAACGGGTCTACCTGGGGCCGAGCCGAGCTCGGGGTGTTGATGAAGATCAAACCAAACCTCTCCCCCACAGGCGAGCCTTCGGACCTGCCAGCTAGATGGGAGCCTGCGCAGCGGGTCTACCTAGGGCCGAGCCGAGCTCGGGGTGTCGATGAAGATCAAACCAAACCTCTCCCCCACAGGCGAGCCTTCGGACCTGCCAGCTAGATGAGAGCCTGCGCAGCGGGTCTACCTGGGGCCGAGCCGAGCTCGGGGTGTTAACGAAGCTTCTTTCAACCGGGCCTATTTTATCCTTAAGATGAGAAGACATAGCCGGTTAAAACGAAAGGCATTGTGGTTATATTCTTGGAGATAATCAATATTTCGAAATGAACTTATTGAAATGACAATAGTTATTTACAACATTACAATCCTTCTTTCCCCTCACGGGTAGAAGCGCTTTAGATCATCACCGCTCCAAGTATGGTTCAAGGTCCTTCCCTCCACATCCTGGAGGTAGTAACCTCCGTTAACCAGAGCCTTCTCTATTATGTACGGCCCTTCCCAGCTAGGGTTGAGCTTGCCAACAGGGGCCGATCTCCCTGCTGCGTCGACCTTCTTCAGCACAAGGTCCCCTTTGGCGAATTGCTTGACCCGGACGTGCTTATCAAAGTACTTGGCCATCCGCCGCTTTACCTCTTCTTGCCTGATGGCAGCGACGTCCCGTAGCTCTTCCGCCATGTCTAGCGAGAGGCGCAACCCTTCCACGTTCTCTAGCCTCCAAGCTTCACTTACTTCACCTACGGCCGCGACCCGCGGAGACCGGACCTCGAACTCCACCGGGAGGACTGCCTTGCACCCATGAGAGAGCTTGAAGGGGGTCTCCCCTGTGGCCATGTTCGGAGTTGTCTGCAGGGCCCACAGGACGGAAGGGAGATGCTCCACCCAGTTACCCTTCAGGTTCTCCACCTTCTTTTTGAGCAAGTTGACAATAATCTTGTTTGCCGCTTCTACCTGGCCATTGCTCCGAGGGTGATGGACAAAGGCAAACCTGAGGTCAATCCCCTATTGGGCGCAGAAACTGATGAATTCTTCGCTGGCAAACTGGGGACCGTTGTCCGTCACTATTGCTTGGGGTAACCCATGCCTGCAGATGATTTCTCCCCAAATAAAGTTCCTGATGACCTGAGAGGTAACCTTGGCTAGAGCTTTGACCTCCAGCCACTTCGAGAAGTAATCGATCATGACGAGGAGGAACCTCCTTTGCCCGCTAGCTGGAGGAAAGGGCCCGACTAGATCCATCCCCCAAATAGCGAAGGGCCACGACGCTATGACGCTTCGGAGCCTTTGGGCGGGTAGGAGCTGGAGGGGACCGTGTACTTGACATTTTTGACATCTCTTTGCAAACTCAACTGTATCTTTTCTCAAGGTCTGCCAGAAATACCCTTGTCTTATCATCCTTGCCTCCAACGTTCTGCCCCCTGAGTGGCTGCCGCATTCTCCCGAATGCACCTCTTCCAGGATCCTTGGGACCTCTTCCTCGGTCACACACCTTGCGAGGAGCCCTGACAACATCTTTCGATGTAAGCCCCCATCCATCATCATGTAGTGGGTTGCCTTTCGCCTAAAGCTCTTCGCGTCCCTGATCCCCTCGGGTAGCTTGACTGAGGTGAGGAATGCCGCCAATGGGTCCACCCATGAGGATCGTCGACCCACCTCCATCAGCTCCCCTTCCTCAATCGTCGGTCGGAAAAGTTCAGTTAGGGTTCCTCCTCCCCGAGGCCCGAGCTTCGCCAACCGGTCAGCTGCCACACTTTCCTCCCTGGGAACATGTTGAATAGAAAAAGAACGGAAACCTCCGATGATAGTCCTTACCTTGGATAGATATCTCGCGAGGGTGGGCTCCCGAGCCTCAAACTCCCCACGGATCTATGACGCAACCACCATCGAGTCGGTGAAGGCCTCCACATCCCGAATTCCCAGCTCCTTGGCCAACCGAAGGCCGGCTATCACGGCCTCATATTCCGCTTGATTATTGGTCACAGGGAAGTGGAAGGCCACCGCCTGTTCTATGGTAACCCCTTGAGGGCTTACCAACACCACACCTCCTCCCAGGGAGTGCCTTCCTGAAGCCCCATCGACGATCATTCTCCATGCTTCCTGCGACCTCGGCTCTTCTTCCTCGGCCTCGGTGACATAATCCGCCAAAAAGTCTGCCACGGCATGGGCTTTGATGGAGAGCCTTGGAACAAAAGAAATGTCGAACTCGCTAAGCTCGATGGACCACTTTGCCAACCTTCCCGAATGCTCCACCCCCTCGAAGACCTTGCGAAGAGGATGATCGGTCACAACTTTAATCGAATGCGCTTGGAAATATGGACGGAGCTTCCTTGCCGAAACGACCAAGGCATAAGCCAGCTTCTCCAGGATGGGGTAGCGGAGCTCCGCCTTTTTCAAGATTCGGCTCACATAGTAGACGGGTAGCTGCTTCTTCCCCTCTTCCCTAACCAAGACTGAGCTCACCACTTCTTCCCCCACCCCGAGATACAAGGCCAGGTCTTCTCCCTCCTTGGGGCTTTGGAGTAGCGGAGCCCGGGAGAGTTGCCTCTTCAGTCCTTGGAAAGCCTCTTCGCATTCAATCGTCCATTCAAACACTTGATTACCACGGAGCACCTTAAAAAAGGAGGAGCACCTATCTCCGGACCTAGAGAGGAACCTGCTTAGCCCGGCCAGCTTTCCGGTTAAGCACTGGACCTCCTTGACATTGCGAGGTGACCCCAAGTCCAAGACAGCCTTTACCTTGTCTGGGTTAGGTTCTACCCCTGCCGGAGTCAAGAGGTGTCCAAGGAATTTCCCGCGACTGGCCCCGAAGACACACTTCAAGGGATTCAACCTCATCTTGAATCTCTGCAGGGTGGCAAATGTCTCTTCCAAGTCCCGTAGGTGGGACTCCAGGCATTTGCTTTTTACCATCAGGTCGTCGACGTAGACCTCTAGATTCTTCCCCCTCTGATCTCGAAAGACTCGATCCATCATGCGTTGGTACGTTGCCCCTGCATTTTTCAACCCGAAGGGCATCATCTTGTAACTGAAGCATCCCTCTCTTGTGATGAAGGAAACATCCTTGACATCGGGAGGGTGCATCCGAATCTGATGGTAACCTGAAAAAGCATCTAAAAAGCTCATAAGAGAAAAACCGACGGCTAAGTCAACCAGCGCGTCGATCCGAGGCAGGGGGTAGCAATCCTTAGGACATGATTTATTTAACAAGGAAAAGTCAATACACATGCACCATTTTCCTCCCCCCTTTTTTACCATTACAACATTGGAGATCCAGCCTGGATACTGGATCTCCGAGATGAAGCCCGCCTCCAAGAGCTTCTTGACCTCTTCCCGGATCGGCTCCTCCAGCTTGGTGGCGATGGCCCTCATCTTCTGGCGTATGGGGCGAGTCCTGGGGTCCAGGTTCAGGCGATGACAAGCCACGTCTGTGTCGATGCCCGGCATGTCTGCCACGCTCCAGGCGAAGATGTCGACGTTGCTTTGGATGTAGGCTCGCATCCGCTCCTGATCCTCGAGGCTTAAGCCTCCGCTGACCCGCACCCTTTGTACTTGCCCCGCCTTGGTGTGCACCTCCATCTCTATCACCTCCTCGGCCGGCTCCAGTCCCATTCGCTCCCAACCTTCCCTTGCCTCCTCTGGCTCAGGCTCTTCTTCCCCAACCTCATCAACCTCCATTGCTTCCGTCGGACTCGTCTCCTCTTCCCCGACACCCCCTTCCTGCTCAGCCATCTCCCTCTCCAGCTCTTCCGCCTCTGGCAACCATGACACGGTGTTGACCGCCGTCACGTAGCACTGCCTTGCCACCTTTGGATCCCCCCTGATCCTAACCTGCACCCCTCCATTATTGAACTTGAGGCATTGATGGAACGAGGAGGGTACGCAGCGAAAGGCGCTGATGAGGGGACGTCCAAAGATGGCATTGTAACTACTTGGGGCATCCACGATCACGAACCTGCAGTTCTGTGAGACGCCCCCAAGCCTTACATGCAGGCCTACTCCCCCTTCTACCTCCTTCCTCTCTCCTGAAAAACCAAAGAGCGGTCCATCAGAAGCCAGGACCCTTTTTCCTTCCACCCCCATCCCGTCGAAGGCTTTCTTGAAGATCACGTTCATGGAGCTCCCGTTATCCACAAGTATTCGGGAGACCGTGAAGTTCTCCACCGCTGTCTGGATCACTAGCGCGTCGCAGAACGGATCCTCATAGTCTGGCATATCTGCGGATGAGAAGATGATCTTTTCTTCTGGGGGAGGGGCTAAGGAGGTCGAGGCGACCCTCTGCGGAACATGGTTTGCAGGCTCCCCTTGAGGGTTGCCTCGATCCCTACTCCCCCATGGATCACTCTGATCCCCCCTCGGGTCCCCACGTCGACCCTGTCTTCACATCTGTCCTCAGCCTCTTCTCGCTACACCTCCATGATCCTTGCAGGCGGATCTTGCCTCCCAGTACCTCTGGCCTCCCTCATCTCCAGAAACTCCGGACAGGTGGCTGTTGTGTGGCCCTCCTCCTGATGGAAGTCACAATAAGGCAACGCCACCCTGCCCCCTCTTCCTACTCCTCCTCCCCTTCTCCCGGCTCCCCGAATTCTTCTTCCTCTTCCTCTTCCTACCTCCATGGCCTCCTGTGGTGGTGGGAAGTGACCCCTCGGTCCCTGCCTCCATCCTCCCTGCTCCAACCTTCTTGGTTCCCGGTAGATGTCTCTTCCTTGAGGACCCCCTTGGCCCTAGGGGCGACCTTCCTATGGCCTCCAACCCAATCGGTGGTTTGGCTCCCTGGCCCCCCCATGCTGCTGCCCCTGCCCCCGGGGTTCCTCTCTTCTCCTATCCTCTCTTTGCTCCCTCTGCTCTCTCAACTCCCTCTACCTTCCTGTCGCCGGCTCCTTCACATCGTCCTCGGCCAACCTGGCCAACTTTCTTGCAAACGCCGGGTTTGCCCTCTCAAAGTCTATCTCCTTAGCCGCCCTCTCCATGAGCTCCTCAAAAGAGAGAGGGGGCACTCTCTTCAACTCCATGCTGAAAAACCCTGGCCTCAGCCCCAGGGTGAAGGCAAGCATCAGCGCATACCCCGGGACCTCCTGGACCAGGAGAATCTCCTCTTGGAACCGGTCAACATAATGACCCAACGTCTCCTCCGGCCTTTGCCTCACTACAAACAGGCATTCAGCTTCCTTCTTCCGCTTCTTTGAAGTCGAGAACCTCAACAGGAAACCCCTGCGCAGATCTTCAAAACTATAGATGGAGCTCGCCGGCAACTGGTGGAACCAATCCCTGGCTTTTTCCTTCAAAGTGATGGCAAAAATCCTACACTTAAAAGCATCCGACATTTGCCTGATCGACACAACGTCTTCGAACCACTGCACATGCTGAACCGGGTCATCCTTCCCGGTGTAGTAGGTCATATCCGGCTCCCGGAACCCCTCCGGCACTGGAGCCGAGACGATGAGTTCACTAAAAGGGGTCTCGCCCCCTGCCTGGCGAGAGAGCACGTACCGCGACCTCGGCTGACTGGACCGATCCGCGAGACCGTACCCAGGGAAAAGCTCCCGCACGGTCGCCTCCCTCTCACCCAGATCCACCGAAACCTCCTTTCCTGGGCGCTGGCCTGGGAAGAGTTCCCGCGCGGCCACATCCTTCTCGCCTGCCTCTACCGGGATTTCCTTCCCGGGGCACTGTCCAGGAGCGTTCTCGCCTAATAGTGGAACCACCTCCACTGGAACCTGTGGCGTCTCCCACTCGTTCCTTGCCGAGAAGGCCAGGCTGATCGTCTGCATGACTTCTCTCCTGAAGTCCTCAAACATCTTCTTCGTCGCCTCATCCACTCGGGTGGGGGATCCTCCTGCGCCAGATCCTTCACCTTCACCTCCTACCATGGGACTTAACTCAAGATTTTCTTGCGCCGACTACTTCCACGCTCACCGCACCAGAACTGTTGAAGCCAATATTGACCTCAACGAATGTTCACGAACCAAAGTGTAGCCAACGCCTACTTCTCCCAAATCTCGACCCCTGACTGGCTGCTAAGGTCCTAAGACTGACCCTAAGCCTCAGCTGGGAGGTCCCACCTCACACCCGAAAGATCTCTGAGAGCTTCCCCTCCAAAGCCAAATGCCGGGCTGGGAGCTCTTCAGAAAGCACTATGGTTGGAGAATAATCCAAGGCCTGCTTTCCAAAGAGCCCCTATGGGACTTTTTATAGTCTCCTCTTGACCTGAAAATATTGAAGTACCCCTGATGGGTCTGCCAATAGCCGAATCCCGCTGTCATCCCCAGGGCACCAGGGTAATTTTACCTGTGAATAATGAAATAATGAAATAGCCCTTCTGGACGCGGGACCCTACCACGTGGGCCCACTTGGCGAGAACCCCGGTCGAGAAAGCTCTCGCTAAAAACCAACTGGGCTTACTTCGGCGAGAGCTCCTGTCAGGAAGGTTCTCGCCCTTGATGGTCTTGATACCATTGCGGCCTAAGGCTCACTTAATGCCTTCTCGCCTGCCCCAGGCGGGAGCTACCATAGTCGAGTCACCTGCTTTGGCTAGGTCAATTATCTGCTCTAATAGGTCGTCGATCGGTCTTTGGCTTGTAGCTCGACAATATGCTTTGGCTTCACCAGTTCTCGCTTGCTCTTGGGCGGGAGCTCCTTCAAGGCGGAAGCTCATCTGGTTTGGAACCAGAAGCCTGACGCGGCGCGAACGGTTTTGCCCAACGCCAGGCGGGAGCCCTTAAAGACGAGAACTCTATAAGTTTGTCCTAAAGATAACCCAAGGCTAGCCCCATCCTGACCACTGAACCCTTGGGGTTCCACCCAGCGAATATGGGGTTGTACAAGAACAGAAATATGTCTCCAGAATTTTTCTAAGTATAGCTCTCGATTGGTTTCTTCCTTTGTCTCGAGATGTCTAGTGATCCTCTCGAGTGGTTATGTTCCACTCGGGCTATCTAGAAGAAAAGCTCAAAAAAATCTGCTAAGTCATGGTGGACCGGTTTATTTTATAATCTTCATTCTTATTGGTCCACGTCTCAAGACTTGATGATTTTGACCATTTAGGGTTTCATATAAATATTCTAATCAACTTGTGTCTAATTCAACAAGTACTTTCATTAGACAAATCAGAAGATTATTATTACGAAAGTTTTTCAAGAACTCTGAATCGCCGTCGAATCTGTTGTTCGGGAAGTTGCCGCTGCCAATCGTCGATCCCGTCATGGCTGTAGATCGTGATTTCGCCGCCGTTCTTCTCCGATTTTTTTGATTAAGAGAAAGAGAAAGATCAACCGATCGAGTCGTTCGTAATTGCTCAAATCAGATCTTGATCGTGTTGATCTAGGTTTTCAGATCCGCAAGGTTTTCGGTCGTTCTTCTTCGATATTATCTAAAAGGGCTTCAAGTTCATTGTAACATCCCATTTTCAAATTTGACCTCCATAGGAGTGACTTTGAGCATGCCTGAGTCATGGCAAGTCCTCAGAGAGCCAAAAGGACCAAAATGATCCAAGAAATTAGTGTGAGCCATTTTGGTCTGCATTTAGTAATTTCCTAAAACACTGGATTTGGGTGGCTTAGTAGGATTAATATGGCTCTAAGCCCCCCCCCCTTAAACATCATGTGGGCCCAATGAGTCACTAAGCACCCACTTGGGTCAACCCTAGTAGCCAAAATGACCAAGTCAACCTTTGACCCAAGTCAAGTCAACCTAGCCTATTTGGGCTAACCCATGCTCAAACCACTCACTCCTCTAGGCTAACCCTATTTGCATGATTAATAGGATGTATTAGGGATGCCAATAACCTAGGGTTGACTAGTCAAATGGGTGACTAGGAGAGAGGAATCAAAGGCTTTATTTTGAAGAATAATGGAGGAGAGAGAAAGTGAGAAAGAGAGCCACTTAAGGTGGAAGGTGAACCACCCCCTTCATGATTCTCATGAGGAGTTATAAACCATAGAGGGCTGCCAATAGAGTGTAAGGTGTGACATTTTTTTTAGGAGTTTCATTTTGTTCGGAGGAGAGAGAAATTTAGAGAATTAATGGTGGGAGGAGAGAAAAAATATTGTAGTGAAGATTAATGACATGAAGAAGAAGAAACCCCCCCTCTTAATGGCCGAATTTTATCATAAAGATGGAGTAAAAATAATAAAGAGGTCCTATAGGAGGCTGCCACCTAGGATTTGCCTATTCATTTCCACCTCTTGACTTCCTGTAACCAAAAATCGGTTTTAAATACCAATTAAATGGCCATTGATCTCTTGTCATTTCTCTTTCTCCTCTTCATCTTCCTCCCCTTGAAATCTATAAAAGCCTCCCTGCTGTAAGAGAGCAAAAGTTTACCCATTTTATCTCATACTTTGGAGTTGGAGTTGCCATAGGAGAAATCGAACGAAGCCAACGCCGCGCCATGACGAACCGTCGATCAACTCGTCTCCAAACCGCGAATAAGGACCTCCTCTACTTCTTCTTTCATGGATAGATCTTAGAAATTCTTTAGGAGAGATATCGAGTCCAAAAGGATTAGATCGGATGGGAGTTTCATCGTATTTCCGTAAATTAATGGCGGCGAGTTCGCCGGAAACCGCCATCTCCGGCGGCCAAATCACCGCCGATCGATAGCCGTCGCCTCAACGGAGGTGGTGGTGGTGGTGGCTGGCTAGGGAGGTGAACGGATGGCCGGGAAATTGAATTCAGAAAACTACAGGAAAATAAACTTTCTATTCACTGGTTCGGTTTTGAGAAGAAGACGAATAGTGATGTTAAAATATTAAATAATTTATTTAGGAATTTTATAATTAATGAACATGAAAACTCACCTATTTTAAAGTTAAAAATTGAGGACCTTAGAGGCCGAATTAGGAAAAATGACCAGTCACCAAAGTTGTAGCCCGCTGGGTCTACTTTAATTTAAAATTGATTTTATTCAATTTGGGTGAGTGGTTTGACCACATCACTCATTTTGGTGGGATCAAGACCTAGGCTAACCAGAAATTGAAATGGTTGCCCACGGTTCATAACATGTCCAAATGACTTGAAATTTGGACTGGAGATCTATAATATGTATATCGAGAGGCTGTCCAAAAATGAGAATTTTTGGAGAACTTTTGCCTAAAGTTTTTGTAAAATTTTAATAAACATTATAAAATTAATTAGGAGATGAAATTAAGTCCAAACTCCCCCAAATTTTGGTTGGTGGTCCCTGGCATCAATGTTAAGATCTGTACAAAATTTCAACTCAATTGGTCGAGTTTTGAATAGGGAAGTATCAAGTCCTTGATAGGTCTTGGTGAGGGATACTTTGGGGAAAAGTATGATTGGAAATGGAGTGGACAAATCTCCTCAAAAGAGGCTGATGTTGTGGCCACTGATTTTTTGAGTCTATGTCTACCCTCTTGGGTAACATGGTGTGGATTAGGGTGGATTTTACCCTAAGAGATTGGCTCAAATCCAGTGGGTGGGAGTTTGAGATTTGTGAAAGACATAGGAGCAAAAGCTCTTGTATGCCCGAGAGGGGGATGATATGATGAAAATCCTCTGGTTGAAATAGTGAAGGAATTGGAGGTAATTAGGTACCTCAAAAGTTGAGATTTTGGATTAGGATAAAAATGTAATTTAGTTATTTTAAGTACTAAATCTAATCCAAAAATTATGAAACTCGGGAGGTGGGAGTTTTAGAATGTTTTAGACTTATGGTAATTTTCCTGGAATTTGATGATTAATATATATTATACTTCATGTGTTAAATGATTATTAGCCCGATTTGTTGTTTCAATTATTTGGAAGTTTTAAATTAATTATAATCAGTTAAAATTCTGGATTTAGATCTTGACTAGTAGAACATTGATCCCTGAATTTTTTATAGAATTTTTTGTTGAGAAATTTTAGAGGTTCATTCACAATATTTTAATATGGGCTTTTGAGCATAAAAATAAATTAGGACTTGTACAATTGCTAGAAAATTATGATAATTGGAACTTAAGGTTTTTAGGCTCTTTTATATCACTGGAAATTATTTGGGAATTTTTAGGGTTACTGTTATAGCACTTCATTCATAAAGCATGTTAGATTGTAATTTAGTATTTGATTTATTATGATTTAATTACTGACAAGAAAATTATGGGATTCTGTCAAAGTTATTTTCATGATAAAACCAGCACCCTGTATTTTATTTGAATTATTTGGAGGACAAATTAAGGTAGTTTTTCATTAAGCTTGAAATAACTGAAATAATGATTAAATAAGTTTAGGCCCTTGAAAATCATTGTAAAACTATCAAACTTTGGAAACTTGATATTTAGGCCTACTATTATTTACCTTAATTTTATGATAGCTGGAATCAACTAGAATGTTATACCTCATGTTCAAAATGATGATATTAGACCCTTAAGAATAAATAAATAAGTTATCGGATTTATTAGGAAAATTCCAATATTTTGGATTTAGGCAAATCTTGTTAGGATAGACCCCCGATAAATAAATTGTGGCATTTGGATGAAAAAGTAAATTACGTGTAATCTTGATTATCGTGTAGCCTAGGTGAGTCCCTAGGAGGTTTGGTTTAACATTGATGGTAGTTGGAAGATTAGGTGTTATGCGGGTATGGCGGAAGACCGTCTTTCCGTGTGGAGAGGGTGAAGAGTCAAGCTACCCTAGGTTTAGTTTAATGTAACTCTTAAAGGGAAAAAGGTAAGGTGAGAAACCAATTAAAGTAAGTGTCTTGCGAAATGGAACTTTGGTCTTGTCATACCATCGTAGTTCCTAGTGCCTACTGAGAACCCTTCACGGGGCATAATCCGGAGGCAATCCTGGGCTAACGTAAACTGCAAACTAAAAGAAAGAGAAATTAGTTAAGTAGGGATTTACACGGCACGCACTAGATGGCTAGGAGATTGAAATGATGAGTCATCCCGAGGTGTTCAAAGGGATGGGATTGGGAATCGAGCTGGACGGGTTTTTAGTCCAGGGAGCTTTGGCTCGGTTGATATTTGACACGGACGGGTTTGTCCGGGGAGCTTATGCTCAGGTTTTAGGTTGTTACGGACGGCTTGTCCGGGAGTTCTTTTGACTGTTTGTGTTGTTTGGTTACTCACTCTATAATTGTTGCATGTGCATAAAGTTAGGATAACTAAGGTGGTGGGTCAGCGATATTGGGGAGTTCGTTGCACCGGCACCAATATCGTTGTCTCGACAAGGTGGTTAGCACATTACCAAGGTTAAGTCTGGCAGTCCATACCCGACAAGGGTACGCGGTGTTCCGCCTCGTGCACCAGGCGTTGAGGGCGTACGATAGGTCAGACCGGTGTGCATAACTGGTTTTGAGGTGGGGTAGGCTCGACCCACCGCTTCCGTCTGCCACTACGGAGGTATCCTGAGAGGTAACGGCTCCGAAAGAGGGAACTATAAGGTTTGTGCACAAAGTCGGGTGTGTGTGTTGCACTGCATGACATAATAACCCACCATATGTATTGCCATCATAATCATTCATTACAACTTTGGACATCCCAAAAACTAAGTGGTATGGGACGCTTATAGTTTGAGACCTGCAAAACGACCCCTTAGTCTATAAGCTTGTGTGGGCATGTTTATAAATTATGGTTTATTTGATATATATAATAACAACCATTGTTGTTTGATAACCGACACCCCAAGGTATAAGTGGTATGGGACACTTATACGATGGGAGCCTTGCAAAGGATCCCTTTTGCTTATGTGTTCTCGCATAAGTAAGTTTAAATTCATATATTTGCTTTTCTTACTGCTAGACCTATTATAACATTCATATTAACTGCTCACCGAATACAACTTGCTAGATTAAGTCCACTGTCACCTGTTTACTTTTATTTTCCACAAATATGTCCTCCCCTTTCTTCCTCTTCGCTCGGTGCCTAAGGGCCATGGGGGAAGGGGTAGGGGATGATAGGGCTTAGTCTTTATGACTAATGGTTTTTGAACCACATCATTTTAGGGGATCGCGGAGCCCAGCATAGGGGAACAGCCCAGGAGGCCGGTACGACTGGAGATGGGGCAGTCTAGCACTGGAGTCTAGACTGCAGGGACCGTGAGTCCCGGCCCTTAGAGTAGTTTCTTTTAGTTTTGCTTCCGCTGAGTGACTTGTAGTGAGGACTCTGATGTACAGGGCTTATGCCCTTATTTCTAATTTTACATTATGCTGCACTCTGATGTTTCTGTGGACACTCCCTTCGTGGAGCTTTATTTATATTATATGTGATTTGCCCCTTTTACTACTTCTGTGGACTGCATATCTTTAATACTTGCTACTATAAATGTGATCGAAAAAGGCCGGCAGAATCGGCGCTTTGTAGTGACAACTTCCCGAGAGCGAAGGCGTCCCCGCAAAGCGGCGGTTCTGGGCATAAGACCCCGGTTTTGAAAAGAAAAAAAATGGGGTCTTACAAGTGGTATCAGAGGAAACATCGATTGGATTAGTAGCCTTCCCCAAATCCCTGGGTCACCCCCACGCGAGTTTAGTTTGCGGACAAACTAAGCAGCGGAAGCAGTGGTGTGCCCATATGGGGAATCACATATAATTGTCCACTTTTAGTTCTTATGAACCGACTTCTCATAGTGAAAATTTCTTATTCGCAGCCTTCAGCACAGCCTACTCCACAGGGTGAGGTTCTGCAGACTCTGGATGCTGCACCACCTCCACCAGTTCCCACTCCTTTCCTACAGACGGATATGGGGCAGACTTTGACTGCCATCCTAGAAGCCTTCAGGGCTCAGTAGGCTCCAGCTCCGCAGCTGATTCTAGGAGCCAACTGCCTGAGTATCTTCCGAGGACTCTCTCCCCCGTCCTACTTAGGGACAGAGACGGCAGTCCGGACAGAGGAGTGGTTAGACATCATGCATGAGATGCTGACAGAGATACGATGCCCGGTGGAGGAGAGGGTGGCATTGGTGGTCTCTTGCCTAGAGTCCCATGCCAAGAGGTGGTGGAAGATGCTCCTGGACAAGACTTATGCCGACAGGGAGGTTGCGGAGGTCAGTTGGGGAGAATTCAGGGTCACGCTGTTGGAACATTTTGTTCCGCAGTCGACCAGGGATGAGCTTGAAGACCGGTTCTTATAGCTGAAGCAGGGCACTAGGTCGGTGGTGGAATACCATCGGGAGTTTGATCATCTAGCTCGATATGCAGACTCTTATCAGCTGGACGAAGCCGGGTACACCAAGAGATTTTACAAGGGTTTGAAGGAGGATTTGAGGGAGGCCCTACTGTTCGTGTCCGATGGGCCTATTCCTCGGATTCTAGAGATGGCCAAGAGGATCGAGGCAGACTGGCACGCTACCCGAGGCCGGAAACGGCCAACGGAGGATCAGAATCGTGGAGTAAGAAATGAGCAGCGACGAGGCCGTGCTATAGATATGGGCAGGATGGAGGATCAGCCTCGTCAGGAGGTGAGACAGGAGCTGAGGGAGCAGGTGGCTCTGGCTCCCCAGCCTCTCCAGATGCGGGAGATACCAAGACCACAGATACATGATGTGCAGAGACCAAGAGGGAGGGCTTACCCTCCACCGGAGTGTTTTCATTGCCGCCAGGTGGGACATATCAAGAGGAACTGCCCTATGAGAAGGGGGCCCCCTCTAGCGCTGTAGATTGCCCCACCTGCTCAGCACTATGGAGGCCGAGGACGCGGTCAAGGACAAGGATACCAGGGCGGAGACCGTAGGCAGGAAAGGGAGCAGGTATATGCACTGGACCTGGCCCAACCCCAGCATCCTGAGCAAGTGATCACAGGTACGACAAGGTTTTGTTTGCTTGTTTCAATTCTTTTTCCATCCTTTCCTAGAAAACTATTGTCTGTAGCATTAGGTAGAAAAAACCAAGAACAGAACTCTAAGTTAAGTCACAATCTCAGGCATTGTCTTCATTTGCGGCAAACCCGCACACACTCTCTTCGACACGGGTGCCTCGCACTCGTTTGTGTCAGAGACCTTTATCCAAGGGTTGGATGGCGTGGAGAAATTCACGGGGTCGATGATGAAGATACGGCTACCTGACGGATTGGAGTTGTTCACCTCATCTCATTGCAATATGGAGGCATGGATAGGCGGGAAACCTTTCGAAGCGCCAGCGACGATCTTGCCACTGCCGGACTATGATCTGATTCTGGGAATGTCATGGCTCCATTGGAACCATGCCTAGATTGACTGCTTGGCCAAGAAGATTACCCTTAGATATGGGGATTCTTTCATCATAATGGAAGGTATTAGATCTGCGTCCCATATTTTCTTATCATCTATTCAGACGGTCAAGGCCCACATGCAGGGCGACGAGATCTATCAGATTCTTTTCGAGATGACGGAAGTCAAGGGATCTTTATCCGACGTTCCCGTAGTGCGAGATTTTGTGGACGTCTTCCCGGAAAAGCTACCAGGGCTACCCCCGCATAGAGAGCAGGACTTCCAAATATTGCTTGTGTCAGGGGCTAAGCCGGCATCCAGAGCTCCCTACCGCATGGCCCCAAGGGTGTTGACGGAGTTCCGGAGTCAGTTGCAGGAATTAGTGGAAGCCGGGTTTGTTCGGCCGAGCTCTTCGCCATGGGGAGCCCTAGTGTTGTTCGTCAAGAAGAAAGACGGAACACTCAGGTTGTGTATCAATTACCGAGCGTTGAACCGACTAACAGTCAGGAATACCTATCCTCTGCCAAGGATAGATGAGTTGTTTGACCAGCTGGAGGGAGCCCACTTCTTCTCGAAGTTGGACTTGAGATCGGGCTATTATCAGCTGCGGATCAAAGAAGAGGATATTCAGAAGACTGCTTTTAGTAGCAGGTATGGACTCTACGAGTTTACCGTGATGCCCTTCGGGCTCACGAATATGCCATCAGCGTTCATGACTCTCATGAACCGGGTCTTCGAGTCGTATCTAGATGTGTTTGTCATCGTTTTCATCGATGACATCCTCATTTACTCGAGGACCGAGGAGGAGCACGCGAGGCATCTGACGCTGACTTTAGAGAGGCTACGGGAGCATCAGTTGTATGCCAAGTTCAGCAAGTGTCAGTTCTGGCTGAAGGAGGTGGACTTTTTGGGACACGTTATTAGCGGAGCAGGGTTTGCAGTGGATCCAGCCAAGATTCAGGCAGTCCGAGATTGGCCAAAGTTGAAGACAGCTACAGACGAACGGAGCTTCCTAAGACTTGTCGGCTATTACCGGAAGTTTGTAGAGGGTTTTTCTAGGCTTGCCCTCCCACTTACCTCTCTGAAGAGGAAAGAAATACCATTTGTCTGGACACCGCAGTGCGAGACGGCGTTCCAGGAGCTGAAAAATCGACTCACTTCGGCCCCAATTCTTGCCCTCCCATCGGGGAGAGAAGGATTTCAGGTTTATGCAGATGCCTCCTACCAGGGCATGGGAGCAGTTTTGATGCAGAAGGGACATGTGATCGCTTATGCCTCCCGCCAGTTAAAGAAACATGAACAGAACTACCCAGTTCACGATCTGGAGATGGGAGCGGTCATTTTCGCATTAAAGGTCTGGCGGCACTACCTCTATGGAGTTCACTGCGACATATTTTCAGATCACAAAAATCTGATGTATGTGGATACGCAAAAGGAGCTGAACATCCGGCAACGCAGATGGGTGGAATTTCTAGCGGACTATCAGTATGAGATGCACTACCATCCTGGTAAGGAAAACGTGGTGGCCGATGCACTGAGCCGGAGAGCTGCCACAGCTGGAGCAGGACCTCAGCTTATGTCCATGGAGCTACTACGAAGTTTCGAAGAAATGCACATCACTCTGGTATCACCTGATGACCCTGAGCTGTACAAGGAGTACCTGGCTGCTACCAGCACCACCTATGATATTCATGACAGAGTCAGAGATTGGCAGAGGCGTGATGCCAAGCTAGAGCCGATTTTCCGGGCCTTGGAGGCAGGCTCAGCTAGGGACTACTCGATGCGAGATGGACTGATATGTTTCAGAGGTCGGACTTACATACCGGATGGGGGCCAGATTCGGGAGGATATCATGGCCGAGGCTCATCATAGCAGATTTTCTATACATCCCGGGATCACAAAGATGACGGTAGATTTGAAGAAGAACCTATACTGGCCGGGCATGAAGAAGGACATCATCTACTTCGTGACCCACTACGAGACGTGCCAGTTAGTGAAGGCAGAGTGTAGACATCCCGCGGGTTTATTGCAGCCACTCCCGGTGCCGGAGTGGAAATTTGAGGACATCGCGATGGACTTCATCCATGGCCTACCTCGATCACAGACGGGAAACGATTCGATCTGGGTGATCGTGGACCGTCTGATAAAGGTGGCTAGGTTCATCCCGATCAGGAAGGATGACTCTATTGGAGTGTTGGTTCGGAGGTTCGTGGAGCAGTATATTCGTTATCACGGCGTGCCTAGGATGATCGTATCAGATCGAGATGGTCGGTTTACATCCAGAGAGTGGAGATCGGTGCAGGCTTACCTTGTCTCCCGACTGACGTTCAGTACAGCTTTCCACCCCCAGACTGACGGGCAGACGGAGCGTACCAATCGGACGCTGGAAGACCTCCTGAGACTATGTATTGTAGACCGCGGAGAGCCCTGGGAAAAGGTGCTGCCATTGGTGGAGTTCTCGTATAACAACAACTACCAATCCAGCATACGGATGGCTCCTTACGAGGCCTTGTATGGGAGAAGATGTAGGACACCGTTATCTTGGCTGCTGGACGTGGATCCGAAGATTCTAGACTCAGAGTTTGTGGAAGACACCGAGGCTCAG
This sequence comes from Platanthera zijinensis, assembly GCA_039513925.1. NCBI lineage: Eukaryota > Viridiplantae > Streptophyta > Magnoliopsida > Asparagales > Orchidaceae > Platanthera > Platanthera zijinensis. Next base: position 182,781,336 of record CM077078.1, read on the forward strand.
GTGAGACTGATCCGGGACCGGATGTTAGAGGCGCAGAGCAGGCAAGCGAAGTATTATGATGCTCGGCATCGTCAGGTGGAGTTTCAGATCGGGGACCGGGTGTTCTTGAAAATCCGACCGATGCATGGAGTTTCACGGGTGCGGGGTCATCGGAAGAAGCTCAGCCCGAGATTCATGGGACCGTTCAGGATCCTGGACCGGATCGGTCCTCTAGCTTACCGGCTGGAGCTACCACCGGAGTTGGCCTTCTTGCACGACGTTTTTCACGTATCTTCACTCAGGAGGGCTCTACTACGCCCGGAGTTACAGATTACGGCCACTGATGGGCCGGTAGCCTCGGATCGGTCTGTGCATTTGGAACCGATATGGATCGATGACTAGGGGATACGAGTCTTGCGCCGCAAGAAGATCCCGCTAGTCAAGGTCTTGTGGAGGAACCACGGACGAGAGGAGCATACCTGGGAGCCTCAGGACCTGATGCAGGAGAAATATCCGGAGCTTTTTAGTCAGGTATACCTCGCAACTCCTCCGGTGTATTAGTGTTTTTCCTTATTTTCTCGTGCTAGTAGAATTATTTAAAAAGATATAGGCTAAACTTTTTGTTTATTGGGTACTAGCCCCTAATTGTTGACATTTTAGGCACTTCAACCCTTATGGGATGTTACAAGCTTAGCTTGTGCCGGTAGAAAACTCTTGTAGACTTAACCTTAATTTCGGGGACGAAATTTTTGTTTTGTTTATTGGGATTTCTAACATCCCATTTTCAAATTTGACCCCCCCTAGGAGTGACTTTGAGCATGCCTGAGTCATGGTAAGTCCTTAGAGAGCCAAAAGGACCAAAATGATCCAAGAAATTAGTGTGAGCCATTTTGGTCTGCATTTAGTAATTTCCTAAAACCCTGGATTTGGGTGGCTTAGTAGGATTAATATGGCTCTAAGCCCCCCTTAAACATCATGTGGGCCCAATGAGTCACTAAGGACCCACTTGGGTCAACCCTAGTGGCCAAAATGACCAAGTCAACCTTTGACCCAAGTCAAGTCAACCTAGCCTATTTGGGCTAACCCATGCTCAAACCACTCACTCCTCTAGGCTAACCCTATTTGCATGATTAATAGGATGTATTAGGGCTGCCAATAACCTAGGGTTGACTAGTCAAATGGGTGACTAGGAGAGAGGAATCAAAAGCTTTATTTTGAAGAATAATGGAGGAGAGAGAAAGTGAGAAAGAGAGCCACTTAAGGTGGAAGGTGAACCACCCCCTTCATGATTCTCATGAGGAGTTATAAACCATAGAGGGCTTCCCATAGAGTGTAAGATGTGACATTTTTTTAGGAGTTTCATTTTGTTAGGAGGAGAGAGAAATTTAGAGAATTAATGGTGGGAGGAGAGAGAAAATATTGAAGTGAAGATTAATGGCATGAAGAAGAAGAAACCCCCCCTCTTAATGGCCGAATTTTATCATAAAGATGGAGTAAAAATAATAAAGAGGTCCTATAGGAGGCTGCCACCTAGGATTTGCCTATTCATTTCCACCTCTTGACTTCCTGTAACCGAAAATCGGTTTTAAATACCAATTAAATGGCCATTGATCTCTTGCCATTTCTCTTTCTCCTCTTCATCTTCCTCCCCTTGAAATCTATAAAAGCCTCCCTGCTGTAAGAGAGCAAAATTTTACCCATTTTATCTCATACTTTGGAGTTGGAGTTGCCGTAGGAGAAATCGAACGACGCCAACGCCGCGCCATGACGAACCGCCGATCAACTCGTCTCCAAACCGCGAATAAGGTCCTCCTCTACTTCTTCTTTCATGGATAGATCTTAGAAATTCTTTAGGAGAGATATCGAGTCCAAAAGGATTAGATCGGATGGGAGTTTCATCGTATTTCCGTAAATTAATGGCGGCGAGTTCGCCGGAAACCGCCATCTCCGGCGGCCAAATCACCGCCGATCGATAGCCGTCGCCTCAACGGAGGTGGTGGTGGTGGTGGCTGGCCAGGGAGGTGACCGGATGGCCGGGAAATTGAATTCGGAAAACTACAGGAAAATAAACTTTCTGTTCACTGCTTCGGTTTTGAGAAGAAGACGAATAGTGATGTTAAAATATTAAATAATTTATTTAGGAATTTTATAATTAATGAACATGAAAACTCACCTATTTTAAAGTTAAAAATTGAGGACCTTAGAGGCCGAATTAGGAAAAATGACCAGTCACCAAAGTTGTAGCCCGCTGGGTCTACTTTAATTTAAAATTGATTTTATTCAATTTGGGTGAGTGGTTTGACCACAGCACTCATTTTGGTGGGATCAAGACCTAGGCTAACCAGAAATTGAAATGGTTGCCCACGGTTCATAACATGTCCAAATGACTTAAAATTTGGACTGGAGATCTATAATATGTATATCGAGAGGCTGTCCAAAGATGAGAATTTTTGGAGAACTTTTGCCTAAAGTTTTTTGTAAAATTTTAATAAACATTATAAAATTAATTAGGAGATGAAATTAAGTCCAAACTCCCCCAAATTTTGGTTGGTGGTCCCTGGCATCAATGTTAAGATTTGTACAAAATTTCAACTCAATTGGTCGAGTTTTAAATAGGGAAGTATCAAGTCCTAGATAGGTCTTGGTGAGGGATACTTTGGGGAAAAGTACGATTGGAAATGGAGTGGACAGATCTCCTCAAAAGAGGCTGATGTTGTGGCCACTGATTTGTTGAGTCTATGTCTACCCTCTTGGGTAACATGGTGTGGATTAGGGTGGATTTTACCCTAAGAGATTGGCTCAAATCCAGTGGGTGGGAGTTTGAGATTTGTGAAGGACATAGGAGCAAAAGCTCTTCTATGCCCTTGAAATTTGGAGGAGAGGGAGATGATATGATGAAAACCCTCTGGTTGAAATAGTGAAGGAATTGGAGTTAATTAGGTACCTCAAAAGTTGAGATTTTGGATTAGGATAAAAACGTAATTTAGTTATTTTAAGCACTAAATCTAATCCAAAAATTATGAAACTCGGGAGGAGGGAGTTTTAGGATGTTTTAGACTTATGGTAATTTTCCTGGAATTTTATGATTAATAAATATTATACTTCATGTGTTAAATGATTATTAGCCCGATTTGTTGTTTCAATTATTTGGAAGTTTTAATTTAATATAATCAGTTAAAATTCTGGATTTAGATTTTGACTAGTAGAACATTGATCCCTGAATTTTTTATAGAATTTTATGTTGAGAAATTTTAGAGGTTCATTCACAATGTTTTAATATGGGCTTTTGAGCATAAAAATAAATTAGGGCTTGTACAATTGCTGGAAAATTATGATAATTGGAACTTACAGTTTTTAGGCCCTTTTATATCACTGGGAATTATTTGGGAATTTTTAGGGTTACTGTTATAGCACTTCATTCACAAAGCATGTTAGATTGTAATTTAGTATTTGATTTATTATGATTTAATTACCAGCAAGAAAATTATGGGATTTTGTCAAAGTTATTTTCATGATAAAACCAGCAACCTGTATTTTATTTGAATTATTTGGAGGACAAATTAAGGTAGTTTATTCATTAAGCTTGAAATAACTGAAATAATGATTAAATAAGTTTAGGCCCTTGAAAATCATTGTAAAACTATCAAACTTTGGAAACTTGATATTTAGGCTTACTATTATTTACCTTAATTTTGTGATAGCTGGAATCAACTAGAATGTTATACCTCATGTTCAAAATGATGATATTAGACCCTTAAGAATAAATAAATAAGTTATCGAATTTATTAGGAAAATTCCAATATTTTGGATTTAGGCAAATCTTGTTAGGATAGACCCCCGATAAATAAATTGTGGCATTTGGATGAAAAAGTAAATTACGTGTAATCTTGATTATCGTGTAGCCTAGGTGAGTCCCTAGGAGGTTTGGTTTAGCACTGATGGTAGTTGGAAGATTAGGTGTTACGCGGGTATGGCGGAAGACCGTCTTTCCGTGTGGAGAGGGTGAAGAGTCAAGCTACCCTAGGTTTAGTTTAATGTAACTCTTAAAGGGAAAAAGGTAAGGTGAGAAACCAATTAAAGTAAGTGCCTTGCGAAAGGGAACTTTGGTCTTGTCATACCATCGTAGTTCCTAGTGCCTACTGAGAACCCTTCACGGGGCATAATCCGGAGGCAGTCCTGGGCTAACGTAAACTGCAAACTAAAAGAAAGAGAAATTAGTTAAGTAAGGATTTACACGGCACGCACTAGATGGCTAGGAGATTGAAATGATGAGTCATCCCGAGGTGTTCAAAGGGATGGGATTGGGAATCGAGTTGGACGGGTTTTTAGTCCAGGGGGCTTTGGCTCGGTTGATAGTTGACACGGACGGGTTTGTCCGGGGAGCTTATGCTCGTGTTTTAGGTTGTTACGGACGGCTTGTCCGGGAGTTCTTTTGACTGTTTGTGTTGTTTGGTTACTCACTCTATAATTGTTGCATGTGCATAAAGTTAGGATAACTAAGGTGGTGGGTCAGCGATATTGGGGAGTTCGTTGCACCGGCACCAATATCGTTGTCTCGGCAAGGTGGTTAGCACATTGCCAAGGTTAAGTCCGGCGGTCCATACCCGGCAAGGGTACGCGGTGTTCCGCCTCGTGCACCAGGCGTTGAGGGCGTACGATAGGTCAGACCGGTGTGCATAACTGGTTTTGAGGTGGTGTAGGCCCGACCCACCGCTTCCGTCTGCCACTACGGAGGTATCCTGAGAGGTAACGGCTCCGAAAGAGGGAACTATAAGGTTTGTGCACAAAGTCGGGTGTGTGTGTTGCACTGCATGACATAATAACCCACCATATGTATTGCCATCATAATCATTCATTACAACTTTGGACATCCCAAAAACTAAGTGGTATGGGACGATTATAGTTTGGGACCTGCAAAACGACCCCTTAGTCTATAAGCTTGTGTGGGCAAGTTTATAAATTAAGGTTTATTTGATATATATAATAACAACCATTGTTGTTTGATAACCGACACCCCAAGGTATAAGTGGTATGGGACACTTATACGATGGGAGCCTTGCAAAAGATCCCTTTTGCTTATGTGTTCTCGCATAAGTGAAGGTTTAAATTCATATATTTGCTTTTCTTACTGCTAGACCTATTATAACATTCATATTAACTGCTCACCGAATACAACTTGCTAGATAAAGTCCACTGTCACCTGTTTACTTTTATTCTCCACAAATATGTCCTCCCCTTTCTTCCTCTTCGCTCGGTGCCTAAGGGCCATGGGGGAAGGGGTAGGGGATGATAGGGCTTAGTCTTTATGACTAATGGTTTTCGAACCACATCATTTTAGGGGATCGCGGAGCCCAGCATGGGGGAACAGCCCAGGAGGCCGGTACGACTGGAGATGGGGCAGTCTAGCACTGGAGTCCAGACTGCAGGGACCGTAAGTCCCGACCCTTAGAGTAGTTTCTTTTAGTTTTGCTTCCGCTGAGTGACTTGTAGTGAGGACTCTGATGTACAGGGCTTATGCCCTTATTTCTAGTTTTACATTATGCTGCACTCTGATGTTTCTGTGGACACTCCCTTCGTGGAGCTTTATTTATATTATATGTGATTTGCCCCTTTTACTACTTCTGTGGACTGCATATTTTTAATACTTGCTACTATAAATGTGATCGAAAAAGGCCGGCAGAATCGGCGCTTTGTAGTGACAACTTCCCGAGAGCGAAGGCGTCACCGCAAAGCGGCGGTTCTGGGCATAAGACCCCGGTTTTGAAAAGAAAAAAAAGGGGTCTTACATTCATCCAGAAGTAGATTTCCAAATTCAGATCAGAAGATTTTATCGTTTGTATTGAATATCTTGTATTACAAACCCTAGTTCTTGTAGGTGATTTCATCTCTGAGTTTTGTAGGAAGTTTTATCTTCCGAGTGTAGATCCATTTTCGTGGATCGAGTTGTAGGAGCATTGCTCCGAGTTTTGTAGGATTGGTTTTCAATCCGAGGATATAGTGAAGTAGTTAGATGTAGCGTGAAGCTAATTCGGTGAGGTGGAGAGTGGAGTACCCAAGATCGGGGAACCACTATAAAATTTGTGTACTCTATGCTTGGATTATTTGTGTTTCTGCGTTCTTTGTTTATATTTTTTGATCCGCAAAAAAGATGCAGACCTCACATATTCACCGCCTCTAGGTGATTTAGGTAGACAACTAGAAACATCAGATTACATACGTCGGTAAGCAGGCAGACCACACATGAAAACAGTAAAATTTTCTTCATTCGACCTTTGAGGGCCTGTAGCAGCAGCAAGGGCTTTAGCCCGCTATTTCCCGCTCAGCTCTCCAGCACCTGCATGGGGACATTCCACCGCAACGATGGTAAACAAGGCAACGGTCAGCATTCAGCTAGCCAATTTATAACGACCCTACCCCTTTCCTGGGGCAGTGGTATTCCTTCCCTGCAGGCATAGCATTTTCATAAGCAGATATATCACAAGATGTGCACTCACACACAATCAATAGATCACAAACGTCGACCATGCGACCAGACGCTCCATGCACTCAGGGCACATGATCGGTGTACCGAAAAACGAGGTTCCCACCACCGATCTCAGGTCTCAAATGCAATGGTAAACTTTGAGCATTCACGCTCCATGGCCCACGGCCGGAGACATTAGTCTTGATGGCGAACAGCCAGAGACTCTCATTATGTGATCCCAATGAAGCCAATAACTTAGGCACTAAAGTTAGACAACCATAACGCGGATACAGTTCAGCCCTTGCCCGTTGCTCAAATAATCAGTTCAATGTCTAGACTTACGCGGGTCGGCTTCCCCTTGTCCGTTCGGCTCACCGACCTTTAAGAGCGCATAGCTCACAATAGCCACAATGTCCCCGAAGGACTGGCTTTACAATCAAAGCGGGGGTCAATACTAGCGTTCGTCATGATCGCTCGGTGGGGTCAACAAAAGCTCTCTTTTTGCGCCCAAACTCTGCAGCATCCTGTAGTGCCACATATAGCACACCACTTCGAGGGTATTTTTATAGAACTCCATTTTAGTACTTCCTATTACTCCACTTCACATGAACAACCCACTGACTCCACAAAATACTCGTTTATACGCGGAGTATTCTCCGGTGCGCAAAATAAAACATCACCAATCCAGACCAAACTGTACAGATGGGCTTCACACAGCATGCCTATTCCGTACTAAACATTTCTAGATCTATATGCAAGACTTCTTTGTGATTTCAAGAATCAAACCAATGGAAATGCCACAACATTCCACCTTTTGGTGAGGGAAATCCATGCACATGCCAAAATAAGGACTTCACATGTCCAAGGAGGAAGATCGTTACCCTTGACGTTCTCTTCGGAGCCATGACAAAGCTTTTCTACGCGGATGGAAATGATCGCCTCTCTTTCTCCTTGGCGATTATAGCTTTGTCTCTTGATTCTTGCCACAAGATCTTCTCTAGTAACTCAACAAGTCCACAAAAACCCTAGCACTAGCCAAAAGTTCTCTACTCCAGAACTCAGGAAGCAAGGAAGAGAGAGAGAGAAAGGAAATAATGATTTCCGAAATCCCATTCCTCTACAGATAAGGCCTCGAGTTTTACCCCAACCACATGATTTATTCTTCAAAACATAGCAACGGCTCAGGTTTAAGCTGGAAATGTCAATCACCGCTCAGTGGCCGCACCCCATCCCTTGACACGAGTCACCGCTCGGCCATACTAAATTTGATAATTCGTCGAACGGGGTCATAACACCGCTCAGCTTTGCTCGACGTTTTCGTCGAGCTCTGCTCGACGGTTTCGTCCAGCTCTGCTCGATGATTTTCGTCCATCCAGGTTGACTCTTTGCCTGTTACTTTTTGGGGTGTTACAATTGTAAGACCCCCCCTTCCGGAACACAAAACACGGCACGAGAGGGGTCTTATGCCCAGAACAGCCGCCTTGCGGTAGTACTAGCACTCGGGCTAGCCTGTACCACAGAACGCCTACTCTGCTGGCTACAACCAATATCAGAAAATAACTGCCAACCCAACCATAATATTATGAAAGTCAAATACACACCAAGCATATGTCCAAAATATTATAAATAAAGAAGCTACAGCAAGCTTCTAATATCAGAGTACGAGAACAAAATTGCCCCGAAGGGCTACAAAAAAATCTCTCTCTCACTCACATCTGTAACCGACGGTAGCGACGGTACCGTCCCTTCAGGCCCTGTCACCCTGGCCTGGCTGTCCGTCTGTATAGCCTGCTACTCCACCTGTGGGGTTTCCTCCTAAAAAGGAAGACGTAGCAACCGTTAGTCAAAAAGACTAAGTGGTTTCACATCTGCTCCCCCGGCGACTCCTCGGCACCGGGCGGAGAAAGGAACAAGTACAATAAATATATATATCAGTAGTACAAGCAGGTGAAGTATATGTACATATCATAAGTAGCAATAGAAACAGTATACAAATGAACAAGGTCTTATTTTACAAATCTACAATCTATAGTAGCAAGAGAGTATATATCTAGAATAGTAAGTAACTCAACTTATATGGGTGCCCATACAAGCATATAAGTTGAGGGTCGTTCAACAGAAAGTAACTCATCGTATAGGAGTGCCCATACAAACTTATACGATGAGGGTCTTGTGTATGTAATGAAGTGCAATGCTATGTATGCAATGCAATGACACACCCATGATCAATCACATGCAATCGCTATGTCGACACAGACTTATAGTTCCCACTATTCGAGCAGGTAGCTAACCTCTCAGGCATCAACCGTCATGGCCAAACGGTGACAGTAGAGCGGGCATCTCCACTACTAGGCTGGTCTCCACACTACCTGACCTAGGCCTCCATACGCCTCAACGCTAAGAACACAACAGCGGAGCTCACATGCGTACTACGGCTCAGCGGGTTCTCTCGGGTAAATATACACCAAGATCCTAGCCCCGACTGGCCTATGGTTTGACACGGAAGGAGCCTCGGAAATGAGGATGAGGACCAAGCCCAACCGTTCACTTGGCACGGAAGGAGCCTCGGGACGTGAACACCGAGGACCAAGCCCAACCGCCCAAGGTCTAACTGTCAACTCCCATCGTTGTGACGATTGGCGAGCCCGTAGACCTGCCACACTATCCTTAACCCGGGATTACGACACCGCGTGTCGACTCACACCGCATGCAATTCCACAATTCATGGCATGGAAGGAGCCTCGGAGAAAGCACGAGGACCATGCCCAACCATCTAACAAATACGGATGGAGCCTCGGGATGTGAACACTGAGGACCAAGCCCAACCGTTCACGTGGCACGGAAGGAGCCCCGGGACGTGAACACCGAGGACCAAGCCCAACCGTACAATTTTATCCAACTCAACCTCATTCCCATTAGTGACGGTCAACACCGCACTTGTTAACTTCCACAATGCTACCCGTAGGGAGACGACACTCTAAGCATTTGACTATCCATTCCCTTCCATCAATTCATTATACATCAGGGCCATAGTTTAATCATTTACAAATCCTTCCACATGAATTCAACATATTATAGATAATGCGCATAATGGTGATCTACCAAATATAACAAAGCCTTTCATTCACTTAGGCTTGATTCACATCTCGGCATAGGAATTCAAGTCCTCAAACATCAACCTTCACATTACCTCGGTGATTAACACAAAAGAATTCACCCAACCTCGAGATGGATTGCAACATCTATTCCATCGAATCCAAGTTCATATTGTAATCACCTAGAATTATATGTAATCTGGTCAGCAACTTTGACTGAGGATTCTCATGGCTACAGGTATTGCCTGAAAACGTGCAACCACTCGTTGGAAAGGTAATTTCAAGGGCTACGACTTTCGTGTTTAGTCGAAAGCCCAGATCTGGTCACATCATACCAGAAATCCAACTCGAAGTCTGCTGCGTACAGGATACAGATTTCCTGGGCATTAACTCCCAACCGCAGCGGATTCAAACGGACTTTACCATGGCTACAGGTATCTCCTAGAAACGAGAAACCACTCGTTGGAAAGGAATTTCAAGGGCTACGACTTTCGTGTTTAGTCGAAAGCCCAGATCCGAACCCTTCTTGCTTAAAAGTAGCCAAGAAGGTCGCTGCGTGTAGAACATAGATTCTGCACGCATCTTGAAGCGAAGTGAACGGCATCCGTTCATCTTCCTCCTCAAGCGATTTTTTCCCAAATAGCAACCAGAAGTTCCTCCACCCTTATTCTCCCTCTTGAGGCCATTTCCTCTTCACGAGACCACCCCTATCATCACTTTGAAGCGAGGAGAGGTTGAAGATGACTAAGCTTTAGAACACGAGTTCTAGCATGGCCTTCCTAGAAAGCTTCATCTCACACATCAAGACTCTTTTGAGTCGATGTCTCGCCTAAGAATAGCTATAGATCTAGCACCAAGGGAGAGGGGAGGAAACTCACCTCATTTCCGGCATTTCCTCCGTTGTCGGCCATCGATCGCGTTACCCTTCTCCGCGACATCTCTCGGTACAGACGTTCTTCACGGCAAAGGCGTTTCTCCTCCTCCAAAACTAGCTCCAGCAAGCCTTCCTTCAACGATCCGAACTTTTCCTCCGGCGATCTGCGATATTCCTCTCTCTCTCCCGCTCACGTCGGTTTTGCACGGTGACGGCTCGGCAAGAACGATCGGGTGCGATGGCTAGGGTTTGGTTTACTCCCTTTTATATTACATGTTAGGTTATGTCCCTTCTGCCACGTGTCACTCTCTAATTGGACCGCCCAAATTAGGTTTCATTTGAAGTGACCAGTCCAAGGATCATTCAGCACGAATCCCGAAGTCCGGTTCAGCCCGCTTGTGCAAGCCGGTGAATCTGCTAGGGCGCAGAAAACACACAAGTCAAATTCGGCAGGAATCAGCCAGTGATTCCCGTCGATCGACGAGTATTAGCGAGTCATTCTCGACGAATTCGTCGAGTATCAACAATGATACTCGACGATTCTCCCTTAGCCATTTTATCGGTCATCCTGGCTTGGTGTCAGTTGAGTATCAATCAGCGATACTCGACGATCGGTGGGTATCACCGGGTATTATCGGCGATCAGTGAGAATCGTCAGGCATTCTCGACGATTTTCCCTTAGCCTACTGCAGTTCTGAGTCCGGCGGGTATCGACCACCGATACTCGTCGAATCGGCGAGTATCAACCTCCATTCTCGACGATCGACGAGCATCAACCTCCATTCCCGTCGATTTTTACTTGGCCGAGTTCCCTCATCTCGGCTACTGGTTGGGGTATCCTTGAACCCAACCCTACACTTATTCAATGCACCCGACACCTCGCGACAGTGCACCCCGAGCCCGAGTTGAGTCTCTTGACTCAGAACACGTGCGAGGGGCCTCGCGCGAATTGGGACGTTACAAATCCTATAAACAAAATAAAAAGATTTCGTCCCCGAAATCAGGCTGAGGTCGTGGGGAGTAAAGCATACAGAAAACAAAATATGCTTTTAAATAAAATTACCTGTAGCAAACAACTCCGGGTAGCGTCTTTGCATCAAATCCATTGGCTCCCATGTGAATTCCTCCTTCCCATGATTAGACCATAACACTTTTACCAAGGGGACACTTTTGCGGCGCAAGGTTCTTATCTCATTATCAACAATCCGCACCAGCTCCAGTCGCACAGATCTGTCAGACGCCACAGTACCATCAGTTGTGGGGATGTATTGTTCGGACCGCAACAGCGCCTTCCGAAGCGACGATACATGGAACACATCGTGGAGATTCTCTAGCTCGGGCGGTAGCTCCAGCCGGCAGGCCAAAGGGCCAACCCTTTCCAATATGACATAGGGCCCAACATACTGTGGACTGAGCTTCTTCACTCCTCGCACTCGTGACACTCCATGCATCGGCCGGATTTTTAGAAACACCTTATCACCCACTTGAAATTCCACCATACGGTGCCTTGCGTTGTAATACTTCGCCTGTCGACTTTGAGCCTCCAACATGCGATCCCTTATCAGCCTAACCACCGCATCAGTGTCATCTATGTACTCAATTCCCAAAGTCTTCGAGTCTTCATCTTGCACCCAAGACAAGGGGGTCCTACACCTCCTTCCATATAGGGCTTCATGGGGCGCCATGCCAATACTTGCTTGATGGCTATTGTTATAGGAGAATTCCACCAAGGGCAAGAGTCTTTCCCACGGCTCTCCCCTATCTATCACACATAAACTCAACAGATCTTCCAATGTTCGGATGGTCCGCTCAGACTGTCCGTCCGTCTGAGGATGAAATGCGGTACTGAAGGTAAGACGTGAGCCCAAATACGTCTGTACCTCCTTCCACTCCTTGGAGGTGAAACGACCATCACGGTATGAAACTATCGTCTTGGGTACGCCGTGATACCGTACAAATTGTTCCACAAACAGGCGTACCAAGACATCCACATGAGCCTCCTTCTTCATAGGAATGAACCGGGAAACCTTCGTCAGGCGATCAACGATCACCCACACTGAATCATTCCCTTAGCGGGAGCGAGGTAGCCCATGTACGAAGTCCATGGATATATCCTCGAACTTCCATTCGGGGATTGGCAACGACTGCAATAGGCCACCGGGGCTCCTACATTCCGCCTTCACTCTTTGGCAGGCTTCACAATGCGTGACAAAGTACCAGACATCTTTCTTCATCCCTGGCCAACACATCGTATTCCGTAAGCCGGCGTACATCTTTGAAATTCCTGGGTGCACGGAATATTGAGAGCAATGTGCTTCTCTCATAATATCCTCCCGGATTCTGCCACCTTTGGGAATGTAGAGTAGGCCGCGAAAGTAAACGAGGCCGTCCTTTAGTGTGTACTCGTCGGTAGTCTCGTCTTCGATTAACTTTATTGTCGGGGCCAAAGCCACATCCAATCCTTGCTCCACTCGGATCCGGTCCCGGATATCACAAACTATGCTCATGCTGGACAGGTACTCCGTATATTCCGAAGAAGCCTTAAATATTAAGGTGATGTCCATCTCCTCGTTCATCCGTGCCAACTCCATGCTCATCAATCGAGATTCTGGGTTCGAGCCGGGTACTTTCCTACTCAACGCATCAGCTACCGAGTTTGCTTTTCCGGGGTGGTAGTTCAAGGTGAACTCATAGTCGCATAGAAACTCTAACCACCGCCGTTTTCTTAAGTTCAATTCCTTCTGGGTATGGACGTACTTCAAATTTTTATGATCCGAGAAGATTTCGCAGTGGACGCCGTATAGATAATGCCTCCATACCTTCAAGGCGAACACCACCGCTCCTAGCTCCAAATCATGCACCGGGTAATTGATTTCATGCTTCTTCAATTGTCTTGAAGCATAAGCAATTACGTGCCTGTGCTGCATCAACACCGTTCCCAACCCCTGATAAGACGCGTCCGTGTAAACTTGGAATCCTTCCTTCTCAGATGGAAGGACAAGGATAGGGGCGGAGGTAAGTCTATCCTTCAATTCCTGGAATGCCGCTTCACACTGGGGTGTCCACTCAAATGGCACTCCTTTCTTTGCCAAGGAAGTAAGCGGGAGGGCAATCTTGGAGAATCCTTTTACGAACTTGCGGTAGTATCCGGCAACTCCAAGAAAACTCCTCACATCGGCCGCTGACTTCAAAGGTGACCACTCCTTCACGGCACGCACCTTGGCCGGATCCACAGCTACTCCAGCCCCACTGATTACGTGACCCAAGAAAGCAACTTCCCTAAGCCAGAATTCACACTTGCTAAACTTGGCGAACAGGGCGTGCTCCTTTAACTTCTCCAGTACCAAGGCCAAATGTCCGGCATGTTCTTCCTCCGTCTTCGAGTAGACCAGGATGTCGTCAATGAACACAATGACGAAGACATCTAAGTAGGGCTCAAACACTTTATTCATCAAGCTCATGAAAGCTGATGGGGCATTGGTGAGTCCAAACGACATCACTGTGAACTCATATAAGCCGTACCTTGAGCTGAAAGCCATTTTCTGTATATCATCCACCTGTATTCTCAATTGGTAGTACCCCGAGCGCAAGTCTAGCTTGGAGAACCAATGCGCTCCCAACAGTTGGTCGAACAACTCATCGATCCGAGGTAACGGGTAGGTGTTCCGTACTGTCAGTCGGTTGAGTTCCCGATAGTCTATACATAAACGCTGGGTTCCATCTTTCTTCTTGACGAATAGAACAGAGGCTCCCCAAGGCGACGAGCTGGGGCGAACAAACCCTGATTCTACCAACTCCTGCAATTGCACTCTAAACTCCGCGAGTTCTTTTGGGGCCATCTGATAAGGGGTCCTAGAGACAGGCTTAGCTCCTGGTACAAGCTTAATCTGAAAATCCACTTCTCTATGCGGGGGTAACCCTGGCAATTTCTCGGGAAATACCTCAGGGAAATCCCTTCTACCCGCACGTCCTTCACATCTACCTTCATCTCTTTTAGTTCGAATCGTATCATGTAGACTTCATCCCCTCTCATATGAGCTTTCAAGGTCTGGATTGAGGATAACAATATTCGTGGTGCGAAATTTATACCTTGGAAGACTACATCAGTATCCCCATGTCTCAAATAGATACGCTTCTCCGCACAGTCGATTCTTGCATGGTGCCAATCCAGCCACGCCATACCCAGAATGAGGTCGAACTCTGGTATTCTCAAAATTGTGGCAGGGGTATCAAAGGTCTTTCCCCCAATGGTTATCTCCAACTCACACTTCGCGGTTGCCGTCATCTCAGATCCGTCTGGGAGGCGTACTCTTCGAGCAATACCAGTGAAATATTGCACTCCGTGTATATCTTTGATGAAGTCTTCAGACACGAATGAATGTGAGGCACCGGTGTCAAATAACGTATAAGCCGGTTTCCCGCCAACCATCACGGTGCCTAAGTGTCATTAATAATACTCAAGCTAGACATCTAGTATATTTTAAGCAACTAGAGGATGTTAATGGAAGCAAAATGACTAATTCAAATCGTACCTGCAATCATCTCTTGAGGGTTCCGCTCTTGAGTCATGTCCAGGGCATACATCTGATCTCGAGCGGGTCCGGGATTTCTTCCTCGTGGTCCTCATCCTCGACCACGCACATACCCTCTTCCCTGCGGGGCTACTGGAGGGAGAGCGAAAGGCGCATCTCCAAACAGTTGCGGGCAGTAGCGTCGAATGTGGCCCGGTTGGTTGCATTCAAAGCACACCCGTTCCTGCCTTCCGCCGTGTTGCTGAAACTGTGGAGGTGGAGGTAATGCTGGCAGTTGTGGAACCGGGCGCTCCTCTCTAAAGTTCTGGGGGAAACGCCCGCCACCCCTCTGATATCCTCTTCCTCTTTTATTGTCAAATCTCCTTCTGTTGCTGGGGCCTGCTTCCATCACGCCTTCCGCTGGCCTCTTACCACTTCCCAAGTGGTCCGCTTCCAATCTCTTTGCCATATCAATAATCTCCGCCAGACTAGAGTCCGCTATAAACAAAAGGGCTGGCCTTAGGGGATCTCGCAAGCCTTTGTAGAATCGTTTGGCGTACCCTCTATCATCTAGCTCATAGGAGTCGGTGAATCTAGCCAGGTGCTGAAACTCCCGTTGGTACTCCGTCACCGACATGGACCCCTTGCTTTAGTTGCAAAAATCTCTCTTCCAGACCATCCCGAGTGGTCGAGGGGATGAAATGCTCTAAGAAGGCTTCGGAGAATTCGCTCCAACTAATGTCCGTGTACACTCTTCCACGAAAAGTGGAGCCCATGAGGGACTTCCACCACCTTTTGGCGTGCAGCTCCAAGAGTGTCACCACAAGGGTCACCGCCATGTTGTTTGGACATCTTATTCCTGCCAACAACTCTTGTATAGTGTCGAGCCACTCTTCCGTACGCACTGCCGACTCTGTCCCAATATAAGCGGGAGGGGAGAGAGCTCGGAAAATGCTTAACCAACTAGATCCCGGACCTTGTAGTTGTACAGGTGTCTGCTGAGATTGGGACCTAAAGGCGTCCAGAATAGCTGTGAACGTCTGCCCCAGCTCTGATTGTTGGAATTGTGTAGGTACGGACGGGGCGGGGGTGCCCCTTACTGGCTCAACATGTGCTGGGATCTACACATAAGGTACAAACCTAGGGTTAGGTTGGCTAATCTAAGGTTAAAGATGGACAACTTAGTGTGAATTACATATGGGCACACCACTGCTTCCGCTAAGTCAGCTTGTCCCCAAACTGACCAATCAAACGGGGGTGACACCATTGTAAAGTGACTTTCGCCTTGGAGGATCGTAGCAAGCTGATACCATTTCTAAGACCCCCCTTCCGGAACACAAAACACGGCACGAGAGGGGTCTTATGCCCAGAACAGCCGCCTTGCGGTAGTACTAGCACTCGGGCTAGCCTGTACCATAGGACGCCTACTCTGCCGGCTACAACCAATATCAGAAAATAACTGCCAACCCAACCATAATAATATGAAAGTCAAATCCACACCAAGCATATGTCCATAATATTATAAATAAAGAAGCTACAACAACCTTCTAATATCAGAGTACGAGAACAAAATTGCCCCGAAGGGCTACAACAAAATCTCTCTCTCACTCACATCTGTAACCGACGGTAGCGACGGTACCGTCCCTTCAGGCCCTGTCACCCTGGCCTGGCTGTCCGTCTGTATAGCCTGCTGCTCCACCTGCGGGGTTTCCTCCTAAAAAGGAAGACGTAGCAACCGTTAGTCAAAAAGACTAAGTGGTTTCACATCCGCTCCCCCGGTGACTCCTCGGCACCGGGCGGAGAAAGGAACAAGTACAATAAATATATATCAGTAGTACAAGCAGGTGAAGTATATGTACATATCATAAGTAGCAATAGAAACAGTATACAAATGAACAAGGTCTTATTTTACAAATCTACAATCTACAGCAGCAAGAGAGTATATATCTAGAACAGTAAGTAACTCAACTTATATGGGTGCCCATACAAGCATATAAGTTGAGGGTCGTTCAGCAGAAAGTAACTCATCGTATAGGAGTGCCCATACAAACTTATACGATGAGGGTCTTGTGTATGTAATGAAGTGCAATGCTATGTATGCAATGCAATGACACACCCATGATCAAGCACATGCAATCGCTATGTCGACACAGACTTATAATTCCCACTATTCGAGCAGGTAGCTAACCTCTCAGGCATCAACCGTCGTGGCCAAACGGTGACAGTAGAGCGGGCATATCCACTACTAGGCTGGTCTCCACACTACTTGGCCTGGGCCTCCGCACGCCTCAATGCTAAGAACACAACAGTGGAGCTCACATGTGTACTACGGCTCAGCAGGTTCTCTCGGGTAAATATGCACCAAGATCCTAGCCCCGACTGGCCTATGGTATGACACGGAAGGAGCCTCGGAAATGAGGACGAGGACCAAGCCCAACCGTTCACTTGGCACGGAAGGAGCCTCGGGACGTGAACACCGAGGACCAAGCCCAACCGCCCAAGGTCTAACTGTCAACTCCCATCGGTGTGATGATTGGCGAGCCCGTAGACCTGCCACACTATCCTTAACCCGGGATTACGATACCGCGTGTCGACTCACACCGCATGCAATTCCACAATTCATGGCATGGAAGGAGCCTCGGAGAAAGCACGAGGACCAAGCCCAACCATCCAACAAATACGGATGGAGCCTCGGGACGTGAACACCGAGGACCAAGTCCAACCGTTCACGTGGCAAGGAAGGAGCCCCGGGACGTGAACACCGAGGACCAAGCCCAACCGTCCAATTTTATCCAACTCAACCTCATTCCCATTAGTGACGGTCAACACCGCACTTGTTAACTTCACAATGCTACCCGTAGGGAGACGACACTCTAAGCATTGGACTATCTATTCCCTTCCATCAATTCATTATACATCAGGGCCATAGTTTAATCATTTACAAATCCTTCCACATGAATTCAACATATTATAGATAATGCGCATAATGGTGATCTACCAAATATAACAAAGCCTTTCATTCACTCAGGCTTGATTCACATCTCGACATAGGAATTCAAGTCCTCAAACATCAACCTTCACATTACCTCAGTGATTAACACAAAATAATTCACCTAACCTCGAGATGGATTGCAACATCTATTCCATCGAATCCAAGTTCATATTGTAATCACCTAGAATTTTAGGTAATCTGGTCAGCAACTTTGACAGAGGATTCCCGTGGCTACAGGTATCTCCTGAAAACGTGCAACCACTCGTTGGAAAGGTAATTTCAAGGGCTATGACTTTTGTGTTTAGTTGAAAGCCCAGATCTGGTCACATCATACAAGAAATCCAACTCGAAGTCTGCTGCGTACATGATATAGATTTCCTGGGCATTATCTCCCAACCGCAGCGGATTCAAATGGACTTTCCTGTGGCTACAGGTATCGCCTGGAAACATGCAACCACTCATTGGAAAGGTAATTTCAAGGGCTACGACTTTTGTGTTTAGTCGAAAGCCCAGATCCGACACCTTATTGCTTAAAAGTAGCCAAGAAGGTCGCTGCGTGTAGAACACAGATTCTGCACGCATCTTGAAGCGAAGTGAACGGCATCCGTTCATCTTCCTCCTCAAGCGATTTTTCCCCAAATCGCAACCAGAAGTTCCTCCACCCTTATTCTCCCTCTTGAGGCCATTTCCTCTTCACGAGACCACCCCTATCATCACTTTGAAGCGAGGAGAGGTTGAAGATGACTAAGCTTTAGAACACGAGTTCTAGCATGGCCTTCCTAGAAAGCTTCATCTCACACATCAAGACTCTTTTGAGTTGATGTCTCGCCTAAGAATAGCTAAAGATCTAGCACCAAGGGAGAGGGGAGGAAACTCACCTCATTTCCGGCGTTTCCTCCGTTGTCGTTCATGGATCGCGTTACCCTTCTTCGCGGCATCTCTCGGTGCAGACGTTCTTCACGGCAAAGGCGTTTCTCCTCCTCCAAAACTAGCTCCAGCAAGCCTTCCTTCAACGATCCGAACTTTTCCTCCGGCGATCTGCGATATTCCTCTCTCTCCCGCTCCCATCAATTTTGCACGGTGACGGCTCGGCAAAAACGATCGGGTGCGATGGCTAGGGTTTGGTTTACTCCCTTTTATATTATATATTAGGTTAAGTCCCTTCCGCCACGTGTCACTCTCTAATTGGACCGCCCAAATTAGGTTTCATTTGAAGTGACCGGTCCAAGGATCATTCAGCACGAATCCCGAAGTCCGGTTCAGCCCGCCTGTGCAAGCCGGTGAATCTGCCTGGGCGCAGAAAATGCACAAGTCAAATTCGGCGGGAATCAGCCAGTGATTCCCGTCGATCGACGAGTATTAGCGAGTCATTCTCGACGAATTCGTCGAGTATCAACAATGATACTCGACGATTCTCCCTTAGCCGTTTTATCGGACATCCTGGCTTGGTGTGCGTTGAGTATCAATCAGCGATACTCGACGATCGGTGGGTATCACCGGGTATTATCGGCGATTAGTGAGAATCGTCAGGCATTCTCGACGATTTTCCCTTAGCCTACTGCAGTTCTGAGTCCGGCGGGTATCGACCACTGATACCCGTTGAATCTGCGAGTATCAACCTCCATTCTCGACGATCGACGAGCATCAACCTCCATTCCCGTCTATTTTTACTTGGCCGTGTTCCCTCATCTCGGCTACTGGTTGGGGTATCCTTGAACCCAACCCTACACTTATTCAATGCACCCGACACGTCGCGTCAGTGCACCCCGAGCCCGAGTTGAGTCTCTTGACTCAGAACACGTGCGAGGAGCCTAGTGCGAATTGGGACGTTACAACAATCCTCCCATCCTTACTGAAATTTCGTCCCGAAATTTAATACAGCGTGCAGAAACCAGTAACAAATATGTTACAACATATATTCTCTGTACAACAAAAATGTTATAATAGTTTATACAAATAATTCGGGAAATTCAGCACGCATGGTTTGCTCCCGCTCCCATGTTAGCTCCTCACGACCATAGTGATCACATCGGACCTTGACCATCTGATTGTATTGTTACGCAGCTGCTTATCCGCTTTATCCTTGATTAGAATGGGTCTAATCTTCGTCGTTAGCCCAGACTCGAGCGGTAAGCGATCAGTCGCAATCATTTTAGATAGATCTTTCATGGCTTTTAGAAGTACTGATATGTTGAACACATCATGTAGTCCACTTAATTCTGCTGAAAGAGCTAGCCGATAGGAAACTTCTCCAACTCGCTCCATCACTTCAAACGGACCAAGATACCTCGGACTTAACTTTTTCAAGTGCCGAATCCTAGACACGCCTTTTAATGGCTTGATTTTTAAATATACTCAATCGCCTGCCGCAAATTCCACGTTTCGATCCTTGCTATTGTAGTACTTTGCCTACCTATCTTGGGCTATCAGCAGCCTCTCCCGGATAGAGCGTATCTTCGAATTAGCCTCTTCGACTTCCTTTCGTTTATA